>CM044308.1:109050833-110284166 GCA_024291935.2 Okapia johnstoni
GGCCCTGGGGCCTCACCGAGGTGGTTCACGAGGTGGGGCGGCGCGGGGCGGCCCTGGGGCCTCACCGAGGTGGTTCACGAGGTGGGGCGGCGCGGGATGGCCCTGGGCCACCTCTCGGGGCTTCTGGGAGTCTCAGTGCGTCGGTTGTGCCCGTTGTCAGCTTTCCAGTCCTCAGAGCAATGAGAGCTCTGGGGTGCGCCTTTTATTTTGCGTTTGTTACGAGTTCTCATTCTGGAGAGGCAGATCTTGCTGTATTTTTGTAAACACTCAAAGCTGCTCCACCAAGTGGTAGCTGAAGCAAGCAGCTGGCGGGCTTTCCCGTCGGGTGGGAATCGCCGTGGGCCGGCTCTCGCGGGGGCCTGGCTGCCTTCCCTTTGTCACTTCCTTGTGTTCCTCTCGCTTCCTTTGCCAAGGCTGCGTACAGGGAAAACACGGTGGGCCTGCACCGTTTCTGCCCCGCAGAGAACATCGGAAAGATCGACCGGGACGTGCTGCACTCTTACCTGAGAAACTACTACACCCCTGACCGCATGGTGCTGGCCGGGGTGGGGGTCGAGCACGAGCGCCTGGTGCAGTGTGCCCACAAGTACCTCCTGGGGACCCGCCCCGCCTGGGGCGCTGGGGCGGCCGTGCACGTGGACAGATCGGTGGCTCAGTACACGGGGGGCATCGTCAAGGTAACGCCATGACCTCGGGCTGCGCGTGCTTTCTCGGGCTTCTGTTAGGGTGCTGTCTTACGTTTATGCTGCAGGTGTTAGAGTTGATGGTGTTGTCACAGGTTCACCTTAATCCGAATCCTCCTTAGAGCTGAGTTGGGCTGGAGCCAGAGGCGCGAGTGGCTCTCGCCTCTCCAGGGCCTGATGTTCATGCGCGACTTCTGTAGGCCTGTTCCGAGACCCCCTAGCCTGCAGAGCGCTGAGGCCTGGTGGTCCATCTCCGAGTGAAGGCCACCGGGCCTCAGCTGAGGCCCGGTGGCCTGTCTCTGAGCGTGCACGTCCATTCTGCTTGGTTGCAGCTGGAGAGAGACATGTCCAACGTCAGCCTGGGCCCCGCCCCGTTCCCTGAGCTCACGCACATCATGATCGGCCTGGAGAGCTGCTCCTTCCTGGTGCGTCCCACTGGCCTGGGGTCTGGGGCAGGCAGTGCCCTGCTGAGCGCTGCCCCAGCCTCCCCCTCAGGACGGGGACTTAATCCTGAGCCCCGCCTTGTGTCCCTGAAGGAGAGGGACTTCATTCCCACCCCTCCCTGGCCCCGTGTTGTCACAGGAAGGGGTCTTCATCGCTTGCCCACCCTGCCCCATGTCCCTGCAGGATGGGGACTTCATTCCCACACCACCCCACCCCCGTGTCCCCGCAGGAGGGGGCTTCACCCCCACCCACCCAGCCCCACTGAGCCGCGTGTCCCCGCAGGAGGGGGCTTTCACCCCCACCCACCCTGCCCCGTGTGCTCACAGGAGGGGCCTTCACCTCCCCCACTGACCCCCTCCCCGCCACCCCGTGTCCTCACAGGAGGGGGACTTCATCCCTTTCGCGGTGTTGAACATGATGATGGGCGGGGGCGGCTCCTTCTCGGCCGGTGGGCCCGGCAAGGGCATGTTCACCAGGCTCTACCTCAACGTGCTCAACAGGTGGGTGGGGCACCCCCGCGTCCAGCTGCGTTGGGGCCGTGGCCCGGCCGAACCCTCTTGGGGGTTGTGACACCTTTCCGGTGTCCCTTGCAGGCACCACTGGATGTACAATGCAACCTCCTACCACCACAGCTACGAGGACACCGGCCTGCTGTGCATTCATGCCAGCGCTGACCCCAGACAGGTGAGGCGGGGCCGCCTCACCCGGGACCGGCGGCCGAGGCCACGGGGCTCAGGTGGCGCGCTTGTGCTTCACCCTTTCTTGCAGGTTCGAGAGATGGTGGAAATCATCACGAGGGAGTTTGTTTTAATGGCTGGGACTGTGGACGTGGTAAGTACATGCCGTGGTGTGGGCTGGGTGGAGCGTGCAGTGTGGGGGTAGCCAGCAATGGGCCCGTGTTCCGTGCCCACACCAGCAGCGTCTCAGCAAGGACAGCGCAGCCCGCAGGCGGGGGGCCCATCCTCCCTGGTGTCCCTGCGGAGGAGCCGGGGAAGCGCCCCACAGAGCGAGTTGGCCGCCCGGGGCGTTTGTCTCACTTTTTCTGGCTCTTTGTTCTTAAGCTTTTGTTGCCCTGTTTGCTTTTTATGCCATGCGCATTTAGAAGTTTTGTCTTTGCCTGGATCAGAGCTGGCGCAGATGAGCAGGTTCTGTATACACGGGACACATGGACCGTGTTCATGCCCACCCACAGGCACAGCAGCAAGCCCAGCGCGGGAGCTGTCTCCTCTGGGTTGGTGCTCCCCTCTAGAGCCTCTCTCTGCATGCCCCATGTGCAGAACATGCAGTCACCACACACTCCCTTCCTAATCAGAAAAAGAAGTGTGGTGTTAACAATAAAAACACGTTTCAAAATTTACACTTGACTCCATTAGCGTCCTACTAGAAAAAGAGTGTTTTTCTCTCAGGAGAAGGCAGTTTAAGACAAAGTATTTGCTTGAAGTTGCAAAAGTGAATGAGACCTGTGTTAGGTCAGGATTCATCACACTTCAGTGATACAGAGTCGGTAGCTGATGTGTCTTCCAGGCCTGCGAGCCCCTAGCGGGCGGCCTGCACCTCTCCCCAGCCCTGCCTCTGCTCTTGAGCTCCGGGTTGGGCCTCAGGGACGTGACCCACTGGGCTGTCACAGTCTTACACTTCCTCCTTGGTCGCCGAGGCCCCAGGTGGAGATCTGGTAGTGTGAGCACCACTGCCTGGGCCTTGCTCCTGGGCTTGGGGGAGGCCCTGGAGCCGGCATCCAATTTGTTTGCCTTGTGATTGCCACGTGCAGCCACCTTTGCAGTCCTGCAGTTTGGGGGTTTGAGGTTTTTCCTGCTTGTGTCGCACGGCAAGCTTTTTAAACACAAGAGCTCCGGGGAGGCAGGACTTCTCTCTGGAACGTGGTCAAGGCCCCTTTAGTGCAGTTCCCCCCCGCCCCAGAAAGCCCCTAGGATGAAGCCCAGCGGGACTTGCTGGCGATGTGGGCCAGGGCTGGCTGTCCTCCCTTATTCAGCCCAGGGTGAGTGAAGACCCCTCCTCAGGACATGTCCGTCAGCCTCTCTGCTGCCAGGGCCACATGCCACTGGCCGGGAGGTGGGGCGTGAGCTCTGGGGATTGAGCCGCGTGCCCCCGCAGGTGGAGCTGGAGCGTGCCAAGACGCAACTCATGTCCATGCTCATGATGAACCTGGAGGCCCGGCCCGTCATCTTCGAGGACGTGGGGAGGCAGGTCCTGGCGACCTGTTCCAGAAAGCTGCCCCACGAGCTGTGCGCGCTCATCCGTGAGTATCGTTCCCAGTGGGGGCCCTGCGGGCTTGCCCCCTGCCTCGCCCTCCCCCTGGTGTGCTTCCCAGCCCTGTGAGCGCCAGCTCAGTGCCTTTCTCATGCCACCCCAGCTTTTTGCCCCCTTACACATGGGCCTCGCAGCCCCTCCAGGTTTAACACAGATTCATTGGGGACCTGGGTGGAGCATGTGGCCCAGAGCCTGCTGCACGTGGAGGGGCAGCAGCCCCCATGGTGGCTCTGTGCCAGCCATTGGTGGTCTCCCTGCCTGAACGTCCAGGCATGCCCTAAGCTTCATCTGCCTATGACTCTCTTAGCTTCTGCAGATTTCTCGGGGGTCTGCAACCCCAGAAGGGTTCGCATGCCGCTTTGTGGAGGCGTCCCACTGGGGTGAAGTGTCTCCCGGGTGTGGGGGCCCGCTGGGAACTGCGCTCGCCACCCCCCGTGCGTGGACCCTTGTCCTTGCTTGGAGAAGCCCCTTGACCCTTGAGTATCACGGTTCTGACCTCCCCGAGGCCTCATCTTCTGTAGGAAATTAGTTCCCGGGTTGTCAGTTCGTCCTCTGAGGCTGGGCTGCGTGTACAGCCCCTCAGCCCCCTGGTTCCAACCCCATTCCCTGTCCATGCAGCCCTGAGGGGTAGTTTTTCCTCTCCTGTGGAGTTGTTACGTAGGTGACTCAGATGAGGTCTCTTTTTTTCCTTGGTTATTACTAACTTCCGTGGGAATGAGCACCTCCTTGTGTGTCTGAAACTGATGCTAGCCCGCTCACTAAGACCTCACCCTGACTCACTGTGGCCCTCTCTTGGCTGCACTTGGACGCTCTGCGGTCCCTAGCACCACTCTCTGCGGGTGGGGGGCAGTGGCGGGGGGACCCCTCCGTCTGTCCAGGGCTGCCGCCACAGTGTAGAGAGGACTGGGATACGGCCGGGTCCTGTGTGGCCCTGACACCTCGGCTTCTCTGCCAGGCGACGTGAAGCCAGAGGACATCAAGAGAGTCGCCTCCAAGATGCTCCGCGGGAAGCCCGCCGTGGCCGCACTGGGGGACCTGAGCGACCTGCCCACGTACGAGCACATGCAGACAGCGCTGGCGAGCAAGGACGGGCGCCTGCCCCGGACGTACCGGCTCTTCCGGTAGAGGCACCGTAGCGGCGCGCCCCCCGTGTGTGTCTCTGGGGTGACATCAGGGCAGACATTCATGGGCTGGGACTTCCCTGAACACGAGTGGACAGTTCACCAGAGCACGCTTTCTTCAGAAGGCCAGCCAACCAGCAGAATGAAGGCTGCTCTCCGGCCCTGTGGCAGGAAACCAGGGGACTCGCGGGGAGGGTGGAGCAGCCGATGGGGGTCAAGCCAGGCTCACCTTCCTGCTCACCCAGGATCTGGGCGGGTGGGGGCACCACGCGGTCCCCAAGACCAGTGGTGTTGGAGTGGGTGAGGCCTGACCTCTCCTTGGAGGCCAGCAGGGTCCACCGGCCTGCCCACTTCTGGAGGCTGTGGCCATCCACACCAGCATCTAGGGGTCCCAGGGTGACCCTTCATCCCGCTTGACTCACGTGGGGAAGCTTCTCGCTCTCCTGACCTCTGAGGTGTGCGGACGCTCAGGCGGGGCTGCTGGGCCTTCTTAGACTTGACTGGGGGGTGTGCTGGATGGAGCACCGAGGCTGTGTGTGGAGCCCTGCAGGGTCAGGTGGGCTTGGCGACAGGGCCCTGTGGGGCCTGGGCACTGCACTGGCTGCCTCGTCCTCCTGACGCTGCTGTGGTTCAGAGGGTTGCACAGAAAAGGGTGCACAGCTTTGTAGAGAAGAGTCGATTCCAGGCCACGTTTTTGAAACTCCAAGTGCAGCCCCTGCGGGGAGCAGGAGTGATCGCAGGCCATCAAATAAATGTTTCGGCTTTCGCGTCATCTGTCATGTCCACGCACCTTGCCACAGCCTGTCACCACATCTCTGTCCCTCTGCTGCCACACAGGAGCCCTGGCTTGGGTGGGAGGCATCCAGTCCCTGCCCTCACTCGCCCGTCTGCTGCCGTCTGCCGAGTGGGAGCCCAGGGCACGCAGCAGGGGGCCAGCAGCAAGGAGCCCAGTTGTTGGAACTTTGTGTGGTCATGGCGTGGAACAGAGAGGGAGGTGTCCTGGGAGCTGGTCCCCGCCGGGTGTGTCTGCTGTGGGGGCTGGGGGCCCCGGGGGTTTTCTGTTTGCTGGACGCCTGCCCCCACCCCTTCATGGGCCCCCCACTGCACTCAGCCTCACGCGGGGGCCTTTCCCCCACGCTGTCCACTCTGCTCCCAGAGCCCCGCATGCCCCTTCATCATCCTCTCAGTCGGCCGCCTCCTTGGCACCCCTGCAAGGCTGACCCCCAGGGACTGGCTGGCTGGCAGTTCACGCCCACGCCCTGGCGGCAGCCTGGTGCCAGCCTGTGGCAGGACGCAGCACATTTGAGACAGCGAGAGCCAGGTTTTAAAAACCACCCTCACACGTGGTTGTGTTTCACCGTTCTTTATGAAGCTTATTTTGCAGACCCTGGTCAATTCCATTTGCATTAATTTGAATTTCAACCTAACTTTCCAAGTAAACTCCCATTCACGTAAGTCTAACGGCTTACATAAAATACACTGCTTCACTGTGGGCCCATGAGATGCATGCAGTGACCGCCCCCCGCCCCCCCAGCTCAGGACATGAAGCTCAGTCTCAAGCGAAACTAATTCACATCAGTGTCACTTCTCCATGATTTGAGTCAGAGAAAATGCTGAGAAAGAATCCATAAAACTCGACTCATCGTGACCCCCATTACCACAAAAATCTGTAACAAGAAACTTCCTGTTAAGTGGTTCAAAACTCAATGGTACATTCTTTCATCAAAATTTTATACATCCAGTCTGAAGAATTTCCAGAGATCAGATGGGATAGGCTGTGTATTCTCATTCATGGAATTTTCTGAGTTTGTATCAAAAGACTGGGTGTGTATCGCTTTAAAATGGAGACACATTTTGGAAGCTGAGGCTAATGAAAGTTGGATACAGTATTGGTTGGAAGGATCTGTGGAGAACACTTACCTGGGGCCGTGTGGGGGTGCAGACGCAAACGCGGGACGGGGCCAGGTGAGGCCGAGCTCCCCCCCTCACAGTGACAGCCCGTGCTCGCCAGAGCCTTGCAAGAACAGGTGTGCAAGACGGGTCTTTCTAGGACCCAACCTTTGGCCAGAAAGAGCTTAAGATTCAATATATGCATTTATTTAAAAATATTAATATGGAAAAATAAATAATTTAAAAGACTAGATTGAATGCTCCTAGATTCTCCCACATTCAAAGCCTATGCTTTTTTAAGAGATGGGGTAAGCCACAAGTCAGTAATGGGCTCTAAACCCTTTAAAAAAAAAAAGACTGGTGGGGCGGCCTCGGCCAGCAAAGTGGCGACACCCCGCACTTCAGCGGCTGCTCCGGACCGGAAGTGCGTCCCTCACGCTCCTGCTGCTCTGGGCTGACGTGACCTCAGCAGATGGACCCAATAGCCAGGGGAGGACAGCAAGGCAGTTCCGTGGGCCTGAGTGGCGGCTGGCCCTCCTGGTTCCCAGCAGTGCCCCCTGCCCACCACTGGGCACCAGAAGGGCAGCTCTTGGTCTGGGTCGGGGGAGGGGGGCTGCTTCAAACAGTGAACCTGGACGTAATAACCTAACATGGGAGGTTAGGGCGCCTGCCCGCAGGGTGCGAGACCTACACTCGGCCGGCCTGATGCGGCCCTTCTGCTGCCACAGTGCGGGAGGTCAGGGTTGGCCCCGCGCAGCCCAGCCTGAGCAGGGGCTCTGCGGGGACGCGCTGGTTCCGTCCCGGGAACAGCCCGTACCTGGGGCCTCCGATGGGCCATCCACAAAGGAGGGGGCGGCCCCCGGCAGCGGTTCATCAGTGGGGGGGCGATCCCCCCCAGGGGTCCTGTGTCGGGTGCCTTCCTGGTTGAGGGGACGGGCCCTCCTCAGACACCCTCAGGAGACAGTGCAGATGGCACTGGCGTGCTGGCTCTTGAGTGCCTGCTGCCTCTGGATCTCTCTGGAGATGCGTCTCTTGATTCCCAGCAGGTACAGCTCCCGGTCGAACTTGCCGGCAGCTAGCGGGATGCTGGGGAGGAAGGGCCATAAGGAGGGCACTGTCCTTCCGGCCCCCGCGCCTGGATGTCGGCCGCGGGCGGCATGTGGAGGGGCTGGGCACAGCTGAGGCCTGGGTCCCCAGGGCTGCGCCCGTCCCCACCAGCCACATGCCCACCCCGCAGCCGCGTGCTGGGAGCCGGGGGATGCTGCCTCCCGCCTGTGCCAGGCTGGCCCCTCGGTAGGTAAGCCCCCACCACCCCACCAGCTGCTTTGGGGGGCGTGTGTCTGGGAGGCCTGGCTGGCTTGGGGTGTGGGCGAGGTCCCCACCCCCTAGTGCACTGCTCGCCTGACGTTTGCTCTGACCCCCTATGCAGCCACCTCCACCCAGGGCGCCCAGAACCCCGCTCCCCTCGGGACACTGGGACACAAGGAGACCAGGCTGTGTTCCCAGACTGCCCCCCGCCAGGGGCCCAGGAGCGGGGACATCCAGGGGGTACTGACTTGTCTCTCCCCGGCTTCACTTTGACCCGGAACAGGCCATACACGGGACGGTGGTCAGACGTCCTGATGCCAGGGCAGGAGGAGTACTTGACGGGGCAGATGTCGTCCTTGTGGCGGCTCCTGTACAGGACGCGGTCCTGCGGGAGGGTCCCGGGGCCAGTTGGTGGCAGGCTGGGCCGGCCTGGTCTCCTCTCGGCTGCCCACCAGCAGAGTACCTGCGCGTGGAGGCCCCCAGGAGGCCCGGTCCCCGCTCCCCAGCCCCGTGGGCGGCTCACCGTGTAGGACGGGGTCCTCTGCTTGGAGGTGGTGTCATATGAGTCCTTCCCAACGTCGAACTTGTATGACGGCAGGAAGTGGATGTCCGGCTCCTGGAAGCCCTTGAAGATGGACCCTGGGAAGGGCATGGCCCCAACTCAGAGGCGGCTCAGGGCCAGTGCCACCCGGCCCCTGGGGCCCACCTGGCCGCAGCACCACCTTGCCCGCTCACCTCTCTGCATCTCGCGGGTGAGCTGGTCATGCTGCAGCAGGGCCTGCATGCTGGAGCCGAGGTCCTGCTTCAGGATGGCCTCCACGGCCGCCCGCCCCCCACTCAGGCGGAAGTTGAAGTCTCCGAACCAGAAGACCTCATCGAAGCGGGTGGTGACATCCGCTGGGGTGTGAGCGGCAGGAAAGTGCGTGAGACCCGCCCCCGCCGCCATGTGTCTGCGGCCCAACTCTGCGTCAGGACACTCCCCTGCACCCCCAGAAGTGGGTGGCAGCCCAGGACACCCTTGGGGCTCAGGGCCAGGGAGGGGCAGGGGTGGGGGGGAGGTGTCCGCAGCTTTCTGGGGTCATGGGGTCATGACTTGGGGAGCCTGGCGCCAGACCGCGCTTTAGGTTGGTGAGCGACTGCGCTTTTCCGGCCTTGATTCTCAAAGCTCTAAACATTCCTCTCCATTGAACCACCCAGAGAACGACAGAGAAGTCGAAGTGTCTGGGGGGAGGGTAAAGCTGCTCACCAGCGTCAGAGCGGTAGGGGCTGGTGTCTGGCACATTCTTGGGCAGGGCCAGGCCCTGGACGGTCTTGCTGTAGTCCACCAGCCGCTCGCCCACCTTCCCATCTCCGGCTGCAAGGACAGCAGGGTGGGGCCTCTCCACAGGCAGGTTTCTGAGCCCAAGGTTGGTGCCTAGGGGTCGGTCTGAGACAGATCCCCTACCCAGCAAGGTCTAATCACCCAGCATCTGCACCGTGACCCTCCCCTTGAGGGGTCTGGGGCTTACAGGTCAAGGAGGGCCTACAGGTAAAGTGGGGCCTACAGGTGAAGTGGGGCCTACAGGTGAAGCAGGGCCTACAGGTGAAGGGGGCCTACAGGTGAAGGACTTACAGGTGAAATGGGACGTGATGAAGAGCAGGGAGGTACCAAAGAAGGTGAAGCTGACGCCCAGGGCCCCCTTGGTCTTGATCTGGGACACGATGCGGGTGGTCACTGTGGAGCTCTCCACCTCTGCACGGGAGGAGCAGGGCTGACCCAGGCCATCCGCGGAGGGGGCCAGGCTGCCCGCCCCCAGCCTGCACATCCGGCCCGGGGTGCCCACCTGAGCAGAACCAGATGAGGTCCCTGCGGATGAGCACGGACATGTAGAGCGCGCCGTGAGCCGCTGAGTACAGCATGACGTAGTGAGGGCCCAGCGTCTCCTGCAGCCGCGTCTCCCACTCCCGCCTGCGGGGTGGGGGGCAGTCAGAGATGCACAGCTCGAGGGTGAGCCTGGGCCTCCTCCTGTGTCTCCAGCCATGGCCACGGGTCCTCCGCTGCCTCCCAGAAGCCAAGAGCAGGAGCCCAGGGAGGCGGACCACCTTCCCTGGAGGCCAGACTCCCAGGGAGCAGAGCCCCCCCAGGGTCTGAAGTAGACTGGGCACCTCCTGTGGCCAGGCCTGTGCTGCCGCTGGTCTCTGCCGCACCCCTGCCCCAGTCACCAGGTGAACTGACCACACGGCCGGGACAGGTGAGCGATGACTTTCAGGGGCTGAGCTGGGGGCTGCTCTGTGCTGTGTCCCCCTCACTGTCTCCTGGAGCAGCTATCCATTTACAAAAGCTAAATCGCATTTCTTTTAAACTCTGTGAGTCCCCACTTGAGAAGAAAGCGATCCCGGTTGAGCCCAGGCTTGACCACAGCCCATGTCTCCCCTCACATGGGGGTCTCAGCCAAAGGACCGAGACCGGTTCACAGCACCGGGCAGCGGCAGGGGAGGGCCCCGGCCCTACCTGTCGGAGCAGCCCTCCTGGACGCCCACGACGTACAGGTCCTGGGCCAGGTCTGCCTCGGCTGGCAGCAGGAGTTCGTCCAGGTTCGGGGGCAGCTCCTGCGGAAAGGCAGCTTCTGGCAGGGGCTGCACGGGCCCCATGGCGGGGGCTCCGCTTCCTGGGCATCCTTGGCCATACACGGGGAGCCGCTGGCCCGGGCAGGCGGCCCACCCCTTGCCGGGGCCCACACTCAGCAACTGTGCTGCCTCCAGCCCCCGGGCCTGGCTACCCACAAGAGGACCTCCACACACACACCTCTGCCCTCACAGCAGCCCCAGGGAGGGAAATGGGCACCTGGCCGGTGGTCTCCACTCCCCCATTAGCTGCAGCCCAGGTGCTCTGGGCCCCAGGTGCAGGCCATGCCGCGGACGGCCCGGGGCTCCCTGCGGACAGTGGAGCCAGCAGCCTGGGCACCCGCCTGCACTTCCGCTCAGGTGGTGGTTTTGTGGGGGCTTGTCCTGAAGCAGCCCTGCCCGTCACCCTGGACGATGTCAGCCTGGGACGTGGCCACTTCCGTTCTTTGGACGGGACGCTTTTTGGCACACACAGGCGACAGAAGGCACTCCAGACATGGCCGGAGAGCCCGCTGGGTGTTAGGTCACCCACCATCTAGAGGAAGCCCATGGCCGACCCAGAATCGGAGCCTCCCGCATGCAGGAGCGGAGACCCCTAGCTGTGGGAATGGACACCCCAGGAGACACGGGGTGGCTGGAGAGAAAGCCCTCCCTGGGCTTCCCCAGAAATCAGCGTGCAAACCCCACGCCCTGGGGCCCCAGCTCACAGGCAGGATGGAGGACACGGGCCCCGACCATGGGAATACACAGCGGGAGACGGACACAGCAGACACGGACCATGGTGTAGACGACCGCCTGCAGTGTGCACTGGGGGACCTGTGTCCCCACACGCTTGTTGGGATCCGGGAGGCATTCACACGAGTGGCTCAGGGTGACTAGAACAGCGGGGCCGTGTGATGGGTGAAGGGTGTGGCCACCTGGAGGCCAGGTGGGTGGCGGGGGGCTCTCAGGAAATCTCTGCTCCTTCCTCCCAAATCTGCTGTCAACTTAGAACTGCTCTAAAACATAGTGTCTCTGCAAACCGAAGCATTCGTGCCGTGTGAAGCAGTGGAGAGGTGGGCGAGAGACGCTCTGACGGCCAGGAGGCTCCTCTGGGTGCCCCGGGGAAGAATCCGGAAGGAACCCCATCCCATCCCGCGAGGGGTCAGCGCCTGCTTACCTTCTGGCCCTGCATGTTCCACGTGGCCACGAACAGGGCCACATTCCGGTCTGGGAAGTAACGGGCCAGCTCGTCTGCCCCCATCAGGGCCCCACTTGCCAGCAGGCTCCCCTCCAGGTAGCTCCTGCAGAGACGGGCCAGACTGAGCTAGGGGTCGCAGCAGACGAACCCAGGGAAGGGCTGGGAGCAGGACACACCTCAGGGGCCGGGAGCCCCCTCCCAGAGCTGGAGTGGCCTCAGGACCCTGGGGTGGGGACGGGGGGTGGAGCACAGCCCTGAGAGCCCCTGGAGTCCAGGGAAACTCGCCGTGTCCATGGCTCTACAGACATCCACAGGCTCCTGGCCTCCAGAGAGGAAGGGACAGGCAGGTGATGTTTGGGACTTTTGGGGGGACCCTCTAATGGCAAGGCCCTGGAAGGGCTGCAGAGGTCGAGGTGGGCTTCTGGATTGTAAGCAGACTTGGGGGGACACGCCCTTCCCTGGGGCTCTGGCCTCCGCCTCGCCATCTGGCACTGGGAGCTTGTAAAGGCTGCCCGGGATGCCTCCGTCTTCGCAGGTTCAGTCCACCGTAGGCTGTCACAGAATAACTCATGCAAAGGGTGCAGAGAGTCAAACACCATCGCAGAGGTCCTAACACAGCCCAGCAGAGCCCTGGCTCTGGCCCCGCCCCCGAGACGAGGGCTGCGTCCGACACCCGCTGCCTCGGCGAGGACTCTGCCTGCGGGGCTGTCCGCCTGTCTCCACTTAACCGAGAGCAGCCTTGCGCATGCCCGAGTGCCAGGGAGACTTCATTTAGGGACAAGGAGACCTGAGATGCAAGCAATTTCCACACGTCCACGAAAGACTATTAGCACTGCCTCGGTAGTTTTTTTTTACCTTCCCAACTGTGTGAAAACTGTTTACCTTGGACCCGTGACAAGGACTGTGCCTGACTGACCAGGTTCCCAAAGATGGAGGGGAACACACAGGCTCCAACGTCCAGGCTCAACCAGTCCATCCTAAAGGAGATCAGTCCTGAATATTCACTGGAAGGACTGATGTTGAAGCTGAAACTCCAATACTTTGGCCACCTGATGCGAAGAGCTGACAAGTTCAAACGTCTCACTTGCTCTTTTCATTCCAACTTACTTGGAAGACTGTAGACCCAGGCTTGCAGAGATGGGCACCAATCCCTTGGAAGGAGATGAAGTTTAGAGTCCAGTCCTTAAAAGCTCGCATGAGAGGCTCTTGAACCATGACCAAGCTCTGCAGGACAAGAGCTGGCGGATGTCAGGAGGCAGGCGCCTCCCTGAGGCCGCCCTGTATTGAGGATCCCGTCCTCTCCAAACCAGCCCTGTCCACAGTGCGAGCAGAAGGCAGCCCCTCAAGGGCACAGTCCATGCCCCTTTCCTCAGTCCTTGGCCTTGACACCGGTCAGGTCCGGGCTGTGTGCAGCCCACAAGCTGAGACTCGCTCCTACACTTTCAGTGTTACTATTACTCCTTTTTAATCAACGACGTTGTTTATTTGGCTGTCACGGGTCCGGTGAAGCAAGGAGATCCAGGCAGTCCATCCTAAAGGAAATCAGTCCTGAATATTCACTGGAAGGACTGATGCTGAAGCTGAAACGCCAATACTTTGGCCACCTGATGCAAAGAGCTGACTCATTCATTGGAAAAGACCCTGATGCTGGGAAAGATTGAAGGCGGGAGGAGAAGGGGATGACAGAGGAGATGGTTGGATGGCATCACCGACTCGATGGACATGAGTTTGGGTAAACTCCGGGAGTTCGTGATGGACAGGGAGGCCTGGCGTGCTGCGGTTCATGGGGTCGCAAAGAGTCGGACACAACTGAGCGACTGAACTGAACTGGGTCTTAGTTGTGGCACGCAGGAGCTTTCATCTTTGCTGTGGTATGTGGGATCTTTAGTTGCGGCATGCTAATTCTTCATTGTGGCAAGTGGGATTTAGTTCCCTGATGGGGGATTTAGTTCCCAGGGGACCCAGTCCCCTGGGATTGGGAGTGCAATCTCAGCCACTGGACCACCAGGGAAATCCCCTACACTTTTCAGTGGTTGGGGAAAAGCAGTATTTTTGTGCCAAGGGAAAATGACCTGAAATTCACATTTCAGCCTCCCTCAACAAAGCGTTCCATGCTGTTGGTGTGTGTGGCCTGGGGCTGCTTTTTCATCCCCGTGGCAGAGGTCAACACTTGCCAGAGACCGTGTGGCTCACAGACTTGAAACAGTCACTGGTCTGGATTGGAGGGGCACGCCAGGGGGCAGTGGTGGCAGAGCTCCTCCCACCCCCCCGGGGGGGCCTTGGGCATCACATCAGGGAGTGGGCAGCGTAGGGCCCCCCAAGTCAGGGCAGCGGCTAGAAGTGCGCCTCAAACAATCTGCCCAGCCCTGGCCGACAAGGCAGGAGGCACGAAAGGCAGGTTCAGCGGCCAGGCCAGCACGGACAGGGCTGTGGGGGCAGGCAGGATGTCTTCTGAGTCACAGCTTGGGCAGCACAGTGGGGCCCCGAGCCCAAGCCCCTGGAAACAACAGGCCAACAGACAGCCAGTGGGTGTGGACAGATTGGGCTAGAAGCCCCTGGGACCAGGTCTGGTGGGCCCCCGAGGCTCCGGCTCAGGGGAGGGGCTTCAGGGGTGGAGATGGGGGCAGCACCTCCTTCCCCTTCAAGATATAAATTAGGCTATAATTAGGACTAACTACTCAAGCCCTGTGAAGCTGGACACACAGCATCCTCCTTGCCCACGGGGTCGGGGGCCGAGCCCTGGACGTTAGGAAACCCTGGGGCGCTCCTGAGCGTCAAGGACAGAGGTCGGGCTTCTGCCTGAGCCCCTCCCTGCTGGAGGTGGGCCATGGAAACCCTCCCCTGGGGGCAGCCTGGCCACGCCCCTAGGGCCCCCAGCCCCATCCAGCTCTCCATCCTGGAAAAGTGCCAGCAGGTGCATGGGGCACGGCCTCCTGACACTGGTCCTCAGCAAAGGGACCGTGTGGACATGGGTCCCGGGACACACCCCATAGTCCTGGGCCCACCTGCACACACGCACAAAGGGCTGCTCCCGACAAGAGCAAGAAACAGGACGGAAAACAGGCCCACACCGAGTGCAGAGGGGTCTGTGCACCTGACCGTCCACATTTCACAGGTGCCCGTGGGGCTGAGACGCAGAAGGAAAGCCGGGGGGTGCGGCTGGGAGAGGGGGGTGGGAGGAGATGGCCCACACACGCTCCCAGGAGAAACTGCCTGCTGCTCTCACAGGGCTTCTGAGGGTTCACCGAGGCCCAAGGCCGCCTCCCTCGGGGCCCTACCTGCTCCGGACGTCCTTGGCACGGATGGGTGCCAGGAGGCTGAAGGTGGACCTGGACGAGTGAAGGGAGCAGTCGTCGCAGGCCAGGGGGCTCGGAGGCCGGCCGGGGCCCAGGCTGCTGTGCGCCCGGAACAGCCTGGCCTGCAGCCGGAGCTTGTAGTCGGCGTGATCCGAGTCTACCTTGTTCGCCGTCCGCAGGGCTTCGGAAGCCACGTTGCGGGCCATGGCGGGCAGCGGGCGCGGGGAAAGCAGGCTGGCCAGCCGGGGGGTGCTCCCAGCCGAGGCCCCTTCCCGGTGCAGCAGGTCCAGGGACGTGCTGATCATCCCGGAAAGACAGTTTCCCCATGAGGAGGGCCCCCCGCTGCTCGGGGCCCTGCGAGCTGTGGGGATCTCCTGCAGGGAGGCGCTCAGGCAGGACGGGGAGCCACTGCAGGCAGGGGTCCCGGGGGCCTCGTCCTGCAGGGAGCCCCCGGAGGGGCTGGCCCCATTCCGCACAGCCAGGTCCTCACGGCTGGTTCGAAAACGCCTCTTTCTCCAGCCCTTCTCATCCAGGGACAGCGCTCGCTCCAGCCTGGGCCTCGGGGGCGGTGGCTTCGGGGTGAAGGGTCTCACTTGGACCTGTGGATCCTCATTGCTGACTTGCTCTGGGGTGTCCAGGGGAAGCTCTGGGCTCCTCTCAGGTCCCCGAAGGTCGCCAGCAGCCGGGGACCCCAGGCAGGAGACAGGCTCTTCATCACTGTTCGGAAGCAGTCCCTTGAGCATGCTGCCTTCAGGACGCAGACACCCCTGAGTAGTGGGCTGCTGGGAGGCGGTCTCTGAGTGCCCCAAGCTCGCCAACTTGGATGGCATAGTTCGGGGCCAGCCCTCAGGGCCGGGGGCAGCCTGGCTGACCCGGGAAACGGCTCCTCTGGGTGCTGCTGCCGACGCCCAGGGTCAGGGCCGCGTGCTCAGCTGTGGCTAGGGGGGGCGCGGAGCAGAGGCATGGCAGCAGCTCCCCCTCGGGCCTGGGGTGGTCCGGCTTGCACAGGACCAGCTGCGGCATGGCTGGGAGCCCCAAAAGTCCGGAGTCCCCAGAAAGTACCTAAGGGAACACCCTGCAATTAGCCTTCATCACCGGGCCCCGATGCCATTTAATGATTCTGAAGGACAGCACGGGGCAGGGTGACAGAGAGGACAGGTCATGAGTGGCCCAGCAAGAACAAGCATTTAGGTGTCCTGACCCGCTGCCTCCTCCCAGGAGATGGGTGAAAAGTCCAGCATCTTAGGATGGAGGGAAGCCCCCCTCTTGCGGGGAGTTGGGGGTGAGCAGGGGCGCTGCTCCTCACTTGGGGAGCCAGGGGCCCGACGAGCGAGAATTCCCGCCCCCAAAGCGTAGGCACAGCCTCGGAGGGGGACCCGGCCCGAACCCGTTCCTTCTCCCCCGCCCCCTCTCCCCGCCCGCCCCCCCCACCCCGTGACCTCCCCGGAGTCAGACGGCCCTAACTCGCTCACCTGCGCGCCCATCACCATCGCTCGGCCCGCAGACCCCGCCCCGAGAGCAGGCGACCCTGAGCAGGTCTGCGCCCCGGCCGCTAAGGCCCCTGACTCAGGACTAGCGAGTCTGGCCCGGCCGGTTGCGCGCTCCCCAGGGTAACAACCGCCCGGAGCCGCGGGGCTGGGGACGGGGTGGGGGGGACGAGACCCGCGCCCGGGGATCCTGGCGCGCCACGGACCCCCGCGCCCCGCTCCGCGCCAGGGAATCCCGCAACCTGACCCCGCGCCAGGGACCCGTGCGCCCGGACTCCAACCCCGGGGTCGCCCCGCCCCGTCCTCGAGCCCCGCTCAGGGGTCGTCCCGCCCAAGGCCTCCGCGCTCCCGCCCAGGGGTCACTCGGGTCCTAGGACCTGCTGGCCCCGTACCCCCGCCCCGGACTTTCTCCAGGACTGCCGCCCCCGCCCGGGGTCATCGCGCCCCGCGCCCCCACCTCGCGACGCTTCAGCTCCCCAGCTCCGCGGGCTTCAGCGGCCGCTCCCCGGCAACCAGCGGGCAGGGCGGCCTGGATCCCGGCGCCCGCAGCGGCCACTGGCGGCCGGAGGACCCAGGCGCGTGGAGCGAGGGCGGAGAGCGCCCTCGGGTGGGCGCCGGGAGCGCCGGCGGCTTCCTTCCCCGGAGCGCAGCTCGCGCCCCGCCCCCGGGCCCGCCCCCGGGTCCGCAGCCCCGCCCCGGGCCCGCCCCTCGGACCCGCCCCCGGCAGCCCGCAGCCCCGCCCCGGGCCCTCCCCGGCCCGCCCCCCCCGGTCCGCAGCCCCGCCTCGGGCCCGCCCCTCGGACCCGCCCCCAGCTCAGCAGCCCCGCCCCTCGTGCGCACCGGAGCCTAGAAAGCCGAGCGCTACCCTGGTCCCTCTTCACTGCTCTCAGGGTGGGTTTTCCTATCAGGCCCGCCCACCGCCCATCGGAGAGGAGCCCCTCGCGGGCAGGTCTGGCGGAGCGACAGAAAGCAGTGGCCCAGGGAGCCCTAGAAGCCAATCAAAGTGAAGGTGAGGCCCAGGTCCCCAGAGGCGTCAATAAACAAAAGGAGATGGGGTGAAAGAGCTTGAGAGCGCAAAATATTTTATTTAACAATTTGCATTTAGGAAAAATAGCAGCTCCACCTCAGAGGAAGCTTCTTCAATCAAAACTCGCTGGCGGTCGACACAGACAACGGGCAGGGCCGCGCCAGGCAGGTCTCAGCCCGGGGGTCGTGCTAGCACTGACCCTGGACATGAGACCGCCCGCCAGTGAGGTTGGCCCCTCCCAAGGGGACAAATCTGTGGCATGTCCTGGAAACCGTTCTGCGGGTCCTTCCGAGACGACGCAGTGGACCCGAGGGCCCTGTGCTGACCCCACCCCACCCAAGCCTGACACTTGGATTAAAACCCAACAAACCACGTCCCCCAGTGTTCTACAGAAATTATTTCCTAATGATTTTTATAAATATTTAAATCTTTTCTTTAGTCCCTTTGGACTGACCAAGAAGAATGCCAACAGGTTTTAGAACAGTCGGCGAAGCCTTAAAGCTGAGTCCGCCCCGAGGCTCACAGGCTGGGTCAGCAGGTGAGCCGCTGACAAGTCTGGGGCCAGGAAGGTCGGACTCTGGAGCTTCAGACAAGAAACAGCTGCAAGCCACTTTCTTCAGGATGTTACCAGCTCCCTACACGATGCAGAGGTGAGAGGCAGCAGTCAGCTGACAGCACTGCGAGGACCGGCCATGGGAAGCAAGGCCTGGCGGGTCCACAGAAAAACCCAACCAAACCTACGAGTCCCAGCTGTGACGCTGGACCCGTCACTCACAACAGCTCCGTCCCAGCTGGTCCCTCTGACTGCTAGAAGCCTCCTGGTCCTGGTGAGGCCACAGGAGACCACAGAGCTGGCCACGTCTTGGCTCCAGGAGATAAAACACGTCTCAGCAGCGAGGGCTGCTCTCAGAACCTAAGGGAACTGCTGCTAAAGGAAGCCCAGTTTCTTCTGAGACGAAGCACCCTTCCAGGCTCAACAATGTGGAGTGGGGGCTGACCGCCTCTGGGTGCAGGGCAGGCAAGCGAGCTCCTCTCCGAGTCAAAGGTGCACTGTCTCCTCCTGGTGTCTGAAAGGACCTCTGGGCTTTATCTGGCAACGATTCACGGTGAGGTTTTGAGAGATGCCTTAGTTACTGAGAAGCAAAATCCTCCTGCAGCCAAGATGCCTCCAGCTTCACTCAGTGTCACGTCGTCAAGTGACTACAAATGTTGGATCCTTAAATCATTCCTTTGGGTCAGAGTCACTCTTCATCCAGCATCTTGAAGGTGTGGAATTCATGTTGGCAACACTCTAAGTCATTTCTGAGTCGCTGTGCTCACATCTGTCTGGGGAAAGACTGGAGTCGCAGGCAGTAGGCCTGAGCTCTTGGCAGAACAGCCACCTCCTGTCCTAGTGCCACTCCAGGACACGGCCCTTTCTAGCTTAACGCCGGGTACTTCCTCTGGCCAATCCTCCCCGTCCTTGAGCTTCCTGAGGCGGCAGGGGCCTGAAACAACAGGGACAGGACTGAGGTCTGCATGCTGGCCCCGGGGGGCCATGGAACAAGCAGAACAGACTACTGGTCTCAGCGAACAGGTGTGTGCTGTCGTCTCGTGTGTAGCGCAGGCCCCTGACTAAGGCAGGGTGGTGGGGAGAGGCCACGCCCACAGCTGGGTGTCTGAGGAGCCCTGGCTGGTGACGGGGGAGGCAGGGAGCACCCGGGGAGACTGCATGGAGCACAGGTGTTTACTCTGGATCCCACAAAAACCCCAACCGAAGTAAAAGTCAAGTTTTGTGAAGGCATTAGCACAGTGAAGATTCCAGCAGAGCAGAACCCCCTCAGTTGTGGAGATGCAGATGGCAGCTGGGAGCAGGGAGGGTGCAGTTGCGGGGCCCGCCCCCGAGGGAGCCCAAGGCTGAGGACCCCGGGTGGCGAGGGCAGGGTCTGCCTTGGGACGGCCCACGGTCAGCAGAGTTTTCCAAATCCTAAAGCCAAGACCTCCCTGCAGACCCCCTCCTCTACTGCATCCCAAGACTGTCCCCACCCCGTCCATTCTCTCCAGGCCAGAGCCTGGGAGGGAGACCAATGAAAGGAAGCATTCGTGACCTTTCCAGCCCGAAGGTCACCAGCCACCAGGTGAAGACGGGCCAAGGTCAGCACGGGAGGGGGTCAGCCCTACCCCACCCCCAGAGCAGTGGCAGAGCCAGGGATACAGTGAGGGCACTTACTTGTGCAAACTGGGCAGGGTTGTAGAAGGGCACCGCGGCCCCAGGAGGGGCCCCCGCGGGGGCAAGAGCACCGGGAGCCTGAGGAGCACAGAGAGGTCGTCTCACCCTCTGACCGAGCACAGCAGCTTGGTTCGTTTGCAAATACAGATACTGTTTCTGAGGAAGCGTTTATCACACTTTTGAAGACGCCACAGAAGCAGGTCAGAGGCACTTATTGCAGAACTACATTTAATTATTTAATGGGTCTCAGAAAAATGGTAAAACCAGGGCATGCACACGCAGCAGTGTGGGGAGGGGGAGCAGGCACTAGGGATCGCTCCAGACCTCAGGCGTCCAGCTACAAAATCCAGTGCTCTAATTCACAAACGAACAAGTCCCAGGAAGTCTTTCTGCTGAGCCAAGAGAAAAGCTTAGTTCCACAACGCACAGAAAAGTTGAACTATTCCTTCATCTCCCATAGAGCCTGACCACAGGACAGTGGTCACTGCCTCACTCTGCCTGGCCTAAAACAAACTTTCTCCTGCTTGATCAGAAAACAGAAACTCTGCCTTTGAAATGAGTGTCCTGATCCCAGTTGGCTTCTGACGTGCGCGGGAGCACGCACACTCACACCCGTGAGGCTATGCCTGTGACTAGTCCTTTGAAAAACTCAGTTCAGAAAGAGCACAACCAGAGAACTTGTCCCTTCACTATGGGCGTCCTGGAGTCAGCCTGACTGTGGATGTGCCTGGATATTCGACACCACCCTCCGAGAATCTCGAAAGAAAGGAACACTGCGCTCTCAGGCGTGTGACCGCTGAGCGGCGACAGGTGACGTCAGCGGCCAGGGGCACAGTGACCGAGCAGCACAGCAATCTCAGAGGAAAGACAAGCCCCACGCACGCGGCCAGCCACAGGTACCTGGTTAAAATGCTGGCTCACTTCCCGTGATAACGAGCTCAGTGAACTACAGCGCGAAAGCTACAAAACAGCAAGAAGACAGACACAGACAAACACCAAAGTCAGCGTGCGCGCCGCTGCTCCAGGCTGGCGTTCAACCCCAGCGAGCTATGCTGCTGCTAGAATCAACACAGCCCGAAGGGGAGAAAGCCTGACGCTCCTACTTCACGGGCAGTTTTACAGGAAATGACCCATGCGAGAGGGAGGCTCGCCTAGCCCCGGGCCTCAGGTGGCCCGGCCTCACGCTGCCCAAGGGACGGAGCACGGGCCCACTCGACAGAGGGGACCCCAGCTGACGAGCACTCGTAGCCCTCACTCTGCGGACACAAGCGTGACTTTTTAAGGAACACAACACCACTCCGGTTCTTCAGTTTCTAAACTGCCCTTTCACTGCCCATTAACATCGTCTTAGAGAAGCCATTCGGACAACGTGGGCCTCTGAGGCCCAGATTCTCCGCAGACGCGCCCCCAGTGCCGTTTACCTCTCCTCCCTGGGGACCATCCAATCCAGACGCTGGGAGTTCAGGTCCAGGGAGCGAAGCCACTGCAGGCCTGAACACCTGCCGGGACAGGGTGGAGGCTACTACCAGCAAAGCCGGGTGGGCCACCCGGGGTGAGCGGCACAGCCTCCCGGGGGTGCCTTCTGACAAGCCTTGCAGGTTCCACACAGACCTGTTACTTCGACCCCGCATCGCATCCTTACTTACCGGGCACCCGCTGTGCGCCCCATGGCGGCCCTGCGATGGGCACTGTGACCCCATCCACGGGGCGACACCCTGAGGCTCAGAGGAGCTGAGCGAGCCCCTCTCCTGCCTCTTTTTTTTAGCCTTGCCACACCGCTTGTGGGATCTTAGTTTCCCAACCAGGGACTGAACCCTCACCCCTGCAAGGGAAGTACAAGGTCCTAACCACCAGACCACCAGTCCCCCCTAACCCCCAAACTTTAAATAGCTAAGTAATGGAGAACCAGGGCTGAATTCAAGCTTCATCCAACCTCAGATATCAAACTCTAAATGACTGTATTTCACACAAATAAACTCTCTATACTAATAAAACGTCAGGACAGTGTTCCCAGAGAACACGCATGTGGCTGCCTCTCGGGGCAGCAGGAGGGTGACTTCCACTGCCCCCCACACCCCCGCCCTGCGCACGGCTCACCTTGGGATCCAAGGCGGGCTCCGGCCTGGCCGGCCCCTCCCTGCCAGGCCCCTCGGCAGACGGCACCTCCTCTGCATCTGCGGGGAGATGGGGGAGGCCCTCACTCGTCCACACGGCCCTGGGGCCCAGGGAGCACAGCCCCAGAGGACGCGCTCTGCCTGCGTCCCCCGTGCACACACGCCTGCAGACAGGCATGGGCGGGCCTTGCACTCTGTGTCCGCGGCACTCTTCTTGAAAGAGGACCAAGGCCAGGGGCCAAGAAGGAGACCTGAGGTCAGCAAGCTGGGGGCAGACACCCTGCCGCCTGGGCTGCGTACCTGCGTTTGGGCCCAACAAGTGAGCTGGAATCGGAAGCGGGGCCAGGGGTGCAAAGAGGTCGGTGGGAGCCAGGGCCGGCTCGCTCCGCTGGGGGCCCCCCGGGTTCAAGACGTCCACGTAGCGCGCCCTGGTTCCAGCTGTGACGCGGAGAGGGAGCAAGGTCACCCCCGTGCCATGGGCCCCAGCTCCATCCTCCACGTATCCAGGGAGCATGGGGACCCCACTTCTAGCCCCAGGGAGGCTGGGCCCTGACCAGGAGCCTCTCCCGGGGGCTTTTGTTCAGGTGAGGGTCCCATTTCACGCCATGCCGCTGCCAGGCTGCCTTTCCAACTGATCGGATCCACCCCGCCCAGGACCACTCACTGCTCGGGAGGATGGGCACCCCCACCCCAGACTCATCCTCAGAGAACCAGCCCCCCTCTCGCGGGAGACAAAACATGCCTGACACACATGTGGTCCTTGCTGGGCTCTGGAGTGTCTATAGGACAAACAAATGACCCAGACGACCACTAACTTTTGGCTGGGCTTTGTTACCTGCTTTTCTAGAATACATGTTCACAGTGGGTCTGGGGGGCCCTCCAGGACCAGGGTGGGCAGCTTGTGGAGCCTTGGGAAGGGCAGTTGGAGGTGGGGGTGGAGCCTTCTTCTGCGGAAAGAAAGCCCACTTGGAGATCCGCCGCCCCACAGCTCCTGCTCCAAGGAGGGCCTCTCCGCCCAGAGTCCCAGTGAATGCCTGGGGTCCCAGCTCACCTCCTCCTCCGGCTCGTTGACATCCACCCATCGGTTCTTCTTTTCATCCCAGACGATCTGCCGGGGTTGTGAAAAGTAAAAAGAAAACTCAGTAGCACAAGGTGAGTAGAATCAGACCCTGAGCACATGAGAGGCATCGGCTCAGGTTCGCCGAGGGCTGAGACGCTCCGTGCAGACAGCTGGACGCCCTGCTGTTGCAAACCCCCCGGCTCCCCAGGCCCACCTGGCAGGACTCACCGATTTGTTCTTGTCGTCTGGCAGGTAAGCTTCTGTCCTTTTCTTCACAGGCAGCCAACGAGAAAACCAGGATTCGCTGCTCTGAACAGAGAAACCGCCAGAAAAAGCCTGAGGACGTGGCGCTGAGAGAAACGAGCCCAGCACAGCAGGGCCAGCCCGTGTGAGCCCCTGCGCCAGGGCCTGCGGGCACCAGGGCCACAGAGACAGGAAGCAGACGCCGCGGCTGGAGGCAGGAGCAGCCTCCAGTGGGGTCAGGGCTTCGGTCTGGAAGATGACAGAGCCCTGGGGACAGTGGTGGCGGCTACACAACAGAACTGCTCACTTAAAAAAAAAAAAACAGCGGAACTGGCCAGTGTGATGCGTATTTTACCACAATTATAAAAATCAGAACAATAATTTGCCTCCTGGACCTTCTCACATCCGAACGCCAAAGACGAGCAGCCTGAGGCCGTCTCCCCAGCAGTGGTGACAGCCGGCAAGGCCCCACGGGCTCCTCAGAACGGGCCCTTGCGCCCCAGGCAGGGAGAGGTCAGGCGGCAGGGAGGTTGGCTTCATCCTGCACACGTCGCCCGTCACGTCCGCAACGAAGCGCAGCAGCAGCAGCAGCCCCAGCCCCCAGCCCCCGCCCCCAGCCGGCTCTGAACCTGCAGCGGGGCGGCGACTCCACGCTGGGGGCGGGGGAGTGGGGCCAGTCCCCTGCACGACGCGCGCACATTTTGAATTAAACTTGTGTTTACTTGAGGTACCAGCCATGGGGACTTCCCTGGTGGTACAGTGAATAGGGACCTGCCTGCCAACGCGGGGGACGTGGGTTCCATCTCTCATCCAAGGAGATCCCCTGTGCTGTCGAGCAACTAAACCCGGGCACCCCGACTACAAAGCCCGCACCCTAGAGCCCAGGAACCCCAACTACTGAAGCCCGAGCGCCCTGAAGCCCGTGCTCCACAACAAGGGAAGCCACCGCAGTGAGAAGCCGATTGCAACCAAGAGCAGCCTCCACTTGCTGCAACTAGAGAAAGTCTGTGCAGCAACCAAGACTCAGGGCAACCAAAATAATTAAAAAAAAACCAGCCATTAAAGCACAGTCTGCTGAGCGCTAGACTAACAACCATGTTCTTCACAAGCCACCAAAAGCTAAGAGGCCACCCAAGGCTGGAGAAAACGTTCGTAACACACATCTGACAGAACCTGCATCCATGTGAGAAGGACCGCCACCCACCTGATGACCCCGTACAGGACGGGAGACCTGAGAGGCCCCCACAGACAAGGACGGGTGGGGAACAAGCGCTGGAAAGGCCCGTGTCAGCGCTCATCAACAGCGTCACTAACCCCAGCATGACGGCCACGGTCAGGAGGGCAGACAGTGCAGCCCCACGGATGAAGGGGCCAAGGTCTTGCCTGCTTGGTGCTGGAAGGGCCACCCAGTAAACCAGCAAGGAGGCCTGTCCAGCAGGAAATTCTAAAGCTGGACACATAGCTGTCCCGTGACGCTGGGATATACCCACAGGAAAGAATTGCATTTACCACCACGAGACACAGACAAGAAGACTCACACAGCTGTATCCCTAGGAACTGCAAACTAAAAACAAACTAACGTCCATTATTGGGAGAAAGGACGACAGAAGCACGAGGCGCGCCACGATGAGACGCTGCACAGCGAGGACCACTCCTGCACGTGAGGCTCAGCAAGGGCTCAACCTGAGCGGTGGCAACAGGTCAGTGCTGACACCACCCTCTGGGTGGCTGGACAGGCCCTGGACCCGCAGGCCACGGGGCGGGCAGCGTCCCCCACTCTGAGCTGGTGGTTCACATGCGGACACAGACACAGAGACACACACCACACACACTTCACCGCACACACGCTGCCCTTCCAGAGCACACTGGGCTCCATCTTCACACACACGCTGTCTCCTCGCCTCAGCACGAGGAGGGTCTGCGGGAGCCCCACCCCTGCCCAGCTGGGGGTGAGTCACCTTCTTAGGCTCCTTGCTCTCCTTCTTGGTGGCCTGGACAGGTCTCTGCACTTCAGGCGCGGGCGTCAGCGGCGCAGGTGGCTGCAGGGTCTGCGGTGGCGCCTCGGAGGCCGGTGGTGTCCTGAAGGAGCCCTGGGGGGACACGGAGCAGGCTCAGCAGGGGCGCCTCCCAGCCCGTGTCACAGCCTGCACAGCACAGGCAAGGGGCTGGGGAGGCCCCGCTTCCAGGGCCGCCCGGCCTTGAGAGCAAGGTCTTCCAGGGGCCCGAGGTCCTCCCAGTGCGGGTCCTGGAATTCTCTGGGCCACTGGGATGGAGGAAGTGGGACACGCACGAGCCCTGAGGACAGGAGACAGTTTAAGAGACAGATTGTTTGGAAAGATGTTCATCCCCAGGTCGAGACAATTTTTTCAATACAGTTAAACTGTCACTTTTACTTTCTCACAGACAGAACATTTTAATGGTAAAACACACAAGGAGAGTTTCCCAGGACACCAAAAAGAACAGCCTATCTGTAAGAAGCTTCCAAAACATGGATATAAAAGCATCTATCCACCTGCCCTCCCACCCCTGCCACTGAAATCACAGCACACAGAGGCGGTGTTTATGTCAAACGCATCTGATACAATGAATCTTAACTTCAAGGGAAGCACTAAACCTTTTATGGATGCTAAAAGAGATGCAGAAAGCAGAGAAGTTCTCCATTTAAAACTGACAAGACAGTTCCATCATAGATGCGTGTTTCTCCTCCTTAAAAACCTGCTTTTATATGATTACTTCTCTCCCTGTTAATATCTTCATTAGTTCTTCATATTTTAAGGGTTCAAGGTCTCTCTTTATGAAGTAATTCAAAAGACAACCTTGTAAGTTTAAGTACTATTGATCTACTTACTTATTCAGTGGAGTTTATAGAAAACAAATAGCTTAAAAACAGAGACAAAGCGCGCAAGTACCATATTAGCAAAGTTCCCACCAAACTCCTCCTCTCCCGGCTCCGAGAGCGAGCTTCTGCCGGGCGTCTCTGGCGGCACTGCCCCTGTCAAGGGAAGCGCGGCTCCGATGAGCGCGGCACCGGGCGCCCAGGGCAGGGGAGCAGCGCGGCCACGCCCGCCGCTGGGGACGCATGGCTCCCCCACCCACCCGGCCTCCAGAAACCCAGACTGCAGGGCTCTAAACGTGTCAAGATGAGGCTTCACTTTAACAGCCAGGTTATCCAGGTGGACAGACGGCCAGGGACAGACCTGCAGGAGGGTCAGTGCGCCCCCTGGGTCACAGGGCTACAGGCTGCCCGCCCCCTCCACCCAGGACACCCATTCCCACTTCCTCCCAGTCGGGATGACTTAGGTTCCTCCTACAGGCATCTCCTTGAAGAGCAAACCCACTCCACTCTGCCCTCAGCACGGCCCCTCAGGGCAGACCCACCTGCATCCTGGCTCCTGGCCTCTGGGAGCAGGTGGTCTGGGTCGTGGAGAGGTGGCAAGCCAGGTCTGGGGTACAGGGCCACAGGGTCAGCCCCAGAGGGCTCTGGAAAGCCAGGTACAGCCCCCGGGGGGCCAGGTACAGGCCCTAGCTCGACAGGACCCGAGGACAGTGGCACAGGGAACATGGGCACCTGGGCGGGGATGGCCGGTGGACCGTCGGGGAGCGCTAGAGGAGCTGCGGGAGACGGTGGAGAAGGGACCGTCTGAGGCTGAGTGCTCACCCCAGTGACGCCGCAGGCACGTCCGCACCCCTCCACTCCGGGGCACACAGGCGGCCCACCCCCTCAACCCGACCTTCACAGCCGTGAGACCCGACGAGCTCATCAAGGGAGAAGGCCCAGAGAGAAAGCCACGGGCCAAGGAGCTGGCGGCAGCAGCACCGGGCACCGTGCACATGGCAGCAGGTGCCACCAGGGTGGCGCGGGCTCACCTGAGGGCAGCAGCCGCACATCCTGGCTGAAGAGCTCGGTGCCAGGCGCCGGTGGGGCCAGCAGTGGGTTGTCAGCACCCAGGCCCAACAGCTGTGTGGGTCCCGGGCCGTCACGGGGCCCCACCTCAGGGCTTGGCGAGCTGGGGCAGCGCGGAGGGCAGGCTCTGTCCTGACTCCAGGCCACGGTGCCCTCCTGAGGGAGAAGGGCCTCAGGCATCTCCCTGCCAGACGCTGCCCCACCCCCGCCATGCTTCAGGAGCACCCCCCCACCCCCCCTCGCCCAACAGAGGTACCCAGAGGATGGACGCCTGGAGCCCTCGGTGTGGACACAGGGTCCCATCACACCCAGCGCACCTCGACCTGTTTCTCCACGAGCTGCAGCTGGACCAGCCAGGCGGGCTCCGCAGACGCCTCCTCCTCCGGCTTCTCCTTCAGCTGAGGGTCAAAGAGGCGCAACTGGGAGGCGACCTGGAAACACACTGAGATACAGGCTCTGTTCCCACAGGCGATGCCCGCCAAACCTGCTGTGGCCTGGAGACAAGCCAGACCAGACACGCAGTATTCCACCACGGGGGTCCCTGAGCTGCATTTGTGGGACCGTCCTTGACTGTGTCCACGTTAGGAGAGGACCTGGGGCCACCCATGACTGCGTACATGTGGGGAGAGGACCAGGGACCATCCTGGACTGCGTATGCGTGGGGAAAGGGGTCTGGGACCGTCCTGGACTGCGTACGCGTGAGGAGAGGGCCTGGGACATCAGCACCCCCTGCCCTGGCCATGGAGGCCACAGCACCAAGCCCCCGTCTGTCTAGCTCCTGTGGCTCTGAGAGCTTCCATGGCAAAACTCTTCAGTGTCACAAGCGCGCAGGGTCAGTGCCATCTCTAGGGAGAGGGACACGTGGACGCCGGGCGCTGACAGGAGGTCGTCACGTGCTCTCTGTCTTACGGAGCGAGAAGCTGGGGCTGCGGGGACCCAGCCCAGCAAAGCCCCCAGTGCTAAGTGTGAGGCAGGGGTGCCCGGGTACGTAGGCCTCCTGCAAGTAGGCCCTTCTCATGCCAAAGCTCCCGAAGGCCCTGTGCTGAGATGCAGACACCTGCTCCCACCCTCGTCTTGGTCGGGAGGTCTGAGCGCCGCGTGGCTGCGGCCCGCGCGGGAGGCGTCACCTGAAGCAGCTGGCGGAGCAGCACCGGGGAGTGTCGGTGGGGCTGCGCCAGGACGCGCTTGGCGATCGCCTCGCAGTAGTGGAAGGCCTGCGTGGCCAGCCCCATCTCGGCCAGGCGGCAGCAGTAGATGAACTTGAACACCTGAGACAGACAAGCGCGCTCAGCAGTGTCCCAGCGCCCAGGCTGGCCCTGCCCTGGTCCTTCCCGCCCTCCCTGTGTTCCCCCCGCCTGCCCACAGCAGAGCCAGTCCCCTTCCCCAGCAAGTCTAGAGCAGAGTACACAACTAAGCTTCTGAGAAACTCACATGCCCTGAACACAGCCATCGGAGCTCCCAACCACGGAGCAACCAAGAGGCGCCCCACGCGTGCCCTGTGACGGCAGCCTCTCGGGAGCCACCAGTGTGCTCACCCTGCTCAGCGGGCACCCACACGCCGCCCCGTTTCACACAGGCACCGCTCACCCTGCTCAGCGGGCACCCACACGCCACCCCGTTTCACACACGCACCGCTCACCCTGCTCAGAGGGCACCCACACGCCGCCCCGTTTCACATATGCATGCAGTCCCGTCAGGTACCACCCGCCCTGAAACAAGAACTTGCAACCAAACCCTGGAAGTTCTTAGTACCTGAAGTGCTGAGAACCAAACTACAGTCAGAACTCTCAATCTGACAGGCTTCGTTCTCAAGCGTTACAGACTAAGACCTCCTCGAGATTTCCAAATACGTTTCATTGTTTTTTGTTTTTTTTTTGAATAAAACCCCTAACAACTGCAGCCTTGTGAGCACTGAGCAGCCCCACACCCAGGTCAGAGCTGGAGCCCAGGGCCCCACCTGGAAGCTGGGTAAGGAGCAGGTCTGCGCCCCCAGGGACTGCGCGTACTCATAGGCTTCTGTCCTCTGGATTGCTTCGTTGGTTGCGAACTTTAAAAACGGCAAACTGTGGAGGACAGGAGTTGTGTTGCGTTGGAGCAGGCCCCCTGGAAGCCGAAGCTCCACGCGCCATGCGCCACACGCGCGGCTCCGGGTCAGCCGCATGGGGCCTTGTCCCTTCTAAGGGACGCGGGCGCCACGATGCTGACGTGTCCCTTACCTGTGGTTTGACCCAATTAAGACAAGCTTTGTGGTCTTCTTGGTGTACACCCCAAATCCGACCTGGGCCATGAGGTAGCAGAAGTGCGCAGCATCGAGGAGCCCTTTGGAGGCTGAGGGGATGCAAAGCAGGCGGCTCGCGCTCCGGGTCTCCAGGACAGCACCGTGCTCCCAGGGACACACAGACACGCCGGATGGAGGGACAGTCTCGGGCTTGAGCACCCACGGCCCAGGTCCCCCTTCCCCATCCACCCTGACCTACCCAGGGTGTCGCCCATCGTGGCCATGGCCCGAGACTCCACGTCCACGTTGTTGCTCAGGTTGGACAATATCATGGCCAAGTGCGGCCGCCAGTCTCCCCACTTCTCATCCCCACAGCACTGAAACCAGAAGAAAGCAGAAAACCCTCAGCCTCAGAACACACTCAGCTCTGCAGGGCTAGAGCGCGTGGGTGTGAGGAGGAAGCAGGCGCGGGGCAGCAGCGTGGGAGAGGGCTCTGCGCAGAGGCTGAGGCACCATCAGGACCCACTGACCGTGGATGCGGCCGGCATCCGCCCTGACATTAGCTGGTAGACGGTCTGCAGGGGGTCATTGATTGGAAGGCTGTTGGCGAACCTGAGCAGACGTAAAAAGAGGAAGCTCAGCCAGTTCAGAACACGAGACACAAAACAAGACTGGTCTCACCTCCGCCCGTCTGGTGAGCAGCCTGAGGCTTGACCTGGGTGAAACGCACACACCAATGTTTTTAAAAGGCTGTAGTAGAGGAAGACTACAGAATCCATTCAGATTTTATAGAATTAAACGCTGCAGTCAACAAAAAAAGTTAAACCCCTTAGCCACATCACCCGAGGAGGAGGGCCCAGCCAGCCCACAGCCAGGTGTGGCAGACGGGCCCCCCCAGCTTCCTCTGCCAGGAGCTCAGGGGCCTGTGGGCTCCCCAGACCACAGGAAGCCGGGCCCTGGCCCATGGGCACAACCACAGCCCGCACCCCAGCAGGACTCCTCACCTGGTCATGACTCTGGCGTGCGTCCGGCTATCCATCTTACTGGCAAGTAACAGGGCGTGACCCCACAAGCCATTCTTCATCGCAGACTCTAAGGCGTCCTGCAAAGAATCGAGAGCGTGTTTGAACCCTGAGAACGACAGGGGCCCTGGAGCATGTGCTGTCGGGAAGGAGCAGAGGGTGCAACTGCAGGTGAAAAACCACATGGACCAAAGGCTCTGAGACGCGTGCCCCACTCAGAGACACACAGAAGGTGGGTTCCAAGCTTCCCCTGGTCGGAGCCCCTGCAGCAGGCTGTGGACGTGCCCTGCCTTTAGCACCATCCGCCCAGCGGACACATGCTGTCGGGACCAGGGCCAGCGGGGCAGCCGCACTGCCAGCCCCTCTGCTGTGACCAAGGCCTCAAGGACACTGACTCCCCAGGCCCAGAATGACCCCTGGGCCCCCTGGGCATCTGCTCCATGCTGTCGGGACCAGGGCCAGTGAGGCAGCCGCACTGCCAGCCCCTCCACTGTGACCAAGGCCTCGAGGACACTGACTCCCCAGGCCCAGAATGACCCCTGGGCCCCCTGGGCATCTGCTCCATGCTGTTGGGACCAGGGCCAGTGAGGCAGCCGCACTGCCAGCCCCTCCACTGTGACCAAGGCCTCGAGGACACTGACTCCCCAGGCCCAGAATGACCCCTGGGCCCCCTGGGCATCTGCTCCATGTTGTCGGGACCAGGGCCAGCGGGGCAGTCGCACTGCCAGCCCCTCCGCTATGGCCAAGGCCTCGAGGACGCTGACTCCCCAGACCCAGAATGACCCCTGGGCCCCCTGGGCATTTGCTTGGCACCAACAGGGCCTTTGGCACTGCAGCCCCCTCTTCCCCAAATCACCTGGGTCGCAATTTAGAAAACTTCTGACCAAGAAACAAAGATGTTTTAATAGAGACAAATGGTAACTAAATTGAACAGACTGTGGGATTTCCATCAGCTGTAAAACGTCCACGTTAAGATCATTCACTTATCATACTAAGAGTCTCGCTGGGCCCCCGTTCTGCACAGCCAGGTGCCCGCACGGAGCCAGTGCAGGGCGTGTCCCCAAGGCGCTCCCCGCCTGGGCCCCAGGCCGGTCCACTCTAGCACAGGCCCCCCCCCCGCTCACGGCAGCGATGGTGAGCTCCCCCAACCGCTTGAGGACACACGTATCCCGAGACGCACACGCAGCAGGGGCACAGCCCAAGCTCAAGCCTGCTTATCTGCCGGGTGCCTGAAGCCGGACCCGGCAGCTCCGACCCCAGTAGCGCTCAGGACCAGCCACTGATCGCACCTTCAGAGACAGCATGCGAGTGCCAGTCCTGGCAGAACAGGACCCCCCACAGCGCGCAAGCCCCCCCCACCTCCCCCCGCCCGCCCGCTCGGGTCACTGACCTTCTTGCGGCCATAGAGCAGCAGCTCCCGGAACCGCTCCGTGTCTTTCTCGAGGGTGCTGGCAGCCTGACTGTCCGTGAGGAACGAGAGCTGGGCCTCCCCGGACTCCTCCTCCTCCACCTGCTCCACGGCCTCGTTGGTGAAATCGATCAGGTTTGCCTCGTTGGGCGACTTCCCAGGAAGCCACACGGTTCGGTGGTCTCGTAACAAGAGCTCTGCAATGTCTGTGCCCACCACGGTCTGCGAGGGCCAGGAGGGAGAGCAGGCTCAACCACAGACAGACCCTCCTGCGGGGCGCAAGACCGTCCCAGCCTTGGTCGGGGAGGGCCCGTCAGACCACCTCAGGCACAGAGCTGCTCCCCCCTCACCAGGAGCGACACAGGCAAACTGCACATGCCGGGCATGCCGACGAAGGGGAGGCCAAATCTCCCTTCACCCCAAACCACGCGCCCTGCTGGGCTCCTGCTTCCTGGCAGACCCCCCAAACGGGCATGCCTGGCCCAGAAATCCTGCCTGATCCTCCTGGGGGCCGAGGACCCTGGGACTACAGCCGACGAGAAGGGACGCTCGAGGAGGGAAGACACGTACCCCGTTCTGCCTGCACAGCAGGACAATAAAGCTCCAGAGGAGACTCGCAGACTCTTTGTCTATTAAGTTTTCATTCTGCAAACACTTTGTAGCCTTGTTCTGTGCAAAATTAATAACATCCACTTTATGGGTGTCATCTCTGCAAAAAGAACACACGCTCAGTGAACAGCAGCCGCTGCACCTGCCAGGCTGTGCTCAGCACCGCCAGTGGACGGGCACCGACGACGCTTCTGTGGGCACGTACTTGCCAAGAGGTCCTGGGAAGGCCCGCATCTCCTCCTGCTCCGGCGTGTGCTGCAGCAACGTCTAGGCAGGGACAGGAGAGGAGCAGGGAGAGCGGTTCACGGGGCCGCACAGCAATGCCCAGCCAGGAGAGGAACAGGGAGAGCGGTTCACGGGGCCGCGCAGCAATGCCCAGACAGGAGAGGAGCAGGGAGAGCGGTTCACGGGGCCGTGCAGCAATGCCCAGACAGGAGAGGAGCAGGGAGAGCGGTTCACGGGGCCGCGCAGCAATGCCCAGACAGGAGAGGAGCAGGGAGAGCGGTTCATGGGGGCCGCGCAGCAATGCCCAGACAGGAGAGGAGCAGGGAGAGCGGTTCACGGGGCCGCGCAGCAATGCCCAGCCAGGAGAGGAGCAGGGAGGGCGGTTCACGGGGGCCGCGCAGCAATGCCCAGACAGGAGAGGAGCAGGGAGGGCGGTTCACGGGGGCCGCGCAGCAATGCCCAGACAGGAGAGGAGCAGGGAGGGCGGTTCACGGGGGCCGCGCAGCAATGCCCAGACAGGAGAGGAGCAGGGAGGGCGGTTCACGGGGGCCGCGCAGCAATGCCCAGACAGGAGAGGAGCGAGGGCGGTTCACGGGGCCGCGCAGCAATGCCCAGACAGGAGAGGAGCAGGGAGGGCGGTTCACGGGGGCCGCGCAGCAATGCCCAGACAGGAGAGGAGCAGGGAGAGCGGTTCACGGGGCCGTGCAGCAATGCCCAGCCCAGCCGTGTCTGCTGGCTACGTCGGCAGACAGAGCTACGGACACCGTCCTGGAGACGGCCTGTCCCTCCACGGGGACAGCGAAGCCTCCATCACGGGGCGTGGGCAAGCCGGCTCTAAGACAGTGACTTCTCAACTTTACTTAAGCAGTGAGACCACTTCCTCATGCCCAGGCTCTGATGCAGGGCCTGGATACAGGCGATGGAAGAGGCCTGCCAGGCACAGATTGGGGTGCCCCACACCAGACCCCCAAGGTCATGAGGCACCTCTGCCCACTCTCCAGATCACTGGTAAGATGAGCATCTGTGGGGCCCTCCCTCCAAAATCAGAAAATCAAACAACAAAAAATGAACACAGGATAATATCAAGTCTAACACAAAACCCCCCCAAATTCTTACTAACAAAATACTGACTTCTGAGAAGAAAACAAGATGATAGAACAGAACCAAAACAACCTACAAATCAAAGACTCACGAAGGTAACGTTTCTTAAGATTGCTTTTTCAGGCAAGGACATGCAAGTTGAAGGTGACAGACTGCAAAGCATGTTTTCAGGGTGGAGGGGCTGAACAACGACACGGAACTGCTCCCCACGGAATTACCTCCATGCTGTGAATCTCAACCAGTGCAGGCTGTCCTTCTGAAGGCAGGTTTGGAATCACTTTGATGAGCTGACCCCCAGGACCAAACCTGGCACAGACGTGAGGCACCGAGAACTTCTCAGGAGAAGTGGGTCTCGATGGAGCTACATGTGAATCAAGTGAAACAGAAGCCACCAGCTTGTCACTTTTTAATGCTTCTGAACTAGATTAATAGCTTAGATTTTCAAGATACCCAGACAGCCGGAATCACAGATTATCCAGATCAACTGACTTTCAACTATTAAACACCCTATTAAAAAGGAGAACTTACGCATGTGTCACACAAACGAATCATTAAAAATTAGTAGATTCTCCTCTAAAATGAAAAGCTTCCTTTAAAAGCCATCAGGAAGCACTGTGTTTTTACAGAAACCTGCTCAGGTGGCCCCTGCAAGCTCCTCCCAGCTGCGACCTCAGAGCAGCACTGGTGCAGTGGGGCAACAACCAAGAGTGAGACCCCGCAGGCAAACAGGAAGGGGGGGCTCCAATCACAGAACACTTCAGAAAGTCCATCAGATCCATCTTTTATGCTGTTTGCTCTTGAACTTCACATACTTGTACAGTTTTCCAAGAAACAGCATGTGATCAAGTATCTCAAAGATGCGCTGAGGTGCGGCACGTGCGACAAGTAAACGATCAAGAGCTTTTCAAGGAGAACCAGGTTTCCTCTAAGAGCCACGACCCATGCGGTCAGCCTTGCGGGGTGGGGATGGGGGTGGGGGTGGGGGCTGTCCCTCCACGTGGGGAGCTGAACTGGGCAGGATGCCTGAAATCAGCGCTACGCTAAAGTGGATGTGATGGACAGGCCGGCAGCTCCCAGGCCTGTGAACCAAACTGCAGCCGCAGGGACGTGAGCAGCGCAGCGTGGCGCATGCCGTCCCTCAGGACGGGCACGCTGGACACAGCGCCCTTACATGGCAGGGAAGCCCAGGCCTGGCCATCACCCGTTCCCATCCGGGTCGTAACTCAGCCCCCTTCTCACCACGGGTGCAGACGCCAACCCCAGGAGCTGCTGGGCCCTGCTCTGCACTTGTGCGCGCCCAGGGCCTTGCCACACACACCTTGCTCCACGGAGGGCCAGCTGGCCTCAGCAGGGTAGCCGTACTCTGGGAAGCCTGGGGCGCCGTGGAAGTCGCTCCCGTAGGGGCCGTAGGCATAGTCGCCGTGGAAGGAGCCCGACGGAGGGGGCACCTCGTAGGGCCCAGCGGTCATGTTGTGACTCTGGTACACCTGACTCTTCGGGAGCACAAAGTGAACAGGTGAAGCCCCTCTGCCGCCCCCCGTGAGCCTGGGCGGCCACGGGGGCCCGGCCCCGCCTACCTGGTGGGAGTGGGCGCTGAAGCTGCTGCGGCGGCTCTGCAGGCTGGGCGCGCTGCGCAGGCTCCGTGCCGAGTGCTCGCTGTGCCGGTCCGCCTCCTCCCCGTAAGGGTCCCGGGGCGGCTCGGGCTCATCGTCGAAGCTCCCGGCAAAGCGGGGGTCGTACCGGTAGCGGTCGTCGTGTCTCTCAGGCCTGGAGGAGGCGGCAGGCAGAGGCAAGGCCCCTATGTGGCACAGGGCTGAGCCCCCCAGGGTCCTGACCCGGGAATGACACTCGCCAGTGCCCACACTGTAGCGAGGTCACCGCAGCCACGGCCAAGTTCAGGCCCCGCCTGAGACCAAGAGACACAGGCTGCGGGGGTCCATTCCAAGGCAGTCACACCTCTCACGGACCTGCGAAGAGGAGGCTGAACCGACTCCGGTGCTGGTTCTAAGGTCAGTTCTCCTCCAAAACTCCAAAGAAAGGAGCTCGGGTTCACCCTCCTCCTCTGACAGTGGCAGGTCCCCGGGAGCCAGACGTGCCCGCAGCTCTCGAGCAGATGGCAGGACCCGAGGGCAAAGGCCCGGCTGACTCACGACCCACCCTCCGTATCTGAGTTTGCTCTACCCACCTGTCACCATAGGCATAGTTCTCCTTCCTGTATGAGTCGTACTCAGCATCATACCAATATCTCCGGTCGTAGGCACGGGGATCTCTGAACCGAGAACCGTAGTAGAACCGATCCCAGTGACCTGGGTCTACAGCGAGAGGTCAAAAGGTCAGTACAATGTGAAAAAGACACTCCTCTGGCTGCCGCTGGAGAAACCAGGCCATCCCAGGACTGAAGGATGCTCCCAGCCTCCGAGAGGAACCAAACTCTTCGCCCAAAAAGCAGCACAACTCTGGGGAACATTAACTGTGAGACAGGAGAGGACCTGGCGCGTCTTCCTCCACTGTGACCCTAAAGGCCACCGGCTACACTTCCCTCAACACGTGATTAAAGACAAATTTTATTCATCTCCATCCTCTAATGTGGTCCAAAGAGCTTTAAGCAATACTCTCAGTGGATAAACAAGGTCCTACTGCATAGCACACGGAACTATATCTGATATCCTGGGGCAAACCATAATGGAAAAAAACATTTAAAAAGAACTTATATATGTGTATAACTCAGCCACTTTGCGGAGAAGGCAATGGCACCCCACTCCAGTACTCTTGCCTGGAAAATCCCATGGATGGAGGAGCCTGGTGGGCTACAGTCCATGGGGTCACTAGGAGTCGGACACAACTGAGTGACTTCACTTCCACTTTTCCCTTCCATGCTCTGGAGAAGGAAATGGCAACCCACTCCAGTATTCCTGCCTGGAGAATCCCAGGGACGGGGGAGCCTGGTGGGTGGCCGTCTCTGGGGTCGCACAGAGTCGGACATGACTGAAGCGACTTAGCAGCAGTAGCAGCCGCTTTGTGTACAGCAGGCATTAGGCACAACGCCAAATCAACTACACCTCGATGAAAAATAAATGAAAATCTAAAACGTACTCTCAAACTGGAAGATTAGTTTTCCAAAGCATGTTAATTAACATTATAAACAATCCAGACGTAGCATTTTAGGCAAGCACGTGCAGGATGATGCGTAAAGCAGTGCAAATACAAAGCAGAAGAGGAGCCCCGGAAGATGGGGAGCAGGGGCTGTGTTGGACCGACGGCTTCAGGTCGGGACCCTGCTTCTGGCCACAGCCAGGCTGGGGGCCCAGGAGGGCTGCTCAGGGGACACACGCCAAGACGCACATTGCGCCTGGCAGCGGCAGCACCTCGCGGGCCACCTGAGTCTGCTCTGTCCAACCTGAGGGCTCCTGTCACGTGCGGCCCCCGGCACGTCACATGTGGCTGGTGCAGGGAGCAGCCGGCTCCTCATTTTAATCGATTTTAACAGCCACGTAAGGACAAGCCACATACTCTAGAACTACCAAGAATTATACTTTGCTAGAAAGTCAAAGAAAACTATTAATATGATAAAGACACACTAATATGACTTGGCTAATACTTATCAATGAACAGTAGCAATATAATTATTTCTAGATACAAACTACTTTTGGTTACTTCGGCTATTGGATAAAATCATACGACTAATAAAAGGAAAAGCTTCCTAAGAAAATCTGCAGCGCCACCACCTTGTGCCTGGCTGCACCACGGTCTGAACGTGTGTCTGCTGCGGTAAGCCCACGACAGTTTCTGAATGTACCTCCATAATCGTACTGGCTGGAATAGTAACTTGCATAGTAATCACTCTGACTGCTCCATCCACTTTTGGAATTATAGTAACCTTCAGGATACGCTTGCCTGAAAAACATAGACACAGTGCTGTTAAAAACCAAGAGGAATTGTTTCTTAACACGCAACAAAATTCCAGTCAATACACCCAGAACCACAGGCGTTCATCACAGCACCTTGGTTGTGGAAAAATTCCAGTCAGGAGATCCGAACTGGTGACGACAGTAAGGTTACGGAACTCCCTACCATAAAGAAAATTAAAATCTATCTGTTGAAGCCAACTCCGGAAGTGCTGTTGAGCAGAAGAGAACGGACCCTTTTTGGTGCGCTCAGGAATCCATCCTATCAACACCAATAGTGAAGCAGGCTCTCCGGTTCTGGAATCATGCTCAGCAGAAGCGAAAAGCACTGAGCTACGGAAACCAAGCTGATGCTGACTGTAACAGCCTCCCCCCAACCGTGACTGTGTGCCCCCCGAGAGGGGAAGAGGCCCCGAGTCTGCTCTAGCTGACTGCCCAGCACTGCTGGCTTTTACTGCAGGACGGGCGGGACCGGGCCCACTGGATCAGGAAGATCCTTGGAAAGACTTAACAGCACTTCTGATTTTTAAACTGTGACTGCAAACCCCTAGGAATGGCTCGCTCTGGGGTGCAGCTGCCCTTGAAGAGCAGCCCCTCCCCCCCGCAGGAACAGCACCCGCTGACTGGGGGCCCTGGGGCAGCACTCGGGCACCGCCGGCCCCACCACGGGGGTCCAGAGACGCGCCCTGAGCGAGAGCGAGTCGGGGCACGGCCACCCTGCTGCTCGCCCAGCCCCATCACCCGGCAGCAAGGACCCCACATGGACACCCAGGGCACTCTCTCCCCTCCAGCAGCTCCCCTCGGTCGTGACCACCCGGCAGGAGCACAACACTTGGATGCTCAACACCCGCACACACACACAGGCGGGGGAGCAGGACGCAGAGGGGGCCTGGGCACTACAGGCTGGGCGACAACCCCTGCCAGGGAGCCAGGCCCGCCTCCACTCAGTCACCTACAACAGCCCACAGCCCTTCTGGGCTCCTCGGGTTGCCTGCAGGCTGGAAGAGGAGGAGACAGGAAGGGCAAGGTGTGCCCGGCTCTGCCCTCCCTAGCCTCTCGGGCTTCCAGAAAACTCCTGCCTGCTGCTCTCCCCTGGAGAAGGCAATGGCACCCACTCCAATCCTCTTGCCTGGAAAATCCCATGGATGGAGGAGCCTGGTAGGCTGCAGTCCATCGGGTCGCTAAAGGTCGGACACAACTTCACTTTCACTTTTCACTTTCATGCACTGGAGAAGGAAATGGCAACCCACTCCAGTGTTCTTGCCTGGAGAATCCCAGGGACGGCAGAGCCTCCCAGGGGTCCGCACGAGTCGAATCAGACTGGGAGCCTCTTAGCAGCTGGCAGACAGGCGCGCCCAGGGCTCCGCAGCTCAGCACATCCCTCTGCAGCAGGGACAGGGGTCCGGCCAGACAGGCCCAGCTCACTCTCCAGACGAGCTTGGGACCAAGGACTTGAAGCAGCAAAAGCAGCCGTAAATCTGCAAGGCGGTGGGGGACAGGTCTGCCCTGCGCCAGGCAGACAGCCCAGGCTCCCAGCTGCTGCCGCCAACAGGCCACTTCATGTCGCAGCCTGAGCCTGTCTGGCCCAGGAATTGGGCGCTCCTGGAACCAGCGTGGGGAAGAACCTCCACAGGTTAAAAGCTGCCGTGTGGGCCCTCGGCAACAGGACCACTGCCCAGGCAGGAAGGAGCCCTGCTCGAGGGCAGGGGGCCTTCCTGGTGGCCCCGCCCAGGGTCTGGCCTGACCAAGACCACCTGACAACGTGCCTGTGACCATGCTGAGGCAGCGTGCTCAGTTCAATTCAAAGATACATCCTACGATCTGTCCATACCCATGAAACGTAAACACACATTCAACAGGTTTGTATGATTCTTTGCAAATACGGTCTCTTCCAAATCACTAAGCTACTACCACAGCCAGCAACACAAACTTCAATCACCTGGCGGCTGGGCGGTCAGAGCAGTGACTGGCCCGGGAGCTGGGCCGCTCGGGCTCAGGGTAGCGGTAGGGGTCCACATACGCAGCGCTGTCGCAGGGCCTGTACCTGGGGTCGTAGAGGCCATAGATGTCCTGCTGGAAGAAGGACACCGTCATTAGATGCCAAAAGCCACCTACTCAAGCACCTCGCACGGGTCTCACGGCACAGGTGAGGCTGTGCACATGGGCTCTGTTCCTAAGACAGACGGCCCGGGCCTGGCTCAGGAGACGGCCATACGGCAGCGGGCCATGCCCAGGTGACCCTCAAGGGCTCTCTTCTGCTTCCTGAGGTCTCACCTGCATAGGTGCTGAGACCCTACAATCTGGGGTCCCATCTCAGGCACCGATTCAAGTAAGCAAAAGAATCTGGGTCCCACGGGAATGGGTCCTGCAGGCACAGGCAGCCCCAGAAAGAGGATCACACTCTAGCCTCAAAAGGCTTTCAGGCCCTTCCAGATGATGCAGCCCTGTGGCCCTAGGGCCATGCTGGAACCTGAAGATGGGTGATCCAGGCACAAGCCAGACCAGTCTTTCCTGTCTGAGGGCCTGACTCTCTGTCAAGAGCTGGCAGAGGACGAGACAGCACGTAACATGGACTTACTCTCGACCACCGCTGGAGTCTGGGCTCCCACACAGCAGTGCTGGGGGCTGGCTGGAACTCGGGCCCCTCCACACTCTGCCGGCCCACCCTGGGCTCCTACAGAGCATCATTTCCTTCCATGGAAATAAGTCTCTGGGGCTCCTTCTGGCTCTCAGATTCCCAGGTCTCTGGGTCAGGTGTGTAACTCGTTCCCATGCATATAGAGATGCTCGAAGCTCCTCAGGCCGCCCACCCCCAGGAGGCCCCCAGCCCACCACAGCTCTGCTCCCTCAGCTGCTTCTTAGTGTGGGACCTCCAGAGTGGGGTCCGCACCCATGTCAGGCAGGGGGCTCCAAACTCCTGGTCCACAATCCTTCTACCTCTGCGGACTGTGGCAATGCTGGGCCAGAACGAGATGGCGACAAGCAGACAAACGTGTGTCCACGTGGATCACACTCTGCCACACTAATGCAGGATTAAATGGAACCTAAACAACATTCGTGGGCCTGGATCACCGCAGAGAGAGGTGAGAAAGGACCCCGTGTGCAGCACAGGGGCCGCCTCCGCCGTGGCCAGGTGCCTGAAAGTGCACACGACACTGCTCTTAACTGTTGCACCTGCATTACATCCCGAACCTAACTTTCACCCTAGATAATTCTATCCTAAAGAAGGGATTTAAAAGACTCGAGTTTTCCTGCTGTTTTTTACGTAGATTTTTGATGTTAAAACCAAAAGGAAGCTTCAAGACGCTATTCCAGTTTCCCAAAACATGCCACCCAGAACTCTGGCTCTGCGGAGAGCCGGCGGGCGGGACAGGAAGTGAGGGTCCTCTCTCACGTAAGCTGGGGTGTGCTGTGCTACACAAAAATGAAGCAGTGATTCTCCCCAACTAAAACGTGCTCGTGTGCAGCATGGCCCTCCAGAAGGGCTGTGGTCCGCAGAATGAGCTGTGACAGGGAGCACTCTTCTCACGAAGCTCGTGAAGAGGTGTGTGGCAGCAAGGGGACCACGGGTCCCAAGACTGACCGCAGACCCCTGCCATGGAGCAGGACACAAGAGAGAGACCACCGGTCAGAGTGTGCAACCGTGCAAGAGAGTGACCCTACCTGGTAATAGTGGGGGGCTGGGCCAGGATCCGGCGGGTATGGGGAGGGGTACGGGGGCTGGTAGCCATCATACAGGGACCTGTAGCAGTAGTAGGATGCCAAGTCAGGAGGCGGTGGCTGCAGCCACTGCTGGTCGGGCCGCGGGGCCGCCTGGCTTGAACTGGTGGACACAACAGAGGCGCTGGAGGCCTGAGGCGGCCGGGACAGCAGCTGCTGACCCATGTCGGCAGGAGCTGGGCTCGCGGGCCCAGCTGGGTCTGGAGGCTGTGCCTGCACCGGGGGACTCCCTGGGTTTGAAGGCTCCGGAAGCGCTGCTCCGGGCCCCTGCGGAGCGGGCAGTAGCGGCGCCAGCTCCTGGTGGGCTCTCTCTGCATGGGGCTGGTCCTGAGCCTCTTTCATCACCTGCTGATAGAAATGGTCTGGGGCATTCGCCCCAGGCCCAGGCGGCCGATGACTGACTGTGGTCTGCTGACCAGAGGCTGGGCCATCAGCATGGGCCGGGCTGTATATTCCTACAGGATTTTCCAAAGTCCTACTGAACGTGAAGTCCAGGGCTCCCGAAGCTCCATCCCAACTGCCACAGAGGCCTGGCTTGCTGCTGTCAGGCACGGAGGTGCTGCTTGCAGGCGGCACCAACACCAGGCCTGCGCTGCCCGCAGCACTGGGCACCCCCTCAGGAGGCACACTCTCCGTGTTGTGGACCTTCTGACTTTCTGGAAGCGAGGCCTTTGGATGAGAGTGCAGCTGAACCAGCAAATTAGCAGCTTGATTAGAAACCATGTCATAGGTACCAGAAACTTGTGGAAAAGGACTCTGGGCCAGATGGTTAGGTGGAGGTGAGCAGAGGAGAGAGCCTGCTGGCATCCCAGACAAAGGTACATTCTCTCCAGGATCAACCCCGGCAGCCCGGCTGCTGACTGTGGGCTTATCTCCCATGGAAGAGTCTCTCCAGGACAGAGTCTTCTCGTTAGGATTTGGTAAGGACACAGAGAAGTTAACAGCCTGAGCCAGATTATAGCTTTGATCGGGCTGGGCGATCAAGACGGGCTGATTTTGCAAAGACTCAGTGGGCGGGGAGGACAGCAGGCTGGCATAGCCGGGGCCAGCCTGTGGTGGGAGGGCCTCCTCCTCGCCCAGCTGGGGAGGGTTCTCCAGGTTCTCAGAAGCACCAAGGCTGTCCCCACTCTGAACACCAGGACCCACTTGCCGTGCCATCCCCTCATCTGGGGGCTGGATCACTTCAGACGGCTGAGGTTTCGCTGGCACATGAAGCGCGGGAGCTGCCGGGGCCAGAAGGACATTGCCCCCAAAATCCGGGAGCTCGTTCTGCGCCCACAAGGTCGTTGCAGGGCTCTCACACTTCACAGCCCCCTGCACCCTGGTCGAGGGCCTCTTCTCGGGTGTTGGGAGCACCGTTTCTAAGGGCAGCCCCGCGGCCTGCAGAAGCCCATGTCCAGCCTCCACAGGTGTGGTGAGAGGCGGCACACAGAGCTGCGGTGGGAAGAGGGTCTCCATGTTGTCGGGGGGCTGCTCCAGGTTGCCGGGGGTGGCATCAGGTGTGGCAGCGGCTGCTCTGTGCTGCTTCTGGTGGGTGTTAGGCCCCCTCACCTCTCCTACCACATTGGCGCGATCTGCCTCAACGGGTTTTACTCCAACCAAGTGCGATTTCACGGGTTCAAAAGAACTGTTTGCACTCGTCTGAAATATCCCCGTAGGTTTTGGGGGGCTTGGGGTCGAGGGGTGGGACAGGCTGCTGTGGTAGTTCTGGCTGGTGGTGTCATCCGTCTCACCTCCGACAGGAGAAGAATCGATCTGCTTAAAAAACCTCCCTGGAGCCTCATCCTCAGGTTTTCCCACTTCCTGCTGAATAAAGGTACCCGAGTCGCGGGGCCAGGCTGCACCCAGGAGGCCCTGGTGACTTTTGCTGCTATAACCAGAGGACACGCTGTCAGACCGTGCAGCGTGCGCCGTCACATCCAGGGCCTCGAGATTCAGGCCCCCACTGCCCACAGGGCCCGCTGCGCCGAGCCTGGGGCCAGCCGGGCCAGGAAGGGGCCCGCACCTGAGCAGATCGCCTGGGGAGGAAGGATCCACACTGAGGGGCTCGCTCGGCAGAACTTCTTGGTTCTGAACAAATTCCAGGTTCTCAATGTTCTCGTACTGAGCGCCTGCACGGGCCGAGTCTGCCCAAACGTCCACGGCGGCCACCTTAGAGGCGGCTTTCTCGTGTGGGCTGCCTGCAGACTGAGCAAAGTAAGGCTGCGGCTCTCCCCTCAGCTGCGTGGGCTCGCTGCTGGAGCCTCTGGGAAAGGCCTGGTAAGTGCCGCCCGCGCCCACGTGTGTGGGAAGCTGGCTGAGGCCCGGGCTGGGGCAGAAACCATCCACGTCGGCCTGAGCGGCAGAGCCTGCTGTTTCCGACAAGAGGTTCTCTTCGTTCTCTGTCTCTCCTCCTTTGAAAAACATGGAGAGTGCGCCCGAGCCCGCTTCCAGTGGGGTCCAGCCGCCCTCGGCCCCCAGCGGGTGGAGCTCGTGGCTCTCCAGGCTGTTTCCCTGAGTCTGCGGGCTAACAGGAGCCAGACCTGACAGCTGCTCTCTGTTCACTCCAGGACTCGACCTGAGCTCCTGGTTTGCCCGAGTGTTCCCAACTCTGGAATTCTGCCTGAACGTGCTCTCTGGGTCAAAGCTATTTGCTGAGTGGTCTCCACTGAGCAGGTAGACAGCCTCATTTCTTCCATCACTGCCTGAGGGTCCTGGTAAGGACGCCGAGGGGCCAAGCTGCTCATGGCCAGGACGCTGATGCAGGCTGGACGGAGGGGGAAAGTGGGCAACGCTGGAGGCATGGGGCCCTGGGATCTGTGGGGGTCCCTCTGGGCCAGGCCAGTAATGCTGACCTGAGGGCCGCGGGCCTCCCTGCCCCGGCCCCCACTGCCCAGGCACTTGCTGACGGGGCTGAGGGAGCGCTGCTGGGGGCGCGGCGCTGTCAGGGGGGCTCGGCCTGCTCAGGGGTCTGTCGGGCCGAGGCATGTGCCCCTGCGGAAGGCCCCCACGAGAGCCGTTGGACCCCACTCCTGGAATGTACTGTGGAGGGTACAGCGGGTTCGGGAGCTCAGGCTCTGGGCCAAGAGTCTCGGCACTCCTGTTCGTCTCAGGCCCGTGTGGGGCCAAGGGCGTCGGCACCCCGGGAAACGGGCTGGCGTCTGCCCTGGGCTGCAACGGAGGCCCCGGCAGAGGTTCGCAGGGTCCTTGGGAGCTATCCCCAGTGTTTGTGTGAGGCACGGGCAGACCAGCACGCTGCAGGGATGATGGTGGGGCTGGGCCTTGCAAAACGGGTGGGTTGCTTTTGGACAAACTGCCCAACGATGTATTCTGGAGAGCCTGTCGACTGAAAGCAAAAGGATCTGTCACTGGCTGCAGTGGGCAGGTTATCGGGGCCACCGGAGTGTGACTGCTGGCCTGTCTCCTGTACGGGCTGCTAGACCAGAACATGGTCTGAGGACTCCCTGATGGAGGCGGCCCGACCAGGCCAGACGGGACGGCCTGGGGCGGCGGCTGCATGACTGAGCTCTTGTACAACGAGACGCTGCTTGCAGAAAGAAGCAGGAGGGAGGTTTTCCTTAATTCGAACTGAAAAAGAAAAAAAGGAAAAAAAAGTTAGCATAAAATCCATTTATTCAAAGTCCTGGCTACAATCAAGAAAATTGAGAAAGAAGAAAAACCCGGGAAAAGAGTTTCGCATCATGTTAAGTCCTGAGGGCTACCCCTCCCGCACCCTCCCCTGTGACCACTGCTATCTGGGGAGCGACAGCACTGGCCTGGACGCCGAGGCTGGCCGTGCTGGAGCCGCCGAGCGACTTCAGACAAGTCACTGCCCTTCTGTGAAATTCAGCTACGTAACCGAGCTACATACCCACATGGAATGCCCACCGCCTCCACAATGCCCTCAGCAAGCTCTCAGGGACCAAGCGGAACCCAACACCAGGCACCAGGTACACAGTGCCTCCACATTTTCCAATAAATTATCACTAGATCCGGAAAGAACCACCTCATCTATTAAGACCACATACCGTACTTTTCACACAGGTTAATTTTATATTTGGAAAGGAAAACAAAAGTTAAAAACCTGCTCCTCTGTTTTAACGAAAGAGCGTTATAAAGCACAGAGTAACTTAAGCTGCAAAATAATAACTATCTGAATTATATGCACCGAAAACACCTTTTACCCCACCCTGTAAAATGTCTCCTTTTCCACCCTGTGACTGGTTGCACACCACCAGCAAAACAAGCTGCATCTGATAACTGGAGTTGTAACAACTATGCCTGGAATGAAATCCCAAGTAACCATAAAGCAGCGCTAAAACTGACTGACTAAGTTCATTCAAAAACTTGCTGTCCCTGGACAAAAGAAATTCAGACAAAATAAAAAGTGAATGAATGCATAGTAAATAAAGTTATTTACTAACGAAAGTTACCCTATGAATCCGCTACAATTACTGCTGGCACATGGTCTTCTCCGGGGCCAACAGGGAACCCTTTCCAACAGACAAGTACTTTGACACTCACTTAGATTTCATGGAATTAAATCTATGAAGAACTGCATCAGGGACTTCCTTTGGTTCTAAGCTGTCATTTTAAAACAAAGAACACTTACAGCTCAGCTTTACATGGACCCAGAGGAGAGCAGAGCCTCTTCCTCTTATATTGAAAGGGAGGCACCCAGGACCTCTTACAAGACATGCCATCCTCCTTGGAAGGCTTCAGCGGGAAACCCTCAATCACACTAAACAGTATATATTCAAAAATAAAATACAGAGCATAGGCCCACAGGATTAATTCCTCAGGTGCCACCGTGAGAAAAAGACTGGGCGCCAGCTGAATGGCTCAGCCATTTCAACAATAAATCACTTCCATTTGGAACCATCTTCCGCTGTGAGCGTTGTTCTTTTGATCTTTTTCTCTGTTCATCAGCAGGAAACAGTGCAAGCACATATTATTTATCTCGACTTTAGGGAGTTTCACTCTGTCCAGTAAGTCACTCTGTAGCCTCAGGTCATCTAGCTTTAAAAATGGCAGACTGCTGCAAAGAAACCAGCTGACCTTCTTGAAGATACATTATTCATAACTGTAGCTCTTCAATTAAGCTGCCTTGGATCTACCTGAAATAAGCACAACCTGTCTCAATATAAATTCCTGGCTACTGAACTGAGATAATGAAAGCACACTTCTCTCCCACTAGGACAGCCGCCTCAAGCATGAGTGTGTAAACCAACCAGAGCTCCAAGAAGCACCTAGGAGTCCAGGCTCTGCCCTTGAGGCAACTGCTACGTGACGTATCTATCAGACTATGGGACACCGGCCACAAAGACAGCATAGACTCCAACTCTTCCGAGTACAGAATCAAACACATTTAGATGTTAGGGAAAAGGAAGGGGGTTTCTAAGCACTGCCGAAAGCAACCAACAGCCAAAAGGACACCCTGATGTCAAGTCAAGATGCTTACAGAGGCAGGAGGGAACCATATTAAAATTTACGCGCTATCCTAAAGAAAACTTTTGAGACTTCAACTGCAGTAATTTGCTGTTAAGGTGTATGAGTCACAAAGAACAAGAAAGAAAGGACTTTTTCCCTCTTGCTGGATCTCTGTAAGACAAGAGCACCCGGAACCCTAAGAAAGAGCATGGGGGGAGGGGGGAAGAAGGGTGGTGCAGAGACTTGAACAAGTATCACCGTAGGAACAACTATGACTCAAGTTTGCTTCTTGACCATTTCCGGGGAAGGGAAACACCTCTCCAGTTAACCTCTACATCGAATGTATTTAAAACAAAATCTTAATAAGCAACCCAACCTCCAAGCCATTTAAAACTTCACAGGTAAAACAGCAAAACATTTTAGGTGGCTGTCTCACGTCCGAGACGCTCTACAATAATCCTTTCATCACAGAAAGGGCACGCTGGTGGACACACTCCTCTGCCCCCTGATATAAAACACAGCGCCTGACCTCGGTTGCAACATCTTGGTGACCTCGCCACGAGATTACCAACAGACGCAACAAGGCTGTCATTCCTCGGTTCAAATGTCAACGTACCTCACCGCCGGCACGGTTCCGCAGAAACCAAACTGCGGACCCTTCGAAGCAAAGGGCACGCTAAACTGTGAAAGGAATTCCCGAGCTGTTTCTCCTCTCTCAAGAGCTGCAGGTCTGGCTTTTCCTCCAGCCTCTGCAGCATAACCCCACACCGAGACCACAACGGCCAGGGTCCACACAACTGACCCGACTGCCTGTGCAGGTGCGGGGCCACGTCAGCACCCAAGGTGGTCGCCTAGCCTGCTCGGCCCGCGGGCCCCCGCCCGCCCGAGCCACCCGCGCCCCCGCCCGAGCCCCCCGGCGCCTCCGCCCGAGCCCCCCGGCGGCTCCCAGGAGACGCTCCCGTTCGCTTCGGGCTGGGCCCGGCCCGGTCGCCTCCCTCCGCCCCAACCCTGACCCTCACCGGCGCGCTGCAGGGAGGCCGAGGGCCCCGCCGGCTCCCGCCCGGCCCCTCCGCGACCCCCGGCTCCGGCTCCTCAAGAGCCGCGCGCGGAAGGCGGCTCGGCGGTTGCTACAAGCGCCGACACGGCAGCCGCGGCAGCCATCTTGGCACATCCGGCTCCGGAGGCCGCGGCCTCCGCGCCGCCGACGTGTCCGAAAGCGACGTCAGCGCGCGCCACGCCCCTCGCAGGGGCCCTCGGGACGCCCCGCCCCCTACCCCACCCCTGCCGCATCCAGTCCCGCCCCATTCTCATGGCCCCGCCCCCGATCTTCACCGCCCATCCCTGGGGCCCCGCCCATCCCTGGGGCCCGCCCCTTCACCATCCAGTCCCGCCCCATTCTCATGGCCCCGCCCCTCATCCCCGCTCCCCGTTCTCCACCGCCCATCCCTGGGGCCCCGCCCCTCGCCCACCTGCCCGGTCAGGCGCGCGAGCACCGCTCTGGGACGTCGTACGGGTTATGCTGGCTCTTTCTCCCGGCCTCTTCTGGCCTGAGGATGTGAGAAGAGTCGGGAGCCTTCCAGCAGACCCAAGGAAAGGCTCAGTCTTGAACGACCGACGCCAGCAGGTACCGAGAGCGGCTGCCGGGCTGCTCCGAGAACCCGAGGGGCGCCTCGGCGCAGGCGCGTTCCTCGCGTCCTGCCGTTAGACATCCGAAGCCTGGGAAACGGGCGGAAGGCTACCGCGCATGCGCCGTTCGCCCCCGTGGGCTGCGCGTGCGCGGCTGGCGGCGGCGCGCGGGTTGCCTAGTTACCGCCCCTGGCTGCGGGGGCTTCCAGATCTGCCCAGCAACCTCGTCCCGGTGCACCGGTACCTCCCTGGAAGCCCTCCCGCTGCGTACCGATGGGGCAGGAAGAGACACGCCCCGGCCCCCAGTCCACAGCCGCCCAGGCACCCGCTTCGGGGGGTCGTCCTGTCCACCTGCAGCTCCCAGCCGCCCCTCCCCGGCGCTGGCCGCGCAGCCTCCGGATCCCCTTTTGTCCGCCCTAAGCCCCATCAAGGCCCTTAACTCTCCTCCCAGTAAACGGCATTAGCCCAGTGATGCCCTGTGGACGGAAGCTAGGGGCTCTATGTGGTTTTCCCTAACCGTTGTCAAGTGGATATTTGTGTTGAATGAGGGCGACCCCGAGGTACCGAGTGGCCGGCTGGGCCGCTGGGCCTCACTCTCCTGTGTCTCCTTGTGGTTTCTCCCCCTTCCCGGCGTCCACCTCGAGACACCATCCGATCGCATTCATAGAGGATCTTAGGGAGGAGAGGCTTCTGCCAGTAGTACCCTCATTCTCCCAGTGAGAAAAGGCAAGTGAAGAAGCCGCCAGCCTGACCCAGGGCACTCACCTGCCGCCTGCCTGGCACAGGGAAGAGCAGCAGCCTGTCCGGCTGGCCCCAAGGCCTTATGGAGGGCAGAAGGTGTGGCACGTGGGGCTTGTCCACTTGTCCCCCACCCAGCCACTGAGCTCCCAGCAGCGCTGCCCGCTGTGTTTTGGCCTGGTAGGGGTGGGAGGGCACCCTGGGTGCTGGTGGGACCCAGAAGCTTGGGAAGAAGGAAGGAGTGTGGTTCTATTTGTTGGCAAGGGAGCAGCCACGCTGTCAGCACCCTGGGCGGGTGCGGGGAGACTTTCAGCCCATCTGACGTGGCCACTGTGCTAAGCTAACATTTGCCTTGCAGAAATCAAGCTCCCAGCCTGTTCAAACACAGAGTTAGGGAACACGTGGTAGAACACAGCCCTGGGCCCCACCACTCCGTCCCCTTCTTCCGGGTGATCACTGTGTTCTGCAGTCACTGAAAGTGAAAGTTTAGTCGCTCAGTCGTGTCTGACTCTTTGCAACCCCATGGACTGTAACCTACCAGGCTCCTCTGTCCACGGGATTTTCCAGGCAAGAGTACTGGAGTGGGTTGCCACTTCCTTCTCCAGGGGATCTTCCTGACCCAGGGATCAAACCCAGGTCTTCCACATTGCAGGCAGACACTTTACCGTCTGAGCCACCAGTCAGTCTGCAGTTGCTAGTCCCAACAAATCACCCTGCAGGGAGATGTCACTGTTACCACCCACCCCCACCCTCACCCAGAGGGGAGAGCAGTGACTCTCCTAGGGTCAGCGCTCCTCAAGTTGAGTTCAAAGCGCTTGAGAGCTCGAGCCCAGACTTCCCCTTTGGTGACCCGAGGAGCCCTGTGGTCAGCCCCACTGAGCTCTAACCTGAAGACACCGGAAGCAGCAGAAAGCAACCTGCCCAGGGCAAATTGGAGACCTCAGGGCCCTGGGCAGGATATTTAAGAGGCATTATGGTGTAGACTCCCACGAGGTGACTAAGGAAAGCCGAGGTCAGGTCTTAGGGCTTTTGCCCTCCCTTCCTGTCTCCCTCTTAAGCCTCTGTGTGGAATCCCTCTCAGGTTCTGTCTGTAGCCTGGTGTGCAGGAGAGAGTTCCTGGGCCCACTGCCAAGCCATCAAGCCTCTGGGCCATGGAGGCAGGGCTCGGAGTCAAAGACTATCTGCTTTAAGACCCAGGCTACTGCCTAGGTGCTGTGTGCTGTTTGTCACCTTCCTTGACCTCGTCAACCCGGGCTTTAAGCAGGGTGAGCACCTGGGCAGTTTGGGGACCGAAAGAGGGTACTACTGTTGACACATGTGAACTGCGGGGTATGCCACCATGACAGCCACTGCTGTTCGTGATTCGGCAGGCGCCCTTCCTTTTGCCTGCAGTGTCTACTCCTCTCTCCTTTCTCCCAGCTGCTCCTCCCCTGGCTCATACTTGGAGTCTGGATACAAATGTTACCACTTCCAGAAGTGGGCTAGAATCAGCCACTCTTTCCTGGGGGCAAAGGTGCGATCCGAGCTGTAGTCCCCTTACCCAGGGCACACGGGACGCAGAACTGCTGTGGACAGAGACGGAGCCAGAGAACCGGGCTGTCCTGTCGCATTGTGTGCAGCATGGTGATAGTGGCCTCTGCCACCAGCCTGCGCCTTCCACGGTGCCTGGTATAAACCAAGGTGGGCTCTGAGTGCAGAGTCCACGCCTTGGCGCCAAGAATGTGAACTGGCTCAGTGACAGCCTTACCTGTTGAAATGAAAATATGTTGGCATATTGCGTTAAATAAAATACACTATTCAAATTTATTTCATGTTTCCTTTTAATGTAGCTGGCAGGAAATTTAAAATCTCACCTATGGCTGGCATTACATTTCCATTGGGCAGTGCTGGTCTAGCTGTGAGCACGTTGTCGGGGGGTCAGGGGCCCCCCTCAGTATCCCCTGATGACCAACCTACCGGGCAGCCGTCTCAGGTGGTCCGTGGCGAGGAGCCTGTGCTCCTCTCTCTGCTCAGGGCATCAGGTGTGACCTGTGGGTGTGACCTGTAGGGCAGGTCAGTTGCTCTGCTCCAGCCCTGACCACACCTCCAGTCCTGGATACTGAGGCTGAGGGCATGGGAGGGGGCCTGCCCGGCTCGGCCTGGGAGAAGGGGCGGCCTCTGTGAGATGGCTGGGTGGTCCAGGCAGAAAGCGTGTCAGGGCCTCAGAGGTGGGAAGAGCTGCAGGGAGGGCTTCCAGAGAGGGATGGGGCTGAGGCAGACTGAACAACTGGAGAGGAAGGGGTGGCAGTCGGTTCCTTCGGGAGAAGGCGGGTCCAGAGGCACAGAGGGCTGGGCCTCTCAGTTTGTTCTCTGGCACCTGGGTGTTGGGCGGCTGTGTGTAGGAGCACCTGTCGGGGTGCGTGCAGGTTGTACTGGTGTGTGGCCAGGCCGAAGGTGAGACGTGGGAGACACCTCCATGAGGCATAAGGCCAGCACCGTTAGAACCCTGCCAGACCCCTGGAGGGCCTCACAGGAGAACGTTCCACACCCAGGCCAAGCCCTGACCCGGCCAGGCTTGGTAAATGTCAACACATGAGTATCACCGTAGCCTGAACGTAGCTCTGTCTCTCACCTCCAGCATCTGGAAATGCGTCTGGCACCTCACAGGTCTCAGAGAACTTCTTTCATAATAGCCAAGTACTAAGTGTATAATGTTGTTGTTCAGTTGCTCAGTCCTGTCTGACATTTTGAGACCCCATGGACTGTAGCCCATCAGGCTCCTCTGTCCATGGGATTTCCTGGCAAGAATCCTGGAGTGGATTGCCATTTCCTCCTCCAGGGGATCTTCCCAACCCAGGGATCGAACCCGAGTTTCCCGCATCTGCATTGCAGGCAGATTCTTTCCTGCTGAACCATCGGGGAAGCAATAAGGGTGAAGTAGAGGACACAGGAAAATGCTGATTTCATGGGAGCCACGAGGAAAATCTGCGTTGTGTTAGCTGCGACGGGGCCCCGGAAACCCTGCGAGCCCTCTGTCTCAGAGCTGAACACAGATGTTTGCCAGGCTCCCACCGAGCAGCCCCGGGCACCTGGAGGAGCTGAGGCTGTGGCCATGGGGCAGACCAGCATGTCTTCTGCTCCTGGGGAGCTGGACACAGGGCAGCTGTGAATACGCTCAGTGCAGGCGGGGGCACCTGGCAAGGTCTGGATTCCACCTGCTGGGGAGAAGCAGGGATGGGAAAGGAGAAGCTTTTGTGGCAGAAACGAAGAGAAGCTTCTGGAGGGACAAGGGGCAGACCCAGAAGGCAGGCGACGGCGTGGGAGCCAATGGGTGTTCATTGTGTGGGGCTTTGCAGGCCCCGTGAGGGGATTCATGCTTGTTTTCTGAAAGCGAGGGAAGCCTTGGGGGACTTTCCAGCCAGGAATGACATCATCTCTTTAACCTCCCCGGGGCTGTCTAGCAGAGCAGTAGCCAGAGCCAGGAGCCCAGGGTCCCCAGGGGCATGGCAAGGCTGCGGGGGCCAGACTGGTGGGGAGAGCTGAACTTCGGATGACCTCCCAGGGCGGGACGTGGCTCTCTGGCTACCAGCTGCATCCGCACCCTCTCGGCACAGTACACGCTTCACACACATCAGCCAAGGGAACAAATAGGACGGGAGGGCAAGACCCCTGAGCATCAGCATCGTGGTGACCTAAGTCACAGATGTGGACCTGGAGGCCGGGGGGACTGGGGATCCAGATTGGAGAGGGCCTAGGGCAGAGCCAGGAGGAACTCCTACATCTGCAGGTTGCCAAGTGCCAGGCTGGCTGTGGCCTCAACTCCTGGCAAGATGAGCTTGGCACACCCCTCCGTGAGCATGGGCTTCTCTGTCCGAACAGTGATGAATGAGCAAGGGAGGCTCTCCAGGCCTCCAAAGGGAGGTGGCCCCTCGAGGGGTTGTGAGGACACTGCCTGGGGAGTCACATGGCTCTGGCCTGAGTGGGCAAACTCAGAGAAATGATCTTCCTCTTCGAACCTCAACTTCCTCATCTGTAAAATGGGACAACAGCACTATAGTGGGCGATGGCCCTGAGCGTCAGGTGAGGTGCAGACATACACAGTAAACAACCAAGACTCACCCTCACCGGGCCCTCTGGAGGTGCCCCTGGGGATCATCCGCTCTGGAAAGGGGACCCTGGCGGAGTATTGCCAGTAGGGGGAGGCAGAGTGCCGCCTCTGAGTGGGCCTGCTGGGCCCCGCAAAGCCACCGCCCTGCTGGATCTGGGCTCTGGGTGCTGGCATCAGGGACGGCCCAGGCTCATTCAGGATAGGGCTTCGGGGCAGCCAGAGAAAAGAGTTTGCGTCAGGCCCAGACTGCAGCCGTCTCTGGAGGGTATTCATCGCTGGACACCGCGAGGGTGATGGGGTCTGCAGAGCCCAGTACATGCTCCATACATCCTCCCAGGGTTGAGCTTAATGGACACCAGAGAACGTGGCTTTTTTAAGCTCTGTGCTCAGTGACTGAGTCCTCACAGCCACGGGGGCTGGATGTAGGTTTGGCACCCGCAGGCACCCACTAGGTCACTGGTCGCTTGGCAGGTCCTAAGCCTGGTGTGGCGGGAAGGACGCCGCTTGGGGCAGTGAACTTCCCTTTCTTTCCTTTTGGTGGGAATAACTAACCTACTTAAGTCACACACTCTTCTAAGGCTCGGGTTGTTGTCGTTGTTTGTTTTGGGCACAGCTTGTGGGACCTTTTCATACTGTTCATGGGGTTCTCAAGGCAAGAGCACTGAAGTGGTTTGCCATTCTCTTCTCCGGTGGACCACATTTTGTCAGAACTCTCCACCATGTCCTGTCCATGTGGGGTGGCCCCACACGGCACAGCTCATGGTTTCATTCATCTCACATGCTAGCAAAGTAATGCTCAAAATTCTCCAAGCCAGGCTTCAACAGTACGTGAGTCAAGAACTTCCAGATATTCAAGCTGGATTTAGAAAAGGCAGAAGAACCAGAAATCAAATTGCCAACATCCGTTGGATCATAGAAAAAGCAAGAGAGTTCCAGAAAAACATATATTTCTGCTTTATTGACCACGCCAAAGCCTTTGACTGTGTGGATCACAGCAAACTGTGGAAAATTCTTAAAGAGATGGGAATACCAGACCACCTTACCTGCTCCTGAGAAATCTGTATGCAGGTCAAGAAGCAACAGTTACAACCGGACATGGAATATGGACATGTTACGTCCATGAATCAAGGTAAATTGGAAGTGGTCCAAAAGGAGATGGCAAGAGTGAACATCGACATTCTAGGAATCAGCGAACTAAAACGGACTGGAAAGGGTGAATTTAACTCAGATGACCATTATATCTACTACTGTGGGCAGGAATCCCTTAGAAGAAATGGAGTAGCCCTCATAGTCAACAAGAGTTTGAAATTTAGTACTTGGGTGCAATCTCAAAAATGACAGAATGATCTCTGTTCATTTCCAAGGCAAACCATTCACGATCACAGTAATCCAAGTCTATGCCCCAAAGAGTAATGCTGAAGAAGCTGAAGTCAAATGGTTCTATGAAGACCTACAAGACCTTCTAGAACTAACACCCAAAAAAGATGTCCTTTTCATCACTGGGGACTGGAATGCAAAAGTAGGAAGTCAGGAAATACCTGGAGTAACAGGCAAATTTGGCCTTGGACTACAGAATGAAGCAGGGCAAAGGCTAATAGAGTTTTGCCAAGAGAACACACTGGTCATAGCAAACACCCTCTTCCAACAACACAAGAGAAGACTCTACACATGGACATCACTAGATGGTCAACACCGAAATCAGATTGATTATATTCTTTGCAGCCAAAGATGGAGAATCTCTATACAGTCAGCAAAAACAAGACCGGGAGCAGACTGTGGCTCAGATCACAAATTCCTTATTGCCAAATTCAGACTTAAATGGAAGAAAGTAGGGAAAACCACCAGACCATTCAGGTATGACCTAAATCAAATCCCTTATGATTATACAGTGGAAGTGACAAATAGATTCAAAGGATTAGATCTGATAGACAGAGTGCCTGAAGGACTATAGATGGAAGTTCGTGATATTGTACAGGAGGCAGGGATCAAGGCCATCCCCACAAAAAAGAAATGCAAAAAAGGCAAAATGGTTGTCTGAGGAGGCCTTACAAATAGCTGTGAAAAGAAGAGAAGTGAAAGACAAAGGAGAAAAGCAAGTATTTACCCGTCTGAATGCAGAGTTCCGAAGAATAGCAAGGAAAGATAAGAAAGTCTTCCTCAGTGAGCAATGAAAGAAATAGAGGAAAACAATAGAATGGGAAAGACTAGAGATCTCTTCAAGAAAATTAGAGATACCAAGGGAACATGCAAAGGTGGGCACAATAAAGGACAGAAATGCTATAGACCTAACAGAAGCAGAAGATATGAAGAAGAGGTGGCAAGAATACACAGAAGAACTGTACAAAAAAGATCTTCACCACCCAGATAATCACGATGGTGTGATCACTCACCTAGAGCCAGACATCCTGGAATGCGAAGTCAAGTGGGCCTTTGGAAGCATCACTATGAACAAAGCTAGTGGAGGTGATGGAATTCCAGTTGAGCTATTTCAAATCCTAAAAGATGATGCTGTGAAAGTGCTGCACTCAATATGCCAGCAAATTTGGGAAACTCAGCCATGGCCACAGGACTGGAAAAGGTCAGTTTTCATTCCAATCCCAAAGAAAGGCAATGCCAAAGAATGTTCAAACTATTGAACAATTAAACTCATCTTACCTGCTAGCAAAGTAATGCTCAAAATTCTCCAAGCCAGGCTTCAACAGTATGTGAACCAAGAACTTCCAGATGTCCAAGCTGGATTTAGAAAAGACAGAGGAACCAGTGATCAAATAGATTGCCAACACCCATTGGATCATAGAAAAAGCAAGAGAGTTCCAGAAAAACACCTACTTCTGCTTTATTGAGTACGCCAAAGCCTTTGACTGTGTTGGTCACAACAAACTGTGGAAAATTCTTAAAGAGATGGGAATGCCTGACCACCTGACCTGCCTCCTGAGAAATCTGTATGCAGGTCAAGAACAACAGTTAGAACTGGGCATGGAACAACAGACTGGTTCCAAATCGGGAAAGGAGTACATCAAGGCTATATATTGTCACCCTGCTTATTTAACTTATATGCAGAGTACATCATGAGAAACGCTGGGCTGGATGGAGCACAAGGTGGAATCAAGATTGCCGGGAGAAATATCAATAACCTCATGTATGCAGATGACACCACCCTTATGGCAGAAAGAGAAGAGGAACTAAAGAGCTTCTTGATGAAAGTGAAAGAGCAGAGTGAAAAAGCTAGCTTAAAACTCAACGTTCAAAAAACAAAGATCATGGCATCCGGTCCCATCACTTCCTGGCAAATAGATGGGGAAACAATGGAAACCATGACAGACTTTATTTTCTTGGGCTCTAAAATCACTGCAGATGGTGACTGCAGCCATGAAATTAAAAGACACTTGCTCCTTGGACGAAAAGCTATGACCAACCTCCTAGACAGCATATTAAAAAGCAGAGACATTACTTTGCCAACAAAGGTCCGTCTAGTCAAAGCTATGGTTTTTCCAGTGGTCACGTATGGATGTGAGAGTTGGACTATAAAGAAAGCTGAGCGCCAAAGAATTGATGCTTTTGAACTGTGGTGTTGGAGAAGACTCTTGAGAGTCCCTTGGACTGTAAGGAGATCAAACCAGTCAATCCTAAAGGAAATCAGTCCTGAATATTCATTGGAAGGACTGATGTTGAAGCTGAAGCTCCAATACTTCGGCCACCTGATGCGAAGAGCTGACTCATTGGAAAAGACCCTGATGCTGGGAAAGATTGAAGGCGGGAGGAGAAGGGGACGACAGAGGATGAGATGGTTGGATGGCATCACCGACTCAATGGACATGAGTTTGAGTAAGCTCCGGGAATTGGTGATGGACAGAGAGCTCTGGCGTGCTGCGGTCCATGGGGTCATGAAAAGTTGGACACGACTGAGCAGCTGAACTGAACTGCGGGACCTTAGTTCCCAACCAGGGATGAAATCTGTGCCCTCAGCAGTGAACACTCGTAACCGCTGGACCACCCGGGACTTCCCAAGGCTCTTTTTTTGAAAATGCAGAGATGAGAAACAGGGGGACAAAAGCTCTGGTATGGGCCCACCTCACTCTGTTACACTTCGCACATACTGCGATTTTGTTTTTTTTTAAATCAAATTGAAGGTTTGTTGCAAACTTGCGTCAAACGTCTGTCAGAGTCATTTTCCAACAACATTTACTCACTTCCTGTCTCTGTGTCACATTTTGGTAATTCTTACAATATTTCAAACTTTTCATTATATTTGTTACAATACCTGTGGACAGTGATCTTTGATGTTATTGCTGGTGGTGGTGCTGGTTTAGTCGCTAAGTCTTGTCTGACTCATGTGACCCCATGAACTGGAGCCCTCCAGGCTCCTCTGTCCATGGGATTTCCCAGGTAGGAATACTGGAGTGGGTTGCCATTTCCTTCTCCATTGAATTTATTACTATCATACAACTCACTGAAGGCTCAGAGGATGGTTAGCATTTTTTAGCAGTAAAGTATTTTTTCATTGAGATGTATACCTTGATTTTTTTTTCAGAGATAAGGCTATTGCACACCTTATAGACAACAGTCTAACGGAAACATAACTTGTACATGCACTGGGAAACCGAAATACTCATGAGACTTCTGTCCACACTTAATTCACACTAATTTACTGTGACATTCATTTGATTGCAGCCAAATGCATTGGAACCAAACACATAGTACCTCTGAAGTGCGCCTGCACAGAGATTTTCAGTAAATACTGTGAATCTACACAGAACTACGAGTTCAACTACGGATGTGATTGATAAAACATCACACGCCATATGGTTCAAGGGCGTGAGAGGAAAGTAAACACTAGCCCCAAGGCCCTTCACATGTGGTGTCTGTCGTGTTACCTAGAAATAACGCTTCTGGAGCTCAGAGCATCACTGCGTCCAGCCTGGGTTTCTCGGTCCTGATTGGGATGGTGATGTGTCCACAGAAAGCGGCCGCTGCCTGGCTCGCACGAGCGCACGGGTCCCCGGAGGCGGCACCGAGAACGCAGTTGTAGAACTTGGTGTCATTTCTGAGTCCTGTCCTCGTGCCACGAGCTTTGTGCCAGGGACCTGACAATTGCGGCCCCACCACCAGCCCAGGAGGGTGGGTCAGAGCCGTTTCCGCTTTACCCTGAGGCTCTGAGTCTCCAAGATGGCACGTCACCTCCCTGCGGTCCTCTGACTGTGACCGGGAAGGTGGAAACACAAGCGACACAAATCAGGAAGCTCAGTAGCAACCAGTGTGGCCCCTTCGATCATCTTTAAGATGGAGTCGCATGGAGCAGTGCCTCCCAGCCCGGGCGCAGCCCGTGCTGCACCATCTTCTGCAACAACAGTGAGCAGTTCGGGAGCCAGTGCACACGCATACATGGTGCACACTGTCATTTCAGAGCCCAAGAGGTCCTGCAGGTAAGGATCCCCCGACCCAGGGCTGCTTGCCAAACCCATGAAGCACCCTCTGGGACACAGGGCTTCTGGGCCTCCATTCGCCCTGGGGTCAAGCAGGACCACACTGTGTAGGTTCCCGATTGAAGTACTTTGACGGAATAATGCTTTGCTGTTATGCCTGGGACCCCATCATGAGAGCGAGCCTACGAAGGTCTCCATCCCTGTCTGCTGACAGCTCTCCCCCTCCAGCAGCACTCCCGGGCGCAGTTCCTGAATCTGGGCTGGCCCGCAAAGGATTCGTCATCAGCCTTGATGGGATATGAAGCCGCCGCCGCAGAGTGGTCCTCTGCTCCGAGACTAAGCACAGCCTCTGGAAGCGAGCCTTTCTCAGCAAAGAGGATGGAAGCTACAGGCCGCCCCCGAGGAGCGCCAAGGCCTGAGATGCTCTGCTCACTTCTTGGCACAGCATAGCCCCGTGGGTATGTTTATCTGTGGGCCCTGATGCTGTCCTTCCTGGCTCACAGATCCCATCTCTGCTCTGGCCAGAGGGGTGCAGAGCCACCTCTGGGGCTCGCTCTGGGACAAGGTGGAGCAGACCCCATGCCAGTGATGTGCCTCGGGTTTTCCTGCAGGGCTGAGGGTGCCGACAGGCCCCCTGACCGCCGAATCCACACCGGCCAACGAGGTGGCCGTGCACACATGTGGCGGTCAAGCACCTGCGCTGTGCCTGGTCCAAACTGAAGTGTGCCGTAAGCCTGGAACACCCACGAGCTTTTAAAGACAGTCCCCCTCCTACCCCCAAAGAAGAAGGTAAAAGAACCCATTAACTTTGTGTCGGTTACATGCTGAGGTGATAGTATTTTGGGTCTGTTGGATTAACTAAGATGTATTACTAAATTAACGTCACCTGTTTCTTTTCGCATTTAACGTAGCTGCTAAAATATTTGAAATTGGGGGGTTCAGGATGGGGAACACATGTAAACCCATGGCTGATTCATGTCAATGTATGGCAAAAACCACTACAATATTGTGAAGTAATTAGCCCCCAACTAAAATAAATAAATTTATTAAAAAAATAATAATAAAATAAAATATTTGAAATTGCACACATGACTTGCATTGCCTTTCTGGCAGACAGCGCTGCTCTAAATCACCCTGAGGCCTCAGGGAAGGTGCCCCCCCACCCTGCCCCTGACGGCAAGCAGTCAGGAGAGGAGGGCACGACAGGAGGGTGGACTGGCCGCTCCGTGTTGACCTCACGTGTTTTGCGGGTTGAAAAGCCCCTGGGGTGGGACACCATGAGGAGGGGAGGGCACCAGGGCAGACGCCTGGGCCAGCTGGCCGTGGCCGTGGGGGCCGTGGGCATGCACGTGGCACTGGAATGCCCGGGGATGTCTGTCTGCTAGGGCTGCCAGAACAAGTGCCACACGCCATTCCCTGGCGCTCCAGTGGTTGGGACCCAGAGCTTTCACTGCCGGGATCCAGGTTCAATCCCTGGTCAGGGAACTAAGATCCCACTGCTAAAAAAACATTATTGCCACAGGCCAGTGGCTTAACAGAAATTCACTTCTCACAGTTCTGGGTGCCAGAAGATGGAGACCAAACTGTTGGCGAGGTGGATTTCATGAGGCCTCTCTCCTGGGCTGGGAGGTGACCGCCTTCTCCTGGATCTCCATGCTTCCCTCTGTGCGAGTCTGTGTCCCAATCACCTCTTTTTTGAGGACACCAGTCACGTTGGCTTGGGGCCCCCCCACCAACCTCACTTTACCTAAATTACCCCTTTAAATACCCAGTCTCCAGAGACAGCTACGTTCTGAGGTCCTGGGAGCTGGGGCTTCCACATACGAATTTGGGAGGACCAGAGCCCCAAGCCAGAAAAAGCCAGACCCCCAAGCCACGGCTGTCTTGGCTGAGTACAGCCCCGAGGGAGGGGCGTGTCCTCTCCCATGTGGGAGGTACACCGTGGCCTGGGAGGGGTCCTTCCGAAGCAGAGATGGTGGAGCAGGCCGGCTCAGACTGTGTGTCCAGGATGAGAATGGTGAACTGCAGAAAGGCTGGTGGGCAGTGGAGCTGAGGCCGTGGGAGTAGGTTCAGGCCCCAGTGGGAGGGTCTCGGGTTGTCTTTCAGCCTGCAGTGGGCACCCTGGGGCCTGGGGAATCCCTGCCGATGCTTCTGAGCCTGGGCACAGCTGGGGGTTGCGTCCCTGGGCATCAGGGGAGGTTTAGGCAGGGGAGGGCAGAGGCCTCAGCCTGTGGCCGTGGTTGGTCTGCCCCAGGAACTCGCCCGGAAGGCAATGGGCAGGGCCAGGTTCTGGGCATGCCCAGTTTAAACCTGACATGGCATCATTCTCCTTGTTGCTGGGGGCCCGAGGATTTGGGGGAGCAGTGAGGTGCTCCTTAAGACCCACAGGTCCCCTGAGGCCCGTCCTGCTGCCTTTGTGGGAATCCCACAACCACCAGAAACTTCTTGGGAGTACAAACACTGCTAGGAGTTCTTTCTTTAAAAAAAAATAACTGAGGTAAAACTCATAGAGCATTAAATTAACCATTTTACAGCAAATTCAATGGCATTTAGCATATTAAAAATGTGCAACCACCACCTCTGTCAAGTTCCAAGACATTTCATCACCTGAAGTAACGCCCCAGACCCACTGAGCATTCACTGCCCATCGCCCACTGCTCCCAGCCCTGGGAACCACTCATCCGCTTTCTGCCTCTCTGGGTTTATCTACTCTGGATGTTTCATACAAATGGAATCACACAGCCTTTGGTGTCTGGCTTCTTTCACTCAGCGTGATCTTTCTGCATTTTGACTGAGCCGTAGCCGGTGTTGGTAACTTCATTCCTTCTTGTGGCTGAATAATAGTCCATCCTGGAGGAGGAAATGGCAAACCACTCCAGTATCCTTGCCTGGAGAATTCTATGGACAGAGGAGCCTGGTGGGCTACAGTCCGTGGGGTCGCAAAGAGTCAGGCACGACTGAGTGACTAACACACACACACTAGTCCATCACGTGTGTGTTTAGTCTGGGTTCTCCAGAGAAACAGAGCCAATAGGATGCTGTTGTTGTTCAGTCGCTCAGTGGTGTCCGACTCTTTGCGGCCCCAGGGACTGCAGCACGCCAGGCTTCCCTGTCCCTCACTGTCTCTCGGAGTTTGCACAAGTTTGTGTCCATTGAGTCGGTGACACTCTCCAACCATTCCATCCTGTCGTCCCCTTCTCCTTCTGCCTTCCATCTTTCTCAGCATTGGTGTCTTTTTCCAGTGAGTCAACTATTGGCATCAGGTGGCCCAAGTATTGGAGCTTCAGCTTCAGCATTAGGCCTTTCAATGAGTATTCAGGGTTGATTTCCTTTAGGATGGACTGGTTTGATCTCCTTGCTGTCCAAGGGACTCTGGAGAGTTTTCTCCAGCACCACAGTTTGAAAGCATCAATTCTTCAGTGCTCAGCCTTGTTTATGGTCCAACTCTCAACAGGGTGTATCAATACATAAAGAAATTTATTACAAGGAATTGACTCATGTGATTATGGAGACTCCGAAGGCAGGAACAGACAGATGCCCCAACTCCAGGAATCAGGCGGCAGGACGTCGCTCTTCCTCAGCCTTTCTGTTCCATTCATATCTTCTTCACCTTATTGGGTGAGACCCACCCGCATGGTGGAAGGGAGGGCGCAGCTGCTTTACTCAGACCAGATTGCAATGCTAATCTCATCCCTCATGTGTGGCCAAATCTGTGCCCCCATCCCCCACCAGCCATACTGACACAAAAATTAGCCATCACAGTGTGGACCTACCCCACTTGGTTCACCAGGCATCAGCTGATGGGCATTTGGGTAGTTCCCACCTCTTGCCTGCTGTGAGCACACGTGTAGATGGACTGGTTATAGAGCCTGTTTTCACTTCTCTTGGGTGTACACCTAGGAGTGTAATTTAGGGGTGCTGGGAGTTCTTTGGGGAGAATTCAGGCTGAGTGCCCCCTCCAAGATGAAAGTTCAGCCATTTGCCATATTCCATTTCCCAGTACCTCTTGTCCCAGAAACGAAGCATCTGAACTCAGTGAGAAAATCTTGGGTTCACCCTTGTGCCCAGATGGGCCATGCCAGGGACAGGTGGCACTTTGCAGCAGAAGGTGGTCAGTTCAGTTCAGTTCAGTCACTCAGTTGTGTCCTACTCTTTGCAACCCCATGGACTGCAGCACACCAGGCCTCTCTGTCCATCACCAACTCCCAGAGTTTACCCAAACTCATGTCCATTGAGTTGGTGATGCCATCCAGCCATCTCATCCTCTGTCGTCCCCTTCTCTGCCTGCCTTCAATCTTTCCCAGCATCAGGGTCTTTTTCCAGTGAGTCAGTTTTTTGCATCAGGTGGCCAAAGTATTGGAGTTTCAGCTTCAGCATCAGTCCTTCCAATGAATATTCAGGACTGATTTCCTTTAGGATGGACTGGTGGCTCTCCTTGCAGTCCAAGGGACTCTCAAGAGTCTTCTCCAACACTGCAGTTCAAAAGGTCAGTGGCCCCTGGCGCTGAAGCCACTGGCGTGGGGGCGTGGCCAGGTAGAGAAAGGGAGGAGCCAGGTAGATGAGAAGTGGAGCCAAGTAGAGAAGGGGTAAGGTCCAGTGGAGAAGGGGCGAAGTCCGATAGAGAAGGGGCAGGGGCGGGGCAAGGTAGATAAGGGGCGGGGTCAGACAGAGAAGGGGCAGGGCAGATAGAGAAGGGGCAGGGGCGGGGCCAGGCAGAGAAGAGGCGGAGCCAGGCAGAGAAGGGGCGGGGTCATGTGGAGAAGGGGCGGGGGCAGATAGAGAAGGCGTAGGGAGGAGGGCATAGGGAGGAAAGCGGAAGGAGATCCGAGTGGTTTGCCTGATGGCCCTGTTCAGGATTCCTGAGACAGTGGTTCTGCCCAGCCTGCACCCTTTGGGGGGTCACAGAACTTACCCCACTCACTATGTCACCACCCCCGCCTCCCAAGATGCCCCTGCTCAGATGTTCCTGTGGCTCTCTCTGCCAGGGTCTGGACTCTTCCCTGTGCCCTTCCTGCGGGGCCTCGCTCTCCATGACCAAGACGATTGAGAGCCCAGAGCCTGGTTTCCGGGTTGCGTGTGCCCTGCTCCCTATGGGGTCTTTGCCCCACTGCACAGGGCCTGGCAGAGTAGATGGGACACTGGATACCTGACCCAACCAAGTGACCCTGGCACCCATGGGCCAGGGCTGGCATTCTCTATTGCTCTCCCTCCCTCTCAGAAAGCAAGCCAGGACCACAGTCGAGTTTAGCAAAATCTGGACGACCATCGGAATCATTTTTATTGCAAATCTGTTAACAAAAAAGATGAAAAAAAATACATCATTTTCATCACCTAGTTTTGTAGGTAGATAACTTTTTAAAAAAGTTTTCTTTTTATGTAAACTACACTCTATCTTATAAAACACAACAAGAACCCACATCTTAGGAAGAGTCTGATCATGCCCACTAGGGGTGGCCCCACAGCACGCCCGGCGAGGCCGGGGCAGCAGACTCAGTGCGGTGGGCAGCAGGACCCCCCCGCCGGCTTTGCTCTCAGGAGCTACGGTTCGGCAGCTGCAGGTCGTGGGGCCTGGGTTCTGACATCCCTTATCAGCACGACCCTGACAGATTTGTTCAATCAGATTTCTTAAACAAAATCACCCTTTAAAAATGTATTTACAGATATGTATCTGCCACAGGCTTATACTTGATAATGTAAAAATCTGCTCGTCCCCCAGGCGCACACCCACCCCCTGAACTGGGAGGGGTGGCCCACGAGCAGGCTCCTGGTGACCCGGGCACCCTAGGGTGTGCCGGGCCCTGGCACCAGGGTCTCTGAGCACTGAGGCTGGACATGCCCATGTTTTTCCAAGTGTCCTATAAAAACCGGGCCGGCCAGCACTGGGCCCCAGGGGCGCCAGTTCATTTTCCGCTGAACCTGGGAGACGCAGTTCAAGTTGAGATGCCTCCAACAGGGCGGCCCGGCAGTATCTTTCCCCAGGAAGGGGGAGGCCTCCCCAACGTGGGGTCCAAGGTGGGTACCACATGGCCACACCTCCGACTTCTCACAGGATGCTTAAACATCAGCAGGGGCGAGGGGCAGGGGAGCCTCCAGAAAGAACAAGAACTCACAATACCAACGAACAACTACATAATACTGAACCTGAAACAAAGATTCATGATTGGTACCATGAAATGTACCCTTGGCATACCCCAAGAACACGTTTTGAGAGACATATCTTTAAACAGTTTAAAAGTACACCGAAATGCACGAACCACATCGTTTTACACTTTACTTTCCCACTTCAGGTACAAAGTAACTCACGTGCCAAAGGAGTAAAGGGCTTGCTTTTCTTTCTCTAGACGCATCTTTTCATAAGATGCAGGCGGTCCTGGGAGGAGGGAGGTCCAGGTTTGGAGGTGGGCGTGAGGGGATGTCTGGGGACATCAAAGCAGGCCCGGGCACCCCTGGAGCTTTCTAAACAATGCTGGCTCAAACCGCCCTTGTCTGACATTTCTTTTGAGATTCAAAAAAGAGGAAATCAATAAATAAATGGCATTTGCACATCATGAATCTTTGTTTGTATTTTACAAACACTTAGGAGTCTTTATCCTAAGTAGGAAAATCATGACTGAGAACTAGTTTATTTTCTTGGAGCAGATAAAAGTTTCTACCTGATGCCATACAAAACAGTCATATAAATAAAAAGGCAGTGTTTCCATGTAAAATGAAAGTACATAAATAAATACTAGAAAAAAAATTAAAAATCCTCGTCCTCTTATTTTGTATAAAAACACATTTGTTGAAGAAAAGCTCCTTTGGTGGGCCCCGCCATCCGTGGTGCGCACGCACATGCCCCAGCAGGGCTTGGGAAAGGAAGCGCAGGGTCCTGGGGGCAGCCGGCTGTTTACTTGAACGCCTCCGGGACATGGGCGATCTGGGACGGCAGGCTGGTGGGCGGGCTGGAGATGCCCTCGGACCAATCGGAGATGTTGGAATGTGGCGAGGAGCTGGACCACTGGTCGGGGGACTCGGGGGAAGGGGTGAGGAAGGGGTGCTCGGGCACCTGCAGCTGGTGGCTGGGGGTGTTGTCCACGGGGGAGGAGGAGTAGCTGTGCTGGGAGGGGGGCGTCAGGAACTGGGCGGTGGTCATGGGCGGGGCCAGCGTAGACGGCAGCGACGTGGGCAGGACTTGGCCGTCCTGCGGCAGGACGGTGTGCGCCGCCAGGTTGCTGGGTCCCAGGGGCGGCATGTCCGCCTCGCTCAGCTCCCCTCCCAGGAAGCTCCGGCCCAGGTGGCCGCTGGTGGCTGAGCTCACGCCAAGGTGCGGCTGCGGTGGTGGCGGCTGCAGGTTTGGCTGCGGTGGCATGCCCGGCGGCTGCATCTGTAAGTTCTGCTGTGGCTGCAGCTGCTGCGTCTGCACCAGGTGAGGCTGAGAGGCCAGCCGTGTGTTGGGCAGGGCCTGGTAGCTCATCACCTGGGACAGGGTGGGAGTGTGCAGCGGGCCCACTGTGCCATGCTGGAGGCCGGCAGCCTGCGTGCTCAGGGTGCCCGGCGTCACGCCCCCTCGCAGCGGGTTGTACTGGTTGGGCACCAGGCCATTCTGCAGCCGGGACAGCCACTCGCACTGGCCATTCAAGCCCGCGGCTCCACCCACGGTGAAATTCACAGCCCCACCACCCCCACTGCCGCCCGCACCCAGGATTGTGCTGGTGCTAGAGGCCACAGGCAGGTGGGAGAGACGCGGTGGCCCTGCCTCGAAGGCCAGACGGCCGCCCCCGCTCAGCGCCGCCATCTCGGGCTTGGCCGCCACGCTTAGGTGGCTGATGCCCAGGTGGGCCTCAGGCATCCCGGGCAGGTGGTTGAGGGGCACAGAGGGAGACGGCTGGAAAGGGGAGGGCAGGAGGGGCGGGGAGGCCACGTCTGACAGGTAGCCGTGGGGGGACTCAAGGGAGTCCACGGGCGACAGCACGCTCCCGCTGTCCAGCAGGCAGCCCTTGCCATCTTGGGACTTCTTCCTCCGAGCCTTGAGGTCCTTGGGCTCCTTGCCACCGCAGGCCAGGCCCTTGGTGCTGGGCTTGCGGGCCTTCTTGCCCTGCATGGGGGGCTTGAGGTTGCCCAGGTAGCCGTTGGGCGAGCAGAGTGGGGGCGACAGGGTGGGCGCGCCGCCCAGGGTGGCGCCGTGCAGCGGGGGGCTGCGCACCAGGCTGTACTCATCCAGTAGCCGCACGATGTCGTGGTGCATGCGCTCCTGCGCGATGTCACGAGGCAGGCGGTCCATGTGGTCTGTGATGTCCCGGTTGGCGAAATGGTCCAGCAACACCTTGGCGGTCTCGTAGCTGCCCTCCCGAGCGGCCAGGAACAAGGGCGTCTCCTCCTGGGGGGAGCGGATGGGGGCAGGGGAAGGGGTCACCAGTCACCAGAGGGACTAGTGGTCTGCCCCGCCTCCACCCCGCACTTCATCTCGACCCTCCCCCTAGGGTCCTACCATCACTATTATGTCTTACAGACAAAAATGCCCTAAATGCATCTTCTAAGACCCACCCAGAGGGCCTGTGGGATCCTATATTCTAAACCAGTGGGGCTCCACCTTCACGGGGTCAGAGACCCCACAAGAAATCTAACAGACTATGCCCTCCCTTCCCCTCCTCCAAAACCACACAGATGGAGACTCTGCCGCGATTTCAGGGGCTTCAGGGTCACTAAAGTGGGTCCGTGGGCACCAGTTGGTCCCCGAGGAACCCTGATGCCTTAGCTCTGTCCCCAGGGCGTGGTTTTCTCATCTGTACAGTGGACGTGCCGTGTATGCCCCCCGAGGATACTGTGTGGGGTGAGGCTCGACAGTGTCTACCTGGCACACATGTGGCCTTGGCCGCAGCTGCCGCCCCGCCACAGTGGTCCCTGCCGCCAGTCACCCTGTCTCCCCAGCAGGAGGCGGGATGATGCCTCTGCCCCATGGCAGACTCAGGAGTGACCGGGCCCAACAGCGTCCCCTGCGCCCCTCCCCCAGGATAGGAGATCCTTCTAGGGGTCAGTGAGGAAGGGGTGGGTCCGGGGACACAAGAGCCCAAAGACAAGCTCAGGAGATGCAGGGCCAGGCTGCGGTTGGGCAGGAAGGAAGAGCATACTTAGACTGCGGGGACAGACCGCGGCGAGGCTGAGGGAGACCAGAGGTGGTCCACGTGTAGAAGGTGGTCACTCACCGTTCCATCCGGCTCTGCATCTCCTACAATGCAGAGCCCCCTACCCCGCCCACCAGCCTCTTGGCTCAGCGTGCGCCATCTGGGTCAACCCGCCCCGGCCAGTGACAGCCAAGGACAGAGGTGAGGTCGCAGGTCACAGTGACAGCGGGGGATAGCTGCAGCTGCCCATGCCCTGGGCCCGGGGGGGAGGGACTGGTAATGTGGCCGGAGGCAGGGAGCGCCAACCAGATGGGCACCCACTACCGGGGCCACGCCTCTGTTTCCCCGGGGCGTCTCCTGGGACTTTACGGGTTAGGGAGCCAAGGCCCAGAAGCTGAAGTCATGGCTCGGGGGTCCACCAGTAGGAAAGGAGCGGGAGAGGGGAAGTGCCTCGCCAGCCAGCCCACCTTGTTGTTCTGCATGTCCTTGTTGGCCCCATTCTTTAGCAGCACGACAGCGGCCTCCACATTGTTCACCGCAGCCGCCCAGTGCAGGGCGGACTTGCCTGCGAGGGGAGCAGAGGGCGGGTTAGGGGACAGCAGGCGGGTCAGGGGTCGGCAGGCGGGTCAAGGGTCAGCAGGCGGGTCAGGGGCTGGCAGGCAGCCGTGGCGTGCCCCCTCCCTCAGGCCAGCCCAGCCGGGCTCACCCAGGTCGTCCACGGCATTGACGTCAGCATGGGAGTTGATAAGGTCCTCCAGCATGCCCTCCACGGCCAGGCGGGCAGCCAGGATCAGCGGGGTCGTGCCGTCGTGCATGCGGGCATCCAGGTCGGTGGCTCGGTTCCGGATCAGGATCTGGACCACAGGGAAGGTCTCGGGCTCAGCAAGTGTGAGCACAAGGCCCCCGCCCGCTCCAGGATGAGTGCTTGGGACCCAAGCCCTGATGCAGACGCAGCCCTCCTGGGGTCGGGCGGCCCCAGCAAGACTGGACATGCGTGGTGTGGGAGCCCAGGGAGTAGGCAGAACACCAGGCGCTGTTGGAGGGGCGGGGCTGAAGCACGAGAGAGAAGGACAGTCACTGTTTCGGGGGTGGGAGAGGGGACGAAAGGAGCTGGGGAAGAGCCGTGTGCGGACTGGCCTCACCCCGAGAAGCGCCCAGGGGAGTGTCTCTACGTGCCACAGAGACTGCCTGGGCAAACTCGGCCAGGGCCTGCCTCCAGAGGCTAGTTTAAATTGTCCCCAATCTCTCATTTCCATAAAAGACAACATGTCAGAAATCATTAGACTTTTGTGACACCCCCCAATTTGTGCACCATTTACCTGCCCGTCTGTGCAGAGCAGCACGGCCTGGGGCCTGGGGGTTTGTGGCCAGGGGACCGGCTGGCAGCTTTCAAAAGCTGCTTCTGCCAGGGATGCTCCCCGAAGACCCAGGCACCCACGTCACTAATCCATCCTCATCCTGGGAGCCCAGCAAGGCCAGAGCGCCCCCGACCGCCGCTTGCAGGCAGCAAGCAGCAGCCTCTAGCCCTTCTCCCCACCACCAGAGGTGATCAATGCCTCCAGCCAAAGTGGGGAGGGCGTGGGGGCCAGGAGGGGCAGGCGCAGGGGATGGGCCTGTCTTGGGTGAGGGTGAGGAGGCCCTGCCCGTGCAGGTCCCTGCAGCCTCTCCTGCTGTAGCGCCACCAGCCTGGCTGCCCCGAGGGGACGACATAGGGGATTTGACACCCTCCCTGGCCTCAAGCCCCCTCCAGGGTACAAAGGTTCGGGGTGGGGGGAACCCCAGCTGCCCCTGCTCTGGCCAGGCTGGAATCAGGGCTCTGGGGCCAGACCAGGAAGGAGGGAAGGCAGGCGAGGGCGGGCAGAAGGGCACCCACCTGGAAGACGCCCTGAGCGTCAGCAGACACGGCCGCGTGCAGTGGGGTGCGTCCCATGTTGTCCTGTATGTTGGCGTCTGCGCTGGCCTCCAGCAGGCGCTTGGCCGCGTCCGAGCGCGAGTATCGGGCAGCCAGGTGCAGGGCGGTCTCACCGGTGCGGTCCGTCTGGTTGTGCAGGCTGGCACCCTGGTAGATGAAGTCCGAGATGACTGCGGGCGCGTCCTCTTCCTCCTCGCTGTTGCCTGTCTCTAGGCCCCCTCCGCTGCAGGAGGCGATCATGAGGGGCGTGAAGCCGTCTGCAAGGGGGCAGGATGGGGACGGGGCCAGGTCAGGAAGGCTGGCCCCTGGCAGCTGTTCCCAGGGGTAACAGACCTCAGAGGGGGCGCAGCCCACGGAGGCTCAGTGCACATGGCCACACTGCTGAGTGCCAACGCAATCCGTCCAAGCTCCCCGAGGGCAGAACCAAGTCCAGCTGCCAGCCGGCTGGTGGGCTCCGGTTCCTGACCTGCCTGAGACCTTCACTCATGGCCCCATTCCAGGAGACAGAGGAGGTAAGCTAACAGGCACTCGGGGTGTCTCAAAAGACGCATTTTGAAAGAAGAAATCAACTCTGAGAGCAGAGCGCTCTTTAAGACCGGCGCTCCGAGAGGGGAGGCAGCGAGGAGGCCGAGCGACTCCTGGGGGTCCTCACCCCCTCCGAGGCCCGGGAGTTTTCAGGTACCGACCCTGAGGCTTGGGACAGGGGGGCAGACGGTCACGAGGTTAGGGAAGCTCGGGCTGCCCTGTGCCACCACGTGCCCGGGGGTGGAGCCCCAGGGGCGGTGTCGGGCCAGCCCCACCTACCCGGCCCGCGGACGTTCACGTCCATGCAGTCGGCATCGGCCTCGCCCTGGGGAGGCGTGGGGGCCATGGCGGACACGCGCAGGTCGGCGGCGTCCAGATGCTGCTGGGTCCACTGCCGGTGGTCTGTCTGGTCGTCCAGGTCAGGGAGGACCACGGGCTCCTCGAACTAAGGAAGGGGGTGGAGCAGAAGGTCACGCCCCGTGGGGCGGGGCGGGGCGGGGCGGGGACCCTGGGGCCCAGACTCACCCGGAACTTCTTGGCCTCCAGGCCCTCGTCGCCCCACTCGTTCTGGTTGTCGTCCATGAGGGCGCCATCCGAGGAGTTCTTCAGGGGCCTGGGGGTGACAGGGTGGGGCGGAGGTAGGGCTAAGCGGGGTTCCAAGGAGATTCCCCTCCCCTTCCAGGCCCCCGCGCACGCCCAGGGCTCAAGGAGGGGCCGCGGAGGAGGGGAGGGGCAGCCCCGCCTCCCACCCCGTCCCCAGACGCCCGGCCGCGTCCACTGACTTGAGGCCCACGGAGTCCTCGCCGAGGGGCTCGCGCCGCTTCTTCTTGCTGGCCTCCGACACCTTGAAGCCCTCGGGGAACCAGAGCTGGCCATGCTGCCGCCGGCGCTTCCGCGAGAGCAGCACCCCGCAGCCCACGAAGAATAGCAGCACGAAGGCCACCACGGCCACGTACATGAAGTGCAGCGGCGGGGGCGGGGGCGGCTCCACCGTCTCACCTGCGGGCACAGCGGCCGCGGGCGGGCGCCCGGACATCAGGCCGCGCGGCCAGGCAGGCCGGCGGCCGGGGGCAGCGCGCTGTCTCCGCGGCCCGGCGCCTCCTCGCCCGCTCGCCTCCATCCCGCCCCCCAAAATAAGGTCATTTTCTACGCGATTAATCAGAATTGCAAACTATCGCTAAATTCTCTCCTGCACCAGCTGGCTATCTGGAGACAGCTTTTACTTTTTTCTCCTTTAAGGGAGAAGGATTAGGCAACTTCAAATCGCTGCACTCGCATCGAGCTGTTAAGACAACGGATTTAGGGGGATTTTCCAGATACAAACTTCAACACTTCACATGACATCGATCAATTCTTTGCTTTCTCTCTCTCTTAAAAAAAAAAAAAGCCGTAATGATTTTGAAATAATACCCAACAAAGAAAAATCGGGAGGAGAGGGTGGGGCGAGAAAAGTCTTCCCCCCCTTTGCTGGCGGATGTGGGGACTCCCTTGGGCCAGCCTCGCTGACAGCTGTCGCTGCGGGACGGAGAGTGTGCCGGGTGGGAAGCCCCAGAAAAGCGCTACCCAAACTCTGGGTGGCGTGAGACACGCCCCCGTTGGTGGCAACTTGTACGAAGAACAAGAGCATCCCAGGGGTTGGGGGGGCAGCTGGGAGACCGCCTCCCACGCACACCCCCTCCCAGGATAATCCAGAGCTCCCGCGGGAGCGCAGCTGGGGGAGCAGGGCCGGCCACTCACTCTGCACAGCCTCGATCTTGTAGGGGATGTTGAGGCTGCCCAGTGAGGCCAGCGCACCCAGGAAGGCTGCCACGTCCGTGGCACTCTGGAAGCACTGGGAGGACGACTGGACGCACTGCCGGTTGTCAATCTCCAGGTAGACGATGGACCTGGCGGGGGGCGAGCCTAGGTCAGGGGGCTTGGGTCCCGGCCTTCTCCCGGCGCCCATCCGGCCACCCCACCCCCAGGGACGGGCTCTGGCTCCTGTGGTGTCACCCTGATGGATGGGTGGGCAGAGAGGGTGCTCCCAGAACCCCAGGGGGGCAGCCTGGGGAGGCGGAGAGCTGGGTCCGGACAGGAACCAGCCTGGAGGTGCACAGTGGCCCTGAGGGCCCGCCATGTCCAGCACCAGCAGGGCACGCGTGGTGCTCACACGGACACTTCTCGGAGTGCTCCCCCACGGGCCATGATGCTCCTGCAGAGCCGCGGGCAGCCTTGGTCCCCATCTAGGAAGGACGGAGGTGTCCAGAGCCCAGTCCCTCCCCTCCCTGAGAGCTGAGCCCGGGCAGGAATGCCGTCTCTGCCGCTCACCCATCACGGGAGCTGAAATCCCAGGTCTCTTTCTCCATCTCGGGAGGACAGCACTGCCCTCTCTGGGAAGGGGGCCACCGGGAGGGGTGCGCTCACCCGCGGATGTCCATGGGGTCCAGCTCCCTGCGCCGGCGTCCACCCCCGCCGTCCACGGAGCGCCTGATGGGGTGCTTGCGCAGTTCCTCCTCACGGCCGTAGTAGGGGAAGATCATGTGCTGGCCGCTGGCGTCGCGCTTAAAGACCACGTTGGTGTGCAGCAGGCGGCTGAGCTCACGCAGGAAGTGCAGGGAGCGGTTGCGCAGCTGCTCGGGCGGCATGAGCACCACCAGCACCAGCGTGCCGGCCGCCAGCCGCTCGGGCACGTGCTCCGCACAGTCCAGCCCGTCCCACTCGCACTCCGCACTGTTGCAGCCCTGGTCGCAGTGCCCGTCCCTGAAGTGGTCCTTGCAGTACTGGTCGTACAGGGGGCTGCGGGCACACAGCAACAGCTCAGGGCCCCCTCCACGCCCGGGTCACCTCGGGCCACGCCTGCCCCTGTCCACCCGGACACCCTCAGCCAGCACCCGGCTGTGCGTGCCCTGCCCGCGAATCCCGGGGTCTTTCTCCTGCCTGCTCTGCTCCTGCTGGTGAGCGAACGGCCCTCTCGCCGGCCCCCACCGGCCTCGGGTCATCACAGACGCTGAGCGGCATCCCCGTGGGCCTTACTTGCACTGGCCTTCCGCACGCTGGCAGTCGAAGCCATCGAAGAGGCAGCCGGCTGAGTTGCACTGGCTGTCGCAGTGGCCGTTGCTGAAGTACTTCCAGCACTGCAGGGACTGCGTGCAATTCTGCCAGGGGTCGTCGAAGTTGAGGGAGCAGTCGCCGCCGTCCCAGCCGCATGCATGGTTGTTGCACTGCAGGCTGCAGACCTTGTTGCCGGCCTCCTCGCGGCAGCCAGGGAGCTCGCATGTCTCCTCGATCTGCGGCGGGGGGATGTCGAGGCCCACGCCGCCCCCAAAGCTGTAGTCCAGGATGTGGCACAGGAGCCCGTTGAACTTGGCAGGGCAGCGGCAGCGGTAGAAGGGGCTCTCGGCGGTGGGCTCGCAGACACCCTGGTTGTAGCAGGGGTTGCCACCCACGCAGGGGCTGCTGGCTGGGAACTGGCACTCGGGGCCAGTGAAGGGGCCCAGGCACAGGCAGGTGGGGCTGCGCGGGCCTGAGATGCACGTGCCGCCGTTCAGGCACCGCAGGCTCCCGCAGCTGCGGGCATCGTTCTCACACGTGGCACCCTCGAAGCCCTGCCGGGAGGGGCCGCACAGGCGTGAGTGGTGGGCTGACCACCCCCCAGGTGCCGGGGACCACCCTGCCACGCTACTGCGTCCCCCACCCACAAGGGCTGGCGGCCTTTCCTTTTAAAGAAAGTCAAAATGAAACGCTCGGAGGAGTTCCCAGGAGTCGGGAAGGAAGGAGGGAGAGGTGGGCGCAATAGGAGCCTGGGGCACTTTTAGGGCAAACTGACGACCCCCTGGGATCCTGCAACGGGGGTCTCGTGGCACTGCGTGTGTGTCAGACCCAAGGAACACACAAGGAGCGGGCTGGACTTAACCTATCAGTGTATAGATCACTTAGCAGCATATTACTGTTGGCCGTTGATGGTGACAGCGTTCCCCAACACAAAAGAAAGTGAAAGTGAAGCCGCTCAGTCGTGCCCAGCCCTTTGCAGCCCTGTGGACTGTAGCCCGCCAGGTTCCTCTGCCCATGGGGTTCTCCAGGCAAGAGTACTGGAGTGGGCTGCTATTTCCTTCTCCAGGGGATCTTCCTGACCCAGGGGTCGAACCTTGTTCTCCTGCACCGTAGGCAGACTCTTGACCATCTGACCCACCAGGGAAGCCCACAGGCAAGCAAAATGTCATTAATGGGAAAACTGGGTGTTCCGGGGGAGGGGGCACACACGGACACTCCCGCACCAATTTCCTACTAAACCGCTCTAGACATAAAGACGCAGGAAACACCATCGCAAGGGAAACGAGGAGGGTGGAGTCAAGACACACAAGCCCCCTCGTGCCCTCCAGCTCACCCACAGGCCTGGGGGGTGCGGGACGGTTCTGGCCACCCCAGGGCACTAGGTGTGCTGAGCGGGGGTGTCCTCCTGCCCCCTTCAGACCAGAAGCTCTCCCCACCACCACCTGCTGCCCATGGCACCTACCGCTGGGCATTTGCAGATGAACCCACGGGCTGTGTTGGAGGCCACCGCACAGCTGCCCCCGTTCTTGCAAGGCCTGTCCTTACAGCCATTGATGACTGACTCGCAGCGGTGTCCTGGGGACGAGAGTGGCGTGAGGCACTGACCCCTCGGCCCCAGCACTGCCCCCCCCGACCAGGGGGGCACCCACCGGTGTGGCCTGCGCGGCACTCGCAGTGGAAGGCATTGACGCGCTGCACGCAGTTCTGGGTGCCACGGGCATCGCAGGGGTTGGACAGGCACTCGTTGACGTCCCCCTCACAGCGCTCACCCACGAAGCCGGGTGGGCAGGTGCAGCTGTAGCCGCCCACCTGGTCCACACAGGTGCCGTTGTTAAAGCACTTGGGGCCCCGGGACACAGGGTCGATGGGGGGGTTGCAGTCGTCCACGTTGATCTCGCAGTGCACGCCTGCAGGCCAGGCACCATCAGACCCCACGCGGCCGCTCTCGAGCCCTGCGCCTCCCGCAGGTGTGCCCCCCTGCCGGCCGGGGGTCAGACGCCCAGGAGGTAGATGCTGGCGACCAGACCCCCCGGGCTCCCTCCCCAGGGGTGGCCGAGCCTACCCTGTGTGCCGCGGGGGCAGGAACACTTGTAGCTGTTGGTGAGGTCGATGCAGGTGCCCCCGTTCCGGCAGGGCTGGGACAGGCACTCGTTCACCTCCTCGGAGCAGTTCACCCCGTGGTAGCCGGCCACACACTGCAGGGGGACAGCGAGGCGTGGGCCTGAGGCTCAGCGGGCAGCCGGGGTGTGGCCCCCTCCCCCTGTGCGGGCTGACAGGGACCCGTGAGCTGCCCTCTTGCCTCGAAAAGCCCTCCTACTGGAAGGACCCAGATGGAGACCCCAGCAAGGGCCCTGGTAAGCCGCGGTTCACTGCCCAAGGTGGGAGTTAGTATAGAGGTGGGTGAATCTGGGGGAGGGGAAACCCTGCCCTACTTCTCAGGGTCTTCCTCTTCCAGGTGCCCTCAGAGGACAGCTCCTCCAGGCAGTCTTTCCTGATTACCCAGCCCTCCCCTGATGGGACTGAATGCAGCACGCATCTATGGGTCTAGTCTTCCCTGCCGCACTGGCTCCCAGCCCTGGGCCTGGCCCTCGGTGGCACTCACGCCAGACACACACCCCCGCCCCAGGGACAGGCGCCCACCTCACAGGAGTAGCCGCCGGGGTAGTCGGTGCAGGTGGCCCCGTTCTGGCAGGGGCTGGGCGAGCACTCGTCCACCTGCTCCTCGCAGTAGCTGCCCGTGTAGCCAGCCTGGCAGTGGCAGTGGTGTGTGTTGCCCGCGTTCATGCAGAGGCCCCCGTTCCGGCACAAATGGGTCACGTTGATGCCTGCGAGGGACGCAGCAGGCAGAGCGTGAGGCCCTGGCTCCCCTCCCAAGGGGCTGCCTTGAGCCTCGGGCAGCACACCTCCTGACCTCAGAGATCAGACGCCCGGTGGGCACGGAGAAGCCTGGGCCGGTTACCTTGCTGCCGCGCGGCCACCTCACAGGAGACGCTGGGCACGTCGCAGTAGAGGCCGGTCCAGCCGCTGTGGCACTCACAGCGGTACAGCGCGTTGGTCTGCCAGCACCGGCCGTCATTCTTGCAGGGGGACGAGTCGCACCAGCGCACGAGGGTCTGGAGATGAGGGGGCAGCCTCGCTCACGCCCCACCTGCCGGCTCCCACGGGCCCAGCCCGCCCGGCGGGGGACACACACGGGCACCAGAGACCCTCATGCCCAAGGCGGCCCGTGAACCCCCAGTGCACAGAAACGGACACCGAGGCCCATGGGGCCCACCCCTGCTCGGGAGCAGCTGGGGCTGTGGGGGCCCCTCTCTTGCTCTGGGCCCTTGGTGGTGAATCCAGACAACAGGCTGCCTTTCCTTGAAGGAAGATTTTTCTTAAGAAGGAAACAGCTCTCTTCTAACTGGTGTTTTGTGTGTGAACATCTTTAAAGAAGATAAACCTTTGATACTTTGACATATTTTCCATGCAAACACTGGTGTTTAGCCGCCTTTCCCCGCATCAGCTGGTTCTTGTTCTTGCTCCGTAAGCCCCTGCTACCTGAGCTGGAAACCGCCCTGCTCACTATCTCTGCCTCCTTATCTGCACTGCCCCCCCCCCCGGCTCCCCAGGGTGGGAGAGCCAGCTGGAGCCCAGGAGAGGGCACCCAGCCAGGCAGCCGAGATGCTCGGCGTGCGCCCCGGGGCCCTGCCCTCACCTGGCAGTTGAGGCCCGTGTAGCCCTGCGGGCAGGTACACTTGTACGTGCCGTAGCTGTCATGGCAGGTGCCGCCGTGCAGGCAGGGCCGAGAGTCACACTCGTTGACGTCGTGCTGGCAGTAGCTGCCCGTGAAGCCGGGTGGACACAGGCAGGTGAAGGAGTTGATGCCGTCCACGCAGGTACCACCGTTGAAGCAGGAGCTGGAGGTGGGCAGGCAGCAAGGGGGTGGTGAGTTGGGGGCAGGACCCTGCCCAAGCAGGTATGTCCACGCCGGTACCCTCACCGCCAATCAGGGTGGCCACAGGGGTCTGGGCGCCAGGACAGGCCGGCAACAGCCTGGCTGACCTCGGGGAGGCCAACAGGAGTCCCAGGGGACCCCAGACTCTCACACCACACCACACTCCTTCCTCTGCCTTCTTTAGAACTCCTGCTGAGAGGAGCTTCATATCGCACACAGGTGTGTCATGATCAAGACAAAAATGAGCAGAAACCAGACCGCGTGGAGATAAACGCTAGAAACCAGGGACAAGTGTGACGTTCCACGCCGAGCTTCCTGGCAGCCAAGGCAAATAAGGACAGAAGCCAGTTCCGAGGGCCCCGGCTGATAGGAGAACAGCAGTTCCTCAGGATAAACCACAGGTTCCTGCTTCTAAGCCATAAGGGTGAGTGGACAACGGCCCTTTCAGGAGGAACGGTGTCTCACACCAGCACCGAGTCCCCACCCCAGGCAGACACCTGCTGGGCACCCAGGTCTGCCGGCGCCGTGTGTGGCCCAGCGGCGGGCCTGCATGCACCCGAGGCCCCCTCGCACCTCTCTGTGCAGTCGGGTGTGTTGTTCTCACAGTGGATGCCGCTGAAGCCTGTAGGGCAGGTGCAGGTGTAGCTGTCCACACAGTCGGTGCAGTTGGCGCCGTTGCGGCAGGGGTTGCTGGCACACTCGTTGATGTCCTCCTCGCAGAAGGCGCCCTGGAAGCCGGGCAGGCAGTCGCAGAAGGCCGTGTTGATGCCGTCTGTGCAGGAGCCCCCGTTGTGGCATGGGTCTGCGAGGGGACCGGAGGGCAGGCCTTAGGGCACCACCCCTCTGCCAGGGCAACCAAAGCTGGGGGCTCCTGGCATTGCCCCCGGGGTGTTCCACAGGGAGCCTCCAATCCAGCAGGCTGCATCATGAGCTTGGGGTCTACACTGCCCCATGAGCTCCCGGGCCCCAGGGCATAAGGGTGGGCAGGCTTAACAGTAAGACCTGCACAGGCCGCGGCCATAGGCTTCCCTGTCTGCTGATTATGCCAGATAAGGTACTTGGCTTCTCTTGGACCCCAGGTCACATGAGCCCCATTCCTCAGGGGTCAGGACAAGAACTAATTAAGAGCCACTCTGGACGGGGCAGCTGCGGCCCCAGGGAGAGGAGCCCAGGGGTCCGGCTGGGAGATGCTAGGATGGATGACTTGGAGGCCCATCAGCCTGGCACCAGAGCCCCTGGAACTGCCTGGGACCACCTCGCTGGTCGACAATAGCCACCCAGCCCCGCCCCAGAACTTCCTCCAGCCCCCGACCGAGTGCCCTTCCGAAAGGTCCAGCTGGATCGAGAGGGCTGACAGCACCAAGCCTGCACCTGGGTACTGCCCTGCCCACCCTCCCATGTGACCCTGGCACACTCCCTGCCCTGCGCCCGCCTGGGGATGTGGGTCTGGGTGTCTCAGAGGCGGGCGGGGCTGGCCGGCCACTCACTGGGCCAGCAGTCGTCGATGTCCGTCTCGCAGTTGCGCCCTGTGTAGCCTGCCTGGCAGTGGCAGCGGTAGCCACCGTTGGTGTTCTGGCAGGAGGCGCCCGCGCGGCACGGGCTCTTCACGCACTCGTTGATGTCGATCTCGCAGGTCTGCCCTGGGGAAGGGGAGGGGGGAGCCGCTGGCTCAGCCAGTGCCCACAGGCCCCCCTCCTGCCCGCCCCTCAGAGCAGGCCCTCCACTGCCGCAGGACGACCCTCTGGGGGCATCCAGGGAAGGAGGGACTCTCCAAAGGGCTGCCCCTCAACTTGGGGCCAAGTGGGAGACAGACCTTCAAGCCTGGGAGGGCCCTGCAGCCCACTGGCTCATCCCTGAAGGACGGGGCTCACTAGCAAGAGATGCCTGAAGCCCCTGAGCCTCCCCCCCAGTCCCCCCGCCCCCTGGGCTCACCCTGCCAGCCCGTGGCCCCCAAGCCTCTCTGAGCCTCCCCCGTCCCCCTGCCCCCTGGGCTCACCCTGCCAGCCCGCGGGGCAGGCACAGGAGAAGCTCTCGTAGTCCTCAGACTCCCGGCACTCGCCGCCGTTTCTGCAGGGCCCGGGGGCACATGGGGCCAGCACCACCTCACACGTGGCCCCTGGGAGGGAGAGGCAGGGCGGTGAGCCCCCCCAGGAGCCCCAGCCGGAGGTCAATGCCCCGGGCACGTCCTGACAGGCCACGGCGGCCACCATCAACGGGTGGTTCTACCGTCAAAGCATGTTTGGTTGCCCTGCATGGGGGGCAGGGGGGTACATACAGCACGGCACTGGGACCCTGGCTGTATAAGCGCCTGGCTGAGTCAGCACCTGAATGTGAACCAGGGGAATGCTTGGGCCCCCACAGGCTGGGGGAATGGCCTGGGCCTCAGCCCCTGACAGTGCCAGGAGCAAGGACTGGGCTGGGCCTGACAACCCCCCACCCACTCAACGTCACAGGGGCCCTGGACCCCCTCCCAGCCTCACGCCCTGCTGGTGGCAAAAGGCCCTGCACTGAGCCGGCAGCCTGGGAGCTGATTCCAGGGGTTCGGTGCCTCGGGCGGCTAGTGCCCATCTTGGGAGGCCCCTAAACAAAGGCTGTGACTGCAGGGCACGTGCCAGTCTCAGCCCTCAGCATGGCCGCTTATCAGGGGAGCACCAGACACGGTGTCAGGACCCCGGGTGGGAGCTGGAGTCTGCCTGGACCCCGGTACACCGGGTGACTTTTCCTTCATGAGAGCCCAACGCAGAGTTTCCTGTTTACGGCCCACGGGGCCGTGTCCCGAGCCCGCGAGGAAGCGTTATCTTCCCAGCCGCCCATTATCTCCCCGGCCCGCGGGGGTGACCGTTCAGGGCCTTTCATTCTATCGGTTTCCACAGTGACCCCAGCCGGCAGGAAATTCGCCAGGGTTTCCGACAATTGTGCAGAGGGAAGCAGGAAGCGGGCGGACGGGAAGCAGGTCAGCACAGGCCGGCTCCTCCCCACCAGCCGCCAGCCCCGATGGCAGCGTGTCCGAAAGGGACTCGGGTGCGCCCTGGGCGGCCACCGGCGGAGGAGAGAAAGTCCAGGTCCCCAGCTTCAGTCAAAGGAAACAATGCTCCGGCCACAGGCCGCCGATGTCATGAGAACCACAGTCACGGGCCCCACCCCTGCCTATGGGGGCCTCTCAGGACTGTCCCCAATGGCAGCTCCCCTTGCCCCATCCCCAGGAGGCCTGGTGGCCTGAGCGGTCGTGACTTCCATTTTTTAACACTTGGCAAATCTCTCCTTAGGAGGGGACCCACGTCCCGCCTCCCCCGGCCAGGCCCATGGTGGCAGCTGAGACACCAGGGACCAGTCTCCCGCCACTCTCAGCAGGAACACAGGGCTCCTTGTTTCCCTACACAAAGAGGGCCCGCCATCAAAGGACTCCCTCAGGCCTGGCCAGCGATGGGGAGGGCAGCCTCACCGCCCCCTGCTCAGGGCAGCCTGAACAGCAGGCGGGGAGGCTGACAGCCCAGGCCCAGCTCCGCCGCCACGGGGGCCACCTCCCAGGCAGGTCCCCCAAGTAAGGACTTACTTGTGCTCAAACTTTCTCCCAGGCACCTGGTTATTTTGTGAGCAAAGACACCTGCAGGGTGAGGCCCTAACGCAGCCAGGCCTAAGGCTCGGAGTACAGAGCAGGGCCTCTGGGATGCCCGCAGAGGGATGCAGACAAGGCCAGCCCAGCCTCGCACCTCAGCCACCTGTGCCACCTGTCGAGGCCCGGCCCCAGCTCTCCAGGCCCCGCCCACACCAAGGTCCCGCCCCGCCCTCCAGGCCCCGCCCACACCTCAGACCCCGCCCCTGCCCTCCAGGCCCCGCCCATACCTGTGTAGGGCAAGAGGCAGTTGCATTTGTACCCTGCCACGTCATCAATACACGTGCCCTGGTTCAGGCACGGGTTGGATGCACACTCGTTGATGTTGGTCTGGCAGTTGGGGCCTGGAGAGAGGGAACACGGTCAGGGTGGCCGTCGCCGTGGGTGCTATGGCCAAGTTCTGCCTGGTGTGGAGGAAAAGTCCTGCCCTTGGAGCCCACACCAGCCGGTCCGGGAGCCACCGGGGGTCTCGACGGCTGACCTGTGTCCGGGCTGCACGCTGCCCCCAGGGCCTGCTCTGGGACCAGGAGCCCCTGTCCCACTCACCACTGAAGCCCTCGCGGCAGGCGCACACGTAGCCGCTGGTCATGTCCTTGCAGGTGCCCCCGTTGACGCAGGGGTTCGACTCACACTCGTCGTTGTTGACGTCACAGTTGGCCCCGCTCCACCCGGGGTCACAGTCACACTTGTACCTGCAGAGGCGACCACACGGCAGCTCAGGTGTGGCCAGAGAGGGCGGGGCCTAGGCTGGGAGCAACCCAGACTCCGCCACCATCCTATGACCTGATTAGATGGAGACACGGGTCCACTCTGACCCTTGGAGTCCTTTAAACACCTTTAAATAGCCCGCCTCGACTAAGAGGGTGGTAAGGGTTTGGGACAGTGCCCGGTTCAGAGCAGTGGTCAGGAGACCATCCACTGTTCACTTGCTGCGTGACCCTGAACAGGCTGCTTACCCTCTCTGTGCAAAACGAGGGTGTGTGGTCCCTGCCATGTCCATCACCCCATTTAGATAGAGCCAACACCAGGCACGTAGTGGGTGTCAGAAACTAAAAGTCAGCTTCTCTATGCTCTAATATTCTGGCACCACATATATGGGCGGGGTTCCCACGCCAGCTGGGTGGCCCGCAACCCAGTTCTGGCCCTAAGTGCCTGGAGTCAGCGCAGACCGCCCCCCTACCCAGCAAGGGCTGGGACCCACCGGACTGGCCCCAGTTCAGACACTAATCCCAAGCCCCAAGTTGTCACCTCTACTTCTGACCAGCCAGGAACCAGACCTCTTCTTTTGAAATTTGCAGAAACAGCTCACGAAACTCAGTAAAACTGTTTGACTTACTACATCAACGGTTTACTATAAGCAGGGAAACTTGGAACAGCCAGATGGAAGAGACGTACGGGGCGTACGGGGCCAGGGATGGGGAAGGGTTCAGAGCTGGTCCCTGTCCCATCCGAGCACCTGTTCGCCAACCCGGAAGCTCTCTGAACTCCCGCACTTGGCCTTTTTATGGAGACTTCCTCACACAGGCGTGACTGAATAAATCACTGGCCGTTGGTGATTAACTTGCCCTGCAGCCCCTCTCCCGTCCTCGGCGGTCAGGGTGGGACTGAAGGCCCCGGCCCCCAGCCTCGGCCTCGGATGACGTTAGCAGCCTCTTTATGGAAGCTCAGTGGTGGTTTAGTTGCTAAGTCGTGGCCGACTCTCGCAACCCCATGGACTGTAGCCCACCAGGCTCCTCTGTCCATGGGATTTCCCAGGCAAGAATCCTGGAGTGGATTGCCATTTCCTTCTCCAGGGGATCTTCCCGACCCAGGAATAGAACCTGGGTCTCCTGCATTGCAGGCTGATTCTTTACCAACTGAGCTGTGGCCCAAAGGGGCTCAGACACGACCCAGGACGCCCCTTCCGCTCTCATAGATCTCGGAGCTTTCACCCCTGGTCTGCTGCCTTGGCACAGACGCGTTCCCCGGGCGCACTTGGAGCCGAGGGCAGTGCTGGACTCAGAGCAGGAGCCGAGCGCGTGCCCGCACATGGCCCCCTTCGGGGCTCCCCCACACCCCCCGGCCCTAGGGCAGGGCTCCGAGGACGCACCCGTTGAGGCTGTCGCGGCAGGCCCCGTGGATGCAGGGGTTGCTGCTGCACTCGTTGACCTCAGACAGGCAGGTGGGGCCGTGGTAGCCCTCAGGGCAGCGGCAGGTGAAGCCGTTGACGCCGTCCTCGCAGGTGCCCCCGTGGTGGCAGGGGCTGTCTGCACACTCGTCGATGTTGATGTTACACATGCTCCCTGCGGGCAGCCCGGCAGCTCAGACACCAGGAACGGGAGAGGGCTTGGGGTCCCAGCCCTCGGGGAGAGGGGTCGGGGTCCCAGCCCTCGGCACTCCGTCTCCCTCTTCGTAAGTGCCCCCCCCACTCTGCCCCAGGTCCTCCCGAGGTGCAGACTCTCACTGACACGAGCTCTGCTCCCGGGACCCAGGGCCCACGCTGGACGCGCGCGGGGCAGAGGGCAGCACATGTGCTGGGAGCCTGGCTCCACCGCGGGCCTGCCTGGCTGGCTCTCAGCCAGCACGCCAGGCTCAAGAACGTCCATCCCAGCGTCAGCCAGACCCACCCCCCCGGTCCTTCCAGAGCCTCTGCCGCCAGTGGCCATGGCTGGTGGCCCGAGAGCTGGGCCCCCACGGTCCTGAGACCCTGACCTGCGAGTGCAGCTTCAGCCCCTGAATCAAGGCCCTGACGCAGGCGGGAGGGCAGAGCCCGCAGGCCCCCGAATCCTGGGCGGCTCACCTGTGTAGCCCGGCTCACACGCACATTCGTAGCCGTCAATCTTGTCCAGACACGTGCCGGAGTCGCAGGGGTTGCTCACACAGTCGTCCAGGTTGATCTCGCAGTTGGGTCCTGGGGATGAAAGACCAGAGGTGGTCAGCTCCTGCTCCCTCATCTGCAGTTCCACCCCCCGCCCCCTGCACCAGCCCAGGGCCAGGTACCTGTGGTCCCCTTGAGGCAGAAGCAGAGGTAGGAGTTGTCGCGGTCCTGGCAGGTGCCCCCGTGGCGGCAAGGCTGGCTGTGGCACTCGTTGATGTTGGTCTCGCAGTGGTGGCCCGTGTAGCCCGGCTGGCACAGGCAGGTGAAGGTGGCCACGCCGTCCTTGCAGGACCCGTAGTGGCAGGGGTCGGGGTCACACTCGTTGATGTCCACCTCACAGTGGGGCCCCGTGTAGCCTGAAGGGGTGGGGGGCCGGGGGCTCAGGGTGGCCGCTCCCTGGGTTACCAGGCTGTCCAGGACACCACCCACCAGACCCAGGGTCCTTTTGTTCCCGCCGGGGAAGCCTGGGGATGCCTGGGGCACCCCCCATCAACCGCCTGGGATCAGAGACTCATCTCGCTCTTGGCCCCTGGCTCCAGACTGAGGGCTCACCTTCCCAGCCTCAGCCTCTGACCACCCCCCCTTCCCTGGACCCCACCAGCCTGCTTCTGCACATCCGCTCTGCCCGGGGTCGCGGCCCCGCACCTTCTGTGCACACGCAGGTGTAGGTGTTGGGCCCGTCCAGGCACTTGGCACCATTCTTGCAGGGCGTGCTGGCACACTCGTCCACGTCATACTGGCACAAGTGCCCGGTGAAGCCTGCGGCCGGGGAGGGGATGGCGGTCAGACGCCAGGGGCACAACAGCACCACAGCCAAGCCCTGGCTGGCCAAGGTCGGGGGGGACCATCTGGGAGGGCCCCCCGAGAGTGCTTCGGCCAGGGCTGAGCAAATGCCCATATGCTTTCCTTGCCCTCTTTCAGTGCCCACTCCTGGGGTCCTAGCCCTCCTGCCCTGCCCCCTCAGAGGGGCCTCAGCCCAAGACAGACTGTTGCCATGGCTACAGCAGGGCTGGGCTGAGAATGAGGTTCCTGGCTCGGCGTCTGGGACAGTCGATTTGCATCCCAGGAGGTCCAGGGCTCTGACCCCCAACACCTCCCTGGGCCTGGCATCCCCCAGCCCTTCCCTGTGACAGACTTGGGCCCCCACAGGCTCCATAGGCCCTCCTGGCCATCATGTCCACCGCTGCTGGCAGAGGCAGGTGGGCGCGGCAGGCTGGCCCTCCTCCTGCCGGGACACGACAGCAGGGAGGAGGGTCTCTGGGCCCCGGGCTCCTCAGCAAGGTGGGGGCCAGGACCCCTGCCTGGCCCAGCCTTGTCCACTGGGGGCCGAAAACCAACCCTCCCCCGCACACTCCGGAGGTGAGGCTCTCACGCCCCCTTCCTGCCCAGGGGGACCTGACCCGGCCTCAATGCAGGGGCGGGGTGGGGAGCGGGGCCCAGTCTCACCAGTGGGGCACTCGCACACGAATTCGTTGATCTTGTCCAGGCAGCGGCCGTTCTGCAGGCAGGGGCTGCTGGCGCACTCGTCCGTGTTCACCTCGCAGTGCACGCCCTCATAGCCTGGCGGGAGCGGGGTGGTCAGGGGGCTCGGGACACGGAAAGCAACACCCCGTCCCCTCCACACCTGCTCCCCAGGGCCGACCCAGCTGCCCAGCGTGGGCCTGCTCTCCACTGCGCCCCAGAGACCTAGCTCAAGTCTCCCCAGATAACCGTGGCGGGGGCTGCAGCCTGGGTGGGCGCGGAGGCCGAGGGCAGAGGCAACGTGGCTTCCCCACCCCCAGGGTCCGGCAGGCGGCCGGCCGCGTACCGGGCATGCAAATACACTGAAACTCCCCGATCTGGTCCAGGCAGGTGGCGTCGTTCTGACACGGATTCGACACACACTCGTTGACGTCGATCTCGCAGCGCGGGCCGGTGTAGCCCTGCAGACACTGGCACTCGAACGAGCCCAGCGTGTTGATGCACTTGCCTGCGTGCTCACAGGGGTTGGCGCCTGGCGGTGGGGGGTGGGAACGTGGCACGGGTGAGCGGCTGCTCTGGGAACCCTGGCCTCTGGACACTCAGGGATGTGCCTGCCTCCCCCATCAGACCTGCCTCCCCGCCTCGGACCATTTCCAACAGATCCCCCAGCACCCTGGCTGCCCGTACCCAGTGAGCACTCATCCACATCCTGGCTACAGGCCGGCCCCGTGTACCCCGAGGGGCAGGTGCAGATGGCCTTGCCGTTGACGGGGTTGGTGTCGCAGTTGGAGCCCTCATTGCAGGGGTTGCTGATGCAGGCATCATTCAGGTGGCACAGCAGACCTGGGCACGGCGGTGGGGTCAGTGGAGGTACTGTCCCCCCCGCAGGCTGGGAACGTGGACTGCCTACAGCTGCTGTCCGCCCCCACCTGGCTCCCCAGGGATGGGCCCCTCCCGCACCATGACACAGCCAGCGACCCTGTGGAGGGCCCTACGATGCCGGAGCTGCTCCGGGAGGCTCACAGCCGCCCCTTTCACTCCAGGAGGCCCCTTCTGGGCTTCCCCCCTTATGGGCCCCACAAAGCTGCGGTGTGAGCTTCTGTGCGAGGCCCCTCGCCCAGGCCTGACCCCCAAGGGCCCTCCGCCCAGTGGCGGGCTGGGCGCTTACCCGTGCGGCCGTGGGGACACTCGCAGTAGAAGGAGGCCACGCGGTCGTGGCAGGTGGCGCCCTGGAAGCAGGAGGCGCTGGCGCAGTCATCGATGTTTTCGCTGCAGTCCTCGCCCGTCCAGCCATTGACGCACACGCAGTTGTAGTCGCCGTGGGTGTTGTGGCAGGTCCCGCCATTCTGGCAGGCATTGGGCATGAGCTGGCACTCATCCACGTCCTCTGTGCAGTACTGACCTGCGGGGGGCCGGGACTGTTGGGCCGGGCGGTGCCTCCGGCCCCTTCTGCCAAGTCGAGAATCTCACCTCCACCAGGAAGTCTTCCTGACTTCCTCCACCCCCGCCAGCCAGAGTCAGCCTTTCCCCTGCACCCCTGGCACCGGGGAGCTCTTGCCTGGCTACTCTGTGGGCACAGGTGCACTGGGCTCCATGCTCACCTGTGGGCAGAGCCCACATCCTACTGGCCAGCATCCCTATGTCCTGGCCAGCAAGCTGGGCTCAAACTGGGGACCTGATTGTGGCCAGGCCAGCCCCAGGCCAGGCTGCAAATGGCCCACAGAGACCAGCTGGTGCCACCCATGTCTGTGCTGCTCCAGGGGGTTGGGGGGGCCTCAGACCTTGGCGGTGGGGGGGTCAGCCGCAGGTCACAGCATCCTTTCCATCCCAGGTCTCAGCTCCCTCCTGCCTGCCCCCCACGGGTGCAGACTCCAGTGGCAGAGGTGCCCACCCGAGCCGCCCGGTGTACACACCTGTCCACTCCGGGGGGCAGCGGCAGTTGTAGGTGTTCACGCCATCCACACAGGCACCTCCGTTCTTGCAGTTGTTCCCTGGACAGTCGTCAATGTTTTCCTCGCAGTTCTGGCCAGTGAAGCCTGCGGCAGGGGCCAGCAGCCCGGTCAGGCCTCCTCGCGGGGCTAGGCCCTCACCAGTCCTGTCATGCTTGCACTGGGCTCTGGCACCTTCCTAGCTGAACCCAGGACACCCTGCTCTGGGCGGAGAGCTGCTCTCCACGGCCTGCCCTGTGATGCCCACTGCCTTGGAGCCCTTGGGGTCCCTGCCCCACACCCTGCCGTCCCCACTCCTGTGACCGGGCCCCACACCCAGGAGCCCACTGTCAGCACATTCCTAAGCAATCATTCTGTAAAGGGCCAGCTGAACAGACAGGGACCCATGATCACAGGCTCCCTGGGGTTCTGTCGGAGAAGACGTCTGTGCTATGGCCTCTGTGACTGGACACTGCCTGCGGGCCCAGCCCTGTGCTCGGGGTGCTCTGCACACCCCCACCTGTGGCCATGGACACCCCATCCGACGGGCAGCGCTGGGCCTGGGAGCCCCCATGCGGGGAACTGGAGCAGGGAGACAGTGGGACCCCGGCAGGCAGTCCGGGGGTGGGGGTGTGTGTGTAGGTGCGGCCCCCCCACTTCCCAGCCGCAGAGGCGCAGGCAGGGTGGGAGCCCCCACCCTCTCCCAGCCCTCTCTCAGCCGGGCCAACCTCCGCGGCAGCACCTCCACATCCAGTCAGTTAGCTATTAATCCATTCGACTCCCGCTGGTTCAATAATCAACCCAGAAAGGTGCGTCTGGCAATAGCCAAACCTGCAGCCGGTTACTAATTAATGCCCCTCCCGGGGCGCCTTTGGACCCCCTCCTGCCCCTCCCTCAGAGGCCCCCCCCAGTGGAACCTGGCGCCCACACTCTAGTCCCTCCTGCATGCCGCGGGCCTAAAGCACTGCCTCTCCCCAGCCTCAGCTCACCTCCAGCCGGTGGCGCCGTGCCTGTTCCACATGTATGGCCCCCTCTGCCAGGCCCCCACGCCACCCACCGCCCTCCGCAGCCCACACCACAGCCCCTCCTGACCCACGGGGCCAGACGCAAGGTCGCCGGCTCGGGGTCCCACGGCCCCCCCCCACCCCGGAAGGCATCTGAACCCAGACTCCGAGACAGCCAAGCAGGCCAGCAGAGCAGCGGGTAGTGCTGAGGCAGGCAGGTGGCGAGGGGAGCACCAGGGACCGGAAATGCACACGCCTGGCGTCTGCACGCAGAGGCAACAGGACTGGGGCTTGCGAGCGGGAAGAGCACTTCCTCTTTGCGAGGGCCGGGCTGGGCCAAGGGCCGTGCGGGGGCCGGAGCGACCTTTGGGTCAGTCCTGGGTCAGCCGGACCCTGGGCGCTCCCCTCTCCAGCACCCAGACCCCACCGACCCCACCTCCTCGTCGCCCCACCCCCAAACACCCTCCCCTTCCCAGCTCCTGCCTAACTGCTCCCGTGCAAGGGACAGACTGGAGGTTTTCGAACCTCGTTGTCATTATTAGTACTTTTAGATCAGCAGCAGCAAAATGGACTCAGGAAGACTACAGTGGAAAGTCTGGGCCACACGACAGGAGCGGTGGGGCTGCTGGGGGGATGGGGGGGTGGGCCCACCTGTCACTCCTGCCCGGCAGTGGGCGATGGGAGAGGCCAGGAGGAAGGGCCACCCCTGGGGGGAGGCACGCGTGAGCCCCGGCTCCCCGCCGGCCCCACCTCCAGGAGCCAGGGGAAGCCCCACGAGGGAGGGTGCTCCCCGCAGCGGGGGAGAGTTCTGTAACGTGCACGTGGTCCCAGGGAACTCGGGATAAGGGGCCTCCCGGGGGGCCTGAAGGAGGCAGTGTTCACGGCCCGGGAGACTCAGAGCAGGGGGCCAGGAGGGCAGGGGTGACCCCGGGGCAGACGGAATGCTCAGGCCCTCCCTGGTGGCAGCAGGGTCCCTGGCACAGGGGAGGAGCACCAGGGGGTCACAGCAGACCCATCCCAGGGCGGCAACTGGTGGGTGGGTGCCCCCATCCCAGAGCCAGCCCTACACCACCCCCAATGCTGCCCTCCAACCGCCCGGGCTCGGGTGACGCCCCCAGACCCAGCTGCCCAGCTCCCCGCCCCCTGCACGCCTCCAGTGGGCAGTACCTGGCAGGCAGGCGCACTCATGGGTGGTGTCCCCCGTGGGGCGGCAGGTGCCCCCGTTCTGGCAGGGGGAGGGGGCTGCAGGGCACGTAGGGCAGCTCGCAGTGGGGGCCGGTGTGGGTGGGGCGGCAGACGCAGCGGTAGGAGCCGACCTCGTTGAGACAGGTGCCGCCGTGGTGGCAGAGCCCGGGGCTCTGGCTGCATTCGTTGACGTCCTGCCTGCACGTGGGGCCGTGGAAGCCGGGCGGGCAGTGGCAGATATACGACGCCTCAAAGGGCAGGCACTGGCCACCATTGGCACAGGGGTTGGAGGTGCAGGGGTCGGCCTGCTGGCACGTCTTCCCTGGGGGGGCAGGGGGCAGGGGGGTGGTCAGCCGGCCTCCCTGGTTCCTGTGAGCCAGGCACAGTGTCTGGACCCGGACAAGGGGTGAGCCGGGGATGGGCCCAGTGGCATCAGCTCCTCACCACCTGGGGACCCCACCCACTTAGGGGCTGAGTGACCATCGCAGGAGGCACAGCGGGCCGGGGCCCCTCAGGATCTGACCCAGACTGCTTCCCTCCTGAGCCGGCGGTGACACCACGGCTCCTGCAGGGGTGGGGGGAATCTCCCCTTTTCTCACAAAGGCTGCGGGGGGGGGGTGCCCTCGAGCTGGAAACTTACACCTCCAGGGCTGGAAAGCGGCATGGGGACCCCCAGGGCGGGGACTCTGGGCAATTTCTGGATCGCTGACCACCACAGCCGAGCCCAGTCCAGGACCCTCCACGGCCACGCAGATGGGGGCCCAGCATCGGCTGTGTGGGCAGCTGGGGGAGGGCCACCCCGCCCCCACCCCCTGCCAGGGTCCTCACCTGACCAGCCCGGGGGGCAGAGGCACTTGTATTCAGTGAGCGTCAGCAGCTCACAGGTGCCGCCGTTGAAGCAGGGGCTGGCGAGGCAGACGTGGTCGCGGGGCGTCAGGCACAGCGGCCCCGAGAAGCCCAGGCGGCAGGTGCAGGCGTAGTCCAGCAGGCCGCCCCGCTCTGCCGTGTGGCACGTCCCGCCATTCTTGCAGGGGGCGCTGAGGCAGGGGTTGGGGGCTTGGCATTGCTGGCCCGCGAAGGCCCCGCTGCAGCTGTGGCAGACACAGCAGGGTGGTGAGCGCCCACTCCCCAGCCAGCCCGCCACCAGCCCCGGCACCCATGGGGGTCCCCTCCCGGGCAGTGGCCCCCTCAATGGGCTCGGGGAGGTTCTGAGACCAGAATGGGGTCGTTGCCCAGTATCACCAGTGTGCCAAGTGCCACTGAGCTGTCTGCTTTAAAATGCTTACTTTTACATCGAGGGAATTTCACGTGCTTAAAAACAGTGATTATGTTAATTGGAGACATTAGAGACCAGAGTGTTTGGCGGGCCCCAGCATCGGTTTCAGAACGCATGGAGGCGTCCGTCTGCACCCATGAGCCCCTGAGAAGGGGCCACGCGGGCCAGACCCAGCTGTTCTCCATGGAAGGGAATGGTGTTCTGTGAAACCTTTTGTTTCGGGGACCTTCCTGCCCTCTTTCTCCCCAGCTTTTCTGTAACGAATGTGCATTATTGGGGTAATAAAAGAGTTCACAGATTCTTCTTCTTTCAGTATGAATACAACAGCAAACAGGGAAAGGATTGCAGACACCACGTGGCCGGGCTTCCCATGCTGTCTTCAACGTGGAATTCTTGGTCGGGGGTCTGACGCGACAGGACTGCGCTGGTCAGCGCTCCACCCTCACCCACACGTGGTGCCCGGACAGTTTCTCCCTTTTGGGGGTCGAGGCTTCACAATGGAAGCCCAGCCCCCCGCACAGCTGGAGAAAGCCGGGTCCAGGAGGACCGCCGCTCCGGCAGGCCCTGCGCCGGCTGCCCCGGCTGCGACGGCAGCAGGTGAGCCAGGAGTGGGGGGCGCCCTGCCTCCCCCACCCCCAGGCCTGATCCCGGGCGCTCCCTGCCAGGAAGGGCTCAGCACCTGCCACCCCCGCCCCGGGGCTGCCCTTGGCCACCTGTTGCCTCAGCTTCTAGAGGCAGGGCGGTACACTGCCCCCCAGGGTCACCTCACGGCCAGGAGAGGCTCTGGGACCAGCCAGGCCTCCCTCTTCCCAGCGGCAGAACCTCTGGGGTGGAACGTGCCTGCGGCCCCCAGCCGGCAGCCCCCTGGGAAGGCGGCCCTGACGCTGGGCCTGCAGCCCCCCCCAACTCGGGCGCTGGTGGGCGGGGCCTCCTCCTCCAGCTGGGCAGCCAGGAGCCTCGGGAACCCTGGGTGAAGAGAGGGCCCGCCTAGGCTCTGACCACCCCACCTTCCGGAGACCCCCCAGGAGGGGCTGCTCCATGGGGTTCAGGCCTTCACTCCGGGACCCCTTGCCTCCGACAAATGCCAGCCCGCCAGGGCCCCCTCCCTCCCCTCCTGCCCAAAGCTGCACAGGGAAAGGGGATGGGGGCAGCCTCTGTCCTGAAGGGGGGGTCCATGAGAAGCCAGGGCTTTCATCTGAGGCTGTGGCTTGGGCAGGGCGGGCGGGGAGGATGCAAAATGGCCACTCCGGACCACCATCTGTCGCCTGAAGCCAAAAGTCCCAAACCAACTGGCTTAAAGAAAACCAGCTGCCCTTCTGGGAGGGGTGCAGGAGAGGTAACTCAGGCCGAAGCCACGGCTCCCACCCAGCCTGCTCAAGGTTGGGGAGGAGGACGGGTGTGGCTGGCTCCTCTCTGGGGGCATAGACCCCAGGATGCACCCCCTGTGCAACTGGCACCCTGGCACCTCGGACTCTGGCAGGGCCATACCCTGGAGCCTGGGGAAGGTGGCGTGGCCCCCACTGAGCATGGATCCAGTTACAGGCCACGTGGTCCCGGCCTGAGTGGCACTGGGAACCCAGAGCCCTGGAGGGGAGGGGGAGACTTGGGAGGTAGAACTTCCCCCACCTCTCAATGCCCTCCATTGTCGGGCAGGAGCTGGCCACCGCTCCCTGTTGGAGAAAAGGCTCTTTTTTTCTTTCCCAGCTACTGAAGAGCAGGGAGAAAGTGGGAGCTGGACAGAGGACACTTGGTCATCAAAGCAGGGTGAGGGGTGGGAGCCCGCCCGCCCGCCCGCCCGCCCTGTCCACACCCAGCTCCAAGGTGTAGGAAGCCCACCCAGGTGGGCAAGATGAGGCAGGCCTGCCCCATGGCCTGGGGGAAATGCACACAAGGCTGCTCAGCGTGTCCTCCTTGTGGGCTCCGCCTCCATTACTGGTCCGGTTCAGCAGCGTTCCCAAGTGGACCAGAAAGGCCCCACCAGGGTGCCCAACCCTGCACCCTCCAGGCATGGAACAGTGTGTCCCTGAACCGCCCCCCGCCCCACCAAGCCCATCCTGAATGGGGAGCCTAACGCAGAGGACTGTGGGAGAATCCACCTGGACTGAGAGCATCCTGGCCAGGGAGGCTGCATGAATTACGCTGGGCCAGCGAGAGGGAAAGCGCGCCCAGTAAATCAGGCGTCAGCAGCAGGGACAAAGGGCGGCCGGGGAGCAGGTGCGCCTGTGGCCGGGGACGCGGGCGGCAGCTGCTCCCGGGCGGCGCAGCAGCGGCTGCCAGCCCCGGCGGGTGGGGGGTGGGGCAGGAGCCAGTGAGGCTCCTCCGTGGGAGGAAGGCGGCGGCTGAGGGGGCCCATTGTCCTCCCTGCTCCCGCCCAGGCCTGGCGGACGCTGCTGTGAAGGCACGCTGCCCATGCAGACCGGCTCCAGGGCCGGTCCTGGCCTCAGTCCACCACAAGCACCCCAACCGGGGGAGGGGCAGGGCAGCAAGGGAGGGGCAGCCTCCGGCGGGGGCGGGGGTGGGCAGCTGAGGCAGGTGCTCCATGGAGTGCTCAGGACAGCCAAGGCCTGGCTCAGTTCCCAGGGAAGACGCCCTGGGCCAGGAGGGCAGGGTCTTGGCCTGGGCAGGGGGGAGAGGCAGGGTGGAGGGGCCTTACCGCCAGTCAGAGGCCTGTCCCTGCTCTGGGCAGCCTCTGGCCACACACACCCTCGCCTAGACATGTCCCCACTTGCCCCCAACCCTGGCTGCAGTGCTGGGGTTTCCTGGGGAGGCACCCATGGCACCCACACTTCCCTGAGAAGGCGGAGGGCCCGTGTGGCTGCTTAGACGCGGCCAGTCCGCCGGGACAAGCAACCAAGTCCTTCATGGCCATTCGGTCCGCGACACCTGTCCTGGCAGGTCGGGCTAAGTTCCTGGTGGGGACAGGGCCCATGCTTGGAGGGGAAAGTTGCACCCGACAACTGCCTTGGGATTCCGGGCCAGGGGCCATCGGGGGACGACCCTGAGGCTGGACGAGAACCACCCCGTGCACTGTGCCACTCAGCTCCTGGCTCCCGGGGGCCCGCAGCGGCTTCCCCTTTCTTGCTCTCCTCTGGAAGGCAGTCACCCAGTGTCTCCTCCTCCACCCGCCTTCCCTCTGGCCCACAGAGCCCGGCGGGGTGACCTGTCCTGGCCCACCACGGCCAGCAGCAGCTGAGGGTCAGGTGGGGCTGGGGGCTCCAGGATCAGAGCTGCAGAGAGGCAGCACCCGGTTGGGGGGTGGCAGCACCAAACAGCTGCTGGGCCTGCCGCCCGCCCGCCAGGGCCGGCCGGGAGCTCAGGGCCTCCCTCACTGTTTCCTCCATGCTGGCTGCTCCCCCCAACCCCCCAGCGCCGCTCCATAGAAATGCAGCCCCAGAAGCGTCTGGAGGCAGATGCTGCCTCGACCTTTCACCCCTTCACCTGGGACTAATGCTAAATTGTGCTGTTTTCCTTTCTGAGTTAAGCAGGCCATCTGCCACCCCCAGGGGAGAGATGACAGCTCCCTCCTCCTTCCTCAGCACGGAGGAAGGACTCACTCCGTTCTGCCCTCAAGGAGTCTGCGGTTGAGTAGGGCAGAGCTGAGTGAGCACAGGGCCCTGGCCGGGTGGGGGTGCGGACGTGGGGGGGGGGGGTCGTTGGAGGGTGTGCCACCCCCTTCCTTCTGCAGGCCGGACAGAAGCGCCCCAGGGGAGGGGTGTCCTGGGGGTACCACTGATGGATGGGCGAGACAGTCCATCAGAAGAACTTCTGCGGGGCTCTGCAGCACAGACAGGCACTGCCTGCCGGGCCTCTGTTTCATGGAGTCGGGGAATCAAGGGCACAGAAGGCCCGGTGCCGAGGCGGCCTGTTCATCTGGGGCACAGTGGACTCTCACTCTAGCCAACACTGCTGGATTTGATTTACACACAGTTCACCGACGCGTCTCTGGGGACACAGTGACTCCACCAGGGCCCGTGCACCTGCTTAAGGAAAGCCGTGGGGGACACAGGGCTCCCCAGCACGGAGGGTCCCACCCGACCCTGCTGCCTGGGGCCTGGGATATCAGCACAAGAGCCGGTAACCCACGGCTGTAGGCCACATCTGCAGGCCCGGGGCCTGTGCCCCAACGGTGGGCAGGTGCCACGCAATGCAGAAAGGGACGGCTCTGCATGTCCCTGTCCCCCAGCCATGCAGCCCGTATGCCCAGGGGGGCTGAGTCGGGGCCTGGGGTCCTACCCGCCACAGCCGAAGGCCCCCCCCGCCACACGCCCGGCCCCAGCTCTGCCTGCAGCGGGGTGCCTGATAGAAGACCCTCCCCACACCAGTACTGCCTCCGCTCACAGGCTTTCTGCCCAGGACCCTCCAACAAACACAGTGTCACCAGGGTTCTGAAGAGGGGGGCCAGGGAGCACAGATGGCTCGTCAGGGTACCCCCCTCCTCCCCAGAGGTGGTCCAGGATGCTAAACAAAGACCACTAAGGCCCTCCTTGGGGCAGCTTGACCGAGAGGTTCTCAGACCCCCAGCCCAGCCCAGGTGACTGGGGCCACCTGCAGACTGGGCGGAGGAGGCTCCTGCTCCTTTATGGAACAGGAAGACTGAGGCCAGGAGAGAGGGGGTGCACCGGACAGACTCGGAGCCCCCAGCTCCTCCCTCAGAGGGGGCGGGGTCAAGGAGTCCACCTGTGCTCCTGGACAAGGCTTAGCAGGGGTCCTGAGCCCCTCTGGGCAGAAGCTGGTCCAAGGGCCCCAAATCCCAGTGGGGAATCACACCTTCCAGGATGCTGTGTTCGTGGCAGGTGGGGGTGGGGCACAGCGGCTGGGGGGTGGTGCTCGGTGACCTCTGCTGGCCTCCCCCACCATGCCCACCCACCGTGCCCATCCTGGGGTCCTTCCCCACTGGGCACAACCAGGACAGCTCAGCTGTGAGGAACGGAGCCCCTGGGAGACACAAAAGCCAGGGGTGCCTGGGGACTCCTACGGCCCCCAGGGCGAAGAGCTGCAGCAGGCAGGGGCTCCAGGTTTCTCTCAAGCCCTCAGCATCCTTGGTCCAGACTGCTGTCTGAGCCATGACTCTGCTGTGCCTGAGGGCACCTGGAAGACTGCCCTTTGTCCTCTCCTGTCTCGGCCCCTTTCTGCTTCAGGCAGGATGTGCCCAGGGCAGCCCGGAGCCTGGTCAGCCCTGCACAGGTTTGGAGGCCACAGTGTGAGACAGCACCCCACCACCTGCAGCCCCAACTGCCCCAGGAAGTGACTGCAGGGACCCGGGCAGCGCCTGGCTGAGCTGCGGTCTGCTTCCAGCTGGCACGGCCGCTGGGCTGGGGCGGCTCAGAGCTGCACAGGGAGGGTGCTGCCCTGGCTCCCAAGCTTCAGGGAGGAGGCAAGTGGCAGCCAGGGCTGCAAAGGGATGGGGGACCCCGGAAAAGGACCAGCCAGGTCTGAGGCAGACAGACCCCAACCCCCAACAGCAACTGACCCTCAGTCGAGAACAGGCAGTGGCCACAGAGGAGGAAGGGGGTCCGGGCGGGGCAGGGTGTGGAGCAGCTGGGCCCAGCAGCTGCTCCCCGCGTTCGGGGCTCTTTGCCTCTTTTTTCTCAAGTTGCACTTCTGGATGGTTTAGAATAGGCTGGAAAGAGGAAGTGCAGGAGTGCGGGGAAGCCCTTTGTGTTGTGTGTGGACGGAAGCGGTCCTCCGGGAAGCCACCTTTCCCACTGCGGGGAAAACAATGCTTGCGGCTCGCCACCCCGCCCCTCCGCAGCGCTCAGAGCTGCCCCACCCTCGACGTGGGAAGTGGCTGCCCGTCTGAAGGGACGGAAAGGCAGAGGTCAAGCGGCTTCCCGGAGATGGCCCAGCTGCAGTGGGCAGAGAACGACCCAGGTCCACCCACGGGCGGGCACACGGCTGCTTGGCCAGCCCCTCCGGACATTGCAAAAGGCACAGCCCACACGCTGTCCCGAGAGCCCTGGGCTGTTGGGCGAGTGAGAAAAGCCTGCTGTCCACCCCCCCCGCCCGTGGCCCTGTTCTGCTGGGTTAATTCCCCAACCATCACCCCTAAAGATGGAGCCAGGAGCTGGACAAAGGTGGAAATGGGTGTCCTTACCCAGGGCTCACCCCCACAGCCCCTTGAGACCCATGTGGTCGAGCCTGCAGCCCCACTTCTGGGAGGCCAGGGAACCCCGCCTCAGTGGCCGGGGGGGCTCTGTTCCCCATAAGATGGAGCCGGACCCGTGGCCCCAGACACTGGATACAATGCAGGGATCGATGCGCGTGCGGCCCACGCCATGGGGGGGCAGGCCCGCTTAATCCAAAACCCGATTAATTAAGTCAGCAACCGCAGACTGAGATCCAAGCCAAAGCCAGAAACGATCTTGCAAGTGCCCGCCTCTGCTCGGCCATGCGGTGGTGCAGGGAGAGGGGAGGCCTGCCCAGGGGCACTCCCGTCCTCCCCCACTGACCGGAGTGGACGCTCGGGGCAGCCCCACCTGTTCCCATTCTCCAGTTGAGAATGCAGCGGGGGAGGACACCAAGGACCCCCCGAAACGGGTCCCAGACCTGTACTCAGGCTCCTCCAGCTTTATCACGTCTCTTTCTCAAAACGGTCCTGCAGGGACACTGGCCCATTGTACAGATGAGAAAACCAGGGCTCTGGCAGGTTATGCCCATGGCACCACCTGGGTTTGAATGCAGCTCTTAACCTCTGCTGTCCCCAGTGGTGGCCAGACGCCAGGCCCCCCCACCCCGGGTGGGGGGCGGTCAGGGCACAGCGCCCCCTGGAGGCAGCTGGAGGGCCAGCAAGAGCTCCCTGGGTGGGGGGGGGGGTGGGCCCTCAGCACCCCATTCGTTCTCCCCCCTCCCCGACCCCAGCGGCCTGGGTTTCTCGCCTGACCGCCTGATCTCCCAGACCGGGAGGGCCGGAGCAGACAATGCGTTCTTACAACCCCACAAGATCAGCTGAAACTCAAAACCCTGGATTGGAGGTAGGGGCGGTGTCTGGGTGAGAAGCCTGGGAATCGGGGAGCTCCCAGCCGGCGGGGTGGGGCTGCCCTTGGCCCCGGCTTCCCCGCACCCCTTCCGTGTAGCAGGAGGGGTCCACCAGTGCCGGTCACCTGTCACCACCCTCAGCCACAAGGGCTCATGTGTCCTTCCTTCCTGTCTGTCCGGCCCTAGGGACAGAGAGGAAGGACGGAGCCCACAGCCGCTGGCCGCTGGGCCCCGACAAGGCTCCTGTGAGACCGTCTCCCTGGACGCCTTTCCCAGCTCAGGCTCGTCGCCTGCCCAGTCCCCAACCCCTGCCCGAGGCAGACCACTGGGCCCTGTGTCCCTAGGCTTGCCCACAAGCCCACAGCCGCCCCGGCCCCCACCCGGCAGACACCAGGAGACACAACCCTGGCAGCTGCTGAGGGACAGGCCCGCAGTCACACCCTGGGGACAACCGCACAGACTGGGCCCGCTGGTGTGGGCCTAGGACCGTCTGGGCTCGGGGGAGACTCTTTCCAGCGGAGAAAGCAGGAGGCTCTTGGGCTGGCCACAACCTTGCGCCCTTCCATGAAAGTGAAAGTGAAGTCGCTCAGTCGTGTCTGACTCTTTGCGACCCCAGGGACTGCAGCCTACCAGGCTCCTCCGTCCATGGGATTTTCCAGGCAAGAATACTGGAGTGGGTTGCCATTTCCTTTTCCAGAGGATCTACCCAGCCCCGGGATCGAAGCCGGGTCTCCCGCATTGTAGGCAGATGCTTTACGGTCTGAGCCACCAGTGCCCTTCCATGACCTCGCCCAAATGCGGGGCTGGGCTGGTCTCAGGGAGAGCCTTCGGGACGAGGCCTGGGAGCACCACGAACAGGCCCGCGTGTGGAGTGAGGCCACGCTGATAGGTCCCATCAGGACCTGTGTGTGTTACTGTTTACAAGGGAGCTCAGAGCAGTGGGTGAGCAGCCCGCGGTCACACAGCCCACCTTGGCCTGGCGGGAGCAGCGAGCTGGAACAGGGCCGGGCAGCCGACGTGGACCATGCCTGCCTGTGGCCTGGAGGCCAGGCCTTCCAGAAACCTGGATGGGCTCCGCTGGGTCCAGCCCTACCCTGGCCACATGTCAGGTACCTGCTGAGGGCTGTGCTGTGCCGGGCCTGAGCCCTGGACCCCCAGGGCAGATGCCGTCACGGCCTGAGGCCCCTGCCATCATGGACACCGGGACACACAGCCCTGCCTGGCCTCCCCGCACCGTCTGGCTCTCAATCAGGCCCGAGGCCACCCTCATCCTGAGCCCTGGAAGGGGAAGTGAGGGGAACCCCGCCCTGTGGGGGCGCCCCTGGGGGCCGGAAGCAGCCTGGCGAGCACAGTAGAGACCCTCAGGGTGACCCGGAAGGCCCAGAGGTAGTCACCTCCCCCAGCCCTCTCCGTGGTCAGAGGGGAGACGGAGGCCCCGGGGGCGGAAGTGTGGCGAGCACCCCCCACCCCCGGCCCCGCCTCAGCCCGGCCTTAGCTCAGCATCTCTCTCACTGAAAAGCTTTCAGGGAAAAACACACACACTCAAAACTCTGGCTTCTCCCCCAGACCTGTCATTTCCAGTAACCGTGTAGTTTCCGCTTACCAACAACCGAAACCAAGAGGAAACGGTGGGAGGCAGGTCCCCGAACCCTGGGTCCCGGCGGCAGGAGCACCGACAGAGCTTTCCAGGGGCAGCCGCCCACCTGCTCCCATACACATTCCCCGCTGGACCCGCGATGACCCTCCAGGACCCAGCTGCCTGTCCTGCAGGCCTCCTGGGGTCGGGCAGTAGGCCGGCAGCTCAGCTGACCCATGATCAAGGAGCGAAGGAGGCAGGAGGCCAGCAGGGTCCCCGGAGGAGGGCCAGCCTGGTGCCCACGTGTCACCTCGAGTGCCCACGCAGCCTCCAGTGGTCTGTCCCCTGTGCGGTGTGGCTCAGACACCCCCCCAGCCCCTCTCCCGAGCCCACTGCCCTGGCCCTAAAGCCGACGTGACGACGTGGGACCTGCCTGCCCCAGGCCTCGGCCAGGCTGGGTAAGGCCGGCCTTTCGTGCCGCCTGCGGGGCAAAGAGTTTGCTCAGCGAATCAGCAGTGTCAACAGAGGGACGAGGGACCGTTTACCCAGCGGAGAAGAGCAACCGATTCAAGCACTTCAGAGACACACGATGGACACCCAAGCCCAGGGACTGACGGACAGGTGGGGTGACAGGGACGAGGCTCCCACACTCGTGGGCCAGGCCAGGCCCAGCGCGGGGTCAAAATGCAGCTGCTTCTTGGATGAAGATCCTGATGACGGGGCTGGGCTCGGGCCTGCCCTCCCCCCGCCCCCCACCATCTCTGGGCAGCCCGGTGCGGGGCAGGGTGCTCTGTGCGTGCGGGTTCCAGAGCGACATTTGCACCTGGCAGTTGTCCCACAAGGACTCCCAGGTCAAGGGTGGCGGGGCCTGGCGGGCTGTCTGAGTGCCTCTCGCGTTTGGGAACCGCCACGTGGGCGTTGGAAGCGTGGCCTCCCCAGGGCACCCCCCGCCCCCACCAAGGCTTGCTGGGAACCAGGACCCCGGATGCACCTTCCAGGAAATGGAGCAATCAGGTGCAGGAGGCTCAGGTCAGACCTCCAGAGGCCATCCCCAGCCCCTACCCAGGAGAGCCCGAGACAGCGCAGCAAGGGGCTGGGGGCCCTGGGGTGCCTGAGCCACAGAGGGGGCAGGCGCTGCATGGAAGGGGAGCCCGGGCCCTTGGAGGCATCCACATGCCACCCGACGGGCGCCCACGTAGAGCAGCAGCTTGGTGTCAGGAGGGGAAAGGGCAACGATGAACCTAATTCACTCGAACATGTGGATGACGGTATGATGTGACCCCTGACCCCGAGCCTCAGCGGGGAGTGGATGGCAAGGTCAAGGCCCCCTTTCTCAGAATGCTTCCATCCCAGGGGCAGCGGGGGTGCAGGTGGGGAGGAGAGCCCCAGCCAGAAGCGACCACTCAGCGGTGAAACCCTGGGGAGGGCATTCTGTTCCCAGAGACGCACAGAGAGCTGCCCCCCGCTTGTGATGGGGGGACCCACTCGACCCTCCCCACGGGGGCCAAGCAGGTGTCCAGACACTAACATTGCAGGAGCGCTTCTCTGGTGCCCTGCAGGAAACTTGGACCCTCCCTGAGACCCAAGGGCCACTTGGAGGGGGTCGGCTTGTAGCTAAGAGCGAGGGGCCAGGCCCCTGACCCTCTGCCCTCTCATACCAGGCGGGGTGCCTCCCGCCAAGGGTACACCCGCTAACTCTGAGATGAACCCTGAGGGTTCAGGAGAGATGTGCTCCAAGGCCAGGGAAAGGCTGGGAAGCAGGCAGACGGCATGGGTAGGGGCTCATGTCTCAGACTTGCCCCCCCAGCTACCCCTCTTCCTGCTGACCTGTCCGCAGCCCATCTGCTGGAGTCTCCACAGTGGACTCCCTCCAAAAGGCCGTGGCGGGCCTGGGGCACCTGGGTGGGGTATTCCCACAGCACCAGCCTCGCGCTGCAGGAGGTGAAGGCGTCTGCCCTCGAGTCGGGTTCTCAAACAACGAGCCAGGTGTGCGTCTGCCCTGCCTGCCTCGCCCCAGCACCCAGTGAGCGCTCAGTAAATGCCCGCTGCCCCTCGCATTTCTGACGCCCCGAGCAGGCAGGTGGGGTGCCGGCTGTGGAGCCCTGTGTACTCGTCCCCTGGACCCGAAGGCACGCCACCCCACCTTAACAAGTACCCCTGGATGCGCCAGGCCCTACTCAAGGGGGCCCCATGGCTGGCCATGTGGACACAGGAATGAGCACCGCCTCCTCCAGGGAGCCTTCCGGACATCCCCCGCCCCTGATGCCCACCTCCTCTGGACATCTGTCGAAGACCGTACCGGGACGACGATGCTGGTGCCACCGCCAGCCACTCCCTAACGTTCTCAGGCAGGTCAAGTCCAGCGAGCGCCCAGAGGAGTGACGCACGGACACGCACCCCGAGGGAAAGAAGCCAGGCGGGAGAGTCGAGCGGCGCGACTCCGCTTGTGTGAACCGTGCAGATCAGGTAAAGCCAGAGACAGAAGGCAGATGAAAGCAGGTGGGGCTGGGGGGAGGGGAAGGGGGGGGCGCCTGTTTAATGCCTGGGGGGGTTTGATCAGGGTGGTGAAAACCTGGAACTAGACAGACACGCTGGTTCCACAACCTTGTGAATGTACTAACCGCCACTGAAATGCATTTATTCATCTATTTATTTTGCCGTGTCGCAGTTCCCAGGTGGCGCTAATGGTGAAGAACCCGCCTGCCAATGCAGGAGACGTAAGAGACGCGAGTTTGATCCCTGGGTCGGGAAGATCTCCTGGAGGAGGGCATGGCAACCCACTCCAGTAGCCTGGAGAATCCCCATGGACAGAGGAGCCTGCAGGGCTACAGTCCATGGGGTCGCACAGAGTGGGCCACGACTGAAGCGACTTAGTTCCCCGACCAGGGATGGAACCTGAGTCCTAACCGCTGGGCCACCGGACAAGTCTCCTGAAATGTACATTTTAAACATCTAAAATTATAAAACTTATGATACATGCAAATGACTATCAAAATACAAATATCAATCCTCCCGTCCCCCCCTCCGCCCCCGCCCCACAACTAGTCATCAGCAACCTGTGACCTTAGCGGAACGAGGTAGGAGGGCCCTTGAGGAAGGAGGTGCTGGGGAAGAAGCCAACAGAGGCCACTTTGGCAAAGGGCTCTTCTCTGCCCGTGCCCTTCCTCTGCAGCAGCACCTGTCAATCACGGCCCCTGCTCTAGCGGGTGTGCCCACGGCCCACCAGCAGGCCCGGGTGGGGGGGTAAGGACACCAAAGCCCAGAGCTGGCCCCAGACGGGCAGAAGCTGCCCTACTGCATGGCCAGGCCTGACTCCTGGGCCCTCCTCCGACCACGCTGCAGTCCACTGCTGCCACCTGGGCATCTGCAGGCCCATCCCAGGGTCCTGCCAGGATGCCGCTGGAAGGGAGCTCCAGGGGCCCCCTAACCCTACACTCTCAGGCACAGAGGAGGAGCCAGTCGCTTGGTACCTGCTACAGTCCACGGGAGTACGGGGAAAGGCCGCCAGAGACAGCCCAGCCGGGAACTTCAGGACGCATCAAACGCATCCTGACCCACAAATCGCGATGCCCTGAGGCCAGCCGCTCGTTAAAGCCTCTGGGAAGAGTCTGCAAGGCTCTGGATGTGCCCGGACATGAAGGCAGAAGCTGAGGCAAGCTGGCCCCAGGTCCCCTACTCCCGTTCCCAGCCTCTCTATCTCTCAGCCTCAGCCGTTCCCACCTGTAAAGTGGGGACTGAAGATGAGACGCAGAGCCGGCCGCCACCCCAAGGGGGTGTGAGGCCGCCGAAGAAAACGTCTGCCGCGCTTTTACGAGGCCGGATGAAAGGGGTTGTCTGTGTGTGGAGCTATCGTCGGCACTTTATTGAGGAAAGCAATCAGGACACTCAATCAACTCTGCAAAGCCACATCCTTTCACTATTTATAGGCGAGACATGAAACAGGAAAGCTGCCCTCCTCAGCCCGGCCCTGCCCAGTGGGGGCCCCATCTGCCCACGACGGCCACAGCCACCCATCAGCATCACGGTCAGCGAGGGACGGAGCCAGTGCCGGCTTCCGTGGGACCTCTGGGCTGCCTCCCAGCCCCGGGGGAGTGGAGCCGTGCCACCCTCTGGACCTGCCCCCACCCCCCGCATCCCCCTCTCACTCGCGGCCCCGGCTGCCCTGACCCAGCTCAGCTGTCCTGATGAAAAGCAGCTCCTCTCTCAGCTGTCTGCCCCACCCCACCCTCTTCAAGCTAAGGGCACAGCTTTCTTTTTTTTTTCTCCTCTCTCTTTTTAAAAAACATCCCTATTACTTTTTTTTTCAGTGGAAAAAACACTGGCTGCCGTAGGGGCAGGGCCAGGCCCAAGGAGGGCACCTTCCTGTGGGGCTCGCGTGTTCCCTGACGTCCGCCCCCGGTGGTCAGAGGCAGCAGGTGAGGGCTTTGAGCTGCTGCTGTGCATTCGCTGTGTTTTTCTAACCCTGCGTCCTTGGAGCCCAGGCGCTGACAAACAGAGGAAGTCCTGTACAGACCTGGTTCGTTCTCAGCCTGGGGAGGGCGGGGGGTGAGAGTGAGAATTAACCTGTTCCTCCCCCAGCCTCGCCCGAGACACGCAGGTGACTCATTGGAAACAGACGGGCCAGGTGACACAGACGTAGACTGTTCCGTGCCTCTGCAGCCGGGTGGCCGAGTCACTTCCACTCGGCCCCTGAGCCTCTTCTTCTAAAGGGAAGTCGTTGTCCCCGCCCTGCTTCCTCACAGGACGGCCGGCGAGGGCCCGGGGGGCAGTGCAGGCAGGATGCGGCCGCGGTTAGGAACACATGTCCCCGGACAGAGCGAGGCGGGGCTGGGCTCCACTCCGGGCTGTGTGACGCTGCGCCCAGCGCCGACGTCTCTGGGCCCCGCTACATGCCCAATGCCCACGGTTCCGGGGTTGCTGCCAGCCACATGGGGCCAGGCCGCCCTGCCCACGGCACTCCCCTCCGTCTGACATGTCACGTGTTCAAGCCACCTCTTCTAACCCCACACTGGAAAGCGGAGAGACCATGGGGGCAGGGGCTGCGTCGGACCTGGGCCCACATGCTCACGACCAGAGCAGAACCCAGCACACAACAGGTGCTCAGAATCGGGAAGGAAGCAAGGAGGGTGCTCACGGGCGCCACCACGGGTGAGAAGTCCTCGGAGTCACCGGCCGGCCCCTCCCAGGCGGTGCCCCGGCTCGGGCCCACCAGGCTGTACCTTTCGGGTTCTCTGAACTCACTCATTAGACAACTAAACCCTCTCGAATGAGGATCCTGAAACCAGCACTGTCAGCTCAAAAGGAGAAGGCAGGAGGGAACGGACACTCGGCCCGCGCCTGCTGCATCCCTCTTACGTAACCTTTACGCACCACCAAGAGATCAATCACGGATCAAGCCCAAATTACTGACTAGGGGAATCTGGGTTCAGGTGATCCAACGACCTGAGGTCACGAGGACGCTGGGCACAGAAGAGCCGGGCCTCAAGTCCAGGATCGTCCGAAGCCGAGGTCCACCACCTGCCCGACTTCCCCCCGGCGTACTCTGGGCGCCGAGGCGGGCAGAGGGGCGCAAAGACCCGCCTGAGCCAGCCCCTGGATCACCAGCCTGCCCAGGCACCACCCCCCACCGGGGCCACCACACACAGCCACCCTCCACCGGGCGGCCCGGCCCAGCTCTCTGGGACTTCCTGAAGGGCCTTCGCAACAACACGAACCTCTTTTTCCGACCCCGAGCCGCGGAGACACCTGACGGGTGGCTTCTGGGGAAGGTTCCCTCTCTCTGGGTGGAAACAGATGAGTCACCTGGCATGAACGCGCCTGGCACATGACAGCCGATTCCCACGCCCTGGCCACAGGGGAAGCAGCAGGAAAGTCACAGAACTTTCTGTGGGTCCCGGCTGGAGGCTGCAGAGCCCGAGTTCACACCCAGGTCGGCCTGAGGCCCAGACACCCCGGAGGGAAGAAAGCGGCTCTCCCCTTCAGCCCAGAGAGCCGGGCCGCCCCCACCAACAGAACCTCTGCAGACCAGTAGGTGTTGGGCAAGAGCAAGACCGCACGGACCCTGGGGGTGGCCGCAGCGCCCCCACCCTGCCCCGCGAGCCTGGACTGGGCCTCCCCACGGCTGGGCCTGGCCAACCGTCATGGCTGATCCCTTGCCTCTGGCCCAAGGCGCCCAGAGGTGGGGCCTGCAAGGACGGAGCTTCCGTCCATCTTCCAAGTGGATCTGCAGGGTGCGCACAATGGGGTCTCTGTGGGCCGAGCTAGGCGGGGTGCCAGGCCAGACAGGCAGGCTTCCCGCCAAGGTGGTGGTGGGGGGGAACATCAGGCCAAAGGGAGGAAAAAGGCTGGCACCCTAGCCCTGATCTGGGGCCTGGCTTGGGGAGGGAGGAACTCCCAAAGTCGCCCAGGTTTGGGGGTGGGAGAGCCTCTCCCAACCCCGTCCCTTCGAAGCACTTCACCCGGAGGCCAGTGGGTGAGAGCTGCAGCAGCCAGGGCAGTGTGTGGCCGGAGCGCTGGCCCAGGGGGGCCCCAGGCTGTCCCGTCCCATTCTCCAGTGATGGCACAAGAAGAGATGGCCCCTACTTTCCCCAGCCCTCCCCAGAACCCTCTGCAGAAATATGGAGACTGCCCCCAGCCCTACACACACACACCTCCCAGTGAGCTGAGGGGCAGGGAAGGGAGTGGGCATTCTGGGAAGCCACGCATACTTAATCACCCAGCATTAATCCGCCTCCCCAACAATAGCCCCTGCACTTCCACTGAATCCCAGCTGTCGGTCTCTCAATGTAAGGAAACAAGATTTAGGGCATCAAGCGTCGGTGAGGCTTCTGCAGGAGAAGAAAAAGGCCCCCCAAAAAAGCACACACAAAAAAAGTAGTGCGCATTCATTAGTGTCTGACAAAGACACAATGCGCTTTGTCCATTAAACTGCTCACAGACCTGCTTAATTGGCTTCAGTCTGGGGCAGGGTGGGGGGTGGGGGGGAGATGAGGGGGGCGGGGAGGAGGGGGCTGCTTGCCCACTGGCTGGGCCGGCAGTGAGCCAGGGCCAGGGGTTGTCAAGGGAATGGGCCCTCAGCAGTTGGAATGAGGGCGCGCCAGCCGGGCTGGGGACCCGCTTCTGCAGCCTGGGGAGGGGGCGTTTCTCCAGCCGCCAGGAACCTGCTCGTTATTCCCATCAGAGACGAACTCAAGTTGAAGGGCATCGGCCACAGCAGAAAAACTTCCCGAGAGGCTGACCGGTACTTGCAGGCGGGCAGGCAGGCGATAGATCCTAACCAGGTTCCCTGACTGCGGACACCACCGCCACCCCCAACCCCCGCCCCCGTTCACAGCTGAGGACCCAAGGCTGGGATGGCGAAGGGCCACCCGGTCAGGAGGTCAGAGCTAGGCACAGAGACAGAGCTCCTGGCAGGAACTCCCACCCACACCCCCGCGGAGACGGGCAAGGCCACCACGATGAGTTCCAACCTCCTTTCCCCAACCTCACCTGAGGCCAGAGAGGAGAGGCCAGGGAAGGCAGAGGGCGGCAAAGGGTGGGTTTGCCTTTGAACTAGTCAGTTTTTCGTTGAGAGGCACCGCCTGTCCGGGAGACGCTCACCTGCCCAGAGCAAGCATCACCTGCCCCCGGCAGAGGCACTCCCCCCAGCTGGCGGGTCTGGGAGGGCCGGGCCTCTCTCCAGACGCTCTGGAGCCTCCCTGCAGGTCTCAGGGACTTTGGGAAGAAACGGGATAGCAGAGATGCCCACCTAGCACCCTAGGAGCCCGAGGTGGTCCTCAAAGGAGCGCTTGAACCCCCAGCAGCCAGGCCAGCTCCACACGCAGCATAATTGCTAGTGATTAAGTAATTGCCAGACTTTGTCCAATAAAACTAGCACGTGACTGCGCCCAGTCTTCTGGGCCATCTCCAGAAGACAATGGCCTAGTGTTCTGTCCCCACTGGCCCGCTGCAGAAGGCAGGGGCTCCGCTCCCGACAAAGCAACAGGTCCCCGCAGGGGCGCAGGGGCCCATACTCACACGCAGGCCTCGGTGCCGTTGGGGAACACTTCACACTTCCCTCCGTTCAAGCAGGTCTCACCGGGCTGGGAGCAGCGCAGGCCTGGGGAGGGGCAAGAGGAGAGGTCAGCATGGCCAGCACCCCCAGGGGCACTGCCCACCCCTCAGCTCCTGTCATGGGGTTACTGGGTGCAGGGGGCCCCCAGGAAGCCCAGCATGAATCCCAAGGGGACTCAACATTCTGCTCAGAGTTCTGGGGTCAGAGTAGTTGGGAGGGAGGAATAGACTGGTTGGGTGGCAGGTGGACAGGTCACAGGCAAAGTGGTGGTGGAGGGGAGGAGTGGCCTGAAATGCATTGTAGACAGCAGGGAAGAAACGCTGGGATGACCCTGGGCCAGTCTCCCAAACTTCTCACCCCTCACCCCGGTTTCACTGGGGACCTTGGCTGGGCTGGGGGCCCTATCTAACCACCAGGATTGTCTTGCTGTTCAAACAAGTTCTTCCAGGGGGTGGCGCTGAGGGGGGTGGTGCTGGCCACACTCAGCTCCCCCGCTCGTGGGAAAATGCGACAGCTGCAAGGGCCGCTGCCCCGCCCGCCAACAAAGCGCCGGCCGGCGGAGGAATCAGAGCAGCCCATTGTCGCGCCAAGGCCACCTCCTGGGGCACCAGGACTGCACCCCAGGGACCTGGCCACGCCTCCACCGACACCCAACACCAGCTCCCCAGGGTGGTGGGCATCTTCAGTGGCAGCCCCCCCACACACACACAGCCAGGGGCTGGCGGGATGAAGATGCTCCATTTGGAAGGAATTCGACCTCATTCCTGGGAAGGGATCTATTAATCCACCCCCGCCTCCTTCTTACCAGGGCTGTGTAAATTAAGCCCCCTCTGGGGGTGGGGACGGGGTGTGACATGGAACCCCGTCTTCAGGAAGCAGGGAACTAGTTCTCCCTCCAACTTTTAGGGGAAGAGAAGCATTAATCACCATCAGATTCCATGGGAAGTGGAGAGGAATGACTCCCCACCCCCACCCCTGCAAGGTTTCCAAACTTGAACTCCACAAAGTGAAAGTCTATCAGTAGCAGCTGAATCTTCCGCACACACGACCCCCACCCTGCCCCAGTTGTGAGCCAGGATGGGAGTAGCGACCCGGTGTGGGGAGGGGACACCGCGGGCGGGGTGACCAGGAGCCCGAGGACACCTGGGTCCGGGACCCTCGCCCCGGTCCTGCGCTAACTCTCCCACCCCAGAGGGAGGCCTGGCCGCCTGGCCCACCCCGCTCCCCTCTGCCCACCAGACTCCGCAGCCAGGTCCCGCAGTGCGGTTCTGTAAAGACGATCGCGGCGCCCTGGACCCCAAGCTCCGCGACCCAACATCCGCCCCCGGCGCGGGCAAGAGGCGAAGAAAAAAGATAAATGGCCCCAAAGCAACAGGAAACCAAAACCGACTCGATTCAAATCGAAAAGTAGTAGGCAGCTCGTCCGCCCGTCCCGGCAGCGAGCCCCACGAGCGGCTGGTGAAGGGCGAGCCCAGAGCTAGGTCTCCCAGACCCCCAGATGCCCACGCCCGGCTTCAAACCCGACTTCAAACCCGGCGCCAAACTCAGTTTCAGGCGCGAGCGGCGCCAAGTCCGTCCCGATCGGGCAGGCGGAGCAGGGGAGGGTCAGTCCTTCTCCCCGAGCCCGGGACTCTGGCTCCTAACCCGCCTCGGGTCGCCCGGTCCCCCTCCCCACCCTGGCCACCCGCTCCCAGCCACACGGGGACGCGCGCCTAGGGCGCCGCCAAAAGTTTCCGAAGGCGAGGAAAGTTGCGGGCTCGCGGCGGGCAGTCGCCTACCTCGTGCGGCGAGCGCGGGCAGCAGCGCCAGGCAGAGCAGGGACGCCAGGAGCGGCGGCATGCCTGCCCACCGGCTGCCCGCTGCGCCCGGGGGACGGCCTCCTCCGCCCGGCCGGCGGGGGTCGGGCACACCCGCGCGCAGGGAGAGACTGTCCCACAGGCGGTGACGGCCCGCTACTGCCCTCTCCTTCCGGCTGGAGGGCGTCCCTGGGCTCTCGCGGCCGCCCCGGCCCGGTTCCGCGCCCGCGATCGTGCCTACGCTGAGCCGGCGGCCCGCGCCGCGATCCCCGCGCCCGTGCGCTCCCTCCCGCGGCCGAGGCACTAGTGAGGCGCCCGGCGGCCGCGCGCTCCGCCCCCGCCCCGCCGGCCCCGCCCCCGGGGCCCGCCCCCGCCGATCCCTCCGCACCCCGCGCCCCCTCGCTGACCGCGCCCCTCTGCTCTCCTCGAGCAGCCCCGCACCTCCTTGGGCTGGGGCGCAGGGTCCTGAGCCCGGGTCCTCCGGGGATGGGGACCGCGGCCGTGCGGAGCGGGGTCGGGGCCCATACCCTAAGGGACTACTTCTCGTTCGAAAGTTTTTGGAGACCCAAAGTTTGGTCCGGGGTTGCGGAAGGATCCGGCTGTGGGCTCCCGCCGCGCTCTGCGACAATTGGCAACGATTTGCATCTCAATAGCGGAGGAGGCGCAGGCCTAGCGAGGAAAGGGGCCCCTGTGACAGGCCTGTCCCCAAGAGGAGCTGGGCCGGGCAGGCGAGTGTGGAGGAGCCCCTAGGACACAGGCTCTGGGAGAAGTCACGCCATCGGCAGCCTTGCGTGTACCCCTGGCCCGGGGCTCCAATCCTAGGAGCCCCCGTGGTCACAACTTAAAACCTCTGAAAGATCCAGCCCAGTCATGCCCCCCACCTCCGTGGCCGTGAAGACCGGGGCATTTGACCCTGAAGGATGGTGGTACCGCGGCTGCAGCCTCTGCCAAAGGGACCTTGGGTACCCCCTAGGAAGTAGCCTGGGGCCAGCGCCTGGAAGATTGCGCACCAGCTCCCCCAGGAGGGACCCGCCTCCAGGCGCTCCTTGGTCACCGTCCTACCCCTTCTCCCGCGCCGCCAGCCTAAAGTGGCCCGCGAAGCACGCTGTGGGTCGGGCAGCCCTGGACCCCTCCCCCGAGCTCCTTCCGGGTGACTTATTTCTGCACCACAACGCCAGATTTGGGCATCCTGTGCCAGCCCGGGTTAAGTGCTGGGCGTCCAAAATGCCTGCCCTAGTCCCTACTAAGCCGGTTTACAGCCTCGCACTAGGTACAGAACAGCACCCCCTCTCAACACAGGGTAGTGAGCTGACATGTGGTTCCCTATCAGGAGAACCCTCAGGACTGCAGAAATCCCAGAGGCTGGCTGAGAAACCACCCTTGCCAGGGAGGCCCAGAGAGGTGGGCAGAGTGGGGTTTGCCTGCCGGTGGGCAGGTTGCACCAGTCCACCCTCCTTGGTACACCTGTTGCAGGGCGTCTTGGGGCAGCTGGGATGCAGTTGTGAGCACAAGCAGGAACAGCTTGTCCAGCTGCTGCTGGAGCCTCCCTGGCCTGCCTCCTCCAGGAAGCTGGCGGCATGGCACTTCTCAGAGCCTGGGGTAACTTCTCTCAGGGTCAGTGCCCAGGAGAGGAGGCGCCTGGAGGCAGCAGAGATGTTTATGTAACAGCAGCCAGGCGGCCTGGAGAAGCAGATTTTCCATAGCAGGAAGGGGGGGGGGGGCTGCGAAGTCCCTCCCCTGCCCCCCCCACAACCAGCTCACAGTCTTGGGGCTCTGCACACCACAGCCCCTCCTCTCCCAGGGATGGACGGAGGAGGGCTTCAGGGTGGGCACTCCTCTGGGGCCACTGCCCATGTGCCCTCCCATCGGAGCCCAGCGTCTCTGCCAACAGGCCCCAGACCAAAAGCAAAGGCCCATCCAGCCTTGGAAGCAGTCTTGGAGGAGGGACTCAGGACCGGGGGAGTCTCACCTGAGTCTGCCGGCTGTGCCAGGCCTACACTGGGCCTCTGCCCAGGGGCTGGATACTCTCATTAGCCAGTGGTACAGATAAGGGGGTCTCCCAAGCTTCTAACCCCCATGCCAGACATCTGCTTCCTGGGATATCCTGTGGGCGACTGGGGCCCCCAGGAGACGCTGGCAAAACCAGAAGTGCCTGGGACTGGGGAGGGGCTTGTGTGAGGCCAAGGTCAGGGGCTGGGCCAGGCCTCCCTCCCCTCCAGGCCTGCAAAGGGGCTGGGCCAAGCCCTGGCAAGTGGGCATCAAGCTTTTCCAGTCACAAATTAGGCCCCTTCTTATCTCTCTTTAACAACCTTCCCAGGCCGAGGGGTTTGAGGCAGGGAGGGCTGGGGGTCCTGACGGCCCAGACCCTCTTGTTACAGGATGGGCAGCCTAGGGGCAGCCCTGGTTGGGGTGCTGGGGATAGGAGGGGAATTTGGGGTGTGGGCCCTGTCCAAAGCCCAATGGGAGAGTGGGGCCTGGGATGGCCAGCACTGAATCTGGTGGGGTACAGCAATGGACCACTGTTTGGGGCTTCCTGCTGGCTTGTGGTAGGCACTGGGGCCAGGTTTGCTGGGCGGTCCCTGCATAGGCCCGCAGGCCACCTGGGGAACCTGGGACTGGTGGGGGTGAGGCTGCAGGCCCGGCTCGCAGAGGGGTCAGTGTCTTGTGGCCAATCTCTTCTCCGGGGTCCAGCTTGCTGGGCCCGAAGGGGAGAAGGCCCTCAGCCCCTGCACCCCAGGCTGAGCTGGTCAGTTTCCCCTCTTCTGTCCCCAGAGATGCAGGGATACCATTACCAAGAAGGGCTGGGAAGGTCTGCCGTGGAGCCCATTCCTGCCCCCCAAAGAAACTCACCCCAGCCCCCTTCTCCAGGGAGTCTGGCATGATTTGGCTTGCTGCAAGGGGGGGCCTGTTTAAAGCTCCCCACCCCCCCGATTCTAAGGTGCAGCCAGACCGAGACTCCTGGTCCTGGGGCCCCAGCCCCTCTCCCTCCTGCAGAGGTTGGTCTTGGTGCTTCAGATGCACCCGGAGGGCGTGGGGTGCTCCTGATTTTCCTGGACCTCCTGACAAGAGTGGTTCTGGGTCGGGTCAGGTCCCCACCTTGCTCCTCAGCAGGCAGGTGGGCTCTGGAAGCCTGGGGTGGGCTGTCTGTGACCACAACGGGGCTGCTGCCTGCCTGGCCTCGTGTGTTGTTCACAGCATGGGGGCAGCTGGGCAGCTTGGTGCGGGTGATGGTGGCCCTGCGGCAGAGGGGCCGGGGTGTGGGGAAGAGGGGCGAGAGTGGGGGGCAGGGGCCGTGCCCACCAGGGCAGCCGGGAGTCGCTTCCAGAACCCCAGGGGCAGCGCTCGTCCGCCTTTTGAACTTAATAGTAAAGTGTGTCTGACCCGCTTGGGAAGAGAGGGCCTGGGCGCCTGAGACATGCCCAGCCTCACCACAGCCAGGCCTTGACCAGCAGGCCCACCGAGGGCCCATGCCTGCCGCCCTGGGCTTGGCCTCCTCCTCTACCGACCGATTTCTAGAGTCCTGTCTACCCATTCCCTCTTGAAACCAACCCAGAACATTTCCAGAGGTTCGAGCGTTTTTCTGGATGTGGTTTCGGTGGCAACATGGCATGGCTCCACCACGATGGGCTGCACTCGGGCCGGGCATGTGCGTGTGTGCATGGGGCTCCGCCTGCTCCCTGCTACTCTTCCCCAAGCTGGACTCTGGCCAGCGCCCAGAAGGGAAGGGGTAGGGTGGGTCTCCAGTTGGCTTTGTCTGCCTGCCCTCACTCCCCATGCAGGGATACACAGTCACCCAGGCCTGTCCGTGCTGGGCGTGGGCCGGCCAGGGCCTCCCTGTGGGTGCCAGCAGGTCCCCTGGGCCGGCTCCGCCAGGCCTGATGGGGACGCCTCCTCGCGCCCTGCGTCCCAGGCCGTCTGCAGTGGGGTCAGTTCCCTGCTCTGCTGAAATGACCCCTCCCTCACTGGCCTCACCAGCTCCAAGAAGCTGTCCCAGGACTTTGCTGGTGGCTCAGTGGTAAAGAACCCACTTGCCCCTGTAGGAGACATGGGTTTGATCCCTGGTCTGGGAAGATCCCACATGCCGCAGGGCAACAAAGTCTACGTGTGCATGCTGAGTCGCTTCAGTTGTGTCTAATTCTATGCAACCCTCTGGACTGTAGCCCGCCAGGCTCCTCTGTCCACGGGATTCTCTGGGCAAGAATACTGGAGTGGACTGCCATTTCCTTCTCCAGGGGATCTTCCCCACCCAGGGATGGAAACTGTGTCTCTTGTACCTCCTGCTTTGGCAGGCGGATTCTGTACCACCAAGCCATCCGGAAGGCCCATACGCCACAACTACTGAGCCCACAAGCTGCAACTATCGAACCTGTGTGCTGCAGCCACTGAAGCCCGCGTGCCCTAGAGCCTGTGCGCCCCAAGAGAAGCCCCCACGATGAGAAGCTAGTGCCCCGCAGCTGGAGAGTAGCCCCCACTCAGTCGCAACTGGAGAGAAACCCGAGCAGCAACAAAGACCCCCCATGGCCAAAAATAAATAAATAAAATAATTTTTAAAAAGAAGCTGTCCCAGAACCCCTGGGCCTCCCAACTCTCACACCTCCATAACAGTGTTCCTCAGGGGGTGGGGTGAATGCAGGGACCTGTCACTGTGTGTCCTGCCCGCCCCCAACAGACGCATACTGACCAGTGGCTGCTACCAAACGGTGCCATGTTGCAGGATCCTGCACCAGGCCCTGCCCTTCTGAGGGACCTGTCCACCTGTCACACACAGTGGTCACTCCTGGAGGGCCCAAGGCCTCTAGACAGCTCAGGGCCAGGAAACGGGGTAGACTGTGAGCCCCCCACCCCGCCCCGCTGCTGCCTAGAAAACCCCTGAAGGAGGGTGAGCATCTCAGAGGCAGGCGCAGAGCCTAGGGAGTGTTGCCCAGGCAAATCCCCTGACAGGTAGCTGCCTACCTGAGCAGGTGAGCTGATGAAGCCTGGCTGGTGTGGGCTTCGAGGGCTGCAGGACTGGCCCCGGTGCTTGTCATGTGAGCATGGGCTGCGGGGCATGCACAGGCCCTGACAGACCACCTGCTTGTCCACAGGGAACCCCCCCTCTCCAACTGCTCAGAGCCTGACCTGGCAGGAGAGGATTCTGGGCCTGGTCTCCTGAGCTCTGAGAAGACGGGCCTGGCCTGGACCTCTCCAGGCCCCTGACCCCTCAGCTGCTCAGACGGCCGGGGCAGAGCTAGACCTGGGGTTGGGTCACTCACTCAGAGCTCAGTGGCTCGTCTCTGGGTGTCCCTGGAGACAGCCAGCCTCAGAGGAGGAAGGGCCCGCCTAGTACTGGGGGCATGGTGTGAAGCAGGGTGGGCCCGCTAAAATCGGGGAAGAGGGACACGGGGGGGGGGGGTAGGTTGGGGTGGGAGGTGGGGGGTGCTCAGAGAAGGCTGTCCAGCTCAGAGGTGACACCTCCCTGCAGGTCTGGCTGAGGGGCAGGGTTGCCCACCTTATGGACAGGACGCGGAGACTCTTAGGAGGTCATGGAACCCAACCTGGGTCTCTCCATCCCAGCCCCCACCCGTGGGTCTTGGGACCCCTGCAGAGCCTGCTGGGAGGGGGGCGGGCTGGCTCTAGGGAGCTTCCACCCAGCCCGGCCCTGCTGGCTGCAGCTCAGAACTTTCTCCAAAAAAAAAAAAAAAAGCGCCCCCGGGGGATGAAACTGCCTGGCGCCACCCCCAGCTTTGGTAGGAGCCTCGGCAGGCCTGAGTCACTCACGCGGGGAACAACCGGGCTGGGCCTCTCCTCCCCCAGCTCCAACCTCTCCCCTTCCTTCTCTCTTCCCTTCCTTCCTCCCTCTGTCCTGCCTTCCTTCCCTTTCTTCCTTTCTGAAGTTAAAAATAGCTGGAAATTGCCTTCTTAAAAAAGTCCATCTTTATTTTCACAGGGAAGACATAGGCTTCCCACAGCAAAATCTTTCTGCCTCAGAGGGATTTGCTGAAGAGGAGCCTCTGCAGACATTTTGCTCCTCACCCACCCTGGGAACCCACCCCCCCATGCCCACCGCCCCCTCCCCGCCGGCTGCCAACCCCAGGTGGGACTTCACAGGGAATCTCAGCCCCTTGGCTTGGCGCTGCTTTCTCAGGACTGCCTGGGATTCTTCCCATTTGCTCCAGACACATTTAAACATATCTAGGACTTCCGCCCTCCCCCGCACTCGCCGCCCCCCCCACCACCGCCACGGCCCCCTGTTAAAAAGAAAATGGGCCTGGACATCGGGGTTTGGGTTACACGGAGCCCAGGGAATTCTCTTCCCGGACTAAATGGAGCGCAGACATTAGCAGGTACTGCACATCTGTGAGTTATTTTCATGTCTCCAGGGGCAGGGAAAAAAACCCCCAACAATCCTTAAGTAAGACCAGAATTCTTCTATATTTCTGCCTTGACAGCTAAGGAAAAAATTTGCCAAAAACCAGAGGCGCTGCTGAGTGTTGCCGTGGGAATGTTAGTTTAGTCAGAGACTTGCTCTGGGCCATTTAAATAAAAACAGGCACTTTGGTGGCAAATGCCGGTGGTCCGTGCCTGTGATGGGAGCTCCCGCGATCCGGAGAGGGTTCTGCAACCTCCCGCTCTCTCGTTCCTTTTTCCTTGGCCTCTCCAGCCTTCTTCTTATCATCACGATCAGCATCTCTCATGCAAATGTTTGGTGCAACAGTTCTCAGAGACTAGCAACGAAAGCCGTGTTTCATGTGGTGGTGACTGCGTGGCCCCCGCTGGAGAGAGGACTGCTCAGCGCTGTCCAGCCCGCCAGAGGGGCCTGCAGCCACTGAGGGTCTTTGCACAACATAAGTCAGACCGGCTATCACCCGGACAGAGGGAGGATAAAAATACTTGAGCCCTGTGGGAGACAGCAGGCGGTGATGGGATTAGTGTGCCTGTTCCCAGGGGCGCGGCCATGGGGGGGTGGGGGGGGCAGTGGACCTGGAACCCAGACAATGGCCCCTCCTGGCCTTAGCTGCCTGCGGGAAAAGCCAGGGTGACTCCTGAGCACTGGGCACCCCACCTGGGCCCCCATGAGGCTGCGGGTGACGGGCCTCCTGGGTTTTCTGCCCCTCGTTCCCTCTCATCTCACGGAAGGAATGCTGGTTCCCACGCCTGCGGGCAGGACTAGGAAGGGGCTACCAGCCCAGGGCTCTGCTGGTGCCAGAGTCAAGTGCCCCCTGCGCAGGGTGCTGGGGGAGGTGGGCTGTGGTGGTGAACGTGACAGGGGCCCCTCACCCCTCCTGGGGGGCCCTTACTCCTGGGGGTGGGTATCCGCCCACGCTTCCCCAAAGCTGGGGTTCCTGAGGGTGCTTGTACTAACGTCTGCTCCTTAGAACAGCAAGGCTTGGCTGTTAATATGAGGGAAGAACCATGAAGCAAAGCAGACGCCATCTCTACGTGGAGACCTCTGCCCACCATGGCCCTGCAAAGCTGGCGGCGGGGACAGCCCTGCACCGCCCCGCCCCGGCTGCCGCAGAGGGTCTGGCTAGTCACAGAGGATGTGAGGCAGTATGCCCAGAAATCAGCTGCAGCAGCCTGCCGTCCATCCATCCAACCATCTGTCTGTCTGTGTGCCTGCGCCCCTTGCCAGGCCGGGGCCACAACCCCCAGGCAGCAGTGACCCACCCGGCCTCTGTGTTAGGAGGCCACCTGAGCCCCGAACTCTTCCATCAGCTGAGTCTGCTCAGCTGAGCCCAGCCAACCCCCAGCTGAGAAATGGACCAGCGCCTGGAGCGCAGGGAGGCGGTGGCAAGGCAACAGTGGGTTGAGTAGGGGTTGGAGACCTCAGGCTTCGCTTTGAGCAGGACGAGGACCCTGGCTGGTGGGTGAGAGAGCATTTCGTGGACTCAGAGGACATCACTCCTTCCGTGCTGCGCGATGGGGCGGGCAGGAGGCAGGGCCGTTGGGCAAGGTCAGCTCGGGAGGCTTCTCTGGGGAGGTGTCAAGGGGGCAGAGACCCCAGGAAGTGAAGGGAGATGTTGTGCAGGCAGACGGGCCCTGGCACACCTGCTCTGCTCCCAGGGGAACCAGCCCCACATGCCAAGGGCTCTTCTGAGCCTCTAGCCTGATGGCCCACCGCGTCAAATGAAATCGGGCGCATTCAGCAGTATCTGCAGGCCCCGTGTCCCTCACCGTGCCGGGCCCTGCTGGCTAAGAGCAGGTCCTGGTTTATCACTTGCCACCAATCCTGGGTGTTACGAGCTGAACTGTGTCCCCGTAGATGCAGCGGATGGTTTCCTCCTGGAACCTGTGAATGTGACCTTATTTGGAAATAGAGTTTTTGCAGATGTGATCAAGTTAAAGTGAGGCTAGGCTGGAGGACAGTGGGCTCCCATCCAGAGACGGGTGTCCCAAGAGGAGGGGATCTGGGATCTGGAAGCAGGCCCTGTGACTACGGACCCAGAGATCAGGGGCATGTGGCCGCAAGCCGGGAACCCCAAGAACTGCCCACCACCGGTGGGAGCCGCGGAGATGGGGGGAGCGGAGATGGGGGGAGCGGGGCGACCCTCTTCGGAGCCTCTGACACCTTAATCTCGGACTTCTGGCCAGGAGACCAACGAAAGGGCTTTTAATGCAGAGAAATATGGTTTTTGAGTTTCACAAGCTTTGCACAAGGCTGTGCGTGTTGGCAAGGGGGCGGGATGAGGGTAGGTGGGGGTCTCTTGGGGTCCAGCTCACCCGGGGAGGAGCAGCAGAGGTTTGCCTGCACCTGCCTCCACGCCCGCCGGCTGGCATGTGGTGATAGCAGGGCCTGCTTTAGATGAGACGACGTCACGAGATACCCTGGTGTCTGACCAGTTGTAAAGTGGAACTCGGCTCATCACAGCCGTCAGGGAGAAAGCTGCCCTGGTTTCCACCCTTGGCGGCTGAAGGACTCTGTGTCCTCTGGTCCTCAGTGCCGGACGCTTCCTTCCTTGGGCCAGGAGACAACCCGCCGCTCCACAGGGCGAGGACACTCTGCTAAAATGTGATAGCGACGCTGAAACTTGAGCTTGCCCTGTCCGCTAAACGCAGACTCCAGCTTGCAAACCGCGCTGTGTTTGCGCCCCCGGGTACGTCCAGCGTGGGGAGGTGGGGGGACCAGTGCCATCTCCCAGAGGCTCTGTCAACCCCCACATCACTGATTTATACCCCCCCACACACACACACACATGTGCTGCTCAGTCCCAAGCTGGGCCCTGGGAGCCACCGCGGCCGGGGCCAGGGACCCAGGGACCCAGAGGGGACATGAAGGTGGGGAGGGTCCCCAGAAGGGCCAGGCCTCCTGACCACAGCTGACCTTACAGGCTCTGAGCTTCCCGAGAGGGGAGACCAAGGCAGAGAGGCTCGGCCTGGGACCACACCTTGGGTGAGCCAGGGAGGCCTGGGCCTCTCTCCCTCCACGGAAAGCAACTTTTTTTTTTCACTTCAAGGCCAATTGAGGAAAAAGAAACATGTTTGTGTTTACTGGTTCCATTTTTCTCACACGAATGAAAACACTCCCACCCACCCCCATTATAAAAATTCAGACAAAACCAACAAGCGTAGAGAAGGGAGTTACACCGTGGACAACCCCAGCCAAGGTCGTGGGTTTTGTTTGTTTAATTTTTATGGGAGTAGAATTGACTTACAGGGTTGGAAGCCATGTTTAAAATGCATCTGGGCACTTCTTCCCGTCTTTGTCAGAATCCACAGGGTGGACTGTCTCGGGGTGCAGGCTCGTCATCTCTTGGGGTCCCCTCCCGGGAGCCTCCCCAGGCCCGCATCCCAACCTCTGGGCCGTCTTTATGGTTAGATGTCATGTGACTTTCTTGAGTTTTCACCCATCGGGTCAGGACTCGCTCCATTGAGGACAGGACTTGTGTGGGACAGTTTGCCCGAGGTCCGCAGAGCCTGAGGTTCGCAGTATAGACGCTCAACCCAGGGGACAGATGAGAAAGTAAAAACTGGGGACCTTCTGAGCCGGCTCACGGCAGCCCCGCATCTCCCATCCCGTGTCTGCTCTCCAGCGCCTCGCCTGGGGTCACACCCCACAGCCCAGGGTCTCTGCAGCTCAAGGTCAAGAAAGCTCTGGGTTCTGTCCTGACCAGGAGCCCACTATGGCTGTCCCCTTGCATGAATGCAAGTGTTCACATTTAAAAATGAGTTTGCATTTGTTTTAGAATTCAGGCGCATCTCACTTTATTGCACTTCTTGGGTACTGCAGTTTTTACAAAGCGAAGGTTTGCGGTGACCCTGCGTCAAGCAGGTCAGTCGGAGCCATTTTTCCAACAGCATTTGCTCGCTTCCTGTCTGTGTGTCACATTTTGGTAATTCTCCCAATATTTCAAACGCTTTCATCATTACTACATTTGCTATGGTGCCTGTGGTCAGTGATCCTTCGTGTTACGACTACAGCTCTTGCATTTTTTAGCGATGAAGTATTTTTAAATTAAGTTCTGTACTTTTCGTTTTTAGGCATAACACTATTAACTGGTTAACTTAAAATGCTCAGTTGTGTCCAACTCTTTGTGACCTCATGGACAGCCTGCCGGGCTCCTCTCCCCATGGAATTCTCCAGGGAAGAATACTGTAGTGGGTTGCCATTTCCTCCTCCAGAGGAATCTTCCCAACCCAGGGATTGAACCCATGTCTCCTGCACCTCCTGCATCGACAGGCAGATTCTTTACCGCTGTACCTCCTGGGGGCAACAACAATCTTACACACACGATAATGTAGTACAGTGCTATTGCACACGTAATAGACTCTATTATTGTGTAAACATGACTTTTAGAGACCCTGGGACTAACACATCTGTGTGACTTTATTGTGATGTTTGCTTTATGGAAAGGTCTGGTGCTGCATCCATACCGTTCCTGACATCTACCATCTGCCCCTGAGTAAGACCCAGCTCAGAATAAACAGGCTGTGTTTTGTCCCATGGATTTCAGCTCTTCTTGGGCCCTACAGGTACCCAGTTTGAGAGGCTTCACCTCAAGTGTCACCCCCGAATAAGAGGCTCCCCGAGCAGACAGGCCCCAGTACGGGGGTGACAGAAGCACAGAAGTCAGACAACTGACTTCTGTGCTGCCAAGGGCTTCCAGAATCGTTCCTAATGCCCGAGGGAGAGCTTGGGGGTTGCATCTTAGACTCTGGGGTCAGGACGCCCTGATGCACTTTTCTTGGCCAGAGTCTAGCAAGCTGAGTGGCCTTAAGCAGGTGGCTTTCCTGCTCTGAGCCTCAGGCTCCTCATCTGTAGAATGGACTCACCTCTGGGACTTGTGAGGGGATGGAATGGGCTAAGTGGATGCTCAGGGCTTTTGGGTCTGGCTCGCAGTCAGCCCTCTGGGTGGACAGCTGTGGGTTGGAAACCTACTGCTGCTCCCTTAATCATCCACTCGTGTGTTTGGACTTCTGTGTCCAGTGATGGGCATGTGGCCCGAGTTGCCCGCGGCAGGGGTCCAGTCTTTGTGCAGAGTCCATCTTCCGCAGGAGTTGCTGAGTGGTGGGGACATGAGCTGTCTTTGCCACACTGTGAGTAGTGGAGCCCAAGGAGCCCAGAAACAGACGGAGACAAACCTTAAATAGATGGCATCTCTGGAGTCCCTGGATTCAGCCACACCTGAAGCTGTTCTGAATAAAACCATTTATCCTTCCAGGGCTTTCCTACTTACAAAGCAACTAAATATTCACCTTTCCCTTTTACCAATAGCAACCCTGCTGAAGGCTGGGCCTGGCTATCCTGACTGCAGGACCCCTGGGTCACTGAGGTCTCAGAGGCAAAGGGAGCAGAGCAGAGCGCAGTAGAGAGTCCAGGCCTGTGTCCCTCAGACGCCCCAGAAGCCCCGCGGCTGTGCAGGCTCTGCCTGCCTGTGAGCATGACCGCTCAGGGCTTCCTGAGCTGCCCCGGTACCCGGCCAGAGCTGGGGAGGCCTAGCTGCCAAACAGCAGCCAGAAACCCTCCGAGGCCTGCTCCCCCCACCCCCACCCCCCGGTCTCTGTGCCTTTGCCAAGCCAGCCTGAGAAGCCCCTGTGGCCAGTGACCTCAGGGCTTGGAGCAGACCTCCTGGCGCGATGCCTGTCCACAGCAGACACTGAGTCCACCCACTTCCTTCCCAGGTCGCCGGGCCCGGCCGGGGCTGCGCCACCACCACCTGCTGCCGGAGCCCCCTTCCCACCCGGGCCCAGGGTGGGCACCCTCCCTCCAGCCGCTCCTGTGCCCACTTCCTTCCTCTGCCCAGGCCGGACGGCTGGGCGAGATGGGGGTGCTGGCTCCACTCAGGAAGCGCCTGAGCCCTACATTTTCCCACACGTGGAGCCGTACCTGCTGCCTCCATCCCGGGGCGAGCAGGTGTTTCCGCACCTAGGCACTCAGGGGAGCCTCACAGAGGGAATCGGAGGCCCCCAGAGTCCCCACCGCGAGGCCCTGGTTTGTACTGACTCGTAGGAGAAGTTCCCGTCACCCCGGCAGGAGCTGGGCTTCAGTATGTGCCCCCAGGAACCAGCCGGGCCGGCCTGGCCCTCACTGGGTGAGTCTTATGCTGTCCTGTGCCCGTGAGGGCCTTGGGTCCGGATGGCCCCGGAGCTGGACTTCCCCTGAGATCCGCGGGTCCTCACTCTTCCTCAAGCGGGTCCAGCTCTCCTGCATTGACCTTCCCGTCTGTAAAGTGGGGCCAACAACCTGCCCCAGAGAAAGCTGCAGTGAGACATGCAGGGGACAGGGGCAGGGGGGTGGCCAGAGGTTAGACGTGGTGCTAAAGAGGAGCAGACTCAGGTCACGGTAGGAGGTGACATGGCTGATGCCAGACCATGCAGATGGGGCCCCTTCTGGGCCTGGCCTGGGAGGGTGCCCGGCTCCGGGGCAGACGCCTCACCTGGCACCAGGGTCTTCAGCCCGCTGTCCACAGGGGCTTTTTTGGACCCTGGCCTGGCCCCACCCAGGGTCCATCCCCTCCCCAACCTGAGAGGAGAAGCCCTGGCTTCAAGGCCTCATCCTGACTGTTCTCACCGGCTTTGTGACCACAATGAGTTGCCTCACCTCTCTTCTCTGGAAAATGGGAATATTTCTTCCTACCCTATTCACCCCTTGGGATGGGCCAAGGATTAGAAAGCTGACACAGGATGAAAAATGACACCTGCCTGCCCAGCGCTGCAGGGTGCACCTTGGGAGGCTCAGCCCACAGGTCTGCTGGGCATGTGACCCACACAAAGGAAGGCTGACACATCACGGTTTGTCTGCACTCTTCCATGGAACACTCCCCCACGGCGCTGGGGTCTCTGTGACACCACTGCACCCCCAGCACTGTCCCTCAGGCTGGGCTCTTCCTGGAGCAGAAAGATGGCAGGTCACCGCGCTGAGGCTCTGAGGTCCTAGGCTGGAATCACACTGAGTTAGGGTTACCCTAGCCCTCCCTGTATGCACCGAGCTGAGCGCTGCGTGGCCCCAGAGCTCGGTTTTGGCCTTCCAGGGTCACAGCCTTGGAGGCCATGGGTAGCCAGACAGCCCGCCACAGCTCCAGGGCCCCAAGCCCACAGCAGGGCTCTGCTCAGCTGCATGGTTGGGGACAGCGTGGCCTGGCATCAGTCCCAGCTGTGGGATGCCAACCCTTGGGCCAGCCCGTCTGTCCTGGACCTGCCGGCCTGAGGCCGAAAATGGATTCGGACGGTCCTTTCGGGAAGCAGCCCCAGAGGAGAGGAGCCAGGTCAAGGCCAGCCTCTGGGGTGCAGTAAACAGGAAAATCCAGGGGGCTGGAGGCCCAGCGGGAAGGGAAAGGGCTGGGTCATAGGGCTTCGCAGAATGTTTGAAACGGGCAGGAAGTGATGACTTCTTGGTGTCTACACCCCCATCCCCGTCTCCAGCTGCCGAGTCAGCTCAGAGGCCACCAGGGTCCCTCGTGGGAATTGCAGGGAGCCCGCAGCGTGGGCCGAGGTTGGTGCCCGCCCGACGCCCCAGATGAAGCCCAGGCCCCCCTCTCGGCCCTGGGGATGTGCCGGGGAGCAGCTGGTTCCCTGGCAACCTGGCCCCAGAGGCCGACTCAGCACAGGGTCCCGTCTCCGTGCCAGAGACCCAGATTTATTCTGACGTCTGTGTGTAGCAACAGGCATAAAGTGCTCATATTTTTGACCCAGTGATTCTGCTTCTGGGAATTTAACCTGAAGAAATAATGCAAAATCCAGAAAACTGGCCACCCGGAGACTCCTCTGGCTGTGTTATTTATAAGCGGGAGAACCCGGAAGCAGCCCAGATGTGCGTGGAGGCCGGCTGAGAAACCATCCGCGTCTGTCTAATTGAATGATATGCAGTTGTTAGAAGTCAGGCCTGTGGAAAGTTCCAACAACGTGGGAAACGGTTCCTACGCGATGGGAGGAGGAGGCGGCAGACAGCGTCTCCGGGCCGCAGGGACACAGCCTCGAGCACCCGGCGTTTCGGGTGCCCCAGCATCCGCCCTGGTTCCAGGTGGTAGGAAACAGTGGTTTGGGCTCCTGCCATGTTCTGCTCTGCTTTGTGGCCCGTGCTGGGGGCGGGGGAGGACCTTCTCACAAAACCCTGGACTTGGAGACCCCCCGGGGGCCCCCAGGGGCTGGGACTCCAGGCTCTGTCTCCAGCTCAGCAGCTGCAGGGGCGGGAGGCTCTCTGGAGGGGAGTCCGGAGGAAGGGTGCCCATGGTGTGGGCAGGGGTGAGGCCTGTTCTCACAGCCGGGACCTGGCCCTGCTCACCCGGTGGTGGGGGGTGGTCTCTGAGACCCAGGCCACTAGGATGCGTGGAGTGAGGGGTCCTCTCCCAAGGAGACTGGCTGTGGGGTCAACACCATCGAACCCTCTACCAGCCGCCCCTACTCCCACTCCTGGAGCCTGTTGGGGTCTTAAAGAGAACATGGACTGCGGTCTGTGTCCCTTCCCCACGAAGGGCCTGGGCTCGGGGCGTGAGGAAGGGCCTGGGCCCCCTGGACGTCTGGAAGAGTGTGAGCTCCAGGCCCGGGTGTTGGCAGTGCCTGGCGGGCAGGGAGCCCAGCCAGGCACAGGGCACAGAGAGTGCAAACAAATGAAGGAGGTGGGTAAGTGGTCAGGTGTCCGACCGGGGAAAGGTGCTACCCCCCACCCAAGCCACACGCTGTCCCTGGGGTGAGACATAGGCCTCCTTATGGGAGGGCAGGGCAACAAGGACCTGAGCCCTTGAGGGCTAGTGGGTCCCAGGGAGCAGAGGAATCTGTGGCCAAGGTGCCAGGCAGCAGGCCCAGGAGAGCATCCACCTGCGGCCGCTCTCCTCCTAACATTCCGGTGTCCAGGTTTCTGCAGCCGAGTCTTCCTCCTGCAGGTGGAAGCCATAGTAGTCTCAGGGGCAGGGCCTGGGACAACCAGGGTTAGGTTGGGACTCTGGCCTGGGAGCCCATGGACGGAAGTAGCCCACATTCATCCCAGCAGGGCACCTCTTTTACTTCTTCTAATGGGTTATCTGACCATCCGGTGAGGAAGGCTGTGCAAAAGTGGTGAACCTGAGTCACGTGGGAGAGAGAAGCAAGACAGGATTGGATCTAATGACCCTGACAGCAGCCACAACATTTCTCCATGGTTCCCAGAACACCCTGGGGTCTGATGTAGGATTTTGAGCTTCCAGTTTTCCTGGGGAGAGGGTCTGAGCCTTCACCAAGCTCCCCAGGACCCCTGGGGCCACGCAGAGGGGTGAGGGGAAGCCTCCCACGGTCTGCTGCCATCAGGCTAGCACTGGGACACACACATCTCCCCAGAGCACTCCCCACTCTTTCTGCTTAAGACCTAATTTCAGAGGTGATCCAGGAGAACAACAGGGAGGCGAACAGGCTGGGAAAGGCCACTCGCAGACGGTGAGCGGTGCCCCACTGACCTGCACTGCAGCCTATTCACCGTCAAGCGTCTCAAGGCTCACACGAGATGCGGATCGCTTCCAGGCGGAGTGGGGGCATTGCTCTTCTCTGCCAGGAGCCAGGGCCAGGACGGGCCCAGGCTGGCTCCCTGTGGGCGCCTGCTGCTCCTTCATCCCCTCCACGCCCCAGATGGGGAGCCAGCCCAGGACTGAGTGGCGACGCCCCAGTCTGACTTCAGACCTTCCACCCAACCCCTCCTGGCCTCATCTTCTCACTGGGAAATTGGGGCAGCGCTGCCTTCCTCATGGGCTTTGAGGTGACCGGGGCGGCTGCCACGTGGCCTCCTGGGGACCTCGTGGGGATAGACTGAGTGCTGCCCTTGGCACGAATGAATGAAGGAAAGAAGGAAGGAAGGGACTGGAGTCCTGACACATCCTCAGGGCCGTGTGCTCAGTGAAGAAAGTGAGACAGGAAGGCAGGTGCCACAGGCTCCCGTTGGTACAAAGAGCCTGCAGGTGGTAAATCCTGCAGGCAGAGTGACTCCACCAGGACGGGGTCGGCGCGGGGTACAAGTGATACTCATGGGGCGGTGCCTCCTCCAGGAGCAACAAGGAAGTTCTGGGACTAGATCGTGGTGACGCTTGCTCACCGCAGAGAATGTGTGAAATGCCACTGAATGGTTCAGTTTAAAGTGGCTACTTGTGTGTCAGGAACCTCCCTGTGGCTCAGATGGTAAAGAATCTGCCTGCAATGCGGAAGACCCAGGCTTGATCCCTGGGTCAGGAAGATGCCCTGGAGAAGGGAATGGTTACCCCCTCCGGTATTCTTGCCTGGAGAATCACATGGACAGAGGAGCTTGTGGGCTATAGTCTATGGGGTTGCAAGGAGTTGGACAGGACACACACTTCTGTGTTATGTGAATTTCACCACCACTGCAAAAGCCTAAAGCGTGGACAGGTAGGGCTGCTCCCTCCAGGTAGCCGACTCCTGGTGGCACGATGCCAGTCCCAGGGATAAGGGCTGGCACTGTGCCCTCAGGTGAGGAAGCCCCTACCCTTCCCAGCCCTTCCCCCCTCACCCCAAGCCAGGCCTCCCCTTCAGCCAGAGCCACGGCCCTGTGCAAGGGACCAGAGCTGAGCTGGACCTGCCGACTGGCAGGCCCATCTGGCACTCGGACCGAGATGGGGGGACAGGCCCCCAGCACCGCTGCCCAGGGTGGGAGGGTGAGATGCCCTCTCTCTGCCCTGAAACCGGGAGCCCCGGCCCCTCACTGGAGGCCCGGGAAGACCTGAAGCTGGGAGCCAGCTCAGCTCCTTGCAACCCCCTGAGGCTCTTCTGATGCCTCTTCTCGGGTTTGCAGTGGACAGGATCCTTGTTTCCAGCTGTCAGTCCAGCCTTCCAGCCCCGACCCCCAGGTTTGGCCCGCACCACGAGACGCCCTGAGAATGCCCAGACCTACAGGCCTGGTGGTCAGGGCCCCCATTTCCATTTCTGGCCTCGTGGTCCCTCCTCTTCTCTGTCCTCTGTCCTCCCCTAGAGGCTCCTGAGCTCGCCCTGCCCAGCACTCCCTCCGTCCCTCTGCATCCCTGGCAAGCCCCTGCCACTCCCAGAGCCTGTTCTTCATCCTCACGTTGGGAACGTGTTCCTCCCAGCACTGGGGACCTTGGCCCACCTGCCTCTGGTCATGTTCCTACTCCCAGTGCTGCCTCTACCAGGGAGCTCTCCTGGCTTATTCCAATGCCAACAGGAATCCCCTCGGCCAGCTCCATGGAGCCAGTCGGAGTTCTCACTCAGCCCTGGCTGGTGAGGTCAGTGGCCATCCCCGTTTGACAGATGGGCTGCTGAGGCTAGGAAGAGGGAGCCATTGGCCATAAACCACACAGCAGACGTGGGGCAGAGTGGGGCCAAGTCCTCTCGGAGCAGATGAGAGTGTCTGACCCACCCTGTCTAGTTCCCAGGGGCTCCAGGGGGTGGCAGGGGACAGAGGGGGCCACTCTCCTGCAAGCTTGAGCCTCCCGGGGAGCCTGGCCCCAGCTGGCCTGCTGTCTGTGGATGCCAGCTGAGGGCTGGTCAGGGCCCTGCCGCCCCAGGCTGTTCATGGCTTCCACTGACCGCCTGCTCCCAGGACAGCACTTCCCTGGGCTGGGGCAGACAGGGGACAGACCACCGGACCCTGGGCCTCCCGGCTGCCCCTTGGCCTCATTTGCCCCCATCCCTGGTGACCCACCTGCTCCGTGCCAACCTCCCCAACCACCAACATCACCGACAGCTCTCCCTGCGCCTGGTCACACCCCAGGCCTATTCCCACCTCTTAACCTCTGCCCTCTGCTCTGTCCCCCAGGTACACCACCCCCCCTGAAAGCACAGCCCCGGACCTGTCTCCGGGAACAGTGCCGATCAGACTGGCCGTGCTTTCTGGGGTGCTGACTCCGGCGTCCTTCTGATGTGCACCAACCGACTCACCTCCCACTCCCTGGGAGGCAGGCCCCATCCCTAACCGCCTCCCCGACTTCACAGACAGCGGGCAGGGGCCACTTTTGAACTACCGGCTGTCACTCCAGATCTTCAGGGGGGACCTCACCAAAGCATCCATGACCCCACACGGCTCACAGCAGCCCCTCACACTCCTGCGTGGTCCACAGCCTGTCGGACAGGGGCCTCTCCCATCTCACAAACTTAGCAGATTTCCTTCCCTCCTCCTGCCCCCACTTTTGCCACACCTCCCCTTCCCGCCTTGGTCTGAGAGCAGATGCCCTCTCAGGCAGGGATGTCCCATCCCTTTTTACTGCTGAGATCATTGAGGTCAACAGAGAGACTGCAGGGTTGCTGGTAGTTGTGGCTACCCAGGTGAATGGTGTATGCTGGTGTTGTGCAGTGCACAGCCTGAACCACTGTGCTTGGTAAGCCAGTGGTCACTCCCACCTGGTATCTAAACCTGGCCAATCTCATGCTTGTCCACCCTGTGCCTGCCAGGTGTGAGTGACAGAAGGACTCAGAAGCTGGGCGAGGATGTGCCTGGCTGGCCAAGAGCTGGAGATCGTGGGCCCTCAGCGCTCAAGCAGCATTCCTGGGATGCCTGTGCCCCATTCAGCAGCCAAGGCACTTACTATGCAAACACTCGGGGCCCCACACACAATGGTTCCCGCCAGCCTGGCTGCCCAGCCAGACCCTGCCTCCGCCTTCTCCCCACCCCATTGTCCTTCCCTCTGGAGAGGGGCAGAGTTGGGGGCACTGGGGAGGGACCCAGGCCTGGTCTCTTTCTCCAAGGCAGGAAGGGGCGTCTGGGGTGGCTGGGAATGCCCCGGAGGATGAATGGCCGTGCAAATGAGATGCTGATGAACCCAGGCCAGGCCGCCCCAGAAAGCAGTCTTGGGAGCTGCCCCTCAGCAGCCCGCAGGGAGGGAGTCCCCCACCCCGGCCTTCCCCCTTCTGTGGGCCCACCCTCCAGCCCCTCCACAGAGACTTTCTTGGGTGGAAAGGGCAGCTAGCTGGGCCTCCCGCCTGGGTCTTATGCATTCTCTTCCCTCTGTTTGGAATCCCAGCCTGGTAGGCGCCCCTCCTCAGGGTCTGACTGTTCAGAGTGGCCCTGGCCCCAAGGGATTGTCAGTGGCGCCCCCACTCCCCCACAATGGTGCTGTGTCACCGCTGTTGAGGTCTGAGTCCAGAGGGAAGAGCCTGCTTGGTCAGGGCTGAGTTCTGTGAACAGCAGCCTGTTTGACGAATGAATAAGCAACCTCACCAGCTTTCCACACCTCGCCCCACAGCCCCAGAGTCCTGATCCAGATCTGGAACAAGGGCCAGGCTTTGGCAGCACCCCAGCCCCTCCTTCAGTTGCACTCACCTGGTCCTGAAACCAACAAGGATCCAAAGAACACGTGGAGGATAGCTTTGCGCATGCGCCCTGGCTCTCACGCAGCCTGTCCTGAGAGCCTGCAGATGCTGTGTCTTCCGGGGCCTTCCCCAGATCAGGTTCTGCAGGCATGTCTAGTGCTCATGTCTCTGCCAGCCCCCTCTGTTCCCTGACACAGTCGGAAACCCATTCCACACACTGCTGGGCCTCCTTTTTATCACATACGGCCTGCAGACACGGCCCTTTATTAAAACTGGAAGGCCTTCTTCCTTACTCTTTGCTTTCCCACGTGGCTTATATTAATACATTCCACTAATGGGCATTTAAGGTTTTTTTCTGGCTGGCTCAGGAACCATGCTGCCATGACCTGGTACCCAAGGTGACTGTGGGCAGGATGCCTTCCTAGAGGTGGGACCACTGGGTCGCAGGAGGTGAGTTTGTGATTCTGAGGCATTTTGCCAAACGCCTGCCTGCTGAGGCTGTAAGCATTTCCAATAATTTACAGTAATATGTGTGAGTCCCTATATTCTCACAACAATGCCAGCAGTGTGTAGTCGGGGTCTCTGCCAGTCCGATAGGCATATATGCCATCACTGCAGCTGCCATTTGCGTTTCTCTCACCAAGAGTGAGGCTGAGTGTCTTTCATCTCTTCAGGAACCATTTGCTTTTTCCTTTCATGAAAAAGAAAAGGTATTGGGACTCCTACTCATACCCTTTGCTCTTTCATTTTTTCCCCTCCTGCGTTGTGACCCTGTTATTGATTTGCTGGAGTTCTTTGTATATGACAGAAACGAGCTCTTTGTTTGATGCAATCTGCGAATATTTTCCTCAAGCTGCTTTGTGTGGCTTTTGCTGTGCAGAAATTTTATTTCACGTATTTGAAGTGATCAAAACACTTCTTTATGTATATTTGGGTGTTTTTGTATTTTGGATCCTGCTTGGGAAGTTCTCATCTCAAGTTTATAAAGAAATTTCCACTATTTGTTTTTAAGACTTTGTGGCTTCAGTTTTCACCTTTGAAATCTCTGACCCATTTGGAATTTATTTTGGTATGAGGTGTGAGATATAGCTCCAACCTTACTGTCCTTATTCTTTCCAGATGGCTTCCCAGGTATGGATGGGTCTTGAATGAGCCATCTTTTCTCACTGATTTGAAATTCTGTGTTTGTCACATGCTAAATTGTCTTACATGTTTGAAATTGTTTGAGGTTCTATTGTGTCCCATTAATCTACATGTTTATTCTTGCACTAGCATCCCACTGTTTTAAATATTCTAGCTTTTAATGGTTTTGATGCTTGTGGGGGCTAGTTTCCTCTCCTTACACTGGCAGAGAATGCAGGAGCCATAACCTTCACCTTTCATCCTTTGTAACCTGGTTTTATTTGAGGTAGCAAAGCACTGAGAACCTGCATGTCCCAGCAGCAATGCAGAGAAGTGTGGCTACAGGATTAGGGTCTAGACAAGGGACGGCAGGGGTTCTAGACAGGTTCTAGACAGACGTTCTAGAAGGGAAAGTAGAAGTGAGGTTTGGTGCTTCCAAAGACTTTCTCTGTAAAGGAATACTTCTCCTTCCTTTCTCCTCCCAGCTGCCTGGAATATGAGGTGATGACGGGAATCCAGCAGCCACCTTGCACCACTAGACAAACTTGGAAAAGAAACCACAAAAACGGAGAGTGAGGTAGAGAGATGGAAGGATCTTGTGTCTTGAATACCGTGAAACCACCACAGTCAGGCAGCCCTGTGCTGCCTGCCTCACTAGGGGCTCCTTTTAGAGTAGAGAGAAATGAACACTCATCAGAATAAGCCTCTGAATGTGGGTTTCTGTTATAGCAACCAAACCTAATTCTTACTGAAATATATTCCTTCAGGATTTTCTTGGCTGTTTTTGCTTGTTTAGTTTTCTACATGAAACTTAGAATTAGGTTGTTTAATTGAAAAAGATATCTTATTTATCTTTTCAGAAAGTGAAACATCAGTATATTTATGGATTTGTTAAGGAGAATTGATTTCTTTATGGTATCGTCTTTATATTTTAAGTTAGGTCTTTCCATATGTTTAAATATTGCTTTATGTCCTTCAGTAGCATTTTAAATCTTTCTTAATGTGAATTTGGAATATCATATTGATCTCCAAATATTTTATAATTTTACAGCAACAAAACTGGACATGAAACAACAGACTGGTTCCAAATTGGGGAAGGAGTACGTCAAGGCTGTATATTGTCACCCCGCTTATTTAACCTATATGCAGCGTACATCATGAGAAATGCTGGGCTGGATGAAGCACAAGCTGAAATCAAGATTGCCGGGAGAAATATCAATAACTTCAGATATGCAGATGACACCACCCTTATGGCAGAAAGCAAGGAAGAACTAAAGAGTCTCTTGATGAAAGTGAAAGAGGAGAGTGAAAAAGTTGGCTTAAAGCTCAACATTCAGAAAACTAAGATTGTGGCATCTGGTCCCATCACTTCATGGCAGATAGATGGGGAAACAGTGGAAGCAGTGGCTGACTTTATTTTTGGGGGCTCCAAAATCACTGCAGATGGTGACTGCAGCCATGAAATTAAAAGATGCTTTCTCCTTGGAAGGAAAGTTATGACCAACCTAGACAGCATATTAAAAAGCAGAGACATTACTTTGCCAACAAAGGTCCATCTCACCAAGGCTATGGTTTTTCCACTAGTCATGTATGGATGTGAGAGTTGGACTATAAAGAAAGCTGAGCACTGAAGAATTGATGCTTTTGAACTGTGGTGTTGGAGAAGACTCCAGAGAGTCCCTTGGACTGCAAGGAGATCCAATCAGTCCATCCTAAAGGAGATCAGTCCTGGGTGTTCATTGGAAGGACTGATGTTGAAGCTGAAACTCCAATACTTTGGTCACCTGATGCGAAGAGCTGACTCATTTGAAAAGACCCTGATGTTGGGAAAGATTGAGGGCAGGAGGAGAAGGGGACGACAGAGGATGAGATGGTTGGATGGTATCACCGACACAATGGACATGAGTTTGGGTGGACTCAGGGAGTTGGTGATGGACAGGGAGGCCTGGTGTGCTGCAGTCCACGGGGTCGCAAAGAGTCAAACCCGACTGAGCGACTGAACTGAACTGAACTGATGGTCTTTCATATATCGCCCAATGCGTTAATATTTGTACATGAAGGATATTGAGATTCCTGTATTTATTTTACTCCCAGACACCATAAGGAATTCTTTAACTGTTTAAAGTTCAATTTTTCAGATATTCAATAAAATTGTCTGCAAATGGTGATACATTTATCTCCTCTTTTTCCTATAGTCATAACTTTATTTCTTTCTCTTGTCTAATTTCACTAGCCAGTACCTCGGAAACAATGTTAGATATTGGTGGATCCCATTGTCCAATTCTGACTTTTATATATGTGAATACTGGAGTGGGCTGCCATTCCCTTCTCCAGGGGATCTTCCTGACTCAGGGATTGAACCTGGGTTTCCTGCACTGCAGGTGGATTCTTTACCATCTGAGCCACCAGGGAAGCTTGTTTTATTATGATTTTTTACAATCCAGAATATTGTTGCATTTTGTCAAATGCCTTTTTGGATCTCAGTGGAGATGAATATCTCTTTTCTTTTAAGCTATTCAAAGGTGAGGTATAATCATATAATTCAGACTGCAAAAAGTACACAGGCGGTGTGCTCCGATGAGGTAATTTGAAGGGACTTTGTAAAAGGATGATTTATAAAGGTGGGGGCAAGTGTTGGGGAAATAGCAAGGGCTCCCACAGCCTGAGGGCCATGTGCGCTTCAGTCCTTAGGGCTGGGACGGGTGAGCACAGGGACTCGGAGAGAGATGCTCAGTTAAGGGATGAGGCCTGGCAAAAAGCGAGGCAGCGAGGCGGAGACTCCTCTCACCCCATCCCTCCCCAGCCTCGCCTGCGGCCTCAGAGGGCAGGTCCATGGAGGGTGAAGACGAGGGTGCCGAGGTTCGGGCCGGAATCCTTGCTCCCAGGGCCCAGCCGGGGTGCAGAAGGGGGGCTTCATCTCCTTAGGACTGCTGGGTTCTGCCAGCTGGTGCTTGCCTAGGACTTCTGCATTGATTTTCAAAAGTGAAATTTGTCTACAGTTTTAATATATTTTAGTGTAATTTTGCAGTTGCATTTGATATTCATATTATATTATTCCCATAAAATAAAATTAGAAGCTTTTCCTTTCCTTCTGTTTTCCCCCACTTCCTTTATGGGCTGAAGCAGTCGAAACAGCACTAAAGCAATCTCCTTCCTGACGCTTTGGCAGAATCCCACTGCCCACCTGTGCTGCGCCTGGAAGTGGGTGGGTCACACTGGTTGCTTTTCTTCTTTGATCACTGGTATGTTTACATTTTCGATATTTTCTAGTGCAAGTTTTGGTTAAAATTGCCCATTTCATCCAAGATTTTAAAATCTATTTGCGTACAGTTGCGCGTTGTGGACGCTGAGGATCCCTCAGCATTGGTCCCCATATCGCACTGTTTATTTGGGGTGTTTCTGCCTTCACCCTTTCAGAAAAACCTGGCTAACAAACGTGCTTTGCAGGAGGATGTCAGCATCTTGCACAAAATCTCTCACCTTGGGCTTCCCTGGCAGCTCAGGGGTAAAGAATCCGCCTGCCAATGCAGGAGACGCGGGTTCGACCCCTGATCCGGGAAGATCCCATGGGCTCCAGAGCCGCCAAGCCTGTGTGCTACAACTATTGAGTCTGTGCTCCAGAGCCCGGGGGCCACAACGACTGAGCCCACGTGTACTGAAACACATGTGCCCTAGAGCCCGTGCTCCATAACAAGAGAAGCCCCCGCAGTGAGAAGCCCCCGCACCACAGCAAAGAGTAGCCCCTGCCCACCGCAGCTAGAGAAACGTCCATGCAGCAACCCCCTACCCCGCAGGCTGTTCTCAATGCTGCCAGCTAGAGGAGACTTTCAAAACACAGGTGGGAACAAGTCACTCCTCTGTCTCAAACCCATGGGCAGCCATGTGGCGCCCCAAGGAGCAGCACAGTCCCCTCCGTGGCCGGCAGGGCCCCGCCCACAGCCTGACGCCTCTGCCTCAGCACCACCTGCACTGGCCGTTCCCTCTGTCTGGATCACCCTTCCCTGCACGCCTGCCGGCTGGCCCCTCCCCCCCTCCACGTGCAGAGGAAGGTCTCCGCTGCCCCCTGCCTCACCACAGGCGCCCCGGTCCGCACTTCACGGATGTTTGCGGGACGATGGACACGCAGCAGGGCGAGACTAAAGCAGAGAAGCCGAGCGAGCGCACCCGAGCGGAGGCCTGCTGACCCCAGGGCCGCGAGGCTGTGGGAAGCCAGGGACTCCCTGGCGGCATTGGCGACGGGGCCGTGAGGCTCCAAGACCATAAAACTGTCCCCGGGCTTCAGAGACAGCTGGGCCCCGTCAGTACGCACCTACAGAAATGGTCCCAGACCCCAAGGGGAACCTGCGTGGGAACAGAGGGCCTCCACAAGGGGGTGAGGTGGTCACAAGGTCGTGACGCGGAGCAGGCAGAGGGGACCCGGTGACCGCAGGGGGTCCTTCCTCCCTCCGTGTGACTGTGTAGGTACGTGGTTAGTACCACGGACCCTGGTGCCAAGCCCGGACGCCAGCCTTCGGCTGGGACCCCCACTGACCTGGGGACATTGGGCCTCGGCGGTGGCCCGGGGGGCCACAGGGCGCTGCGTCAGGCTCCCGGCCCTTGGCCAGGCCCACCCCAGGCCTGCAGACTGTCCTCAGTGATGTGGTGAGGACGTTCTCTGAAAAACCACAAGCACCCCGGAGCCCACCTCCCCCCGGGGGCTGAGCCCGAGCACCCCCAGCTGCAAAGGCCCCGCCCCATGGGAACCGTTATTTCCCGGGGTGGGGGTGAAGGGAGTGGCTAGGTTTTGTACAAAGACCGTTTTCCCAACCAATAAAATAGATTCTAAATGACTTGGCAAATGGTCTTAACAACAGAAGTCATTTTCCCTGGTAAAAAACCGACAGCATCAAAGTATACAATGTCACAAGGCTGCCCCCTACCCTGACCCAGAGACTCCTCGTGTCACCCCCACGTTCACACCCCCAAACACTGGTTTACTTATAAACAAACCCAGCCTGGATGATTCTGTTGGTGAGATTCTCTAAAGACAGCTGCGGAAGGCCCGGTGTTCAGAGGGCCCCTCGTCTGGGCTGGGCTTGTGTGCGAGACCCCCTCAGGCCGGGGGACTCAGAAGGAGGCGTCCGGGGACTGTCATGCCCAACAAAGTTATTTTTACACACAGAGATGTTTGTGGGAAAGTCAAGGGGAGTGGGAGGGAAGGAGACAGAGAGACCCAGCTCACAGGCGGGAAGGGGACCGTTCACTTCAGTGACTGCTTTCTGACCCTGGGCTGGGGAGGGGTGTGGGGGAGGAGGACCCGGGGTGGGGGTGGGGGTGGCGAGGAAGGAGGGAACCGGGCTGGCCTTCGCTCGGCCTGGCCAAGCTCCAGGGGCTTGGGCCGGGGGCTGCCGGGGGCTCTGTATGGCAAAGCCCTGGTCCTTTCAGGGCCCGACTCCAACTAGGGCCTAATTATAGCTGGGAGGGGGCGGCCCACACTGAAATAAGCCTGTTTAGACAGGGCCTGCTGGTGGTCTCACCCGTTCCCAGTCCTTCTGAGCCTCCAAGACAATTTTCGGTGGCCAGGCTGCTCCCAAGGGGTCAGGGAGGGTGTGGGCAGGGTGTCTGCCCAGACCCGCCTTCACTGAGCCAGGAAACTACCCCGTACCCCCCCAACCCCCCGCCAACCCCCTACCCCCTTAGCCCCCACCCCCCACCCCTCACTCCTGCACACCCCACTCCCCCCCCCACCCCCCACTCCCACCTCCAACCTTCCTTCAGAAGGGAAGAGTTCCTGCTGGGATGCCCTCTCCCCCTACCCTCATCCTGCAGCCCTTGGAGGGGAGGGCGGGCACCCAGCCCGAGTGCCCTCACCCCTCAGTCTTTTGGAAAAGCCTTGCATCTTCTGGGCTTGATGAGAGAACTTCCTGCTGGAGACACCTGGCGTTCCTGAGCTGGTGGGCCTGCCTGTTTCCTCTTATTTTCTGACTCTCGTCCACTTGTTCACGCATTCATTTGTTCAATACACACAGGGGTGAGAAGAGAGGGGGCCGAATGCCCACGTCTGTGTCCAGTGCCCTGCAGGCCGTGTGGGCGCCAGGCTGCCAAGACGTAGCCCGTCTGTGGGGGTTGGGGGGGAGGTAGGCAGTGGGCTGTGCCGCTGACCGACCCCCCCCATTTCTCATCTCTGTCCTCTACTGTGGTCTCTCCTGGGGGCCCCACCCACCGAGGCGGCCTGAGGTGGGTGCTCAGACAGCAGGGCAGGGCGGCTGAGTCTCCCTGAGCCCTGGGGGTCCTTGCACAGATGGGGAAACGGAGGCCAGGGCAAGAGCAGGGGCCCTGCTGGCCACACGCCTGAGGCCCACCAAGCTGTCCTGACCCGACCCGTCCCCGCCACACTCTGGCTGGCATCTGGCCCCGCCCTCACTGCCTGGGTGGGTCTCTGAGCTCCCTGGGACCCTGGGGGGCTGGTTCAGCCAGGGGCAGGGACACCCATGAAGGACACACATCTTGGCCCTACCCTTGAGGTGCCCAGAGCCGGGGGCTTTGTCTTCAGAGGGACCCAGGCATGGGCCAGGGAGCAGCCCCTGACCACTGGGCTCCTGCCACGGAGGGGGCACCCCAGCCTCATCCCAGGCCAGCCTGTGTCCACTTGTGTGTCTGCCCATGTCACCTGGATATGTCTGTGCCCACCCGTGACACCTGGGTGAGTCTGCCTGCTATGCCCGCCTGTCTACTGAGCCTTATCTGATGGGCCTGCCCTGTCCCTTGTGAGCCCACACGGGCCCCAAAGAGCAGGAGGCAGCCCACCCCCTACTCCCTCAGCCCCTTCCGGCCACCCTGCCCTGCCCCTCCTGAGGGTGGGGGAGCCCTGTCCAGGCTGGCCGGCTGGCTCCCGCCTGGCTCGACAGAGTCCCATCTCACTGCACCTGAGATAAGGGCCCGGCTCAAAGCTGCTTTGTTCGGCCAACAAAGGGACATTTCTGCAGCGCCCTGGAAGCCGGGCCCCGGGCTGGCCCAGGCTGGGGACGCCCCAGCCCAGCCTCGGCACCAGCCCAGGAAACCTTAGCCTGGCCCTGGCCGGGCCCCGGGGGCTGGGGACGTACCTGCTGCAGGCTTCCCAGGCCCTGGGGCCCACAGGAGGTGTCTCCTTTCTGCTCCCTGGCCCGGCCTGCCCATGGCCCAAGCTGTCCGCCGCCCAGCTCCCAGCTACAGGGCCCACAGCCTCTACCTCCAGGGCCAGGAGAGCAGCCACCTGCGGGCAAGGGGGGCTGGGTACTCTGCCAGGAATCTGAGGCAGCTGGCCTTCCGCAGAGAGAAGGGAGAGCCCCCTGCCCTGGGCCTGGGGCCTAGCGCCCTAGTCCAGCCTCCAGGCCTTTATCCATGCTGTTCCCTCTGTAAGAGTCCTTCCCGCCCCCCACCAGCTAACTCTGACTTAAGGGCGCAGGGACTGAAGACAGCAGCTGGGTAGGGGCCCCTTGGATGTCCAGAGCTGGGCCGGGGGTCCACAGTGTTTGTGGCCAGTCGGACTGCGGCCCTCCCCAAGGGTAGGTCCACGTGAACCTTCCTAAGGAGAATTTCTCTGGACTCAGGGTCAGTGCAGATGTAATTCAATCAGGATCTGGAGATGAGACCCTCCCAGGTTAGAGTGGCCCCACATGCAGTGACAGGCATCCATGGCCCCACGGACATCCAAAGGGAAAGGCCGTGTGACTACAGGCTGGAATAACCGCGATGCGGCTGCAAGCCCGGGAGCCATGTGGGTTGCCGGCCAGCCGCCAGGAGCTGGGAAGGGCAGGGAGCGGACTGTCCCCCGGAGCCTCCAAGGGATGGCAGCCTGCAGGCAGACTCTGACCTCCAAAGCTGGGAGGAAGTTACTTTCTATTGCTCTAAGCTTCCCAGCTTGTGGTCCTCTGTGATGGCTGTGCCAGACACTAATAGCGTCGCAGATGCCCCCACACCCCTGCAGGGCCACCTGGAGCCTCCTGGGCCCCTGCATCCCAGAGCACCCCGCCTCCCAGGTTTGCAGGTTCCCAGCAGGGCGTCTCCTGGAGGGGAACGGGTGTGTCCCTTCTAGCTGACTGTGGTGCCTGCCTCCTGCCAGGCACACAGCAAGCACTCAGCAGCCGCCCCGTCCCCAGGGAAGCAGCCAGGCAGTGCTAGTCTCCAGGGGCGGCCTGGGTGGCCGGGGAGCCCGACCTCGGCCACGGCAGTTCCCGCCCACCCCTCTGTCTCCCTGCTTGGGGTCTGCAGCACCGTCCCCTCCAGCTTCCTCCCTCCTTCCCCTGCAGCCCTGGTCACAATGAGGGCCCGAGTCCCTGCATTCACCCTCCTCCAGGCTGGCTGGAGCCAGCCTTCCTTCCCCCTCACCCTCTGCTTCCCACGGGGCGGGCGGGCAGATAGACAGGCCAGCTGCTCACCCAGGCCCAGCCTGCATGCCTCGGGTCACGGGGTCACGAGCAAGTGCAACCGAGGAGCCAGGGCTCCTCACCCTGCTCCCAGCCCGAGGGGCTGACCCTCAGGTGGTTATAGGAGGGGACACTGAGGCCCAGCAACATGCTGAAGGGCACACAAGCAGAGAGGGGCAGCCTGGATGCGAGGGCCTGACTCACTTCCCTGTCACCCGGCCCTGCCCCTCCACCCGCAGGCCCTTCTGGAACCAGCCAACGGGGCTGCTGCCCCCACCCCAGGAGTAGAAGATCTGGACCTGAGCCACGAGGGGCGAATACCTCCAGTTCTCCAAGCCTCAGTCTTGGCATCTGCAGGATGGGACCCCGGGACAGGGTGGTGCAGACTGAGGGCGGGAGAAGGGCTGGGCAGGGTTCCTCCCGGGCCCCTAGCGGCCTTCATGCTTCCTCTTGCTCTTCCCAGCCAAGCAGAGGTTCATGTGTTCATTCCTTCATTCATCCTCCGCGCGTCTACAGAGCGCTCGCTGCGAGTCAGACGGGTGGGCCCCTGGGAACCCGCCCTCGGGAGGGGCAGCCCTGCGAGGGGTCCGCAGAGACACCTGAGGCGGGGGCTGAGGCCAGCAGGGTGAGCAGAGGGGTCCCATAAACCGACCGAGAGGGCAGGCGGTGCTCCAGGGATCAACTTGGGCACAGACCCGTACACGAGGCCTGGGCACTGCGAGAAGACGCAGACCCCGGAGCAGTGGAGCCAGGCACCGGGAGGATCACAGGGCCAAATCCCACGGCCGAGGGGGCAGCCAGGGCCTGCCTCCAACCCAGCCCCCCAACCCTGCCGGTGGGAAGGGGGGCCAGCACAGGGCAGCGCTCCCTCCAGGGCCAAGGGGCCAGCTCCCCGCACAGGCGCACGCTTGCATCGCCACGCTTTCCCACACCTCCGGCCTGCACACTCACCCCCTCCCTCAGCCCCCCGCGCTGATGGTGGAGACAGGCTCTCAGGACTGGGGCCGGGCAGGAAATATCCAATAAATGTTTATCCGGTGACACATGGGCTGAGTCAAGAGCCCAGGGTGGGCCAAGAGCCGGGACCCCAGATGGCGGGAGGTCCCGGGACAGGGGGTCTGGCCGCCCCGTGCAGAGAGCCATCCTGGCTCTGCCCACACAGGGGCCCTCTGGGCAGGTACCCTGTCCTCCTGGAGAGCGTCTCCCTGCCTCCCCGCAGGGCATCACACAGCTGCAGGTTCCACCTTGCCCGGACCCTGCCCGCTCCTTGCCTGGGGCCCAGGGCCTTGCAGAGTCGGGTTTGGGTGAGACCTGGTGACTAAGAGAGGGAGCCGGCTGTACTCCATGCCTGTGTGCACGTGTGAGTGTGCATGCAGATGGGCTCCGTCCGTGTGTGAGTGTGTTACTACGTGCACAAGGACATAAGCACATGCTGCGTGGGTGCTCCTGTGTGTGCACGTTTGTGTGTGTGTGTGAGCATGTGCTTGTCCTCGGGTGTGTGTGCTGGGCAGGTGCCTGCGAGTGCACATGTGCACATGTGCACTCATGTGTGAGGACACACATGTGCACATGCATATGGATGAACATGTGCACACGTGTGAGGACGAGCACGCGCGTACACATGTGTTGCTGAGTGTGTGCACACACGTGTGTGGACGAGCGTGTGCACACATTGCACAGTGTGTGAACATGTGCACACGTGTGTGTAGATGAGTGTGCACACGCACATGTGTGGGCAAGTGTGTGCACACATTGCACAGTGTGTGAGGACCAGAGTGGGCTATCACCTGGCTCCGTGGCCCAGGAAGCACACCGGTGGGCAGGACCTCTGAAGGCACTGGGGAGGTAGAAGGCAGGGTGGCGCTGGGCTGGGGCTGGCCCAGGGCAGACGCGGGCACCCACGAGCCCCCACAGTCCCCCTGCCAGGGAGGCCCAGGGCTGCTGAGGCACAGCAAGGCAGAGACCCCGAAGGAGGCCTGTGTCCCCTGGCCTGGGCGGGTCAGCCGTGGGCCTCCCGGTCCTCGTCTCCCTGTCTGATCAATGAGGGTGGCGTGGGCCCTTTCTCTCTGATGTGCCCAAGCCCTGCCAGGCCCTGCTTACTCTCCAGGTGGACACCCCCAGCCACTTCCTCCCACCCGCCACGGGCCACTGTCCCAACATCTGGTCGGTGTTTCCAGGGAGCCGCGGGGCGGGGGCTGGGAGCCAGGAGGGGCGACTGCATGGGAGTGGCCCTGGGATTGTGAGAACCAGCGTGCTGGGGGCGGGGTCTAGCCTGGCTAGTTGCGGGGAGGGGACCAGAGTGGGCGGGCCATTGTGTCCCAGCCTGGCAGGGGCCAGAGGCAGGTGGGCGGGAGACCACCTCTCCAGGCTCTGCCAAGGAGGGGTCCTGGGCTGCAGAAGCCCCACCTCCAGACCGTGGGAGGTGAAGGGCGCGTCCACCCCAGGCCTTCCCCAGCGGGCTGCCCCCACCCGGGGTCTTCCTACAGCAGCCTCAGTGTCTTCTTTGGTTGGATGCAGCCTCCAGGCTGTAGGGAGGCCTGGGAGGTCAGACAGCCCCTGCCCGGCCCAGAGTGGCCTTCCTTGCAGTGGGGCCACCTGCCTCCTGTTGCGTGAAGCCTGTCCCCCAGCTGTGGGTCCACCCATTGGCCTTCATGAATTTCTGCATCCGAGCCTGCAGGGCGCACTGTGCAGGGCGGAGCGCGGATGCGGATCTGAGCCCCTGCAGGGTCTGCCCCCCCCAGGCCAGCCTGCTGCCTGGCAGGGGGCGTGCCAGGGCAGTGGGGGCAGGGACCCCCGGCACGCTGGGTCTGCATCTACCCTGGGCTCAACGCAGCCCTGGCGACAGAGGATGCAAGGACACCAGTCCGGAGGGCCGGCCTGTATCAAGTGGCTCCAGGGGGCGGCTCACCCCACTCCGGCTCAGCCCTTCCGGGTGAGGTAATGGGAAAAAGTTGCCGCAGACGAGCCCCCCACCCCAGGATCCCCGAAATCACCCGCAGGTTTAGCGAGGCTCCTCCCGGTCAGAAGCCCCAGGTCCCCAGGCCCCACATCCTTGGCTACGGGGGCCGACGCGGGGGTGTTTCCGGGTTCTCAGACTCCACAGGCCGGGGGCTCATTTATTGCTGAGGCTTTGATTTGTGTGTGTTTTTTCAGTCCTTCCCCTCCCCCTTGGAGTACAGGAAAGCAGTTCCCCAGGCGCTGGGAGCCTCCCAGGAGCGCCAGCCGGAAGGAGGGACAATTAAATCCAGAGGAGAAAGAGTTAACTCCGGCTCCCGCTGCCCCCAGCCTGCTGGCTTGGGCACAATTCACCAGGAAATAAACAAGAAGCAGTTTATTTCCATTTGTCCTCAAAAATACAAGGATTTCCTCTCTGGCTGGTCTGGCCTGCCCCCCAAGGCCCCTCTGAACCCCAGGGGGCAGGGCAAGAAGGGGGCTCCTGGGATGGGCAACCCCTCATTGGGCCCCCGCCACCCCATCACCCTCAGGCCCTGCAGCCGGCAGGGGTGTCCTGGGACTCCTGGGTGGTTGGAAGGCCCTCCCTGGGTCTTGGCAGGGGAGCCAGCACCTCCCCGAGTAGGGGAAGGTGGGTCGTGCCCCTCCCCCTGACTCACTCACTCACTCCTCGAGAACCTACTGTGTACAGGCACAGCTCTGCTCCCAGGAGCTCACCACACAGACTGAAGAGCAGCTGTGTGCATCCACCTGGATGCCCAGACAGGCAGTGTGGGTGGAGTGGCTGGCCAGGTAGCAGCTTATGCAAAGGCCCTGTGGTGGGTGAGCACTTGGCACCTCCAAGAAACAGGGAGGAGGGAGTGAGGCTGAGGGAGCTGAGAGAGAAAGGCATCGGGGCAGTGACAGTCCCCCACACACACCACCCACCACCCAGGCCACAGGGAGCTCCGATCTCACTAGAGGGGGGAGTCCTGCAGGGGTTAAGCCTCGGATGCTGTTTCGTGATCCCTCCTTAGAAACTCACGTCAGTGGAGGGGGACCTGGGGCAGGAGAGGGGCCGGCAGAGCCTGCAGATTCTGGGGCACCACTGCTGGAAAGCGGCAGCCGTAGGGGTCCAGGATGAGGGGCCTGTCTTCTCTCTGGCAGGAAGGCGGGGAGGGAGCAGGTGGAAGTGTAGCTCTGGGATTCGGGATGCAGGTGTCCTTCCAAACTGGAGACCCGGCATGGCCTCTCCGGGAGCTCACAGCTGGAGGAGGCTTTGGTCTGAGCACTGGGCCCTGTGACCAGGCGTCTGGGGGAGGGGCCCCTGAGGGCACGAGGAAGTCAGAGGAGGGGAAGGAGGAGACTCTGGGTGGCCCTGTGGTGTCCCGTTGCCAACCTGGGCTAGATTTCCTCACCCAGACAGTAGGGCCCCGTGGGGTGGTGCCCTTGAAAGAGGTAAGAACAGGTTCATTTGGTGGGAGCTGGGCCTCAAAGGCCCATGCTGTCTTTAATAGAGGAGCCTCCCGGGTGAAGCTTGGGTTGGCCACACCACCACCTGACAGTCCTCCCAGATTGCCTCACCTCACCGAATCCCCACCAGTCCCCCACACTGACTGTTCGCTCCGCCTGACACTCCCTCCTCCCACCCCAGTCTGTTGGTGTTCTGCCTGTGTCACCTCTCTTCCAGCGGCTGGCGCCGGTATTCGTATCCACTTTGCCCAGGAGTGACAGTATTTGGGGGCTGGAGACATCAGTACATGGCCCCCGCTCCCAGGGAGTCCTGGGGCATGTTTCGTGTGGTTCCCCGGCTCCTCCGAGGATTGAGCCGGCCTGGACTTCAGGTCTGCTCCTGAGAGAGCCACACCAGGTCCACTGGCTCCATGGTGGCTCCAGGGAGGGGATGCTCAGGGTGGGGTTCTGGAACCCAAGCGCTATCCAGCCAGGTGGCTGAAAAGCCCCGGCCTAGTGCCACAGGTGTGTACCCTTCCTGCCAAGGAGATCTGGGAGGGGAGGCCAGCCATGGTCCCCCCCAGACTCCAGGGGCTGGGGGACGATCACGTCATAGCTGGGTCTGGCCTGGTTTTCAGCCTGAGCTCCCCTCTTCCCAAGGGAGGGGAGGCTCACCCAGACCCCTGACTTTACCCTGCGGCCAGAGCTGCGGCGGGCGACGCTGGGCGCCAGGACCTCAGTGGACCCACAGGACTGCAGGGAAGGCAGGCACGCCCCCCAGGAGGGGTCAGGGCTCTGACCTGGTAGGAGGGCACTCTGTGCCCTGGGTGAGGGAGTCCAAGGAGAGGACACCCCCCGAAGTGGCCACTCCTTCTTCTCGGGGTCTGCAGCCCTCTGTCCTGGGCACCTCGCAGATGCCCTATGGGACCCCCCCCTTCCCCCTCCCTTCCAGGCCCCTCCCAAGGCCAGGCTGCTGTGACCAGCGGGGCAGGGGCGGGGGACCAGTGAGGGAGGGACCGCAGGATGCTGGGGGTCTGGAGGATGCAGGTCAGGGCGGAGACAATGGCCATGCCGCATGGGGAGAGTCCTGATAGTGGTTCTGTGTCATGGGTCAGGATTTGACCCTGGAGCTGGTTCTGGGACTCAGCCCACATTAGCTGAGGGGTGGGGGCAGCATGTGTGAGCGTTGGAAGGACACAGAGAACCCTCTGCCCACCTCTGCCTTCCCAGAGGGCCCAGAGGACAGCCCAGCCTACGTGGCAGGAAGCACAGTGCCGTGGAGGCCAGGTGGATGGGAGAGGGTGCTTCCAGGAACCGCCTCCCAGCACCCGAAGCCTCCGTGATGGGAAACATCAGAGGGCAGAGGCCAGGGGTGCAGAATCGCCCTGGGGCAGCTGAGCCAGGACAGCGGCTGGTGTGTCCAGCCCTGGGGACCCGCGGCAACGGCGGCTGGGCGCGCTGGTCTCTGTCGGCCGTGGAGCAAGGCCGGTGGGAACATGGGGGGGTAGCTGGCCCAGGGATTGTCCCGTGGTGCGGGGACAGGTGAGCCGGAACGGCGCCAGCTGCTGCAGTAGAAGCATTTTCACCCGGGTCTGGGGCCTGCAGCTTTCAGACCTAGAGCCCAGTGCTTGAATCGGAGCCGGGTCCCTTAAGGAAGGATCCTGTGATGACAAAGCAAGAGGCAGTTCTGCCAGTGCCTCCTGGAGGGGCCGACTGTTTCCCAGAGCAGCTGTGCACCCAAGGGAGGACACCGGGAGACCACTGTGACTCGTGGCTTGACCGTCCAGCAGGACAGGGAGGTGAGGTCAGGAATGGTGCCTTTCTGCAGAGCATCCTATAAGCTCGCTGTGTTGATGATATTGAGGGAATCTGACTGGTGGACCAAGAGGTGCCAAGTGGTTGACAAGCCCAGCAGAGACTCAGGGGCTTCTCCCCCAGTGGGCGGTACCTGATGGCAGAGACCGACGCCACCCTCCAACACTGCAAGGGGCCGCTGGTCTCCGAGGGTTGTGGCCTGATGGCTTTGCACCTGCCCCGGCTGCCTTGGTGGTCCAAGAGGCAGCTCCAGAGACCCCCCTGGGCACTGCCCCACCCCATTTGTTGGGTGGTTCAGAACACAGTCAATATCGAGTGGGACCCAGAGCAAGAGAGCGTCCGTAGCAAACTGGGGCTGTGAGGCTGCCCTACCCCATTGGTCCAGGACCAGGAGACCCCAGGAAGCCAGAGTCATCATGTATAAAAGAACTGGGTAAGCCCAGCCAGGGGCTTCCCAGGTGGCTCGACGGGAAAGAACCCGCCTGCCAATGCAGGAGACATGGGTTCAATCCCTGGGTAGGGAAGATCCCATGGAGAAGGAAATGGCAACCCACTCCAGTATTCTTCCTGGAGAATCCCATGGACAGAGGAGCCCGGTGGGCTGCGGTCCGTGGGGTCGCAAAAGCGTTGGACACGACTGAGCGACGAAGCAACAACAAGCCCGACCAGAGGGCTCCGGCCACAGGTGGGGCCTCCCCGCTGCAGGAGACGCTGTGCCCGGTGTGCCGAGTGGGCGAGACCGAGGCCCGCGGTGGGCTGAGCAGGGCCCCCCAGTTCATGAGGATCAGGAGCTTCAGAAAGGGATCTTGTTTGGACACATGGCCTTCACAGGTGTAATTAGTTAAGGATCTTGAGATGAGACCACCCTGGGTTGAAGAGAGACCTGAACCCACTGACAGATGCCCTCCAAAGAGAAGAGGAAACAGACCCAGTAACAAAGGAGAAGCCCCGTGAAGCCAGAGCAGAGACTGGAGCGACGCGACCACAAACCAAGGGACCCTGGAGTCCCCAGCAGCCAGATGAGGCAGGAAGGACCCTGCCCGGGAACCTTTGGAGGTAGCGTGGCACTGGGACACCTTGATTTCAGGCCTGTGCCCTCCAGAACTGTTGCTGTTCAGTCGCTCAGTCGTGTCCGACTCTTTGTGACCCCATGGACTGCAGCACGCCAGGCTTCCCTGTCCATCACCATCTCCTGGAGTTTGTTCAAATTCACGTCCATTGAATTGGTGATGCCATCCAAACATCTCATCCTCTGTCGTCCCCTTCTCCTCCTGCCTTCAATCTTTCCCAGCATCAGGGTCTTTTCCAGTGAGTCGGCTCTTCGCATCAGGTGGCTAAAGTATTGGAGCTTCAGCTTCAGCATCAATTCTTCCAATGAAAATTTAAACTTGATTTCCTTTAGGATGGACTGGTTTGATCTCCTTGCTGTCCAAGGGACTCTCAAGAGTCTTCTCCCGAACCTCAGTTAGAAAGCATCAATTCTTCAGCACTCAGCCTTCTTTTATGGTCCAGATTTCACATCCATACATGACTACTGGAAAAACCATAGCTTTGCCTATACGGACCTTTGTCAGCAAAGTGACGTCTCTTTTTAATACACTGTCTAGGTTTGTCATAGCTTTTCTTCCAAGGAGTAGGCATCTTTTAATTTTATGGCTGCAGTCACCGTCTGCCGTGATTTTGGAGCCCAAGAGTACAAAGCCTGTCACTGTTTCCACTTTTCCCCCTTCCATTTGCATGAAGTGATGGAACCAGATGCTAGAAAGGGGAGAATCTATTTCTGTTGTTTGCAGCCCCTGGTTGGTGACCCTTTATCATGGCGGCTCCAGGAGAATCAAACAGTGCTGACAACAGGACAAGAAGTGACGTGACCAGGGCTGCCCATCCTGGCCACCAGGTCCTAAGTTGGAGCAGTAATGTGCCAGGTTCTCAGCGGCCCTGGGGCAGATTTGGCCAACGACTGACTGGAAGCCAGCCTCCCTTGTGCATCAGATCCACGTCTGCAATGAGAGGTCTTGGGAGGAAGCATGTGCCTGGGCCCCTGAAAGTGGGCACCTGCCAGAAGGACCTGTGCTGCCCAGTGCCTCCCCTCCCCTCCAGGACAGGTGACGCCCCTGTCCTAGGGTGGGGGCTGGATTCACGGTGCACCCTCAGCGGCCACTCATCGCCTGTCTCCAGTGCCCAGCACTGTCTCCTAGGGGAGCCCAGAGCAGCTTCCCTGCTGCCTGGTCCCAGGTGTGCCCCAAGGAGAACCTCAGGGAAGGACCGCCCACCCCGGGATCTCCCGGGGGAATGCCGTTTCCAGTCGTCGATGGGTAAAGAAGCTGCACAGGAGACTTGGATGCCTCAGAATGAGATGTCTATGCTTTGAATGACACTATCAAGGCAGTGGAGAGGCAGCCCAGGGAATCATATACCTGACAAGGAGTAATATCCAGGATTCACACAGAACTCCTACAGGGACCTCCCTGGCGGTCCAGTGGCTAAGACTCTGCAATCCGCAGGGGACTTCAATCCCTGGTCAGGGGACTAAATCCCACGTGCTGCGAGTAAAGATCCCAGTGCTGCAATGAAAATCGAAGACCCCGCCTGCCTCAACTAAGACCCAGTGCAGTCAAATAAATTAAAAAATTTCTTTTAAAAAAAGAAATCCTACAACTCAACAACAGCAAAAACAAACAATCCGACTCCAGAATGGGCAAGAACACAAACAGACATTTCTCCAAAGGAAATATACAATTTACCAACAAGCACGTGAAAAGACACGGGGACAATGATCATTACCACAGTAAGGTACCATCTCACACCCATTTGATCATGGTACTGTAAATACAAAAACGGAACCACCAGAAAACAAGTTTTGATGAGGATGTGGGGAAATTGGAAACTGTGTGGACTGCTGGTGGGATGTAAAATTATGCAGCTGCTTTGAAAACAGTGTGATGGTTCCTCAAAACATTAAACATAGAATTATTAACACCACAGGGGAACTTCCCAGGTGGTCCAGTGGTCAGGACTCCGTGCTTTCATTACCGGGGCTGGGTTTGATCTCAAGCTGAGGAATTGGGGTCCTGCAAGCCTCCACAGCACGACCAAAAATAAATAAATTATTTAATTAAAATTAAAAAAAGAATTACTAGATGATTCAGCAATCCCACTTCCAGATGTTTACCCAAAAGAACTGAAAACAGAGACCTGAGTAAGAATTTGCTCGCCCATCTTCACAGCAGCATTATTCACAACAGCTGAAATGTGGAAGCAACCCGAGTGTGCCCTGACAGGTGAAGAGCGGAACTGAGTGTGGGCAGTACTAGCCTTGGAATACGATTCAGCCCTCAAGAGGAACTGAGTCTCGATGCAGGCAGCAGCATGGATGAACCACGAGGACATCATGCTGAGTGAAATCAGCCAGCCACAGAGGAACGAATATACTATATGATTCCAGCTCGGAAGGGTCCCAGGTGGTCATGTTCACGGAAACAGTCCAAAGACAGCTTGACTTTATCTTTCGGGAGATCCGGGCTGTGGGAACAGGGAGAGCCAGTTCATCCCGGTGCTTCTTTTAGGGGAGCCAGGACCCCCTGACCCAGCCCGGCCCTCCTGAGCTGGGGTTTCCTCCTCTGTCTGATGGATGATGGCTTGGCGAGCCCTCGTGGGGCTGGGAGGCTCCTGAGATGATGCCTGGTCCCAGAGTCTCACTGCCACAGCCCGTGGCTAGGCCCCCAGAGCCTGGCGGGAAAGAGGTGTCCCAGACAAGGCTGACGCAGTGGAGGGTCAGAGGAGGGACAGAGGAGTGCCCCACGGGAGGCTGGGAGGGGATGTCAGCTGCCAAGGCAAACAGCCCCCGTGCTGTCCCTGGTGGGCTCAGCCGAGGATCTCTCTGACCCTCGGTCTCATCATCTGCACAGCAGCGTTCGTAAGAGCGCCTCTGAAACTGTGCTCAGCCAGTGCCTGGCACACAAACAGCAGCTTTATAATTAAGCTGCCCTGAAAGCATGTTTGATATACCATGGAACAACACCTTCCGTGAGACCCAGTGCCACGACTAGCAAGGGCATTGCAGAAACATGTCCAATGGTCCGGGTGAACGCTCACCATCCAGCGTCAGATGAGAGCATGATTGGATGACAAACAGGTGTGTTTACCCCCTGACTGTCTCACCCTCTGGAGGGGAAGGCCGGGCCCCAGGGTGGCTCGTTTGCAACAGCCCCTTTGGTCTGGGCGAAGCTCCACGCCCTGCGCTGCTTGAGGGTTACATGTGGAATGAATGAATGAACGAATGAATGAGTGAATGCTGCCTCCAACTTTGTGAGGTAAGATGTGTTATTATGAGTGTGCGGAGCCAATCTAGAAGGACATGCCCCAGACACGAAGAAACTGTCCCTGCCGGGAGGAGTTACTGCTGATTTTTATCTTCTTTTTTTGAGTGTGATTCTCCCCTTAGTTTTTGCATTCCCAAAGAGCTGCAGTGAATGTGCGGGAGAAAAGGTCAGAGCTGCAGGGTGGGGGTGGGGGTGGGAGTCACAGCTCTGTGCCCTCTGGCCCTTCCGCTGGGCAGGACGGATTAAGGAGGAAACGTCCTAACCCCACGGAGAGGGCAGTGGAGGCCTGTGGGCTTCTAGCCCTGAGGAATATGTGCATTTCACCCCCTCCCCACCCCAGGGAAAGACGGAGGGGAAGGGGCACACTGCAGCTCCCTCCTCCCGCCCCCCGAGGCCCCTTGCACAGGGCATTTTGCAAGAGATGAGAAGGAAAAACCGGGCCCTCCCCACTGCCATGCACTGGCCCTCGGCAACAAAAGTGATTCTGTACTTGAGAAAAGGAGAGGGTTATGAGAAAAACTTCCCGTTACAGGGTTTTACATTTGGAGGGAAAATGCCGGGCCTTGCCGGGTCGTACCAAGGGGGACTGTCACAAAAGCCCCTTTGTTCCCCCCAACCAGTGCCCGACAATGGTACAGAAAGAAATTATCTTTTCAGCAAAAGATTAAGCGGGCGTCCCAGCCAGGCTGGCTTGTTTCCATGTGGCTGGGAGTGGGGGTGGGGGGGTGGGGGGGTGGACTCCTTTCCAGCCCCGGGTCCTGGTGGGCCTCTTGGAGGAGGCAGCAGCAGCATTCCCAGGAGCTGACGGCACAGCTGGGAGCAGGGGCGGGGAGACCCCAGGCAGGATGAGACAGCTGCTGCCCCTAGTTACAGATAAGGAAGCCGCCGCTGCCCCACCCCCGAGGCAGCAGGCTCTCTCAGGGTCCCTGGCGGGCCCTCCCTACCCTGGGAAAGGGATGACGTCAGAGCAAGGGGGCTTGGGCCACCCAGGCGGGCATCAGGGGCTGAGCCTCCAGGGGGAATTAGGAAACCAGTCTGTGGCGCTCACCTGCCCATCTGGCTCACCTGCCCGCCTGGCCCTCGCCCAGCCTCGCTCCTGAAACTCCCAGTTTCAGTCCCCTCTTCGCCCCACTCAGCGTCAGCCTGCCCGCCCCCCACCCCCCAGCACTCTTAAGAAAGCCCCTCCTGAGAAAGCTCCCAGGACAGGGGCTGTGGAAGGCTGGACTCCTGGGTTTGCAGGGCTCCTGGGGACACGTATGCTTCTGGGAATGGAGATGAGTCTGGATGGGCCGGGACCACCCTCAGCCCAAAGCCCTCAGTCCAAACTGGGTCCCAGGGGGCAGGAGGCATCTGTGGAGCGGGACCACCTCCAGCCGGTCTCCAGTAGCTCCAGCGAAAGCGAGGAGCAGGTCGATGTGTGGAGGAGACCTCCCTTCCCCAGCCCCTCTCTGCCAGAGGGGTCTCTGAGCAGGCTGGAACCGGGGCCATCTGCAGGTCTCTGTGGGGGCAGGGCGGCCCCGAGTTGGGAGGGTGGGCTCAGGAGGCCCTGCTCCCGCCCTGCGCCGCCCCCAGCTGGCTCTACTCACTGTCCCTCCTGCCCTCTGAAGGGATGGGGTGGAGGTACAGCTGGCAGGAGATTAGGGGTCATAAAGGCTCCCGGTTGTGGGGGCGCCTCAGAGAGTAGGGGTGGGCTAGGAGGAGAGTGTGAGCCCTCCCCCGGGCCTGGGGCTGCCCACCCGGACCTTCTTGAATCATCCGTCTCCTCCTGTCCTCCCCTGCCTCTCTGGCCTCACTTCTCGGCCCAGAAACTTCCAAGCAGACTCTCAGGGGTGGGGGAAAGCAGCCTGGGTGCTGGGCCCCCACTGCCTCATGATAGACGAGAAGCCGAGAACCAGAGGGGAGCTGGCCGAGTGAGGTGGGCAGCGGGTGGGGGGCATCTGATGATCACGGCTTCTCATGGCTGGCCGCCAGTGTGGCCACAGCGGACGGCAAGGGGAGGAGCGGCCCCAAGCTGCGCAACATCTTCCTGCTCATAACACGTAACTCAGACGGGGCCTGTCTACAGGTGATTTTGCAGCTTTGCTGAGCTGTTGCTCAGCTTGGGTTCTGGCTATGCAGCCCTGTCTGTGGCCCTAAGAGCTCAGGACAGGGCCCCTGGGGGCCCACAACCGCCGCTCACATCCCGACATGGATGGACCCCTCCAGAGTCCCGAGTGCTCAGAGGAGAGGAGAGACAGCTTGTGACGTGATGTGTCCACGTGCACAGCCGGGGGCAGGCGTGTGGGAGGGAAAGGTGCCACCTAGGCGGGGGTGGGCCCCCCAGATGCCCGGCCACGTGGTGAGTCACATCCTGGGGATGCAAGGCTCTCCGCTTGGCCCTGACCCTGCACAGTGGGCCTTGTTTTAGAGCTGGATTCACAGAGCTTGAGGGCCCTGCCGTGGCCGTAAAACTGGTGGGCCGGAGCCCAGCTTGGCTGCAGGGGGTCTCCACTGCCCGCTGGGCCCTGGGGTCTGCAGGTGTCCCTGCTGCGCTCAGCCACTCGGGGGTCCCCGCACCCTGCTCGGGCCTGAGCACTGGGGCGGCTGAGTCTCCCTACTTACCACTGAAGGCTATGCCTGAACCTTCATGACCCGGGTTCCCTGTGAGGCCCCAGGGCTGGGTGGGGGTCCACCCTGAGGGCCTCCAGGAAGTCTCTGGGAGCCCCAGCGTCTCAGCTCTGGGGCCGCGACCCACACGCTCTGAGTGCTGATGCCCTCCAGGCCAAGTGGAAACGGGGCAGTGGAGACAGAGGGCAGCTTCGTCCCTTCCCTGCGGGAGCTCACCTGCGGCCTCCATCCCGCCCGGCCCACTCGGCTCAGCTTTACCCCCCGACCACCCAGGGGACTGGCCGTGAACCGAGTAAGGGGTGGGGCCTGGGGTCCAGCGCCCGCTGCCCCTCCCCGCAAGCGCCCATGCCAGAGGGGCCCGAGGGTGGTGGGCAGGGACTCTGTGTGTGTGTGTGCGCACATGCCTGTGTGTGTCCAGGGGGAGTGTGTGTACGTCAGGAATGTGCCCCAGGCTCCCTGCGGAGGCACACTTGTCCCCGCGCCCCACCCCGTCCTCCGCACACTCCTCCCGTCCCGGGATCCCCATGTCAGGTCGAGTGCTACCCAGGCAGATTCCCTCCTCTCCCAGCCTGGGCCTTGAGCCCCTTGGGGTGCCCCGGTCAGTAGGGAACTCACCGACCACTTGGCCCCATGTTGTGGGGGGCGTCTATGCTCCCCCCAGGCACTCCTGAGAACCCCAGGCGGCACCCCCACGATGGGGACCAGGAGACGTGTCAGAAGAGGTCTGCTCTTGCCAGATGTCCTGGACTCCCCGCCAGGTGGGGGGCTTCAGGGCATCTTGTAGCGCCTTGGGCTCACCTCTAGGGTGGGCACCAGGGCAGTGGGGACACACCCTCTCCCGGAAGCAGTTCCCTTGCAGCGGGAGGCCCCGGGAGCTCCCATCAGCCCTCCCGGGTGGACGCAGGGGCTGGGTCACCAGGGCCAGGCGCCCTGCATGGCCCTCGCTTCCTCTGTCCACTCTGCGTGCTGGCGAGGGTGGCAGAGAGCCAGCGCTGGGGCCTGCCGTGTCTGGTGTCTCCCGGCAGTGATTTCGGGGGTGTGGGTGGGATAGGGGAGGGAGAGGTCCCTAGGGCCCTAGCGTGTCGGGGAGGCGGGCGGGGAGGGGTGGGCCGGGTGGAGAGGAACACCTGCCGCTGCAACCCTGGAACGTGGGAATCGAGCTGGCCTCCGACGCCGGCGGACGGCCCGGTCCCGCAGGGGGAGGCGGAGGCGGGGCTCCAAGGCTGGGCTGGCCGGGGTGCCTCAGGTGGGCTCCCAAGCTGGTGCTGACCCTCCCCTTGAGCGAGCACAGCTGCTATTCAAGCTCCGGTCTGCGGCGGGCTCCACTGAGCCCCAGGCCCCAACCGGAATCTGTCCTGGGGAAAGGGTGGTGGCCACAGAGCCTGGAGGACCACAAGGAGGGAGCCCAGCACCCCCCAAGGCTGTGTCTGTGTGCTGCCTGCACCCCCACTGCAGCAAAACCTCTCTGCCTGCGTCCACCCATCAGGGGCCTGGTACACCTCCATGACCCCCTCTGCCCAGTTCCTGGCACTCAAAGTGCCCAGACCATGCATCTGTGGCCCCTCCCCATCGGTGACCCCATACCCAACAAACCCTTGGGCCCCTGGCTGAGGGTCACAGGCCACAGAGGGCATAGGAAAGGGACTCTGGTGGGGGGCGCAGTCCCTGCAGCCCTCACAATCTTGAAAGGCCTTCACTGTGCCCACTTTACAGACGGGGACACTGAGGCTTGGATGGTCTCCCCAGTTCCTACAGGCAGCACCTAGCAAGAGGTGGGGTGTGGGGGCCTGCATGGCGGGCCTGCAGGGCTCCCCCGTTCCTGCCGGGAGCTGTCATGCACTGTCCCCACAGGCGTTTGGACCAGGGCTCTGCCGGTAGTTGGGGGAAGCTGAGGCCATGCACAATCCCAGTCTCCACTGACCACTGGGGGTCGAGCTGGAGTTTAAGTCCGGGAGCCAGGCTCTTGCCCTGGCTGGGCACCCTGGAGGGCAGTGGGCTGGTGGGGAGGACTGAGTCCTGGCTGGGTGAGCTCTGGCAGGCCCGCTGGCTGGATGCGGCCCTCTTGTTAGGAGTCTCCCGGCCCAGGGCAGTGATTGTGTGAGTTCAGCCTCTCAGCTGCCTGGGGACTCCCGTGGCTGGGGTGGGGGCCATCTGCGGGGAGCCACTGTGCTCTGTACACCCAGACGTCCTTTGTGTCTCCAGCCCCCCTCCCTGGGCTCAGTTTCTCCACCTGTTAGGTAGGGGGGACACCTCCTCCCCTGATGAGGACTCAGCCTGAGGCCCATGGACTCCTTGGTCTGAACTCGAGCCTCCTGGGGTCTCTAGTCCTCTGACTCTGAAAACTGGGTGTGCCGTTCTATGCTATGGTGCATTTTCCCTGGGGAGGTGAGGATCAGATTGTGGGGTGTCTGGAGGCACTAATGTGAAGGGGCAGTGGGGGAGGGCAAGGCTGCAGTTCCCCAGACTCGGCTCAGAGGTGCGGGCAGGGGGTGTGGCTTGGGGGGCCCGTGGAAGGGTGCTCAGGGTGGGGGTCACTCCAGGGTGGGAAAGGGGGGCCCATGCTGCAGATGACAGGGGACTGCAGTGGGAAGGCAGGATCAGAAGGGCCATGGGTAGATGGGGGCATGCAGTGAGGGGGGCCATGCAGGGGCGCTGAGGCCTGCTGGACGGTGGACCACTGGACGTTTCCCCACAGGGTCACCCCCCAGGGCTCCGGCCTCCCTGAGCCAGGGGCCGCCCCGGAGCCAGGATTTCCTGAGGGAGTGTGTGTCAGAGCCGGTGGCTGGCTGGGGCCCTGGACAGGGTGGCTCCTGGACAGGAAGTGTGCGTCCCTGATCCCACCACTTAGGACTCTCCTGAGCCCCAGATCAGCAGCTGGGCGGGTCCTGGGAAGGGAGAGTGCAAGCCGTGCCCACAGGACCCAACCAGCCTCACGCCCCAGGCCCTCCTCAGTTCAGGAGCCCCCCAGGGCTGCCCTTGGTTCACGAGATTCAGGCACCCCTGCTCCAAAGTCAGCGTCCCCCCCAGCTCCACACCTGGGACCATGTCCTCTAGCATCCTAAAGGGCCAGAGAAATGTCTCCTCCTGCAGGAAGGCGGCAGGGATAGACCTTCCACCAGTGGGCATGGCCAGGCCCTTCTTCCCTGGGTGGGTTCTCAGGGTTTCTCAGAAAGTCAGACCCCAGGCCGAGCTCCTGGACTGAGCCTGGCATGCTCTGCTGCCTCAGATAGGCTCAGAGAGGCCCCTGGGGCTGGAAGGAACAGGAGGTCCAGCACTGCTGGGGAGCCTGGCCTGCCCTGCCCTTCCTGGGTCCCCCAGGCTTCATCTCTGGGTTCTGGCTGCTCTGACCCGGGGCCACACTTACCAGTTCCTTGCCCTGCCTGCTGCCTGCCGGGGGCTCCCCAGTTCCAGGGACCTGTCCCTTCAGGCACAGCCCCCCGCATGGATTACATGCCTCAGGCTGGAGGGCTGGGCAGGGCCCATGAGTCTCAGGGACACGCGGCGCTTTGCTGCTCCTGCGGACCCAAGGCATGGGGTGGAGGGGTGGCCGGGGCACCCACAGGCAAGGTGCTGGGTCCCCAGGTGAAGTAGGCTCAGGACGCCCTGCCTCCAGGCTGCTCTGAGACCCCCAGGACCCGTCTCAGTTAATGGTGACTGTGGGCCTGGCTTCGAGTTCTTCTGGCGGCATTCATTCATTTAATGAGTATTTATTAAGCTCCACTGTTTGCAGGTGCTGGCCCCTGCCAGCGTTGGCCCCTCCTTGGGGAGCCCCAGACAGGAGGGATCTCTAGGATTGGAGTCTGGGGGTGGAAGCGTCTGCCCAGAGACGGTGTGGCTGGAGTCATGGGATCAGGCCAGTGGGGGAGCCGAGGTCAGAGACGGGGGTCATGTTCCATGCCCCTCACCTGCACATCCACTCTTGGAAGTCAGGGCTGGACCCCTGGCAGGACCTCTGGCTGCTGACGGCTGTCCAGAGGCACAGAGGGGCCTTGGTGGTCAGCTGCACGGGTGGCTGACACAGGGGCTTCAGGGGTCAACGTGGGGACCGTGCGCTGCTCCGACCTCCAGGGACACGGCTCTCCCAGCTGCCCGTAGGGGACCTCCATCTCCCCTGCCCAGGGTGGGTCCTCCAGCTGAGCTGAGCTGTCCACCTCCGCCCTCCACCCCGCCCAGCTCTCCTGACAAATTTCTGTCCCTCTTTAGACCTTAGTCGGGACAGGCCCCACCAAGGCCTTCCAGACACGTTCTCTACCCTCTTCCCAGGGAGGCCATGTCCCGTGCTGTGCACCCCTCTATCCAGCCCTTCTCTGTCTGTGCTCTCCTGGTCCAGGCTGGACCCTGAGCCTGGAGGTCATCACTGCCGTCCAGCGAGGCCCCCAGCCCCGTCCTGTGAGAAGCAGCAGTTTGATTCCAAGGCGCCGAGGAAGTGAGGAGGGGTGGGGGCAGCCTGCCCCCAGGGCGATGTCCTAGTGCGGGGCTGCAGAAGCTACTCCTGTCCTGGCTGGGCCCCTTCTCCTCCACCCGCCCCCAGGGGCCTGAGGCTGGATGGACTGTGGGCCACGTGTTTCTGGATGCCCAACATGCCCTTGCTCTGGGGGGTAGTGTCCGCTATTCCTGGCAGTACTTCTGGGGCAGGCCTGAAGGGCCAGGAAGGAAGGTGCTGTCAGAGGAAGGGGACCCACCTGGTGACATGCCCACAGCGGTAGGGGCAGCCTCAAAGGGACAGGACTCCCAACCCCGGCCCTCACCTTGCCCCCACACTGACCCGAAGGGCACTATCACCAACCGCATGGTTAGACTCCTCCCCAAAGCTCTGGACACTCAGTTCTTGAGTCTGGGAAGGAGGAGGTACAAGAAATCAGGGGTGTGTGTGCATGCATGTGCGTGTGGGTGTGTAGGCATGCCTCCTCTGCCACGCCCACAGTTGGTCATTCCCTGAAATGATGTACTGCAGGTGACCTCACACTCTGCTGGCAGGCACTGTCGTCCCTGGAACAATGGCCCGGGCCCGGCATTCCAGATCATGGCTGCAGGGACAGGCGGGAACCTCTCCCCTGCCCTTTCTCCAGCCCCTGCAGAGACCCAGCTCAGATGGCCTTTTTGGGAAGGGCTGCCTCAAGGCCCCTGAGAAAATCTCTCCCACAGTGTTGTCTCTGTTCTCTCCTCTGTACCCTCTCCCCAGAGCAGAGCCCGGCCTAGAGTAGATGCCCCACGAACCTGCGCTGAGTGAGTGGAAGTGGTGATGAGTGGATAGATGATGCATGGATGAGTGGGTGGATGGGCGGATGGGTGGATGGATAAGTGGGTAGATGGATGAATAAGTGGATGGATGGATGGATAAGTGGATGGATGGGTAAGTGGATGGATGTGTGGATAAATGGATGGATGGATGGATGGATGGATGGATGGATAAGTAGATGGATGGGTGGATGGATGGATGGATAAGTGGATGGGTGGATAGATAAGTGGATGGGTGGATGGATAAATGGATAGATGGATAAGTGGATGGGTGGATGGATAAATGGATGGATGGATAAGTGGATGGATGGATAAGTGGATGGATGGATGGATAAGTGGATGGATGGATGGATAAGTGGATGGGTGGATGCATAAGTGGATGGATGGGTGGATAAGTGGATGGATGGATGGATACATGGATGGGTGGATGGATAAACGGATGAGTGGGTGAGTGGGTGGAGGGGTGAATGGATAAGTGGATGGATGGATGGATAAGTGGATGGATGGATAAGTGGATGGATGGATGGATAAATGGATAGATGGATAAGTGGATGGGTGGATGGATAAGTGGATGGGTAGATGGATAGATGGAAGGAAGGAAGAATGGGAGGATGAATAAATTAATACCAGGCCTTGTTGTATCCTCTGATTATACACACTAGTAGGAGAGGGAGTTAGACAGTAGGATTTATGCTCAGTGTAGTCAGCACTGAAATAAGGATGCATGGAGCATGCAAGAATGCAGATGAGGGACCTTCACTCCAGGGAGGCTCAGGGAGGCCTGGCTGGAGATCCAGGTTGAGACCTGAAAGACAGATAAGAGGCAAAGTTGTGTTCCAGGCAGGGCACAGCATGGCCAAAGGCCAAAGTTTAGGTGGAGAAGGTGAGGCAGGAGTGGCCATACCCATGGGCCATCAGCCCAACCTTTCGCCCTGTTCTCCTTGTCAACCCAGGATGCCTGAGGGCAGGGTCTGCATCCTCCTCCTGGCACAGGCCCAGCTGCAGCAGCAGAGAGTACGGGGAGAGAGTACGAGGAGACAGAGTATGGAGAGAGAGGATGGAGAGACAGTACCAGGAGAGAGAGTACAGACAGAGAATATGGAGAGAGTACCAAGAGAGATAGTACCAGGAGAGAGAGTACGGGGAGAGAGTACAGGGAGAGAGAGTACCAGGAGAGAGTAGAGGGAGAGAGAGTATCAGGAGAGAGAGTACAGGGAGAGGGAGTACCAGGAGAGAGTACAAGGAGAGAGAGTATCAGGGGAGAGTACCAGGAGAGAGAGTACAGGGAGAGAGAGTACCAGGAGAGAGTAGAGGGAGAGAGAGTATCAGGAGAGAGAGTACAGGGAGAGAGAGTACCAGGAGAGAGTACCAGGAGAGAGAGTACAGGGAGAGAGAGTATCAGGAGAGAGAGTACCAGGAGAGAGTACAGGGAGAGAGAGTACAGGGAGAGAGAGTACAGGGAGAGGGAGTACCAGGAGAGAGTACAAGGAGAGAGAGTATCAGGAGAGAGTACCAGGAGAGAGAGTACAGGGAGAGAGTACCAGGAGAGAGAGTACAGGGAGAGAGAGTATCAGGAGAGAGTACCAGGAGAGAGAGTACCAGGAGAGAGAGTACAGGGAGAGAGTACCAGGAGAGAGTACAGAGAGAGAGTACCAGGAGAGAGAGTACAGGGAGAGAGAGTACCAGGAGAGAGTACAGGGAGAGAGAGTATCAGGAGAGAGTACCAGGAGAGAGAGTACAGGGAGAGAGTACCAGGAGAGAGTACAGAGTACAGAGAGAGTATCAGGAGAGAGAGTACAGGGTGAGAGAGTACCAGGAGAGAGTACCAAGAGAGAGAGTACAGGGAGAGAGAGTACCAGGAGAGAGTAGAGGGAGAGAGAGTATCAGGAGAGAGAGTACAGGGAGAGAGAGTACCAGGAGAGAGTACAGAGAGAGAGTATCAGGAGAGAGAGTACAGGGAGAGAGAGTATCAGGAGAGAGAGTACAGGGAGAGAGAGTACCAGGAGAGAGTACAGAGAGAGAGTATCAGGAGAGAGAGTACAGAGAGAGAGAGTACCAGGAGAGAGAGTACAGGGAGAGAGTACAGGGAGAGAGAGTAACAGGAGAGAGAGTACAGGGAGAGAGTACCAGGAAAGAGAGAGTACAGAGAGAGAATACCAAGAGAGAGTACAGACAGAGAGTATGGAAAGAGTACCAGGAGAGAGAGTACAGGGAGAGAGAACCAGGAGAGGGTACAGAGAGAGAGTACAGGGAGAGAGAGTAACAGGAGAGAGAGTACAGGCAGAGAGTACCAGGATAGAGAGGACAGGGAGAGAGAGTACAGAGTGGTGGGGCTTGATGCCCTGAGAAGGTCCTGGCTCCAAACCAGGGTTTGGATGGGAGTCTGGTGACCAGGCCTCCACCCTCACCTGAGCCCACACCCCTCCAGGTACAGCTCAGAGCAAGGGAGTGGCAGCTGTACCCTGGCCAGGATGGAGGTGACTGGCACACCCCTGGTGCCCTGGTCTCCTCCAAGTGTCCTGCTCTCTGGGGATGACACTCAGCAGGGTTTGACCACGATTCCTGCCTAAAGTCCCAGGGGTTCCCCCACTTTGTCCTAGAAACAGGATCTGGGCCCCAGGTGGTAAGACGCTGAGAGATGAAGGCAGCACCCCCTCAGCTGACCCCAGCAGCGGGGAGGGGAGTGCTGCCAGGAACCCCCCTCCCCCTTCTGCCTGGTCCCCTTCTCCATCATGAGACAGGGAGGTGGTCCTCAGGGGAGCAGGTCCAACCACCTGCCCTCTCCGGGATGGAAGCCAGGGCGGCTGTGGAGCAGGGAGACTCTGCCCAGGGTCCTGTCTGAGGAGCAAGCCTCTGTCCTGGGAGTCAGCAGCTGCTTTTCCCGCGAGTATGAGCGAGTGAAACCTCCGTCTCTAATTATACCCTGGCCCTTCTCCTCCTGCTGCCAAACCTTCCCACTTCAAAGGCCGCTGGCCTCTGGGCAGGGAGGGGAAAGTTTCTGGGTGTCCTCATGTCTTCCCTCCTCCTGGGGGTGGGGTCCCTCAGGAGCATCCATCCCAGGCTAGGGGAGGGGGTGCAGCCCAGGGCGCCTCATCCTTCAGTGAGCCCTGGGGGCTCTGGGCCGTAACCTAGCTCACTGGACTGCCAGGCCATGCAGGTGGGTAAGCACTCAGCCCAGGACCCCAGCCCAGCCGCACCCCCAGCTCCTCTGGCCCTAGCTGGGTGGGACGCTTCAGCCCAGAGAGGTGGGGGTGGGAGCCTGGCCTGCTCCCCACACCCGCTCCCAGCGCTTCTCCAGCTCCAGCCCCTCTCCGGCCCTCAGTGCCCACCTGCAAGCAGCCACACCCGCTACACAGCCTCTAGGAGCTCTGCTCTCGGGAGTCTGGCCCCAGCCCCAGGCAGCGGGCCCCCCACCGCTGGGGCTCTTCTGAGCCCTGGCTCATCCCGAGTTCGCTGCCCTGGGCTGCCCCTTCCCCATGCTCAGTCTCCAGACCCTCTTGCCAGAGACACACAGAGTTGGCACCTCTAAGACCACGTGGCCACCTTGAGCTGGTGGCGGTGGGGTGGGGTGTGGGGAGGTGGCTGTGGGGGATTGCTGCCCCAGGCCAGACCCACACCAGAGAGGGAGGCAGGGGTCAAGGGGCAGGGGCAGGCCTGGCCCAGGCTCAGGGCAGGGTGCCCAGAGATGCCTAGAGGTGTGGGGGAGGCAGAGCCCGGGTTCCCAGGCTGGGGATCAAAGCAGCTGGAATGGGCGGATGAAGAGAGAGGGAGGCAGTGTGTACTTGGGGAGGCCCTGTGGGCAGGGTCAGGATGTTAACAACCCTACCCCGGGGGTGGGGCACGGGCCAGTCCCCCACCAGCCATGCAGCTGGATGGTTCCCACAGGGCTGCAAAGGAGTAGATGCCAGTGCTGGGCCTTGGGTGGCACCCTGGGGTGGGGACGCCAAGCAGAGCGGGCTGTGTGTGGGGGAGTACCAGAGGATGAAGGCCTGCTCGGTGGTATTAATAGAGGCTGAGTGTTCAGAATGAGGGAGGTGATTTCCTCTCTGCTCTGCACTGATCAGGTCTCCCAGGCCGAACTCCCAGGCTCCGTCCCAGGAGCCCTCCCCTAAGCCCCAAGCCATCACCCCACCGGCAGTTTCCAAGTCCCATTGCTGCCAACACCTTTTGTCCATCCTAGAGGTGCCTGCTGGCCTTGCCCTGTGTGTGGAGGTGCCAGCTGCCTCTAGCCTAGTGGCCCCCAGGGCCTGGGTCGGGGTGCCCGTGGAGGTGATTGAGGATGCCCGGGGAGGTATCTCAGATGAGATACTCCTCCCTTGAGGACTCCTCTTCAGGAAGGAGGGAAGGAGTGGGGAGGGAGGAAGAGGAAGGAAGGGAGAAGGGAGGGAGGAGGATGGATGGAAGGGAGGGAGGGAGGGGAGATGGAGGGAGGAGTGGGAAGGAGGAGGGAGGAGGGAGGAGGGAGGCAGGAGGATGGGAGGGGGGGGAGGGAGGAGGGGGAAGGAGGAGGGAGGAGGGAGGAGGGAGGAGGAGGGAGGGAGGAGGGAGGAGGGTGGAAGGGGGAGGGGGGGAGGGGGAGAGAAGGAGGGAAGAGGGGGAAGGAGGAGGGAGGATGGAGGAGGGTGGAGGGAGGCAGGAGGATGGGAGGAGGGAGGAGGGAGGAGGGTGGAAGGGAGGAGGGGAGGAGGGAGGAGGGAGGGAGGAGGGAGGAGGGAGGAGAATGAGGAGGGAGGGAAGGAGGGGGAGGGAGGGAGGGGGAAGGAGGAGGGAGGAGAAAGAGGGGGGGGAAGAGGAGGAGGAAGGGAGGAGGGGAGGAGGGAGGAGGGAGGGGGGAGGGGGGAGAGGGGGGAGGGAGGGAGGAGGGTGGAAGGGAGGAGGGGAGGAGGGAGGAGGGAGGAGGGGGGAGAGGAGGAGGGAGGAGGGGAGGAGGGAGGAGGGAGGCAGGACGATGGGAGGGGGGAGGAGGGAGGAGGGTGGAAGGGAGGAGGGAGGAGGGAGGAGGGGGAGGAGGGGATGAGGGAGGAGGGGAGGAGGGGAGGAGGGAGGATGGGAGGGGGAGGAGGGAGGAGGGTGGAAGGGAGGAGGGAGGAGGGGGAAGGAGGGAAGAGGGGGAAGGAGGAGGGAGGAGGGAGGAGGGAGGATGGGAGGGGGAGGAGGGAGGAGGGAGGAGGGAGGATGGGAGGGGGGGAGGGAGGAGGAGGGAGGAGGGGGGAGGGGAGGAGGGAGGAGGGGAGGAGGGAGGCAGGAGGATGGGAGGGGGGAGGAGGGAGGAGGGTGGAAGGGAGGAGGGAGGAGGAGGGAGGAGGGGAGGAGGGAGGAAGAAAGGGCAGCTGAGACAGGGAGCAGATGTGGCCTCGCCCAGGCCCCTCCCCGCGGCCGGCCAGCCTCCTGGGGGTTGGGAGTGCGGCCCGCTGGCCCTTCTCCTGGCCCACCCCAGTCTCTCCCCAGCCCCTCTCATTCTCTGTCCCCGCTCCCTGGGAAAACAAGCCACAGGTCTCCTCAGTCAGGGGGACAAATGCCAAATGGGCCGAGGCGGTTCCCGGGGGCTGGGCAGCAGGGTGAGGCCTCGCAGCTGGGCAGCAGCCTCAGCAAATGGTGTGTGTGGTCAGGCCTCTCCGCCTACCCCCCTGGGGCCCCCAGCCCCCCACAGGCTCCTCCTGGGGGCGCCATAAAGACTCGTTGGCCGGCTTCCCCTTGGGCTGCCGCGGGCAGTGGGCACAGAGACGGAGTCATGTCTGGTGCTGGGCAGGCCTAACTGTGCCCACATCCCGAACAGGGGTCCTGAGGAGGGGCAGGGTCTCCTTGCCTGCACGGATCCCAACCCCAGCACCACTGTGGGAGCCCCGAGGCCTCGGGGGGCAAGGCCACCCCCTCCCCCTGCAGGCTGGCCTGGTCCCAGCCCCCCCCCAGTTCTCCTCCCTCTGCAGGCAGTGGCCCCAAACACCCATGCCCACCCCTTCTTGGACCCTTCTTCCCTCTATGGGGGCTTTCTCTGCAGGGACTCCTCCCAGCAAACACCCAGGGGCCCCTGAACCACGTGCTGGCCCCGGGGCTTGGGGGTGATGGCACAGGGACCACCCAGCTCCGCTGCAGGGAAGCCACCTTTGGGGACACAGTGTGGGGGGGGGGGCCTAGCCCTGGGCACTGGACGTCTCGGCCCTTCACTCAGCAACTCTCTTCTGAGCGTCCGCTCTATCGGGCGTCTCGTGAGGTGCAGGGGAGCCGAGTGATCTGGGCACCTTGTCCCCACAGAGCTCCGAGTTGGGTGGTTTTGGCCACCCCGACAAGTCTGGAAGCACAGGGGTGCAGGGGTGAGACGAGCAGCGCACCCCCCAGGAGTCTGCTGTCTCCACACACAGGAACCTGGGGGCTCTGGTCTGGCATTGGGAGGAACTGATGGCGTCTGGGGTTGGCACCTCTCCCTCGCCACCCGCGCTGAGGTGCAACCCCCGCAGCAGACGCCTCCTCCCCCCAAGGCCTTGCCCAAGGAGCTGTTGAAACCTAACCTGGGGGGCAGCTGAGGGGCAGGGTGCCATTCCACCCCGAGCCTGCCAGAAGGCTCAGCTGGTGCTCGGTGACTCTACCCAACCTCGGGGGCCTTCTGGGACCCAGTAGGTCAAGATGCCTGGCATGTCCGTCTGGCCATTTGCCACCTCTCTGGGGACCACCCAGGGAAGGGACAGTGGTTTCTAGGAAGCAAGTGGGCAGACAGTGCTGCCCAAATGGTCACAGGCATTTCCTACGGGGGCGGGGCCGCAGCTGAGTCAAGCCGGGCAGGGCCCCTCCCTGTAAGCCCAGCACGGGGCCTAGGCACCATCATCTCAGTGCTCCCGGCACCCGCTGGCATCAACCAGGGGCAGCAAGTGGGCAGGGCATGGACCACCAGGGGCTGAGGCTGGAAGGGGTCTCCCATGGGGCAGGAGAGCTCCAGCGGAGGGAAAACGGCAGCAGAACAGGGCCTGCAGCCCGTGTGCATCCACGGGCGCCTGGGTGGGAAGAGGCAAGCCTGGGGCAGCGGGCCAGGCTGGGCACCGCTCATGTTCAGGCCACAGTGCCCAGGGAGCTCTGGGGGCCAGCAGGGCCCTCCAGGATCTCACTCCTGGATGGTCTTTGTTCCGGGCTCTCTGGCTTCAGACCCGTCGGCCAACTCCAGGTCCTGGGCAGGAGAAGCATAGGGCTGGGGTACAGGGAGCGGACCTGTTCTCCCTACATTCCTGCTTTGCCCAGAAGCCTGGAGGACACTGCCCAGCGAAGGAGTGAGCCAGATGGCCTGTGCCCCCACAGGAGGGCACCTACTTGAGTCAGCCTGCCTCTCCCAGCCGCGCTCTTGAAAATGGGGACTCAGCCTTCCTGCCTCCAGGGCTGAGCCTCCTCGGACCAGCCCCTGAGCGCTGAGTGAACGCCGGTGCGCCTGCATCTCGGGCGCTCCTCACGCTCACACCTGCCACCGGCTCAGCTGTCCACATCCGGAGAGGAGCCCAGATGATCCCGGGAAGGCTGGCAAGCGGGTGGAGAAATCAGAACCTTAGATGCTGGGAACGTGAAATGGGGCAGCTGCTCGGAAACCAGGCGGCAGCTCCTCGAGGGATTAAACCCAGAGCTGCCAGATGGCCTGGCTGGGCCACTCCTGGGTGGACATGTACCCGGGAGCAAGGACTACATGGCCACACGACGCCTGGACACAAAGGTTCACGGCAGCCAAGAGCCGAGTGTCCCTCAACAGGTGAAGGATAAGCTCCACGTGGTCCGTTCAGTCCATGGACCGTCACTCAGCCGTGAATATGAGTGAGGGCAGAAGCGGCTCAACCTGCACAAACCTGGGAGGTCACACCCAGCGAGAGGCCAGCCCCAGAGACCACATCGCTTATGATTTCCCCTTACGGGAAACGTCCAGAACAGAGGAGTCCATGGAGGGCAGAAAGAGGCTGAGTGGCTCCTTAGGGTGGAGGGCGACGTGGCAGGTGGGGGACCTCGACTTGATGAGGGGTTTCTCCTGGAGGAGATGAAGAAGTTCTAAACTCAACTGTGATGATGGCCGCCTTTGTTTGTGAATACGCTGAAGACCTTGAATGGTGCACTTGAAACGCACAGACTGGATGCCACGTGAATTCCATGCCAATCACGCTGTTAAGACACAGACATGCGCAGGGTCCCCAGCCAGGCGAGGTGCCCAGATCCACGCAAAGGAGCAGGGGCCACGCCTCCTTGTCACCGCTGCTTCCCCGGCCGCGGACGAGGGCGGGTGGCCACTGGAGCCAAATGGGCTTGGGAAGGGGGGCTGGGCCCGGCTCCAGTTGCCGTGGGTCAAGAGAGCTGTTTGTTCAGGAGGCCTGGGCCCTGCTCCCAACCTGCCCAGAGCCCTCCTTGCCCACCCCCTTCACCCCGCCTCTGCCGGCCCCTCTCAAGCCCTCCCAGAAGGATGTTTTTCCAGGGACCTGCTGAGCAAATGGCATTTAGACCATGGCCTGGAAGCCTGGTGGGACCAACCTCTCGTCCCACCCTGTTCAGCAGCTGCCTGTTTCCTCCAGATGGTCCAGGCCTGGCCAGAGCCTGCCCAGCTGTGTTGCAGGCTCTCTGAGACGCGGGACCCAGGGGCGCCGGCCCCACGGGCTGTCCTGGGCATTAGAGAGGCTGTGGGCAGGGCCTGGCAACCCCCCAACCCCCAGTGTGAGTGGGTTGGATAAAAACAGCTGGGGAGGCCCAGGCAGCTCGGCCTCAGCGTGGCAGCTCGGGGAGCCCAGCCCAGTGGCCGAGGAGGGGGACGCGTCTCAGCAGGCATCCTGTCCCTGTCCCGGGGGCCCCTACTTCCCTCCCCCCAGACCCCGGCCCCTAATCATAACCACATTCCCCACAGCTGGCCCCCATGTGGCCGGGCTATGCCCTGGGATCTGGTCAGGGTGGAAGGGGGTGGGAGTTTTTCCAGAAACGGGACCATGAGTCACCAGCCAGCCCAGGAAGTGGCTGCCTCCTGTCCAGCCCGCCAGCTGACCACTGGGCCTCGGTTTGGACCACAGAGTAAGCCATTCCCGCATGACCTCAGTGTCGACCAAGTGCCTTCTGCACCCTGACCTGAGGGGCTCCAGGCTCAGGGGGGGGCAGCAGGACCCCCATCAGCAGCCAGCACAAGACCCCCACTGAACCAGAGGGGTAATAGGCGCTCTGGGAAGGAGGGGGTCAGTGGGCCTGGGACGTGTGTGGGAGGAAGGGTCTTCCCAGAGGGAGCGGCTCGTGGGGAGCCCTGAGGTCCGAGCAGACAAAGCAGCCTGGAAAGGAGGCGGCTGGGGGATCTATCGGGACGGGCAGGCCGGGGCCTCGGAGGTGGAGAGCAGGAGCTTCCCTGGTGCCAAGGGTGTATCCCCAGAGACTGAGAGGAGGCAGCTTAAAATCCCCCAACTGACCCGCCTGGCCCCAAACTACAGCCTTGGACCCAAGTGCAAAAAGGGCCAGAGAGGGGAGAAGCAAGTAAGCCGAGGTCACACAGCAATCTAGGACCAGGCCCCGTGAACCTAAACCCCACTCCATTAGCTTCCAGGCCCCTCTACTGCCAGCGTGCTGGAATCTGCCGGGAGCAGAAGGTGGCAAACGAGGGGTCTTTTCAGGAGAGGTCCTTTCTGGGTCCTCGAAAAATGAGCCTCCTTTGCATGGATCTGGGCACCTCGCCTTCTGGGGGCTGGCCCCAGGCTGTGAGCAGGGCCCGGACACTGCATTCAGCAGGCCGGGTGCTCCCTGCCCTGCCGGTCCCTGTAAAGGGTAGAGGCCTGGGGCTCAGCCCTTGGGGATGCGGCAGGGCCGGCCTGCTCTGTCTGGAGCAGATGATATGTACCCGGCTTCAGGTCCTGCTCCCACAGTCAAGGCAGGTGGCAGAGGTCCACGCGTGGCCCTGCATCGTACACGCATGAGGGCCTGGCATCCTCATCCTCAGATCGGGGAGCCAGAGGTCCCAGTGCTCACATCTCCCCTCCCCAGGGACCTGGCCCGGTTGTGGAAAGGCGAGCCCCCAAGCCCCCACCAGAGGCCTCCAGCCCGCAGGGAGCCCTGTGTGCCCCAGGGAGACCGAGGCACAGCGGTCTGAGCGTTTGTCACAACGTACACACCCTCTAGACTCTAGACCGACCCGGCCCGCCTCACGAGCCCAGGCACAGACGTGTCCTGCATCCTGGCCGATGGTTGGGGGCAGGGGGAGGGCTGTGCACGTCTGCCCCTGAGCACCCCACCCCTGCCGCTTTCCAGAGCCCCAGCCCCAGGGAGCGAGGCTGGGGGGGTCACCCAGAAGCCCCCTATCCGCCCAGCTCCCCCAGGCCAGGAGCAGGAAATGCTTGGTCACAGCTGTTCACATGCGTCTGCCCGGTTCTCCCGCCAGCGGGGACGGCAGTGGGGAGGATGTTGGGGGGGGCGTTCTTTCTTGGGTCACAGAAGCACCGCCTCCCCCCATCTTCGGGAAGCCTGGAGGAGGGAGTTCTGGATCCCAGCCGGCCGGACAGCAGATTCCAGAGCCTTCTCCGGAGCCCCTCCCCATTCCGCACCCCTGCTGCCCCGCCACGGCCCCCGGGAGTGGGGAGGGGTGCTCCCCCACCTCCAGCTGAGTTATCCTCCCCGATGGAGGTGATTTCCTCTGCTCGGCCTCCTCCCCACGTTCGCCTCCAGAAAGACTAATTAAAAATGAACTCGGGCCAGGTCAGGGGCCGGCTGGGCCCTCCCAGCTGTCAAAAACACGCTGTGCCTGCAGGGCGACCTGGGCGGGAGAGGCTGCCTGGCCCAGCTCGCAGGCCGGGGGGCTCCGGGACCCCTCTCTAGCTCCCAGCCCACAGGATCAGGCCCTCCTGCAGGTCTGCTGCATGACAGCCCCATACCCGACAATCTAGCTGCAGGGGCGAGCCCATGGTCCTGAAGCCCAGGGCCGGTGGTCAAGGTGATTTTTGGGGAGGCCGGGACAGACTGTTGGGCTTTGCTGGGAGCCTCACTGAGGAGGCAGGGAGTGGGGAAGGGCCCCAACAGGAGGCAGCCCCACCCAGTCAGGGGACCTCAGGTGAATCTCTGCCTCTCTGGCCCTGAGAGCCTCGTCCGTGGCCTGGGAACAGAATGTGGAGCTGCTGCAGGGTGAAGGAGGCCGTGGATGAGAAGAGGCACGTTTGGGAGCAGCTGCGAGGGAGCTGCTGGATTTGGGGCGATTGGGAGTCTGGGCGCCAGCAGTCAGCCGCTCCAGGGGTGCCCTGGGTGGGGAGGGCGAGCAGGAGGCCTCCTGGACAGGTGCAGGAAGAGGCAGGCCTGGCCTGGAACCTGTATTTCAGGGCAATATACTCCCCACCAGCCGAAACCAGGAGAAAGGGATGAGAGAAAGGAGATGCGAGGCCCAGGCCTGCTTGGGCCCAAAGGGAAGCTTTTCTGGGGCAGCCCCACCTGCCCCTGGAGCCCACGGGCAGCTGGGGAAAAGCTGGGGGCACGGCGGGGGTCTGCCGGGGGCCCCTGGAGGCCACCTGGTTAATTACTCTGCAGAAGCGTGGAGCAGGGCCTGGCCTGAACGAGGCTTCAGTCTTTTAAAGGACAAGGCAACGTGAACTCAGCCTCACTGTCAGGCACCACACGTAGGCTGACTCAATGGACATATTTTGAGCAAACTCTGGGAGATGGTGAAGGACAGGGAAGCCTGGCATGCTGCAGTCCATGGGGTTGCAAAGAATTGGACACAACTCAGTGACTGAACAGCAACATGTATAGGGGGGCTTCCCTGGTGGCTCAGATGGTAAAGAATCTGCCTGCAGTGCAGGAGACCCGGGTTCGATCCCTGGATCGGGCAGATCCCCTGGAGAAGGGAATGGCTACCGGCTCCAGTATTCTTGCCTGGAGAATCCCATGGACAGAGGAGCCTGGTGGACTAATGTCCATGGGGTTGCACAGAGTCGGACACAACTAACTGACACACAATGAAAACACAACATGTGTAGGACCTGCCGTAAGACGGGGGAAAGGCCACGGGCTGTGAAGCGTCCACCCTGGGGGACTGGGCAGCCACCAGCACAGAGCTCCAGGCCGCCCGCCTGCCCCTGTTTTTTCCTTTCTTCCCTCCCGTGCGTCTGCCGGTTTGTCTGCACCAAGCAGCACGGCCTGGCTGTTTTGTCAACGAGCGCCCTTTGATTGAGGTACCACACGTGCTGCCTGCCCTGCCTCAGCCGCAGGCCAGACCCCCACCCTGAGGGCTCGGAGCCCAGGGTTCGGGGACCACGGCGCCTGTGACCCCCGGGCCGGGGGCGCTCCCAGCTCACAAATGAGCCATCTCCCCCATCCTCACCCCTCGAGGGAAGCCATCTCCCTTCCTGCAGGTGCAGAGAAGGAGGCGACCAGCAAACATTTAGGGACACTGAATCAGTGCCGAGGCCAGCCCAGGAAGAAGAGGACGCAATGACCCTGAGCAGCCCAGAAAGGGCCCCTGCTGGACGAGGAGGGCACAGGGGAGGCTGTGAGTGGCGGGGGAGTAGCAGCAGGTACGCAGGACGCCCCGTCGCCTAAGGAGGCTGAGGGCCCGTCGAGGCAGCGTAGTCTGGGAGGACTTTTTGGAGGAGGAAGAGGAATTTCAGGGGTGCTTGGAGGCTAGGCACTTCTCTTGACCCCAGTTTTCCCCCTGTGAAGAGGGCAGAAGATGCTTGTCCTATTGGCTGATAGGGTTTATTTTGCTTTGATTTTTAGAAAAGAGCAGATGAGCTCACGGACAAGAAGTTTCTAGGGCTTCTGCTCCCTCCGTGTGGGTCTGTTTCCCGTTTGCACAGTGGCTCCAAGAGGCTTCACCTCCCAGGGTTCACCAGCGAGCCCCGGAGACCTGCAGGCTGAGCCGTGGGCAGACCGAGGCGGTCCATGCTCGGCACGCTCGCCACCCATCTCAGGAGCCCAGGAGGCAGCTTCTGGGACTTGCCAAGGGCTCAGAGGTCCACACCCTCCCAGCCCAGAGAGCCACTCATGAGGTCATCAAGAGAGCAAAGAGGAAGCTGGGCTGGGAACTTGGTGGTGCAACCCGGTCCTCAGTACCGACGACCTCAGGAGCTTGTGCAATGAAGCTGGGGTCCGGAAAGCTGGCCGCCTGTGGCTGCACGCAATGGGGCAGGCCAAGAGGTCACCCAGGAGGCAGCCCGCTGGTCCTGGTGGCCCCGGGCGAGCTACGATGACAGGTCACGCCCACCTGAGCCGGCCAATGGGATCCCAGTCCCCGCTCCCACCACTGAGGCCCACGCTTACCACACCCAGCTCCAGTGCCTCCTGCCTTAGGGCCTCGCAGGATACAGGCCATCCTCCCCACCCATACTTAAGTGGCCACTTTCCTCCGTCCCAGGGGACCTGTCCCAGCCTAGTCCCTATCATGTTGCCCTTCCAGCCCTCGATCCCCCAGGACAGAGCAGGAGGCCTGGCCCTCAGTCAGAGCCAGGCTCTGGTCTTAAAAACAGACCTGGGTTCGAATCCTGGCCGACCCTCGTCCGAGCACACCCTGTAGCAAAACCCTTTCCCCCTCTGTGCATGGGGGTCATGACGCGGGCCATGAAGGGTTCCACTCGGGGGTCATGAAGGAGTCCACTCAGGGGTCATGGTGGGGTCCACTCAGGGGTCATGACGGGGGTCATGAAGGGGGTCCACTCGGGGGTCATGAAGAGGTCATTAAGAGGTCCACTCGGGGGTCATGGTGAGGTCCACTCGGGGGTCATGAAGGGGTCTACACAGGAATCATGAAAAGGTCATTTAGAGGTCCACTCAGGGGTCATGACAGGGTCCACTCAGTAGTGATGACGGGGGACATGAAGGGGTCCACTCAGGGGCCATGGTGGGGTCTACTTGCTGGCCGGGAGCCCCCTGAGAGGAGGCCAGAGCCCTCAGTCTGGGAGGGCCCTTGGGGCTCCTTGCTGGGAGGAGAGCTCGAGGTGGGCTGGGAGGCGCTGGGGGAACCATGCGTGGGAGAAGCCGAGAGAGGTCACTGCAAGCCAACGGGGCCCAGGCCAGGGCATTAGGAGACGGGCCCAGGAGAGGAACCGGCCCGGCCCAGCATGTGCCAGGAAGCTGGGCCCAGCAGGGCACAGGAGTGACAGTGTGGTGACCTCATGCCGGCTCCTCCCACAGCTCCTGGCTGGCGGGACTTACCCTCAGCTTTGCAAGGCTGGGAGGAGGAGGCAGGGGTTATGATGTCCCCTGCGCCCCCCAGCGGTGACAGCCCCCCAGAGGAGAGCCCTAGACTGTAGGGGACGGGGCCTGCAGGCCCTCCCCCAGGACTCCCAGACCCAGGGCAGGGCAGGTCTGGGCTTGGGAGGGGCCGGCTGGACCCTGGTTATCTTGGCTCCCCGACAGGGCGCTAGATAGAGCCCAGAGCCCCCGGCCAGGCAGGTTATCAGGGGCCACGGAGATCCTGACCTCACCAGACCCAGGCTGGGCACGGGGGCGGGGGTGCCCGAAGCATTTCCAGCCCGCCCAGTACCCACTATCTGGGGCAGCCTCGCCCAGCCCAAGATAATTGCCCAGAGCAGAGATAGACGCTGGGAATAAGGCCAGGGGGCCAGCTCCCAGCTGGGGAGGGAAGATCCGCCAGGCCAGGCCAGGCCACAGCAAAGGGAGGGGGGCCCCTGGGAAGGCAGCCCAGCCTCGGTGGAGCGGCTCAGCCCAGCACTGGCTAGGGGGGATGCGTTGAGTGTCCCGCTGCAGAGGGGGCCCAGGGGTGGGTTGCCAGGGGCCCAGGCATGTTGAGTAAGAACCCAGACTGAGGCTTGCGCTCCCAGCTTCCTGCCCCAAGGACCCTCTTCCCAGCACAGGCCACACCGTCTGAGGGCCTGGCTGGATGTTCTCCCCTGGGGAGGGGGCTTCAGGATGGAAGAGGTGTGCCTGCCCCGACCGGGAGCTCCTAGGGCAGCCCAGCTCTGCCAGGGACCTGCCGGCCGGAGCCCTGCGCCCCAGGCAGGGCCTCCCGCGTGCCAGGCCCAGAGCGTGACTCCTGGCCCGGGCAGGGGAAGGAGACACCCGCCCCGCCCACCCGGGGGGCCAGGGGCTCGTGAGAGCGGAGAGCGCCTGGAAGAACGGGATACACAAAGCCCCTCTTCCCACGCATAGGGCCTTCCAGGGCCCCCAGCCCAGACCCACCCGGCGCCCGAGGCCCGTCTTCCTGCCCGCTCTTGCGACACGCGGTGAGCGCTGCACAGAAACCCGATCTCAGGCTCAGGCCCCAACGTGCCCCCACCGCCTGTGTCGTTCAGCTCCTCTCCGTGGCGGGCAGCCAGTCCGAGGCCCCGTGGAGAAACTGTGGTCCTGCCCACAGGTTCTCCGAGGGGGCAGCGGTGGCCACTGCCTCCCAGGCAAAGGGGCTCTGAGAAAGGACCCTCCACATAGGCCTCCGTCCTGCCAGCCGGCCAGAACGGCAGACAAAGCCAGCCCCTGACCCTCTGACAGCCTGGGGCAAGTCCATCCAGTGCCAGCCCCTCAGTTTGCCCACCTGGGCATGGACGTCTGCCCAGGACCCTCGTCGGATCCTGGGGCTGGGCCCCCACCCCGGCCTCCTCCAGAAGTGGTGTCACGCTTGCTGCTCCCCTGCAAGAGGGGGGGGCTGACCTAGGCCGGGGGCTGCCCCAGGAAGCCCCCCTCTGTCTCCTGGGAGAAGGGCTTCCATGCAACCTGTGGGAAAGGGACCCTGAATGCCTTAGGGAGGTGCTGGGTGCTGAGCAGGCATGTCCGGGTCTCAGGGAGCTTCTCCAGGACCTGAGTGATCAGAGCTGGGGAGAAGCAGCAGGTCTGACTGGTAAGGGGGCACCAGACATCCCAGGATCCTCAAGCCCAGCCTCCTTCCCCCCACCCCCCTGCCCCTCTTGGGTGGTGGGGGTGGGGCAGGCCAGGGCAAGTGGGCAGGTGGGCAGGTGACCTGATACCCTGGCTTCCTGTTCCCAGCAGTGGCCCCCACAGGTGGGGCCGGTGACAGGGGCCTTCCTTCCTCCGCAGCAGATGGCGAAGGACCTGCGGTGACAAGGGATAAACAAGCCGTGGGCCTCCTCCCCGTGGTGGAGCTGCTAGAGTGGGGTCCTCACAGTGGATTCAGTGGAGGAGGGGGTTGGCCCTGCAGCCAGAAGCCTCCTGGAGGCAGGCAATCCCCTCTCTGCATCAGGCCCAGGCCCCTCAGGCTGCTCTCCACACTGAAGCTGGCAGGGCCGCCCTGCATGGGTGTGCAGGTTGGGTACTGTGCAAGGGACCTGAAGCCATCACGGCAGTGGCCCTGCCTACACCAGGCATCTTTCTAAACCTCGAATCAGAGCCCCTCCTCCAGAGCTGGCTTAAACCTGGAGCAACGCGCCCCCCACTCCCCACCCCAAGAGATGAAGCTTGACTCCTCGGCCCCTGCCCAGCCCCCCACGGCTCTCAGCCTGAGTCTCAGCTCCGCTGTGAGCTCCGTGCTCCTGCTGCCTCTGCTGTCCCTGTCGGCACCTCGGTCACCCCGTGCTGCCACCCCCTGGTCCCTGAGACATCTTTCCCTTCCCCCGTCCTGGCCTCTTGGTCTGCGGGCTCTGTCACTCTGCAATCCCACTGACGTTTGGAGGAGGCAGGGGGACAGGAGGGGCCTGGGCGTCAGGTTTTCCTGGAGAGGAGACCAAGGCCTGGGGCTGAGAGTGGAGCTGGGAGGTAGGGAACAGAGGGCCTGGGGAGCCTCTGGTCAGGGGCACAGTCCAGGGCCAGGGCCAGAGGGCTCAGTGTCCCTCCCTCTTGCATCTCTGCTCCTGTGGCTGCCCACTGCCCACCGCCCATCGCCCACTGCCCACCACCCGCTGTCCACTCCAAGTAGCACTGGCATCCAAGGGCCTCACCCAGGGCTCCTGAGAAGAGCCTGTATCTCCCCCAGCCCTGAGGGGGTCGTGATGGGCCTTTGTGGGGCCTGGCTGGGCCCTCGGGACATCTGAAACCCAGGTGACTCCAGAGGCTTACTGGGGGTCCCAGGCCCGCTGACGGTGCTGGGCTGTCCGTTCTCCCCCAGCCCGTTCCCACCAAGGCAGCTCTGGGTGCCGAGGGCGGCACATGCCCAGGCAGAGCCCGCTGCAGCTGGCGGCTCTGAGGACAGCAGTGCTGCCCCCCTGCTGGCTCATGCCCCCTTGGGAGTCAGGGTTCAGGGAGGTGCCCGCCCACACCCTCCTGGCTCTGGGCCCCCACTTTCTTCCTCCCTGCTTCTTTCCAGTGAACCAGGGACCCAGAAACCAGACTTGCATGAGCCAGAGGGCCCAGGGGCCCTCTGGGGTCTGGGGCTCCCCTGTCCTCCCCTACATTGGGGAGCAGCAGCTTCTCAGGCCTCCACAGCCATCCCCAAGGGCCAGCACAGCTCAGGTTTCAGTGACCCCGCTGGGAGGGACGCGCTCGGACAGCCCGCCTCTGCAGACCCCCGCCGGCCACGTGGCCAGACTGCCCCATTGAACCTCCTGCCGGAGACAACGGAGACAACCGTGGCCACCAGCTGCGTGCAGCTGCGCTCTGCTTCGGGGGGCAGAGTTGGTGGGGTGGGAAGGAGCTGCAGCAGGGCATCCACGCTGGAGGTGCCCGAGCTGGACGTGGCCTCCAGGCCAGTCTGGGAAGGGCCAGGGAAGCGGCCAGGGCTGGTCTGTCCTCCTCTCGGGCGCCAGGAGGGTGGACACCAGCTGGCACTCACACTCCCACCTGCCACACCTTCCTCCTCGGCTCAGAGTTTTCTCACGCTCAGAGCTGGCACAGCAGACCCTGCCATGCTGGGACTTGTCACCCCGATCCCAGGAAGGTGGGCAAGGCCTTCCTCTGGGCCTGGAGGCAGGGGCCGCTGCAAGTCAAGACATGGCCTGGAGTGGGGGAAGCCGGGTTGCAACACTGGCTGAGCAGCTGTGGGAGGCCCAGCCCACGCCTGGCACGTGTCCCAGCCCGTCTGCCCACCTGGCACCCACCCCCCGCTGGGGAGGGTGGAGAGCATGGGTGGGCAGGGGGAGGCAAGTTCTCACCCTTCTTCGAGTGGGATCCAGGGTGGGGGGCCAAGGCCATGCCCCTCTCTGGGCCCGTTTCCCCCTCTTTGAGGTTGGGTATCCACCTCATCCAAAAAAGTGAGCTGGGACACCTATGTGCACGCACGGCACTGAGCACCTTGTTGGAGCCCGTGTGACCTCACTTTTCTCCTCTGCAGAGTGGGGTGATGGGACAGCTACCCCAGGGCCCCTGGGAGGCTCCAATAGGAAGTCCACACTGTGGGATCTCGGGCCCTGCAGCCCCGAGGCTGTGCCTTCGAGGCAGCAGGTCAGAAGTTCCTAAGGGCCCCTGAGGCCGGTGGGCTGGGGGGACAGAGGCCTGTGGCCCCTGATTGCCAGACCTCGCTCAACCCCGGGACAAGATCTCGGATCTCTCTGGCCAGAATTGGAGGGACTCACCCTCTGGCTGAGAGCAGGGAGGAGGGTTCCCCTCCAGCCCTTTCAGGGGCTAATCCTCAGGTGCCAGGCCCTGACCCTGGAGCAAATCCATCTCACTTGAGGTCGGGCTGGCCCCTGGGTCTCCTCAACCCATGAGGTCCCAGAGCGGGCCTGTGGCTTGAAAGACAACAGGCTCCTCTGGACACCAGCCGTGTGGGCTAGTGGGGACCCCGAGGAGGGTGGCCTCAGCAGTGTCCAGGACTGCACGCATCCCTGGTCTTTCAGATTCTCTGAAGCAGGATGGGGGTGGGGAGCAGAGTGGGACACGGGACAGGCTGGAGGGGTCGACCTGGACAGACACCTCCTCTGTTCTGTTGTCACGTAGGAAACCCGAGGCCAGGGCAGGTGCAGGCCCTTGGTTCACGAGCCACACTGGGCCCTGGGAAGCGCCGGGCCTTCCTGGCCTTAGTCTGCAGGCCTCTCGCTGAGCAGGAAGGAGGGCATGGGGTGCCGGGCTCTCAGGAAGGGCCCCCAGCTGACAAGTTCCTCCCGCGAGTCACGGGCTGCTGTCGGAGGCTGGGGAGGGTGAGAGACCGGTCCCCCGGGAGGCAGCCCCTCGACACCCGGCTGCTCTCTGGCAACCCCCCAGGCAGGCGTGGGAATGTGACTGGCGGGAACAGGGCCTCTTCCCCCAGGAATCAGCGGCTGGGTGCCGGCCAAGGCCAGTCTGATCCAAAGAGGAAGCAGAGTTCAGCTGCTGGGGAGCAGACAAGCCCCTGGGGGCAGACGCTGCCATGGAGATGTCGCCGTGGCCCCGGCCGGCCAAGCCCTGGGCACAGTCACATCCCGAGCCCCGAACCCAGCCTCAGACACTCCCGATGGCAGCCACGGACCAGCTTCTGATCCCGGTAACAAGCCTCACCCCCCGGACCGTGCCCTGACCCCAACCCAAACTCAGTCCTGACCCAGGTCATAGACTGATCTCTACTGCCGGGTATAGACTGGAGCCCTGACCCAGGCACGGACAGACCCCTGATCCCAGGCAGACCGGCTTCTGATGCAGGCACTGACTGACCCACTCCAAACAGACCAGCCTCACGTCTGCTGATCTCAAACCCCAGCTCTGCCCACCCCTTTGCATCCTCAGCTCCACACCGGGACCTCCCTGGGTTTCATTAGCAGAGGCCAATCACCAGGATGAGGAAGGGGACAGTCCATTCTGCTGAATATCATGTCCCCTCCTGTCCTGCCTCCAAAGGGATGCAGAGCAGTTAGAGTGGAGGCGGGAGGGAAAGCTGAGTGCCAGCCTGGGGACACGAGGGGGGCAAAGGCGGGCTGGTGTGGAGGCGGGAGGCCTGGTCAGCCTGGTGGGACCCATGTCACCTCCAGCGTGCTTACCAGCAGGTCATCACCTCCACCACCTAGTCTTCCAGCCCTGGAAGGAGGAACGTGCCCACCCCGCTTTGTGGACGAGGAACCCAGCAACACAGCGTCAGCGATTCCCAAACGCGGATCCGAGTCAGTCTGACCCAAAGCTCAGTCTGGCCACTTGCTGGAGACAGACCTCAGCCTAATTCCGACGACAACTCCATCCCACGGGGCTGGGGGTACCTTCGAGGGGGAGGGGCAGCTTTGGGGTGGGGGATGGTGTGGGAGGAGATGCCGGGACCTCGGAGCTGAGGAGTCAGAGCCCGACCTGGGCCTCTGGGGGGGTGGGTAGGAGGGCCAGCCTGGTCTCTCAGGCCCCTGCAGCCACCAACTCGGGCTCCCTGAGCCTCCCAGGGTCTGAGGCTGGGACTCTGAGCTTGGAGGGAAGGAAGCTGCATGCTCTAATCTCAGCGCCTTATCGCCACCTGTTTGCCCATCGAGAGTTCAAACATGGGCTGGAGGTCACAGGGCCATGGGGAGGGACTGCAGTATTTGCCCTGCTTCTCCAGGGGTTATAAATAGCGCAGAACTTCCCAGCGCAGAGGGGTCTCCCTCAGGCACAAGCCAGGTGCTGTGCCTGCGGTGTTGACATTCCCCAGCTCTGAGTTTGGCTTCCGATAGCAACACACAAGGGTGTGGCTGGAGGGGACTTTTCTCATAGGAAAGCCTGAGAAACAGCTGGGCAACCCCCAGCACCACCTCACGAGGGACTCGACCGCCCCTCACTTTATCCCAGCCCACACCTGGGATGTGGGAAAGTCCTCTTGGAGTGGGACTGGGAACAGCCCAGCCCCAAGTCGGAGGTTCCCCCCCAGGGTGCCCAGGCTCCACTCGAAGGAGGCAGTGTAGCCTGGTGGTGAAGGAACTCGAAACTTCCATGCACTTGGGCAGTGTGTGACTTAGGAGCCCCAGTTTCCAGCTACTAAATGAGGTGCTCTTGGGTCCCACATCCAGTCTCCAACTGGGCCCCGTTGGGCCATCGCCCCACCTCACCCAAAGGCTGGCACACTACCCCACCCAGGCACTAGGCTGTGGGCCTAAGCGGCTGCTGGCTGGCCAGCGGGCTCAGCAGGCTGGCACCCCTTCCCTCCCTGGCTGCTTCCAGGGAGGGCCCTTTTCCTTTCTGGTTTATTGGGGTTTAATCATCCTCATCACCCAGTTTACGGGGCCTCCGGTAGCTTCCAAGCCCTGGAGGAGGGCATGGCAACCCACTCCAGTACTCTTGCCTGGAGAATCCCATGGACAGAGGAGCCTGGCAGGCTCCAGTCCATGGGGTCACAAAGAGTCGGACACGACTGAGCAACTTAGCACGCATGCACGCAGAGACAGATATAGTAATACCTGAAAGCATTTTCTTAAAAATTCAGTGTTTCTCTCTTGATTTTAAAAGACATTAAAATACTTCCCTGAGCCCCTGAAGGCGTCTTGGGTCCTGGTGTCTGGGTCTGAAGGAAGAGTCTGACTCTGAATTCAGGAGCCCAGAGGAGGGACCTGACTTGGGCTGGGAGGTCAGGCACATGGCTCAGATGTGACGCCAGAGCCCAGAACTAGGCACAGGAGGTGCCATCCAGGAGAGGAGGGGCCGGGAGAAGAGGTAGGAAGAGCCCAGGCTCCTGGAGGTGGATGGAGACAGGGAGGGGTCCAGCAGCCTCCAAGCTGGAGGCCAGGGAGGCAGCGCCTCCAGGGAGGCCCCCACCTTGGTGGGGCTGGGGCTGGTTCAGGGCGCCAGGAGGAACTACAGGAGGTTTAAGCAGGTGTGGGCAAGATTCAATCTGCATTTCAGAGGCTGCTGGACTGGTGGGGTGGGGTGAGTGTGGGGGTAGGGGGCTGAAGCTATAGCCTGGAAATGGGAGAGATGCTGCTGCCGCTGTGGGGGTGAGACAGGGGTCCCAGCAGGTAAAGGGCTGGCTGGCTGCTGGTAAAGGAGAGACCTGGAGGCTTCCCCCCGGATCAAATGTTTTCCAGGGACGTTCCTGAAGGCCATCTGAAGGACCTGTAGGGAAGGGGGTGTCATCCTGAAGGAGGGTCTTCGCCCTCCAGGAGGGAATAGGGTGGGGTGGGGTGGGGCAGGGGGGCTCCCTCTGCCCCTCTCCACTGTGGCCTCGCGCTCCAGGGCTCTGCCCACTCTCTGCCCCGCTTCCAGCCCGGGACCACCTGCACGGGGCCCCCACCTGCATGCCAGCACCTCCCCGCCCTCTCTCCACCCCTCCACTGGTGCCTGAACTGCCATCAGTCAGGCCGCGAGACCTACTGCTCTCCCTCCTCCCTTCACAGGCCCGGACAGCGCCTGCCACCCTCCGGGGGGCTCGGGGGGCCCAGCACCCAGCAGCCCCTCTAGGACCCTGAGACAGGACAGCCCGGACCTGGGGCCTGCAACCCTCTGTCCTGTGAGCCCCAGGAGAGCCCCCGACCAGCAGAGCTGCCAGGGGAACAAGGCCCTGTGCCACCCTCTTACCATCCGCAGGCGAGAAACCAGGGCAGCCTCCCCCTAGCTTGGCACCTGAGAGGGGAGAGGGGCACAGTAGGGGAGGGGAGAGGGAACCCGCCACCCCGTCTCTCAGTGGGCGTGTGTCTAGGACCGTCCCCTGTGGTCCATGCCATAGCTAGAGACTGGCTGCCAGAGATGGACAGATGGGGGCAGGCTACAGGCCCACCGAGATGTGCTTAAGAGAACTGGGAGGCGTGGGGGCTGTGCCTGGTTCAGGGCTGTCCTGGGATTGCCCGTGTCCTGCGGGGGGGACCCTGGAGACTGGGCTGGGCCAGGACAGGCCCCGGGATGGGACCTCCACAGCCTCCCAGCCCTCTCTCGGCAAACAGAGGCCCTGCTGACCATATGCTGCTGCTGTGATTTGTTCGGGCGGGGGGAAACCAGCCTAACCCAGGCACACCCCACCCCGCCCACCTTGGCACAACAGAAAGGCCATAGTGGGGGAGAGGACGGGGCGGGGGTGTTGCTGGGACCGACCAGAGGCCTGAGGGGATTCCACCCCGAGGGTCTAGCCCAGGAGCAGGAGGAGAAGGGTCAGCTGCCTCAGGCTCAGCCCCCGCCCCATGCCCTCCCCCAGGGCCAAAGCTCCAGCCCATTCTGCGGCCCAAAGGGGCCGTCGCCCAGCCGAGTGGGGATCGCAGCCTCTCCTGTGTGGGAGCCCTCAGAACGCCACCTGGGGCCAACCACGAGGCTTGGGTGAGGGCAGGACCTGGTGACCCACAGACCCCTTGGTCTGCCCCCCAAATCCACAGGGATAGTCTGGGTCTGGTGCTTGGAGCCCCGGGCTTGCAGACCTGACGGTCACCAGGCCCCTCCCACGTGCAGCAGGAAGGGCTTCCGAGAGCCCTCTCCTGAGAAGTGAGTGCAGTGAACGTCGCTCAGTCGTGTCCAACTCTTTGTGACTCCATGGATTATACAGTGCATGGGATTCTCCAGGCCAGAATACTGGAGTGGGTAGCCTTTCCCTTCTGCAGGAGTTCTTCCCAACCCAGGGATCAAACCCAGGTCTCCCGAGTTGTGGGGGGATTCTTTACCAGCTGAGCTACAAGGGAAGCCCTTTTTCTCCAGAGAAAGCCAGGTGCAAAGTCAGGACACGTGTCCCAGCACAGACCTGCCCTTCTTGGCATCCGGGCAGAGTTGCCAGGCCCTGCCAAGGACTGTGGAAGAGGAAATTAAACTCCAAAGAAATGGAAGAAATTATAAAGATAAGAGCAGATATGGATGAAATAGAAAACGCACAAACAAGGGAGGAAATCAGTGAGACCCGAAACTGGTTATTTGAAAAGATCAATAAAATGGATACATTTCCAGTTGATCCGATCCAGAAACATAAAAGGCGGGCTTCCCTGGTGGTCCAGTGGTTAAGACTGCATGCTTCCACTGCAGGGAGCGCAGGGAACTAAGATCCCGAATGCCTCGCGGGCAGCAACAGCAACAAAAACAAACACAAGGGAAGGAAGGGAAGAGACAAACGACCAGCACTGAAAGGAGCAGGGCCGAGTGGTCCTGGCCCCCCAGCATGTTCCTGCCTGTGGAAAACTTTAGCCCAGGAATAAGTTTAATCAGAGAAGCGAGAAAGGCTAAAACAAAGGAAAACAGTCGAAAGAGACTAAATAAATAATGTAGTCATTAAGCATAGTCAAGGACCTTTAGTTCTTTCTCAAGGGCTAGAGACAATATTCTGAGCCACATCCTGTGAGCTGCCTTATAGATGCCAAAATCCCAGGTGCAGAAGTCAACGACATGATGACCGGACTCTACCCAGGATAAGAGCTGCCACAATTCTGAGAACTGACCGCAAACAAATGGAACAAGTGCACCCCAGAACTGAAGATTAACTGTACCTAAAACAACCAAGATGATGCTAGCCAGACCACTGATGACCAATTTGAAGATCACTGTTAGAGACGTTTGTGCTGTTTCTGCATGTAACCTTCCCCCACCAAAAAAATCTCTCTGTAAAAGCTCTCACACGCTGCTTGTCAGGGGCAGGAGTCAGCCTTTGGACAGATGTCGGCCACCCTACCCCCCAGTTGCCGGTGTCTGAAATAAAGCAAACTTCCCTTTCCACCAACCTGGACTGCTTATTGGCTTTTGAGTGGCGAGCAGCCGGACCCCCCACACACACCTTTCGGCAACAATATCAGGAGTGAAAGAGGAGGTATCACGTCATACCTTTAAGATACTGCGAGAATAATATTTCAACATTATCAATTGATGACCCCAAACTGAACAATTTAGATGAAATGCTAAAATTCCTTCAAAATGGTCAAAACAGGCACAAATCAGAATAGCTCTGGATGAAACACGAGCTGGAATCAAGATTGTCAGGAGAAATATTAACAACCTCAGATATGCAGATGACATCACGCTAATGACAGAAAGTGAAGAAGAACTAAAGAGCCTCTTGATGAGGGTGAAAGAGGAGAGTGAAAAAGTTAGCTTAAAACTCAACATTCAAAAAACTAAGATCATGGCATCCAGTCACATCACTTCATGGCAAATAGATGGGAAAAAGTGGAAGCAGTGAGAAATTTTATTTTCTTGGGGTCCAAAACACTGGTGACTGCAGTTATGAAATTAAAAGACGTTTGCTCCTTGGAAGGAAAGCTGTGACAAACCTAGACAGAGTATTAAAAAGCAGAGACATCACTTTGCAGACAAAGGTCTGTGTAGTCAAAGATATGGTTTTTCCAGTGGTCATGTACGGATGTGAGAATTGGACCATAAAGAAGGCTGAGCACTGAAGAATTGATGCTTTTGAATAGTGGTGCTGGAGAAGACTCTTGAGAGTCTCTTGGACTGCAGATCAAACCAGTCAATCCTAAAGGAAGTCAACCCTGAATGTTCATTGAAACCACTGATGCTGAAGCTGAAGCTCCGAGACTTGGGCCACTTGATTCGAAGAGTCGACTCATTAGAAAAGACCCTGATGCTGGGAAAGACTGGAGGCCAAAGGAGAAGGGGGTGGCAGAGGATGAGATGGTTAGATAGCATCACCAACTCAGTGGACATGAATCTGAATCAATTCCGGAAGACAGAGGAGGGCAAAAGAGCCTGGTGTGCTGCAGTCCATGGGGACCCAGAGTCGGACAAGATTTAGTGACTGCACAGAAACTGCCCTGTATCTACTCAAGAAACTCCATTTGCAATTTAAATTTTGCCACAAAGAAAGTTCCTAGCCCACATGGTTTCATTGGCAAATGTAATCAAACATTTGGGGAAGATATTTTTCTACACAGACTCTTCCAGAAAATAAGATTTTATGAGGCCACCTCATAAAATTGACTTTATGAGATCAAACTCAGACAAGATAACACAAGAAAAAAATTCATGGACCAACCTCCCTCATAAGAACACAAAAATCTTTTAACAAAATATTAGTAAATCCAATCAAGCAAAATATAAAGAGACCACACCGTGACCGTGGGGAGTTTATGCCGGGAATGCAAGGCTGGCTCGACACTCTAAAACCAACCAGCATAACGCACTGTCTTAGCAGAGTAACCAAGGAAATCCACGGGAATGCAAGGCTGGCTCGACACCCTAAAATCAACCAGCATAACGCACTGTCTTAGCAGAGTAACCAAGGAAATCCACGTGATCACCTCAGTAGATGCAGCCAAGAATGCAAGGCTGGCTCGACACCCTAAAATCAACCAGCATAATGCACTGTCTTAGCAGAGTAACCAAGGAAATCCACATGATCACCTCAACCAATGCAGCCAAAGCACTTGACAAAATTCAATGCCATTCATGGTAAGACTTCTCAGCAACCCTGGAGGAGGAAATGGCAACCCACTTCAGTATTCTTGCCTGGAAAATTCTATGGACAGAGGAGCCTGGCAGGCTACAATCCATGAGGTCACAAAGAGTCGAACATGACTGAGTGACTGAGCATACATGCATGCAACGTATTCTACATAAATTTTTACTGTTGTGTAAAGCAAATAAAGATCTTTCTCAAAATATTAACATTATAGCTTAAAATAATAATAATAAAAGAATGCTCAGCAAAGTGGGAATGGAATGGAACTTAAGCAACTTGATGTGGATGTCTATATAAAACCTGTAGCTGAAGTCATGAATAATGGTGAAAACCTGGACACTGCCCCCAAGGGCAGGAACAGAGTCAGAATGCCCTCTTATTGTCTCCATTTAACCTTGTCCTGGAGGTCCTAGCCATGGCAGGAAGGCAAGAAAAAGAAATAAGAAGCATACAGGTGTAAAGGGACACCATGAGCTTATAGGTAGAAAATCCTTTTAAAATGTCAAAAGTAGCTTCTAGAACTACTAAGTAAATTTAGCAGAGTTGAGGGATAAAGGGTCAATTCAGAAAAATCAACCATATTTCTATATGCTAGTACTGAAACATTGAGGAAATTTTTTCTTTTTTTTTTTTTTTTTTTGGCCTCTCTGCATGGCTAGAGGGGTCTTAGTTCCCCAGTTAGGGACTGAATCCAGGCCATGCCAGAGTTCTGACCAATGGACTGCCAGAGAATTTCTGGAAAATAAATTTTTTAAAAATAGCATTAAAAGCATCAAATGATCAACTAATGAATCAAGTGGTAAGGAATCAAAATAATTAAAAATACAGGAGATTTTTCAGAAAGAAGACTGAAAATTTTTGCTGAGAGAGACTAGGGAAGACTTCACTTTCACTTTTCACTTTCATGCATTGGAGAAGGAAATGGCAACCCACTCCAGTGTTCTTGCCTGGAGAATCCCAGGGACCGGGGAGCCTGGTGGGCTGCTGTCTATGGGGTCGCACAGAGTCGGACACGACTGAAGCGACTTACCAGCAACCAAACCATGGAGAGATACATTGTGTTTGTAGACTAAGAAACTCAGCATTTCTAAGGTACTCATTCTCTCCAAAATAGTGTAGAATCATTGAAAATTCTATCAAAGTTTCAAGAGACTTTTTAAGTTTTTGACAAGCTGTTCTCATTTGAAGGAGCCCCTGGTAGTCCAGTGGTTAGGACCCTGTGCTTCCTCGGCAGAAGGCGTGGGTTTGACCCCTGATCAGGGAGCCAGGATCCCACACGTTGCACAGCAAGGCCAAAAAAGAAGAAAGATGATTCTAATTTGAAATGGAATTGCAAAGGATCTAGAATAGCCAAGCGAAATTTGAAGAAGTAGACGAAGCTGAAGGCTTCCACTCTGACGGCTTACTATGAAGCGGTAGTAATTAAGACAGGGAAGTACTGACACAATGCCAGACAAATGGGTTAATGGAAAATGGAGCAGGGGATCCAGGAACAGACTCCTAAACATATGGCTAATTGACTTTTCAACTAGATGCCAAGTCAATTCAACAGGGAGAGAAAAGATTTTTAAAAGATGGCGCTGGGACAACTGGATATGATATAGAAAAAAACTGAACCTCAACTTCTAGCTCTGCACAAAAATAAAACCTGGATGGGTCAGGGACATAAAGATAAACCCAGAACCTGCTGGAAGAAAAGATAAGAGAAAACCTTCACGACCTCAGGGTAGGTGAAGATTTCTTTCAAGTCACAAAAGCACCAAACATACAAGGAAAAAATTGACAAATTGGTTTTCATCAGAATCAAAATTTTCTTTTCATCAAAAGACACCGTTAACATAACTGAATCACTTTGCTGTACAACTAAAACTAACATTATACTGTAAATCGACTATACTTCAATTTTTTTAAGTCACCAATAAGAAAATGCATAGACAATTCACATGCTGGAGGAAAAGAATTCACGATACAATTTCTGATGAAGGATTTGTGTTCAAAATATGTAAAGAGCACCAACCAACAAACAAGAAAAATACAACCAAGTTTTTAAAACAGGCAAAATATTTGGGTAGGCATTTCACTAAAGGAGATGGACAAATGACCAATAACCCTGGAGAGGTGCCCAGTATCTGCAGACATCCGGGAAATGCAGGTGAAAATCACAAGGAGATATCCACACACCCCCATTAGAATCTATGGGGCTTCCCCAGTGACTCAGCAGTAAAGAATCTGCCTGCAATGCAGGAAATGTGGGTTCAATCCCTGGGTTGGGAAAGTCCCCTGGATGAGGAAACGGCAACCCACTCCAGTATTCTTGCCTGGAGAATCCCATGGACAGAGGAGCCTGGTGGGCTATAGTCCATGGGGTCACAAAGAGTCAGACACCACTTAGCAACTAAACAGCAAGCACCCATTAGAATGGCTACTATTCAAAGACCGATGAGAGAGACTTCCCTGGTGGTCCAGTGGTTAAGCCTCCGTGCTTCCAACACAGGGAGCATTGGTTCAGTCCCTGGTTGAGGAACTAAGTTCGCACATGCAGTGCAGCACGGCAAATAAATAAATAGAAAAGAAGAAACCCACAAAGACCGATGACACCAGGTGTTATTAAGGACATCAAAGAACTAAAAAGCTCTTATTTTGCCAGCAGGGACATAAAGCTATATAACCATTCAGGGAACTCTTGGGGAGTTTCTTATTAAGTTAAATATCCCCCTGTTCTAAACTACAGGGTCTTCTCTAACCTGGTGGCTCAGACGGTAAAGCGTCTGCCTACAATGAGGGAGACCCGGGTTCAATCCCTGGGTCGGAAAGATCTCCTGGAGAAGGAAATGGCAACCCAGTCCAGTATTCCTGCCTGGAAAACCCCACGGGCAAAGGAACCTGGCAGGTCCACGGGGTCACAAAGAGTCGGACACGACTGAGCGGCTTCACTTTCTTTTCTTTCTTTCTAAACTCCAGCAATTTGATGCCCAGGTATTAATCCCCAAGAGAAATGAAAACACGTCCCTGTATCAGTTACCCATGGCTGCGTAACAAATCCCCACAAACTCGGTGGCTGAAGAGAACACGCACTGGCTAGCCGCGGGGATATAGATCAGAGGTCTCTTGCGGCGTGGGTCTGGTGACGCTGAGATCACAGGTCAGCCAGACTGGGCTTGTCTGGAGGCTCAGGGTCAAATCCAGCTCTTGGCGTTGTAGGATCCAGCTGGCACAGGCCCCCTCCATCTCTTAAACGGCAGCGCAGCGGTCTCCTCCAACCCCTTCCCCACCTCCACTGGGGAAAACTCTCCTTTTAAAGGGACCGTGAGACTGAGTCCCTCTCACCGCCTGCTCTCCTGTCTCCATATAACATGATTTGATCTCAGGAGTAACAGCAGGCCATATCACAGGTCCCACCTGCTCAAAATGAAGGGTGAGTTCAGGGGCCAGTCTTAGGATCTGCATGCCTTGGTATGGGAATGTTCCAGCAAGCCTCATTCGTAAGAGCCGAAGGGCAGAAGCCACCAGATATCCGTGAGCAGCTGAGGCTCAGCCTCTAAGGCTGTGGCTGAGTGGACACACTCAGCCCTGAAAAGGAACCACGGGCACACACACGTGAATGGTATCAAAACGTTACATCAGTAAGGCGGTTACCCCCAGGAACACAGGGCCGCAGTTCAGAACCCACCATATGTGCATTTTGGAACGACACAGTTAAGCAGGAGGAGCCAGGGGGTCACTGTTGGAGTGGGCCTCACAGGTGAGCAGGGAGGTGCTGGAATGGTCCTCGTGATGGGTTAGAGTTGGGGTCATCAGCAGGAACTGGTGATTAGCTTCATATAAATACAGATGTTACACAGAGAAATATTTACAGATGGTGTCCATACTTAGGTTCCGATATGCGCTTATGTTTCCTTGCTCTGTGGATGCGCCTAGAAGCTAAGACACTCCAACAGCCACGAGCACCCCAGCACCCAGATCTTGATTTCTAACACCTTCCATTGGAGGAACCAGAGCTTCTTAGAGAACTGGCCGATTTTAGGGCTGTGGCGGGAGATACAGATGATGAGTCTGGAGCACCTTGTGGTGCCAGAAAGTAAGGATGTGCCTAGCCACCCCCCACACCACAGAAAAAAACAAACCTGCAGTGAGGACACACATATCAATATACACAGATGTCACCCAAAAAGAGCCCCTGGTGGGCCAAAGTGGGGAAATCTGAGCAACAAAATAACTTCTTTTTTTTTTAATTTTTAAAAATTAGCGTATTCATTTATTTTACTTTCAGCTGTGCTGGCTCTTCACTGCTGCACGGGCTTTTCTCTAGTTGCAGCAGTGGGGGCTACATTCCAGCTGCGGTTCATGGGCTTCTCCTTGCAGGGGCTTCTCTTGTGGAGCTCGGGCTTCAGCAGTTGCAGCACGTGGGCTCAGCACGTTGTGGCTCTTGGGCTCTAGAGCACAGGCTCAGTAGTTGTGGCACAGGGGCTTGGTGGCATTCAGGATCTCCCCGGACCAGGGATCGAAACTGCGTCCCTTGCATCGGCAGGCAGATTCTTTACTGCTGAGTAACCAGGGAAGCCTCGGAGTGTAGGTACTCCCCGGGGCTGGGGAGGCATTGTCCCATCTCCCTAGGTGAGCACGCGGACATCCTTCCAGGGGACAGCAGGGAAGGTGGGCAGAGTAGCTTTACTGAGGACATCTGGAGGCACACGTCAGCCAGGTGGTCATGGTCTATACCCTCAGCCTTAAGTCATGCTGACAGTAAACACCTCTGATGCAACGTGAGAAGGGCACCCTGCCTCTGTGTTCTTGCCCCCAAACTTTTCACTCCAGTCTTGAGGAAGACATCAGACAAATCCCCATAGAGGGACATTCTATGAAATCTCTGGCCAGTCCTCCTAGAAACCATCAAAGGTGATCAAAACCCAGGGATGTCTGAGAAGGTCACAGCCCAGAGGAGCCCTAGGAGACATGACAACCAACTGTCTGGTACATCCCAGGTGGGGTCCTGGGACAGGAAAGGGACATAGGGAAAAAACTAAGGAATGTGAATTAGGTTCAAACTTTTAGTTGATGATAAATATTGTGTCGATGTTGTGACTCGACTGACGTAAGATGTTCGTAGAGGGGAAGTGGGTGTGGCGTGTATGACAACCCTCTGAACTATCTTTGATGTTTTGTGTAAGTCTGAATCTGTCCTAACATCAAAAGTTTACTTTAAAACCCTTAAAACGTGGGCTGCAGACACGTGGCAGGCTGGGAAAAGCCAAACCCCATGCCTGTAACTCAAAGCATATGCTGCAGATGGAAACATTGAAATGAAACACCGTGGATCCAAGGCCTGGTCTCACTTTCTAAACACGCCCAGGACAGGATTCCCATCCATGTGTAAAAACCGTCCTCGTCCGTTTGACCCCTGCTGGGGCCCGAGGAGCTGTTGAGCGGGTAGACGTGGTCATCTACCTCCTCCCTCGAACCCATCCTGCTGTCTGTCTTGGGACTTTCCTTCCCTCCACGGATTCATCTGTTTATCAGCTTATTCTTTATCGAGTTTGTGTGCAGGTGTGCATGCGCTCAGTTGGGTGTGACCCTTTGTGACCCCATGGACTGAATCCCCTGTCCATGGGATTCTCCAGGCAAGAATGCTGGGGTAGGTTGCCATTTCCTGGTCCAGGGGATCTTCCCGACCCAAGGATAGAAGCCACATCCCTTGCTTCTCCTGCATTGGCAGGCGCATTCTTTACCAGCTGAGCCATCAGGGAAAACTCTATCAAGTGTAAATACCTCTTAACCGTACAACACCCCTTCTTCAGAATTTGGGATGACACTAGAGCCTATTATCCAGAATGAAGTAACTCAGAAAGAAAAGCACCAATACAGGATACTAACGCATATATATGGGATTCAGAAAGATGGCAACAATGACCCTATATGCAAGACAGCAAAAGAGACACAGAGATAAAGAACAGACTTTTGGACTCTGTGGGAGAAGGCGAGGGTGGGATGATTTGAGAGAACAGCATTGAAACATGTATATTATCATATGTGAAATAGATTGCCAGTCTAGGAAGGAAAGTTATGACCAACCTAGGCAGCATATTGAATAGCAGAGACATTACTTTGTTAACAAAGGTCCGTCTAGTCAAGGCTATGATTTTTCCAGTGGTCATGTATGGATGTGAGAGTTGGACGGTGAAGAAAGCTGAGCACCAAAGAATTGATGCTTTTGAACTATGGTGTTGGAGAAGACTCTTGAGAGTCCCTTGGACTACAAGGAGATCCAACCAGTCCATCCTAAAGGAGATCAGTCCTGAATATTCATTGGAAGGACTGATGTTGAAGCTGAAACTCCAATCCTTTGACCCCCTGATGCGAAGAGCTGACTCATTTGAAAAGACCCTGATGCTGGGAAAGATTGAGGGCAGGAGTAGAAGGGGACGACAGAGGATGAGATGGTTGGATGGCATCACCGACTCAATGGACATGGGTTTGGGTGGACTCTGGGAGTTGGTGATGGACAGGGAGGCCTGGTGTGCTGCGGTTCATGGGGTCGCAAAGAGTCGGACATGACTGAGCGACTGAATTGAACTGAACTAGGTTCGATGCATGAGACAGGGCGCTCAGGGCCGGTGCACTGGGACGACCCTGAGGGATGGGATGGAGAGGGAGGTGGGAGGGGGGTTCAGGATGGGGTTCAGTACACCCGTGGCTGATTCGTGTCGATGTATGGTGAAAGCCACTACAATATTGTAAAGTAATTAGCCTCCAATTAAGATAAATAAATTAATTTTAAAAAAAGAATTAAAAAAGATAACAACACCCTTCTTCAGAATTTGTAATGGAACTCCTGAGAGTATTGCAGACTTCCAGGTATTTTAAACAAGCTATGACAGTAAAATTCAACGTGTGATCTACAACTTTAAAAGATGATGCTGAGCTCAAGAAGCCGCCGATACGGACGAGAACAGGCTGTCTGCTTCCGTCTACAGGACGTCCAAGTGCTGTCACAGGCGCTCGGTGGCGACAGGAATCCGGAAGTGGTCGTTGGGGCCGGGTGGGGGGAGGGAGGGCCTGAGGGAACTATCTGAGCTAATGCTTTTGTTGCCTCTAATTAAAAAAAAATGTTTTTTTTTAACTGTGGTAAAATCCACATAAAATGTTTACAGCCCTAACCATTTCTAAGTGCACCGCTCTGTGGCATAAGTACATTCGCCATGTTGTACAAGCGTCACCATGGTTCTTTCCAGAACTTTCTCATCTCCCCAAACTCAAACTCTCTCCTCTTAAACATGAGCTCCCAGTCCATCCCCAGCCCCTGGCCTCCACCATCCTGCTTCGTCTGTATGGATTTTTTTTTTTTCTTTCTCTTTTCCTCACTCTCTTTTTTTAAATTGAAGCCAAAAAAAAAAAAAAAAAAACAACCACACGACATCAAATTCATCACCTGGACCATTTTTACGTGTAAATTTCAGGGGCATGACGTCCCTTCCCACTGTGCAGCCATCACCGTCATCCACGCCCAGAACTTTTCATCTGGCGAGTAGAAAACTCTGCACCCGTGAAACACTGACCCCGCTTCTCTGTTTCTGTAGGTTTGACTACTCCAGGCCCCTGGGTAAATGGAATCAATCAATGTTTGTCCTTTTGTGACTGGCTTATTTCACTTGGCACAATGCCCTCAGCGACCCCCAGGAGGGCAGGTGTCAGGACTTCCTCCCTCTTTGAGTATGTACGATATTCCATTGTGTAGATAAACAACATTTTCTTTATCCATTCATCCTTCAGTGGATATCCGAGTTGCTTCTACCTCTTGGCATCTGTGAAAGACGTTGCAGTAAACGTGGATGTGCACGTATCTCTTCTAGACCCTGATTTCAGTCCTTCTGGGTACATAGCTAAGGGTGGGACTGCTGGGTCATACAGTAATTCTACGTTTGTTTGAGAAAACTTCATACTGTTTTCCACAGCTGTTGGTCATTGCTGTTTGGTCGCTAAGTTGTGTCTGACTCTTTTGTGACCCTGTGGACTGTAACCCGCCAGGCTCCTGTGTCCCTTGGATTTTCCCAGCAGGAGTAGTTGACGTTTCCTTCTCCAAGGGATCGTCCCAAGCCAGGGATCGAGCCTGTGTCTCCTGCATTTGACAGGTAGAGTCTTTCCCACTGACCCACCTGGAAGCCCATTTCCACAGCGGCTTTACCATTTTGCATTCCCATGAACAATGCACAAGGGTTTCACCTTCTCCACACCTTCACCGACACTTACTTTCTATTTTTATGATACTGGTATCTCATTGTGGTTCTACTTAACTTTTGCACATACAGAACACAGTTATAAAAACTCTTAATGTCCTTCTCTGCTGATTCATGATAACATCTTTGTGAACCCTGGGGAGGCTTGGAGGACTGGTTACTCTCCTCATGGGTTGAGTTCCCTGCTTCCTGGCGTGTCTGGTAATTTCTGCTTGCGTGCCTGCCATTCTGAGCTGTCCCTCATCGAGTGCTGGATATTTTGTGTTCCTGCAGATCTTCCGGAGCTTTGTTACAGGATGCAGTGACATTACTTGGGAGCAGTGTGATCCTTTTGAACTTTGTTTTTATGACTTGTTAAGTGGCTCCAGAGCAGGGCTCAGGCTTTGTTGTCGTTCGGTTGCTCAGTCGTGTCCGACTCTCTGCCACCCCAGGGACTGCAGCACGCCAGGCTTCCTTGTCCTTCACCATCTCCTGGAGTTTGCTCAGACTCATGTCCATCGAGTCGGTGATGCCATCCAGCTCAGTCTGGGGCTCACTGTTCTCTAACACAGAGGCGAGCTTGTCCAGAGGTCTGGCTGGTTGGAGCCCGCAGTGTGATGGTGAACTGTAGCATCTTACCTTTCCAGATGGCTCTTCACATGCCCCTTCCAAGGCAGGCACGGGCCAGTCTTCCACTGGATTCTCCAGGGGACCCTCTCAGCTGGCCAGTGTTCTCTGGGCAGCTCTCCCCTCTCTGACACTGTATCATGGCAGCTAGCCACCTGAACTCCCCAGACTCTCACCCAGAGGATCCACCAGGACCACGTCGTCCCTCTTCTCACGTTACAACCTGGAAACTCCCTCAAGTCAGTGAGTTGCAGCAGGTGTAGGGCCCACCTCACCTGCCCCTTCTCTCAGGGATCTTTGTCCTGTGGTACCTGGTGTCCAGTGCCTTAAGAACCACACTTTCATTCATTTTGTCTGGTTGTTCATTGTTTTTTTGGTTGTTTCAAGTGGGACGGTAAATTCTCCATCACAGCCGGAAGGGAAAGTTTTTCCTAATGGAAATGCCCTAAGTCTGGTTTTTCATGATGGCCACAGAGGGTATCCAACGGACAAAACTCACTGAATTCACTTGATCCAGCAGGTCCTCATCTGAGTGTTGTTGTTGTTCAGTCGCTCAGGTGTGTCTGACTTTGCAACCCGAGGAACTGCAGCATGCCAGGCTTCCCTGTCCTTCACCATCTCCTGGAGCTTGCTCAAATTCATGTCCACTGAGTCGGTGATGCCATCCAACCATCTCATCCTCTGTCGTCCCCTTCTCCTCCCTCCTTCAATCTTTCACAGCATCAGGGTCTTTTCCAATGAGTCAGCTCTTCGTATCAGGCAGCCAAAGTATTGGAGCTTTGGTTTCAGCATCGGTCCTTCCAATGAGCACTCAGGACTGATCTCCTTTAGGATGAACTGGTTTGATCTCCTCGCAGCCCTAGTGACTCTCAAGAGTCTTCTCCAATACCACAGTTCAAAAGCATCAATTCTTCAGTGCTCAGCCTTCTTTGTGGTCCAACTCTCACATCTATACGTGATTACTGGAGAAACCACAGCTTTGACTATACAGACTTTTGTTGGCAAAGTAATGTCTCTGCTTTTTAATATGCTGTCTAGGTTGGTCATAGCTGTTCTTTCAAGGAGCAAGCATCTTTTAATTTCATGGCTGCAGTCACCATCTGCAGTGATCTCAGAGCCCGAGAAAGTAAATCTGTCACGGTTTCCATTGTTTACCCATCTATTTTCCATGAAGTGGTGGCACTATATGCCATGGCCTTTGTTTTTTGAATGTTGAGTTTTAAGCCAGCTTTTTCACTCTCCTCTTTCACTTTCATCATGAGGAACTTTAGTTCCTCTTTGCTTTCTGCCATAAGGGTGGTGTCATCTGCATGTTTGAGGTTATTGATATTTCTCCCGGCAATCTTGATTCCAGCTCGTGCTTCGTCCAGTCCAGCATTTCACTTGATGTACTCTGCATATAAGTTAAATAAACAGGGTGACAATATACAGCCTTGACATACTCCTTTCCCAACTTGGAACCGGTCCGTTGTTCCATGTCCGGTTCTAACTCTTGCTTCTTGACCTGCATACAGGTTTCTCAGGAGGCAGGTAAGGTGGTCTGGTATTCCCGTCTTTTTAAGTATTTTCTACAGTTTATTGTGATCCACACAGTCAAAGTCTTTAGCATAGTCAATAAAGCAGAAGTAGGTGTTTTTCTGGAATTCTATTGCTTTTCCTATGATCCAACAGATGTTTGCAATTTGATCTCTGGTTCCTCTGCCTTTTCTAAACCCAGCTTGAACATCTGGAAGTTCTCGGTTCACATACTGTTGAAGCCTAACTTGCAGAATTTTGAACATTACTTTGCTAGCATTTGAAATGAGTGTAATTGTGCAGTAGTTTGAAGGGGCTTCCCTGGTAGCTCAGCTGGTAAAGAATCCGCCTGCAATGCAGGAGATCTGGGTTCGATCCCTGGGTTGGGAAGATCCTCTGCAAAAGGGAAAGGCTACTCACTCTAGTATTCTGGCCTGGAGAATTCCATGGACTGTATAGTCCATGGGGTCACAAAGAGTCAGCCACAACTGAGTGACTTTCACTTTCACTTGAACATTCTTTGGCATTGCCTTTCTTTGGAATTGGAATGAAAACTGACCTTTTCCAGACCTGTGGTCACTGCTGAGTGTTCCAAATTTGCTGGCATATTGAGTGCAGCACTTTCATCTGAGTGTACACCCAAGAAAACTGGACAGAGGAACACAAAGAGAGATCTGCACACTCGTGTTCACAGTTGCATTATTCACAGTAGCCAAAGGTGGAAGCGACCCAAGTGTCCACTGACAGATGAAGGGTAAACAAGACGTGTTGTGTCCAAACCACACAGTACTGTGCAACCTCAAAAGGGAAAGAAATGATGGCACAGGCTACATGGATGAACCTGAGGATGTCATGCTAAGTGAGATATGCCAGGTGCAAAAGGACGACACCTGTAGGATTCCACTGATATGAGTGTGATGGTCAGTTTTATGTGCCTGCTTGACCGGCACGAGTGGCGATATTTGGTCAAAGTTTATTCTGGGTTTTCCCGTGAAGATTTCTTTTTCCTTTGTCTGAGATTAGCCTTTAAATCAGTAGACTGAGTAATGCAGATTGCCCTCCCTAATGTAGACTGGCCTCTTCCAATCAGGTGATGATCTGAATAGAACAAAAGGCTGACCCTCTGAACGTGAGTTTGAGCAGATTCCAGGGGATGGTGAAGGAGTGGGAAGCCTGGTGTGCTGCCTTTCCTGTGTCGCAAAGAGTCAGACACAACTGAGTGACTGAACAGCCCAGAATAAGAGGGGATTCTTCCTGCCTCAGGGCCTTCAAACCGGGATATTGACCTTTTCTTACCTTCAGAGTCCAAATGAAACCTTGGTTCCCCTGAGTCTCACTCATCCTGCCGACCTTGGGACTTACAGCTTCCATAAACACGTGAGTCAGTTCCTTATAATAAATCTCTTTGAAAATACACAGACACACCCCATTGATTCCGTTTGTCTGGAAAACCCTGACTAATACAACGAGGGCCCTAGAGAAGTCAAATCCACAGAGACAGACAGTCGGTGCAGGGCTGAGAGAGAGGAAGGCGCGTGTAGAGTGGATCGCAGCCACTGGGCTGTCGTTTGGTGGGTCAGTTGTGTCTAACTCTTTATGACCCCATGGACTGTAGCCCGTTAGACTCCCCCATGGAATTCTCCAGGAAAAAGTACTGGAGTGGGTTGCCATTCCCTTCTCCAGGGGATCTCCCCGAACCAGGGATTGAACCTGGGTCTCCTGCGCTGCAGGCAGATTCTTTACCAACCGAGCCACTGGGGAGGTGGTGGTGACTTTGGCACAACGACGTAAGTGTGTTGAATGCCACGGAGCCGTGCGCTTAAACAAGGTTAGGATGGCAAAGCTTACGTCCCGTATATTTTATGACAAACACTGAACCGAGCAGCTCAGCTCTGTGCAGAGAGGAACGTCACCCAGAGCCGCAGCCGCACGCCGGGGACCCGGAAGTCTCTGCCACCAGAGTCACAGCGCCGGTTGACCCATCTAAAGCTGGCAGCCGAGATAAGAGTGCCTCCATGACCTTGCCTGACAGCAGACGCCGAGAGATGGCCCGGCCTCCAGAAACCCGAACGAGATTCGTGACCTGCATCCAACAGATACTGTCAATGTGGTCGTAAACACAGGCTTTGCCCGAGTCCACCCCTTGTCGGATGCTTGCCTGCTGGAGCCCTCTGTGATCCGGCCCCCTGCACCGGCCTCTCCTTGAGCCTGCAGCTCAGCTGCGATCCTGGTGTCTCTCTCTCCCGTCATCACAGGAATGCCCCGTGGGTCCCAGGGTTTTGGGAGCCAGTCCTCGTCGCCCACAAGGCTATATGCCTCTGTTGCTGGTGAGGAATCACCTCTCCAGGGGCAGAGATGGGAAGCCAGGAAACCAGCTGCCTCACCCAGGCGTTCAGCACACACGAGCACCGGGCACCTCGGGGGAGCCCAGAAAACACATGCATCCAGGTGCCCCGACGGCTGCTTGCCCCTTCTGTTCCTACCGTGCCGGGAGGCCAGGCCAGGCCGTAGGTCCCGCAGGACTCACCGCCCTGAGGGCTGTCACAATGTGACCAGAGGGACAGCTGCCAGGAGCTCTGAGGGGCCAGTGCCAAGGGGCCCCGGGCGCCAGGTGGCAGTCCTGGGAACCCACACACACTCCCCGCTGGGGACTGGCCCCACACTCCTGCCTCCACTGGCCCCTCGCAGGTGCTGAGACCCTGGGCAGAGACCCTGAGAGCCGGCAGGGGTCTGGCAGCAGACCAGGGGTGAAGCTTCGAGGGTGAAACCTGGGGGCCTGAAGGTTCTGGCGGACAGAAGGAGTGGCGTCATCACAGCGTGGTCTACTGACCCCAGTGCACCTGAGTATCTTTGGGAGAAAACAAGGAGCCAGGACACCCTAGACAGCCGCCAGTTGGTCGGGGGAGGGTCCCTGCCCATGTGAGTCGGCTTAGGTCTGCCCAAAGCCCCACCCAGGGTTTCCAGGACGACATGCCGGGTCCATGCGGCCAACACCGCCGCCTGGTGGCCAGTGGGTGAGCAGCATGGGGCCTGTCCCTGCTCACCTCCAAGCCAGACGGATGCAGGGACAGAGGGCGGTGGGGCTGACGACCCTAGGCCTCTGGGCCCAGCTGTCTTGAGAGGCTCCCCCACCCCCTGACTCCCTTCCTCCAGGCCTGGAAGGGACAGGGATGGGCAACAGCTGTGCTGACCTCTCACCACATAGGCCTCGGTGCCCCCAGGGCTGGGCCCTGTGTCTATGGTGTGGGGTAAAGAGATGACCCCTGCCCCCAGGGAGCCCCCAGAAGCAAGGAGGTGGGAGCCAAGTGTCACAGGGATCAAGGCCTCAGGCCAGACCTCGGCGGGTACAGGCGGCTGGGGTCTGGCCGCAGGGTCCCCGGAGCAGCCCAGGGGGCTGGGTCAGTGAGGAAGGCAAGGCACCAGACCACCAGGGACCCCTCCGTCCTGTCTGGTCGGCAGAGGCAGGGCCTCCGGCCAGGATGGGCCAGGGCCAAGTGTGGACACGCTCTGGACATGAGCGCTGGCCCTCCAGCAGCCGGGAGCACGTCCCGTCCTGCGGCTCAGCAGGGCTGCTCGCGGGGCCAGGGCAGACGGGCATGGCCCAGCCCAGCGTGACCACGGAGCCCAGTTCTGGGCCCTCGGCCCCTTGCCCCCGGGTCACAGGCCCCAGCCGGGACCCATAGTAGGGACTCTCACAGCCAGACCCCCCGAGGGGCCTGCCTGGCCATCACCTGATCTCAGGTGCAAACACGGAGGTCACATCCTGCAGCAGACTTGGGACCTCAGCCCCAGAACTAGGCTCCGCGTGTCCCTGAGACGCAGCCGGGAACACCCTGCGGCCTGTCCTCGCCCACCCACCCAGCCACCCACTGGGACGCAGAGCGGGTGCGGCCGAAGCACCCTGGGCTCTCCCAAGCCCTTCTGCTCTCTGCAGGAAGGGCGCCCTGCTGGGGGCCCTGGGTGCTCTTCTACGCACAGCGTCCTTGGGAGAGCCTGACCACCGGTGTCGGGGTGGGGTGGGGGGGTGATGGTGGCCCCGAGAACCCTGCCACCCAGCTGTTCCCGGAAGTTTGTCTCTCAGGGTGCCCCATCCCCAGGGTCTGTTCCACCCAAGACAAGGGCCCCCCACCCCAGCCTCACCCTGGCACCCCGAGGGAGTTCTCAAAGTCCCCGCTGCCCTGGCCCTGACCCAGGGATCAGCAGGCGCCCCACCCAGGGGATTTGTAAGGGTTCCCCAGGTACCAGGACTGAGAACCACTCCCTTCTCTGTACCTCGTTCTCTTCGACTGGGACCCAGGAATGATCAAGCCAACCACGGTTCACAGGGGTGGAGGCCCTGAGCACTGACAGGCCTCAGCCTGGGGAAGCAGGGTGCATGATCGAGCCAACCACGGTTCATAGGGGTGGAAGCCCTGAGCACTGACAGGCCTCAGCCCGGGGAAGCAGGGCACATGCGGGAGAGACCCCTGTCCGTTTTACAAACAGGAAGCCTGTGGCTGCAGAGGGACCTGACCAAAGTCTGCAGGGCAGAGCCTCGGGCCTGGGGTCACCGTGGCACAGACTGGCGTGCTGCGGGGAGGGGCAGAGCGGTCCTCACCCCCAATCCTGGGCTCAGTGCTGGAGTAAAGAGTCACCCTAACTTGGGGGTTAATATGGGGGGACAGAGAGCTGGCTGTGTTCCCCAGTGTCCCCACTGCCCCATGTCCTCCCTGGGCTGGGAGGGCCAGTCCCGTGGGCTTGCCAGCGATGGAACGAATGTCGGAGCACTGCTGGGAGAGCTCCCTGGCCCTGTCACCAGCAGAGGGCCCACCCTGGCCGCCCCCTCCTCAGAGCGGGGCAGCCCCCAGGCGGATCTCAAGCCACACGAATGGGCAGGGGGTGGGCATGAAGGGCCTCCTACTTGGTTGGTGTGGGTTCCCCACCCCCGCCTGCCCAGGGTCCTGTGAGTCTTCGCTTGGAGGGGGGAACTCCCTGCAGCCCAGCCTTGCCCAGCAGAGGGCAGCTGCAGCCTGGGCTCTGGGGGCAGGGACTGCAGGGGTTGATGGAGGGCACTCAGGCAGTGGGACCACTTCTATAAAACGGAGCACACGTGCCTGCCCCCCCGGGGTGGGGGGAGGGGAGAAGACGCCCTTCTTCACAACTGCTTCCTGGTGGGAAACCCACAGAGCCCCCACACTCTCTGCCCACAGCCGCTGCCACGTGTCTGTCATCAAGATGCCCTTCTTATTCACGGGATAAAACGAGCAGCTCCTAAGGGTCCATGTGGGTTGTGACGGGCATGCTCCGCCGGGTCTGTCCCACCCTGCCTGTGTGGCGCCCTCCCCGCCACGGGTGGCAGGTGGCCGTGCAGAGCTCTGGGGTGCCTGACCCCCACTCCCCACCCCATCACTGCTGCTCTGGGTCTCAGTTCCCTCATCTGACAGAGGAGGAGAACTTCAACTTTGGCATTAAGTGAGTAATGCCACTGTGTTACTCAGGGGACAGTCCAGCCCCATGGCCAGGTGGCCCCCCACACCGCCGCCCCCGCCCCCTCCCTGAGCCTGCACAGGGCCCGGCCCCGGCAGGAAGGCGGGCTCAGAGGAGCGTTTCCGCCCAGGCAGGGCCGCCGAGTGCAGACCCTGATAAGGGCGCACATGGCTGGCTGCACGTCCGCCTTTTGTCCCCAGCTCCGGTCAGTCTTTCCTGCCAGGGTGAGAAGCCTGAGCGCCTGGTGATGGCCTCCCTCCACCTCCTTCCTCCACCTCCTCTTGGTCCCTGGCTCTGTGGTCCAGGGTCTGGGGGAGTTGGAGGCCCCTGGGGGCAGGGTCCTCAGGACCCGCTGGGAATCTGAACTGAGCTGACCAGGCTTCCTTCCTGCCGTGTCCCCTCCAGGCCCCGCGATCTGCTGGCTCAGCTCTGGGCGGTGGGGAGGCAGGGAGCGGTCAGCCAGGGTGGCTGTGGGGCCTGGGCGGGCTCAGGCCCCCTGGGGGGCAGACATCACCCCCTCCTGTGCCTGAGGCCCCAGGGAAGCATGGGCCTGGCTCAGCCGGGCTCAGCACCTGCCCTGTCCTGAAGTGACCCGATGTCAAGCAGAGAAGGGGGCCGTCACCCCACACTCAGGGGCCCGCACGCTCAGGGGTCTCCGTCCCACAGAGAGCTGGCGAGCAGAGCTGAGGAGGGCTGCCCCGGCCCCCCTCAGGGGCCTCTCCCACTCCCTGGACTCCAGATGCTGCCCTTGGCTGGGGAAGGCTGACCAGGAAGGCTGGGCCGCGTGTCTGTTTCTGGAACAGAGAGTGGGACCCTTCGGGGCTGCCTCCCCAGTGGCGCCCAGCGGCCCCCTAAGACGCGACCCCCTGCCTTGTGGGGTTGGTAGCAGGGCCTGGTGGGCAGATAGATACTCAGCTACCTGCGCAGGAAGCACTCAGATCTGCTTCTCTTATAACGGCTTTCTTGAGGCACCCACTCCAAGTGTACAATTCAGTGAGTTTGGATACATTTTTTTAATTCTGTTATGTAGAGAATCCGCCTGCCAATGCAGGAGATGTGGGAGATTTGGGTCCGATCCCCGGGTCGGGAAGATTCCCTGGAGGAGGGCATGGCAACCCACTCCAGTATCCTTGCCTGGAGGATCCCGTGGACAGAGGAGACTGGTGGGCTACAGTCTGCGGGGTCGCCAGGAGTCAGACACGACCAAGCCCCTGAGCACAATGATGACACGTATGTAACAGAGCTTCTGCCATCTTCACTGTTTCCACGTGTACAGTTCGGTGGGATGAATCGCGTCCACAGTTTGTGCAGCCACTACCCCGTCTATCCCCAGAAACTTTTCACCCTCCCAATCGGAAATTCTGTGTCTGCTCAACAGTCATCCCCATTCCCTGTCCCCACCGCTGGGTTTCGGTCTGAACAGACGTGCCCGTGTGGGACATTTCCTACAAATAGAATCACACCACTCTCGTCCTTCTAAGCCTTCACTCAGCGTCACGTTTCCAAGGCTCATCCGTGTGGTCACGGTGTCTGCTTCATCCCTCGTTGGCTCAAAACTGTTCCACTGAGCGGTCGGACCGCGGGTGTCTTTCACCCGCCATTCGGCAGTGGATGGACGCCGAGGTTTTTCCCGCTTTCGGTTATTCTGAATAAAGATGATGGCCTGTTTCAGCTTCTTTGTGTACACATCTCGGAGGGGGATGGCTGGAGGGAATTCTGTGCTAACTTTCTGAGCCACAACAGGCTCCTTCTTTCAAAATGTATTTGCTCTGAACTGTGGTCCACTCAGCCCCAGGCAGGGACGCCATGCACCCACAGCTCATGCCTGGGCACGGCTGTGTGCTTCCCGGGTAGTAGGGGCCAGCCGAGGGCATGGTGACCATGGGGCGGGGGGTGGGTGTGGGTGCATCAAGGGATGGGTGGCCGCTTGGCCCATTGTAATGGGGATTACAGCCACCAAAATCATGAATTCGTCCACATAAAAGATGTGCATCTCAGAGGGTGTTTAGGGTGGCAAGGCTGCCCACGTGAGTCCACGTGATGGACACACATCTTGACGCCCTGTCCAAACCCAGGGAACACACCACACCGAGACATCCACTGCCCCGTGGACTCCGTGTGGCGGTCAGTGTCAGTTCGTCCTGTAACGAGCGCATTGTCGAGGGGTGTGGATGGTGGAGGTGGCTGCACTCGAGGGGGGCGGGTCTGTGGGAATTCTCCGTACCTTCCTCTCAGTGTTGCCGTGAACCCAAAGCTGTGCTAAAAACAACCCATCTTTACCAGTGTGCCTCTTCCTGGGGGGCGCGAAGTCACTGAGGCTGGGCCGAGCTGACCTCGAGGGTGCGCGCATCCGGGCCGCCCTCCGCCTCAAGTGGGGCAGGGGCTGTTGCAGGCACCCGCTCCACCGCCCCCACCCCAACCCCAGGTGGTGAGACAAGACGGAAGGGCAGCAGTTTCTCTTTCATGCTTTTGGGAATCAAATCCAACTGGCTCTTTCCAAACGAGCACTTACTACTTCATGGGCTGGACAACACACACACACACAGATTGATTTTCACTTTAGAATCGTCAAATGCAATATAAATAAGCGATCCTGGCCCAGAGGGCCCTTCCCGTGCTGCCCCAGCCACAGGCCTCTGGAGAGGTCACATCCTCTCTAGCTACAGGGCGTGGGGGTGGGGCAGGAGAGTGGGGGTGTCTCCTCGCCCCCCCGAAACCATCTCCCTCAGTCCCTCCGCAGCTCAGCTCACAGGCTCCGGTGATCAGCCCAGAGAGGGGAGGTGGCTCTTTTGCTTTTGGATGTCGTTCCTTTAAATGGTGGGGCGGCCGAGTGGGAAGAGGGTTGGGGCCCCTGTGCTTCCTGAGTCAGACCCAATAAACCATCGGAGGCAGCATTCTGGAATGTCTGGGGGCATTCTGGAGCCCTCTGTGCTTTGCCCCATGAACCCAGCAGGGCCTGGAGCTAGGACTCATGCGTGGAGGGTGGAGGCGGGCATAACTCCCCGAAGCCTGGGTAGGGGTGGGCCCTGGATGCAGTGGCCACCTGCCCCCGCCTGAGTCCTCCACCAGCCCAGCCCCATGGGAAGCTGTTCATGGCCACCCCCGCACCAAGACAGCAGGTTCTTGGGGTGCTCTTCCACCCCAGCCAGGGGGGCCTGGGGCTCGTGCGGAGCCGCCTCCAGCCTCTCCCAGGGCTCCGGTGGCCGGCCTGGCCCGTGGCCTGAGCTCGGCGTTTCCGGCCATTGTCCAGAGCCAGGTTGGCTCCGGAAGCTGCGATCCCCAGGCGAGTCTGGCGGTGCTGGGGAAGGGGCCGGGGGGTTGGGGACACACATCCTGGCTGAGAGTCCAGCTGGCGTCATCTGGGCCAGGCCGGTGGCTGGGGCAGAGGAACCAGGACTCTAGCAGGGTGACTCTCGCACCTGGGTGCCTGCCGGGCCTGGGGAGGGGTCTGCCCAATGCCCCTCCCTCCCCAGGAAGGGACACAGGTCCCCCTTCACAGGTCACACTCGGGTGCCAGTGGGGAGGGCATTGCTGTCCCCAGAGCAGGGTGTTGGTGGGGACTCAGAGTCAGGATAACCAGAGCACAGCTCACCTGGGGCCCCTGGGATCCTGGACCTGGGGAGGGGGCGGGAGCAGCAGGGGAGGGGCAGAGGCTCAGCCAGAAAGGACAGGGTGCCTGTATCCTAACCCCAGCTCTGCCAGGCCTGGTGCCCCAGAGGCCGCCTCTGGGGGCCTCAGCTCGCTCCCGGGGCAGTGGGGCCAAGCAGGAAACCTGCCATGGAGAACGCTGGGGCCTGGAGAAGACCCTGGGCCCCCGGAAGTGGGTCCTGAACACACGGCCCAGATCAGACACCAGCACCGCTTTGCTCCCCAAGCTGGTGGGGGCCCTGCCTTCCTGATTCTGGTCCCGTGTCCCCAAACTGGGGGCCAGGGCAGCGAGAATGGGGCCAGGCTGGGCCTACAGGAGCTTCCCAGACACCGAGGTGACTGCTGGGGACCCCCTGTGACTCCCAGGGGCTCCAGTGGCCGAGTCCAGCCCACCCAGCAGAGCAAAGGCTCCTGTGGAGTTCGATGAGACTCCTGGCTAGCGGTCAGCAAGGAGGGAATGGCCCGCAGGCCACGAGCCTCAAGGGGCCTTGGTTTGGCTCCTTGGTTCGGCTCAGCCCAGAAAACGCCACAAAGTCTGGGTGCCACATGTGTGTTTCCTACTCTGCCCCAGGGCCCATCGGGGAGCAGCCCCTCCAGCTGTCCCAGGATTAGCAGGGCGTGTGGCCAGGCACCACCAGCTCCTCAAGTGACCACACGGGGTGACCACACAGCCCAGAAGTCCCGCTCCCAGGTACATTCCTGGGAGAAGTTCAAGTCCACACAAAAACCTGCACACGCATGCTCGCAGACGCCCACAGGCCCATCAGCTGAGGAACAGATTAACACGTGTTCATCCACACAATGGAAGGTTATGCAGCCATAGAAAGGCAGGAAGCGCCAACTCCGGGGGCAACATGCGTGAACCTCAAACACTATGCTGAGAGCAAGAAGCCACGCACACAAGCCCCCGCGTTGTAGGACTGCAGCTGTAGGAAATGTCCAGAACAGGCAAATTCAGAGGGAGAGGCAGCAGATGGGAGGTTGTGCAGGGCTTGGAGGTAGGAGGGCATTTAGGATCAGGGCAGAGACAGCAGAAGGAGGCAGCCTTCTTTAGAGTGCTGAAAATATTCTAAAATCGAAGGTGGTAATGGTCATTCAGCTCAGCATCTGTACTAAAAGCCGTGAATTCCACACTTGGAGTGGCTGGCTTATGGGGCATGTGAATTACATCTCACTACAGCTGTTCTATTACAAAAAGAATCCACTGGCTGGCCCTCGGTTCTCGCTGAGCCCCAGCTCGGCCTGGAGCTCCAGCTAAGGCCACATGGCTCTTGGGGCAGAGCCTGTTTGTTTGGAGCAGAGTTACCTACCACGGGCAGGGGGCTGGGCGGGCAGGGGCCAGGGGAGCCGCTCTCGTCCCCTGGGCCTGGTGAGGCTCTCTGTCCACACACACGTGGGCCTCTCCAGCCACCTGCAGCCCCATCGGGACGGCTAAGCTGCCCCACCCCCATGTCCCACAGTTCCCGGGCCAGACCCTGCTCCTCTCCGGGCCTCAGGTTACCCAGATGGTCCCTAAGACCCCAGGAGCCTTGCACCCAGGGACTGAGGCGGGCTGTGCACCCTTCCCCCCAGCTCAGGGCATCTTCTCACCAGGAAAAGAACGGAGACTAAATTTACGCCTGGACCGTGCACTGCAGGGGAGAGGTCAGGGGGCCCCCACCCAGCCCCTTGACGCAGTTCCCCTTCCCCTCTGGAGGGGGTTTCTATTGTTCTCGGAGCCTGGCCCCCAATCTCCCCTGCACACTCACTTCCTGTTTCCTGGCCAAGAGGAAACAGAGATTTCTGGCCTGGCCGGGCAGTAGAGCTGGCCCCCACCCCGCACCCTTCTCTGTGAAGCTAGTGGTAAGGAATCTGCCTGCTATTTGCAGGAGATGTGCATTTTTAAGGATAGTAAAATCGAATGATCACAGGTGGCTTGGGACCAAACAGCATGGCCTGTGGAGGATGGAGGGACCTCAGGGCTGCCCATGGGGGCTCTGCACTTGGAGGGCACAGGACCCTTTAGGCTGGAGGGACCTCAGGGCTGCCCATGGGGGCTCTGCACTTGGGGGGCACAGGACCCTTTGAGAACCTGGTGGGAGCTGTGGGCCGCTCTGCCCCCTCCCCCGGAAAGGGCTCAGGCACAAATGTCCACCATGACAGCGTTTCGAGATTCCCAGAGTCCCCCCCCGCAGGGCTCCCCAGGCCCTGCTCTGACAAGTGGGGAAACTGAGGCAAGGCAGCTTCCAGCCTCTAACCTCCCTGACCTTCCCAGAGCCTGTGGCTGCCCCGTGGAGATGGCAGACTCTCCCAGCGACACGGTCTCCCTGGGGAGGGGAACCCCGCTGCCCCCAGACCTTCTCTGGACGGCTGGGAGGACGGGTGGTCTGGACACTGCGCCCGAGGCCTGCCCCAGCCCGCCCCGCGTGGAGGCACGGGGAGGGCTGCAGCTCCCGGTTCAAGGTCAATCTTGCCGGGGACGGTCTTTGCCATTCCGAAGGGCCATTCCTCCTGCACAGACGGGGTCGGGTGGTGGTGGTGGCCCCGCAGGGTGGGCGAGACAGACCACAGGAGCCACATGCCCTCGGCACGGCCCCAACAGGCCCTGGGGTCCCGCTCACCACTCTGCTCCCTGAATGCCTCGGACAGCCTGGCGCCCAGCACTCCCGGAGTGGGCCGGGCGGGGAGGGGACAGCTTGGCCCAGACGCGGGTGCTGAGCCATAACCCACCTCCACTGACCTGCCCCCCACCCCCCAGCACACACACATGGGTTCTCTGGAACTTCCCTTTCCGTCGTCCCAGGAGATAAAAGTGTGTTTCCCCCCCCAGGTTAACGGCCGCCCTATCCATCAGGGTTGGCAAACTGCAGCCTGATAGTGAGTGGGACTTCTGTCCAGGGCTCCAGGCAGGGCACTCAGCCTCCTTTCCTCAACCCCTCACAACAGGGGCAGGGAGCCCTGTAGGGCTGGGGCAGCCTGGGCACCAGGCAAAGCCAGGCGCCGGGATGCATCTGGGCCATGGGCTGAGGGCCGAGGACCTGCGGGTTAGGGCCCAGCCACAGCGCCAGATTGGGGTCGGGCTCTATCCCGGGGTCCCCCTGCTCAGCGAGCCTCCTGCAGGGGTCAGCTGCGACCGCCACTGCCCACCTGCCAGCTTCCAGGTGGGACCCAGAGCCCACCCCCTGGCCACAGTCAGCACCGTGACCCCCACCTGGCCAACAGCTCTAGAGACAAGCATTTCCTGGCGGCCCCTTGGGAGCTTGGAACGTGCCGCACACCCACCCTAGGGGACCCCCACGCTCACTGCCCGGGTGGTCTCTCCTCTCTCCACTGCCCAGACCGCTAGCGCCTGCACGTCACAGACGGCTCAGCAAAGCAGAGGCCCGGAGCCCAGCTCCCTTGGAGCTGCCCTGCCTGCTTCCCGGGTGCCCCCTGCCCAGCTCTCACCCCACTCCGGGGGGGTCTCCCCTATGATATGAGTCCTTCCCCAGGGAGGAAATCCGCTGTTCAAAAAATGAGACTGCCTTCATCTTCCTATATTATAGAAATAACAGCACAGCAACACTCCTCACCTTCATCAGAATGGCTAAAACGGAACAGCGGACAGCAGCAAGTGCTGACAAGGCTGTGGGGAGTCTGGAGCACTCCCACACGGTGGGCGGGGGTGGCCTGGAGACACGTCGGGCGGGGGTTGCTTTCATGCCTGTCCTGCAACCAGGGACTCTCCAAGGAAGCATGGTGACCAGGACAGGGCAGAGCCCCTGGGGACCCACTGGGACCCGAGGTCGGGGTCGGAGGGGAGGACATGAGCAGCAGAAAGGCCGTGATGGCTGTGTGAGGAGTCCCCAGCGAGAAAGGCCACGGAGCAGCAAGAAGAGACCAAGCATGCCCCGAGGGTCTCCTGCTGCCCAGGCAGCCCTGGGCTCCGCGTTCAGAGCTTCTGTTTCCCACCGGCTGAGCCTAGGGGATCATCTCCCTTTGGCAAGCCTCAGCTGCAGCAGCTCGAGGGTTAGACATGAGCAGTGCTCATGGCGCCCAGCAGTGGGCACGTCTAAGAGGTGGGAAGCAGGAGTCAGTGGGCGCGGGAGCAGAGCTGAAGACCCCGGCTGCTGGGCAGACCCCCATTCTCCCCGTGGGACCTCCCGTTCCCTTTGGGACCCGATCCAACTCTGTACACAGCTCACTGGGCCTAGGGGAACGTGAGCTCCCTTCCAGTCCTGCCAGGGACAGGTCACTGGACCAGGCGCACGCGTCCCTGGATGAAGGGTCAGCTGCATCTGGCGGGAATCTGGCTGACAGAGCCATCCTGTCTCCGAGGCCAGGGGCCACTGCGGGGGATAAACAGGAAGCCCTGCTCTCCCCTGCCCTGTGTGCTGGTCCTTCCCTCCTGCAGCCTGGCTCACACGCTGCGCCCAGCGCCCCTCGAGCAGCCCCAGATGCCCGTGCGGGCCTCTGCCGGGGGCTTGGTCCGTCTGCTCCTGAGCCTGCCGAGGCCATAAGCCTGGCATCAAGGGCTCCCAGGAGGGTCCCAGGAGGCCCGGGAGGCCCTGGCCGCCCCCGCCACGCCCCCGGCCTGACCAGTGCGCTCTGGGAAGGTAAGGAGGCCCGACTCACTTCCCATCACCCCCAGAATGCCTGCAGGCGGGCTGGCAGGCCACTGGACCATCGCACCTACAGACCGGGGAGTGGATGGGGAAACTGAAGCCAGCGTGGGCTGAGGCTCCAGCCACAGGAGCCAAAGCTGGGACCAGAACGCGCCAGCTTTCTGACCCCACTGGGGCTCTGCCCTGGGCCCAGGTCTCCGTGCCGCCCGGTAGTGAGTGACCCGGACGGCCCAGAGGTCACTGACCGATCCCACCAGGTGATCACCTCTGTGCTGGGCCTTGGGCCATGGGCCAGAGAGGGGCCCACCCTGCCCTCGGGGGTGGCACCAACTCCTTCCCCAACTGATCCCGCTGTGGTGGTGTGCTCGCTGACCCTGGAGAGATGACCATGGAGAGATGCCATGGGGGGCAGGCAGGGGGCCTCCTTGAGGATGGGGGTAGTCCTGGCCCACCCCAGGTGGAGCCGCCTAGACTGGAACACAGAGTGAGCTCCCCACATCCCAGCACCCAGAAGCGGGCACCCACAGGGCAGGAGGCACCCCAATTCCCCTGCAGGTCCCCAGGACCCTCCTGGAGTCTGACGGGGTGTCGGCCATCACTATTCTCGTCCTCTGCCAGAAGCCAGCCCACCCTCCATGCAGCCCCTGCCTGTCCCGACCTGCCCGGGGCAGGGTGGGACCTCAGCCCATCTCCGGCATCTGACTCTGAGGCTCCAGGACTTGAGAGTGGGGGTGCTGAGGGGTTTGAGGCCACAGGCCGGGCCAAGCTGGCTGGCATGCAGGGCCCTGTAGGAGCTGTGGCAAGGCAGAGCTGGTTGGGAGTGGGGGTCCCAGAGCAGTGGGGGTCCCAGAACCAGTGGGCTGGGAAGACTGGGGCACAGGGGACCCAGGACTCTGCTCCCCTCCACCCCCACCCCCCGCCTGTAATTCCATCTTTCAGCCCACCATTCAGTCTGCGTGCTCTGGGTGCCCTTCCAGTAAATTCCCTAAACTTTCCCGTGTTTTAGAGGGAGGGGGGCCCATTAACTGTTTCACAAGTTGGCTAATTAGCTGCTCACAACCTCAGCCCATTCCCTGGCAGGACTAGGTCTGCCCCCTGGGGTGGGGGCACAGGAGGAACTGGGGGGGCCCTGCTCACCTGGGTTGAGTCTCTTTCCTCCGTGGGCCTCAGTCTTCCCATCCGTACGCAGATGGAGCTGAGCCCAGCCAGCCCTGACATCCACTGTTTCTCCTACCCAGGGGCACGAGCTGACCCCTGGGCCTAGGGCTGGGTCAGCGTTAGGGTCTGGGCCACCTTCTGGGTGCGGGCAAAGCCCAACTTAGCCCCTAGTACACTCAGCAGGACACACAGCGCTTCTGGGCAGCTGGGCCCTTGGGTGAGAGAGCCAGGGGGCGAGAGCAGGCCATGGAGGGCTGGCGGGGAAGAGATGGGAGGTGAGCCCCCCAGACCTTGTCAGGCAATGCTTAAGGGCCAGCCACCTCCTCTGCAGTCACAGCCACCCCACTGGCTGGCACCTCACCTGACCCCATGGAACAGATGGGGAAACTGAGGCCAGGAGAAGCGAAGGTCCTGTGCTGACCACAGCCTCGCCCACAGGACACCCTCTCATGGGGGCGGGGAGAGAGCAGTCCGGGCTGACCGCCAAGACCCCTGCCCCCGCCCCAGAAAGGGTGGGCAGGTTCCCTCCTGCTCTCAGCACTCCACAGGGAATTTCCCAAGCTGCCCCAGCTCCCTTGGCCGGGATGTCAAGCTGGGTGGGGTGGAGGGAGGGAGAGCTGAGCAGAGGTGCTCAAGGCCAGAGAAATGAGAGTGTCCCAGACTGTGGGTGGGTGAGGGCTGACCCCCGAGCAGAGCTGAGACCCGAGGATGGCGGGGTTGGGGGGCCCTGTTCACCCGGAGCCCTCAGCCAGGTGTGTCCAGGTGTGTCCTCGGTCGCTGCCCAGTTCCCCTGAGGCACCTACCCAGCCAGCGTCACAGCCACCAGTGCACTGCTGGGAGGAGGGACCTGAAGGTCTGACCTGGGGCTGGAGCACCTGGAGACCGTGACGGAGCACCCTTTGTGGCCACCTAGAGGCTCCAGCACTGCACACCCCCCATGCCCTCCCCAGCCTCAGGAGGCCGAGGGGGCCAGGAAACACCTCTTGCCCTCCCCTAGACAGGACCCCTGGAAGTGGGACCGGGGGCTTTCGCCCCTGGAGCAAGGAGCTCACTGCCCCATTCCTAGAGAAGGCCCTGGGCTGATGTCTGCCCTCCCTGCCTCCCCTGACCACGGCCACTCAGGGCGCCAGGAACCCGGGGAACAGGCTGTTCTCAGACCAGCCAGCTCCCTCACCCACCCCCCGCCCGCACTGGCTGCTCCCAGCCCCGGGCCCTGGCACACATGTCCGAGGGCCCGGGAGTCACAGGACAAACGGGCCCGTCTGCAGAGCCGCACTCCGGTGGCCCTGCCAGCCTGGTGGACCCACGGCCTCAGGAGTGCGCTGGGTGCCAGCCACGTTCTCCATCACATGTGGGACCTGTAGGGCCCCAGGGTCACCAGGTGGGCCCCAGCAAAGTCTCCGGCTAATTCAGGATTAGACCCTGAAGTCCCCAGGGGGCAGCTCCCCCAGCCCTGCCCCAGCCACTCAGCCGGCGCCCCCCACCCCCACCCTCCGCAGCCCCCCGCCCGCCCTCGGCCTCCTGTTTGTTCACTGACAGATCCCCTTATCAGCGGGCAGCACACACAGGAAGTCCGGCCGGGAAGGGCCCATCCCAGTCCCGATTTACACGGGATGGAGCATAAAAAGCCGCCCTTCCTCGGCCCGGGAGGAGCCTCCCTGCCCCGAGGCGGCCGTCCCCATGGCCCAGGAGCAGGCTCTAGCGGACAGGACAGGCGGGCGGCCTCCGGAGGCACCTCGAGGCGGCGGGCGAGGGGCGGCAGGGCCCACCCCCAGCCCGGGGAGGCGGCAGAGGTGGCCATGGCCGAGCCGGGGCCCGGGCAGCAGCAGGTATGGCAGGGGCAGCCCCGCAGGGACAGGGCGCAGGCAGGATGGGCCGAGTGCCCTCGGCGGGCTCCGCTGACCACAGGCGCCTGTGGGCTGAGCGCCGAGGGCTCTCCGCTCTGGGGCCACCTCATCGTCACCCCTACTGGTGCTATTCTCACCTTGGCCAAGGGCACCCGCTGGGGCAGCCTGGTCTGGATGCCAGCCTGGCCTGCTCCACCCCCATACTTGGCACTGGGCGGCCCAGCAGCTCTGTGATCCCTGGAAGGGAAGCGGGTGCAGCAGCGACCCTGCCGTCGAACCCCTTCCTGGGCCGCCCTGCCCTCCCGGGGAAGCCCCTGGGCTCGGCAGCAGGCCCCCTCCCCCTCGCTGACCCCTCTTCTCTGCGACCTGTGTGTCCCCAGGGTCCCCCCCAGGGATGGGCAAACACCCCAAGGGTGTCGGGGATGGGCGCCAAAGGGGAGAAAGGAGCCCCGAAGCCAAGTCTGCGGCCAGGATGGGCCGTGGTGGGGGATTCCCCCGACTTCTGTGGGGCTGGCTGGGGGTCGGGGAGAGGGACAACTTGGTGGGGCAGTGTGGGCATTCCGTTGGTCTCCCTGGCACCCTACAGGAGCCTCCTACCTGGAGCAGCACAGGTCCCCGAGGGGGCACAGGGACCTTCTTGGCCCCTGCCCGTCCGCCCCAGCAGTCTGTATGATGAGCACCCTCGTTCCAGTGGAGAAAGCAGAGGCTAACCCACCACCCAGCTTAGCAGCCACCGAGCAAGGACCAGCCCATCCAGTGCTCCAGGCCTCCCCTTTTTTGCTCAGGCTGGAGGTCAAAGGGTCAACTGACCAGCTTCAGGGGCTGGATGGGGGCAGGGGATGGAGCAGGGCAGCTTTCCCCTCTGTCCCCACTAGGCCTGACCCAGAACTCTTAACTGCCTGGGACCGCCTGCTGGGGTTGGAGGGAAGAGGCCCCTCCAGTGGCAGGGCGCCCCCCCTTTAACAATCCTAGCATCCCAGCAGCAGCTCCCCTAGCCACCCTCAGAGCATCTTCCAGGGGCTTCCAGGCCCCCTGGTCCAGGAAGGGGCTTCCGTCCAGCCACCTCGGGCCCCTTCCTTCCTTCTCCTCCTTGGCACCAAGGGAGGCCTGAACCGGATGCCCTAGGGCTGCTGGCTCTGCCCGAAGGCCCCCTCCCCGTGTACCCGCAGGACACCCACCCAGCACCCCGGGCTGCACAGAGAAGCTTTCCATCTGGGGGTCTCAGGCCCCCCCGGCAACAGACACAGCCAGGCTGAGGGTGTGGGCAGAGCTGAATGGCCATCCAAGGGTGGGGGTCTGCAGGCCAAGTGCAGGCTGAGGGCTCTCAGCGGCATAGAGCTTGGCCCATGCCCCCACCTGCCCTGGCATGTTAGGGTGACCAAGGCTGCATGTCTGACCCACAGACCCCGGCACCAGGGAGGCACGGGCAGCCCCCACCACCCAGAAGAGCTGCTGCCACCAGCGTCCGTGGCATGAGGGAACCCCCTTCCCCAGGTGAGTGCCCTGGGCAGCAGCAGGGGGCCTGGCCCGGCCTGGGTACCTTTCACCTGCACATACATGCACTTAAGTAAACAGGGCCGGGGCTTGGGTTCGAGGGAGACACTGCTGAGACGGGCAGGCACAGGGAGGGCTCTGATAATCCCGGTGCACAAGTGACAGAGTTCCCAGGAGAGCCGGCCGCCCCGCACCTGGTCCCCACCGCCCCCTCCACCACCTGGGGCTGCTTGAACCCACGTTGCAAATGTGCAAAGGGGCCTGGACAGGAGAGGGGACCAGCCGGGAGCCCCCCGCGGTGACCATGCAGTCAGGGGACTCCTCGGGGGCCTGAGGGACACTCAAAGGTGGTCCCAACGGTCCTGAACAAAGGCAGAGCCCGGTGGAAGCCCCGCAGGCCCCCTAACTTGGCACTCTGGCCAGGAGGGAGGTTCAGCGCACACCTAGGAGCCAGCAGCGCGCCGCTGAGGCCGCCACCCCCTCTCTCCACCCACCCCCGTCTCTAGAAGTCTATGCGCCTGGGGGGGTCACTGCCGTCCACCCCACGTGTGGCTGCAGGGCAGCCGTGGCCTTTAGCCAGCCCCTGGTGCCTAGTGAGCTGGCCCCCTGGTTGCGATGGCCATCCCCGGGAGCCGTTGCTCAGCCTGAGGGGGTCGAGAGCTAGCTACCCCCGGCCCACGCGGGCTCTGCCTCCGGGCACCTGGCCGCAGTCTCAGCCCTGCGTCCCGGGGGCGGGCTGGGAGGGGCGGCAGCGATGGGGGCGGGCTGTGCCTCAGGAGCCCCGGTTCTAGCTGACTCACTGCCCGGCCCCGGGGGCGCCTTTGCCGCGGGGCCTCAGTTTCCCAACCTGCGCAATGGGGGCGGGCGGGGGGTTCGGCGCCCACCCGGGGCCCGGGGCGGGCCGGGGGCGGGCCGGCCGGCGGGGCGGGGCCGGGGCTGGCGGGCGGGCGGGGCCAGGGCCCCTCGGCGCGGTGGCGGCAGCGGCGCGTGCGCGCCCCGGATTGGGCGGTGAGTGCGGAGGGAACGAGGCGCCCGGCTAGGGGCGCAGGGACTGCAGCGGGCTGGGGGTCTGCTCACAGTTCGGGCTGGGGTCCGGGGGTGCTGGGGCCGGGAGGGCGGGGGCCTGGCCTCTCGCGGAGCTGGGGCCGCGGGGGACGGGGGGGGGGACGACGCGGAGCGACCGCAGGGAGCCTGGAGGTGAGCGGGCCCGGAGCGCCGGGCTCTGCCCCGCGGGCACCGACCCCCAGCCCGGCCCCCAGGTCCGGAGAATGGGCCCAGCGGCCTTGGCACAGGGCGCCCCCTGCTGGTGACGGGTGACCGGGGCCCGGCCACGAGGGGTGGGGGTCCCTGGGCGGGGTGGGGGGCGCCGCGGCCCCTTATCCCCCTGTCCGGGCCCTGCGGCTCCTCCAGGGCTTGGCTCGGAGCCCCGCGGGCCGGGACCCCGCAGCCCAGGACAGCTGTACCCTGCGGTGGCCGGAGGGGGTCACTTCACCCTTGCTCCTGCTCCCCACGGTGCAAGAGGGAAGGGGAGGCGGCGTGGGGTGGGCGGTGGAGAGGGTGCACCCTCAGGGAGGCATTTCACCCCGCGTCTCCGCATCCACCACCCCCGGTCCTGAAGTCCAGAGCACCCCTCCAGGTGGAAGAGGGGACCCAGGGTTACCGCCCTGCGGTCGAGTCAGGCCCCTTCTCTGTGGACTCAGTCTCCGGGGGTGGCGGCTGTGCGTGGTGCAGCCCCCCCACCTTGAGGCAGGTGGTGGGCAGGCTCCTGCAAACCCTCAGAGGGGATGGGGCAGTATTGCTTGTCATCCTGGGGGCAGCGCAGGTCCCCCTGCCCTGCCTGCCTGCCTGCCTGCCCTGGCTCCCCGCCCCCGTGGGGCTGTAACTGCAAAGGGAAATGAGACTGCTCGCCCCCAGCACGGAAGGCCAGGGCCAGCCGCTTCCTCTGGGCTAGGAGAAAAGCATGACTTTCAAAAATCCAGTCTCTCCTCTGAAAAAACACGACTTCCTTCCTAACCAGCTTTCCATAGGTAGCAGAGGTGCTGGGTGGGTGTTTGTGGAGGACAGTTACATGTGCACGAGGTGTACCCCCCAACTGCCCAGTGTGGGTGACCTCAGGGTCTGCCAAAGCCGGGAGGCCCCTGCCCAGCGCTGCCAGCCCACTGGCCCGCCTCTGCCTTCCCGGGGCCCATTCCCAGGGCCACCTGTCCCCCCCATTTCAATTTTTGCTGGGAAGGCCAGGTCCCTGAGTGTGTCCCTAACAGGGTGCCCCCCGCCGAGTTCATCCCCTGAGCTGCCTGACTGCAGGTTGTACCCCAGTCCGGAAACTGCCAGGAAGGAGCCACCCCCTGCTGTCCCCAAACTAAATCCAGCGCCTCAGTTGCCCACTGCAGCCTCTCCTTGCTTGGCCACCCAGCCCTCCCCTCTCGGGCCCCCAACAGAGAATGGGGGGCGGCTCGCAGGAAGGACCCTCGTGCAGCTCTAGGGCCGGGTGGGGCGGCGGGTGAGGGCCTGGACGGAGCGCCCAGCTGACTCCCAGTGTGGATCCAGGGCTCAGCGATGCTCCTGGTGGTCCCTGTCTATGGGGCTGACCGTCAGAGCCAGAGGACACCGAGTCCCAGGGAGGGAGGCGACTGTACCCAGACTCTGCTGCCCGCCCCCAGCACACACACAAGCTCAGCTCCTTCCTGTGCCCTTTCCTTTGGGGGGCCTGGAGGAACCTCAGATGGGGCTCCCGGAGCAGGGGAGCAGAGAGCTCCCCAGACTCTTGGCTGCACATAGGGACGGCGGCTTGTCGCGCACGGACCATTAATTCTGGGCGAGGCTTTCTCTCCTCCCCAGGAAGTGCTCTCTAGCCTCCCTGGCTCCCACCCACTGCCAGGACAGGGAGGTGACCAGCTCCACTTGCAGGTGGGGTACTGCTCCAGCCCCCCCACCATCCAGGGCCTGATGGAGCCACTGTCCTGGGCGCCCTGGAGGCGGTTTGCACCGCCGGCTCAGGCCCCAGCATAGGAGTGACCCCTCCGAAGGGCAGGCCCCGGCACCACCCCGAGGAGGACCTCCTGCCTGCCGGGCACCTACACCCCCAGGCTCCCAGGCCTGGCACATGAGGTCCCTGAAGGCTGCCAGGGCCAAACCAGCTGGGGTGGGTTTCAGGCCTGCCACGGATGCCCCATGTGCAGACCAAGGTTTGGGGTACAAGCCCTGCCCTGCTGTGGGAGGGCACCAAGCCCAGCCGGGGGAGGGAGGAGTGGTCCCCCCTCGCCCCCCGCCTTCCCAGGTGAACTTGACCGAGCCCAGCAGGGTCCAGGTGCCTCTCCCCAGGCGAGGGCGTCAGCTTCCACTTCTAGACCCTGGATGTCCTGGCCCTTCTGTGGTCCCGGGGTGGGCTGTATGTGGCTGGTGAGGGCCGGCCTCCTTGTCCAGGCGGGCTGGGGGTGAGGGGAGCTGGCACTGGCCGTGGGGGCTCCCCTGCTGCGGTGAGAGCTGGGCAGGTGTCACAAGTCGAGGGGACACGTCTCTCCCGTGGTGCCAGCTCGAGGGGGGACCTGCAGAGGGACTTACGGGGCTGCGCTCTGTGCTCCAGGCCACCCCAAGGAGAAGGCTGGTCCACTCGGAAACTCGGGCCATGTGGGGCTCCCAGGAGCTGCTTCCGCTCTGGTTCCTGGTGCTGGCAGCGGGCGGCACAGAGCACGTCTACCGGCCTGGGTGAGCCAGGGCTCAGGGCCACGGGGTGTGCAGCTGGGAGCCCTTAGCCCTTCCCGGGGGCAGCCCCCAGTGTCCAGGGAGCTGGCGTTTCCCTGTGGCCCCTGCTGAGGGTGCCGTCGGGAAATCCCCTGCCCAGGACCCCGGCTCCCCTGGGCTCTGGGACTGGAGGGTGCCAGCCCTGGGAGGCCCCTGCTGACTTCCTGGCCCCGTCCCTCCCCGCCCCTCGCAGACGAAGGCTGTGTGTCGTCGGGGCTCCCCGGGGCCCTGTGTCCGAGTCCTTTGTGCAGCGTGTATACCAGCCCTTCCTCACCACCTGCGACGGGTACCGAGCCTGCAGCACCTACCGGTGAGCCCCCCCCGCCTGCCACCTGCCACACGCAAGCCCTGGGGCCGGGAGGGCGGTGCCCCCCAAGAGGGAGACCGAGGCCCTGAGCAGTGAAAGGCCTTGCGGAGGCCAGGTCCAAGTGTGTGCTGGAGACGGGAGTCTCGTGTCACCTGGGCGGCCCTGGACTCAGGAAGTGACTGCCGTGCCCGCAAGAACCAGCCACTCCAGGGGTGTCCGGCGCATCAGCCCCCACCCTCATTTTAGAGGGGTCCCCCACCTTGTCTGCACTCCTCCTCTTTGGGGACACTCCCACCCCCACCACCACCCAGCATCATTGTTTGCGAGATTTTACCCACTTGGGTCCCTGAAACCTGCCTCTTCCTGGTCCTGCCGTCTGGGCTCCAGGGGGCACCCCCTCCCCTCGGCAGCCCCCCCAACAGTTACAGATGGAGATCCTTCCCCTCCTCCAAGACCCAGCACGTCCCAGTCTGAGCCAGCATGGGCTGGGTTGGGGGGCAGAATCTCTCCTTCTTCTGTGGGGATGTGATGTGGTTGGGAAAGATTCTATTTTCCGTGAGGTCCTTAAGGACCTCTGGTGGGGGACGGGGACAGGGTGGGAAGCCCCTTTCTCTCAGGGCCTAGACCCCCCAGAATAGGAGACTCCCCCCAAGGCACCACCTCTGCTCCACCCAAGGCTTTGCTGGCCTTCTGCCAAGCCTGCGGGCCTCGCTCCATACGGCAGCCTGGGGCAGGGAGGTGGCTCATGCGGTGACCCTGAGGTGCCCTCCCTGGGGGGAGAGACGCTCTGGGGGCACACCTGCTGACCTCGTCCATGCTGGAGGAGATGGCTCATGCAGCTTCTGAATGGCACGGGGCCAGAGCCAGCCCAGAAGGCGGGCAGATGGGGAGACGGGGTGGGGAAACCAGGCCCTGGTGGGGGGACCTGGTGGCACCACAGAGCCCCCGTCCCCGCCTGCCACCGCACCTGTGAGGGCCACAGGCCCCTCTGAGCAGCCACTGCCCCTCACAGGATCCTCTACAGGACCACCTACCGCCGCCGCCCTGGGCCAGCCCCCACCCAGCCTCGCTATGCCTGCTGCCCCGGTTGGAAGCGGACCGGCAGGCTGCCCGGGGCCTGTGGGAAAGGTGAGCGCCCGGAGCACCTGGTGTCAGGGAAAGCCGGTCCCATTCCACAGCCCCGGGGCCACGCGCGGGCGGCTGGCCTCTGAAGAGGAGTGGAGCGGGTCCTGCGTGGCACCCATCCCCTGGCTGCACGCCCCCCCCGGCGGGGCCCCGGGCACCCTCCTGCATTCGTGACAGGCCTCCCCACCCCCACAGCAATATGCCAACCACCATGCCAGAACGGAGGGAGCTGCATCCTGCCTGGCCGCTGTCACTGCCCTGCAGGATGGCAGGGCGATGCCTGCCAGACAGGTGAGGCTGGCACCCGGCCACCCAGAGGGGGAGGGAGCCCCCGGGCACCTCCTACGGGTCCTGGCAGCCCCTTAAGGGGTGGGTCTTGAGGGGGCTCAGGGTGGGTGCTTGGGCCTGACACCCCCTTTCCCGCAGACGTGGACGAGTGCAGCGCCGGAGGAGGCGGCTGTCCCCAGCGCTGTGTCAACACGGCGGGCAGTTACTGGTGCCAGTGTTGGGAGGGGCACCAGCCATCTGTGGACGGGGCAGTCTGCCTGCCTGAGAGAGGGGCCCCCAGGGTGACCCCAGACCCCACGACAGGTAAGGTGCCTTCTTGCCACTCCTGCCGCTGTGCCTGGGGGTGGGCAGGGAGGACCCGGAGTCGGGGAGAGGGGGGGACCCTGGAGGGAGGCTGCACGGTGGCTTCCCGCGGGGACGGTGGGGAGGGCTTCAGCTCAGCCGCCGAGCAGCCGGAGACACAGCACCTCCGCTGGTGACGGGACATTATTACTTTTGGTACGCGCTGTGACACTTCAAACTCGTACCGTGAGTAATAATGCGCCGTCAGCAGCCCGGCACGGAGAGCACACAGATGTCGGCCCAGACCACCCTGAGCACTGCAGCGGCGTCAGGGACCCTGGCCCCCAGGGGGCGGGCACGGGTGAGGCCGCGACTGCCTGGGGCCACCTCACGGCCCTGGAGGAAGGTGGGGCCCAGAGCAGGGCAGGGGCAGGGCACGGCAGCAGCTGGGGCTGGAACTTGGTCCTGAGGGCTGGGCCCCATGCCGGGAGGGAGACTCCCCCCTGCCCCGGCCCTGCATCGGGCTGTGAGGCTGGCCCAGGGCCGGAGGTGCGGGGTGGGAAGCCAGGCCTCCCTGACTCCACAGCTCCCTCCCCAGGAGCGGACAGTGAGGTCAAGGAAGAAGTACAGAGGCTCCAGGCGAGGGTGGACGTGCTGGAGCAGGTGAGGCTTGGGCTGGGTTCCCCAGGGCGGGCGGGCCTCAGCCTGGGAGTGGGGCTCCGTGGGGCTGGTGAGGAGGCTTCTTGGATGGCCACAGCCTAGGGTGCCCTTGGTCTGGGCACTATGCCCAGCGGACGATGTCTGGGACCCCACCGAGAGCCAGAACCTCAGTCCAGTCTATCCCTTGCCTTTGTCCCTACAGGGACAAAGTGCCCTGAGGCCTTCCCACAGGGTCTCCTTGACCTGAAACCCCCTCAGAAGCCCCTGTCTCCCCTCCCCCAGCCCTTCTGACCGGGGGTCCCAGGCCTCGGGGACCCTTGGCCAGGCGGGCCTGTGTGATGTCATCTGTGTCCACCAGCCTCCACGTGCTTCCGGTGCAGCAGCCCCTCTGGTGGACACTGCAGGGCCCTGCAGCTGGACCTGGGTCTGGGGGTTGGCAGTGCCTTGCCGGCCACCCTATTGTCCTTAAATCCTTACGGAACAGACAGGGCAAGGGGCTGGCCCAGGGTCACACAGGTCTCCCCCCGGCTCCCCGGGGCCTTGCCCACCCCGCAGAAGCTGCAGCTTGTTTTGGCCCCGCTGCACAGCCTGGCCTCGCGCGCCCTGGAGCACGGGCTCCCTGACCCGGGCAGCCTCCTGGCCCACTCTCTCCAGCAGCTGGACCGCATCGACTCTCTGAGCGAGCAGATCTCCTTCCTGGAGGAGCAGCTGGGCTCCTGTGAGTGCTGTGGGCCCCGTGACCTCCCCCCCAACACACACACACACACACACACACACACACACACACACACACACACACACACACACACACACACACACACAGCCTAGGACCCCTGCTCCCACCCAGAGGTCAGAGGGTGGAGGGCGGGGCCGCCACAGGCTGAGTGGGCAGGTCTGGCTGGGCCCGGAAGGTGCTGAGAAATAGTGACCTCTGACCCCCCCCCCACCCCTCATTGACCCATAGGTTCCTGCAAGAAGGAGGTGTGACAGGCCCACCAGCCCAGTCCTGGCTACCGAGAGGCTGGAGAGGCTCTCCTCACCCCGCCCCCTGCCTCACCCCCGTACCCCTCTGCTGACCACGGAGGCCCCAGGGCAACCTCTCCCCCCCGGGGCGGGGTGGAATGAGGGTCGTCCTGTGCGAATCCAGCCCCAGCCAGCCAGCCCCCTGCACCCCAGCCGACTCTTGGTACCTGTGGGCCCACAGCTCAGGACGGTACGAGGCGCCCTGCCCAGGGCCTGCGGCCTGCGCCCCTCACTGGGCAGCCCTGTCCTTTGTCAGAATAAAACGAGACTTGAGCCGCTGTGTCCACAAAGGCATCTCAGGAGTGTCCTGAAGCTGACGGGCCTCCCCCAGGCCGATAGCCATGTGCTGGGAGAGAGGCAAGACAGCCTTGGGGCTGGCGGGGAGGCTGCCAGCTGCCCCTCCCCGGGCTCCCCTAGACAGAGTCTTGGTGCCCTCTCCCCAGTTTGTGGCTCAGCTGGGAAAGAATCCACCTGCAATGCGGGAGACCTGGGTTCGATCCCTGGGCTGGGAAGATGCCCTGGAGAAGGGAACCGCTACCCACTCCAGTATCCTGGACTGGAGAACTCCATGGTCTGTATAGTCCATGGGGTTGCAAAGAGGCAGACACGACTTTCACTTTCACTCCAACAGTGGCTAGAGGAGGTGGTGTCAGTGAAGGTGACACTGGCCTCCCCCGGTGACAAGCTGGCTCCACCCCTAGCTGGCAGCCAAAGAGCAAATCTTTAGCTTCCTTTATACGTGCCTCCCTGACCCCTGGGCGTGCCTGCCACCCCCAGTGGAAGAAAACATTCCAGGATGACTGTGGCCCCAACCCCAGCAGGAACACTGGGAGGGGGTTCCCACCCTCGTCTGGGGCTGGGGGAGGCGAGGAACCCGAGGCAACCCCGCCCACCCTCTGAGTGACCACGATTCACCAGGCACTTCCAAGAGTTCGTTTATAAAAAACAGTGACAGCACAGTACCAATTCAGCAGACTTGCTCCCCAGAGCTGGCGGGAGCCGCAGACCCTGCTTTCGGGCTCCCTGAGGCCCAGCTGGCCTGAGACCACCTGGTGACGTGAGACCAGGCGTCCTGGCCCCCAGAGCCCCGCTTCTCCCTGAGGTCCTGATGCAGGCAGTGGCGGCCTCTACCCCGCAGGCCTGGGTGGGAGGGTGGGGGCCGGGCAGCTCGGCCCTGCCCTATCAGCCCATAGGGGTCCAGGCCTGCTCCCACGCCAGACCCCGGAGGCACAGGGGTGGGCGAGGCCCTGCCCTCAAGAGCTTGGGGGGCTGACTCTCCCTTGCAGGGACATCAGGGGGCCTGGACCCAAGGCAGTGACAGGAAGAGAGGCCCCGCTTCCGGGGGGGATGGCTAGAGGGGACACAGTGGTGTCTGATGAGCAGGGGGGGTCCCTCTGTCCATTGTCCAGCCAGGTCCTGCCCTGCCCCAGGCCTCGATTACTGGGCCTCCTGGGCGTCAGGCCCCAAGGGGGCCCCGTTCTCCTGCGGGGTCTTGGATATGTGGAAGAAGCGTGTCCTCATGGCCTGGTGGCAGGTGTCCAGAAGCTTGGGGACATCAGCGATAGTGAGGCCACTGGTGGGGATGGCGTCCAGCACCTCCACCTTGATGGTTCCTGTGGGGGCGGGGTGGGGGCATCAGCTCCCTGGGGCCTCTCTCCCCCACTCTCGGCTGCCTGCCAGCCTCCCGAGGGTCCTGGGCTGGGCCAGGCTCTTCCCGACACCCTGGTCTCCAGTGGTTGGCTCTTAATTGAGAATCACTGATGCAGGCACACACGCGCTCTCAGGCACGTTCACAGTGGGCGTGGATGAAAACGCACCCCCTTGTGAGGACCGGTCAGGCTCCAGGACATTCCCTCCCCCAGAAGGCTCTGGGGCAGCCCCCTCCTGCAATCCACAGGGGTGCAGACGGCCTCAGGGTCCCGGGTGTGGGGCAGGCAGCTTTTCCCTTGGACTCCACTTCCCACCTGGGCGCCAGGCACCCTCACGTGGGGGTCTGGAGGGAAGGACGGAGGGAGGTCCCAAGCTCCGTGGTGGGGGGGCGGAGTCTCCCTCCATGGTTGGGGGGTACCCGGGTGGCTGCTGCCTGAGAGTCGGGCCTGGATGCATTGGCTTGGAGCCCACCCTGGGCACAGGACGCGCACCCCTCAAGGCCCCCCAAGCTGTGGGCATGGCCTGGCCTGTGTGTGTGAAGCTGGGCCTCTGCCCACCCCCTAGGAGCCCTGGTCTCAGGGCTCAAGGCGGGGCCTCCTTCCTTCTTCCCCCAGTCACTGAGGGGCACGGCCTGGAGTGGCCCCCCAGAAGTGGGGTCCGGGTGTTACGGAGACTGAGATCGGGTGGGTGGGCCTGTGTGTGCACAGATGTGTGTGTATGGGGGGGCGGGGGGCTACCTGAAGTGAAGAGCTTCGTCTTACAGCTGTAGAAGGAGGAGAAGCTGGAATAAACCACGGGGATGATGGGTACCTGGGGATGGCAGACGTGGCAGCCTGAGGACGGAGCCCAGCCCGACCTCAGAGCCTGATCCCCAGGAACAAGCTTGCGGGCAGACCCCTGCCTGCCACCATGGCCCCTGTGGCCACCGGGCAGGCATACCAGCCTGCCTCAGGGTGCTTCCACATATTGCCCCGGGGCACCCTTCATGCCCTGGGTGGCCCCAAGTCCATAAACTCATCCTGCACATCTTCATCCAAGTATCCCCTCCTCCAGGAAGACTTCCTGGGTTGGCACACATCCATCCGATTCACATTCCGCATCCCCCAAGGGTCCCGAGATGACCCAGGGCCCTGTCCAGTTTAGCCGGAGGAGGTAACTGAGGTCTTTCTGCGCATCTCTTCCTTCCCAGCCTCTCCCCCCACCCCAGGGAGGAGCTGGGGGCAGCTCCAGCCAGGGGAAGGGGCAGAGCCTGGCGCTTTTCCTGGAAGACACCAGGGTCAAGTCTAGTGGTGACTTCAACGGTGGTGGCTCCAGTGTCGGAAATGGCACCTGGGAGTAATCATTAACCCCGGGGTGGGGGACTGACAGGAAATACGCTGCCCAGCGTCCTGGCTGAGGCTGCCCTGACCCCCCACCCCCCAAAGCTCCTCTCTTCTGTCCCATGACCCCCGTGACCCCTTCCCCACCGCAAAGGGAAGAGACGCCAGCCCCGGGCCTGCGGCGGGGGTGTCCTCCTCCTGGTGCTCGGGCAGGGTGGGGATCAGGGCACAGGCTCCTGTCCCCACCGTGGGCGGCCCCTCTCCCCTCTCTCCAGCCCCCCCCCCCCCCCTGCCGGCACTGGCTGGAAGCTTCTGGAAGGAAGGCTCTCCCAGCCTTGCTCGGGGCCACCAGGGGGTGCTCAAAGCCACTGTCCCAGGTGAAGGTCAGGAGAAAGAGCCCTGCTCAGCTGCCAGCCTGACCCTGACCAGGCAGGAAGAAAGGCCCCCCGCCCCCGCAATGGCTTTCCCCTGCGCACAGCCCCCAGCACAGGACCAGGGGCTGAGACAGGGCACCCTAACCCACCAGGAGCCCCGCCCCACGGAGGGACATGCTCCAAGCCTCTCCCTCCCTCACCCCCAGATCCCCGGGGCCCCTGGGACAAACTGTACCCCTAGAAGTCAAGACCCAGAGCAACACGAAGCCGCGTGCAGGGCTCAATGCTCACTCTGTCCTGGCCCATGTGAGCTCTGATGCACACCCCACCCTCCACCCCCACCCAGCCCCTGCCCAGTCCCAAACCCCACCCTGGCTAGGGGTGTGGGGGGACTGAATGCAACCTTGGCATAGCCCTCCTGACAGCCAAGGCAGCCGGCCTTCTTTACGCCAACCCCAGCCCCCTCGCCTGGCCAGCGGGAAAGTGGGGTGCTGGAGCTCTGTGGGCGGGTACGGAGGTGATGAGCGTCATTCCAGCTGGCCCTGGGCTGACAAGGCCCCAGTCTTCACGCTCAGAGTGGCTAAGGGGCCCCAGGGACTGCCCTCCATGGCAGCTCACAGACAGGTGCCACCTATCCAGAGGCAGGTGGTCCCCAAGCGCCAGTGGCCCCGGCCCGGCCAGGAGGTCACCATCAGCCATAGGCCAGCCCGGATGCGCTTCTTCCCACCCCGACCGCCCCAGGAGGCCGCAGCCCCGACGCACCTGGGCCTGGATCGCCAGGTAGAAGGCGCCTTTTTTGAAAGGCAGGAGATCCCCGTTGTCATTCCGCGTGCCCTCTGGGTAGATCCACACTTTGAGCTGTCGGGGAGACAGGAGGCTGTACCCAAAAGCCTGCGGCCGCCCAGGGAGGCACCCATCCCCAGGGAGCCCCACTTCTCAGCAGAGACCACTACTGCTGACAGTCGAGGCCCTGCACCTGGCTCTTCCGTATGCGATTCACAGGCACGCACCAATGAGGCGTGTTCTTCTGCCACAGGGACTCACCCCTGGGGCCGACCTGACACCACGACCAGACGTGAGTGTCCACAGCGCTGGGCACCCCGGCCCCGGGCACTTACCTTCTCCCTGACCATGCGCTCGCCCACGTCGGTGATCACACTCATGGCTGTCTGGGAGCGCTGCCGGTTGATGAAGAGGACGCCCCCCAGGTACATGATCAGGCCCACAGGCCCCAGGAAGAGCAGCTCCCGCTTGGCGATCTGCACGCAGCGGTCGGGGAGGACCTCCATGAGGCCTGCACGCGCCGGACGCCAGGCAGGGACAGAGGAGACACAGCGCAGCTCAGGGGCCACTCCCCAAGGAGAAGGGGGCCAGCCCTGGGCCTGGGGCACCACTGGCCCCTAGGCGCCGTCTGGCCTCTGAGCCTCAGCTTCCCAGCAGGCACTGAAGCAGGGTTCCCGCTGCAGAGCCCAGGGCCCCCACACAGGCTGCCTGGCCACCTGTTACCCGCTGGAGGGAGGTGCAGGTCCCCGGCCCGTCCAGTGTCAAATCCCCGCCTGCCAGATCAGCTGGGTCCAGCTTCCACCAAGTAGGACAGCAGCCTCCTCCTACCCCCAGGCAACTGGGGAGGGTCAGCCCTCCTCCAGACCTGCCCCCCCCGCCCCCGCAGCCCGGCCTACCCATCATGTCTAGGATGCTCTGGTGGTTGGAGATGATGACGCAGGGCCGGTCCTCGTCCAGCGTCTCACGGCCTTTGACCTCAAAGCGGAGGCCGTATGCATACTTGAAGGACCGGACGAACCAACTGATGATGCTGCGGGGAGACGCGCCCCATGAGCAGAGGGCCGCCGCCCCAGCGTAACTCGGGCTCCGCGCGAACAGCCCAAAGACCCCCAGCCCGCCCTGGCAGGCTGGCCGCTGACACTGAGCTCACCTTCCCCTCCGAGAGCCTTCAGGTCTTGTCCCTCAACAGGGTGGAGAGTGCCCCCCTGCCCCCCGCCACCCCAGCCGGTGACATGAAGGTCACACGGAAGCAAGGCCTCGGGGACCCTGATGCCCGGCTGTGGGAAGGATGCCTCCTTCCACGCCTGTGTACCCATATCTGCACCTGTCATCCAGCCTCCACCCCCCAAGTCCTGCCTGTCACCCCAGGCAGGGGGCTTGGCTGAATGGGGATGGAGACTGAGAACCTCCCTGGCTGGAGTGACTTTGTTCTCAGCCCAACGTGGAGAGACCCCCTGCAGAGGAGGCCAGGGCAGGGGGCCTCCCACGGGAAGTGACCGTCCCTCAAGGCAGAGCCACACCCAAGGGAGGGAAGCATGGATACCAAGCGGAGACCTTGGCGAAGAGCAGAGGGCTGCTTCCTGGTTCGGAAGAGCCGCTGCTGGGGAAACCAGCCTGGCAGGCACCATCGAGGCGACAAGGCCTTCACTCCTCCTTGTCCTACAATGCAGCAGCCTGCTCGTTTCACACACACACACACACACACACACACACACACACTCTCAAGGTCACACAAGGATGCCAGTGGAGCTAGGATGTGCGTGGGCCCTGCTCCCGGCAGGAGGCTGCCCTGGGCACTCGTGACCTGCAGGGGCCTGTCCCCACAGGATGTGATGGGTGGGGGAGACCACGCATGTCCCTGGGGACAGTGTCTTCGGGTAGCTGGTTGGCAAGGAGAAGGTTGACACCGCACACACTTGGCACGGGACAGGTGCCAGTGAGGGGTCAGTGCACACGAGGTGACGGAACCTGAGGCTTGAGGTCACTCCTCTGCCGTTCCTGCAGGGCCCCTGGGTCCTTCCCACCCGTGGGTGGCGGGGGTCTGAGGGTGGGCTCCTGGTGACCCAAGAGCTTTCCACTTCCCGCACAAGATTCGTGCACACAAACCCACCCCCGCCAGGGAGCTCCTCACAGTCCTGACCAGGAGGGAGGCCTTTTCCACTTCAGCCAGAAGGGCCTGGACCCAGAGCTGCTTCTCAATAGAGCAGAGGCTCAGAGCTGGGCCCTTGACCTGAAGGCAGACTCAAGTCTTTAAAAGTGTGGTTAAAATACACGTGGCACAACATTTACCCTCTGAACTAGTCTGAAATATGCAGTTCAAGTGCGGTCACACTGTTGTGCAACTGCCCCCACCCTCCTTCCCCAGGACTCGTTCATCTTCTCAAATTGACGGACACGCTGTTCCCATCACACTCTCCCCGCCCCAGGCCCCAGCATCTGCTTTCTGTCTCTGCAGATAGGACTCCCCTGAGCCTCACACGCGTGGATCCTACCGGATCTGCCTCTCTGCCTGAAAGGCAAGCTCACATCTGGCCCACACAGCCTCTCTCCCCTCCTTCTCCCATGGCGCAGGTGGGTGAGAGGGGCTCTGCGAGGGAGGCAGCTGAGCCCAGGCTGCTCTCACAATCGGGCCAGCCAGCCTTGCTGGATCTGGAAGCCGGGCCGTCCTCCTTAGCTCTAAGCCTCTGCCAGCTCGAGCCAGACCTGTCCCTTTGTCCCCATACGGCTCAGAGGTGCCCCTGGCAGGACACTCTCGGGAGACCTCGACTGGCCATCTCAGTTGGAGAGCCTCTGGCTTCTTGAGTCATTGTGAGGACTGACCGACCCAAGGAGGGGGTGCAAGCAGGCCATTCACGAACAGGGAAAAATGTGTGTCATCCAACAACACAGAAGCATGCAGTCTCACTGGCCATCAGAGGAAATGCGGATTGAGACAAGAAGCCCTGTCCTCATCCTTCAGATCAGCAGAGGACAGCCGGATAACAGGAGGTGTCGGCAGGTGGTGGGAAACGGCCCGAGGCTGCCGGCAGAGGTGGGGGACCGCAGAGGGTTCCGGAGGAGGGCAGGCTGGTGGCGCTAGGCAGAGCCCTTAAGAAGGCTACTCCCTGAGATCTGCAAGCCTCTTCTGGCAACTAATCCTAAAGCTGCCAACACACAGGCGCGGTCGGGATTAGGGAACGAACACCTCAGTGTCCCCGCGGGGACAGCTGAGATAGACAGGGCTGCGGCAGAGCAAAGAGCCAAGGTCCCTATTTATTTGCTGCCAGGACCGTTCCCGGGACTTCAATGCAAACCTGTCGTTTGCATTTCCCTGCCAAGCTCACAGGCAAAGTCCCAGGCCACATCTGGGAAGGACAGTGGGTCCCTCTGGTAGTGGTATCTACTGGCTCCATTTTTCTTCTTAAACAATTGTGATGAAGGACTTCCCTGTTGGTCCAGTGGTTAAGATTCAGCCCTTCTAACACAGGGAGGCCCGGCTTCCATCCCTGCTTTATTCCCTGATTGGGGAACTAAGATCCCGCGTGCTACGTGACTCAGCCAAAAGGAAACCAATTGTGGTGAAATATATATAACATAAAATCTATCATTTTAAACCATTTACAAGTGTATAATCCAGCTGTCCCAAACATCCATCTCCAGAACTTCTCTATATTTTCCTTTCGTATCTAACTGACAGGATCAGTATTTGGGGGGCGGGGGGACAATGAAAGATACTGTGTATAAGACTCAGCTGAGCAGGGGCCTCTCCTACCCCAGTTTAGGCAGACCTCCCAAGGACCAAAGGGTTCCAGGAGGGACAGACAGGACCAGGGGGCAACTCGCTACATTTTACAAATAACTGCACTCAAAACTAAAAGACACAGCCACTGACATAAGTACAGGAATACGTAAGTACAGGAAGCTGCAAAAGAAAGGGGCATCTCGGGAGCAGACAGAAGCAAGCAATGCTCCTTAAAGGGAGGGGTCCATCAGTCACTCCCTGCAGTGGGATGGGCACCGGGGGTCTCCCTCTTCCTTCTCCTACTGTCCCATCTTGTAAAGGTTTTCTGTAAAGGTGGCGGGGGACGTCGTATCATTTTCACAGTGCTTCCTCCAAGAGGAGGGAGGCCGCCCAAGCTGTGCAGAGGCTCCAGGGCCTGGGCAGGGAGAGCCGGTCTGTCCTGGCCTGGAGTGCAGGACGCTCATAACCACAGGGACGGACACCGCACACCCACGCCCGGGAGCGGCAGCTCCACGCTACCTGCCAAGCCTGCTCGGGGACAGACGCCAACTATCCAGTTTCGCTAAGACAGTAACCCCACAAGGTCATATACTCCTGCACCAGGAAAGTGGAGGCTCAGCAAAGCTGAGCAACTTGCCCAGAGTCACACAGCGGGGAAGCTGGGATGGGCTGGAGCCCACCCCTAAACCTGACTTTGGCAAAATGCATGGAAAATGCCAGGCACAGGCCCACTTGGAGGTGGGGCAATGGCTCCAGGGTTGTCAGGTGGACTGTTCGAGCTCCTCTGCAGGCCTCCCCTCACCTCCTGAGGGGGGCTCTCTGGCCCCCACTCCACCCCCAGCAGGAGGGGCGCTGCCCTTCTCTCCCAGCAGGAAGCTCCGAGCAGCTGCCCTCACCGGGCAGCCAGGCCTGCCCAGCCCAGGCCTCTTCCGGAGCCCAGCTGACCCCAGTGCCCCTCCCCACAGGAAGCAGGGCTCCAGCTTCAGGATGGGAGTCACAGGTGTGGCCAGGGACGTTCGCACCCACGCCCTGCAGCCCCAATTCCAGTCCTGCCTTCCCCAGGGAGGCAGAGCCAATGCTGCCTAAAGCCGGGTGGCCCAGCCTTCCAGAAGCACTGCTGGCAGGTGGGTGACTGGTGCCAGCTCTCCCCGCAAGGCAGGGGGGCCCACCCCCCTTTCCAAGAGCCCACGGGGGCAGTGATCCCCTTAAGCAGAGGCGCTATCCTCACCCCTCGTGGGTCTTTCTCAGGAGCCCTCCACTTAACCCTGATCAGGACCGCTGGCCTCGAAGGAAGCACCATAAACATGCGGATTCTCGGGGGCCTGGGGCCGAACCCCTGGCAGCCAGCCTCCGTGGACCAGCCACACTCATCTGCGGACACCCAGACCCCGCCCCAGTTCTGGGTCAGACGGGCCCTGGCGCTCCTCTCACAGCTGTGACTTTGGGCAATGTACTTGACGTCCCTACACTTCTTGTTTCTGCTCCTGAGATTGGAAGGTCACAGAGGGGTTGAGCTAGATGAGGCTGGAACGCCCTAGACCCTAGACACCTGCCGGGCCGGGGAGCCCTCCACAGACAGTGGCTGTGTTGGTGACAACACAGGCAGAAAAGAATCCAAAGTAAATGAAAGAAGCCCCTCCCCCAGCCGGTACCTGCTCCTGGCCACTGGGAGGTGGTTCAAGGTCAGGTCTGGGCTACCTGCTGACCTTTGCCCTCAGCCCCGACTCAGGCTAGACAGCCATGGGGAGACCCAGGAGCTACTTCAGCCAAGCAGTGCTAGTCCTCAGCCAGACCCCGTGGGCTCTGCCCCACAACGTGGCAGGGGTGGAGGGGGGTAGTTGGTGGCACTCACTCGGGAAGGCCCTGCCAGGAGGGTGGGGACAAAGAACCATCGGTCCGCTCAGGGGACAGGAGGCCCCAGGAAGCCGGTCTGGCAGGCTGGGCCCTTTCCCAAGCGTCAGATGAGCTGGAACACAGGTTGGGCAGGGGCTGGGGGCACTAGCCTCTGCGGGTGCCCAGAGGTGCTAATGGGGACTCAGGAGTGGGGTGGAGGCCAGAGGCCTGGCAGGAGGTGGGGCCGCGAGCAGTGTCCAGATCTCAGGAGCTCTGCTTCCTGGCCTACAGGAGTCCGCCCAGAGGGAGGGCTGCCCCCACCGTCCCACCCCAAGACCAGGGCCCCAGGCCCTGTCTGCAGCGATGCCCATCTTCCGAGTGGATGGGGGCTCCACCGACCCGGCACCTCACTGTCATGCCCCCCACCCTACAGCCTAGCTGTGGTCCCAGGCTGCCCGTCCTGATCACCTGGAACGTGAGAGAAAGGAAACTCTCTGAGTTAAGCTGCTGTTATCTGGTTTTCTGATCCTACAGCCAAACCCAGTTCTAACACACACGGCCATCTCAGGCCTCACTCTCTTCTCTGCCGAGCGGGTGTGATAAGGGCACTTGCCCCCAGGATGAGGACACAGCCTTGCCTGGCACGCAGGCTCCCCCCAGTCTCGGAGGTGGTCCCTGGCCTCGGCCCCAGCGTACTTGCAACAGTGCCTGCCTCTGGTCCTCCGCTCCAGCGCTGCCCGGCACGCTCAAAACTCACAACTCAAAAGCAAAGGCCTCCTCGAGTGCCTCATCACAGAAAGGGGCTGCTTATTACAGGGAGGACAGGAAAGTGAGGGGGCAGGTGGAGCTGCGCTGTCCTCCTGGAACTCAGGACTTCCCCCGAGCCTCGGCTCCAGCCCAAAGCGGCCATGGTGCTGCCTCTAGCCCTGAATGCTGGGTGAGACAGAGGAAAGATGAAAAGATCCACCTTGAAGTCATCCTCAGTGGCTCTGCAGCCTGGGTCCACTGGGTCCTAGCTCTGGGACCTGCCAGTCGCCTCCCCACCCCCACCCCCCCATCCCCCGGAGACATGAGTTTCAAGCTGCTTCTCTGCGGACTCATCTGTAAAATGGGACTAGGAACAACCCCTCTCCCTAAGGATGAAGCACACACAGTGCATGGTGGGTGCACGACACAGCTGATGGGCAGAGTCCTTTCCGGAAGTCAGGGTGAGGCTAGAGCGGGGGGCAGCCAGGCACCCACAGTCCCAGCCCAGGAGGGGCCTGAAATGAGGGAGCCTGTCCTCGTGGGCCTGTCCCTGGAGGGGCACATTGCCTAAAGGGACACAGTGCCTCCACGACCTCTGCATTTCTCAGCCCTCCATGGCCATGTCCCTTGGGAAACTCAGGTCCACAAGGGACCCTCCTCTCTGCCGTCACTGGGGAGCTGTGGGTGTCATCACTATGACCCACCCTGTGGGACCTGGGGCTGCAGGGGAAGGGGGCTGCGGGTTCCCGGACCCCCAGGCCTGCCTCTCTCTGAGGAGCACTCAGCACCTCCGTTATGTCCTGGGTTGGTCTCTGCAGAGTCTGAGTCAGGGGAGGTCCCGGGGAAGGAAGTTCCCTCCTGAGTACCTGAGGAGGACACCCCAGGGGGCCCAAATCTCATGGGAGGCTGGGGGCCAAGCTGGGCTCTGGGAACAAGCCCGAGACAGCAGAGGCCACAGGGCTGGCTAGGCCTGGGATGCCAAGTGCTGGTCAGGCCGGCCTGCCAGTTCCACCACCCGGTCAGAAGGGGTGGCTGTGACTTCCAGTCTGACCCCGGGGAAGCAGCTTTCAGGCCCAGGCCTGGAAGAGCGAGCTGGACCCTTTAAAGACAAAGGCGCCTGACAACACAGAGCCAGGGAGAGAGAAGGTGGCTGCTGGGGACATCTGCTGGGAACCTGGTCCAGGACTCGCGTCCCACCCGTACGCAGCACAGGCTGGGCTCAGAGCTCCCTCCTGCCTCAGAACCAGACACGCCACCCTCGGGCCCGGCTGTGGGAGGGCAGCTGCCCCTCCGAGGAGCCCACCAGCCCTTGCTGCCGGAAACCACCTTCTGCCCCGCTCCCGGCTGGCCCCCAGCAGGTGCGGAAGGGACACAGGCTGTGAGCCCACTGTCTGCAGGGGGTCCCAGGGCCTCACACTCAGGGCAGCACCCCTACGGGCAGGGCCCAGCCCTGAGGAATCCCCTATTTCTGGATACAGGCCCTCCCCATCCCAGTGAGCTGACCACTTGGGAAGACAACTGGAAAGGCAACAAGTGGGCCACCCTGTGATCTCTGCTCCCTGGGTCGCTGCCCTGGGCCACGTGGGGGGGGGGGGCAGGCGGGGGGCACTAGAGAACCCATGGCCCACCCACCAGGCTTCCCCACTCTTAGTCCTCACGCCCACTCCTGGTGCGGTGGGAGCCACAGATCCCTGAACACAGCCTGGAAGAACTGTACAGAGCAGGCCAGTCTGGCAGCGTCAGCCCGCCCAGATGGACAAGGCCAGGAAGGGGCAGAAAGCCAGGACCCCTCACCCGCTACCCTGCGAGTGCTTGGGTGGTGGAGACCTCAGGGAGCATAGTTTCCCCACCCCAGGCCACGGCCAAAAGGCCATCATTGCCAAAGCCACAGGGTGGCATGTTAGCAACGGCCCCTCCCCATCGGAATCTGGGGGAAAGGGCCAAGGAGCCCCTCTCGGGCCACCATGCCCCGCCCCCGGCCCCCGGCCCTGCCCGCGAGGGGTCTCCAACTCTTCCTGTCAGCCCAGCCTGACCCCCACCGCGGCAAGCTCCCCAACCCACGGGGCGGCGGGCACCCCAGCCACCACCGCGTTCTCTCCCCGGGCTTAAAGCTGGACCCCAGGCCCAGCATTCCCCGCCCCACCTCCCCGGGCTGGAGCCACCACACCTTCCTAAACGGAAGGAAGGGCTTGAGCCCTGTCGCGCTCGTGGCCCGACAGGTGGGCGGGCGGGGTGGCGGGGAGGAGACCCGGGATGCAAGGCGGCTAGCCCCCGCCCCCGTCCCCCACGGGGAAGCGGCACCGAGCTTCTGCCCGCCCGGCCCGGCCGCATTCCTTTCGGAGCCGCCCGCACCCTGCGCGGCGCCGAGGGCCAGACCTCTGTAGAGCCCTCCGTGCCGGCCCCGGGGCAAGGGCGCGGGGACACGGTGATGCGGGCTCCGGAGGCCGCAGCCCACCCACCACCACCCCCCCGGCGCGCTCTCCTACCCGCTCTCCCCTCGGGCGTCCGAGAGCCTCCCGCTCCCCGGAGCCCGGGAGAGGCGGGCGCGGCAGGAAGGAGGGAAAGGACACGGGAAAGTTAGGAAGCGGAAGCGGCACCCCCGCGCCCGCCCGGCCCCCCTTGCCTCATGTTCTCCACCGTCCGGCCCCCGTGGCGTAGCAGGCAGACGACCGCGGCGATCGCCGAGGCCGTGAAGCAGAAGGCGCAGTACAGGCCGATCTTGGCGTAGAACCGGGCCGAGCGGCTCAGCTGCGCCAGCAGCAGCAGCAGCAGCAGCGCGCCGCGGTCAGCCACGGCCACAGCTCCATAACCGCGCCCGGAGCCCCGACGGCGCGAGCCGCAGGCTGCCTGCCTGGGCTTCGGCCGCGGGCGGGCGGCGGCGGCGGGCCCTCCTCCTCGCCCCCCCGCCCGGCCCGCGCCCCCTTATTGCGAGGGCGGAGGGGCGGGGCGCCCGGGCGGGTGAGCGCGGCGCGCGAGGGAGCGGCGAGGTGCGCCCCGCCCGCGACGGGCCCCGCCCCGCCCGCCCGCGAGTCCCACACCCCCCGCGCGGTCCCCGCCCCGCCCCGCCCCTCCGCCCCGGGACGGTGCCCCTGCCCAGGCCCCGGGCCACCTCCCCCCCCCCCCCCCGCCGCTGGCGCTGCGCCCGCCCCCAGCCCCCGCACCTCCGCAGCGGGTGGCCTGGGCTGTGGCGCCCCGCAGCCCCCCACCTCCGGGCCGGACGTACCCCTACAACCGCCGGCACCGCCCCTGAGCCCAGACAGCGGCTCCAACGGCCGCCGGAGGACGCGACGGCGCGTGCCAGCCCGGTCACCGCACAAAGGGGCCCTTGAGCAGCGCCCGGTAACCAACCGGGTAGCCTGCCCTTTCGGGTCCCCTCCGGCGACTGCGGGGAGACCCAGGCTGGCCGGGAGGGGTGGTCTGAGGACGGGCTGGGTAGGCAGGAGGCGAGTTTGTGGGCGGGGCCGGGGGTGCCGGACAGTGGGTGCCAGGGCCAGCAGGTCATCTCCTGCTCCAGGTGCCAGGCCTGCCCAGGGATCAGGCGACTGCGTTCAACTCAAGCGGATGGGCCAGCCTGGCAGGGCAATGGTGTGGCCAGCCTCTGGCTTGCCGGGAGGAGCTCCAGGTCACCCCTGGGGGAGACCGTCAACAGATCTCAGAGCAGACCCAGGTCACCCTGGGGCGGGGGGAACCGTCGGCAGATCTCCGAGCAGACCCAGGTCACCCCTCGGGGGGACTGTCAGCAGATCTCCGAGCAGACCCAGGTCACCCCGGGGGGGCGACTGTAAGCAGATCTCCTAGCAGACCCAGGTCACCCTGGGGGGGGCCGTCGGCAGATCTCCGAGCAGACCCAGGTAGCAGATCTCCGAGCAGACCCAGGTCACCCCGGGGGGGACCGTCGGCAGATCTCCGAGCAGACCCAGGTTGTAACACCAAGTTTCCCTGTGCACAAGTGCCCTCCACTTGCAGCCCCTCCACTTGGGGTCCCAGGCCTGGCTTTGCTTCGATTGACCAATGGCCTCACGTGGTGCCTGGAGGTCTTTAAAAGATTGTTGTCAGCCTCTGTCCTATTTCAGATGCTGGGGCGTCTGTTGCTGAGATGCTTTGCTGAAGCCCCCAAACTGCTATTTTGGGTGACCGGGGGGCGTCAGGCCCAGAGGGACGAGGGCTTCCCTGCGGAGGGTGGAGGACCGGGCACAGGTGTTCTCACTTTTCACGAGAGGGCAGCATCCCTTCCCCTGGGTTACACCTGTGTGTTTCACAGTAAAGCCTGTGGCCCAAACCCCTCCGGACAGGGAAGCCTGGCGGGCTGAAGTCCACGGGGTTGCAAGAGTTGGACACGACTGAGCAACTGAACAAAAGCAAACTCCTCCGGCCGTCTACATCAAGTCCACAAGCTTCTCTCTTTCCGACCTTGGAGGAGGCCCGAAAGTGCTCCCCCCCCCGGGAGGAGGGGCGAGCACTGGCACCACCGTGCCCAGGCTGGCCTTGGGGCTGACAGACCGCAGGGAGACTCGAAGAGAAGGTTTCGGGGGGTCAGCCAGCGGTGCCGCGTGGTCCCCAATTCTGTCAGCTAGAGGCCCCAGGGGGCTCTTCCTGAGGCGTGGAATCCTGTCCTCAGAACCCCCGCTGCAGACAGCGCTGCTTGGCCTGAGGTCCTGTAGCTGCCAGCCGCCAGCACTGCCAAAGCGGCACCGCCCACCCCTCGGATGCCTTCCCCGCCTCACCCTTCCCAGCATTTCCCATGACTCAGTCACGCGTTTATGGGTTTGTGTGTTCACCGCCCTTCTCCCCCACCTCCCAAGCGGGGCCTGGCCAAGAGTAGCTGCCCCACGAGCAGCCCCCAGGGCCAGTGCTCCCGTACTTGACAGAGGTGACAGAGGCCGGCCCGGGCTCCATACACCACCCCCCCCGCTGCCCCTGGCCCGCTGCCCTGTCCTGCTCCCAGGGGTCGTGGTTCTGGACGCCACTGTTTTGTCTTCAGACAGACGGAGGGGCTGTGGCTCAATTTTTATCTTCTTCCCCAGTTCCTTCCTCCTCTGGGGAAATGTGGAAAGAAAGTGTCCACTTTTCCCTCTGACTGGGGACGGGGGGAAAGGGGAGGCCTCAGACTCTCCTGGATCTGAGACACATCTTCAGGATTCTCCCGTGAAAGGAGATCTTTTTGTTTCTAGGTGAGTTGCCAGAGGATCCTCGGAGTTGGTGGAGATCCTGAGACAAAGGGTTTTCCTCTAAAATTAGCGCGCCCCCCTCAGGGAGCACTAGCTTGAGGGGCAGGGGTGTGCCAGCGTCCTGCATGACCCTCTCGGAGTGCCCCGTGTCCCCGCAAGCACCCAGGAAAGGTGCCCGGTTCCTAGTAAGTCAGTAGTCCCACCCCTGGCCGGATGATGCCTGAGAGGCCTCCTGGGTGTTTGCCGGGCCCAGCCAAAGAGCACATGACACCAGGTGACGATCTGGCCTGAACCGGCCCTGCCTGCAAATGCCACAGGAGCCTGCCGCGTGGGGCGGCGCTGGGCCTGACGACCCACCTGCTTGTCCAGTCCCGGCCTCCGGGGTGGGGCCCTGAGGTCCTGGTTGGCCTGGGCTCGGGTGGGGCCTCCGGAGGGAAGGGCCGAGCCTCTGCATTTCTGAAGGCCGATGTCACCCCTCCCGGCCCTGCGACATCTTTGAGCTCCGGATAGATGGCTAAGCTCCAAGCTCCCCAAGCCTCAGTTTCCTCCTCGGGGCCCTTCTCCAGGCCTCTCCCTACTCTGCCTCTGGCACCAGGAGGCGGATTCCTCTCCCTTCAAACCTGCCCAGGAAAAAAAAGCCAGGAGGCGGGAGCCAGGAGGGGACAAAGGCTCAGAGTCACACGGGATCAGGGACAGAGCGTGGACCGGGGATCAGTGCACCCGGTCGGGGGCTCCAGGAGGAGCCTCTCCCACCCCACCCTCTGGGGGAGCGTCTCCGGGGGGCTGGCCCTCCTAGGGAGAAGCTCTTTGGGAAGAAGGCAGGCGGGGAGAGCACAGCCCGGCCTGCGGAAGGAGGTGCCCACCGAGGGGAGGGTGCTTGGGCGAGCCTGCCAGGGCCTGTGTGTTTGGGCCCTCTCGGTGGGTGTGCCACCACCCCCTCCCCCCGCCACTGGTAAATAAAGCAGCCTGTGAATCTTTCATGGGCTCGCACTTAAAAATAGATGAGATGAGGCCTCTGGGCCCGATTCCCGGGTCTTTGCAGTCCTGGGCGGTGCTGGGCCCACAGGCTCCCCAGGGAGGTGGTGAGGGCGGTACCATGGGCTGGGGCTCCACCGGGGTGCTGGCCAGGGTCCAGGGAGCCAGGCACGTGCGGCCCGTGCCCAGGGGCCAGCAGGAAGCCTCCACCTGGCTGTGGTGTCCGAGCTCCTGCGTCACAAGCCTGGGGGGAAGGGGGCTGGGAGGGTGAGCAGTGCCCTCCTCCCAGAGGGACTCTGGGCTGGGGGACAGGGTCTGAGGAGCTGTCTAGGGACCAGTGACCGGGGAGTCCAGGAGATGCCGCTGGACAGAGGAGGGGAGGCAAGAACCCCGGCGGGGAGCCAGGGCTGGAAGCCCCCCAGGGGTGAGGCCCTTTCTGCAGCGGCCCCTCCCGTTGCTGGAGAGCAGAGGGCCGCTACCCGCTCCCCGCCCGGCCAGCTCTCCACGAAGGTGGCGGCCCCCATGCTCGGCCTCAACATACACGTCCGAGTTCCAGGCTCGGGTGGGAGCGGGGACCTTGGGATGAGAGGGACTGAAGGCAGAAAGCATCAAGGAGGGGCTTCCCTAAGGGTCAAGGCGGCCTCCCTGCCCCTGACATCAGCTGGTACCCAGGTCTCTGCTGGGTAGCCCCCGGGGATGGCCTCCCCCCATCCTCCACTGGACAGATAGGGGCCCAGAAGGGCAAGAGAGCACCTGGGGGCCCCTGGCCAGCAAGATGGAGCAGGAGATGGGGTTTGGTGCCAAGGGTCAGCCCCCGGGGATGACTGCAGACCAGCCGTGCCTCTCTGGGCCTCGCTGTGCTCAGCTGGGTGTGGGGCCCAGTGCAGGCCTGGGGCACTGGAATGAAGGGGGACAGACAGCGTGAGGTTCCAGGCCCGTCCTTGGGCAGCCACCCTTGGCCACCTCACCCCTGAACCAGCTGGCGTCCAGAATCCGTCAGCTGCCCCAGCGCTGCCCAGGCCAGCCCGGGGGACTGGACAGGGCTGGAGGCCCAGCGGGCTGCCCGCTGCCTGACGCCGCTCAGTTACCAGCCTCGGCCACTGACCAAGGGGCTGCCTCTCGGCCGTGGGGCCTCAGCGGTGCCTAGTGCCTCTTGGCCCGCTTCGCCGCGGGGGAAGGAGGCGGTCACGAGCACCTAGAGAAGCCCTCCCTGCCATGGGGAGGGGGGTGTCCCCTCCACTGTGAAGGCTGTGGCTGGGGAGAGAGGGAAGGACCAGGCCTTCTGCATCCTCCCCTGCGTGTGTTGGACTGAAAGCCTAAATTGGCCCGCTTCCCTGACCCCTAGCTACCCTGACCTGACCTGAGCCAAGCCAAGCAGTCCCTTCTGCTGCATTTCCTCTCTGACCCAGAGCCGCGCTGGGGGACCCACGGCTGCCCACATGGGGCCTGCAGGGAAGCTCCCATCCTCCCCCAGCCAGGCCAGGCCAGGTCTGGGCCGTGGGTGCTGTGCTGACCGTGTCCCGGGGTCCTGCCAGGCCCTGGGCCCCCGAGGGCAGGGCGGAGGCAGGCACTTCCTGCCTCCACCCCCCACCTCCTCTCATCCAACCCCTGAGACCTCTCCCAGCAGCTCCCTACTCTGTGGCCAGGGCCTGCACAATTCACTGGTGAATGAATGAATGAAGGACTCCTCCCTCGTAAGGCCAGGCACCCACCAGCTCACGGACTGCTGGGGGACACTCAAGGGCCTGACCTGCTGAGCATAGGCCACCACCCGCAGAAAGGGACTGAGGACTAGGTCATCAGAGAAGAGTCACTGGCGGAAACCACTGGCTTGCTTCTGCACCAGGGATGGCCTCCAGATAACTGGACTCGAGAGGGCGCTATCACTGAAGTGAGCTGCACGCAGGCCTCAGGTTCCAGTCCCATTCTGTCCGTCCAGCCTGCTCTGCATTCCCCTGTGGAGACCCCGTCCCAGGGAGCGGGGTTTCTGAGCTCCTGCCTTCTCCCCTCTGCGAACTCACATGCAAGCACTCAAGCCAGCCGTGGAGGGCTGGCCACATGGCACTGGGGCGGAGCAGACCAGGGGGTGCGTGAGTCTCTCCACGCATTTGTGGTTGTTCTGTCGCTCACTTGTGTCCGACTCTTTCCGACCCCATGGACTGCAGCACGCCAGGCTTCCCTGTCCTTCACTATCTCCTGGAGTTTGCTCAAATTTATGTCCATTGAGTCAGTGATGCCATCCAACCATCTCATCCTCTGTTGTCCCCTTCTTTTCCTGCCTTCAACCTTTCCCAGCATCAGGGTCTTTTCCAGTGAGTCAGTTCTTCACATCAGGTGGCCAAAGTATTGGAGCTTGTTTCAGCATCAGTCCTTCCAGTGAATATTCAGGGTTGCTTTCCGTTAGGATTGACCGATTTGATCTCCTTACTGTCCAAGGGACTCTCGAGACTTTTCTCCAGCACCAGAGTTCGAAAACATCAATTCTTCGGCCCTCAGCCTTCTTTATGGTCCAATTCTCACATCTCTCCGTGCATGACAGTGAAACTCAAGGTGAATCCATGACCTAAAAATAACTGGTGACACTCCTGTGCTCCCACAGGGGACATGGTGGGAGTGGCAGCCTGGCAGGTGGAGATGAGGCAGAGGCTCTGGGTGAAGAGGGAAGCAGAGACACAGCCCAGGACCACCTGGCACAGTTACACAGGCTGTGCACTGCACAAGTCTAGAGCATTCCAACAATTCAAACTATAGCAGCCAACCCTCCCAGAGTGAGCAGACCCAGTTCTCTGGCCTTTGACCCTCGCCTCCCCCTTCACCTTCAGGATGTATTCAGTCACTCAGTCGCGTCCGATTCTTTGAGACCCCATGGACTGTAGCCTGCCAGGCTTCTCTTGTCTGTGGGATTTCCCAGGCAAAAATATTGGAGTGGGTTGCCATTTCCTTCTCCAGGGGATCTTCCTGACCCAGGGACCGAGCCTGCGTCTCTTGCAGATTCTTTACCACTAGCACCACCGGGGATTTCACCATTCAGAGACCTGGATAAACGAATCCCTAATCAAAGCCATTGGGTCCTGCTACCTCTGGGTGGGAGGTTAGATGCAAGTTTCTGGAGCTCAGTCTAACACACCTTGCCCCACCCTGCCTGAATGCCAGCCAGCACCAGTGCCAACACCCCCCTGAATCACTGCACAGTGCGGGTGTGGTTTCCCGGTGACCCAGCCAGACATCCGTCCCTGAGCTGATGAACCTGGAGCCGGAGCTGCAGCCCCACCTGGATGCCTTCCCCGCCCTTGCCTGGCAAATAAAATGATACAATACAGGGCCCTAGGGAGATCTGAAGGCAATGGCACCCACTCCAGTCCTCTTGCCTGGAAAATCCCATGGACGGAGGAGCCTGGTAGGCTGCAGTCCATGGGGTCGCAAAGAGTCAGACACGACTGAGCGACTTCACTTTCACTTTTCACTTTCATGCATTGGAGAAGGAAATGGCAACCCACTCCAGTGTTCTTGCCTGGAGAATCCCAGGGACGGAGGAGCCTGGTGGGCTGCTGTCTATGGGGTCGCACAGAGTCGGACACGACTGAAGTGACTTAGCAGCAGCAGCAGCAGCGGGGAGATCTGAACCGCAGGTCAACAAGGAGTTAGCCCTTTTTCAGGACAAGTATGTCCCAGGAGAAGACTCTTGAGAGTCCCTTGGACTGCAAGGAGATCAAACCGGTCCATCCTAAAGAAAATCAATCCTGAATATTCATTAGAAGGACTGAAGCTGAAGCTCCAATACTTTGGCCACGTGATGCAAAGAGCCAACTCATTAGAAAAGACTCTGATCCTGGGAAAGACTGAGGGCAGGAGAAGAAGGTGGCGACAGAGGATGAGATGGCTAGATGGCATCACCGACTCGATGGACATGAGTTTGAACAAGTTCCAGGAGATGGTGGAGGACAGGGAAGCCTGGCGTGCTGCAGTCCATGGGGTCACAAAGAGTCTTACACGACCGAGCAACTGAACAACAATGTCCCAGGTAATATTTAAAACAAACGTGTACTAAAAAATGTCATTTGTTGTTTATCTGAGATGGAAATCTCACTGGGTGTCCTGTATGTTACCCTCAGAGCAGGGATAAAATACATCCGGTACCCCAGCCCCACCCTGGTTCTCAACCACACTTGCCAAGTGGCTCTGCGGACGGCTGAGCAGCACTGCCCTCTAGTGGACGCAGCCCTGGCCGCAGGGTGGAGGACCTGGGAAGGGGCTGGGGTGAGCCGGTCTCTCTGCTCCCCAGGGGGGCGCACCCAACCCGTTGCCCCCGAGAGTTGACCCGCCCCGGGTCGGCTGCCCCAGCGAAGGGCACAGTGGTTGGCCCTGGACGGCCAGCAGGCTGGGGGTCTTGGTGCCCACCCTATGACCGAAATGGTGTCGGGGGGTTGTACAGGGTTTGGGGGCTTCCCTTCCTCCGGCCCCCTGCCCTCTTTGAGTTCTGCCCCCTTCCTCTGAACTCCCCACCCACGCACCTGTGCACCCGGCTCGGGGTCGGGTACAGGGTGGGAGCAGCAGCCCAGGACACTCACCCCTACGAGGCTGTGGCGACAGAGTGCCTCTCCCTTCCTCCCCCTCCCTTCTCTTTCCCTGCTTCCTCCTGTCTCTGCCTCCCTCCCTTCCTCCCCAGCTCTGCACTGACTTGTCTCCTGTCCAGCTTGTGCTTGTCCTCTGTGGGCTCCTTCCCCCATGCTGGGCTAAGTGGCTCAGTCGTGTCCGACTCTCTGTGACCCCCTGGACTGGAGCCCACCAGGCTCCTCTGTCCATGGGATTCTCCAGGCGAGAACACGGGAGTGGGTTGCCATTTCCTTCTCCAGAGTCCTTCTTCCATAAAAACAATGAAAGTTATATTCTGACCATATTGGTATAAAGATAGTAAAAAAGGAACCCTAACAGTTCATTATTTTCCCTTCCAATTTCTTTCCAATTTGGAGGGGAAAAAGAAATTGAAAACACTCCCGTGGGCCCCTAGAAGTCTGTGGACTCCAGGTCCTGGGCTCTGGGCCTGGCAGACGGTGGGCCCTGCTTGGGACCCGAGGCGGGTGGTGGGGGTATCCTGTGGGGTCCTAGCAGCCACGAGTGGTGTGTGTGACCCCAGAGGTCCGGCTGGCCGTCCTAGCCGGCAAGGGCTCCTGACCGGTGCAAGACCCCGAGCCTGGTCACTGGGTTTTATAAGACCAGCTGTGCCTCCAGCTGGACCCAGTGGTGCAGCTGGACGTCCCTGGACCCTGGGCACAGTGAGAGGGCGGGGGCTGCAGCCCCAGGGGCAAGGACTCCTGGGCAGGTCTGGTCACTTCGGCCTAGCCCTGAGCCCCTAGGGAGGGGGAGCCCCCCACACACACCTGCCTCAGCCCCGGAGATCCTTCTAAGACCAGCATCCTGGGGAGGCCCCCCCAGTCTCTTGGGCTGACGGCACTGCCGTCTGAATGGAGTCCCCGCCGAGGGTGGCCGCGGCCACTGTGGAGTGCCAGCCGGCTCGCTCCTGGCACTGCTGGTCTCTCAGCACGCAGGCCACCAGGGGTTGGCGTGGCACTGTCACCCCTGGTGGGAGGGGTGCGTGCAGGGTCCCTGCTGGTCAGAGCCTCCCGAGGGCCCCCGTGGAGTCTCACCCGCACTTCGCGTTGTGCGGCCAGACTCAGCCCAGCCCGGCCGGTGCAGGCAGACCCTGGGCCCCAGGGGCGCCTCAGGAGCGCTCTGTCTCTGCCCTGCAGCCCCGGCAGCGCTGACGGTGGACCTGTTTTCCCACCACCTTCTTAAGGGCCTAGGCAGGAGCGCAGGCCGGCCCAGGGAAGAATGTTCTGGCTGGCCAGACAGAGCAAAAGGGGCCTGGCAGGCACCCAGCATCTGGCCAGGGGGACCGCAGCCCTGCCAGAACACAGTCCACACGCCACACCTTCTGGGGAGAACCTGTCCTCAGAAGACAGAGCCCCTCAGGCAGGTTTGTGGGTTCCGGTCCACACACCTTGCCCCCTGTGGCCACCACCCCACCCCACCCCCGCCACCAGAGCTGCCTCTAGGTGAACCCTCCCCTTCCTTTGCCCGCCGGGCCCCGGCCCTCGGAGACCACAGAAGCTGGGCAAGCGCCCCTCCGAGTTTATCCTGGAGGAACAAATGCATGTGAGGCCTAGCCGCCCTCACGGGGAGTCCGCCCCAGCCCTCTTTGCCCTTTGGGGACCGGAGCGAGCTGGCGTCCATCGGCGGGGCTGGTTGACGCCTCCTCCAGAGCCTCCAGGTGCGTGGACAGGCCCTGTGTGTCTGCACGCACCTGCATAACTGCACAGCTCCCCTTTCCTGGGACCAGGACGTCTGTCCTTCCATGACTGGTGTGGCGCTGCTGGGAATCTTCAAGTGTCGAGGATCTGAAAGAGCCCAGAGTGGAACACGAGCCATTCTCATGACCTGTGTTGAGAACCGTCCTAACCTTACCTCCTCCAGATCCTCACTGTCGAGCGGGTTGAAGCCTGGAAGCAGGTAGGGGTGGAGAAGTGAACAAGGATGGGGCAGGGAGGACTTGGGAGAGAAGGTGGGGCAGGTCCTGCATCTGACCCATCCTTCTCGCGGAGGGTCTTAAAAGATGCAGGTGGGGCTTCCCCAGCGACCCAGTAGCTAAGACTCCGCCTTCCAATGCAGGGCGTGTGGGCTCAGTCCCCGGTCAGGAAGTTAAGGTCTCACACACTGTGTGATGTGGCCAAAAAAAAAGTACAGGTAAATGTCCACCAACTGATAAATGGACATTTCTATTCGTGAATGGAATAATAATACTTGGATCCATACAATGGGGTACTAGTCAGCCATGAGAAGGAATGAAGTTCTGACCACGTTACCACACACATGAACACTGGAAGCTAAGTGGAAGAAGCAAGACAAAAAGGCATATATAGTGTGCCTGGGTGCACGCGTGCGAAGTTGACGCAGTCGTGTCTGACTCTCTGTGACCCTATGGATTGTCGCCTGCCGGGCTCCTCTGTCCATGGGGATTCTTCAGGCAGCAAGAGTACTGGAGTAGGTTGCTGTGCCATCCCCCGAAGATGTATACTGTGATTCCACTTGTATGAAATATCCAGAAGAGAAGGTTTTTGAGAGACAGAAATCAGATTGGTGGGTGACAGGGGCCGGGGTGGGTGGGGGAAATCAGGAGTGACTCTTGTGGGGTACTTGGGTTTCCTTTCAGGGGGACGAAAATGTTCTGGAATCAGATAGACACGTTGATTGCCCAACACTCTGAAGGTACTGCATGCCGCTCAACTGTACAATTTAAAACAGTTACATTTACAGCATATGAATTTCACCTTAGTAACAAAAGATACAGGCGGGTAAGAATGAATAAAAGTCACCTGTAACCTCAACATCCAATTGATGTTATCACTGTGGCATGGCTTTCCAGCTTTTAGGATTTTTTTTAATCGTTGCACGTACACCCATCAGCGTACACCTGTGTACCTGTGTGTCGTTCACACAACTGGGGCCACACCCCCCCTACGCTTTGTCACTGGTTTCCTCAGGAGATCTGGAGTCCTCAGCTGTATTCTCGGGGATTCCCCAAGTCCTAAGTGAAGTTTCACTAAATGTTGTGTTTTCATTTGGATGATATGTAAATGAACTTGTCTAAACATCTGTAGGTTTCCCAGCTGGTGCTAGCGGTAAAGAACCCGCCTGCCAGTACAGGAGACATAAGAGATGTAGATTCATTCCCTGGGTTGGGAAGATCCCCTGGAGGAGGGCATGGCAACCCACTCCAGTATTCTTGACTGGAGAATCCCCATGGACAGAGGAGCCTGGAGAGCTATCGCATCGCAAAGAGTCAGACACGCACACATGCAAACATCAATAAAGATAAGCTTCCTTTTGGCATTGGAAATACTTGTTTCCCCTCAAATTTTGGCCGTCTTGAGGGTCTGGATGCAGACCATGGCCTCTCTGTAGGGGTCGGGCAGACCCCAGGGCCCTGGAGAATGTGTCTCTCTTGAGAAGCGTCCAGAGTTTGGGGCCTGGGGCTGTAGCGCTATCTTAAGGTTTGCACAGGACTGTTGCCTGAATGGACCTTCATTTGTTTATGTGACCAGTCACCTCACCGCGGGCATGTGGGACGTTCTGAACTCTCTCTTAACAAGGCTGGGTGAGTGACCGGCTAAGTCTTCACCCCCTTCCTTAATGATTAACTCAGGACAGGTTCCAGCAAGGTGACATTTCTGGGTCAAAGGTTTTTAACCATCTGCTTTCCATGGTAATTCTGCATGGAGCCCCCACCCAGGGTAGCTGGGGAAGAGACCTGCCATCCCCGCGCCAGGGGGCCTCTGATGGCGAAGGGGCAGGCCCTGGGCAGCACTAACTGTGAGAATGTGGGAGCCGCAGTCCCAGGGGGGTTTAGCCCCTGCCTGTTTCTCTCCCCCGGTCCTGGGCAGCCGACTGTCCTCAGCTGACGCTCACCTGTCTCCATTCTTCTTGCATTCCCCCCGAACACATCTGCTGGGTCGCCCTTTGTTGCAGGAAGGGGGACCCCTTCCAGGGCCCGAGAGTGCGCTCTTGTCTAACACCGGGAAATGAATTGTCCTCAGAGACACACACGCTCACAGAGCAAGAGACTTTATTGGGAAGGGGCGCCGGGCAGAGAGCAGGAGGGCGAGGGGACCCAGGAGGCCTGCTCTGACGCTGGCTCGAGGGCTCAGGCTTACCGATGATGGGACTAGTTTCTGCGTTGTCTCTGGCCAGTCGTTCTGACTCAGGGTCCTTCCTAGCGGTGCACACACTGCTCAGCCAAGATGGATTCCAGCGAGGACTCTGGGAGGTGGCGGGACACATGGCATCTCCTTTTGACCTTTCCTCAACTCTTCTGGCTGGTGGTGGCTAGTTAGTTTAGGGTTCCTAACCAGGACCTCCTGTCGTGAAATAACTCACACAGATAGTCACTACGGTGCCCAGCCCGGCCCCATCACGGCAGCATGTGGCTTTGCGAGGATGCTCATCTTCACGACCCAGGCTGGCTGGCTATACAGCATGGAGGAACAGTCAGTCCCTGTCTTAGGGCTCCTGTGAGCACCTGCTGGGAAATACACTGCATTGTTTGGGGTCACACTAAGAAAAGTTCTGCACTGGGTCTAACCTCAGTGTCTCCTGCTATGGTTTAATCCCCTCATAGCCTCCCTGTGTAAACTTGACTCATCCTCGGGGATACGCGATGCAGGCCCCCTGGGGGCCCCCGGACCCTTACTCCCGGCACAGGGAATGCTGGTGTGTGACTTCCAGGGACCTCTGCCCCGAACTGGCACTCGGATCGCAGGCCGCCATGCTGTGAGGACGCTCAAGCAGCCCCAAGGAGAGGTCGGCCTGGCCGGGAACTGACCTCCAGCCAGCACCAACCCGCCAGCACGTGGGTCCTCCACCCTGGCTTAAGCCTTCAAAGGACCGAGAGCCTGGCTTCGTAGAGATCCTGGACCAGAAACGCATGGCTGAGCGGCTCCAAGATTCCTGACCCACCGAAGTGTTCACCGTTCTGAGCTGCTGGGCGTGGGGTGCTTTGTTACGCGGCAGTGGATCACGGATACAAGATGCTTTTGCAACTAGATGTATGGAAAATAATTATTAAAATGTTAAAAAAGAGAATTCATAGAATATTCTAAGAAGAAGAGCAAGAAGGAGTCCAAAAGGCATTCTGAAAAGAATCCCTCAGGGATGTCCCTGGTGGCCCAGTGGCTAAGCCTCTGAGCTCCTGATGCAGGGGGCCTGGGTTCAATCCCTGGTTGGGGAACTAGATCCCACATGCCACAACTGAAGATTCTGCATGCCACATCCAAGACCAGGTGCAGCCAAACATAAATAAAAATAAATACTTTTAAAAGAGTATGATATGCAATTAATAACCCACCAAGGAGAAATAGCCAATGAACGTTTAAAAAAAAAAAAAAGCCTCCCTCAGCATCTGGAAAATAAGATCCCTCCAAACTCCAGGGCAGAAGCTGGAAGCTGCCTGGGACTGGCCTGGCCAGCCCACCCCCAGGTCCCGCATCCCCACCAGCTGCACCTCTCCAAGGCCCCTGCTGCAAGCCACATTCCAGGTACAGAACTTTCTCATTCTTGAAAGCACCTCCTGTAACAAATCACCACAAAGGGAGACTTTAAAAATGACAGAAATTTAGTCTGCACATTCTGCAGTCCACAAGTCCAAAATCCTGATGTGGAGGGCCACTCCCCACAGGCTCCAGGGTAGGGTCCTCCCCGCTCCCAGCGCCCTTGGCTCGGACAGCATGGCCCCATCTCTGCCCCATCTCCTCCCCGATCTCCATCTGTCCTCTGTAAGTCTCCCATGAGGACACTGTCACTGGATTTGTCCTCCCCCTCCACCCCAAGAAAACCCAGGCTGGTCTCCTCTTCTCAAGATCTTAATTACATTAAAAGGATCCTTTTTCTGAATAAGGTCCCATTCAGAGGGTCCAGGGGTGAGGATGTGAACACATCTCTTTTGGGGCCACTATTTGGCTCACTGCAGGCAGTGCACTAGACACCCAAGGGACCCTCCCCCTGCAAAAAAAATAAAATAAAATTGGGTCTTGGGACTCAAGAAGCAGAAGTCTCCAAGACCTCCAACCAATGCGGAGCAGGTGAGCGGTGAGCAGGCAGGACAGCCCCGGCCCCGAGGGCAGATGCCTGCCACTGTGCCCTGAGCCCTGTGCCTCCAGCTCTGTGGGGCCCCTGCTGCACAGCCACAGTCCCTCCCAGCAGCCTAGAGTGAGATCCACAGGATTCCCACAGGTTCAGTTCAGTTCAGTCGCTCACTCGTGTCCGACTCTTTGCAACCCCATGGACTACAGCACGCCAGGCCTCCCTGTCCATCACTAACTCCCAGAGTTTGCTCAAACTCATGTCCATTAAATCGGTGGTGCCATCCAACCATATCATCCTCTGTGGTCCCTTTCTCCTCCCGCCTTCAATCTTTCCCAGCATCAGGGTCTTTTCTAGTGAGTCAGTTCTTTGCATCACATGGCCAAAGTATTGGAGTTTCAGCTTCAGCATCAGTCCTTTCAATGAATATTCAGGACTGATTTCCTTTAGGATGGACTGGTTGGATCTCCTTGCAGTCCAAAGGACTCTCAAGAGTCTTCTCCAGCACCACAGTTCAAAAGCATCAATTCTTCAGTGCTCAGCTTTCTTTATGGTCCAACTCTCACATCCATACATGACTACTGGAAAAACCATAGCTTTGACTAGACGGACCTTTGTTGGCAAAGTAATTGTCTCTGCTTTTTAATATCTAGGTTGGTCATAACTTTTCTTCCAAGGAACAAGTGTCTTTTAATTTCATGGTTGCAGTCACCATCTGCAGTGATTTTGGAGCCCCCAAAAATAAAGTCTGTCACTGTTTCCACTGTTTCCCCTTCTATTTGCCATGAAGTGATGGGACCAGATGCCATGATCTTAGTTTTCTGAATGTTGAGTTTTAAGCCAGCTTTTTCACTCTCCTCTTTCACCAAGAGACTCTTTAGTTCCTCTTCACTTCTGCCATAAGGGTGGTGTCATCTGCATATCTGACGTTATTGATATTTCTCCCAGCAATCTTGATTCCAGCTTGTGATCCATCCAGCCCAGCGTTAAGGTCAAGCAAATGTGAAATCAAGATCACGTGACAAGCACATGACAGAGATGCTGCGAGTGAGAGAAGAGAGCAACACGCATCGCATCGAGGCCTCCAGCACCGACCCCCAGACGTCTGACTCGTCAGGACAGCGAAGCGTAAGAGAGAAGATGAGGGGCTCACGGCCCCACTGCGGCTTCACCTGAATGGGGCAACACTCACCGTGCAAAAGCAGGCTCCACGTCCGCCCACAGCCCGCCGCCTCTGGGCCTCTGCGGGTTCTGTCCCTCTGCCTGGGGTCCACCCTTTCCCTCCCCCATCCCTCCCCCATCCACTGGGTCAGACATCACCTTCCCCAGGCCTGGCCTGGGCCTGAAGGCATCCACACCTCTCAGAATACCTGCCTGGAGAGAAATGTGTGACCCCTGACCTCAGTACAGTCCTAGGTCATCAGGACCTGGGGCAGTGGGATGATCTATGTCTGGAAGGACCCAAGCTTCCATTTCTCTGTTTTCCCCATGACATACTTGTGCCCAAGACTGAGGGGTTTCAGAAAAACATGGAGGTTAGCAGAATATGCAGCAGCTACCCTGAAAAACTACGTTTCCCAAATTCCTTGCAGCAAGATAGGTCATGTGACTAACCTTCGGCCAGTGGAATATGAGCAGAAAGTGAAAGTGAGAGTCGCTCAGTCCTGTCTGACTCTTTGCAACCCCGTGGACTATACAGTCCATGGAATTCTCCAGGCCAGAATACTGGAGTGCGTAGCCTTTCCCTTCTCCAGGGGATCTGCCCAACCCAGGAATCGAACCCAGGCTTCCCGCATTGTGGGCAGATTCTTTACCAGCTGAGCCACCAGGGAAGCCCAGGAATTATGAAGTGGGTAGCCTACCCCTTCTCCAGGGGATCTTCCTGACCCAGGAATTGAACTGGGATCTCCTGCATTGCAGGCGGATTCTTTACCAGCTGAGCCACTAGGGAAGCCCAATACGAGCAAAAGAGGTATGCTTTTCTAGATTCCATCTTTAAAGACAAGGTTATGCTCTTCATGGGCTTCCCTGGTGGCTTAGCTGGTAAAGGATCCACCTGCAATGTGGGAGACATGGGTTCTATCCCTGAGTTGGGAAGATCCCCTGGAGAAGGGCATGGCAAAACCCACTCCAGTATTCTTGCCTGGAGAATCCCCATGGAGAGAGGAGCCTGGTGGGCTGCAGTCCATGGGGTTGCAAAGAGTCATACACACTGAGTGACTAAGCATGTGCTCTTCATGTCCCTTTTGCTCTTTCCCTCCTTGCTGGAGTGTGGAGGTGATGCTTGGAGTTGGAGCAGACATTCTGGGCTGCAAGACAGAAACCCAGATCTTGAGCAAGTCTCTGAGGAGGTGGAGTCTCCGTATCAGCCCTTGGAACCTTGGCTGAGTGCTACATGAAAGAGAAATACACATCTCTCTTGATTAAGCCATTTCTACTTTGGGGTCCCTTGATAAAATGTGTTCTATTGTCACTGCCTCCAGCTGTTTGCAATGATGTCGCTGTTTGGTCTGTGTATTGGGTTGGAAGGTGTACCTCCCAGGCTCATGGTCACCCAGAACTTCAGAGTGTGGCCTATTTGGAACTAGGGTCTCTGACAGCCACGTGAGGACTCCCGGAGGAGATGTCATGGTGGCTCCTGGCTCTGAGCAGTGTTGTGTGTCCAGTTTCATTTGCGGCCTGATATCATACTTCTCGGACTTCCCAGGTGGCTCAGCAGTAAAGACTCTGCCTGCAATGCAGGAGACCTGAGTTCAGTCCCTGGGTCAGGAAGATCCCCTGGAGGAGGGTGTGGCTGACTCACTCCAGGATTCTTGCCCAGAGAATCCCATGGACAGAGGAGCCTGGCGGGCTACAGTCCCTGGGGTCACACAGAGTCGGACACAACTGAGCAACTAAGCGCAGCATGGTGCTTCTTTACCACAAAAGCTGCCCCAGAGTGGGCTGGCAGTCAAGGAGCCAGAGGCCCTTCCCCGCTTCCCAGTGCCCGCAGCCCCTGGTGTCACAAAGCACTGGAATGGCCTTCTCAAGAGTTTACTTAGAAGACTTCTGACTCCACCTCTGTCCCCTCCTCCTGGCCCTCCTGCCTTAGTCAGGCAGCTCCACATCGAGTGTCCCCAGAGAGGGACGCCTGTGACTGGTCACCACGGCAATAACCAGAATTAAAAGTGGGGTGGGGCTCTATAGAGTCTTTGGGGATAACCAGGATTTGACCCCGATCCTAACCCTAAACAGACTCTCCTGACCAGATGCCCCTCCCTTCTCCTAAGAGGACCCTTTGGCCAGCCCAGATGGTCCACAAGGGGATCAGGGTGATGAAAACTTAATTCTGGTCCAGCCATCTGGATGCTCCTAGGAGCCCATCCTAGTCTTCAATCCAAGTATCACTACCATTTGGTTGAAAACATTGGGTGTCTGCGGTAGGCCACATGGTCCAAATTGTGGGGCAGAGTGGGTCTCCGTAAGTTTTGTAGAAGTGCCCCTGTTGGGAATTCCCTGCTGGTCCAGTGGTTAGGACTCAGCACTTTCACTGCTGAAGGCCTGGGTTCAATCCCTGGGTTGGGCAACTGAGATCCTGCAAGCTGCGTGAGTCAGCCAAAAAAATAAATAAAAATGCCCATGTCTCTTTTGCACTCTTGAGGGTCCCTTAGACGGAAAGGAGATCCAACCAGTCCATCCTAAAGGAGATCAGTCCTGGGTGTTCATTGGAAGGACTGATGCTGAAGCTGAAGCTCCAATACTTTGGCCACCTGATGCGAGGAACTGGCTCACTGGAAAAGACCCTGATGCTGGGAAAGACTGAAGGCAAAAGGAGAAAGGCAGCAGAGGATGAGATGGTTGATAGAATCACCAACTCAGTGGACGTAACTTTGAGCAAACTCCGGGAAGACAGTGGAGGACAGAGGAGCCTGGCGTGCTGCAGTCCCTGGGGTCGCAGAGTGGGACATGACTTAGTGACTGAACAATGAACAACAACTTTTGCACCAGACCTGTGTCAACCGGGTCCCTACTAGGAGACAAGAGCCACATGGCAATCTGAACTGGGAAAGTTTTGCTTCAAGAATTACTAACTGCAAAGGCAGATGGAAGTGAAGAACAGACAGAAGTAACCTGTAGGGAATTCCCTGGTGGTCCCCTGGTTAGCACTCCATGCTTTTACAGCCAAAGACCCAGATTCGATCCCTGGCTGGGGAACTAAGATCCTGCAAGCTACACAGCACAGCCAAAAAAGAAAGAGAGTGAAGTACCATGTTGGGCTGAGCTGGAGGCCCCCTCTCCCAGGCCGAGATCTTGCTGGGAGAGCCCAGCTGTGACTTACGGGACAGCAGAGAAGTCACTGTGGTGCTGGCAGACTTGCAGGAAATCTGCCCTCTGGAGGTTGCTGGAAACCACTGTCCAGGAGGTGGGAAGACTGCTTGCAGGGCGGTGTCTCCGCAGAGACAGTCTGCTACACAACCATCCCAGGGCTCATCTTTTCAACAAAAGTGCTGGAACAATTGGATATCCATGTGCAGAAGCCCCCAAACCCCAAGCCAAAACACTGCCTTGATCCATGTACTAAGTCACTTCAATCATGCCCAACTCTGTGTGACCTTATGGACTGCAGCCCACCAGGCTCCTCTGTCCATGGAATCCTCCAGGCAAGAATACTGGAGTGGGTTGCTGTGCTCTCCTCCAGGGGATCTTCCTGACCCAGGGATTGAACCCACATCTCTCGCATCTCCTCCTTTGGCAGGCAGATTCTTTACCACTAGCGCCACCTGGGAGGATGTGTACCAAAATGAGCTCAGTTGAATCACTGACCCAAAAGTGAAACCTAATACTATAAAACTTACAGAAGAAAATCTTTGTGACCCTGGGTTGAGTTAGGCAAAGATTTGTTAGATTTGACAGGCACAGACAAATAAAAGGAAAAAATGGACAAATTGGACCTCATCAAAATTAAGAACGTGTAGGATTTTTGAACTGTGGAGTCCCTTGGACTGCAAGGAGATCCAACCAGCCCATCCTAAAGGAGATCAGTCCTGGATGTTCATTGGAAGGACTGATGTTGAAGCTGAAACTCCAATACTTTGGCCACCTCATGCGAAGAGCTGACTCATTGGAAAAGAGCCTGAAGCTGGGAAAGATTGAGGGCAGGAGAAGAAGGGGACAACAGAGGATGAGATGGTTGGATGGCATCACCGACTCAATGGACATGAGTTGGAGCAAGCTCAGGGAGCTGGTGATGGACAGGGAGGCCTGGCGTGCTGCGGTTCACAGGGTCGCAAAGAGTCGGACACGACTGAGCGACTGAACTGAACTGAACTGACTGAGGACTTCCCTGGTGGCTCAGTGGATGGCTGTCAGTGAAGGGGACACCAGTTCAATCCCTGGTCCGGGAAGATTCCACATGCCGCAGGGCAACTCAGACTGTGAGCCACAATTTCTGAGCCTGTGCCCGAACTCTCGAGCCACAACTACTGAAGCCTGTGCACCTAGAGCCTGTGCTCTGCAACAAGAGAAGCCACTGCGATGAGAAGCCTGTGCCCGGCAACGAGGAGTCGTGCCCCTGCTCGCTGCAACCAGAGAAAGCCCACACGTAGCAATGAAGGCCCAGTGCAACTGAAAAATTAAAAATAAATAAAAGAAACTAAAAAGAAATTAAGAACATGTAGTCTTTGAAAAGCAGTGTTAAGGAGATGAAAAGACAAGCCAGAGACCGGGAGAAAATCTTTGGGAATCACATATTTGATAATGCGTTGGTTTCCAGAAGATATAAAAGAATTTTCAAAACTCAACAAAGAAACAATACCAAAAAAAGAGTTGGGCAAAAAGTTTGCATCATGCTTTGCCAAAGAATGTATACAGGTTGCAACTAAGTATGTAAGAAATAGCCAACATCAATAGCCTTTGGGGAAATGTAAATAACCACAAAGAAACTGCACTTACAGGCTCCCCATAGAATGGCTAGAATTTTAAAAGGGTCAATACCAAGTGCCGATGGGAAAGTGGAGGGACCAGAAATCCCACATGTAAGGGGTGTGTAAGGGGTGCCTGTAATGTAAGGGGTACCTACCCTGACCACGGCATCCCCAGCCTGTATCACCTCAGGGAAAAGGAATGTCCTGCGCACAGAACCTCGAGTTCTGACTTGATGGCGTCTCTGCTCCTGATGCCCCAAGCCAGGACCAACTCCGAGGGCCTTCAGGAGGTGACTGACTGGCTGATCAAGTTGGTGCCTGGTGCCCGCGCTGGCAAAGAGGGGTGCTGAACGTCCAGGGCCTCTGCCCAGTGATAGAGGCCAGACCTGGAGGCTGCAGCCGCTTTATTCCATTTTGTGTCGTGCAGGGGACGAGCCGGAGCTCCCCGGGACTGGGCCCGGGGCGGGGAAGCCTGGAAGAAAGCGAGGCCCGAACTGCTCTGCCGCCTGCAAGAAGTGGTGCCCACGGGGCTGCCTGCGCAAACACCGGCAGAGCCGCACGGTGCAAGAGTGCGTTTTACTCTCTTTAAAAAGCGGGAGAAAGAGGCCAACGCTGCCGCAGTATCCACGGCCCCTCCAGGCCCTGTGGTCGGCGCAGGACCCCAACTAGGGGCCTCGCCATGACTCGTGCCGGGCCCCCGCGCCTCCCGCGCCCCGCGCGTCCGACCCTGCCCCGGGGGACCTCCGCAGGCTGCCCGGCTCCATCACCCGCCTCTCCTCCGCCGAGGGGCGCGCGACGGCCCCCGCGGTGCAGTCCCCTCCCGCGGCGGCCGCACGGGCGCCGGGGGCTTGCACGCAGGGGCTCGTCGGCGCCGCCGGGGGCGGGCCGGGGGCGCGGGAGGGCGGGGCCTCGGGGCCCTCCCCCTTCCCTCCGGGGCGGGGCGCGGGGGGCCGGCGGGGCGGAGGCGGGGCCGCGGGCGCCCCCCGCGCCCAGCGAGGCGGCCCTCCGCGCCCCCGGCCCTCCCTCCTCCCCTCCGTCCCAGCCGCGCGGCCTCGCGCCGCCCGCCTCGCGGCCACGCGCCCTCGCGCGCCTTTGGCTCCCCGCCTCCCCCCGGCGCGCGCCCCCCGCCGCGCCCCCTCCCCGCGCACCCGCCGGGCCGCCAGAGGCGAGCGCTCCCGCGCGGACGCGGGGCGGGGAGGAGGCGCGGCGGCCGATGCGGGCGGGCCGGCCCGCGGGGCTGAGGCGGAGCGGAGGCGAGCCGGGCCCGCGCACGGCCCGCGCCCACCATGCGGCGGCTGCGGCGCCTGGCGTACCTGGGGCTCTTCTGCCCCTTCTCCAAGGGCCTGCAGGTAGGCGCGCCCCCGGCCCGGCCGGCTCCCGCCCCCACCTCCCGCCCTGGGGCCCGGGCCGCGGCGGGGGCGCGCGGCATCCAGTCCGGGGACCCCGGGCGGATTCTGGACTCAAGGTCGCTGAAGGCCGGGGTGCATGGTTCCTGAGGGGCCGGGGGCAGGCAGGGCCCGGGGCCCGGGGTGGGGATTGCCGATCGGGTGAGGGGATGCTGCGGGGTTGGCCCCAGTGCCTCTGGGGCTGCAGAAGGCCCCCGCCCCGCCGCGGGCCGGAGCTGCTTCCGCAGGCCCCGAAGCCACACCAGGTCCGCCCCGCTTTCCTCTACTTAGGAGACCAGGGTTGTCTTTCTGTGATGGAAAACTTGGGACCCGTAGAAGCACCCTAAGAAGAGCATACCCTCCCCCTGGGTCATCCCCCAGCCAGCCCGAGATGAGGAGTGTGCCCTGACCCCACAGTGACCTTGGACAGATCCCGGTCCCTCGCGGGACCCTGCCGTCTGCAGGGGAGGCCCAGGCTCCTTTGGGGCCGGCTGCCGCGATCCCTGTCATGGCTGGTCGGGGTGGTCTGAGCCAGGCTGAATGAGAGCCTCAAATTATTTAGGCCAAACCTGCCACCTTCACAACCCCAGCCCCTGGGCAGGAGACTGCCCTGGTCAGACCCTCCCGTGCCTCCCTGGCCACCCCAGGGGGGTCCCTTCTGGGGAGAAGAGTGGGAGCCAGGTAATACACGCAGGGGTTTGTCTGCGCCAGAAGCCCTCCTGCCATCCAGGGGTCTTGGGGGGGATAGTGGTCTTCAGCCAGCTTTGGGTCAGGTGGGAGCTGAGGGTCTGCGTCCTCCCCCATGCTGGGAGGCAGGGGTGCAGTGGCCCCATCCTGAGGGAAAGGCCTTGACCAAGGAGGCCAGTGTGGTGGGTCTCGGACTGGGGGTATCAGGCCTCTGATCTCAGCCCGGGGACGGCAGATGAACCTGGACAGGAGAGGTGATGGGTTCTCAATGTCTTGGATGGGTTCCCAGACCACCCCCCTTAATGTGAGGACACACCCTGAGCCTCGGTTTCCCGCCTGTGAAACACACTCTTGCGTTGGTGGTGAGCGGTGGAGGCCACGGTGCACGTGGGCCACTGGCCCTGAGGCTGCCGGTCCTCATGCTGCTTGTGTCCCCCCTAGTGAGCCCCCAACTGCTCCACCAGGAGCCGGGCAGGCCGGGGGTGGGGGGAGCCGCCGGCCAGGGCACACTGAGGAGTGAGCTCCCCCTGTCCTGGGGGCATGCTCACCCGTGGGCGTCAGGACCCCCCAGGGGCAGGGACTCCCCCCAGAGGAAGTGCCCGCCTGCGATCAGGGCCTGGGGGTCGCTCAGAGCTCGGCGCTGGGGACGGTGACCGTGGAGCGGGGCCGCTGCACAAAGGCCGGAGCTGGAGGGGCTCTGGCAGGAGCGTGGGCCGTGTCCGAGGTGAGCCCTGAGTTCAGGCCGGGAACCTGGGTCTGGCCCAGGTCAGCCCTGGGGCCAGTGCAGGTGACAGCCTGCCCTCCTCCCTCCTGGCCCCCCAAGACCCCCGGTGCAGGCTCCCAGAGGCCATGCCCTCCTCGCGGTCACCCGCGGTTGTAAGTCCTCTGACCTTGTCCTGCCCAGCAACGCCCCCGGCTCCCCAGCCCCCCGCCCACTGGTCTGCTTTCCTGTTTTTCCCTTTGAACAAAACTGGCGGAAACAGATGTGGTGGCAGGACCAGTGGGCCTGTGACCCAGCCCTGTGACTCTGGCCAGGGCTACCCCAGGCCTCCGTGGCTCCGAGTCCGCTCCTGCTGCAGCGCCTCCCCCGGCGATTGGCCGAGGGAGTCGGCCAGAGAAGCAAGAGGGAAGGACTCTGCCTCTCCGAGCGCAGAGGCCTGGGCTGAGCCTGGAGACCCTGCCCCATCCTCAGGCGAGAGCCACTGGCCTCATTGCTCGGCCCCAGCCTCCAGGTGACGAGAACCCAGGGCTGACCAGGACTGGAGCCGCACCGCTGACCCACAGGTGGCGGGATGTGTGACCATTGCTGGCAGTGGCCCTCCTCCGGAGGAGGCTGGCCTGAAGCCCCCCTGCACTCCCGGGCCCTCTTCTCTGGGGCTCAGCTGCCCCAATCGGGGTGTCTGAGCTCTTGCACGGGGCAGCGCCTGGTAGCCCTGGCCCATCAGCTGACTGCCCCTGGACAGCAGCCATTGAGGCCGTGATTTACCAGGACGGGGGTGGGGAAGGAACCTGATGCTCCTGGAGTCCTGGCTTGGGGGCTGGATGGGAGACAGTGCCCCCCAATTCCTGCAGGGCTTTGGGTTCCAGCCACCCTGTGATTCCACTTGTCAGCCAGGGAGACCTGGCTGAGGGACCGAGTCCTCCAGAGAAGCAGTTCCTGACCCAGCCCACACTCCTGGGACGGAGCCTCTGGCAGCAGGGCCAGGGGCTGAGTGTCTTAGTTATCTGTTCTTTATTATGGTAAATTACATATTGCATGAATCTAGCATCTTAACCATTTTTTAGGTGCACCATTCAAGGGCATTAAACACATCCCCGTTGTTGAGCCACCATCACCATCTGTCTCTAGAACTCATTTCATTTTCCGAACTCAAGCACTCAAGCTCTGTCCCCTTCAAACCCTCACTCACCATCCTGGGCAGGTCCCCCCTCTCCCCCCGCTCCCCGTGGTCCCCACCCTTCCTGTGTCTGTGGATCTGAGTCCTCTAGGTTGTTGCATGGGTGGAGTCACACAGGATCTGTCTTGTGTCTGGCTCATTTCACTGGACGTGATGTCCTGCTGGGTTATCCGTGCCGTAGCCTGGGTCGGAGTTCTTTGCCTTTTCATGGCTGAATACCGTTTTCTCGTGTGGATGGGCCGTATTTGGCTTACCCACTCCGTCGTCAGTGGATCCACGAGTTGTGTCTACCCTTTGGCTGCTGTGATGGGGGGTGTGCGAAGCTGTGTCCCTTAAAAGCTCGCAGGGTGACTGAGCCTCTGAGCCCTGTGCTCCCTGCTGGCCCTGGTCCAGCCTGAAGTCTCCCCCAGTGGGAGAAGCCGTGTGCAGGGTGCCAGGCCAAGGCGGGAGGGTCGGGGGTGGGGGAGCGCCTCTCCAGCCTGACCTTGTACAGAGGTTACATGTCATTATGAATTGAGGGCAGGACAGAAGGAAAAAATTGTTCCAAATCTCTTTATTCAGCAAAATAAAGAGTTGTCTACCCTAAATCCTCCCCATTTGGAATTTATTTTTCCCTGCCTGTGAGATTTCAAGGGCTGGGTGACACCAGGCCCCTGCCTTGCACCGGGAGTGGGTGCACGGAGTGGGAGGGAGACACTGACGGGGGGGCCTGGGGTCTAGTAGGAGGCGGGGCTGGGGGGGCGGGCTGGGGTCTAGAAGGCAGGGTCCGTGCACCTGGAATGCTGTGCTTCTTCACGGCCCCCTCCCCCGCAGGGCCGGCTCCCAGGCCTGAGGGTCAAGTATGTCCTCCTGGTGTGGCTGGGCATCCTGGCGGGCAGCTGGCTGGCCTACGTGCACTACTCGTCCTACGCGGAGCTCTGCCGCGGCCACGTCTGCAGAGTGGTCATCGTAAGTGTCACAAGGGGCCATCTGTGGGTTCCATCCGCCCCCGGCCAGCGCTCCTGCGGTGGGCAGCCTAGAAACTGGGCTTGAGGCGCCCGCCCAGTGGATTCTAGGAGGGTCTGACTGTGCCCTGCGGGGCTGTCCCTGCAGGCCGTGGGGGCGGCCCAGGAGGAAGGGATGCCCCATGGAGCACAGGCGGGTGGCTGGGGTTGGACAGACAGACGGATGGGTGGACAGGGCCAGCTGTAGACGTGTCTGGTGGGGCCGGGGGTCCAGCAAAGGAGGCTGCAGGGCGTGGTCTTCCGGGCCTTGGGATGGAGATGCACTAAGTCGCCACTATGGCCGGTAGAGCAAAGCTGTGCACGTGTGTGTGAGGGCGCTTGTGAACCTGTGTTGCTTGCCCACGAGCACTGCTCCATGTGGCTCATGGCTCCTACTGAAGGATGTGACTGGTGGAGGGGGAGGTGATGCCAGCTGAAGGGGCCCTAGTAACCCTCAGACTGCCAGCCTCCCTGGGCAGGTGGGAGCCCTCGGCGGGATAACGGGGTCTGAGGCATCCATGCCTGGGGGGACCCGCCCCAGCGACGCTCCTGGGGTCCTGAAGTGGGGGCAGTGGGAGACCCCTGGCCTTGAACCTGTCTCCTGGTGGGGGCTTGGAGTATCTGCTCCTCCGCAGGGTGAGGGGCACTATTCCTGGGGGGCCTGTGTGGCATTGTGGAAGGCCTCAGCAGGCCTGTTCTGCCCCGGGTCCCATGGGGGCCAAACTCCGGACAGTCCAGAGGTGGTGGTGGAGGGGTCCAGAGCCCACGTGACGGGACTTGCAAGGGGCCCATTGATTGTCAATTGTTCGCTGGGGGCAGGCCAACACCAGGCACAAGGGTGCAGCACCCAGCCCGGGGGAAAAGGCCCATGTTTATTCCAGAAATGCTCGCTGGGGGCCTCCAGGGCTCAGACCCGAGCTGGGCGCCAGACACATGGCTCTGCCCCCAGCCTGGGGGGCTGGCCTCTGGGCAGGGGCGGGAAGAGGTACTACTTGGGGACCCCTTGCACCAGGCGAGGTCCCGGGCTGCCTGGGTGGGTGGAGGGGTCTCTTGGGGCAGTGAGACCAGGGAGGACATGTGAGATGGGGTCTGGCCAGTGGGGTGCAGTGAGCAGCTGCTGAGAGCTGGTGGGTGTTTCTGAGCACTTCCTGTGTGCCCGCAGCAGCCCCCCCAACATGCAGAGGACTGAGGGGCCCTGGGGGAACAGACAAGGAACATGCTCCTCCCAACCAGAGGATCTGCAGCTTCCGTCTTCCCAGAGCGCCCTGGCCTTCCCGCCAGCGCCAGAGAGGTCTCCCTGGCTGCTGGGCCGTGGGGACACCCCCTCCTTTCCCGAGAAGACCTGGCCACCTCATGGGGGTATCAGCCATCTCCGAGAGATTCCACAGCTTGTCCAAGGTCACCCAGGGGGTGTGTGTTTGGGGGGGCAGGACCAGGGGTCACGGACAAGGTACCCATGGACCACAGGGTGCTCAGCCTGGTTTGTAGACAGGAGACAGGCTGGGAGGGGAGGGGTCTTGCCCCGTCTGAAGCTGACGGCCACACTGCTCACCTCAGCTTCGGTGGAAGCCCCCCCCCGCAACCCTGCTGGGCAGCATGGCCGGCAGGCCCCGACCCTGGCCCAGCCTGTCTGCCCACACTGGCAGACCACCCTACGAAGGGCCTTGCGGCTCCGAGGGGTCTAAGGGTGTCAGAGCGGACGCCTGCAGTGGAGGGCCCCCCCTTAGGTGGCTGAAGGACGGTGCTGGTCTGTCTTGGTTTCCCTTTTCTGTCCTGATGAACGGCTGTCAGGCTCTGAAGCTGCAGCACAGAAGCCTCCTCCCCAGTCCTGTAGGTGAGTCCAGGGCCTTAGCGTTCAGGAGGCCATACCTCCCCGCCCCCGGCACCCTCCCTTCCTACAGGCCCGCTCCACCAAGGGCCTGGGCACCATGGCAACGGTGATGCACATCCAGGAATTCACCCCATGCTTGCTCCAGACGCCACAAATCCCCTCCGCCCCTCCACCTAGGGACCGCCCTGGGAAGGGCCTCACCTTCCTGCTTGGCTCAGCCCACACCCCCAGGACTCAAGGGGCTGCCAGGCCCTGTCTGGAGCCAGGAAGGGGCTGGTGAGGGCAGCGGCTCCTGCAGAGCTCAGCCTGATTAGAGCTGCAAGCCTCTCCCTGTGCGTCTGGCTAATGAGGCACTGGCGGGCAGGCCCTCGCTTCCCCAGGCCACTTCCTGCGTCTTCCTGCTCTCCTCAGTGTGACCAGTACCGCAAGGGCATCATCTCAGGCTCCATCTGCCAGGACCTGTGCAACCTGCAGCAGGTGGAGTGGAGGACCTGCCTCTCCTCCGTCCCAGGCCAACAGGTAAGGCCAGCCGGGCTCAGCCCCCGGGGCTCTGACGCCTGCGGTGCAGCCGGAGGGGGACGTGTGCACAGCGGGTCCCTGTGCTCCCTGCAGGTGTACAGCGGGCTCTGGCAGGGCAAGGAGGTGACCATCAAGTGTGGCCTTGAGGAGAGCCTGAGCTTGAAGGCGGGGGCCGACGTGGCCCCCCGGCGGGAACTGGTGCTGTTTGACAAGCCCACCCGGGGCACCTCGATTAAGGAGTTCCGGGAGATGACCCTCAGCTTTCTCAAGGTCAGTTGGCCCCCCTGGGGGGCCATGTCAAGTTCACACCCAAGGACGTGTGCACAGGGCAGACAGCAGGCTGGGTGGGGGGCCACACGGGCCAGTGGGTATCTGGCTCGCCCACCAGCTCCAGGCAGACTCCACAGGCATGAGGCTCAGGGAGCACCCACAGGCATGAGGACCCGCCCGGGGCTAGGGGGCAGGGGGCAGGGGGGAGGGCATCCGTGGGGAGGAGGCCAGGGAGGAGGTGGGACCCGGGGCGGGGGGGAGATGAGGGGTGAGTGACCCCCCCCCCCAGCGCTCCCACGTTCGTGCGGGAAGTCCCTGGGCTTCCCAAGCGCTGGGGGGAGAGACGCAGGTGGGGTTGCCAGTAGTGAGGGGGCCTCCCCAGCCACCTGCTGCCCCCTCCATCCTGGGCGCTGGAGGCTGGGCTCCCCCGTCGGGCCAACGTATGGGGTCAGGCGCCAGGCCTGCAGCTGCACGCCCACACCCCACCTCCCCTCTCTCCTGGTCCCAAACCTCAGGCGAACCTGGGGGACCTGCCCTCCCTGCCTGCACTGGTCGGCCAGGTCCTGCTCATGGCCGACTTCAACAAGGACAGCAGGGTGTCGCTGGCCGAGGCCAAGTCGGTGTGGGCACTGCTGCAGCGCAACGAGTTCCTGCTGCTGCTGTCCATGCAGGGCAAAGGGCATGCCTCCCCGCTGCTGGGCCACTGCGGGGACCTGTACGTCACCGAGGGCGTCCCGCGCAGCGCAGGGCCAGCGGCCACCCTCCCGGCCCTGCTGCGGCCGCTGCTGCCGCCCGCCCTGCATGGGGCCCTGCAGCAATGGCTGGGGCCTGCCTGGCCCTGGCGCGCCCAAGATTGCCATTGGCCTGCTGGAGTTCGTGGAGGAGCTCTTCCACGGCGCCTACGGGACCTTCTACATGTGCGAGACCACGCTGGCCAACGTGGGCTACACGGCCAAGTACGACTTCAGGATGGCCGACCTGCAGCAGGTGGCGCCCGAGGCCGCCGTGCACCGCTTCCTGCGGGGCCGCCACTGCGAGCGCAGCACAGACTGCACCTACGGGCGCGACTGCAGGGCGCCCTGTGACACGCTCCTGCACCAGTGCAAGGGCGACCTGGTGCAGCCCAACCTGGCCAAGGTGTGCGAGTTGCTGCGGGACTACCTGCTGCCTGGCGCCCCCGCTGGGCCTGCGCGCTGAGCTGGGCAGGCAGCTGCGCAGCTGCACCACGCTGAGCGGGTTGGCCAGCCAGGTGGAGGCCCACCACTCACTGGTGCTGAGCCACCTGAAGACCCTGCTCTGGAAGGAGATCTCCAACACCAGGTACACCTGATGGCTGCGGGGCCCCACTCCGCCCTGCCCGCCGGCCACGCCTGCCCTCGGGCCTCCCTGCAGAGCGCAGCAGCCGCTAGGTTCCTGCCCCTGCACCACCACCCTTGCCCCCCAGGGTTTTCTGGGCTCCCGACAGGACAGTGAAAGGAGAGAAGGAAGGACTCAGAACCCAAGCACCAAGGGCTGGCCCTGGAACCTGCCCAGGCCAAGGTTTTGTTACTTGGGAGAATTGTGTGTAAATAAAGCTTTTCTGTGAATTATCATTCAGTCACTAAGTCGTGTTCAACTCTGCGACCCCATGGACTGCAGCACACCAGGCTTCCCTGTTCTTCACCATCTCCCAGAGTTTGCTCAAACTCATGTTCGTCGAGTCAGTGATGCAATCAAACCATCTCACCCTCTGTCATGCCCCCCTCCTCCTGCCCTCAATCTCCCAGCATCAGGGTCTTTTCTCATGAGTTGGCTCTTCGAGAAGCTGAAGTATTGCAGCTTCAGCATCAGTCCTTCCAATGAATATTCAGGGCTGCATTCCATTCGGATTGACTGGTTTGAAAGCATAGCCTCCTTTATTGTCCAACTCTCACATCCATACACGACTACTGCAAAAACCATAGCTTTGACTACATGGACCTTTGTCAGCAAGATGATGTCTTTGCTTTTTAATACACTGTCTAGGTTTGTCACTTTTTTTCCAAGGAGCGTCTTTTAATTTCACGGCTGCCATCCCTGGCCCCAGTAATTTTGGAGTCCAGAAAATAAAGTGTCACTGTTTCCATTGTTTCCCTATTTGCCATGAAGGGATGGGATGGGATGCCACGATCTTGGTTCTCTTAATGTTTTAAGCCACCGTTTCCACTTTTCCCAAGTACCCGCACCCCACCAGCCTGGAAAGTCTACTCCAGGCAACAGGGGGAGGGGAGAGTGCAGCCACAGGGGCCCATGCCACCCCTGGACCCACATCCTGGCAGCTGGCTGCTTGGGGTTGACTAGGGCCAAGGGCAAGGGTGACTGGAGCCCATGTTCTCAGTTGTGACCAGCCCTGACCTGGACCACCCATGGACGGGGACACAAGCAGGGGTGCACACAATTAACAGGAGAACTTTGGATTTCATCGATTTCAAAGAGCTATCGTTGTTCAGGAAAGAGCCCAGGACCCTGACCCCTCACACCCTCAGCTCCTGTTGGGGCCCTGGCTGATCAGACAGAGAAAGGCAAGTCAAGGTAGTTTATTCCAGATCCATTTATTCTTTAGTTTTGCCAACATGGGGACATACTCCTTCACCAAGACAGGAGCTCTTTCCACTCACTTAACACCCTGTGCTGAAAACACATGTCCCAAGGTTTCAACTGTGAGACACTCGTTCTCAGGACTAATTTGCAAACCTCATGGACATTCTCCCCTTGGGAGGGGGGATAATCCAGATATAGCTCAGGACTGTGGGGTTGCCCCCCCCCCAAGATCCTCCACCTCCTGGCTGGAGGACTTCAGGACAACACCCTGGGGTGCCTGCTGGGCTGCTGCCACCGTGGACAGACACTGCTGCCTTCAGGCACCTTCCTGCCCACCTCCCCCCCCACCCCCCCGTCCTTGTTGCTCGGCTGTCACCTCTGGTTCCCTGAACTCCATGCAGTCTCTGTTCACATTTCTGTAACACATACAGCCGCTGCCTCAGCCCTGCTGATCCACACCGAGACACACACACAGCTACTGCATTTCAACACACGACACGGTAAGCCTGCATGTTCTTCTTCAGAGGACACTTCCAAGGCCGTGCCTCTCCCAGGCTCTGTACTGCCCTCGAGTCTGGCGGTGCATGGCTGCTGGGCTGGGCTGTGAGCCGGGTAGGCCCCCTGGCTTCTGGAGAGCTGCGGACAAAGCTCTGAGCTGCTCACCCGGGTTCCCACCTGCAGACAGGTAACCAAGGAGACCCACTAGGCATGCATCCTGGTGCTGGAGGGGCTGGACTGATGCCCTTCCCTTGGTCAAGCCTCCTTACCTGGGTGGAGACCTCAGGACAGCAGCAGGGTTCTGGAATGCAAAGACAAGCCTCCTCAGCCTCACCCCCCAAAACATTCCACCCAGTTTCTAGGGGAGTCAGCCAGCAAGGCTCATCAAGCAGGATGGGGAAGGAAATGCTGCCACCAGGCTCAAAGGTGAACAGACTGGACCTGTTGCCCCCTGCAGCCGTCTGACTTCCGGCAAGTCAACCGTCACCCCAGCCCCATTCCGTGGAGAAGCCACAGAAAACTCAAGCGCAGAATATGAGGAAACATCGGCAAAAAATCTAGTAGCAGCCGCAAGTTCAAGATTGTTCTAAACCACACCCGACTTGGATTAAAAACCAACCAGATACACCCTGTGCCGACAGCCCTCGCCTGCCCTATGGGCCCTCCCACAGGGCATGAGGGCTAAGTCACACTAGCTCAGGGGAGCCAGCTTCCACTGTCACAAGAACCCTCAACCCCTGCCAGCAGCAAGTCACCCAGCTGCATCCTGCCTCCCCAGTTCTGTCCAGGGTGGCTTTCACTGTCAGGTGCCTGAACACCCCCAAGAGCACCCCCACAACTGATTCCAGCCAGCTGCACACACTCCCCCGACACACCCCTAACTTGCCACCCAGGTGCCCCGTCAGCTAATGACCTGACTCCCCTCCAGGACTCCATATGCTGCCCACCCCCCGATTCTGACAAACCACTATCGACTGTACCGTGAGGGTCCAGAAGTCGTCAGACCCCCAGCCAGCCCCCTGCCCAACTTACCTGACAGGTGTTCCAAGGAGTCCCACTTGCAGGTCTCTCTCCGAGACCAGCCGCGCCTTTGGATCTATGAGATGGAATCTGATCAGCGAATCCTCCCAAACCCTGTCTTTCCGCAGCAGTGCTGTCAATCAGATCCTCTGGCCTTCCCTCCAGAGGGACTCGGGGAACCAGCTCAGCACCCCTCGGCCAGGGACGCACGTCATAGTTGCTCAAGGACTCCTAAAAAGTCCTCGCCACATGGACTGCCAGAAGCATCGTTTCCAGTAGACCCTCTCCTGGTCAATCCCACTGGACCCAAGCTTGCCGCGTGCCTGTCCGCTCACCCAGTCCTCCCCAGCCTTCTCTCCCGCGCGGGGAACAAGGGGCTCCCTCGGCAGCTCTCGGTGATGTCCGGCTACAAACCATTCTTAGCGCCCACGGTTCTGAGCACTGAGCGTAGAAATAGCCGCTTCCTCTCTGCCCCAATGGCACGGGCGCAGCAGGGCGGCCGCACCCGTGGTGCCGGCAAGTCCGGCATCTGCAGGGCAGTGTCCCACCTCCCAGGCCTCAAGGAGCAGCTCAGAAAAGCATGGTCTCTTACCTTGGTCTGGATCATGAAGCTGCTCACTCTCGCCTACATTCACCGTCGTTCCTGTATCAAATAACAAGAAAGGTTGGTCCAGAATCAATGAAGAGAAGCTACCGCTGACTGTTTAAAACTAATGAAGGGGCTGCTGGCACAGAACCCCTGGTGGTCAGCTCTAAGCTGAGACCGACAGGGTCTGCCTGTGATAGCACCTGGCAGTAGGCTGGTGTCTGATGAACTTGTGGGAATCGTTCTGACCAAGGCACTGAACCCAAGTTTCTTGGGTCTCCTGCACTGGCAGGCGGATTCTTTACCACCGAGTCACCTAGGAAGCTCATCCAGGAGACCACCCCCTTCAGAAATATCTGCACCTTCTCTCCCAGGGAGCTACCAGTGAGACACTGGGTAGATTAATGGATCAGACAAGTACAGTTAACAAGGCGACACAGGAAAAAACGCTCTGGAATTTAAACAGGCCTCACTGTAGGCTACTGCAGCTGGTCTTTGGAATTGTCTGTTTCTACCTGGCAACTTTTTCTTTTAAAGAGTTTCTGGCTGTACAATCCATCATAAAATTTCTTTTAAGGGGCAGAATAGCTACATGTGAATATCCTGTAACACTTTAATACACCTAAAGCAAGTTCAATTATGTCAGTTGCTAGGGGGCATTGAGCTCACCTTTGAAAGGGAAATTTTAGTGCCACCATTTTGTAAGGCAACGTAGGTCGGCCTCACTGAAACCTATCCATCCTTCCTGCTGGCCGCTGTGCCAGAAGGCGACCGCCCATGTGCTGCCGCTCCTCGGAGGGCAACCTCGTGTCCTGGGGCCCAGCCAAGCGCTAGGAGAGAATTAAGGCGTTCTTACACGACAGGCTTCAGGCAACACACACCCACCTCAGGTGGGCACTTGGTCAAGTGTCAGACTACAGTCATCCAGATGTCCACTGCCAGAACACTGGGCGTAGACGAGCCTCTCTCCTCTCTGCCACCTCATGACGCAGGCGTGACACGGCAGCCACGCCCGCAACGCCTCTCGGGGCAGTGCGGGCAAGATCACGGCGCCCGTCGGTGCCAGTAGCAAGAGAAACCCGCGCCTCCCACGCGCCTGCGAAGCGCGCAGAGACCTTCCACCCCGGCTGGCTTCGCTGCATCGGACCTCCAGGCCTACACCTGCCCGCACGCCAAGCCAGGCACCTTCCGTTTGGCCCTGCTTCGGTTCGGGCTGTGCGGAAAGCCGAGCTCACGACACGGCGCGCAGACCCCAGGGGACCGAGGGGCCGCGCCGCGCACTGCTGCGGGACGAGGCCGCCGCTTCCACAGCCGCTGCGCGACGCCCACGGAGAACCCCAGACCGCCTGGCTTTGAGACGGGGCCCAGGACACAGCGGCGGTCAACACGTTTAAAGAGAAAACAAGACGCCAAAAGCTGCCGCGCTGCGAGCCGCAAGGCCGGGGTGGGGGAGGCGCGGCACGTCCCCCGAGCGCCCCGACTCACCCGTTAAACCACCGCTGCCTCCCCAGGTTCCCGAGGCTTCCAAGCCGGGAAAGTGCGGAGAGCACCCCCGAGCGGAGACGCCGCGCGCGGGCTCGGCCGCAGGCGGGCCCTGAGACGGGCGGAGGCCCGACCTCGCGCCCGGAGGCCATTACGAGCTCACACCGACCTCTCCGCCTCTGCCGCCCGGAAAGGACGCGCCGGCGCGCGCCGCGCCTTTTATAGCGCGGACGGCGGCCCGCGAGGCCCAGCCCGCGCCCGCCCCGACTTCGCCCGCGCCGCAGCGCCATCTAGCGGACCCTCCCGGCCGCACCGCCTGCGTGGCGCCCGCGGCCCCGGCTGAGCTCCCCTGTCCGTCCTCCAGCCACCCACGCTCGGGGTGGGGGCGATCCTCGCGCGGCCCCCGAGCCTCCGACGGTAGGGTGGGACCTACCTTCCCTGGGCGGCGGAACAGCACGAGCTAGCTTCTGCAAAAGCCTTGGACGCTTGCTCCTTGGAGGAAAAGCTATGATCAACCTAGTTCAGTTCAGTTCAGTCGCTCAGTCGTGTCCGACTCTTTGCGACCCCATGAACCGCAGCACGCCAGGCCTCCCTGTCCGTCACCAACTCCCTGAGTCCACGCAAACCCATGTCCATCGAGTCGGCGATGGACCATCCAGCCATCTCATCCTCTGTCGTCTCTTTCTCCTCCTGCCCTCAATCTTTCCCAGCATCAGGGTCTTTTCCAATGAGTCAGCTCTTCGCATCAGGTGGCCGAAGTATTGGAGTTTCAGCTTCAACATCAGTCCTTCCAATGAATAATCAGGACTGATCTCCTTTAGGATGGACTGGTTGGATCTCCTTGCAGTCCAAGGGACTCTCAAGAGTCTTCTCCAACATCACAGTTCAAAAGCATCAATTCTTTGGCACTCAGCTTTCTTTATAGTCCAACTCTCACATCCATACATGACCACTGGAAAAACCATAGCCGTGACTAGATGGACTTTTGTTGGCAAAGTAATGTCTCTGCTTTTTAATGTGCTGTCTAAGTTGGTCATAACTTTCCTTCCAAGGAGAAAGTGTCTTTTAATTTCATGGCTGCAGTCAACATCTGCAATGATTTTGGAGCCCCAAAAAATAAACTCAGCCACTTTTTCCACCGTTTCCCCATCTATCTGCCATGAAGTGATGGGACCAGATGCCATGATCTTAGTTTTCTGAACGTTGAGCTTTAAGCCAACTTTTTCACCCTCCTCTTTCACTTTCATCAAGAGGCTCTTTAGTTCTTCTTCACTTTCTGCCATAAGGGTGGTGTCATCGGCATATCTGAGGTTATTGATATTTCTCCCGGCAATCTTGATTCCAGCTTGTGCTTCCTCCAGCCCAGCGTTTCTCATGATGTACTCTGCATATAAGTTAAATAAGCAGGGTGACAACATACGGCCTTGACGTACTCCTTTTCCTATTTGGAACCAGTCTGTTGTTCCATGTCCAGTTCTAACTGTTGCTTCCTGACCTGCAAACAGGTTTCTCAAGAGGCAGGTCAGGTGGTCTGGTATTCCCATCTCTTTCAGAATTTTCCACAGTTTATTGTGATCCACACAGTCAAAGGCTTTGGCATAGTCAATAAAGCAGAAATAGATGTTTTTCTGGAACTCTCTTGCTTTTTCGATGATCCAGCGGATGTTGGCAATTTGATCTCTGGTTCCTCTGCCTTTTCTAAAACCAGCTTGAACATCTGAAAGTTCATGGTTCACGTATTGCTGAAGCTTGGCTGGGAGAATTTTAAGCATTACTTTACTAGCATGTTAGATGAGTGCAATTGTGCGGTAGTTTGAGCATTCTTTGGCATTGCCTTTCTTTGGGATTGGAACGAAAACTGACCTTTTCCAGTCCTGTGGCCACTGCTGAGTTTTCCATATTTGCTGGCATATTGAGTGCAGCACTTTCACAGCCTGTAATGTGGGAGACCTGGGTTTGATCCCTGGGTTGGGAAGAGCAAGATCCCCCGGAGCAGGGAAAGACTATCCACTCCAGTATTCTGTATAGTCCATGGGGTCACAAAGAGTCGTACATGACTGAGCGACTTTCACTTTCACTTTCTGGAATTCCTTTGTGGCTCAGCTGGTAAAGATCGACCTAGACAGAGTATTAAAAAGCAGAGACATTACTTTACCAACAAAGGTCCATCTTGTCAAGGCTATGGTTTTTCCAGTAGTCATGTATGGATGTGAGAGTTGGACCATAAAGAAAGCTGATTGCCGAAGAATTGATGCTTTTGAACTGTGGTGTTGAAGAAGACTCTTGAGAGTCCCTTGGACTGCAAGGAGATCCAACCAGTCCATCCTAAAGGAGATCAGTCCTGATTATTCATTGGAAGGACTGATGTTGAAGCTGAAACTCCAATACTTTGGCCACCTGATGCGCAGAACTGACTCATTAGAAAAGACCCTGATGCTGGAAAAGATTGAAGGTGGGAGGAGAAAGGGATGACAGAGGAAGAGATGGTTGGGTGGCATCACCGAGTCAATGGACATGAGTTTGAGCAAACTCCGGGAGATGGTGATGGACAGGGAGGCCTGGCGTGCTGCCGTCCATGGGGTCGCAAAGAGTTGGACATGACTGAACAACAACAAAAGCACTTGAGCCAGGCAAGGCCCAGAGTGCATGTCCTCCAGGGCTCTTCCTGACCCAGGGAGCGAACCCCGTCTCCTGCATTGCCGGCAGATTCTTTACCATCTGAGCCACTAGGGAAGCTCGAAGCCAAGAGGCACTTGATAACTAACGCCTCCCGTAGTGACTGCCCCAACCCACGAGCGTCACTGACCTGGGGCCACCTCTTTGTTCCCTGCAGAAGGGCCTCCCACTCTCTGGGAGCCTTGGCTGTGCTGCTTGCTCTGCCACAGCCCCCTGGACCCTGTGCCCCCAGGGTGGGTCTGAGGTCCTGCGAAAGCCGTCTTCACCTCTCCTACAGAGTAGAGACCTCCGTCGAGGCCTGCTCAAGAGGGGTCACCGAGGTGTCGGCTCTGACTTGGGATAGGGGCTGCCCGGGGGCGCTGGGGAAGCCTTGAGGTGGCGTCAGGGAGGACCCACCATGGATCCATTGGTCTTTTAGACTTCTCACAAGCTCACAGGTTATGGCCAACTTGGGCTACACCCCAGTGAAAAGTGTTGCTAACTGGATTCTCTATGATTGGGGGGGCAGACTGGGGAGTCCCAGACCTGCCTCCCAGGGCAGCCCCTTGGGCCACTTAACCAAGAGTGTTCCAGCGGCACCCCGTTCCTGGGCAGACGGGGTGCCCTCTCTTTGAAGCACAGTGCAGAAACAGTGAGTGGTGGGGCCTGGTTTCATGCGGGCAGGCTGAGCTGGCTTTAAGATGGAAGGACCCCTCCCCTCCTACCCACCCAACAGCCACAGTGACCAGCTGGCAAGCTGCAGACACAATTCTCCAAGAACAGGACGTTTCCAGAACTGGAGAGGGGTTCCTGGCCCCCAGGATCCGGTGCTCCACCACCCTGGCCCTGTGGCGGGCCAGCGCGCTCTGGTCCCCGAGGCAGGTGGTGATGACGCGGTTGGCCACACCACTGCAGTGGGTGGTGGTGGCGCGGACGGTGGCAGCCGGGTGCTCCTCGCCCTCCTGGGGCCCAGGCAGTGGGAGGGGACAACCTTCCTGAAGGTGGGTCGCCCGGCTCTGCCACACCCAAGCTCAGCACCCCAGGTCCCCCCACCAGGCCTAGGCGGGGTTACTAGTCAGAGCTGGAGCTCTGGAAACTGGGGACCGGGGTGGGGTGGGGCACCATCTTTGCTCCTGGCCCAGCATCAGCCTCTGGGGGCTGCTCCCTGTGTCCCTGTGTGTCCCCTCCCCACCCCCTCTCCTCTCCCTAACCCTCCCCTTCTCACCCTCAGGCTCTGCCTCTGAGCTGCACATAGGCCACCAGCAGCTGGAGGCCAAGCCCTGGGGTGGGCGGCGGCAGCGGTGGTCTCTGGCCGTCGGGCGCCTTCACTGCAGGCCGAGCCTATCGGCTGCCCTCCTTGGGGCTTCAGCCCCAGCGTGTGGACCCCTGCTTTCCCAAACAAGGCTCAGAGTGGCCAAGAAGACCTCGGAGTTTGGAAACTAGCCACTGTTAAAATCATGTTTGCATTAGACCGAGAATCTCCCTTCCTGGGATTTGAGCTAAACAAAGATTCACGGACTCACAAGTTCCCTTCAGCACAGCGATGGGAGAGAAAAATCAGAAATGGACTCAGTGTTTACACGATTCGGGGGCCCCAGAAAATTCAGAAAAGGAAGAGGATGGACTGGCCGATGTCCACCAGGGGAAACCGGGTTCTGGAAAAGCACACGCTCTGGAATCTTCCTCATCCACCATGGCTCAGGCACACGAGGGTTGGGAGGGGGAATGGGGCACTACCTGCTCGGGTGGGAAGGCTTTGTTCTTTAATTCTTAATTTCCTTGGAATTCATCTTTTCACATTTACTCTCCTTGTAGTTGTCATTCAGTCACTAAGTTGCGTCTGACTCTGACCTTTTCGACCCCAGGGACTGCAGCACGCCAGGCTCCTCTGCCCTCCACTGTCTCCCAGAATTCATGTCCATTGAGTCCGTGAAGCTAGCTAACCATCTCATCCTCTGCCACCTGCTTCTCCTTTAGTTTCAGTCTTCACTCCACAGATGAGTGATAAGTGGATAAGGTTCTCCCGTCCTGTCTCCCCTCTGCCTGTGGATGGTGAGCCCCACGATAGCCCCCTGCATCCCCGCCTCCAGGCCCACACCCTGTGCGATTCCTCCCTGAAGGTGGAGGGGCTTTGGGACTGGGTTGAAATGAACAGAATCGGGCAAAAGGGATGGGCTGTTGTTTCCAAGACTCACTGATGAAAAGTCTGTGACTCCGCCTGGTCCCTCCTCCTGGGTTCCTCTCTCCTGTCTCTGTCTCCCTGTCTCTGATCCAGTGTTCAAGTGAAGCAGGATCAGATGTTATGAGGTGCCCTGAGGCTCCAGTACAAAGAACTGACATTGGGTCCCGGCCCACAGACAGGAAAGACCTGAACCCCCGTCCATACTGAATCCATCAATGACCTCAGAGACAGGCCCGTCCTGTTGGAGACTCAGCTGGGACCACAGCCCAGCCTCCTGGGCAACCTTGGGGCAGAGGTCCCCATCTGAGCGGAGCCTGAGTCCTGGTCACAGACACTGTGCCAGGGTCAGGGTTTGCCCTCGTGCGTGTGCGTGCTAAGTTGCTTCAGTCATGTCCAACTCTTTGTGACTCCATGGACTGTGCCCACCAGGCTCCTCTTTCATGGGATTCTCCAGGCAAGAATACTGGAGTGGGTTGCCATGCCCTCCTCCAGGGGATCTTCCCAACCCAGGGATCGAACTCCTGTCTGCTGTGGCTCCTGCGTTGCAGGAGGATTCCTTACCACTGAGCCACGGGGGGATGCCCCTTGCCCTTGTAAGTGAAGGGAATGCCATCACACAGCACAGACTCCAGGACATCCGTCCAGACCCCCAGACCCGGGTCTGCCCTCCCCCTCCTCCCACCCGCTCCCCTCCCCAGCTCTCTCCGGCCACCCCGGTTCCCGCCTCTGAGCAGCTGACGCTGTGGGCCTGGAGGCTAACAACAAAAGGTGCCGGTTGGGACAGAGGCAGGGGGATGCCCAGAATGACCCTGGGCTATCCTCCATGGAGCAGAGTGGGCACTGCCCCCCTCGTGGTCATCTCCAGCACTGCAGCCCCACGCAGGAAAAACAGAGACCAAATCCCTTGTTTGGGGTCCTCCAGGCAATGCTTCCCTGACGGCTCAGCAGGTAAAGAATCCGCTTGCAATGCAGGAGACACACTGGGAAGATCCCCTGGAGAAGGGAAAAGGCAGCCTCCTCAATATTCTTACCTGAAAAGCCCCATGGACGGAGGAGCCTGGCGGGACATGACAGCAACTCAGCAAGGCAGTGGTTCCCCCAGGGCCCACCCCCAAAGGAGCAGGGTCTGCTGGCTCCTGGGCGAGAGGGACCTCAGCACCTCTCTCGGCCCCTCCTCCCTCCACTGTCCCCGTGCCCAGGTCACTCCGGAGGCCTCCTCACCTCAACCAGGGCAGGGACACCACCCAAGTCCAAGTGAGGACCCCTAGGTGCCAACAAGGAGGGTCTTGTCCCTGGTCCCTGACGAGTGGTCCAGTCCCTGCCCCCTTCTGCACCCCAGGCCCTCAGCCCCCCACGTCCCCACACTGCCTCCTGCTCAGAAGGACCTCAGGAAGCACAAAGCTTTTTCCAAGGACTCGGAGCACAGTGGGTCATGGATGGGGGAGCAAGGCCAACAGACTCTCTTGCAGTCTTAGGGGACCTCAGGGACCACCCCATCTAAGCACCCCCTCTGCAGGGGAGTCAGCTGAGGCCTCCTCTCCTGTGGCCCCTCCACACTGGGGAGGGGCCTCATCCTAGTTCCCAGTGCCCGGAGTGGTGGACACAGGGCCTCAGACCCTGTCTTCCCCAGGCCACTCTAGGGGTGGCCCAGTGGGCACCCTGGCGACCCCCTTCCCATGCTATGAGCCGGGCATGTTGCTGGGGGGTCATTATCTCCATCCCTAAACTCCTCCTTCTCACACCTCTCCTCTCTCCCCGTGTGCGCACCCCTATGACCCCCAGCAGGACAGCCAGTGAGTGTGAGTGTGTGTGCATGCATGCACCTGCGCCCTCGTGGGGACGCCCAGAGGAATCGGCCCCACATGGGAGGGGTGGGCAGGGTCCTCCAGGACCTGAGGAGCTCTCATCCCAGAGGAAACCCCCGGGGAGGGCTGAGGCTGGCAGGGAAGTGGGAACCATTCCTACCCTTCTAGACTCTGCCCACCTCCCTGGCCGGGCCTCGTGGTGGGTTGGACGGGGACTGGCATCAGCCCAGCTCCGCGAGGACGCACCCAGGCTCTCTCTTCTGGACAGGTGTGGTGGGCACCCGCTCAGGGCGTACTGGTCTCCCTCCCATGTGGCAGCCGGGCCTCACGATCTCAGCCAAGAGCGCACAGGAGGCCCTGGAGGGTGTGGGCACGTGACCCCGCCCACAGTGCACAGGAGCCTCTGGTCTTATGTCCTGACAGGCTTCCTAACCGCTCTGTGATCACCGCCCACCCTCCCCCACCAAGTTCCCTGGGCCCTGGGCCCATCCTCCCGGACAGGTGGGCTGCAGCACACCTGGCTGGCTGGGTTGGATATCTGGGGACCCAAGGGTCACTGAATCAACCCCTTCCAGCTCTCCTGGTCCCCAGACCCCATCCCAGGGTCCAGCTCAGGGCATGGCTGGGTCAGGGGGACCCTCAGGGGGCAATAGACACCCAGCCAGGGCAGGGAGAAGGTCTGGCGGCCCCTTCTCCTCCTTCTCCGCCTGTCCCTGCCACCCCCACATCCGTCTCTCTCACAGGACCCCAGACAGAAGCTGTATGTAGCCCAGGCTGGTGTAAGTGGGGCCGGAGGAAGCCCACCATCCAGATGAGCGCATGCTGGGGCGCTTACTATCATGAGGGAAGCCTCCGGGCACTGGGTGATTTCACCCATTTTATAGCCGAGCAGTGGTCACTCAGCTCTCAGTGACCAAGGCCAGCAGTGCATGGGGCGGTCAGAATCACCGCTCCTCACCTTCCCTGAGCCCATGCAGGAACAGAAGGTGCCAGACCCTCATCGCCCTTTCCGCCAAGTTGCAACTGCTGCAGAATTTTTGAGTCCTCCTGGACAGGATGGCTTGTCCGTTTTTGTCTCACATAAGGCTGTCTGTTCTTCTCCTTCCCCATATAAGGAAACTATACGTACCTCACCCAGCTAGCAAATGACTGGCAAGATTCCTACCCAGTTCCTTTGCTGCCTGCCTGGGCACAGTGGGGGAAGGAGAGGCTGGGATGATCTGAGAGAACAGCATTGAAACATAGACATTACCATGTGTAAAACAGATAGCCACAGGGACCCCAAAGCCAGTGCTTTGTGACTGCCTAGAAGGGTGGGATGGGGAGGGAGGTGGGAGAGGGGTTCAAGAAGGAGGGGACGTGTGTAAACCTATGTCCAATTCATGTTGATGTATGGTAGAAGCCATCACAATATTGTAATTATCCTCGATTTTAAAAATAGAATTTAAGACAAAAAACAGCCAGGCAGATGATCTCTGATGGTCGTTGGCTCTGCCAGGAGGCCAGCGGTCCTAACGCAACTCTCGCTCTAATAAATTCTATTCTGTTTCACTCTGTCTCTTGTCTGGCAATTCTTTTCCAACCTAAGCATGGACCACAACATGGAAGACAAAATTTATTAGTATGAGGGCCAGTGCCCTGCCAACAAGACCGTTGTCTGTAGCTTGGCACTGAGTCTGTTTTACCTTGGGCAGTTGGCGGGGGTAGGGAGAGGATGGGAAGGCAGGTGCCCCCGCCCAGAGAGGCTCAGCTGATCTACACAGTGAAGCAGCGTCAGCTCTCCTGGGCCGCAGGGGCCATAGAGACGGGACCTGCAGCCTCCACGGATGATCAAAGGACCCCCAAAGTGCAGGTGGTCATCAATGGAACACCAAGAGACACTTCTCCAGCTGTGCAAGCCTTGGGGTCACCTTGTCAAGAACCCCAATTTCAGAGAAGAAATGGGGTATTCTCGGCCCCCCAACATTCTAGGGGGTTCATACTCATTTACATGTTCGGAGTGATGGACACAAGATCGCAGACCCCCGTCCTCTAGAGGAGCCCTGTGGATGGCCCTGGCTGAGGGTGCTTCCTGAGAACCTTGGGGACCACCTGCCAGCAGCCTGGCGTCTCCCATCCCCATGCTAGGGGCCAAGTATGTTGCTAGGCTACAGGACACCCCTGCCCCCTGGCAGAGCTGCCCCCATCTCATCCTTCATCTCATCCTTCTCACCTCCTCTGTGTGCACTCCCTTCTGACCCCTGGCAGGGCAGTGAGTGAGTGAGTGTGTGTGTTGCTGTGTATGTGTGCACACCTACGCCCTTGTGGGGATGCCCAGAGGAACGGGACCCACTTGGGAAGGGTGGGCAGGAGTCTTGCAGGACCTGGGGGACTCATCCTAGAGTAAACGTGGGAGGTGGAAGCCCCCTCTTTTTCTCTGGACTCTGCCCACCCGGTGGCACCTCATGGCCCCAGGCAGACCCTGCCTTCTCCAGCCTCAGTTTCTCAACTGTCCGTCTCGGGGTTGGACCCGCACCCACTCGGCTCAGTTTGAGTGCGGGCGGGGCTCTCCCCGCCGGGTGGGTGGAGGGATCGCGCTTGGGGCGCACAAGCCTCCCTCCAACGCGAGTCGGGCGCACCCGGAATGGGGCAACCAGGCGCCGTGTCCACGGGGAGGCGCGCACCCGGCCCCGTGGACAGCGCGTGCACGTGCAAGGCCAGCAGCTCCCCCTGCGCCGGGTCCCCGACCCCACCAACTGCTCTGCGAGCCCCGCATCCGCTGGGGCGTCTGAAGCGCCCTTGTGGGGCCTCGTCCTGGGCGCCGAGGGCTGGAGGATGGAGCGCAGGTGACACCCGTCTGCAGAGAGCCGACAGCCCCCTGAGCTTGGAGCGGCCAGGGACCAGCGTCAGTTTCAGAAGTGTGTCGGACGCTGGGAGAGGCCGGCCTCTGAACCAAAGACTCGGACTTTTCCCTCGGTGCCCTTCCCCTGCCGGACTGGACTGGGAGGCCCGGAGGACCACGAACTTTTGGCGCTGCTTCCCTGATCCGGTGCGGTCAAGTTCTGCTTTTGTTCATCTAAGGGGGGATGCTGGACGTGCCGGCAGGTGAGCTGGAGACCCCTGTCACCCCAGTGATGGAGCCAGGATCCTGATCCAGGTCACCCCAGGTAGCAGGGTTCTGCCACCCCCGTCCCTGCCCACTTCTGGGGGGGGGGCGTGGTCCTTGTGGCAGGAGCACAGCGGTACCTGGGGTCAGTGTCGCCTGGCTGAGGAGACACACATGCGTCTTGGCTCATTTATGCCTCATTTGTTACGACTTGAGGCGCTTCCTTGTGGGTTGACTCTAGGGGCCACGGGTCACTACTCGAGTCATTTTTGTGCAGATCTGTTTGGGGCTGAACTGAAAATGGCTGTTGTGCCCTCAAGATTCCTCTTCTCCAGTTGCCTGTTTTGTTTCTAGGTCAGGGAAAGAAAGTGATTCCACATTTTACTCTGGAAAAAATGAAACAGCAGACCTGGACTTTTCCTTAAAATGATAGGAAAACTTGTTATCTTTCAAATCTTGCTTGAGGATCGCTTCATGGTAAAAAGGCAGCTTTTTTGAAAGACTCATATTCTAAAAATTCTAAAATCTGAGATAGGGAGGAGAGTTTTTCCACAGTTTCTCAGAAAGGACCCTGGACCAGATGTCTGAGAAACTCCCAGTGTGTTTTCGGGTCAGTCACCCTCCCTGGGCCTCAATTTCCTCATCTGTAAAATGGGTTGGGACAGTGGGCCTAGGTGATTTCTAAAGGTTCTCGCAGCTCTGACAGCTGATGATGTTGAGTTACCAAATGTTCTTTAAGCCATGAAACAGGTGATACAAAAATTTTTTTCCTCTTTAAAAGTTATAGGCTAGTAAATGCCCAAACCAGAGGGGATCAGCTCTAAGGTGAATTAGTCCAGTGAAGGTCGTTTATTCCCGTGTGTCATGGAAAGTCCCGTTAAACGATCACCACCCACATGCTGCTCCTCCCATGTCACCAGAATTTGTTCTTGACCTCTGGACACTTTGACTCATCTCTTGGGAGGGTTTGTGTTCAACCCGCTTAGTAGTCCCCTGAGTCTCATATCTGGTGAGTCAGTCTCTGAAATACTCATGAATTCCAAGTGCTATTGTTGAATCCCATCTGCATCCCTGATATGGATAAGTTTTGTAAGCAAACCTCACTGTCTTGATTGCATTGTGGTAAATGTCATCACCACGTTTGCTCATGTTTTTCCCCTTTGATGCATTTCTCACGTGTATTAGCTGCGTCAAAACTGCAAAGAAAATTTCTGCCCTGTCCTCTTGCCAAGAGAGACTCTTTTAACCTCTTTTAACCTGGGAGGGTCAAGGCATGCTCTCGTGCCGAGCTGCTGGCTGGAGCATCCCCCAGCCTCTCCCTCTGAGGATGTCTTCCCCTGCTTCCCCTGGGTGGGGTTTAAGGGGCAGTGGCCCATACTCTTGGGGCAGGTCAGCATTCGGGTCCCTAGAAAGTGCCCAGCCCTGCTTATTCTGGGACCACGACACATCGCCAAGTTGAATGGGAAGAAAATTATTTAAAAAAAAAACAAAACTGCTTTACTGAGATATAACTCACATGCCACATGATCCACCCACCTTAAATATATGTGCTCAGTTGTGTCTGACTCTTTGCGACCCCGTGGACTGTAGCCCACCAGACTCCTCTGCCCAGGGAATTTGCCAGGCACAAATACTGGAGTGGGTAGCCATTTCCTCCTTCAAGGGATCTTCCAGACCCAGGGATCTCTTGATTCTTTACCACTAGCGCCACCTGGAAGCTCCTTAAGTGTGTGATTCAGAGCTTTTTAGTGTATCCACAGAGCTGTGAGACCATCACTGCAATAGCAGAGCATTTTCAGCACCTCAAAGAAAACCCTGGGCCTGGTAGTAGTCACCCCCCATCTCTCTTATCCCCACAGCCCTAGACAGCCATTGATCTACTTTTTGTCTCTAGTATGGACTTTTCACAGACACAGACTAATACAACGTGTGGCTTTGTGTGGCAGCTCCTTCAGTGCAGCAGGACGTCAAAGGTTCATCCATGGTTGTGGCATGCATCAGTAAGTCATTGTTTTGCCGAATAATGTTCCATCGCATAGAGTTACCATACTTTGCTTATCCACTCGTCAGATGATGGACTGTTTGGGCTGTTTCTGCTTTTCGGCTGTTTTGAACTACCGTGCTGTGAACATTTCCACACAAGCTTTTCATTTGTTTTTATTTCTCTTGGGCATATTCTTAAGAGTAGAAACGCTAGATCATATGGAAACCCTTTAAATTTCTGAAGAATCCCCAGGCTGTCTTCCAAAGGGCCGCACTATTTTGTATTTCTGCCAGCCATGTATGAGGATTCCAACTTCTACACATCCTTGCCAGCACTTCCCATATCTGTCCTTTTAACTAAACCATCCTGTGGATGTGAGGGCTTCCCTGGTGACTCAGACAGTAAAGAATCTGCCTGCAATGCAGGAGACCTGGGTTCAATCCTTGGGTTGGGAGGATCTCCTGGAGGAGGAAATGGCAACCCACTCCAGTATTCTTGCCTGGAGAATTTCACGCAAAGGGGAGACTGGCAGGCTATAGTCCCTGGGGTGGCAAAGAATCGGACACGACTGAGTGGATATGGAATGGTATCTCATTGATTGTGGTTTTGGTCTGCATTCCCTCCTGAATAATGATGTTGAGCATTTTCACGTGCTTATTGGCCACTTGTATATCTTCTTTGGAGAAATGTCTACTCACCTCCTTTCTCCATTAAAAAAAAATGGGTTATTAGTTTATTATCAAGTTGTGAGCATTTACTATATATTCTACACGCAAGTCTCTTATGTACATGATTAGCTGATGCTTCATCCCATTCAGCAGGCCATATTCTCATTTTATTGATATTGTCTCTTGATGCATGTTTTAAATTTTCAGTTCAGTTCAGTTCAGTTCAGTCGCTCAGTCGTGTCCGACTCTTTGAGACCCCATGAATCGCAGCATGCCAGGCCTCTCTGTCCATCACCAACTCCTGGAGTCTACCCAAACCCATGTCCATCGAGTCAGTGATGCCATCCAACCATCTCATCCTGTCGTCCCCTTCTCCTCCCGCCCCCAATCCTACCCAGCATTAGGGTCTTTTCCAATGAGTCAACTCTTCCCACGAGGTGGCCCAAGTATTGGAGTTTCAGCTTCAACATCAGTCCTTCCAATGAACACCCAGGACTGATCTCCTTTAGAATGGATTGATTGGGTCTCCTTGCAGTCCAAGGGACTCTCAAGAGTCTTCTCCAACACCGCAGTTCAAAAGCATCAATTCTGCGGCGCTCAGCTTTCTTCACCGTCCAACTCTCACATCCATACATGACCACTGGAAAAACCATAGTCTTGACTAGATGGACTTTTGTTGGCAAAGCAATGTCTCTGCTTTTAAATATGCTATCTAGGTTGGCCATAACCTTCCTTCCAAGGAGTAAGCGTCTTTTAATTTCATGGCTGCAATCACCATCATCATGAAATCCAATTTGTCTTTTATACTTGTGCAAAAAGTGTCATATCTAAGAAGCCATTCCCTAACTCAAGTCAAAGCATTTTATTCCCACATGTTTTCCCCTAAGAGTTTTCTAGTGTTGTCTTGTGTGTCGCTGTTTGATCTGTTTTGAGTTAATCTCTGTGAGGGCTGTAAGCAAGAGTCCAGTTTCTTCCTTCACGTGTACGTACCTTGTTGTCCCAGTACCATTTGTTCAAATAAACTATTCTTTCCCCATTTAATTGTCTGGTCGCTCATCAAAAACTGAGTACAAATGTGCAGGCTTGTGTCCGGACTCTCAGTTCTATTTCATTGATCTGTATGTCTATTTTTATGCCAGGGCCACACTGTCTTCATAATAGTTTTGAAATTGGGGAGTGCGAGTCTTCCATCTTTGCTCTGCTTTTTCAATACTGTTTTGGCTATTCTGTGCTCCTCGCATTTCCAAATGGATTTCAGCATTGGCTTGTTAATTTCTGCAACAAAAAAAAACAGGTAAGGAGCAGCGGCTGCGCTTTGCTGGAGCACCATGAAGAGCTACCCCACGTCCAAGGTAAGAGAAACCCAAGTAAGACGGTAGGTGTTGCAAGAGGGCATCAGAGGGCAGACACACTGAAACCACAATCACAGAAAACTAGCCAATCTGATCACATGGACCACAGCTTTGTCTAACTCAGTGAAACTAAGCCATGCTGTGGGGGGCCACCCAAGATGGACGAGGCATGGTGGAGAGGTCTGACAGAATGCGATCCACCGGAGAATGGAATGGCAAACCACTTCAGTATTCTTGCCTTGAGAGCCCCATGAACAGTATGAAAAGGCAAAAAGATAGGACACTAAAAGATGAGCTCCCAAGGCCTCAGAGAACAGTGATGGTAAAGGGGGAGCAGGAAGGACAGTGGTGAGTTTGCAGTGTGTGTCAGGGCCCTCCACCAGGACACACCTGTGTACACACAGACACACACACACGTGTGTGTGTATGTTATGTGTACTGAGAGTGAGAACTGATTTTAATGTGTTGGCTCATGTGTATTCGTGGGCTGGCAAGTCCAAAGTCTGCAGGCCAGGCTTGCAGGCTTCTAGATGCTGCGTCTGGAGGCAGACCTTCTTGTCCAGGAAACCTTGCTTTTTGCTCATAAGGCCTCCAACTGATGATGCCCACCCACATTATTGACAGTAATCTTTACTTGGGCTCCCCTGATGGCTCAGACAGTAAAGAATCCACCTGCAACGCGTGAGATCTAGGTTTGATCTCTGGGTCAGGAAGATCCCCTGGAGGAGGGAATGGCAATCCACTCCAGTATTCTTGCCTGGAGAATCCTATGGACAGAGGGGCCCAGCCGACTCCAGTCCGTGGGGTCACAGAGAGTTGGACACAACTGAGCGACTAACACTTTCACTCTTTTCACTTTTCTTGAAGGCAGTTAATTGTACACATCAGGCACACCTGCACAACACGTGTAGACTAAATCACCAGTCTGACCAAATGGAGAGGCCACCGTTCCAGCCCACCCTCTCTTTGACGTGGTACCCATGGCTCTGCTGGAGCCGTGATGAGTCTCTGAGTGAAGACAGTAAGACAGCTATTCTTCTTCCTAACAAAACACAGCTCCTGGGTGTGACTCAAACACACAGACTCGCTCCCCAAGGCACGCAGCATGCTGGCGGGAGGCTTACTCGTCTCTCCTTGATGCCTGGTAACTTGAACACTGGGATGTGAAGGTAACTATTGTGGGTACATCTTACGCTCTACCTTATGCTACATGGTAAGAAGATAAAGGAAGGGAAGAAAAGACATGTACCTGATGCACGTACACACACGTGCGCACAGTCTATGGACTCGAAGTTGGTGAACTTTTTGTCATCTTGTGGCTCTAGAGCCAGCTGGACTGCCAGCTTGCAAGCTGGTACCACCGTCAGCCCCTGATTTCGCACCAGCGCCGGAGCCTTGTCTGGAGCTAGAAGCCTTTCTGGCACACACCTGACAGCTAGAGGCTGTGCGGGCTCCAGAGCTAGACCCGAACCCAGGGCCACCTCCAGGTTTAGAGCCAGTGCCAGCCGAGAATGGGAGCCAGCTCTATCGCTTGATCCAAAGTCAACTCTGGAGTGAGAACGACTTCTGACATCAGCTCACGGGAAAGCCCCCAAACTCCGGTAAGCTCCAGAACCAGCCTGGGCACCAGCCCTGGAGGCTGGATCAGACCCCACCCAGATTCCAGGGCAACGGAACTGCACTCGAGTTTGCTCCAGCGCGTCCCTGGGAACACAGTGAGAGCTCCTGGCAGCTCTCGAGTAGAGCTCCCTCTGGAGCCGGTGCTAGCACCAGAGCCTGCTGGAGGACGAGCCCCAGAGACCGAGTGCTCCAGGGCAGCACCAGAGCTCCAGCCAACTCCCAGCAGCAGCCCAAGAGCGCAGGTGATCTCTGGAGCCAGCCCCCCCGGAGCTTCAGACTCAGGGTCACTTCCCACACTGGCTCCAGCACCAACCCACTCCCAGAGGCAGTTCTATTAGCACCTCCAGGGCTCGAGCCAGTGCTGGCCCCACAGTCAAACGGGCTCCCACACAAGTACCAGCTGCCACCCCAGCGCCACTCCTGGGCAGGCTGGTGCTGTCCCACAAGCCGAGCCAGCTTGGACATCAGCCATTGCGCCGACTCCGACGTAGAGGCAGCTCTCTCACTGACTCCTGTGCCAGCCCCAGTGATAGTTCTAGTGCCCATTTAGAAGGAGACCCAGTGAAGAGCCAATTCACAGAGCCAGTGCGAAGTTCCCAGGAGGCGGTGGCTCCAGCACTCGCTCTAGCATTGGCTTCAGAGGTAGAGCTGGCAACAGGTTCAGAGCTAGAGCCGGCTCCAGTCATGGCTCTAGGGCAAGCTCCAGAGCTGGGGCCAGCTTGGCTGCCAGAAGCCACTGTCAGCTTGGGAGAAGGCACTCCAGCACCCACACTAGAGCTAGGCCAAGCTCTGGCCTCAGCATGATGCCGTTTCAGGCACAGAGGCAGCTCTATCCCCTGTTCCTGGGCCAGATTCCACGCCCGCTGGGGGGACAGCGTCTGCCCTGACAGTGATTCCAGAGGCGGACCCAGTGCCAGAGCTACTGCCGGCTCCACCGCCAGGCTGAGCGCCAGCGAGAACAGAGCGAGAACCAGGACTGGCTATGCAGCCGGAGGCACAGAAACGAGTGAGCCCCAGGCCAGCTCCACTCCAGCACCAGGGACAGCTCCCGAACCCAGGCCACACCCACAGTGGCTCAGCACTGTGATGTCAGCTCGGGGGGTACAGCCAGTCCCAGGACCAGACGCGCAGCTGGAGCCACACCAGCGCCCGTCCAGGAGTCAACGCCAGCCTCAGTGGCCACTCCAGAGACAAAGCTGCTGGACTGCAATAGCTGCGACACCAGCTGCACGGCCAGGTCTCCACCGTCTCGGAGCTGAGTCCGACACTGGCTCTTGCATCAGCTCCACTGCCAGTTCTAGGAGCAGAGCCCCTTTGAAACTGAGCCATTTCTGTCCCAGCTTCAGATCAGCTCTAGCACTGGGCGGAGCCAGGCATGGGGCCAAGGGGCAAGACGGTCCCTTCTGGGCAGGTCACTCGCAGGTCCCTTCATCACATCCTCTCGCAGCTCCTCCTCCTCCCTGAGGTCTCAGCCCTCGGGGTCTCTGAGGCCCCGCTTTCCCAAGCAAGGCTCAAAATGGGCAGAGACCACCAATGTTGGAAACTGCAGCCAGTATTGTAAAAACTATGTTTTGATCCACCTCATGGATTCTTCCTTAGGTAGTGATTTATGGGCACAAATGTTCCCTTCAGTACGATTCTGAGAAGGAAAAATGGCGAACGGCCCATGTCGCATAGTAGGGGCTCTTCGGAAATTCTGATTTGGGGCCCCAGAAAATGCAGAGGAGGAAGAGGACTGGTCAGAGTCCAGCTGGGGGAACCACGTTTCAGAAGGGTACACGCCCCTGGGATCCTCCCCTCTGACACCCTCAAGTGCACAGGCACGCATGTGAGCGTGGGCACACACATCACACGAGGATCCCTGGGGGTGAGCTCCTAGGATTCACTCTGCAGGTAAAGGGATGCATCTGTGGAGCTCTGGGGTCCCACGCATGGTTCTCCCAGGGAGGAGTGTCCTTCCACGCCTCCCTCCAGGGGGTCTGCTGGCCTCTGCTTCCTCACGTTGTCCCCAGCACTGGTCGTCACGACTAGAAACCTGCCAGTGCAGAGTGGCACTGCCGACTCCACGGTGTTTATGTTCTCGTGTCCTCATCGCGAGGCCGAGTGTCTCTGATGTACACCAACCACGTGCGTCGCCTCTTGTTAGACGTGCACGTGTTTGTCCTCTGTCCCTTTTTAGAACACTGACTTTCGAGATCTGGGGACCACAGGGATGGCAAACCGCTCTCTGGCCCTGGGATGTGAGGGACATTGTTCCAGCTTGTGGTTTGTCCTCCCAGCTCTCTGCATGTTTGCTTCTGTTTGGCCACGGGAGGAGCCAGGCGTTTCCCTGTCTTCTGGCTCTGGGGCCATGCTTAGAGCAGGGGTCTCCACCCTGAGATTGTAAATGTATTTACAAAAAAGACTTCAATTTTTACGTTTTATCTTTAATTCACCTAGAATTTCCCTTTCATTTAACAAGAATGCTATTTCAAATAAAAAAAAATTAACCAGTCCCCACTTAAAATATGTGGGCTACATAAAAGAGAGGCCTATAACTTGATTCCGTTTATAGGAAACATCCAGAACAAGAGACAGGAAGCAGATTCTGGGCTGTCAGGGGCTGGGGGAGAGAGGATGGGGAGTGAGCGCCTTTTGTTCCTTTAGGTCCGTAGATTCACTGAGGGAGATACACACTCCACAGGGTGGTCCACCTCGGAAGGCGAGCGCGGCCAGGGAGCAAGCCCTTGGGTCAGGGTTTCCTCTGGGAGTGAAACGGTCCTGAGGCTGTGGGGAGGTCGCTCAGCACCGCGAGTGTACTCCATGCTCAGGAAGTGCACGGCGCAAAGTGTAAAGAATTAAATGCTGTGACGTTAAGGCCTCAACTAATGTAAAATGAAAAGTAAAAACTAGAAACAGAAATATCAGGGGAAGAGAAGGCAAGTTCTAGGCAGGGGAGCAGGTAAAAGGGTCCCGGGTCGGGATCCGGTGCTGAGGGCGGTTCGCAGGAAGGCGCGTCCCGGCTTCTCCGGGTCCCCTGCAGGAGCGGGTGCGGGCGGGTGTTCCCAGCCACCTGGGCCTCCTGGAGACCCTTTCATGCCCCGGAGCTCCCCCCAGCCTGTGCCACCCACATGGATGCCCCTCACTCGGGGAAGGAAGGGGTGCCCTGGTCCACCACCTCCTCACTGCCCTCCTGCGTGGAGCAGACGGAGCCAGCGGCCTAAGGACCCGGAGTCCTGCCCACACAAGGATGATGCTTTTTCCGCCCCTGGACCTTCTGCTCCTAGATCATGCACAGACCTCTCCTGGGAAGAAGTGAGATCCACCCCCAGGACTGGGGACAAACCTTGGGGCAGGCCCACCAGACACGAACCCTCCCTCCCACACACACAGGGAGGGGACACAGGGCTCCCGCGTGGGACCCCAGAGGCGGCCGGGTCGGGACTGGGCTGCCCTGGGCCTCCCTGTGTAACCTTTGGTTCTTCTGGGCAAATGACTAGACGTGTCTGTGGCTGTGGCCTCAGGACCCACAGGACGACACACTGCTCACGGAGGGCTCCGGCCAGGCCAGCTGGGCAGGGGCTTCTCTACAACGAGGTGCCTAGTTACCGGGTTCCAAGTTCTGTTGGGTTCTATCGTCGGGGAGGGGATGTCACTTCCTGGGGTCTCTATACTTGGGGTCCCTGCTCAAACATTAGCCCCCAAGGGCCCTCAGGGCTGCTGAGGGGTCACCCCCACTTCATGCCATGTCCCTGCACGGTGACACCAACAGGGAGGCCTGGGTGTAGCCAGGGCCCCACTATGGTTCAGACTTGGCTCCTTCTCGTCACCAGTGATGGGACCCTGGACAAGCTGTGTGCCTCAGGGTCTCCCCAGTCTCCCTGTCTGATGCTCAGTCGTGTCTGATCCTTTGCGACCCCATGGACTGTAGCCCATCAGGCTCCTCGGTCTGTGGGATTATCCAGGCAAGAATACTGGAGTGGGTTGCCATTTCTTTCTCCAGGGGATCTTCCCGACCCGGGGACTGAACCCTGGTCTTCTGTGTTTGTTGCGATGCAGGAAGAATCTTTACTGCTTGAGCCGTCGGGAAAGGCTGGTCATGATGTATTGTCCTTTCAATGCTGTTTGCCAGGATTTTACTGAGGATTTTTGCATCTCCATCCATAATGAATTTTGGCCTGTAGGTGTCTTTTCCTGTGGCGACTCTGGAGTCGGGTTAATGCTGGCATCACAGTGAGTTTAAAAGTACCCCCTCCTTTGCTTTCTGAAAAGTTTACGAAGAACTGGCATTCTAAGCATTTGAGATGAAACACTAGGCTCTGGGCTTTGCTTTGTCAAGAATTTCTTATTACTGCTTCAGTCTCTTTACTTATTACAGGCTAACCAGGCTTTCTGTTTCTTCTTGTATAAGTTTTGGTAGTTTGTGTTTACAGAAGTTTTCCATTTCATTTAGGTTAAGTAACTTATTCCATAAAATTGCCCCATACTTGCCAGTTCTGTAAATCTTTCAAAGAAACCCGTTTGACTGATCTTCCCGCGTGCTCCTCTGCTCCAGTTACCTTTGCTCTACGTTTCACTATTTCCTTGGTCTGCTAACCTTGGTTTTACTTAGCTCTTCTTTGTCTAATCAACGGCTCTTGATGAAAGTGAAAGAGGAAGTGAAAAAGTTGGCTTAAAGCTCAACACTCAGAAAACTAAGATCATGGCATCTGTTCCTATCACTTCATGGGGAAACAGTGGAAACAGTGAGAGATTTTAATTTTGGGGGGGGGCTCCAAAATCACTGCAGATAGTGACTACAGCCATGAAATTAAAAGACACTTGCTCCTTGGAAGAAAAGTCATGACCAACCTAGACAGCATATTAAAAAGCAGACATTACTCTGCCAACAAAGGTCTGTCTAGTCAAAGCTATAGTTTTTCTAGTAGTTCTGTATGGATGTAAGAGTTGGACTATAAAGAAAGCTGAGAGCCGAAGAATTGATGCTTCTGAACTGTGGTGCTGGAGAAGACTCTTGAGAGTCCCTTGGACTGCAAGAAGATCTAACCGGTCCATCCTATAAAGGAAATCGGTCCTGAATATTCATTGGAAGGACTGATGCTGAAGCTAAAACTCCAATACTTTGGCCATCTGATGCGAAGAACTGACTCATTTGAAAAGACCCTCATGCTGGGAAAGATTGAAGGCGGGAAGAGAAGGGGATGACAGAGGATGAGATGGTTGGATGGCATCATCGACTTGATGGACATGAGTCTGAGTAAACTCCGGGAGTTGGTGATGGACAGGAAGGCATGGAGTGCTGCAGTTCATGGGGTTGCAAAGAGTTGGACACGACTAAGCGACTGAACTGAACTAATCAAGGGCATTGTCTCACCAGCCCCAGACAACAGCCAGTCCACTCCCCAGGTCTGCGTTGTTGGGTAGACAACAATCACAGACTGGAGTGGACCAGGCTACCAGCTGCTCTTCACGGCCCCCTACTCCCCAACTACAGTTTCCCCCTGAACTTCTGCTGCCCCCAGGTTTTGGTGGCTGCCCAAGGACAGGCTGATCTGGCCTCTCACAGGCTACAGCCTCAGGTGTTGTCTGTGCTCTGGAATCAAGAGGACTTGCTGAATTTCGCAAAGGGGCACCCACAGTCACAGGACCCTACCCACCATCACTAGACTCTGCCTCTGGGTACTTCCTTCTCACCTTCCAGGCTTGGGTCACTGGTGCCTATGCCCATGGGCACCCAAGAGCATCCATCCATCAGCTCCGACAACAGCAAAGCCGGTCCTTCCATCCAGACACCAGCTCACCAACATGGAGCCCAAGACCAGCACGGATCCCATTCCAGGACCTGGGATCAGCTAAGGAGGCAGCCTGAGGTCAGCGGCTGGAAGCTGCCCATGTGCTCAGCGTGCACTCCAGGCCCAAGCAGAGAGGACCAACCTGAGCTTCTCCAACATGAGCTTGGCCCCCCAGGTGGCCAGGGCGAGGAGATGATGACTGCCCCCCATTCTCCGGGACAGCCCCCCCCAGTTCCAGCATACCTCACTCCATACCCGGAGGGGACCAAGATGCCCCAGCTCCTAGAAGCCCCTGGAGTCGGACGCTGGCACGGGGCGCCCTGTGGGGTCTGGGCTCTGCTGATCCTCCACTCCCCGGGGGCCAGGAGTAGACGTTTCGTCCTCAGCATCCCCATGGCCCTCGGCCTCCAGCAGCGCTCGTCTTCAGCTCCACACGCCCTTGGCAGCCTCGGGCACGTGAGGGCTGGGTCTCAGGGTCTGCAACGCCGGCTTCTCGCTGCTCTCCAACCAGGTGAGGGACCCCGCTGCATCCACATCAGCCTGGACATCAGAACAGCGACAAGTGCCAGAGTGCCCTGCTGCTCCCCCCGGCCCCTCACTCGGACCTCTCTGGTCCAGACGGCACCCGAAGGGCTTTGAGGAGAAGCCCCCTTGGGGCCCTCCGGGCAGCAGGCCCCTCCCTGAGAGGAGGAAGATGACTGCACAGCCTCCACTGAACACAGGAGGAGACAGAGGCCGCTTCCACATCCCTGGGGGTTCTCTGCGATCCATGCTATATGGGCTGGAACACAGGTTCAACAAAACACCTCTGAATCTAGGAGCTGAGAAGTGGGGGTTCTCCCCAGACAGCCTGTACCTTGTCCCCCTCCCCATGCAGTGACCTCTGACTCCCTGCCCCACACTCAGAGCCCTGTGTGGTCTGGTCCAGACACCCTCCCCGGTGAGCACCTCTCATCTCCGCCCCAGGCTCCCTACCGCCTTCCTCCCCCAGGGACCTTCCCAAGCTCTGCCCCACCCCATCACCCCCATCCACAGTGGACTCACCTCCAAGGCTGGGCTCAGAGCCTCAGGCTCCTGTGCAAGGACAGCCTTTGGGGCCAGGCTGGCCTGGACTCAAACCCACGGCGGGGCCACGTCACGGCCCGTGACAGGCCAGCTCGTGTGGTGACTCTCTAAGCCTCAGTTTCCTCCACTGAAAACGGGATCAGTGACTCTGACCTGGGGAGGGGGTGTTGGGGATTAAAGCAGGGAGAGGAAGACACCCCAAGTTCTCAGACTCAGGAGGTCCCGTCTGCGGGAGCCCAACCCAGGACAAGGTCTCAGCGGGGGCTCAGTGAGGGTGAAGAGCCATGATTCTGACCGCCCGTCAAGGCTGGGCTTGGTCGCTTAGACTGGAATGACCTTGAGTGCTGGGACCACTGCTCATCTACCAAGTGGGGAGAAATCACTGGGTGATTAACAGGAACTGCCCCCCACACTCGCCATAGGGGTGCTGGGCGCCCTGGAGGGGTGGGGAGGGCTGAGAGCCTGTAGCGCACCCCCAGCCCCCAGGAGGGAGGGTCACCGCAGTGACCGCCCTGAGCCTCCTGAGCAATTCCTCGTCCAAGCCCTCACGGGACAGTTAGGACACAGGCCAGGAGAGGGGCAGGGACTCGGCCCAGCACAGCGCGTGAGCCCCGCGCAGAGGGGAAGGCAGGGTTCCAGGCTCCAAGGCCGGGCTTCAGCCCTGCCATGGGGTTTGCTCTGGGAACCAGATGTCCTGAGGTCCTGGGGTACCCTGCCCACCCTCCCACATCGGACCCTTTGCTTTGGGCATCCGCACATGGGCTCAAGTGCATGCCTGTGTGTGCACGTTCACATACACATACACACACTCTGAATGTCCTGCTGGGGAGTGGACCCTGGAAGGAGGCGAGGAGGAAGAAAGAGGTGGGAAGCGGCCTGAGGGGACCCATCGGTGGGGAGGGCACAGGAGGTGGGTCCCTGCTGCCTGGACGCCTTCATTCTGTCTCCCACAGTTACTGAGCGCCTATTCCATGAAGGCATCCGCGTGGCTCAGTCATATTCGACTGTTTGCGATCCCATGGACTGTAGTCCACCAGTCTCCTCAGTCCATGGAATTCTGCAGGCCAGAATACTTGAGCAGGTTGACAATTCCTACTCCAGTGGATCTTCCTACCCAAGAATCGAATCCGCACTCTCCTGCATCTCCTGCATTGGCAGGCAGACTTTTTACCACTGTGCCACCTGGGAAGCCCCCTACCCCATGCGGGCGCCTCCTAAATGCTGTTGGCAGAGCCATGAACACAGGCTGGCAGATGAGCTCTTCACGCTCAGGCACACATGCCTCCCAGGCAGGTTTAGTTCTCAGGAGATGGGTCTGACAAGAGGCCTAAGTAAGGCTCCTGGAGTTCCATAATCCAGGCTGGAGGGGAAATGGGCTCCCTGGGGACCTTTTAGCATCCCATCACCAGGACGGGGCTGGGAGGGCACAGGGACCCCTGGGAACATGACGCGTGTGCTCTCTGCCATGCAGAGAGGTGTAAAGTCCTTTGTCTCTGACCCTGGAACCCCATGTCTTCTTCTGGCAGCTAGGAAATGGTGACAGGCTCAGCTGTTAGTGTGCAAGAGGTCCAGTCTCAGACCCTTCTTAGTTCTCAGTGGACCAAAACCGAAGTTGCTCTCCATGGTCCAGCACAGAGCATTGGGGCAAAGGACTGAGGGCTTGAGGAGAGCAGAAAGGGCTTAAAGCAACTCTTTTAAGAACCACGATTTGGACAGGAACGGGTTTGGGGCTCCAGCAAGTGCTGGATCATGGTAGACTGGATAAGAGGGCAGCCTCTGGACCAGTTCTTTTAGTCTAAGTCATGTCTCTACCACTTAATTTGTGTAGGTCACTTCCTCTCTCTGGGCCTTGGTTACCCTTTAAAAGTAGGGATTAGGTAAAGATTAGTGAGCCAATACAGGGAAAGTTCTTAAGAAAATGTCTGGCGCACCAAGAGTTCTCTAGAAGGTTTTGTGCAATTGGTTCAGCAGATCAGGGCCCCTTGGGCAGGACAGGGGGCAGAGGCCTTGCTGGTGGGAAGGGCATGGAGGCATGGCAGGTCCAGAGGATGAGGGGGGCTAGCTATGGGCTACCATACCTGATACCTGTCCAGCTGTCTGTCTGGTTCCCAGGAGGCCATCAGGGGTAGCAGTGCCCCCAGTAGAACTGGGGGGCTGTTACCAGGTGGGCAAAATCTCTGGGAGATAGATGAAAGCACCCTGAAATTGGCTGCTCAGCCAGGTCATCCAGGTGCAGGAGAGATGGGAGGGGCCCTGGGAGGAGGAGAGAGTGAGGGGCTGATGGCTGAGCGGATAGTGAGAAAGAGGCGCAGCTGACTCGGGAGACACTTGGGGCTTCTGGCGGTCACCTGTGCTCCCTGTTACCAGATACACAAGGGAAGTGAAACGTTGATCTAAAAGAACCTGGCTGGGGTGACTAGGGCCAGTGGAGTAAGGAATCCAAATTTATTGAAAAGCAGACAGTGATTTTACTAACAAAGTGGGTTTCATCAGGGAAGGCAAGAGGATTGCTAGCAGGACAAGCACGCCACAGAAAAAACTATAGGCAAGTCCGCCAAACAGAGAAAAATAGAGTTCCTCTACAGAGAAGAGTAGGCAGCTGGGAAACAGAACTTGGGAGGAAAATCCATTGGAGAAAAGTGCCAGTTCAGGGGTGGTGAGGGCTTCCCATTGGCTGAGCTGCCTGCTTTCCCGTTGGCTAAGAAAAAGATATGCAAAAAGGCAAAATGGTTGTCCGGGGAGACCTTACAAATAGCTGAGAAAGGAAGCGAAAGGCAAAGGAGAAAGGGACAGATACCCAACTGAATGCAGAGGTCAAGAGAATAGCTTCTTAAGTGAACAATGCAAAGAAATGGAGGAAAACTATAGAATGAGAAAAACTAGAGATTCCTTTAAGAAAATTAAAGATACCAAGGAAATGAAGGACAGAAACTGTATGGACCTAACAGAAGCAGAAGAGATTAAAAAGAGGTGGCAAGAATACACAGAACCATACAAAAAAAAAGTCTTAATGACCTGGATAACCACGATGGTGTGGTCACTCACCTAGAGCCAGACATCCTGGGGTGTGAAGTCCAGTGGGCCTTAGGAAGCATTGCTACAAACAAAGCTAGTGGAGGAGATGGAATTCCAGTTGAGCTATTTCAAATCCTAAAAGATGATGCTGTGAAAGTGCTGCACTCAATATGCCAGCAAATTTGGAAACCTCAGCAGTGGCCACAGGACTGGAAGAGGTCAGTTTTCATTCCGATCCCAAAGAAGGGTAATCAGAGCTTTTTCCCGGGGGGTGAGACTGCTGTGTGTTCTGGAGAGGGTCAGGCTGCTTCCTCGGAGATGATCTGAATGACCAGGGGAATCCGGTATCCACACTGTAGACCGTGGTATTCCTTGGGCCCAGAGCTTTCCAAACATAAAGCTGAGACAGAAGAGTCAGGCTTTATAAAATACACAGTAAAGGGAATTCCATGGCAGGCCAGTGCTTAGGACTCTTGTGTTTTCACTGTAGGGGGCACAGGTTTGATCCCCGGTCAGGGAACTAAGTCCCGCAAGAGACATGGTGAGACCAAAAAATAAGAAAATATGTAACATATATAAACTAAGTGAATAATAATAAAACGAAACGACAGTGCAGACCTTTGTCTGCCCCCAGGCTGCCCCTCTGGTCCCGGGTCTGCTCACACACTCGGATGCTCCCATGTTCCTGGCTCTGAGGCATCTATCTGCTGTCTGTCTCGCTTACTCGGGACAGGCAAATGTTAGTCCATCAGTGATCCCGTTATTCCCACAGAACTCCCACTCCAGCATGGATCTGCCCGCCTTTCCTCCTCACCAGCTGCTTCATGAGCTCTGGGGGCAGAGAAGGGCTGGGGTCCCGCTGAACAACCAGTTCAGCTCAGTTCAGTTCAGTCACTCAGTTGTGTCTGACTCTTTGCGACCCCATGGACTGCAGCATGCCAGGCCTCCCTGTCCATCACCAACTCCCGGAGTTTACTCAAAGTCATCTCCATTGAGTCAGTGATGCCATCGAACCATCTCATCCTCTGTCGTCCCCTTTTCCTCCTGCCCTCAATCTTTCCCAGCATCAGGGTCTTTTCAAATGAGTCAGTTCTTCGCTCACTGGCCAAAGTATTGGGAGTTTCAGCTTTAGCATCAGTCCTTCCAATGAACACTCAGGACTGATCTCCTTTAAGATGGACTGGTTGGATCTCCTTGCAGTCCAAGGGACTCTCAAGAGTCTTCTCCAACACCACAGTTCAAAAGCATCAATTCTTCGGTGCTCAGCTGTCTTTATAGCCCAACTTTCACATCTATACATGACATGACTACTGGAAAAACCATAGCCTTGACGAGACAGACCTTTGTTGGCAAAGTAATGTCTCTGCTTTTTAATATGCTATCTAGGTTGGTCACAACTTTTCTTCCAAGGAGTAAGCGTCTTTTAATTTCATGGTCCTGGTCACCATCTGCAGTGATCTTGGAGCCCAAAAAAATAAAGTCAGCCACTGTTTCCACTGTTTCCCCATCTATCTGCCATGAAGTGATGGGACCGGATGCCATGATCTTAGTTTTCTGAACGTTGAGCTTTAAGCCAACTTTTTCACTCTCCTCTTTCACTTTCATCAAGAGCCTCTTTAGTTCTTCACTTTCTGCCATAAGGGTGCTGTCATCTGCCTATCTGGGGTTATTGATAATTCTCCCGGCAATCTTGATTCCAGCTTATGCCTCTTCCAGCCCAGAGTTTCTCATGATGTACCCTGCATATAAGTTAAATAAGCAGGGTGATAGTATACAGCCTTGACATACTCCTTTCCTAATTTGGAACCAGTCTGTTGTTCCACTTCCAGTTTTGTTGCTTCCTGACCTGCATACAGATTTCTCAAGAGGCAGGTCAGGTGGTCAGGTATTCCCATCTCTTTCAGAATTTTCCACAGTTTATTGTGATCCACACAGTCAAAGGCTTTGGCATAGTCAATAAAGCAGAAATAGATGTTTTTCTGGAACTCTCTCACTTTTTCGATGACCCAAGACAGAGAGGCCTGGCGTGCTGCAATTCATGGGGTCACAAAGAGTCGGACACGACTGAGCGACTGAACTGAACTGAAGGGATGTTGGCAATTTGATCTCTGGCTCCTCTGCCTTTTCTAAAACCAGCTTGAACATCTGGAAGTTCACAGTTCATGTACTGCTGAAGCCTGGCTTGGAGAATTTTGAGCATTTCTTTACTAGCGTGTGAGATGAATGCAATTGTGTGGTAGTTTGAGCATTCTTTGGCATTGCCTTTCTTTGGGATTGGAATGAAAACTGACCTTTTCCAGTCCTGTGGCCACTGCTGAGTTTTCCAAATTTGCTGGCATATTGAGTACAGCACTTTCACAGCATCATCTTTTAGGATTTGAAATAGCTCAACTGGAATTCCATCACGTCCGCTAAGCTCAACTGGAATTCCATCACGTCCGCTAGCTTTGTTCGTAGTGATGCTTCCTAAGGCCCACTTGACTTCACATTCCAGGATGTAAACCCAACTGCTCCAAAAAGCCACACCATGGCGAATGCCCCAGGGTTTAGCCCCCAGGCCAGAAGGGCAGCACGCAGGGCAATGAGGCAAAAGAGTACCCCACAACCATATGAAAACACTGATGTACACACAGGGACCATGATAATGTCTTCTGTGTCAGCAATTCAGAAGGTTACTGGGGCAGAGTTGGGAGAAAAGAATGAAAAGACCAAGTTCCACAATGAGATATGTGCTACAGTATTTTATAGAGTCTGTGTTTAACTGGGGGAGAAGAAACATCTTAACAATACATGAGGGGAAGGCACATAAATTTGAAAAGAGGAAATAATCAGCTGCAACTAATAACTGTCACCACATGTCAAAGCGGCACGCACATCCTCTTCTGTAAAAAGTGCCGAGGGGCCTCCCTGGCGGTCCAGGGCTTAGGACTCAGGCTTTTACTGCTGAGGGCCCGGGTTCAAGCCCTTGTCAGGGAACTAAGATCCTGCAAGTGGTGCAGCGCAGAGCAGCCAGAAAAAAGGAGTCCCTGGAAATGAAGAAAAACAGCCGCGCAGAGAGAGGAACACAAAGGTCATGATCAGACGTGACACACACACAAATAACAGTCCAGTCTTAAGACTCCAAAACCCCCCGAGTTTGGAAATATACTCTGGGACTGTGTGGAAATAGGAACTTGTATTCATCATTGGTGGGAATACATGTTTCTTTCCGATGGAGACAGTTTGGTCACATCTGCCAAAATTACAGATGCATTTACCCTCTGACTCAGCAGTCCCAGTTCAGGGGGTCCATCCTGCAGAAACACCTCTACACTTGCCGTATGTATGTTTTATTTCCTGCACCTTCCTCATCAGAGCAAAAGACTGGAAACATCCCAGCTCCCTCCACTAGGGGAGAAGCCACGTGACGACCGTCCACACGAGGAAACAAAGTGTTACTGGGGTAGAAAATAAGGCAGAAGAGGGAAGCAAGGAAGACCTCTGAGTAGTGACCTGGAAAGACCCCCCTGGTGCTGACCGCTGGCAGGGCTGAACCTCACTGGACAGTCCCCCGGACTTTGGGCTGCCTTTTCCAAGCACCCTGAGGAGTAGCTTGATCTGTGAGCCCAGGACTTCTGGCTCAGCTCAGCCACTGAGCAGGAGGGGGACTCTAGCCAATGCCCTGGGAGCCCCGTCTGATTCCCCGAGTGAACTCGAGCCCAGCCTTCTGAGTTACCGGTGGGAAGACAGAGAATGGCTAGTTCTTTTCTGACTGTCTGAAAAGATCAAGGCCACCTTCGTGACAGCACCTAGGAACAGACATCTCACAGGCCCATTTTATGGAGGGCAAGGCTGAGGACAGTGAAGGGAACAGGTATGCGGGGGTGATGGGCAGCATGGGCACTCAGACCAAGGACCTCACATCCCCTCCACCACAGCCCCCGCCTGGTTGGTCCTGAGCGGCTGGACAGGGACTCCTGTGGGACCTACAGCTCCCACCTGAGCTGGGACACCCGCCCGGGCCCCAAACTCGTCTGAACCTGGCTCTGGTCGGCTCCAGGCTTGTTCAGCCTGGTGTTCCCAGGCCTCTAGAACACTGCCTGCTACGAGGTAAGCAAGCAAATTCTATCGAACCAGTGCAACCCTCCCAACAGGCCTAAGAGGTAGGTGTTATGTTACAGATGAGGAAGCAGAGAGATTCCGGGGTTCGTTCACTCGGGCCTTCTTCGCTGTGAGTGGTCCCTGCTGTGTGCAGACACCCGGAACACTGTGGTGAGCCCACCCCAGCCCTGCCCTCGGAGAGCCCACCCACGGGGGGCAGGATCTCAGCCACAGCAGCAGGCGGGGACGCAGAGCCAGGGCATCTCTAGCACCACATCTTCCACCAGCTGTGGAGCTAGAGCAGGCTCTGGAGTCAGCTCCAGGGCCAGAGCCCCCTGAAGCGCTAGAACCTGCCCCATCCGTAGACTAGTGCCCGCTCGGGCCCCAGCGACAGAGCTGGAGATGGGACCAGCTCCAGACTAGAGCCAGCTCCAGCTCAAATGGACCGGCTCCAGAGCTAAAGCCATTTCAGTCGCTGGTTCTTGCACTGAATCTGGTATCAGCGCCAGAATTGGAATCAACCTCAGAACTAGAGCCAACTCTAGAACCGGCTCCAGCACGGTTGCCTGATACAGCCATGTCCCAGCCTCCTAAGAGGCACCAGCTCCCAGGCCTGTTCTGTGGGCCGAGCCAGCCATCTGTCCAGCCTCGTCCACAGCTCCACCCTCAGCGCCCGTCCCTAAGCTCCGGCCATTCCCGGCTACAACCCCAGACCTCCTCCACCTCGCCTGTGAAAGTGAAAGTCGCTCAGTCATATCTGACTCTTTGCGACCCCATGGACTATACAATCCATGGAATTCTTCAGGCTAGAGTACTGGAGTGGGTAGCCTTTCCCTTCTCCAGGGGATCTTCCCAACCCAGGGATAGAACCCAAGTCTCCCTGCATTGCAGGCAGATTCTTTACTAGCTGAGCCACAAGGGAAGCTCTCCTGTGAGGGCAACACCTTATTTCTGCTACATGTTATGATTTTTTTATATTTAATATGCTAAATTTTAGATTCAGTATAATTTCATCTTTCATCAGTTTTGAGTGGGGCACTTTAACTACATCCTCTGGACTGTGTAACATCACCACTCCCTAGTTCAAGAACATCTTCATCAGAACAACAGGAGCTCTGGCACCCACTAAGCAGTTATACCTCAATCCCCGCCCCTGACAGCCATCCACCTCCTTCGGTCTCTGTGCACGGCCCTCCCCCCGGCCTGCGGCCCCCTCCAGAGCACGGCGGACCCTCCTCTGCCCCGCCCCACCAGAGGTGAAGACCTCTGACAACACCAATGTGTTCGGTGCCACTGGCTCCACCGCCCGCCATGACTTCGTCCTGGAGATCCTGACCTTCACCAGTGGGGTGAGGTCAGGCATGGAGGCAGCTCAACCTTCCCCCACATGAAGCCAAGGAGCTCAAGGTTGCCAACAGTCCCTTCTCATTGCCCCCTGCACTGGCCAGTCACAGGGTGCCCTGCCAGGGTCTACAGCCAGCTGGGAAGCCGAGCACTCACAGACTGAAGAGACCAAGCCCAGCTGCGCACCTTGTTCCCAGAAAGACAGTCTAGACCACCCGAGCGCACTTCACCTTGAACTTCTGCTGCCAAGATGACACTTGCTTCTCCACAGGCCAACCTGACCTCCAGTGGCCCACTCAGAGCCTTGAGCGCCTTCTCACCCTTGGACCAGCTCCAGGGTCTGGCTTCCAGTCCAGAGCTAAGCCATGCCCATCTCCACTGGCTTGGGCATCACTCTGGGCACAGCTGCCAGAGGCAGAGCCGGCCCAGCCCTGGAGCCCGTCCACCAGGCTAGCTCCGGCTGACCTTCCAAGGAGCGCTGCCCCCGAGCATGGCGCCCTGTCCACCAGCCAGGCCCTGTCCTCTGTGCGCCTCCCCTCACCTCCCCGGGTGCAGGTCACATGGTCCCCGGGTGTGCCCATGGGCGCCCCAGAGTACCACTCACCCAGCGGGTGTGACCCCTGCGGAGCTGGCCCCTCCCTCCTGTCACCAGGTCCACCACACAGACTCCAGGACCAGGGACAGCTCCCACTCCAGGGCCGTGGCCACTCAGGAGGGGCACGGACCTCAGCGGTGGGGACGCTGCCCTGTGCTGAGTGAGTGCGTGCCCAGCTCCTCCACTCTGCAGTTTGTCACGACAATGCGAGCGGTGACCCCAAGTCCCCTGATGCCCAGGAAAACAAGGTGATTATGCCACCCCTCCCGGAATAGCTTTTCCCAGCTCTCCTTCCGGTGACCAGTCTCCCCCTCCACACCGCAAAAGTGGCCAAGAAACCCCAGTGTTGGTTGCTGGCACGGGGCGCTCTGCAGAGTCCAGGACACCTGCTGATCTCGCCATCCTTGGGTTCTGGGAGTCGACCCCGTCTTCATCCCCCAGGACCTCGGGCCTCCGCGGGGCCTCCGCACGTCCATGGAGCTCCGGGCATACAAACGCTGGGTCTCGGGGACTGCAGCCCAGCCCCTCGCTGTCGCTCTCCATCCAGGTGGACGACGCTGCATCATCCACGTCAGCCTGGACGTGAGAACACAACACGGACAAGAGCTTCGTGCCGACTGGAAGGGCGACGATGCCTCGGTCCCCTCACTCACACGTCCCTGGGTGCAGACCTCTGCTGAATGGCTGCCTTGACAAGAGGCCACCTCTGGGCCCTCCAGGCAGCGGGCCCCACCCTGAGACGAGGTTATGAACTGAAGTGATGCTTGGGGGGAAAGGTAGTTAACGTCCCCTCCATGCTCCTTCCAAATCCAGGATGCTGCGGATCTGATAGGACAGCCCCCTCATGTCCTGTCCCCCCACACACACACAACCTGCGGTGACCTCCGACCCCTGGCCCCACACTCAGAGCCCTGTGTGGTCTGGTCCACCCTCCCTCACAGGTGAGCACCCCTCACCCCCACCCCAGCCTCCCTACCGCCTTCCTCCTCCAGGACCCTTCCAAGCCCTGCCCCTCAGAGCCCCCTGCCTGCAGCGCCCCCTCCCCACTGCCCCCCAAATGACAGACTCACCACCAACCTGGTTCAGAGCTATCTCCAAGGCTCCTGCGCTGGAACCGATTCTGGGGTCAGAATGATGACCTGCGTTCAAGCCTATAGTAGAGCCACGTCCCAGCCCTGTGACAGGCCAGCTCCTGCGGTGACTCTCAGAGCCTCTGTTTCCTCCACTAAAGATGGAGTCAGCGACTCTGACCTTGGGAGAGAGTGTCGGGATTTAAAGCAAGAAGACAAAGGTGCTCAAAGTGCTGGACCTTGTGTCCAGTGTCCTGCCATCAGACAAGGGGACAAGGTGCAGAGGAGGAGGGGCAGGGGCGGCCTGACTGCCCCCACCATGCCCAGGCTTGGTATCCACCTCCAGCTCCATTCCCGGTGATCCGGCCAGGCCCTGGACGGGACCGCGGGGTGGAATCCAGGGACCAGGAAGGGGGACACATTCCCTGTCTCTCTGGTCCCCAGGCCTTCCCAGTAAACAGCCCAGGGCCCTGTGGCCCCGCCTGGCTCGGGTTGGGGAGGCGCCAGGTCTAACCGGACGAGGGGGTTCAGAGCAAGAGGCAGAGATGCGGACCCTAGGGCCCACCCCTTGGACGGCCGTTACTGGCGGGCATCCCGGCGGAGAGGCGGGGTCTGCGCGTGCGCCGTTCAACGGCCTGCGTGCGCCTCGCGCGGGGTCCACCTACTTCGAACCATCGGTGGGAGGCCCGCGCATGCCCAGAGTGCTCCCTGGCCAAACGCACCCGGGAACCAGGAGCTGGGCTAACAGCATCTCCTCCAAATACTTCTAATGGGGCAACTGGCAAACTGAGGCCAGAGAGGCAGGAACTGGCCTGAGGCCACGACGTGGGCCACATCCAGAGGAGCTGGGAGGATTCCACCTCCTAGGTTAGGGCTCAGCCGTCCCGGGGAGGGGTTTGCTTGGGGAATGAGAACCTCTAAGATCCCTTCCCATTTGGGGCCCTTTCCTCTGGGCATCCCCACGCAAACGCAGATGCTGGAGCGTGCACACACACACACACACACACACACTCTCACACTCACAGTCTGTCTCACTGCCCTGTTAGGGATCAGAGGGGAGTGAACAGTAGGGAGGTGATGAGAGGAAAAGAAGATCGCGGTTGTGGTTTTGAGACAGCTCTGCCATGGGGGCAGGGGCTTCCAGTCTCTTGACAACAGGCCTGGGCTCATAGCATGATGAAGGGAGAGGTGCCAGACTGATGGCAGGGTGTCCCCAAGGTGCCCAGAGGTTTGTCCTGCATCCTAGAGACAGGACCTTGCCCAGCCCACCTGTCTGCAGACGCTGGAGGCAGCAACACGTTCTCCTGCTGCGTCCCAGTGTCTGAGGCTCTGGCCTCAGTGAAGCCCGTCCTGAGAGCCTTTTCCAAAGCTGCAAGCCTTGGCTCCGTCTGCACCCCGGATGCCTCGGGGTGTTGGCCTGGAGGCACTGGAAGATGACACAGGGAGGACCAGGGCAGGCCACCGTTTTGATCCCTCCTGGGTAGTCCTGTGTCCCCTGCCATGTGCGTGCGTGGAAGGTAAGGGGAGAAGGGGCTCATGTCGGAGCAGGAGCAGGCTGATGAGGGGTCAGAAGACTGGTGGGCTGGTCATGTTCACCTCCCGGGTCGATGCTGGTAAGATGTCTGCAGAGACTTCCTATCAGAAGCCACCCAGGAATCCACCCTGGGTTCCACCAAGGGCTTTGCCTCTTGAGTGGCCATCGTCCCAACCCAAGGAGTCTGGGCACCTCCCTTCCTCCCCTCCCACCATCCGGCCCTTGCCTTGGCCAGGCACAGAGTCAGTTTTCACATGTTTGTAAGATTCTTCAAGCCAATTCCTTTATTGGAAAGGAATTTAAGGACAGGAACGTGAGTGTTTTTGCACTGTTTTTCGAACTGTCCCTTTTTGTCTGAAAATCAGCCCCGTGTGAAAAATGGATCTTCCCTGAACCTGGATGAGCCCCTCAGGGTGAGGGTGGTCACAGCAGACCCCCTGGAGAAGCCACTGGAGCACCTGGTGCCCGCCTTCCGGGGCAGCGACCTCTCCTACGGCACCAGCTTCCTGTGCACCTACCGAGCCTTCACCCCAAGAGGTGAGCGCCATACCCCTCCCTGGCACAGCAGCTCCCCGCCCACCTACCTGCTGTGTGTCTTGGGGATGTTGCTTTACCTCTCTGAGCCTGAGTTTGTTCACATGAAAGCTGGGCTGCCAAGAGGCCCGACCTCGTAGGGTTGTCAGGACCGTCAGATAAGTGTGGACCATGCGGCCCCGTGCCCGGCCTTGTGGAAAGGGCTTCTGAGGGATGGGATGGTTTTCATTAAGGTTTTCTTCCCTGCTCCCCGCCCCCCATTGATGAAGCTCTCTGCTTCCAGCCCTGGGGCAGAGCCATCTTCCCATTTGTAAAGGAAGTTCAGGATCCTATCTCACGGTCCCCTCCTGGGATTAGCCAAAGCAGGGATCGCTGGGAACTGGGGACGGCCCCAGGACACTCAGGTGTCCATAAGGTGCTGGTTGGGGTTCATTCATTCAGCACCTACTGTGTGCAGCACAGCCAGGCCAGGGCAATGAACAGGACAGGCGCGGCCCTCCCTGCCCTCCTGCAGTTCCCTTTGCGGGGGCGGGGGGGTGGTGCAGACAGGAGTGAGTCATTGAGGAAGGGAGAGGTGGTCACCGTGGACAGAGGGCTCCCTCCAGCCGAGACTGCCTGCCCCTCTGCTGACCAGGCCTTGGCCTCCAGATGGGCGGGGTGGGCCCAGAAGCCCAGCCCCCAGGGGGTACCAGGGGAGGGCCGAGAGGAAGGAAAGTCCAGGCCCTGACTCCGCTGCCCGCCGCCCGCCCCCAGTGCCATCTCCTCCATCCTGGGCACCTGGCTGGACCAATACTCGGAGGACTTCTGTCAGCCCCCTGACTTCCCCTGCCTCCGGCAGCTGGTGGCCTACGTGCAGCTCAACATGCCCGGCTCCGACCTGGAGCTCCGGGCCCACCTCCTCCTGGCGCAGCTGGAGCACGCGGACCTCAGCAAGGCAGAGCCGGAGGGTGAGGAGGGTGGGGTGGGCACTGGACACAGGGGAGCCCCACGGCAGCTGCTGGGCCGGGAGCAGAGACTGGCCTCGGACCTCCTATGTGGGGACCGCCGTCGGGGACTGTCCTGTTGTGGGTTTGGGGGCCGAGGCTTCTCCGGAAACCTCTGGGATGTGGTCCTGTCTTTGGAAAGTCAGGCTTGTGGGTGGTGTCTGCTCCTCTGCAGCTCCAGCGGCATCTCCGGAACCAGAGGCGACTGCAGCCCCGGTCCCCGTCCTTCAGAGGAGCCAGGTGCAGGGGCAGAGACGTCAGCGCGGCCCCAGGGCCTGCGTCCGCCTTCAGCTCGAGCGCTCTCTCTACTGGCGACTCCAGAGCGGTGCCGACACCAGCGTCCGTTCTGTAAGCAGCTCGGGAGCCAAGACCTCCCCTGGACCCGCCCCCACCTCCCCCCCCCCCCGACCCCTGGGGGCCAGCTCTCGGCCCACACCTTCCACCTGCTTCCCAACCAGGACTTTTCTTCCCCTCCCCTGTGATGGGGCTTTTGTCTTCAGTTCAGTTCAGTCGCTCAGTCGTGTCCAACTCTTTCTGAGCCCATGGACTGCAGCACGCCAGGCCTCCCTGTCCATCACCAACACCCGGAGTTTGCTCAAACTCATGCCCAGTGAGTCGGTGATGCCATCCAACCATCTCATCCTCTGTCGTCCCCTTCTCCTCCTGCCCTCAATCTTTCCCAGCATCAGGGGCTTTTCAAATGAGTCAGCTCTTCGCATCTTTTTGTCTTGGGGCTTCTTTTTTTCTGCTCTACCCTTTTATGTTTGATGACTTAGAATATTCAGATATAATAGTATTTCAGCCGTCATCATTTTAAGCTGTACAATTCATGAGCATTAAGTACCTTCACAATGCTGTGTGGCCACCACCGCGCTCTCGGTGGAAAACTTTTCACTCCCTGAAAGGGAACCCTGTGCCCAAAGCACTCACTCCCCTTGCCTCCCTCCTCCAGCCCCTGGCCACCCCTAATCTGCATTCTCTGTTTCTTTACCTATTCTAGACATTTCCTATCAGTGGAATCATATAATAAATGTCTTTTTGTGTCTTCCTGCATCTTTGCAGAAAGACTAATTTTTGTTTTATATCGTTATTTGAAAAAAAAAAGTATTTGATTTGCAAGGGAAGCCCCAGATGGATTAAAGCACTGTTAGTAAATTTATGCATAATTTCAGGGTAGAGACCTCTGTACTGAGTGTGACACCACAGTTAGAAGTCATAAGGAAAATGGCTGACCCTTCCTGTGGCAAAAACAAACCCCCCAAAATGCAGAAAGTGGAAAGATAAATCACAAACTGGAATGGCATTCCTCATACCTGTGCTGTCTGCTTAGTTGCTCAGGCATGTCCGACTCTTTGTGACCTCATGGGCTGTAGCCCGCCAGGCTCCTCTGTCCATGGGATTCTTCAGCCAGGAAGACTGGAGTGGGTTGCCATGCCCTCCTCCAGGGGATCTTCCCAACCCAGGGATCGCACCCAGGTCTCCCCATTTCGGGCGGATTCTTTACCATGTGCGCCTCCAGAGAAGCCCCCTCATATCCCAGGGAAATGTTTAACACCTGTGTGGGCCTAAAAACTCTGCAAAGTCAATGTTTTTAAAGGAGACAAAGAACAGGTGCAACTCCAACAGGAGACAACACACATGGTCAGCGTACGTCAGAGGTGCCCACCCTCCCCACTGAGGACACGAGACGTGAACATTGGGAGACAGCAGGGGCACCATCACACCGGCAGCTTTCTCGTCTGGTGACAGCCAGCACCGGGGACGATGTGAGGCGCGGCAGACCCCCTGGAGGGAGGCGTGTAAGGACACTCCTCTCTGGGAGAACCGTGCGTGGGACCCCAGAGCTCCTTTACCTGTAGAGCGACTCCTAGGAGCTCACCCCCAGGAATCCTCGCGTGATGTGTGTGCCCACGTGCACGTGTGTGCCTGTGCACTTTGGGGTGTCAGGTGGGGAGGATCCCAGGGGCGTGTACCTGCAGAGAAAATCCTAGGAGCTCACCCCCAGGGATCCTCGCTTAGTTTTTCACAGATGCATTGTCAAGAGTCTCCATCAATGCACTGGTTGAAATAGCAGGGGACCGGAAACACTCATGTCCGTGGAGAGGGGATGGGATCCACCAGGCGTGGTCCGCATGGATGAGTGAATGCCCTGTAGCTGCTAACGTGGGTGCCGGCAGGGAGACCCCAGGGTGGTCTTACCTGAAACACATGTGGCCCAACCGTCTGCATCCAGGATCCCAGCTATGAGACCACATGGATGTGATGTCAACAGGGAGACACAAACATACGTGGATGGATCTGTATGTGAGAGAGAGAGAAGGAGAAAGACAGCTGAGAGACAGGCGACCAACCACTCACCAGGGCCACCTCTGAGGGTGATCAGGGTCTTGTCTTCTCCTTTACTTGATGTTTTGATGTTTTATAATGTGTATATTACTTTAATAACTCGAAAAAGATTAAGAACCATTTTAGAGTTATTCCTCTATCATTCCTCTGTGGAGTAATATTATTTAGTGTTTTTTCTGGCTGTTTCTGGAGAGCATAATACAGCTGGGATCGCAGTGGGACTGAGAGTTACGGGTAAGGAATTCCAGTGTCGCGGTCTTACTCTGCGGTGTCGGTTGCCAACTCTCCTCTTTCATTTCTGATTTTATTGATTCGAGTCCGCTCCCTTTTTCTCTTGAGTGTAGCTAAATGTCCATTTTGTTTAACTTTTGTTAAGTGGATTTAAAGAACCAGCTCTTGGTTTCGCTGATCTTTTCTGCTGGGTTTTTATTCTCATTTCGTTTATCTTTCACTCTGATCTTTGTTGTTTTCTTCCTTCTACAAACTTTGGGCTTCGTTTATTCTTCTCTTTCTCATTCCTTGACGTGTAGGGTGTTTATCTGAGATTTCTCTTGTTTTCTGACGTAGGCATTTATCACTATGAACTTCCCTCTTTAGAACTGCTTTTGCTGCAGCCCTAGTTTTTATTTCTAAAGTTGTTTTATTAAGAGGACAATAAATGTTTATTACGTTAAAATAGAGAATTATAAAGAGATTAAGAATCAAGGAAACCAAGTCCTTCCACCTAGAAGGAGAGCCGTAACGGGGTGTCTGGTTCCAGCCCTGTCTGTTTGTGCGGGGGGTGGGGGTCACCCCTGAGAGTGTCAGCGATGATGGGAATTCTGGGGCGTGTGCTCTTGCAGAACCTGACTCCCCCACGACTGGACACTGGTCCATCAGTCCCCTCTCCTTTGTGTCTCCCGCGGCCCAGATCAGAATTTCTGGGGAGCCCCCTGCTTTGGGACATGAGGCCATTCTGATTTTTCACTTCCATCCTCCTGCGGAAAGGAACATCCTCGCCCATAAATTTTTATTTACCATGGATCCTCAGAAGCAGAATTTCTTTTTCCTAATGTAAAGGGGTTTAAGGTGTCGGCCGCAGTTTTCCATATCAGTGGTGTCTCGTCAACTTTGATCCCTGTTTAGGAAACCAGAGGTGCAGACTCTCAGGGGTGCAGACTCTCGGGGCTGAGACCTTAGGGAGGCAGTAGGGGCAGGAGCTAGGAATGAAGATAATGAAGGCGCCTGAACTGGCCCAGCGGGAAGGCCTCTGCACCAGCCACACCAGCCCCAGCCTGTTCTAGGCTCCACTCTGCCCTTCTCTCATTTTCTGCTCCCTACCTCGACCCCCTCCAAGTCCCAGCACCTCCCCAGGCCCAGCAAGCAAGCCTCGCCCCCAACACACCCCTGCCCCACCCCCAGGCTCTGCCCTGATTCTTCGGCGAACTCCTTGGCTCAACACCACTACGATGACTCTGACCACCCAGTGCCCTTGGAAACTGAAATGCTGCCTCCCAAGTGCACAGAGAGACGGGATGGGTGGGGCGCATTCCAGGGAGCTCAGGGCAGCTCGGTTTGGTGGTTTGGGAAGGGAGGTTCACCATCCCTCCCTCCCTCTCACCTCTGGCCCCCAACACAGGTAGGGGTAGAAATGTGCCATAAGCTGATGAAGAAATTGAAGTTTAAAGAGACTTGCCCACTTTGTGCCCTATGGAGTGGAGGAGCCAGGATTTGAACCCAGTGCCTGTTAGACCCCTCAGGGCCCACCTGACATTAAAGCTGCATCTGGATGCTACAGGAGGGACCTCTGGGCTCTGATGTTCCCTGAGCCGGTGGTCCTGGTGCCCAGAGAAGGAACCTCGCCCTCTGGTGGGGATAGGCTGGTCCAGGTACTGGGAGAGCCCGCAATGCCCAGGGCTGGTGGCCATTCCCCAGCTGTCATTCCCAGCCCCAGACAAAGAGATTAGCTTTGCCCCACACCCCTCAAGTTCAGAGAGGGCTGAGGCTGGGAGGGTGCAGCCCCCAGGGAAGCCAGGACTCCGGAGCTCCAAGAGGCCACAGCCTGGGACAGTGGCTAGCGAAGAGCACAGGGTCCAAAGCCAGGGAGGCAGGGATCCTAGGCCCAGTTCAGCCTCATTCTAGCTGGTGACCTCAGGCAAAACTCTGAGACCCAGTTTTCCAATCTGTGAAATGGCCTGCCTGGTGGGTTATTTGGAGAATTACTCAAAAAATGACATGTTGACCTCTTGCCCGGAGCCTAGAATGTGTTCAGAGACCCCTGCCAGGCTCACAGTGGTCCCGCAGGGCCCAGGGTACATGATGTCCCTCCTCAGCGGCCCCACCTGCAGCCTTGCTCCCAGGAATAGGCAGCATTATGTGAAGAAGGTCCAGGAGGTCAGCACAGCGCAGGTGAAGGAGGCTCAGTGCTGGAAGGACAGCTGGAAGACCTCCATTCTCCTGACTCCCAGAACCAGCAAAGAATAAACCTAGAATTGACTGGATATTTGTGACACATTTTATGTAACCAATAAGAGCATTTCAACAAACATCTTCCAGGTCCTCCTCATTTTCCAAAGGGCCCTTTGATCCTCTGATTCTGAAATCTTTCTCTTTGGGAACCTCCATCCATCCTTGTCCCTGTCTCTGCTTCCACTTCTCTGGGCCTACCCGCCACCCAAATTCCTTCCTCGGCCTCATGCTTCTTTGGGCGGGTTTGGTTTCCACTCTGTAGCCACCTGGCATGGTTCTCTGCCTCGGTTTGCATTTTCAGGGGCCGTGTCCCCTCTGGGGCCTTGGTGATGCAGGCCTTTTGTTCCCTTCTTACAGGTGAGGAAGCTCACCTGTCCATAAGGTGGACGACCTGCTCAAAGGTGCAGTGTGGAGCTACGGCAGAGCAAATGGGACTTGGGGGCAAGTTGTTTGCTTGCAAGTGAACCCAGGAAGCCCGGGGGAGGACGTGGGGTAGGGGGGCCCTGGAGGAGGGAGCGCTGTGGTGGGCATCAGCTCAGTCTAGTTGGGCAACCAGGTCCCAAAGGGACTGGCTCTGTCCCCCACGGGTGGACGGTCATCCCCAGGATATTAACACCCCTCACTGCAGGCTGGCACTGATTTGCAGGACACTCCCCGAGGCTGAGAGGAAGGACACAGGTGCTCCAGGCAGACTCTGTCGGCCTCTCGGGGACTGGTTCCCCCAGCCGCAGGTGCGTTCAGGTGGACTGTGTGAGCACAACAGCAGCATCACCCCCCCCCCAGGTTTCCCAAATCCCAGCCCTCGAGCCTCTGCAGCAGGTTGCCACACACCCCTGTTCTCAACGTGTTAAATCCTATTGTTGGCCCTGCTGCGGCCTGCAGCCTGCTCTGCTTGCTGATTTCGTTCTGTCCAGCCTAGGAGCGGGCACCTCCACCGTGTCTAAACAAGATCGCAAACAAGGAAACCAAAGCTCAGAGAGGGGAAGGGACAGCTCCAAAGTCGCTCTGGGAGCGTGAGGATGGATGCCGCCCTGGTCCAGCCCTGCTCCCGCTGCCCCTGCCATGCAGATACACCGGGAGCTTTGAAAGCTGGAAACCCCAGCACAGTGAGTGTTTGCCTCCCCTCTGTCACACGGGATCCTCCAGACATCTTCCCCCTCCTGCCAGGCCCTAAGCATCACATACAGGAGACCAGGGCTGCAGATCTGGTCAGCCTAGTAGGACCCCACCTCCACAGGGGAAGAGGGCTTGCCCAAGAGCTGTTGGGGCCAGGCTGTGAAGTGATCCTAGAGCTGGCTAGGTGAGATCACTGCCTGATGAGGCTCCGGGACAAAGTTTATTGATACTCCAGCTGCATTCGTGTGGGCCCAGAGCTTGAGGGCAGACCTCCATCATCTGTCCAAAAGCCTCTGAGCTGGGACCATGGTTCCCCCTTGCTCTAAGTGGACACTGAGATACTAAAACCCTCCCTGGCCTGTGAGTAGCAGCCCTGGGGTTAAAGCAGCCCTTGGGGCTTCCAGGGGGCACTAGAGGTAAAGAACCTGCCTGTCAACGCAAGAGACGTAAGAGACGCAGTTTCAGTCTTTGGTTCGGGAAGATCCCCTGGAGGAGAGCATGGCAACCCACTCCAGTATTCCTGCCTGGAGAATCCCATGGACTGCCTGCCTGTTGGGCTACAGTCCATGGGGTCACCCAGAGTCACCCACAAATGAGGTGACTTGGCATATGGCGCAGGTGTGCATCCACTGGTCCAAAGACACAAGCTTGCCCTCCCCTGCGTCTCTTCCCCATGACTGGTTTGGCCTCCACTTGGGGGACACCCGAGCAGAGGTGTCAGAACCCCGGGACCTGGAATACCTCAGTGGCCTGTTCCTCAGCCCAGCCCCATCTGGAACACACTTCACATCTGAAACAGTGCACGCGTGCACACACACACGCACAGTCCACAAAACACGGGCTCTTCCTCGAAAGAGCTGACCTCTGATGCTTTCTTTTCTAAGATTTTTTTTTTTTTAACGTGGACCATTTTTAAAGTCTTTATTGAATTTCTTACAATATTGCCTCTGTTTTATGTTTTGACTTTTTGGCCACAAGGCACATGGGATATTTTAAAAAATATTTTATTTATTTATTTGGCTGCACGGGGTCTTAGTTGCAGCATGTGGGACCTAGTTCCTTGATCAGGGATTGAACCCGGGCCCCCTGCATTGAGAGTTTTAGCCATTGGCCCAGGGAAGTTCTGGCATGTGGGATCTTAGCTCACTGACCAAGGGTCAAAGCCGTGTGCTCTGCACTGAGTGGCAAAGTCTTAACCACTGGACCACCAAGGAAGTCCCTCTAACATTTTCTATTTTACATAAAAGTCCCAGCTCTTCTACCAATTCGGTCACAGCCCGCTGAGCAGCGGTGGGGACTGTGGGTGCCTCTGAGTGTTCCCACTGCCAGGATACCAGACCCTCCTGCCCACCCCTGGGGTTCCCCTACGGGCTCTCAGTGACAGAGATGAACAGTGATGTATATGAGCAGTTTATACGTCTTGAACCATTTCCTCTGGTTTCTAGAAGTAGATAAACCCAGTTGAGGGGGGAGGGGTCAGTTCAGTTCAGTCGCTCAGTCATGTCTGACTCTTTGCGACCCCATGGACTGCAGCACGCCAGGCCTCCCTGTCCATCACCAGCTCCCAGAGCTTGCTCAAACTCACATCCGTCGAGTCAGTGAAACCATCCAACCATCTCATCCTCTGTTGCTCCCTTCTCCTCCTGCCTTCAATCTTTCCCAGCATCAGGGTCTTTTCCAGTGAGTCAATTCTTCGCATCAGGTGGCCAAACAAAGCATTAGAGTTTCAGCTTCAGCATCAGTCCTTTCCATGAATGTTCATTCATTCATTGGAAGGGTGAATATGAACACTGGAAGGGGGGAGGGGTGTCCGAGTCCTATTGCGGAGTCACCCTCCAGGAAAAGAGTCCAGGACCCTTTATCTTCCCTCACCCTTTCACCCAGCTTCTCCCAGACCAGCCCTGAGGCTGTCCTTGGGCTCGATTTACCCCCTCCTGGGGGGAAGGGGGAACAGGGAAAACAGAGAACGCTGGTTTGGCTGTTGAAGGAATGCTGGCCTGTGTGCCAGGGCCCCAGGGCTGGATCTGCGCATCTGGCTCACCTCAATGACCAGGCAGGGACCAGTGCCTGGAAGGCACATCAGAGAACTTTGCAAACCTCTGAGTGACACAAACCAGTCAGTTGGTCCCAGACCAGGTCCCAGGGAACCAGTTGTTTGCAGCTAAAAATGGAAGCACAATCTTTCAGTCAGTAGTCACCAGCTCCCTGGCCTGTGCCAGGCCCCTGCAGACTCTGGGGAAACAAGCCCTGCCCTACAGGAACCTGTGACCCTCAAGGGAAAGCCCAGGGACCCCGGCAGAGACACCCACAAAGGATGTTGTGCCCGGTGCCACACGGATCTGCATTTGCAACTTCAAGCTGCATCATCGTGACCCTGGCAAACCTATAGTTGCAGGAAAGAGAGTGGGGGCGAGAGAGGATGGTCACACACCAGGTCACATCTCAGTCCCTGGGAGAGCCACCAAATGGTGGTTCTTGGCTTCTTGAAGGAAGGAATTCAAGAGTGAGCCATAGTCAAGTGAAACAAGGTTTATTTAGGGAAGAAACACACTCCATAGACAGTGTGTGTGCCATCTGGAGAGGCACATGAGGAAGCAGGATACAGGGTTGTCAGTTTTTATAGGGGTGGGTAATTACACAGGCTAAGGAGTGGGACATGCATTTGAGCAAGCTCTGGGAGTTGGTGATGGACAGGGAAGCCTGGCGTGCTGCAGTCCATGGGGAAATAGTCTGACACTACTGAGCGACTGAACTGAACCGAATGAGTGGGAGGAGTATTATAGCTATTTTAGGGAAGTGGTGGAGATTTTCAGAAATTGGGCCACCGCCCACTTTTTGACATCTATGGTCAAGCCTCCTCAGTTCAGTTCAGTTCAGTCATTCTGTCATGTCTGACTCTTTGCGACCCCATGGACTGCAGCAGGTCAGGCCTCCCGGTCCATCACCAACTCCCAGAGTTTGCTCAAACTCATGTCCATCGAGTGGGTGATGCCATCCAGCCATCTCATCCTCATTGTCTCCTTCTCCTCCCGCCTTCAGTCTTTCCCAGCATCAGGGTCATATTCAAGTTGCTTGGGGTATTATAATGAGCTGTATACCAAGACTCAAGATCCACGCTGAGTCCACCATCATGGACTTAATTGATTCTAATCAATTTAGGTCGTGTCCTCAAGCTCTGTCATCCTTTTAAAGTTTGTGCCCTGCCCTCTTCCTATCTCACTATAACCTCTCTGAGCCTCAGTTGTTATTTTGTCTCCCACGCTGTTTCTCTGTAATAGATATTCCTTAACTTGTGTTAGTCGCTCAGTCCTGTCTGATTCTTTGTGACTCCATGGACTGCAGCACACCAGGCCTCCCTGTCCATCATCAACTCCTGAAGCTTGTTCAAACTCATGTCCATTGAGTTGGTGATGCCATCTAACCATCTCATCCTCTGTCGTCCCTTTCTCCTCCCGCCTTCAATCTTTCCCAGCATCAAGGTCTTTTCAAATGAGTCAGTTCTTTGCATCACATGGCAAAAGTATTGGAGTTTCAGCTTCAGCATCAGTCCTTCCAATGAATATTCAAGACTGATTTCCTTTACGATGGACTGGTTTGATCTCCTTGCTGTCCAAGGGACTCTCAACAGTCTTCTCCAACACCACAGTTCAAAAGCAACAATTCTTCAGCACTCAGTCTTCTTTATGGTCCAACTCTCACATCCATATATGACTACTGGGAAAACCATAGCTTTGACTATATGGACCTTTTTGGCAAAGTGATGTCTCTACTTTTTAATACACTGTCTAGATTTGTCATAGCTTCTCTTCCAAGGAGCAAGCATCTTTTAATTTCATGGCTGCAGTCACCATCCAGTCATTTTGGAGCCCAAGAAAATAAAGTCTGTCACTGTTTCAGTTTTTTCCCATCTATTTGCCATAAAATGATGGCACTGGATGCCATGATCTTCATTTTTTGAATGTTGAGTTTTAAGCCAGCTTTTTCACTCTCCTTTTTCATCCTCCTCAAGAGGCTCTTTAGTTCCTCTTCACTGTTTGCCATTAGAGTAGTATCATCTGCATATCTTGAGGCTGTTGATATTTTTCCCCAAAATCTTGATTCCAGCTCGTGCTTCATCAGCCCGGTATTTCTCATGATGTACTCTGCATATAAGTTAAATAAGCAGGGTGAATACACAGCCTTGAAGTACTTCTTTCTCAGTTTTGAACCAGTCTGTTGTTCCATGTTCTGTTCTAACTGTTGCTTCTTGACCTGCATATAGGTTTCTCAGGAGATAGGTAAGGTAATCTGGTATCCCCATCTCTTCACAGTCTGTTGTGATCCACATAGTGAAAGGCTTTAGTATAGTCAATGAAGCAGAAGTAGATGTTTTTCTGGAATTCCCTTGCTTTCTCTCTGATCCAATGGATGTTGGCAATTTGATCTCTGGTTCCTCTGCCTTTTCTAAATCCAGCTTGTACATCTAGAAATTCTCAGTTCACTTACTGCTAAAGCCTTCCTTGCAGGATTTTGAACATTACTTTGCTAGCTTGTGAAATTAGCGCAATTGTATGGTAGTTTGAACATTCTTTGGCATTGCTCTTTTTTAGGATTGGAATGAAAACTGTCCTTTTCTAGTCCTGTGGCCACTTCTGAGTTTTCCAAATTTGCTGGCATACTGAATGCAGCAGTTTAACAGCAGCATCTTTTAGGATCTGAAATAGCTCAACTGGAATTCCATCACCTCCACTAGCTTTGTCTCTCGTAATGCTTCAAAGGCGAACTTGACTTCACACTCCAGGCTGTCTGGCTCTAAGTGAGTGACCACACCATCGTGGTTATCCGGGTCATTAAGACTTTTTTTGTATAGCTCTTCTGTGTATTCTTGCCACTTCTTTTTAATCTCTTCTGCTTCTGTTAAGTCCTTACAGTTTCTGTCCTTCATCGTGCCCATCCTGGCATGAAATGTCCCCTTGGTATCTCCAATTTTCTTGAAGAGAGCTCTAGTCTTTCCCATTCTGTTGTTTTCCTCTATTTCTTTGCATTGTTTACTTAAGAAGGCTTTCTTATCTCTCCTTGCTATTCTCTTGAACTCTACATTCACTTGGGTATATCTTTCCCTTTCTCCCTTGCCTTTCACTAGAAAAGATATACCCAACTGAATGTAGAAGGGTACATTCCCTCCTTTTCTCCGTTATTTGTAAAGCTGCCTCAGACAAACCACTCTGTCTTCTTGCATTTCTTTTTCTTTGGGACGGTTTTGGTCACCACCTCCTGTACAGTGTTAGGAACCTCCGTCCGCAGTTGTTCAGGCACTCTGTCTACCAGATCTAATCCCTTGAATCTGTTCGTCACCGGCCCTTGTTATGGCCCACTTCTTCACCATCAGGGTGCCTTCCTTTCTGTCCCTCTGAATGCCCCCTCCCTCACCACACCTCTGCCTTTGAGGTCCACAATCTCGGCCCTAGGCCGGCCCTTGGAGGTATCTAAGACAGTCCTCCTGGGGCTCCTGGACTCCCTAAGATGAACTAGGGTCAGTACAACCTCTGGAGGAAAGTATGGCTAATTCCGTTCACAGAGGAGGAGACAGAGGCTCCGAGAGATTCCGAGAACTGCTCATGGTCTCCAGGCCGGCGTGCCAGGCTCAGGGTTCCTAAGCAAGAGTGAGGATCCCAAGCCGGAAGGTAAGGACGACGTCCTTCCGGTTTTCCCTTCCAGTGATTGCTTCACCGCTCTTCTAAAAACAAAGTTTTCTCCCCAAATCGGCTCCCTGACTTCTCGAGCGCGCACCGCCCCCCCATCCCGGAGTTCCCTGACCCACCCTCCTGTCACCGAAGATTGGTCTTCGCCTTGGAGGCGTGGCCCACGTGGCCCGCAGAGGGTAGTGCCCCGGGGGACCTCTAGGGGGCGCGGGTCTGCGGCTGGTGGGCGGGTCGATGCCGGGTGGGAGGAGCCTCGGTCGGTGGGCGGGGCGGGAGGCTCCTTTCCCCGCCCACCGCGCTACCTGAGGCGCCCAGGCCAGCTGCGTCCCTGATTTCCGCCCAGCTGCGCCCCTCCGTCCGTCCCCACCTTGGTCCGGCCGCAGGAGGTGAGTCTGCAGGCGGCAGCGACAGTCGCGCTCCGTCCGTCCCGCCGCGGGTCCGGCTGGGGCCCGCAGTGGCCGGCGGAAGTGGAGGCGCGCGCATGTGGGCCCCGGGCTCCGGGGTGCAGGTCACCTGCTGGGGCGGCGGGAGTGCGGGCCGGGCTCTGAGTCGGCGGCGCGGCCCACGATCTAGCGGAGCTGACGCGTCAGGTGGAGCCTTTGGAGGGGCCGGCGCCCCAGGACCGGGTGGGGAAGCCGAGATCCGCAGAGGGAGCGAGAGCGCCAGCGGACCTGCCAGAGGCCGCAGAGTGAGCGGGACCAAAGCCCCGAAGCTCCTGCCTGGGGATCTCGATCTGACCTCGGGCGGACTCAGGGGGTCCCGCGCTCCCTGTGACCTGGGCTGGGCCGAGCGCTTTTACAGCCCTCCCCTCGTGTCCGGAGCGGCGCGTACTGCGTCTTGTCCTCCTCACCAAGCCCCCCTATAGCTGAGGAGGACCACCCCACCCCCGCCCCCACCACCAGGCTGTGATGGACCAGGGAGGAGAGTGCCTTGCCCAAGGGTAGCGTCGAGCAGGTGAGGTGAAACGCGCTCCCGGGAGAGCTCCACCTCCCGGAGGCACGCTCGGCTGCCACCCCTACCCCCCATCCCTGGCCAGGGAAATCGCCGCCGCCCGTCTCTGCCCAGCAACCCCCTTCCCCAGGCCGCGTGTACCCACGAGGGGCCGGCTCTGGGCTGGATTTCCAGGGACCCGGCTGTTTCCCCCAGAATCCTTCTCCAAGTGCTCTGGCCCTAGTGGCTGGGAAGGCCGGATCATCATGGAAGTTTCAGGAGGGAGACCTGTGAGCCAAGGCAGGGGGGTGGCCAGTCGCCTTTCGGGCCCAGTGCCTTTCCCGAGGCACAGCAGCAGGCTTTGGCTGAATCCTGAGCCTCTGTCCGCTGGAACTGCCAGATCTGGGGCTAGGGTTCAGCTGGACAGGGTGACGCCTGGAATCCACATTCCCCTTGATGGTGGTGCCCAGGGGAGGGCAGAGCAACAAAAAAAGTGGGGGGATCAGTGTCCTGTGGATAAGGAGCATCCCTTTGCAGGTGTTCCCCGACCCCGGAGACCCAGACTCTGAGCCTGACACCCCTGAGAGAGGTGGGCGGATTCACCAAGGTCCACTCAGCCTCTGCAGGTGCCCAGGCTCAGATGCCAACCCCAGCGATGCACTGCCCGAGACTGGCCCTGGGCCTGGGATTCTGCCTGCTGCTGGGCATCACCCTCTGCTCTCTGTGGTGAGATGCCCCTTGCAGCCCCCTGTCCCCACCCCAGACTCCTCCCTCTCTCAGCATCTCAACCCCCAAACCTGAACCCCTTCCCAGTATTTCCAGGTCCCACCCTCCTCTCTAGGCACACCTGTCCCTCCACCCTAGCTTCAGTATGACTGAACCAGCCTGGCTTATGGGTTTTCCTTTGCGCTGACCTCCCAGCCTCTACACTTAACTCTTGCCTCTGCCTGGACTATTCTTCTAGCCGTGTTAATGAGGAATTCCTGTTTATGCTCCAGAATTCACCCCATGTGTCCTTTCCGCAAAGCTCTGGGGGTTCCCCCACACCACCAATCCCTTGTGGGACTGGTGTCAAGACCATTCCTGCCCCAGGAATGAATGGCTGCATAGCTGTATAACGACTCATTGCAGAAGGCCAGGAGGCTTTGTCCTCTGAGGTCAGCCAGACCCAAGGACTGATAGGTGGAGGGCAGAGGGGAGGACCCCAGGTGCGCCACTGGGGACCTGCATTTGCACTAACATGCACCAATGTGAATTCTCAGCCTCAGCTTCAAACTCAAGTCAACACATGTATTTCCTTCCCAGGGTGTATGTCGACAACTGGCTGCTGGTCTCCTACATCCCCTATTATCTCCCCTGCCCAGAGATCTTGTAAGTATGGGGCAGGCAGAATTAGGGGCCTCCAGAATAGGGAAGATGGGAAGGCTTTTCAGGTCACTTTGTAGGTTCTTAGGTCCTAAACTCATGATTCTGAGCCACAAATGTGGAAGTTCCCTGTTTCCGTCCTCAGGTATCCTTGCAGTGCCCTCTCCACGGTATGATTTTGAGCATGTTGCATAGCTCGGAGCCTCACTTGCCATATCTGTAAAATGGGATGATAGAACTTGGGGTGTGATGATGCCTGTAAATCTCCTGGTGCTGCACCTGGTATACAGGAGGTGCTCAGGAAAGAATGCTTTCAGGACTTGACCTTTTTGCTCAATGTTGTGCTCTTTGTGAGTTGGAAGGACAAATGCACACATGGCCAGTCTCCCTCAGATAACAGATCTGACACTTGGACAGTTCACAGTGATAAAGATGATTTGGGACAGTCTCAAGGTGGCATTTGGCCCCGTGGCCTTCTGGTTTTCATGACACCTAAAGGAAAGTTTAAAATCTGGATCATAGACTACTAATTAACAGTAAGGTATGTTTCACTATTATAAACAGAATGTAGTAAATTAGGCAGGACAACAGAAAAGACAAAAGAAAACAAAAACGCTCTTGTGTCCTGCTGGCCTGGATCACACTCTGACTCCATTGTCAGCTTGTTGACTGCTGCGCTTTCTATTCAAACAGATTGTTCTGAAAGCAGAAAGTACACTTGCTGTTGAAAGTAGTTGTGACCGGAATGTTTTTGCAATTCTTATCCTATTTCCCCAGAATTGCCTTTATTTTTCAGCATCTGGTCACCATCATTTTATTCCACCCAGGGGCTGGGCCCTAATTCTTAAAACTTCTCCTTTTCCCACCAACAACTTGGGGCATTTAGGTTGTTTCTAGTTCACCAGCATTCTAAATAGTTCATAATGAGCAACTTTGGATATAAAGCTTTGTTCATCTTTTTTTTTTTAATTAATTTATTTGCCTATGCCGGGTCTTGGTTGCTGCACGCAGGTCCTCCCGTCTCCGTCTCAGCATGCAGGATCTTTAGTTGTGGGTGGCACATGGGATCTAGTTCCCTGACCAGGGACTGAATCCCAGGTCCCTGCTTTGGGAGCATGGAGTATAAGCCACTGGGCCACCAGGGAAGTCCCAGCTTTTTCCATCTTAAAAATCCTTTTGTTTGGTACGTTCCTGGGCCCAAGGGTATGGCCAGGGTCTCCATCCATCTCATCAGGCTGCTCTCCAGGATGCCTGCTTAGTCGCTTCAGCCGCGTCTGACTCTTTGTGACCCTGTGGACTGTAGCCCACCGGGCTCCTCTGCCCATGGGGTTTCCCGGGCAAGAACGCTGGAGTGGGTTGCCATTTCCTCCTCCAGGGTATCTTCCTGACCCTGAGTCAGAGTGATTCAGGCCACTAGGACACGAGGGTTTTTGTTTGGACCCAGGGATCCAACCTGCATCTCTGGCGTCTCCTGCGTTGGCAGGCAGGTTCTTTACCACTAACACCACCCGACAGCACCTGGGAGCTCTCCAGGGGGACCATGGCAAACACGCAGATACACCTCCCCACCTCCCCCGCCCCCAGCAGCTGCACTGCACCTGGGCTGGTGCTTCGAGTATTAGGTGTCATGAAAAACAAAAACCAAACCACCCTGTTAATTTGAGAGATGGGAAGTGCGCTGTGGTTTAAATTTCACTCCTTTGATTCCTGTGCGGCCCTCATCTCCCCACGCCTTCCATTTACTGAATTTCCTCTTTTGTGACCCGCCTGCTCCACCACCTGCCCCCCTGTGGCTTGTTGGCAGGTCCTCTATCACCACCTTTGGCCGAAAGTACTCGCCGCTTTTTTTTTTTTAATTATTTGCAGTTTTTTAAAAATTACTTGCAGTCTGTGTTCAGGTTCTGAGTTTTTTAAACAGATTAAAGTTGGAGATTTTTTGTTAGTTTTAAATGGTCACACCTTCCCCTCTGTTCATTTGGATTTCTTCTTTCAACTTTATTACCTTCGGACGTCTGGAACCGTGAAGTTCCTTTTTTTTTTTTGGCTCTGGCTCATCTGTGCTTTGGTGTTCTTCCGTCTGACTCTTTCATGTGGCCAGAGCGGAGCGTGTCGGGGCTGGTGAGGCGAAGGGAGACACCGATGGCCAGGGAAGTGTGGGACGAAGACCCCTTTCCCCTTCTCATTTCTTATCAGCTGCTCAGAGTCCCGTCACTTTCTGAGCAGGACCTGAAATGTGCTTGTTTGTGGGAAACTATGGCAGAGGGCCAAGTTGATGGATCAACTTTAAAAAATATATCTTCCAGAGTATAAGCTAATCACTATAGGACAAATACTGTAGGGTGCCGTTTATAAGAGATCTTTAGTATAGAGAAATGGGACTTCCTGATGGTTCAATAGTTGAGACTTCATACTCCCAATGCAGGGGGCACAGGTTCGATTCCAAGTCGGGACACTAAGATCCTACATGCCACATGGCGTGCCCAAAATGAATAGAGATCTTATTAAAAAAAAAAAAAAGATTTTTTTACAGAAATGGAAGTAAGCATAATAGTTACCAAGGGTTGGGAGAAGGGATGGAGAGGTAGTATCTCAGGGAGACAGTTTCAGTTGGGGGACGATGAACAAGTTCTAGAGACGGGTGGAGGTGATGTTTGCACAGCAACATGAATGTACCTGATACCCCGGAACTCTACGCTTTCAAATGGTTAAGGTGGTAAATCTTTGTCTTGTATATCTCACCACACACACAAAGCGTAAACAGCAGGACAGCTCCAGGAAGCTTAAGCCAGCCCACCAGAATGAAGAGACCCGAGTGAATGGCAGGCACCCAAGTCCTCAGGTGGTCCAAGCCTCACAGGCAACCTCAGGCCTCTGCTGGAACTGGCTCTGACCGGCTCGCTGGGTCAGAGGAGCAGTCCTGTCCCATCTCCAGGCCTCACTTCCGCCCTGTGGAGTGACTCTGTTGTCCCCACTTTAAGGGAGAGGGGACAAAACCTCGAGGAGTGGGGTGTCCACCCCCGGGCCTCTCCATCCTGCAGCCTTGTCTGTCTGAGCTCCCAGGCTAGAAAGAGGCAGAGCTGGGCTCACTTTGCAGCTCCTCAAAGCTTCTCCATGGTGCCCAGGCTCTTCCAGAGCCGAAAAAGACTGTGGAGACAAATGGCACCAGCTTGAATCACGGCCCTGCCACACGGTGACCCTGGACGGGCGGCCTCTGTAGAAGCCCAGCCCCCGGAGAGTGGGCAGAGCCATGGAGGAGGGGCCAGGGAGCCTGGGGGAGGGGGCGCCTGCCCCCTGGGGGTGTTTCGTCCCAGCCTCATCCATCCCTGCTGAGCGTCTCTACTAACGGCCCTGTCTCACCTCTCCCACCAGCAACATGAAGCTTCAGTACGAGGAGGAGCCGTCCCAGCCCGTGGCACAGTAAGCAGCCTGTCCTTTCGCCCTCTGTGGCCCCAGGGTGGGTGGCTGCCATCCCTTTAACCACTCGCCCTTCTTGGTTGCAGGTCACAGTACCCTCAGCCCAAGCTGCTGGAGCAAAAGTAGGTGTTGATTAGGGCCTGGGTGCAGGATGGAGAGACTCGAGGGGGTGGGGGTCAGGGGCAAAGCTCTGATTTAGAAGCTGGGGTGCTGGAGGGGTCAGCTGACCTCGGGGTCCGGGTACTCTGGCACCTGGGCTCCAGTCCAGCTCTGTCAGTAGCTGTGTGATCTTGGGTAGGTTACCCAACTCCTCTGAGCTTCTTCTGTACAGGTGGGTGGTTAGTGATACCCACTCGACGGGGCAGAGGACCAGATAAAATGAGGTTGGCAAAATGCGGAGCAGCGATTCCTGGGCAGCCCCGGTGGTTAGGACTCTGCGCTTTCACCGCCAAGGGCCCTGACTCACTCCCTGGTCAGGGAACTAAGATCCTGCAAGCCAGGTGATGCAGCCAAAAACAAACAAAAAACTGCAGAGCACCGTGCCGTTAGTGCTCGAGCCATTATTAATAATGATGATGATAACCCCCAACTCCAAGGCCCTGAGCGGACACCAGAAATGCCAGGCTCCTCTAGACACTGGGCGTGCAGTAACTCCTGGTCCTGTTGCCCTTGCTGGGAAGGAGCTATTATCATCCCCACTTGAGGATACGGTGGCCCAGAGACAGGGATGAAGCTGCCCAGGGTCACACAGCGTGGGAGGCAGGACCAAGATGAGATGGAGGCTTTCCCCAGGGGAGGGTCTCAGCCCCATTGGCCTCCTCTGCTGCCAGGCCCACAGAGCTACTGACACTCACACCCTGGCTGGCGCCCATCGTCTCCGAGGGAACCTTTGACGCCGAGCTTCTGCATCACATCTACCAGCCTCTGAACCTGACCATCGGGCTTACGGCGTTTGCCGTAGGGAAGTGAGTAGGGGGCTGGGCTGGGGGCGGAGGGGTGGGGTAGTCTGCGGAGAGACAGGACCCTGCCCGGGCACCAGGGAGGCTGTGCCAGGTGGGAAGTGACAGAGCAGAGTGTGATGGTGGGAGAGTCTTCGTGGAGGAAGGGGACGGTCTGGGCCTGGCATGCAAGCGGGGAGGGGGAGGCAGCCCCAGTGAGAGAGCAGCAGGAGCCTTCCTCAGGAGACACCTTGCCCCTCACCCCGTCTGCTTCCCCGAACCATCCAGGCAGGTGTAAAGGAATGGCAAGCCCAGAAATGGAGGGCCCGTGGTCAGGCCACAGACAGGTCAAGAGAGAGATGGCCCTGCCCTGGGGACCCTCTCCTCCACCCCTAGGCCTGCCTGCTGCCTGGACACCCCCTGTTTTCACCCCTCCTCCCTTTCCCCACCTGGCCCTTCCTTTCTGGGACTCCTGAGAGAGGGACCCCAATGTGGGGGGGAGCCCAATGACTAAAGCACTGGTCAGGTGATGGATGCCCACTTGGAGTCGGGGGACCCCCACTCCCCCAACCCAATGAGCACCCAGCACCACTCACTTCCCCTTGATGTGCAGCCACTTACCCGATTCTCAGCTACTTTTTTCTCTCTGAGGCTCAGTGTCCTTGTCTGTAAAGGGGGGAGTGTGGTCCCTGCCTTCCCGGGAGTTTGCGAGGCCAGGAGGTAATCCCTTAGAACACTGCCTGGCACTTGTAAGTGCTCAGGAAAAGTTAGGGCATGCGGCCTGTGAATATCAAGTTATCATTATTAGGATGGTCTCTAGAGGTTGGTACCGTGATCAGGGGAACTTGACAGATGAGGGGCAGACCTGAGTGATTCCTTGAGATGGGAAGCTGGGAGGGGGACCCCGGCCTAGCCCTGGGCCCCATGGGGTGCCAGCACGGAGCGGGGACCAGGCAGTGGCCCTGCAGAGGCCGTGGTGCATGACGGGGTCCTGTCCAGCAGGTATACCAGGTTCGTCCAGCACTTCCTGGAGTCGGCCGAGCGGTTCTTCATGCAGGGGTACCGCGTGCACTACTACATCTTCACTGACGACCCCCAGGCCATTCCTCAGGTCCCGCTGGGCCCCGGCCGCCGCCTCAGCGTCATCCCAATCCCCGGGCCCTCCCAGTGGGAGGAGGCCACCATGCGCCGGATGGAGGCCATTAGTGTGCACATCGCCGAGAGGGCACACCGGGAGGTGGACTACCTCTTCTGCCTGGACGTGGACATGGCGTTCCGGAACCCTTGGGGCCCCGAGACCCTGGGGGACCTGGTGGCCGCCATCCACCCGGGCTACTTCACCGTCCCCCGCCACCAGTTCCCCTACGAGCGCCGGCCCATCTCCACCGCCTTTGTGGCAGACAGCGAGGGGGACTTCTACTATGGCGGGGCGGTCTTCGGGGGGCGGGTGGCCAGGGTGTACGAGTTCACCAGGGGCTGCCACATGGGCATCCTGGCAGACAAGGCCAATGGCATCATGGCGGCCTGGCAGGAGGAGAGCCACCTGAATCGCCGCTTCCTCTGGCACAAGCCGTCCAAGGTGCTGTCCCCCGAGTACCTCTGGGATGACAGGAAGCCCCAGCCCCCCAGCCTGAAGCTGATCCGCTTCTCCACCCTGAACAAGGACACCGCATGGCTGCGGCGCTGACGGCGGAGGCGGGGCCGCCGCGGACGGGGAACCCCAGCGAGCGCCTGGCTCACCGGAGCCTCCAGGCACCGGGGCCTCCCTCCTCAAGCCTTAGGTGGGACCAGCCCTGTGCCATCTAACCTCTGCCTCTGCTGGCGGAATTCAGCGAGAAGACGGGCCTGGAAAGGCCTGTGTCCCCTGCGAAGAGCGGTGTCCGCGTGGAGGAGAACGCAAAGATCACACCATCCGAGGCCCAAGGACAGGAGGAGGCGAGGCCAGAGGTGGAAGAAGACGGGGTCTCCGCCAGCTCACGAGCCTTCGGGGCAGCCCCACCCAGTGGCCCAAATCCCCTCTCTGCCACCCGCTGATTCGTTGCCTGCTGCCCTTGAAGTTGCACTTCTAACACTTGTAGGAAAGGCATCCCCACCCCCTTTTCTGTGGCTGCAGGGGTCCCTGATGTGTCCCCCCAGCCTCCAGAGCCAGTTCTTCACTCAGGACCCCCGGGAGGGAGCCTTCCAGGCTCTCTGGTTTCATGTCCCTGCCTCACTCGAGGTGGATGGTCCCCGGCACCATGCATCTCTTCTGTAAGAGGGTTTGGGCAGCATCTAATAAAAGTAGTGTGTGCTAGGCCCTAACTAGGCTTTCTTCACCTGCAGCTCTTGAGTATCTGGGCTGCCAGGCCCCTAGGGATGCAGGCAGCCTGGGTTGCTAGTACAGTCAGCTTGGGTGGGAGGGTGGGGGTACAGTTTTCTAGCAAGCCTAGGCTGCTGCTAGCCGCTGCAACAGGCAGGATTTCATCCCAGTTCTCCTGGGAGATGGATGAAGTGAAAACATCACCGGCTATGCAGCTCTCCTGAGTCGGGGGGAGCAGAGCTCCCCCCTAGGTGGATGTCCTGTGGGCTCTTGGTCCCTGAGTGCAGAGCACGTGTGTCTGCTGCATCTGCCATCAGCCTTAGCCCGGGGCACTCCTGGTGGGCGTGGGGCACTAAGGTCACCAGGCAGGCCTAGGATTAGAGGGGCTTCAGAGCCCTGCAGTGGTCCTGTCCACCTGGTGGGACAAAAGCGGTGGGCGGGGGGCCCAGTGTGCACTCCCCTGGGGGCAGCAGCATCCTTGCCACGTAAGGTAGAGGGCAGGGGGTGTGGTCTGTGGCCAAGTCAGGAGGAGCAGAAACCCACCCACCTGGGCACCCTGGGCAAAGCTGGGGCCAGCCCCAAGCCTACTCTTCCCACAGCCTGTGCTTGGGTGGCAAGCCAGGACATACTGCAAGAGCACGGGCAGGCTGAGTGACCACGTGGGGAGATAGCCTGAGCCAGAGATGATCAGTCAGGGAAGGGCCCTGGGGTGCTCCCCGGGCAGAGGGACAAGGGTGGCTCCGTGGCCCATGTGTCCCCACCTTCCCAGGGTGCCCAGCCCTGCCCTGGGATGTGTATGAAGGGGCAGGCCCTGCCTTCACCGAACTTCCGTGCTGGCGCAGGGAGAAGGCCCTTGACATGGAGACCAGAGGAGGAGGAGGTGGCCCTGAGCCTGGGCAGCGTTGCAGGAGAGAAATGAACCCTTGCTCACTCCAGCCCAGCTCTGGGTCCAGCTGATGGGCCCCCCCAAGCCTCCAGGCACTAGGGCTACCTCGGACCTCATCCCAGGCATGGCCCTCAGACACGGTTGAGTGAGTGACTACCCAACTCCTAGACCTAAAACGGGGTCCAGGCTACTTCCCCAAAGAGCTGAGGGCTTGGGGCCAGAGCTGCTCTGTGGGTGGGAAGAAGTACCAGGCCTCGTAGGAGTGGGAGGGGTAGTGGGAGACAGGCCTGACCCAGGAGAGAGAGGGGGAGTACCGGAGATAGAAATCGACAGAATCACAAATGCAAAATGTCTGCAGTGTCCCCTGCAATAGAGGCCCCTGAAATGTAAGCTTCCTGTCCCCTCGTGACCAACTACCTCCTCCCCACGCCTTACAGTCCAACATCACTGCTCTGCCACAGGGTCGGGACCAGCATATCTTTGCTCACACTGCCTCCTGGTCAGGCCTCCCTGTCCAGTCATCTGGCCCAATTCCAGGAACATAATAATGACATCGCCTCCCCCAGGAAGCCAGCCTTGATTTGTTCCCCCTTCCTTCCAGAGTGGGTACCTTTTAGTGTTCCCATAAATCCTCACCCCTATGTCATCCTTTACAATGTTCTGCCCATCTCCACCCCTTTCCCAGTTGGTAAGCCCCAAGAGGATACAGATGGTGGCCAACCAGGTTTACTCTGGTACCTGAAACCCAGGAGGCATTCTTTGAATGTTTGTTGAATGACTGCATGAATGTGAGGCAGCTGAGAGAACACGGGTTTTAGTCTGTCCTAGCACATGTGGGATGCTGGGCAGGGCACTCCACCACCCTGAGGCCCTGGGGTGACAATCAAATGGGACTATGGCTGGGAGCCCTCTGGGCACTGCCTTCTGGGCAGGCACTTGGAGAAGAAGCTGGGCAATATCCCCAGCCCTGGGAGGAGGCAGACAACCACCAGAGCCCCCACTGTGCACAGGAGGAGCAGACCCCATCCCTGGTGGCATCGCAGGGGTGCACGCTTGAGTGGTAGGGTGAATAACACCCCTGCTAAGCTCCTCCCAGCTGAGGTGCTGCGGCTCTGACAAAATCACCTGGAAACTGTGTGCCCCATGGCCCCAGCCTGCGGTGACTCCCGACTTAGCCCACACTCAGAGCACTGTGCAGTCTGGTCCAGACACCCTCCCCAGGGAGCACCCCTCACCCCAGCCTCCCTACCGCTGTGCTCCCCCAGGGACCCCCCCCAAGCCCCCCCCAGAGCCCCCTGCCTGCAGTGCCCCTCCCCACAGCCCCTCATCCAGCATGGACTCACCTCCAAGGCTGGGCTGAGAGGCCACCTCCTCAGGCTCCTGTGAAAGCACAGCCGTTGGGGTCAGAACGACCTGGGCTCGAATCCACAGTGGGTCCACATCACCTGTGGGTCCCCTTCCCTGTGACAGGCCAGCGCACGTGGTGACTCAGAGCCTCAGTCTCCTCCACTGGCAATGGGCTCAGTGACTCCGCCCTTGGGAGGGAGGGCTGGGGATTAAAGCAGGGAGAGGGAGACACCCAGAGGGTTTGGGCTCAGGGTGTGGCCCCGCTGGGAGAGCCCGACCCAGGACAAGGCCTCTGATGGTCAGCGCTCTGAAGGGCAATGATTCTGAGTCCTCCATTCATAGCTGGCCTTGCTCACTTAAAGCTGAGTGACCTTGAGAGCTGAGGTCACTGTTCATAAATTAAAAGGGGCAAAATCCCTGAGCACCCAGGGGTATCCTTAGTCACACTAACGCCCCCTGACAAGCATTCAGCCCAAGTGGGGCCCCCTCGCTCCTGCCTGGGCTCCTCCAGCCCTCCATTCACCAACCAGGGCTGCAGCTGGGGAAAGGCTGGACCTCGTGTCTGGAAGTCCTGCCAGGAAGACAAGGGAGTGCGGGGGGGCGTGGGGTGGGGCGTGATCTCCTTTTCCTTACTCCGCCTCCAGGATTGCCCATGCCTGCCGTGCATCGAGCTGGCCCGGACACGAGGTGTAGGACTGAAGGATGGGGGTACACAATCCGTGACTCCCACATCTCCAAGCCTACACGACCACGCGGCCCCCAGCACCCCCCGCCCGGTGGGGTCTGGGGTGGCCCGAGGCGCTAGGGGGCACAGGAGGAACGCAGCAAGCAGCGGTGGGTGGGGGGACGCGCCGAGTCCACAGCGCGCGGTCAGCCCTCGGGGCGCGCGCGCGCGAGCCCGCGGCCAGGCGGAGCTCCCGTGCACGCGCCGCCCGCGGGCCCGCGCAGGCCCTGGATGTGCACGCGTGCGCGCGCGGCGGCCGCAGGCTCGCGGCCCGCCTGCCCCCGCCGGCGTCCACCCCCGCGGTCCGCCCGCTGGAGGGAGGCCGCTGCGCTCGGCGGGGCCCGCCCCTCACACCTGCGGCGAGCGGGGGGCGGGACGCGTGGAGGCGGGGCCGCGGGCGGGGCCCGCCCACCCGGCCGGAGCCCGGGAGCCCGGGCGCAACCGAGCGGCGCGGCCCGAGCGGCCGGTGGCGCGGCGCGGGCGCAGACAATGGGAGAGGCGCGGACGGCGGCGCCGGCGGAGCCCTGGGCCCGGCGGGGACGGGAGGCCGCGCCATGAGCCCCGCAGCCGGGCGCCCCCCTGCGCCGCGCGCGGGCCGAGGCGAGGGGCCTCTGCTAGCCCGGGGCCCCGCCCTGGGGCCGGCGATGTGCTGCCGGGGCTGAGAATGATGGTAGATTGTCAGGTGAGTGCCCTGCCCGGCCGCGATCGCCCTCCCCGTCGTCGGGGGTGGAGGGAGGACCGCCTGCCCCCGAACCCCGACTACCCCGCCCACACCCGACCCAGCCGGGAGGGAGAGTCCATGCAGAGCGCGCGCTTACGCAGTTCCGTGTCCAGCCCCTCCTGGTACGATTGGGAAACTGAGGCCAGGAGAGGTACAGAGGCTGGCCCGGGGCCCACGGCGGGAAGGGGTGGGGGGCGGGCGAGTGTGGGAAGACTCCAGAAGAGATGAAAGGTTCCAGCCTCCTAGTTCAGGGCTCAGACACTCCCATGGGGTTTCCTTGGGGAAGGAGAGCCCCTGACTTCCTGGGGGGACCCTTGTCCATCCCCTCCCCCTCCCACGAGAGGCCCTTTCCTCGGCCTCCCGACGTGCCCACAGGCACACAAAGTGACCTCACAGGTGGAGACCATGGCATACATTCAGGGGAGCAGTGGACACGGAGATGACAAGGGGGAAAGAAGATAGCTGTAGAAAGCAGCTCCACCATGGGTCAGGACCATCCGGTCTCCCCGCAACAGGCTCAGGGCCCCAGGCTGAGGGACAGAGATGCCAGGGGTGGGTGGGCAGGTTCCCAGGAGTCGACCTGGGCAGGGACCATCCACAGAGCAGCCTGGATAGGACAGTTTCTGGGCTCCTGCATCCACTACTCTGGGCACCTGGAAGCACAATGAGATTCGCCCCTAGTGGAGAGGGAACTACAGGAGAGAAGTCCTCGGTTTACTCCACTGTAATTTAGGATGCATGGTTGGGGTGATCTCGAGGGTTCTACAGCTTGTGGAAGAGTCTGTTGGCCTTGGTTCTCCATCCATGACCCACCGTGCTCCGAGTCCTTGGAAAATACTTTCTGCTCCCTCCAAGTCCTTCTGAACATGTGGCAGCCTGGAGGGCTGGGGACCTGGCTGGTGCAGAAGGAGGCAAAGCCCTGGACCACTCGTCCAGGGGCAAAGTGCCATCTCTGTTGGCACCTGGGGTTCCTCATTTGGAAGGGGGTGGAGTTAGTTACCCGCCCCCCCCCACCCCACCCCCGGTTGGGATGAGGAGGCCTCCGGAGGGACCTGGACACCAGGACGGTGGAGGAAAACAGGGGGACAAGGAGAGCTTCTGAGGTCCGCACAATGCCCCTGGAGCCGGCAGGTCCCGCTCCTTTGCCCCTGTGAGGGAGAGAGAGCCGCTGCCTTGACTACACCCAAACAAAGGTGTGTATTTTGTTTTCTTGGTTTTCCCTGTCTGGGGCTGCAGTGCTGGGGCTGATCACGAGGGGGCGGGCTATGCCCACAGTGCTCAGTGGTGGCAACTGGCGCAGAGAAGGGACCCCGGGGAGTCCGGCTGCCTCCCACCCAACAGGCAGCTTTTATTACTAGCCTCCGTGTCTGCAATATGAGCGGCCCAGAGGCAGGAGGGGGCTCTGAGATCCTCTATCGATTCAGTTACTGTGCCCCGGGCATTCACCCAGGAGCTTACGGCTCAGAGGGCAGATGGACAAAAAGCAAGAAAGCAAATCCATGGGCGAGAGAACAGCACGTGCTCCTGGGAAATGAGTCAGGGTCCCAGAAGGAGGGTCAAGAACCCCTGGGGGGGGGTCTAAAAGGCTTCCATGGTGACACTGATGCTGTGACCAGAAAGACAAGAGGTGCCAGCCTTGCACACTCTGCGAGGAGCCTGGAAGATAGTCAAAGATGCAGAGACTTGGAGACAGAAGAGATGCTGGCCAGAGAGGAAGTGAGACAGAGGCCAGGGTGGCCGTGAGAGCTGTGGGAGGAGGGCAGAGAGGAGAGCAGGGCAAAACACGGACAGATGTCCTGGGGTCTGTGCCGTGTGACAGAATCTCCCTCCCTTGATGCTTACAGGGACACAAATCGACCGTCGCATAGTGTCTGTGACCAGGAGGCTGGGCTGGGGTCTCAGTCAGGGAAGGTCCGTCTCTGAAATCATTCATGGGTTATTGGTGGAATTCACCGAGGCAGTGGATGTGCAGAGAGGTATTCATTCTGAAAGGAGATGCCCTGTGTTCGGGGACGATTTGAGGAGGGGAATGTGATGCTGAATGTGAGGGTGACGCCTGGGTCTGGCATCTGTTGAGTGCCCTGGCTGCACTTGGCCGGGGTAGCAGAGAGATGGCTTGGCCCCAGAAGCCAGGTGTATTAGTTTCCTGTGGCTGTGGTAACAAAGTACCATAAACTGTGTGGCTCGAAACAACAGAGATTTATAGTCTCTTGGTTCGGGAGGCCAGAGGTCCAAAATCAAGGTGTCGGCAGCACCAGGCCCTCTGAAGCCTCTAGAAGGGGGACCCTTCCTCACCTCTGCCAGCCTCTGGTGGTTGTCGGCAATCCTAATGCTCCTCGCCTCGTAAGCGCCTCCCTCCACACGCCGCTTCCGTCCTCACTTGGCCTCCTCGGTGTGTGTGTCTGTGTCCAGTCTTCCGTCTTCTTATAAGGACCCTGGTCATTTGATTAGGGCTCAGCCTACTCCTGAATGACCTCATCTTATCTTGATCACATCTGCAAAGGCCCTATTTCCAGAGAAAGACAAATATCATATATCACTTATATGTGAAATCTAAAAAAAAAAAAATATGGTACAAATGAACTTATTCACAAAACAGAAATAGAATCACCAATGTAGACAACAAACTTACGGTTACCAAGGGTGGAGGCAGGGGGAGGGATAAATTGGGAGACTAGGATTGATATATACACACTACTATATATAAGATAGGTAATTAATAAGAACCCACTGTATAGTACAGGGACCTCTACTCAGTACGCTGTAATGGCCTATACAGGAAAAGAATCTAGAAAAGAGTGAATATATGTATACGTGTGCTAAGTCCCTTCAGTCGTGTCTGATGCTTTGTGACCCCATGGGCTATATAGCCCGCCAGGCTCCTCTGTCCATGGGATTCTCCTGGCAAGAATACTGGAGTGGGTTGCCATGCCCTCCTCCAGGGAATCTTCCTGACCCAGGGATCAAACCTCAGTCTCCTGCATTGCAGGCGGATTCTTTACCACTGAGCCACTGGGGAAGCCTGAATATGTGTGTATGTATCAATATAAAATTCACTCTGCTGTACAGTAGAAAGTAACATAACATTGTAAACCAACTATACTCCAATAAAAAAATTTTTTTTTAAAAAGTGCTCCTAAAAAATCCTATTTCCACATCAGGTCTTATTCACGAGTGCATGAGGTTAGGACTCCAACTTATATGTTGTGGGAACACAGTTCAACCAGGACAAGGGCGTTGAAGTGATCCTACCCCCGGAGGCCAGGTTCCCACATGTCCACACAGATGCGGGGAGTGTTTGGGTCTGATCATGTCTCTAGGATGTGGCCCCTAGCTCAGGGCTGTGGGGTGTGAGTGGAGCCTGGGGGTGCCCGGTCAGGGACAGCCCAGCTCCCCGGCTTGGGGGCGTCCTAGCACAGCGCCAGCAGGTGGCACTGTGCCCTACTTGTGGCCACCCTCAGCGGCCGCACCACAGAGACAAAGGTCTCACCTTCCAGTTGCGAGGAGACGACATGCTCAAAACTGTAAACAGACCAGGCCTGCAGTCATTTGAGGGGTGACACACAGGTGGAGGAAACCAAACAAGGTGGGGCCACAGGGCAGTGACCGGGTGGCGACCTGGATGGGCGGCCAGTGAGCCCGGCCCGGGTCAGACCCACGTGGGTGGTTAGTTCTGCGTTTTTCCTGCTTCACCTGCAAGCCGAGCTGGCTGTTCTCAGCTGCTGGCTGGGGCCCCTGCGGCTATGATTACCCTGGCGGTTTCCAGACAGTTCTCCCATTACTGCAGGGCTGGGGACAGTGTTTCCCAGATGTTGTGGGGCAGGGGGGAGGGACCCTGAATGCAGCCATGGGGATGGGTGGACATGCAGATCCAGGCTGGAGAAGTCCCTTCCCCAGAGACCCTGCCCAAAGAGGAGGCGATGCTGCATCGATTTTCCCACTGCCCACCTTGGGGGGTTCTGCCCTGTTGTACAAAGCTGGGCATGCCCTCTGGAGCTGAGAAGCAGAGGCCCTGGGCTCCCCAAGGGAGAGTGGGCACCTCCGGGCATCAGCGAGATGGAGCAAAGTGCCCGGTGTGGCCCTGGTCTGGGAAACAGAAGCCATCTCTTACTGCGGCTCTGGGGCACTTCTGCATCCCATGAGGCCGGGGCCACCAGCCCTTGGCAATGGGTCACTGACTGGTTCACACAGCAGGTGTTTATCCACGGACTCAGAGCTGAGCACCTGGCCTGCACGGAGCACCTTGGCTCCCATCTGAGAGGATAAGACCGCATAGAGGAAGAATGTAGGGACAGGGTATAGGACAAGTGATAAACCCATGGGGAAGGCACTGGGCCGGGAGCCTGGGGACCTGGCTCTGCTGGCCACTCTGCCATCAGGGGCACACTAGCCATTGGGCCACCCTCCATGGAGGGACCGCCCAGGCCACCCCCACATCTCCATCTGTCACAGGACAGGTGCCTGCTAACGACAGCCAGCCCATGGCACTTTCCCTGTGCCCAGACTTTGGCCGCAGTGTCTTGTTCTGTCTGCAGGATGGCTCCTCTGCCATCGTCACTGATGGTTGGGAAAACTGAGGTCCTGGAAGGCCAACGGGGTTCCCATAGCCAGGTGGCGGCAGGGCCGGCAGGGGCACGTCTCTGTGTGCAGACAAGCCTGGGACGGGCCGGGCGTGGGTGCTGGGGCCAAATTCCTTCCAATTACAGTGGACTCCCAACGGTCAGGGCAGGGCCGGCCCCAAGGTGGTGGTTAACAGCCAGAGCAGAGACGTAAACAGAGCTAATGAACCCCTTTCGCCCTCTCCCCGCTATAATGAAGGCCTTGGACTCTGTTCTCTGCATTTTCTCAGGGTTCTGTGTTTTTGAACCTCAAAGAGTCTTCTCTTAGGGTCACGGCTGGGAGGTCTCTCTGGGGGGTGGGGGAATGAGGTTTGGGGACCTTGATGTATTCTCCCGGGGCAGCCAAGCCAGGGAGAGGGAGGTGGAGACAAGAGGGCATCCCCCTAAAAATGATAAGCCCCGGGAGAAAGGAGAGTTCCCATGGCAACCTGGAGCAGTCGCTTGGCAACCTCAGGTCCCCAAAATACTTGCCTGCAGGAAGGCTCAGGGCCGGGGTTTTCCCACGGCCTGTGTGTACGCCTTAGCTACTCTTTGTGGCTGACCCACACCACCCTCTACTTCCACCCAGCAGCTTCACCCTCTGAGTCTTCCCGAGGGAAACCCTAGCCTGCTCCCCTGCTCCCTATCACCCCACCCTGCTAGCAGCCACCTGGCCTGGCACCCAGCAATGTCCATTTCCTGGATACCTGAGTGACAGCTGATGGTAGCAGAATGTCATAAAATGCAGGGTCAGAGGACACAGTGGATGGAGCCAGGTACCAGCCAGAGTTGGGAGAACACGGTACTTTGTGCTTTGTACCCTCTACAACCTGAAGCCATGAGCAATGTAGGCCTGGAACAGAATGGCCAGGCAGGGTATGGATGGAGAGGGGCAGTAGGTGGAGCCCCTGGAATAGGGGATTTCAGTTCTAGGCCAGTTTTGAGACTGGCTGTGTGACCCTGGCATGCCCCTTCTTGCTAGCCTCAGTTTCCCCATCTATAGCCCCCTCTACCCTTATATCTCTGTGTTCACCATTCAGTGTATGTGTACGCCTTAGCTACTCTTTGTGGCTGACCCACACCACCCTCTACTTCCACCCAGCAGCTTCACCCTCTGAGCCTTCCCGAGGGAAACCCTAGCCTGCTCTCTTATGGGCCCCTGGGGTGGGAGGGTGAGGGGCCAGGACCAGGCCAGCCACTGCCTCTTCCTCTGCCCACCTGCATCCATCTCCATGCTCAAGGGGAGGCAGGCGGGCTCGTGGGGAAGGCCACTAGCTTCGAAGATGGACACCTGTGTCTATTCCCCAGCTCAGGGCTTAGCCTCGAGTGTCCTGGGACCAGCACTAAACCCCAGGAGCCTCGCTGCTCCCCAGTGTGAGGACATGGGGGTGCCGTGGGGAGGTAAGACAGCCCCGCTATGTGGGCCTCTTATGGGCCACTTTATTTTGTGGGCGCTGATCCTGTGTTCAGCGGAGCCAGGCCCATGGATGAGAGCCGTGTCTGGCCAGGATGGAGCCCCTGACCCCAGGACAGAAGGGCGTGTTGGAATGGAGGGGGCCTGGCTGGGGCCAGGCCCCCCAGGGGTTGGATTTGGGAGCTGGGCAGGGTGTGAGCCCCTGAGAAGTTCTCTGGGAAGGGCAGTGAGGGATGGGACTGTTGGTGACCACCCCCCACCCCCATACACACAGGGGTTTCTGGGTGCCCTCAGGGAGCCAGCATCCTAGTCTGACGGGGTCCCTGCGCTCTCTAAGTGACCTCAAGCCATCACCTTCTGTGCCTCCCTGGCCGCATCTGTCAAAGGCGGAGGGGGCGTGCCCACCTCTGGAGTTGGGGGAGGCTCTGGTGGTGGTACCCGGTAATGTGCTGGGCGTGCGGGCCGTGCGGGGTGGGGGGCTCCTGACGATCCTGGCCTTGACTGCCCAGCCCCACCCCGGCCCCGTGGAGCGCCGCGGGAGGGAGGGGGCGGGGCGAGGGAGGCGCAGACAATGGCCCGGGCCCGGGGCGCGGGCGGCTGTGCCCGGAGCGGGGCGCGGGGGCGCGGCCGGGCCGGGCGGCGAGAGCGGGCGGCGCGCCTCTGCCCGCGTTCATGCTGGTGGTCCCGCCGCCGGGCGCGCGGGCGGACGAGGTGAGCCACGGCCCCGCGGGCGGCCCGGGAGGAGGGTCAGGAGGGAACCACAGGGCGGGGGCGCTGCCCACCTCCTGGGTTTTGACCCCCGGGCGGGAGGGCAGTTTACCGAATTGAAGCCGCTGGGCTCTTCTGCTCACCCCGCCCCACTACCCCCGCAGCGTAAGAGGCGGAGGGTCCCACCCCGGGGTCTGGGGGCACCCCAGATGCTCCCCCACTTTCTGGGTTGGGAATCCAAAACCGGTTGGCTTGGGGAAGGCACAGGGCCTCTTCTGGTACCACCAGACCGTCCAGATGTGCCCACCTGACTGTTTGGAGCTGGGATGGGGAGGGGCTGACCTTGGACAGGGGAGACAAATTCCTCTGGCCAGTGAGTGGCCCTGAGCCCAAGAACTATGCCCCCCACCATCCACCTCCTCCCCTCTTGGGACTCTCTCCCCAGATCACCGGTCTTGTCCCAGGAGGCCCTTTCCCAGTAACTGTCCAGCTCAGAACTGGGAGAGTGAGCATGTGGGGGAGGATGGGAGGACGCCCATTAAGCCCCCGGGGCTGCCAGCGCCTGACTCCATTCCAGGGAGATTCTTGCCCTGGTCCACTCCCATCTGTCTGGGCTGTGGCAAAGGGCGGGGGAGCCCAGCCCCGACCATCCACCTCGCCATCTATCAGGGAGGCCCTGCCCCCCCCACCCCCAGGCATTGGGAGGTGACGCTGTCTAGAGGTCAGAAGGGAGAGAGGAGTCTGGGTTGGGGAAACTCAGGCCCTGGAAGGCCGCCTTCCCCCAAGTGACGTCCCCAGGCAGGCAGGCGGGCTTCTGGGAACCTCCAGGCCCCTGCTTCCCAGAAAACCTGGCTGACTTGCTGCTCCGACTCCCCTGACCAGCCCTGCCTCCCGTCTCCGCTCCCAGCTGCGTTCTCTGGAAAGCATTTTAGGGACAGGTTGGCAGACGGGGCGTTGCCCTTCTGCTTTACCATCCCTCGTGCTTCTCTCCTGCCTTGCTGCATCCTCCAGGAGGAGGCAAGAACCAGGGAGCCTGGCGAGGGTTTGCAGCATCCAGACAGGTGGGCCCCTTCACTCTTAAGTGTCTTGGTGGTCTCACCTTGTGGACTCCTGGAGGTCAGGTTGTGAGAACACCTGGCCCAGGCCCAGGCCAGCCCTCTACGGGTGTCGTGCGTGTCCGTGTTCAGGCGTTCCCGTCGTGTTCGACTCTTTGCGACCCCATGGACTGTTGCCCGCCAACCCCTCTGTCCATGGGATTCCCCAGGCAAGAATACAGGAATGGGTTGCCATTTCCTCGTCCAGGAGGTCTGCCCAACCCAGGGATCGAACCCGCATCTCTTATGTCTCCTGCATTGGCAGGTGGGTTCTTTACCACTAGCGCCACCTGGGAAACCCGCAGGGGGCAGGAGATGTCTTTTCCCCTCCAGGAAGGCAGGTGGCCATGTGGCCCACCGGCTGTGTGGACAAGCCGTGACTGCCCTCAAGGAGCTGGAGGCAGGGTCCCGAGTTGAATCCACCCGTATTTCCAGGTGGGGAAAGGGGGGCCCCGAGAAGTTGAGACAGTCACCCAGGCCATGCAGTGAGGTGGCCTTCCTCCCTGAGGCCGGTGTTCCAGGCCCCTGACCTCCAGCACTCCACCACCCCACCCTGTCATAGGGTGTGCTGACCAGGAGGTTGCCCTTTGACCTTCTAGTTACTGGGAGTTGAAGTTCAAGGGCGAGGCAGTCCCCCTGGCCTGAGGCCCCGGATGGCTCTGGAGCTGGCAGGTGGGCAGTGCCAGGTGTGGAAGAGCTGGACTGGCAGCAGATGATGGCAGTTCTCCAGGATTTCAAGAGCAGTTTCCTCCACAGCCCCTTGGGGCCGGGAAATCCCTGCACAGAGTCAGGCCTCCTTCCCCTCTCTCTCACCCTGCCAGGAGCAGGCTTGCAGCGTCCCTGAGGCAGTGTGCTTTCCAGGCCTGGGGACACTGGGTGGCAGCGGCGGCTGCCAGTAGGGCCAGGGTCCTGGGCCTGGGTGCGCCGTCCTGCACATGGTCACGTGTGTGTCTTGGGAGCCTCCCCAGCCTCTGGGTGAATATGTGACCACATGCCAGCCCGATGGTGGCTGAGCGAGCACACATGTGAAAGGATCTGTGCAGACACACGACTGGTGCCTGGGGAAGGGAGAGCGTGTGTTGTGAGAGTGAGAGACTGTGTGTGTTTGTGTGTGTGTGTGTGGAGGCACGCCTGCAGGCATCTTGCTTGTTCAAAGCACCAGCCTTGAGCCTTGACTGTGAGGAGGCCTGAGTATTCATGCCCGGACCCCCCAGCCTCTCATCTTTAAATGGGCAGGTGAGCATACCGGCTCATAGGGCTCTAAAGTGCTTAGCACACGCCCAGCACATGCTGGTGTGCTCTGGCCGTCGCACGGAGACCTGTCCAGCTTTCGGAGAGTCCCCGGGCAGGGGAGGCCACCTGCTGCCTTGGCAGCCTCTCGCCAGTCCCAGGTATGAGCAGGTGGAGGCCGAGAGGGGACATCCTGGCGTCTTGCCTTCTGTGGAAAACACCAAGGAAGGAGCAAAGTCCAGGGCCAGGCAGAGGGACAGTGGGTGGCGGGAGGGTGGGACAGAGGCTGTGCAACCGTCAGCCCCAGAACCTGGAAACCCAAGGTGTCTTCACCCTGCCACCCCCACCGCCATCAAGAACTCCGTTGCTGGAGAAGAAGTGTGGGAAAGAGGGCAGCGGGCACCCCCCACCACCTCCTGGCAGCCATCTGGAGCGCCAGGTCCTTCTCAGAGGCCGGGACAGCTCAGGAGGTCCCCTCTGAAAGGGCAGCCCTGGCCCCCCACAGGCGGGTGGCGGGGTGGGTGGTGGCACCGGGCACACAGTGTCCCTGGCACAGCAGGCAGCCTTCTCACCACAAGAGCCCGTTTGTCCTGACTCCCCTGGCCCTGAAGCCCCAAGTGACCAGGCTGCGCTGGGCACAGGGGGCTGACTGTGGGCTCAGCTCCCTGCCCTGCAGGCCTGGCTGGGCTCCGGGAAGGGGCTTCTTAGTCTGGGCCAGACCACTGCAAAGCAAACTCTGTGTACCCCGTGAGCAGAGTTCCATTCCCCAAGAATCATTTACTGAGCAGGGAATTCAGGAAGGGGAAAAATCCCCAGATTGAACCAGAGCTGAACTGACTGCCCACCTGCCCCGAGCGACATCCCCAGGCAGGCAGGCTTCTGGGAAACTCCAGGCCCGTTTCCCAGAAAACCTGGCTGACCCACCGCTCTGACTCCCCTGACCGGCTCTGCCTCCTGTCTCTGCTCCCAGCTGTGTTCTCTGGAAAGCATTTTAGTGACAGGTTGGCAGACAGGGCCTTGCCCTTCTGCTTTACCACCCCTCATGTGCCTCTCCTGCTTTGCTGCCTCCTCCAGGAAGCTTTCCTGGTCAACTTCCCAGAAGGAAGTAGGTGGCCCTGAACTCTTGAATATTTTCAAGTCCTGGAACTTGCAAGCTGGAGGAGACATCTGGACCACAGCGTGTTTGTTGAGAGCCCACAGTGTGACAGGGGACCATTCTAGGTGTCGATACGCCAGGAGAACAGAATCCCTGCTCTCAAGGAGCTCATGCCCATTCCAATTTTTAAAAGAGGGAAGAACTAAAAAATGCTTAGAACACCAGTATCCTTTGTGCTCCTGTGATGGTGTGTGCGTGCGTGTGAGTGACATAGTCATCCATCTACCGATCGACTGGGCCGGGCATCATTCCAGCCACTTGGGAATGAGGGGCAAACAGGGCAGATTGAGCTAGAGCCCAGCTGAGTGGAGGGGAGAAACCAATCCCACAGTAGATGGTTGTTTTATTGACATTTTATTAATGTTACTTTCTTAGCTCATCTTTATTCAAAGTGGCAGCTCTCCAGTCCCATTGTTGTTCAGTCACTAGGTCATGTCCGACTCTGTGCAACCCCATGGACGTTAGCCCGCCAGGCTCCTCTGTCCATGGGATTCTGCAGGCAAGAATACTAGAGTGGGTTGCCATTCCCTTCTCCAGGGGGTCTTCCCAACCCCGGGATCGAACCCAGGTCTCCTGCATTGGCAGGTGGGTTCTTTACCATCTGAGCCAGTAGCAAAGGGCCCCGGCTAGATCCTGCTGGGCATGAAGCCAGTGGGAGCGGCTGGGGCAAGGCCCGGATTCTCAGATTCCTGTCTTCTTGGCAACCTGTGTGACTCAGTGGACTGGTTAAAGGGGCCAGCGGGCGGGCAGCTGAGCAGAGGAGCCCTGCGGCGGGTGAATCAGTAATCAGAGCAGCTGACAGCTGGGTTACTATCCTGCCTGGGGCGGGGCCAAAGCCTCAGCTGCCAAAATAAGCACTGCCCCCTCTGTGGTCCTGGTGGCTCAGCTGGTAAAGAAGCCGCCTGCAATATGGGAGACCCCGGTTCAATTCCTGGGTCGGGAAGATCCGCTGAAGGGATAGGCTACTTACTCCAGTATTCTGGCCTGGAGAATCCCATAGACTGTGTAGTTCATGGAGTCCCAGAGTCGGGCTGAACAACTTTCACTTTCTTCTGCCTTTCTTCCCAGGGCCCTGCTGCTCTGATGGGCCCCTACTTCTCCCCAGCCTGGAAGAGGGGACAGAGCCTCTCCACTAAGGCATGTGACCTTTCACACAAGTCACCCTGAGGCTATGGCCCCTGATGGCCCTCCTCTAAAGAGGAACCCCTGCAGGTGGAAATAAGAGCAGAATCACCCTCTGCTTTTAGAAAAAGCTGGGGGCAGCTTGGGAACACCAGCCTCAAAAGCCAGGCGGCTGTGTGGCTTTGGGTGAGTCTGGTGCTGTCTCTGAGCTTCTGGCCCCAAGCTGCTCACCTGCAAACACCCCTCATACCTGTGATGGTTAAACGATGCCCACACTGGCACATCAGGGAACAGCAGAAATAAGGGGGGTGGATCCCTGACTCCGGCTTAGGCTCTGAGTTGGGTGTGGGGGAGGCAGACAGGGACATGAAGCTGGATGTCATACAAGGGACCGACCACCCTCCCTGCTGACAGGGACCCAGCAGTGCCAAGCTGGACTTGTGCTGCCAGGAACAAATCCACTTTAACCCAGAACTGAGCAGAGAAAAGCAGGCTGCCCTGGAGACCTGACAGGCCCAGGCATAGCCCTGGGCATGGCACTGACCCGCTGTGTAGCCGCAGGCAACTTGTTTGCCCTCTCTGGGCCTCAATTTTCTCAGTTTTACAACAGAATATAATTACAGTGGCTTCATCTGTTTCACAAATGCTGAGTGCAAAGGTGCTTTGTCCCACCGAGGAGCACCAGGGGCAGGGCCAGGCTGGGTTCTGGGGGATGGGGCTGGGACTGGGGGGACGTCAGTAGCTGCTTCTGCCTGCAAGGCTTCTAAATGTGGGCGTTTGCCTTGGAGGGAACCCCTGCCCCCGACCACAGACCCTTTCCCGGTTTGGGGGTCTGGGTCAGTGGCGTGCATGGTTGCAGCGTCACCCCTACCTTGCAGAGGCAGGCCAGTGGTGACCGTGTGTTGAGCGACTTGATGATGATGGGCCTCGGGTTCCCAGAAACGAGAGGGAGGAGAACCGGAGCTGTCTCCTACCCCCAGCAGGACCCCAAGTCAGGTCAGGAGCCTGCAGGAAAGAGGAGCAAAACCTGGCCCCGGGCCTCTGCCGTCTGCTTCCTGGACAGGATGTTGTGCTGAGCAAACAGTCTGAAGAGGAGTCACCACTCTGGCTCTGAGTCACAGCGCCTAGCGACAGCCCAGTGGTGTTTATAAACAGTGTGCTTCGTACCCCGCCGGGCCCTGCACCGCCCCCGCCAGCCCCCGCCCGGAGCCTGGAGGGGATGCCCAGATGCGGGAGGCAGCAGGACCCCCACCCCGGGAATCCCCCCCCCTCCGCCCCAAGAGCTGAATTCAGGGCGCATGTCTGTGCGTACACGTGTGTCCACCAGTGGGGTTTTGTCGGTCTGAGCTCCATGTGTGGCTGGCCAGGTGCCTTATTCTGGGGCCACCTGCATCGTGGGCAGAGCGCTAACGGCAGGTCACGTGACCGCGGTGTCCTGGGACAAGTGTGGGAGGCAGGTTAGCATCTCAGGGCTGGTGTGAATGTTCCCCGAAGCCGAGAAAAGTGGGATGGAGGCGGTGTTGCAAGTGGAGTGCCCCTAACCGTCCCAGCCCCAGAGCCCTGGCTCTCCATGGCCCGTCTCCGTTCCAGGCCGTGACAGTGATGGGGTGGGCCATGTGGTGACACAAGGCCGGCAGGGAACAAAGGCGTCTTTACCGTCCCACGACGTGGGTGGGAGGCGGGGTGGGAGGCGGGGCGAGCGGGCCCCGCCCTCCCCAGGCCCCGCCTCCTTGGGGCTCCGGCCTTTCTTGCCTGCAGCTGGTCCTGTCCTGCCCCCTAGCCTGTGACTCAGGCCCTCGTCCTTCCCAGCGGCTTGGGGCCCACTGCTCTGGGGCAGCCCTGCCTGGGCCTGGCCTGGCTCGCAGAAGAATGGCCTAAATGGCTCCAAGGCCAGGTTGACCTACGCAGGAGGTTGGGGTGGTTGGAGAAGAGCGCTCAGGAGCCATGGGTGGTAGACGTGCCAGTAGGCACGGAGCTTGGTACCGGGGAAAACGCTCAATAAATGCCTGTCGAATCTAAGGCATAAACACACAGGCACACCTCACTGAGCAGCCTGGTTCCCTGTTGGTTCCTGTAACCCCACCTCCGCTTCCTCAAGGGCCTCTGGAAGCTCCCCCCCACCCCCAAATGTGTCCACACAATTGGAAAGGCTTGTCGGTCCCCGCACTTCCTGCTGACCCCTGTCACGGGCACTGGGCCCCAGTCCCCTTTTTCATCCACTGTCCCAAAGTCTGGGGAGAGCTCACTGGTCCACATCTAGGACAGTCAAACCACATCAAGGGATGCCCGAGGTCATACAACCAGTCAACTGGCAACATGGCAAAGAGAGGCCAAAGGTGGGGTCCTCCCAGGCCCGCCCCCACCCCAGGGCTGTCCCTCGCCTCACCCAGGTCCTGCTGGGGCCTGCCAGGGGCTTCTCCCCAACAAGATTGAGTACTCAGGGGAGCCCTGCTATGCCAGCCTATCCTCAGGAAGGTAGATCAGACCGTGTCTGCCAGCCCTCTTGGCCTCACCTGTGCGGGACCAGGGCTGACTTGCGGTGCCCAGGGCATGTTTGCTGCTTTTAGACAACAAACATTTCCAAATTATCCCCTGGGATCCAGTTGTAGGGCTGCATGCTGAGCACCCAACAGGCCTCAGGGTGTCATCTGGAGCTTGCTCTTGGAGGAGGAGCTAGGCCATGGTACCCCTGGTGCAGGGCTGACCTCCGCCAACATTTATTGAGTGTATGTCAAGTGCCAGGTCCCGGGGGCAGGCACATGACCACGGGAGATGATCAGAGTGCCACCCCGAAACCAGGGCTGTGCCAAGTTCTTGTTGAATCTGGCAGTGTCCTTGTGCCCATTTGACAGATGAGGAAACCAAGGCCGCTAAGTCGCTGGCCCAGAGTCCCAGAGCTGCTAACAGAGAGCCCAGTCACCTCTGCTGTTTCTCAAAGGTCCAGATTAAGTGTCTTTGTGCGCAGAAGGGCCAAGGTGGCTGGGGAGAAGGAGCAGGGGGCCTGAGCGGAGGTGAGCTTGGGGCAGTGGTCAGGGCTGAGTCAGAGGAGCCTGGAGGCGGGGGACAGTGAGGACTGTGGATTCTTTTGTGGGTTGGACAGAAGCCTTTGGAGGGGTTTTAGTGCAGGAGACACGTAGTGGGTGCAGGCATGGGGGAGGGTGTGTGGGAGGCAGGAAGGCTGCTGCCTCAGGGTTCACTTGGAACCCCCTGCCCCTCAGCCCACCCACATCCAGATGCCCACCCACATCCCCTAGAGCAGGGGTCCCCAACCTCCGGGCTGTGGACCAGTACCTCCTGTCAGATCAGCAGCAGCCTCAGATTAGAAATAAAGTGCACAGTAAATGTAACGCGCTTAAATCATCTCCAAACCATCCCCTTCACCCCCAGTCCATGGACAAACTGTCTCCCACGAAATTGGTCCCTCGTATCAAAAAGTTGGGGACCGCTGCCCTAGAAACCCCCACCGCAGGGGCTCCCCCATCCAGGGCATCCTTCCGTGAAAGAAATTCTCCTGCCCCAGCAGTGTGGTTGGGGGATTTGAAACTGTAATTTGAAAACCTCTGTATACCACACCCCCTCCCATAACAGATCAGAAACAGTGAGGCTCAGAGAGAAGAGGAACGTGCCTGTCCCAGAGGAAGGCAGCGCCAGGCGGGGGCAGGAACCAGGTCTTGGTTCCCCGGCTCTGAGCGGCCTCCTCTGCTGGGTCCCCTGTGCCCCCAAAGCCACCGGAAGAGGATGTGATATGCTAGCTCGCTTGGAGAGGCAGAGCTTGGCACCAGGCCGGCAGGCTAGGCCCCTGCCTCTCCTCCAGAACCGGGGACCTGATGTGCCTGCGGGCTGGCTCCAGAGCCCCGGTCCACCCCCCTCTCCTCTCGGCCCCCGAGATCCTGTGTGCCCAGCTGGCTGCCCGCCAGGGCCCGAGAAGGGTAAGGAGGCAACCCAGCCTTTGGGTTACCCTGGCATCTTTAGGTGTGGGGATCTGGGCTCTGAACGCTGAGGCAGGGAGGATACGTATGTGGGCTCTGCAGAGGTGCGCACAGACACAGGACCCGGACTCACCTTGTGACATATTGGGCAAGTCCCTGCTCCCTGGGGCCTCAGTTTTTCCATTTGTCAAATGGGTATGTTGGACTCAACTCATAGGTTTCAATGTCTGGTCTGCGGTGAAATGAGAGAAATGGAGACAAGGTCATGAGTTTGCCTTAAAGCCAAATATATTCATTTAATGACCGTCCATTTTTTTTGATCGTATGCCCTCTTAGTTACTTTTGGGGGATCTTTTCTGGAATGATGACAATGGTGATGGTGATAGTTTTTTTCTTTTTTAACTGCCCTACTTGGCAAAATAAACAGTTGCTAAACCTAGGTTGGTCCCGGCCGTTTAAAATTAAATCCCATGTCTAGGTGGCAGGCATGGAGGAGTTCTGAGGGCTGAATGATGGGGAAGGCTTCCACAATGAGATGCTGGCTTAGAGAAAACGGAGAGGGGCAGGCAGGTCTCCTGTGCCCTACAGCACCCGGCTGGACTCACACCTGGCTGGTGGCTCCACTGGCTGAGTTGTTTCGATCTCTGTGACTTGTCCCTGGGTGGTGATATTTTTCCTCCAGGCAGGGGGAGTGGGGACAGGGCCTCAGGGTGTTGGGGACACAGCTGGGCCCCCGCAAGACAGCAGATCTGAGCTGAGCTACTGGCCCGGCTCGGGACAGTCCACCCGCCCTTGGCTGGCCCTCAGCCTGGTAGAAGCAGGAATTCCTGACCCTGTTTGTCACAGGAGCAGGTATGACAGCCACGCGGGTGACACCAGGCCTAGGTACTCGGGAACCTGACTCCCCCGGGGCCAGCGGACAGGCAGGCAGACTGGCAGAGGGCCTCCCCAGGAGCCCGTCCCAGGCCCACCTGCCTCCCTGCGATGGCCCGGCAAGCCGGACCCGCCGAGCCCAGGGGCAGAAAGGGCTGGGTGTTCCTCGCCTGTGTCTCTGTGATGACTGCCAAGCGGTGGGCCGTCACCCGCCACGCTGCCCTCCAGAGCCCCACATCTTGGTCGAAGACACCTCTGCTGGCACCCGCCACCGAGGTGAGTTTCCAGAGCAACAGGTGCTTCTAGGTCGTGGCCTGGGCCCTCAACTTCCTCCCCTCCCATCAGAACTGGTTGAAGGAGTTTGGCTGGAAATTGCCTGGAGAGGCTCCATCTCCCATTTTGGATGTGAGCGAGGAGGCTGGGTGGGGGGGCTTGCTACTGGAGCCCGTGTATGCCCACCCGGCTGGCCGCCTGTCTACCTGCTCCCACCCGGGCGGGGTGGCGTGGCTGGGGATTGTCTTAGCGGCTCCTGCTCGTGTGATTCTTCTCAGATTACAAAGCTTCTGTGCACTGTTTTATCATCTGCTCTCCTGAGAGCCAAGTGGTGGTGCTATTACTACTCTTACTATTATTATTTTTATTATCTCCATCCTCCTGATGGAGAAACTGAGGCTCAGAGAGAGGGAACTGAAGCTAGGAAGGTGCAGAGCAGGGACCCGAATACACACCTAGGCTCTGCATTTTGAGAGTGTTTCCCAAACCTGCAGGCCCCCTTCTCTGCCCTGGGTGCCCAGCAGTCTGCCAGTCAGTGTGGGCTTTTCGAGGGACGAGACCCTGCCTCTCTGACCTCTCTTGGTTGTCCTCATGTTTCGGGCTCAGTTGCAAGTCTTGGTGCCCGTTTCTTCCTGTTTATGTCCTCTCTCCTTTTCCCTGCCACGCCACGTGGCATGCAGGATCTTAGTTCCCTGACCAGGGATCAAACTCATGCCCCCTGCATTGGGATCGAAGAGTCTTAACCACTGGAGCCCCAGGGGAGTCCCTCCCCTTCTGTTCCTCTTCTTCTCTCCTCTCCTGCACCCCCACCTTGGGCCTGGCACCTGTTGGACAGGTGGCCTTTAGGGGTGTCGGGCCCTGAGCACTCTGGGAGTGGAGGACAGTTATCAGAGTGGTCCTGGGTCTTACTCTGTAAGACCCTGAACATCATGTGTGCTTGTCCTGAGTGCCCCCCTCAGCCTGAGAGTCAGAGTCGGGGGCAGGGGTGCCCACCCCTCTTCAGGGGAGGATGGGGAGCCAACTCATGGCTGGTCCAGAATGCCGGCATCCAAGTCCTGGGCCATTTCCACAGATCCGGGCATTGATTAATCTTGTCCTGCTCACTCTGGGACAGCAACGCCCTGTGAGGTCAGAGATTTGGGGTGATGATGTCAAACCCCTCCACCCCAGATGGTCCCCTGGCTGTTTGGAAGCTTTATGTCCTGCCTCCTGACCATCTCTGAGCTTGGCCTCCAGCCCCTGGGGACTCCCCGTTGCCCCGAGGAGGAGGCCGTCCCTGGAAGTTCCCAGGAACCAGGGGCGGAGGAGGTGGTGCTAAGCCCGCCCCACTGTGCCAACAGCTCCCCACTCAGCCCAGGTGCGTCACCTCCTGCCAAGGTGTGTGCTCACCCGCCCACAGAGGGCCACCCCAGGACCCAGGCAGCCAGGAACGGTGACATCAGGTCAGGGAAACGATTGAGGAGCCTGGCCAGGCCACACCCCATCCGTGGCCTCCCCAGACTCTAAATATAGATCAGAAAAGACAGACCGGGTGACCTCCACCCGCTTGGTGAGAGATGAAAGGTTTTCCACCAAGCCCTGACCTGAGTCTGGGTCAGTTCAGTTCAGTCGCTCAGTCATGTCTGACTCTTTGTGACCCTATGGACTGCAGCACGCCGGGCCTCCCTGTCCATCACCAACTCCCAGAGCTTGCTCAAACTGAGTCTGGGTACTTGACTGCTGTTCCTTACTGGGTCACTGGCTCCCTCCGGCACCTTGACCAGAGTTGGAGGAGGTGATGGCCAAGACCCTTGTCACTTGGATGTGGCCTTTAGCCTGTTCTCGCTCTGAGCCATCAAGTACCTGGAGTGGCACCCTGGGCCCAAACCCCATTCCCTGGGACGTTGTGCCAAGCAAAGGGGTGGGTAGAAAGTGGGAAGCATGGGCCAGGCAGAGAGAGGATGGCTCCAGGCTCTGGGGACTGCAGCCTTTCTGTGTGAGCCTCCCTGGGCATCGTGAGAGAGGACCCCAGAGATACAAGCTGGGCTCACACCAAGCGGTTGATCTTTTGTCTGAAGGCGGAGGTTGAGGGGGAGCTTTGAAGGGTCAAGACCCCTCTGGCTGCTGTGCATCTGGGCACCAGTGATTGGATGAGAGCAGGAAGGGAAAGGGGCCCCAGAGGTTTGGCCTGAGCATCCCTTTCCCTTAAACTGAAGGCGGCTACTCAGGGGCCTGTGAGCCAGGGAGTGACAGGAGGCCCAGCGGGGCCTGGGGCAAACCCATGAGCACAAGGCCCGGCTGCAAAGGACAAGTGCCCATCAGCTCCCACCCAGCCTCCTGTCACGTGGGGACACAGACCCGGTGTGGCTGGATTGTCCCAAGTTACGGGAGCAGCCAGAAATGGGGATTTTTATATGAAGTCACCTGACCTTTTACTGTTGGCTCAAAAATTGAAAAACACTTTGCATGCCAACCAAAACACGTGTGGGCTAGGCTTGGCCCAGTCCTCTTCCCGGCTGTCAGCTCAAAACCTGTCTTTTACGCTTCCTGTGCGGGGAGCATCCTGATTACAGGAGCGGTCTGTACAGCGATGTTATCCAGGGCTCCTTGTGATCTCCAGGGAGGGACGGGTGCACCCCCCGCCCCCCAGGGAAAGGTTGGGGACCTGGGATGGCTAGGATGGGGTGAGCTGTGAGCAGGAGCAGGAAAGCAGGGAGTGACCCCCATTCATAAAACCCTGCACTTTGTACAGAGCTTTGTGTCTCCAGCCCAGCAGACCCTCCAAGGGCCTGGGTGAACAGAGCTTCAATTTCAGACTGGCCCAAGGTCACGAGCCCCATCTGAGCCTCATGGTTCCATTCTGCCCAGCGCCTCGGGCCCTCATGTCTGGATGCTCTGAGAGCCACAGCAGCGTGGGAAGTGGTGAAGCGGGTGGGGTCACTGCGGTGGGCTCCAGGTCTCGGGATTGCTGCCCTCCCTTCAGGGCTGACAGAGCCTCAGCAGCATTAGAGAATGAATCAAAATCAACTGTGTCCTTTTTCTTTCTTAACATCTATTATGGAAAATTCCCCAGAACACAAAAGTGGAGAAAATGGCAGAAAGACACGCTGCTTGCCTCAACCCCGCTGCGGGGCCGCTCTTGCTGCTTCTCTTACAGGCCCTCCTTCCCCACCGCGGACAAGGTTGACACAGACCTCAGGCACACGGCTCCATCGTCAATATTTCAATAGGTTACTCTAATAGTAACCGAAATCCCGTGATCACATCCAAAAAATGACGTCAGCTATCATCAGAGAGCCAGTTGTTGAGTTGCTCAGTCGTGTCCGAGTCTTTGCAACCCCACGGACAGCAGCGTGCCAGGCTTCCCTGTCCTTCACGGTCTCCCTGAGCTTGCTCAGACAGATATCCAGTAGTGTTCAAATCATCCCAGTTGTTCCTTAGGTTGTTTTTTTGTGTGTTTTGTTTTTTGTAAACAGTTGCCTGTTCAAATCCCAGTCCAGAATCCACATGTTGCATTTGGTTGCATGTCCCACCTTTATTTTAATCTCCATTTTCCCCTGAAGTGTATTTGTTGAAGGGACTGGGTGGTCTGTCCTGCGAAGATCCCCAGAGTCTGGCATTTGTGGAGTGCATGTTTGTCTGCGTTTAACATGCTCTTCTGCACCCTGTCGTTCCCCCAGTGGTCGTTGCACGCAGAGGCCTGGCTGGATTCAGGTTAGGTTTTCGGGAAGAGCACTTCCTGGGCGGCTCTGTGATCTTCCGTGCGGTACCTGCAGTGCCGGTTCCCTCTCTTTAGGGCTGCCCTGCCCTTGGGAAGACATCTCCCTGGCAGCTTGGAGGGAGTATCGTGAGACGAGGTGCTTGAGGGCTGGGGAGAGGGCCTTGCATGGGCAAGGTGCCCGGTGATTCTCAGCCCCTGGTTTGGTTTGGTTTTTTAAATATTTATTTATTTGGCCACATTGGGTCTTAGTTGTGGCATGTGGGATCTAGTTCTGTAATCAGGGATCGAACCCGTGGCCCCTGCATCAGGAGCACAGAGTTTTAGACTTTTAGCCACTGGACCACCAGGGAAGTCCCTTCTCAGCCCCCGTTAAGGTGCTTTACCTGTGCTGTCCCTTTTCTAAAAAGGAGAAAGCTGTGCCTTGAAAATACGGTGTCTTGAGCGGGGCGGCAGGGGGTGCGGAGGGTGGGCATTGGCCAGAAGGGAGGGCCACACAATAAGAAAGGAGTGGAGTTGGGCTTCAAACCCAGGCCTTTCAGTGCCGGGTTCTGCACTACACTGCACCCTGGGGGCTAGGAGTGTGTGTGTGTGTGTGTGTGTGTGTGTGTGTGTGTGTGTGTGTGTGTGCAGGCAGCTGGAGCAGTGAGCAAGCTTCTCAGGACCCAGGAGGAGACCCCCAAAGCAGGAGCAAGCAAGGCAGGGACGGGGACAGACACTAATCAGAGGGACCCCCCCACCCCGACCTCCTCCGAGCAGATGATATCTGGGTAGCTGGATGGGAGGCAGCCCCGCCGGCTGTGTTGCTGTGTAGTGTGGTGATGGAACTCCCCTGTCCTTACCTCTCCAGTCGGCTTGGGGCCCCCTCACCCCAGGCCCCTTGACCTTCAAGGTCAGAGAGGTGGTGAACCTAGTGCGCTCAGAAGTTACTTGGCCTCCATGGGCCTCTTTCCCAGCTGTAAAGTGGGCATACGCTTGCTTGCCAGGCCCCTCCCTGGGAGAAAGGAGGTAAAAGGAACCCAGAAGAGATAGAGTGAGTGCAGTCAGGTGCTCAGTTCCCCAGGCTCTGAGAGCCTGACTCAGGGAGAAGTTTGTAGCCCAAGGCAGTGTCCAGCCTGGAGGTCACCCCTCACTTCTCTTGGAGAGCCTCATTCCTTTCTGAACATACATGCTCCACCCGTCTCACCCTCCCCTGGGGCTTCCTAGACAGCCTTCTTGGGATCTCCACCCCAAGCCAAATCTTGTTTTAAAAACAAAAACAACAAACAGACAAAACCCAGTGTTTATTATTACGTATGTGTGATCACTAAAATATTTTAGAAAAATCAGCAAATTTCTGAGACTTAAAAAGAAATGTGTAGCACTCCCCAGAGATAACCACCATTACTTTTGCAAAGTAGGTCCCTGTAGTCATATGCACACATGTAACGTCAGCTTCTGAAAGCATGTGCTGTATCCTGGGTTTCTGACTCGCGGGCTTCCCTGGTGGCTCAGACGGTAAAGTCTGCCTTCAGTGTGGGAGACCTCAGTTCAATCCCTGGGTCTGGAAGATCCCCTGGAGAAGGAAATGGCAACCCACTGCAGTATCCTTGCCTGGAAAATCCCATGGATGGAGGAGCCTGGCAGGCTATATAGTCCACGGGGTTGCAAAGAGTCGGATAGGACTGAACGACTTCACTTTAACTTTCATAGCCGAGCATCTCCCTCTGGGAGATGGTGAAGGACAGGGAAGCCTGGCGTATTGCAGTCCATGAGGTTCCAAACACTCGGACACAGCTGAGCGACTGGAAAACAACTCCCTGTGTGATGGTCCACCTGTGGTGGGTCATGGCACGTGGGGTCTTGTCAGTGAGCCTGCACAGAGTGTTTGAGTGAATTTCTTTGAAAGTGAAGGTGTTAGTTGCTCAGTTGTGTCTGACTCTTTGCGACCCCATGGACTGTAGCCCACCAGGCTCCTCTGTCTGTGGAGTTCTCCAAGAATATTGGAGTGGGTTGCCATTCCGTTCTCCAGGGGATCCTCCCGACCCAGGGATCAAACCCACGTCTCCTGCGGCTCCTGCATTGCAGGTGGATTCTTCACTGTCTGAGCCCCTATAGCCTGTAATTCCTTTGACAGAGTAGTACAAATCCAGAGTAGTACATGGAAATCCACGTCCCCACTCTGAATGCTTTCTTAAGGTTACTTCCTAAGAGTGAGGTTGTCAAATCTAAGGGCATGAGTGTTTTCTAAAATTTTATTTGACTGAAGCAGAGTTGATTTATAGTGTTATCTTAATTTCTGATGTGTACAGCAAAGGAATTCAGTTATGCATATGTGCATGCTTTTTCATGGCATGAAGGTTTTTAATGCCTGTAATAGAAATCCTCAAGCTGTCTTCCATGGGTCTTTGTCAAAGCTTTCCTTGTGGCTGAGGGAGGACCGTGTGGCAGGTGCTCAAGCTGCCCAGGTGGACACACAGGTCAGAGGGAGCGGCTGGGGCCCCACTGTCCATGGATACCTGTGGCGGGGCTCACGATGGGTAAGCCAGGTATACTTATGGAATGAGGAGTCTGGACCCACCCTCTCATTTTGCAGATGCGAAACAGAGGCCCAGTGGTACGGAACCAGTTCTGTACTGGTGGGTGGCACTGCCAGGGCTGCTGACAGCGACCGCAAACCCCTAAGAGGGCTGAGAATTGAGGCCAGGCGAGGCAGGCCTGGGCAGTGTGTTGGTGTGAGGGAGGGCCCGTTCATTCATGTCTACTTGCCTCCTCACTGGTTTCTAGAAAGAGCAGCTGAGGCTCCCCAGCCCTCAGCATCCTCAAGGGAAGGCTACCTGGAGACCTCGAGTACTCAAGCTTCCAGGGGTCCTAGCTGACCAGGCTAGGGGCAGGTGCGTGGCTGGCCTGAGTCTCTCATGATCCTTCACTCTTGAATGTGGACCCCCAAGCTGGTCATGCTGGGTGTGGACTCTTCCCCCTTACTCCCCTGACTGCCCCTCCTCCACCTTCTTTCTGCCAGTACCTCCTCCGGATAGCCTTAGGGCTGAGAGAGCCCCAGCAGAAGCCCCTCCCCCAGCACCACACCCTGACCCTCAGTTCAGTTCAGAGGCTCAGTTGTGTCCGACTCTGTGACCCCATGGACTGCAGCACGCCAGGCCTCCCTGTCCATCATCAACTCCCGGAGTTTACTCAAACTCATGTCCATCGAGTCGGTGATGCCATCCAAATATCTCATCCTCTGTCATCCCCTTCTCCTTCCACCTTCAATCTTTCCCAGCATCAGGGTCTTTTCAAATGAGTCAGTTCTTTGCATCAGGTGGCCAAAGTATTGGAGTTTCAGCTTCAGCATCAGTCCTTCCAATGAATATTCAGGACTGATTTCCTTTAGGATGGACTGGTTGGATCTCCTTGTTGTCCAAGGGACTCTCAAGAGTCTTCTCCAACACCACAGTTCAAAAGCAACAATTCTTCGGTGCTCAGCTTTCTTTATAGTCCAACTCTCACATCCATATACAACTACTGGAAAAACCATAGCTTCGACTAGACAGACCTTTGTTGGCAAAGTAATGTCTCTGCTTTTTGATATGCTGTCTAGGTTGGTCATAACCCTGACCCTCAGGAAGGCCAAAAAAAGGGGTACAGGGAGGACCCGGTCCTGGCTCCAGGACTCAGGAGCACATAGCCAGGTACAGGTACCTGCTGTTATCTTATTGGATGAAGAAACCGAAGCTCAGAGAAGTTAAGCAACTTGTCTTAGGCCACAGGGCTAGTGAGGGGCTTAACTGGAGTCTGTCGCAGGTGGACACCCACTGCTTGGCCGCATGTCAACACGTACTCCAGCCACACACCTACACAACCCGTGCACGGCGCCCGCTCCCGCACAAAGGGCCTAACTGTGGTCTGTATCTGGAGCGCGCGCACACACACACACACACACACACACACACACACACACACACACACACACACACACACACACACACACACACACGACACGTGCTCCTCCCTAAGACGCAAACAGCCAGCAACACTCGGTGGGGACGCGCACGCGCGTGCACACGCCCCTCCGGCTTCTCCAGCCCCGCCCCTCCGGCGACTCCAGCCCCGCCCCCGACGCCGCAGGCCCCGCCCCCGGCCTGATCTCCGCGGGGCCGGCTGGCGCGCGCAGAGCGCAGGCAGCGCCAAGCCGCGCGGCCCGCAGCCGCCGCCGCCCCCCCCGCTGCGCGCCGGGCCGGCCCCGCGCCCGCGCCGCCTCGGGTCCCGCGGCCCGGCCGGCCGCCCGCGCCGCTTCGAGCCGCCCATGGTGCAGCGCATGTGGGCCGAGGCGGCCGGGCCTGCGGGCGGCGCCGAGTCGCTGTTTCCGGGCTCCCGGCGGAGCCGCAGCGTGTGGGACGCCGTGCGCCTGGAGGTGGGCGGCCCCGACAGCTGCCCGGTGGTGCTGCACAGCTTCACGCAGCTCGACCCCGACCTGCCGCGCCTGGAGGTGGGTGAGCCTCGCCGGCCCTGCGCTCGGCCGAGCGAGGAGTGGGTGGGGACGCAGCGTGCTTAGCGGATCGCCCACCGTGAGTGGTGGTGGCGGCGGCGGCGGTGGTGGTCACCACCCCTCAACCCGGGAGTTGCGCGGGGGGAGGGCCCTTCCGCAGAAACCCCCGCCCTTGCCCCCACCCCCAGGGCAGCCAGGTGGGCGTAGGGGCGGCCGCCCAGCGGGCACAACAGTTTCGGGACCAGATCCCGCTCTGGGACCCCTCTCTCCCCCCCCCCCGTGCCTGCCCGCCCCGAGCCCAGGTGTGCCGGCCCCGCTGCCCCTGCACTCCGGGCAGAAGTGTTCCCGCCGGCGGTCTCCGTCTGTTCAGAGTCTGCCTTTCCCGGCAGCAGGGCTGGGCCGTACTTCATCCCCGTGGCCAGCCCGGGGGCCTGCTTAGGCGGTTTGGCTTCGAAACGCAGGTGGTGCACTAGTGATTAGGGCGGCGGCCTCCGGGAACCCTCAGAGGTGGTTGGGACCACACTGGCCTTCCAGGCAGACCCCCTGGAGGGCAGGAGTGGACTCTGATGTTCAGAGCTGGTCAAAACGGTGGGGGGAAGAGGGAGACAAGCCTCCAACCTGTGGGCCAGGTGTCCAGGCGGGGAGGTTGGGGCAAGGGCCTCTCAGGTGGAGAGGTGACTCCCTTCTGCATGATTAGAAAATGCACTGCCACCCTGAATTTGTGAATGCGGGTAGGATTCAGCAAGGGGGTGTACCTCTTGTGAACTCGATGAGGGCTCCTGATTCCAGGGTGCTGTGGGGAGGAGGGGGCCGGTGGGTCATGGGAAGCGGTGCCCTCCGCATCGTCCCGCCTGACTATGCACCTGACTCTGACCCCCTGCCTGGGGCCAAGGTAGCAGAATCCGGGGGCTGGGGCCTGAACAGAGGGAGGCTGTTCCTGGGTCAGAGGGCTCAGTGGAGGTCCTGAGCCCTCATGCTGGTTAGGGCCCTCATGGTGTCCCCCGCTTCTTACTTTAGGCCCCGGTGAGTTGTAATTGCCAGCCTGGATCTTGGGCCTCTCTCTGTGTCTCCAGTGCCTAGACAAGGTCTGGATGCATAGTTACCTGAGGATAAAGCACATCTTGTCCGGTGTGGGAGGGGGCAGGGGGGGGGGAGGGAGCTCTTGGTGGGAGAACCGCAGGCCTAGGAGACCCTTTAATTGGTGAGCCTGGCGGGTGGCAGGGCCAGGCTTCTTACCCGACCCTCATCCACCCACAGTTCTGGTCTTCACTGGCAGCTGGAACGAGACCCCTGAGAGGGTGGGGGTGGAGGCCTGACACCAGCCCGGCGCTCATCTGACTTTCATTATGTCTGGCGGCTCCTCCGGCTTTGTGTGCTGGAGGGTCCGGCCGCAAGGCTGCTTCTCCTCCCTCCCTCCCTCCCCCTGTCCATCTGTATCCCCAAGGAGCCAAGGGAGAGTGCAGATCTGAGGCCTGCTCCTGCCCAGGGGTCTGCCTTCGCCCCCTCTAGCCTCTCCCTTCTGGCCCCGGCACTGGCCTCCGGGCCATGGCCGCTGTTTATGTATCAAAGGGGAAGCTTCGGCTAGTGCAGGAAAGCCAGGGTCCTGGCAGGAGAGAAGGCCACTGCCGGAAACCAAACACAATGACCATTTACCGTGAGCGGGGGAGGGCGTGGGGAGTCCCTGTCCCTCCTGCCAGCACCGCCCCCCGCCCCCCTGCAGCCAATTTCCTGGTCGCGGTGGCCTGCCAGAGCTGAGGCGGCTGCCTGTGGTCCCTGTCCTGTCTGGAAACCACGAGGCAGTTTCTGTTTCCTCCCCAGGCCCCCTTTTCCTCCCAAGCCTCCGCCCCGTCCTTCCCTCTCAGCGCTGCCAGATGTCCTCACACATCTGGGCATCTGCTCATCACGATTCGGAGCCAAGCCACTGCTGACCCAGCTCGGCCGGCACGGTTGCGTGCTTCCTGGAGGTCCCTGGGCTCATCTCCCCCCCCCCCCCCCCCCCCCCCGTCTCCGTGCAGGCCACCGACTCAGCCAGGCGGGGCGGGGGGGTGTGTCCCAGAGTCCACAGTACCTGCTGGCTGCAGACACGACTCCCTCATTTGAGCTCACTTTGACCAACCCTCTTGACTACATGCCAAGCTCAGAAGTCTTCCCTCGTGGCTCAGGTGGTAAAGAATCTGCCTGCAGTGCCGGAGACCTGGTTCGATCCCAGGGTCGGGTAGATCCCCTGGAGAAGGGAATGGCAACCCACTCCAGTATTCCTGCCTGGAGAATCCTATGGACAGAGGAGCTTGGCGGACCATAGTCCAGGGGATCGGAAAGAGTCGACAGGACTGAGCAACTAACACTGGAGCTCAGAGAAGTGGAGTCTTTGAACATACACACAGCCAGCGAGGGTGCAGCCAAGATTTGAACCTGGGCTGTGTTCTCTGTTAGGTGCCTGTTGTGTACAAGGGCCGACAGGGATTGGAGAAGGACAGGGCTGAGTTCACTGTGAGGTCATTACAAGCGTCCCGGAGGACGGGGGAGTTGTGGAGGGGCCAGAACCAGGCCCAGGCAGCTCAGAAGCCCCCATGGTCGGTGAGGGGTAGGGGTGCTTAGAGACCAGAGGTAGGTGAAAGTGCTTTGGGCCAAAAGACACGGGAGAGAGCTTCAGGGAAGAAATAAGCCCACAGCTAGACCCTGAGAGTTTAAATAATAACTCATATGAGGCTGCACTTGGTGGGCGGCGCTGCGCTGAGTCGTGTGCATGCATGGTTTCTGTCTCGGGTCACAATCACCCGCCATCCATTTAACAGATGGAACAACCAAGGCACTAAGTTGCACAAACTCACCAGTAAGTGGCAGGGGCCGGATTCTGACCCAGGCAGTGAGCCTGCAAGCCCTGAGCTCAGCGGGGGCTTGGAATGAAAGGAGGAGGGCTTCAGAGACGAGAGGGGGAAACCTGTCTACCTCCAGCCTCCCCGCCTCCTTCCCCATTGTCTGTTCCTTCAATCTGAGGTGTTCAGGGTTCCAGTCTAACCCCCAGGGCTCATTAGCCTCAGGCCAAGAGGCATGATCTGAAAGGGGTGTGTGTGTGTGTGTGTGTGTGTTTATGTGTGTAAAAGCCTGTGTACCATCATCTTCCAAGCAGGCTTCCTGGCAGACTCCAAGGGGACAGCCTTGGATAGCTGCAGAGCCTGTCAACTTCGAGAGGGGCCTGACCGGCTGCCACCTGCTGGGCCCCCCACTTCCCATCTTGGTTTCCTCCTTAGGAGAAGAGACGGGAGGGGGCCATCTGGCTGGTACTGCATCTTTGTCTTTGTTCCTTATCTGAGGGAGGGACTTCGCCACTGGTCTGGTCGTTTCCTGGAGGCTCCAGGATGGCCCTGGAGCGGGAGTGAGTGGTGGGGGGTCAGCGCTGGGAGGAGTCAGCCCCGTGCCCAGTCTGGAAGTTAGCCGTTTGCAGCAGTTAGCCGTTTGCAGGCCCCATCTTCGCTGCTGGTGAGGAGCGTTTGGAGGGGGACTTAGCACGGGCCACCCACAGCCCTCAAGGAGCCAGCGGGGCAGTTTCAGGAGGCTGTACCCGGGTGGTCGAGGACCGGTTGCCTGGATGGTCCCCATGCGTAGCGCCGTGCTGCCCAGCCTCCCAGACCCAGAAGCGCTGCGTTACTAGACCTGTGGCTCCAGCGAAGTCACTGTCCCCAACCCAGTCCTGCAGAGGTGGGAGTTGAAACCTGCGTCCAGTGTAGACACGGGTCTCTGAGTGGCCCCAGTCTCCATCTGTTGGCCAGCCTGTGATGGGGGTGGGGTAGGATGCTTGGGGAGCCGGGCAGGGGTGCCTAGCACGGGGGCAGGGTTTGAGGAGCTCTTGGGAGCAGGTGTGGCCCGGCATTTTCTTTGCCTTCCCCCCCCCGGGAAGCCTTGGATGCTGGCACAGCCAGCTGTGTGGCCTCTGTGGTCAAAAGACATGATGTTGGCCTTTTGACCCGGGGGGCAGCGCCATGCAGGCCGGTCCAGACTTGGGCTCTTGAGCGAGGAGAGCTGGGCTGGAAGCCCGGCTCAGCCCACCACAGTCCTCGAACCTGCTCTCGCTCCCTCAACCTCGGTTTTCTTATCTGTAAGATGGACTTGATGCCACTTCCTCCGCTTAGGGTTCTGGCGAGGCCCGAACGAGAGAGGCAGCCTGACAAAGCAGTCCCCACCAGTGCCTGGCGCCGTGTCAGGGCTGACCAGGCGTGCATGCCATCATTGTGTCTTCTGACAAGGTGCCAGGGGAGTGCCTGCGCCCGGGGCTCTGGGAGGACACTGGCCGGCTCGGTCAGCGCAGTGCTTCCAGGCTGGGTTCTTGCAGCTGACCTTGGGCCATGACTGCCTTGGCCATCCCATGATAGGAGCCCCGACCAGACCCGTCTCAGTGGAGAGGTGGGGGTCTGAGGGCGCTGGGCCCTGGTGTGCCCCACCACCACCACCACCTGCTGTGTGATCTGGAGAAGCCTGTCCCGTCTCTGGTCTCCTGACGGAGATCAGCTCCCGCCCGCAAGTGAGGGTGTCAGGAGGGTTACATGTGACGGGTGTGCGAGGAGCCTGGCACCCAGATGCCCACACAGGCTGGATGCTGTGGCCTGTGGTGATATTGTCAGCTAGCTCTGCCTGGCACTCCCCACTGGACAGGTGCTCCTCCCCTCCGCTGCCACCAGCCAGGCCCCCTTGCAGGCCTGGTCCCTGGAGGCCTGACAGCCTGGAGCCGGTCCTGAGTGGGCAGGAGGACGGGGTGGGCAAGGCCAGCCTGGGGTCTGATGTCCCCTCCCCCTGGAAGCACGTTTCTCTTCTAAATGCTGATGAGCAGTGGGGCTCGGGCTGGCTGGGAAGGTTCTTGGGAAGATAGGTCAGCCGCTGTGGGGCTCAGCCCAGGCCGGTCCCCAGACGCCAGTTCTGGGATCACTAAGCTCCCTGGTTGCCCTGCCACCCAGGCACCTCGTGTGGTTCCTCCTGTCAAGGCCGCCTCTGGGGTGTGGAACCTGGGGACCAGGAGTGTGGCCCACCTCTATCTAGCACTGACCGTCAGCCCTTAACAGGGTTCGATTCGGGCCCAGGGCGCAGGCCACCCACCTGAAGTGGGGGCAGGCTGGAGGGCGAGGCCCTGTTGCACACCGGGAGGGTCACACACATTTGGCATTTTCGTTTTCCCTGCTTTGTTGGGCACACATTGTGAGAGATGAACCAGGTCCCTTGACCATCTCCCCTGGGCCTCGGTCTCCACCTCTGTAAAATGGGTGTGCAAGTTGGTCTTCAAACCCAGGAGCCTGGGTTCTGGAAGGCAGAGCAGCCTTTTTCAACAAAGGCATTCCAACAAAAGGCTGAAAGGAGAAAGCTGAGAGGAGAAAGCCGCAGGCCTGGTTCCCTCCTCCTGGCACTTTTAGAATGACCCGCCGTGCCTTTCACCTGGCCCTCCCCCAGGTTCCCAGGACATCTGGCAGGTCTCCCAAGAGGTTTTCCCCGCCCCATGTCCCGCGTCAACTCCCCAGCAACAGTGTCCTCACGCCCCATTCCTGGGCACTTTGTATGCCCGGCTCCCAGCTGGTCCTTCCTCACACTTGTCCCTTCTCGTGACCACCCCCCCCACCTTGTCCTGTTTGAGTGCTGCCGCCCTTGGCCCATCTCTCAGACAGGCTCACTGAGGCTGGGGGCCTGTGGGACTCAGCCAAGTTGGCAGCAGAGCCCTGCAGGAACAGCACCCTGGGGCCCGGTGGGCACTGGAGAGGTGCCTCGTGTGCCCAGGGCTGCAGGGTCCTGGTGAGCAGCCAGGTGAGGGCCCCAGGGGACCTCTGTGACTCAGTGGCCCTCAGCAGCAGCCCACCGGGGTTGCCATGAGGTCCCTGAGCAGCGAGCTTGTGCATGTGGAGGCCACCACCCCTCCCCTTGCCCAGTCCAACCTGAGCGAGACCAGGTTTCTCCATGTGCAGCCCCCCAGGGGTGGGGGTGAGGGCAGGGAGACCATGGTGTGGGTTCAAGCCCTCCTTCTCCACCTGCCTCCCGCCTCGGCCAGGTCTCCTGGGGCAGGGAGCCAGTCTGCAGCTGGAGGCGTCCATGAGTCTCGAGGCCCTACACGGCTCTGCTGTAGTTTCCACCAGAAATGAACAGACGGGCGGGAGCAGAGGGGTCCCCAGGGTGGGAGAGGGGCCACCTCCACGTCTGCAGGCACGAGCATCTTCCTGTGGGAGATGGCGGGGCTGGGAAAGGTCCAACGGGTCCCGTTGGGTCTAGCCTGAAATACGGGTGGGATCAGCTCCTGGCTGATCCCTGCTTTTTCTGTCCTTGAGGGGCTCGGGGCCAGCCTGCAGTCAGCTGGGGACACAGCACGTTGCTGCCCATCACCTTGAGAATGCCGATAAGGTGATGCCCTGACATACGCCACCACCCCGGCTGTTTTCCTTGTCCCTGGGGCTCCGGGCCCTGAGGGACAGGGTGGGTGCTGTGGGGCGCCCTGGTGCGTGTCCTGCCAGCCTCTGCTCACCAGGGTCCGGCAGTATCTCACCACCCTCCCTCCAGACCCAGGTGGTGGAAGACTGGGCAGCTGCTGCCAGCTGGGTCCTCCAGGGCCCCGGGGACATGTCTGTGGGTGCCTGCCTGGGGCGGGACGGGAGGCGCTGTCCTCTGAGGACACAGTGCCCTCGTGGAGTTGTTTCCCCTGCTTCCCAGGTGGCTCAGTGGTAAAGAATCTGCCTGCAGTGCAGGAGAGGTAGGTTCAATCCCTGGGTCGGGAAAATCCCCTGGAGAGGGAAGTGGAAACCCACTCCAGTATTCTTGCCTGGGAAATTCCACGGACAGAGGAGCCTGGCGGGCTACAGTCTACAGGGTCACAAAGAGTTAGACGCGACTGAGCGACACTTTCAATGTTTTTTAAGAGCCCGGGGCAACCCTGTGGACACCTCCCCTCAGGGCATCTGCTGTTTGCTTGCCCACTCCCTCCCCCTGCGAGCCCCCGGCCCCAGCCAGAGCATCGGGCGAGGGGGGTGCCTGGGGGGGGGCTTGGTGCCACTCACACGGGCTCCCAGTTCCCACACCGGTGCGCTCTCTTCTCTGCTAACAGGATGGGTCACCTTCGGGGGCCAGGGCCCTGCCCTTCCTGCCCCAGAGGGTCCCCGTGGGCAAATACTGTTGGCCACTCTCCTTCTCTGGCCCTGGAGGAGCAGTAGGAGCGGGCAGCTGATGCCCTGCTCGACCGCTTTGTACCCAGGACCCCAGCAGCTCTCTTGGGAGCCTGCTCCGCTGTTGTCTCTTGGTAGTTGGTTTAAATGGCGCCTGTTCTCTGTGCTGCTTGGACGATCTGGTGTTTTTTCCCTGCTGCTGCTGTGAGGGGCCCCTCGGGTGGGGGCAGGGCTGGAGGATTACATGATACCCGGGCAGGGCCAGCCAGGGCCGGCCAGCTGCTCGGCTGCCAGCGAGGCCTGTGGCTCACTCACTACAGAGCCACTATTTAGACCCGCCTGGGGAATGGCGAGGCCTCCCCAGGGGTCGGCCTGGCCAGGGGGCACGTTCGTCCAGCGGGCGCTGTTGGAGCCCCGCTGGGAGCTGGGTGGGTGCCCTCCGGGTTCAAGTCCAGTGCCCTCTGGCAGGCACGTCTGGCGGCTGCCAGCGATTTGCATGCTAAGGACACTGTCTGGCTCCCAGCTGGACCAGAGGTGGCTGGAATCCCTGGGGGAGGGACAGGCCTTTCCAGGGTGGGAGGCAGTCTTGGAGCCCCCCTAAGAGCCCCAGAGGAGATGCAGAGGTGGGTGGACAGGGCCCTGGTCTGGCAGGTGGATGGCAGGCCCCTGACGTCACCCAGCACTGTGGCCTCCTCTAGGTAGGGGAGGGATGTGTGAGGCCGGGGAGGACACTAGGCATCTGTTTGGGGTTTTCTGCTTCAGGACGAGGATTTCTCCTCCGGATGGCAGGGCTGGACCTCCCCGAGCGTGGGCTGTGGGGGTGTGCAGTGTGGGAGGTGCTGCTCGGGCTGGGGGAACCTCCGCCTGTGGGTTCCCCACTGACTTCTCAGAAACGCCTGGCTCTCTCTCCGGAGGAGGCGAAGGGTCGGGAGCCCCGGCATGTTGCCCTGGCTTTCCCGTTGGTATGATGCCCGGAGTGGGAGGGCAGCCTCAGGTCAGAGGAAGTGGATTTCCGGAGGATGGCTTTCCAGGCCTCCCGGAACCCTCCCAGAGCCCTGGAGGCAGGAGGTGAGAGGCCCAATCACCCGCCCGCCTCAGCCCTGAGCCCAGGGGTGCTGATGTCCAGGGGTACAGGACCCTGGGCACCTGGTTCCTACCCAGGGCCCCAGCTGAGGCAGCGGGCTTTAGGGAAGGGCTGTTGGCGGGGCCCAGGCTGAGTCAGCGCTTTCACTGGGCCTTCTCTGAGCCCCACGCCCACCCCGAGCGGGGGCAGTGACCCGTGAGCCCAGCTGCTGGCGTTGACCTTGTGATTGATGGCCCCGTGTCAGCGAGCACCTCCCCGCTCCTCTCAGAGTTCTGTCTCTTTACTCCTAGCCACCCCCCTTCTGCCCTCTGCTTCCAGCTTATCTCATCCCTGGACAGGGTCAGTGGGAGAGGAGACAGGGTGGACCCCAGGGCAGCAATGACCAGGTGGCCTCGACCAGGCCTTGGTGAAGCCCCCCCCAGCCCCGCAAGCCTGTCTGCCCCACAGGAGGGGTGGCTACCTTTTAAAACAAGGGCCTCTCTGCCCGGGGTCCAGGAGCTGCCAGCTGACCCCCCTACCCCACTCCTGGCCCAGGGGAAGTCCTGTGGTTTGGGGTTCTGTGGAAGTCCAGGCACCAGCCCGGATGCCAGCAGCATCACCCTTCTCATGCTGTGCCCATGCACGTGATGACAGTCAGGGAACTGGGAACTCCTTGGTTGCCCAAGAGGCACAAGGCCATGAATGAACAGAAGGGGAAGGAAGCGCCTTGCTTTGTGGCCGTCGAGGATGCCCGCACCTGCCGCAGAGCGGGGGCGCTGACTCCAGGGTGGGGGTCAGCTGCAGAGGGGGGCCCCGGGGCAGGGACCAGAGCCCCCTCGAGGCAATTGGCTGAGTCAGGGCCTTGGTTCCCAGGTCTGCCGTTTATTTGCCCACAGCAGTGTGCCCGAGGATGGGTGGTCCCTCCCAGCTCCCTCCGCTGCCGTGTACTCACCTGTGAAATGACCAGTAACCGTTCTCGTATTGGGGCAGGGGGCGCCCAGGGCAGGAGCGGGCTGCAGTTGGAACCTTGGTGGGTGCGTCTTGTCCACAGCCGCCGTGGCCAGCGGAGTGAGGACGCAGGGGCTGGGGGCAGTGCCGGCAGCCTCGAGGGCAGTCCCCGGCCCCCCAGCTGTCATCCCGTTCTGTTCTGGACTGGAGGTCCCTGTGGCCACCCCCCTTTGCGTCACCCAGGGACAGAAGGTGGCAGGGGATGTCCCCCCTACCCCACCCCCACCGCATAGCCGGGCAGGCCCTGACACCCCTGCCTGGTGGCTGGGCACTGTCTTTGCAGAGCTCCACGCAGGAGATCGGCGAGGAGCTGGTCAACGGGGTCATCTACTCCATTTCCCTGCGCAAGGTCCAGGTACACCACGGCGCCAACAAGGGCCAGCGCTGGCTCGGGGTGAGTGACTGGGGTCCAGGGGCCACCCTGGCCGCTCCATGGGGCTCCCTGCCAGGGCTTGCCTGCCTAAAGGCTCCGAGTCCTGCTCCCACAGGGATCTGGGCCCCCGCCCTGCCCCCAGAGCCCAGTCCACAGTTCACTGTTCTCCTATTTGTATGAAACATCAAAAAGACACTTTCATACTTTTTCACTTCTTGCGAGGCCGGGGTTGAAGCGAGTTAGAGAAGGCGAGGTTCGGAAAAAGAACGAGACCAGCACTTTATAGGAACAGATCGCCTTTAACGAGGCGAGAAGGGGCAGCAGTCAGATTAGTGAGCTGCTGCACTAACCCAAGAAAAGAGGAAGTAAATACAGGCATATGTGTGGAAAGCTACTGTCTTAAGGGGGCCTGTTCTCCACGGTTGTTACCCTACAGGGATTGTTTATGCGTTTTGCCACAGTTGGGTTTTTTTCTTTTTCTCTTGTGGATAATCCGTAGGTGTCCACCTTTATTTATTTGTTCTATCGTTTGACTACACTGCGCGGCAGGCACGTGGGATCTTAGGTCCCTAAGCATGGAGTCTTGACCAGTGGCCCGCCGGGGACGGCTCTGCCCCGCGCTGTCCCAGGTGGCCATCGGCCTGACTGCCCCCCAACACCTCTCCAAGTTTCCATCGTCTTACTTACTAGGGCTTTTTAAAAATAAAAAACCCCGAAGGGCTCAGGCTACTGTATATGGTTCTCCGCAGTCGCTATGATGGAGCCCAGCCCCACAACCCCTCCAGGTCGGAGCAGGGGCCTGACGGATGCACAACCTTTCGGAAGGGAGGCTGGTTGCCTGTGACACAGGCTTTCACTGTCCAGGACCTGGGCAGGGTTCCTTTCTGCGGCCGTTTCCACAGTGCTGCCCCAACGGCCTCTGTGTCCTGACATTACTGCTTCCTGTACCTGGGGACGAGCCTCTGTTTTCTCACCTCTAAAATGGGTCTGTTTTGCCAGAGCTCATGGGGATGATACCCTTCATATTGACAAGCTACGACCACTACTCAGCTAATAAAATGACCTCAAGGAGTTGTTTTTCATCATCCCCACCTCCAGTCCGAGCTGAGACCCTAGTTCCGTTCGGGGCACTCACATTCCCGTCTCCGGCCAGAGGTCACCGAGCACTTGGGACTTCCTCTGAGCTCCAGCCACCGCCACCCCCCGCGCCCGGCCCGCGGCCACAGTGCTGCTGCTGACCATCCATCCTCCTCTGTCTCACCCCAGTGTGAAAATGAGTCGGCCCTGAACCTGTACGAGACCTGCAAGGTGCGGACCGTGAAGGCAGGCACGCTGGAGAAGCTGGTGGAGCACCTGGTGCCCGCCTTCCAGGGCAGCGACCTGTCCTACGTCACCATCTTCCTGTGCACCTACCGAGCCTTCACCACCACCCAACAGGTCCTGGACCTGCTGTTCAAGAGGTGAGCACCCCGTTCCTCCCTTCCCAGCGGCTCCCTGCCCACCTACTGGCTGTGTGTCTCGGGAATGTCGCTTTGCCTCTCTGAGCCTCCGTCTGCTCCTGTGAAACCAGGCTGCAAGAGGCCTGACTTCACAGCATTGGCAGGACTGTCAGATGAGCAGCCTCATGCCTGGCCCTGTGGAAAGGGCTGCTGAGGGTTGGCATGGTTTTAATTAAGGTGTTCCTTCACCGTGAAGGGGCGTCCCTTGTGGCTTACACAGTAGAGAATCTGCCTGCAAAGTGGGAGACCCAGGTTCGATCCCTGGGTCAGGAAGATCCCCTGGAGAAGGCAATGGCTACCCATTCCAGTATTCTTGCCTGGAGAACCCCATGGATAGAGGAGCCTGGCGAGCTATAGTCCATGGGGTTGCAGAGAGTCAGACACAACTGAGCGACTAACACTTTCACTCTTTCCCCCCATGAAGAAGCTCTCTGCCTCCAGCCCTGGGGCAGAGCCGACGTCCCATTTGTAAAGGAAGTTCAGGATCCTATCTCGGGGTCCCCTCCTGGGATTAGCCAGAGCAGGAATCGCTGGGGGCTGGGGAGGGCCCCAGGGCCCCTCAGGGGTCTGTAAGGTGCTGGTTGGGGTTCATTCATTCAGCAAATCCGTATGAAGCATCTGCTGTGTGCTGGCACTTTTCTGGGCTTTTGGCTTAATTCAGGGAAGGGGGCAGACAGGAATCCTGCCCTCCCGGGCTTCCATGCGAATCGGGGGGTCAGCCAGTAACGCTGGACGTCATAGCAGGTACGGTAGATGTGACGCCTTAACGGCCTCCTCTAGATATGGGTGCATCCTTCCCTACTCCAGCGAGGACAGCGGACCCCAGGACCAACTCAAAAAGTGAGTGCACCTCGGGTCTGGTAGGAGGGTCTCCTGTCTACAGGGTGGGGACCGGCGGGGGCTGAGGCCGGGGAGGCCTGGGCAGAACCTTGGCTCCCCCACATCTTGTGATTCCCGCTGGAGGGCCGAGGTCTGGGCACTTCTGCCAGAGGAAAGGGGTCAGAGGGCTGTGGCTGGGGTCCCGGGTCCCCAGGGAGCAGAGGGGAGGCAGGGCCGGCCCCTGAGAGCAAGTTCAGGTGCAGGAGGCTCGTGATGGCCGGGCAGGGGGCTCTGCTTGTCCCCTCCTCCCTCCCATGTTTATGCAGCTCCTACTGTGTGCAGCGCGGCCAGGCCAGAGCAATGAACAGGGCAGGCGCGGCCCTCCCTGCCCTCCTGCAGTTCCCCTTGCGGGGGCGGGGGGGGTGGTGCAGACAGGAGTGAGTCAGGCTCCCCCGAGGAAGGGAGAGGTGGTCACCGTGGACAGAGGGCTCCCTCCAGCCAAGACTGCCCGCCCCCCTGCTGACCAGGCCTTGGCCTCCAGATGGGCGGGGTGGGCCCAGAAGCCCAGCCCCCAGGGGGTACCAGAGGAGGGCCGAGAGGAAGGAAAGTCCAGACCCTGACTCAGCTGCCCGCCGCCCGCCCCCAGTGCCATCTCTTCCATCCTGGGCACCTGGCTGGACCAGTACTCGGAGGACTTCTGTCAGCCCCCCGACTTCCCCTGCCTCAGGCAGCTGGTGGCCTACGTGCAGCTCAACATGCCCGGCTCCGACTTGGAGCGCCGGGCCCACCTCCTCCTGGCACAGCTGGAGCACGCGGACCTCAGCGAGGCAGAGCCAGAGGGTGAGGAGGGCGGGGTAGGCACTGGACACAGGGGAGCCCCCACGGCAGCTGCTGGGCTGGGAGCAGAGACTGGCCTCGGACCTCCTGTGTGGGGACTGCCGTCGGGGGCTGTCCTGTTGTGGGTTTGGGGGCCGAGGCTTCCCTGGAAGGCAGGGGCGTGCTTTCTGTCTTGGAAGGGCAAGCATATCGCTGACCTTTTCTCCTCTTACAGCTCTGTCCCTAGCTCCAGTTCCAGCTCTGAAACTAGCTGCCGAGCCAGAGCCTGCACTAGGCCCAGACCTTGAGCCAGCCCCAACACCAGCCCCGACGCCAGCTCCGACGCCAGTCCTGACGCCAGCCCCGACGCCAGCTCCAACGCCAGCTCCAACACCAGCTCCAACGCCGCCTCCAGAGCTCGAGCCGGCTCTCTCGCAAACTCCAGAGCTCGAGCCGGCTGCAGCCCCAGAGCCCCCCTGGCCTTTGCCCGTGGCCACAGAGAACGGGCTGGGGGAGGAGAGGCCCCACCTCCTGGCGTTCCCTCCTGACCTGGTGGCGGAGCAGTTCACGCTGATGGACGCGGTAGGCAACCCATCTCGGCAGCGGTGGGCACAGGCACCCCTTCCCTCTGGCCTCTGCCGCCCAGACCCTCCGGGCCTCGTCCAGAGTAGGTGGTGGTGGTGGTGGTTTAGTCGCTCAGTTGTGTCCAACTCTTGCAACCCCATGAACTGTAGCCCGCCAGGCTCCTCTGTCCACGGGACTTTTCCAGGCAAGAATATTGGAGTGGGTTGCCATTTCCTTCTCCAGGGGATCTTCCCCACCCAGGAGTCGAACCCAAGTCTCCTGCATTACAGGCAGATTCTTTACTGACTGAGCTATGAGGGAAGCCCAGAGGAGGTGTCCCGCCCCAAGTCCCAGTGCCCCCATTACAAACGTGTCACCTGGGCAAGGTTCCTAGCCCCAAGGCCTCGGTGGCCCTCCAGGCTGTGGACCTAGGACCCTGCCCTCCACACTCATCAACTATGGATGACATTGGGTGGAACAGTGGAAGCTAGGTAGGGTCTGGCCCCCTTGGGAGGGGAGAGGAGGGCTCACTGAGGTGCCGCCAGCTCCACAGACCACCCCCCACCTCCCCACCTCAGGTCTGCTGAGAAGGCCTCACGGGTTTCTGCACTTATTAGGCACCTGATGTGTGCTAGAGGCCAAAGCAGGCAGCAGACCAAGACTCTGGCTGTAGCACCCAGGTGAAGGTGTTTCTGCACAGGGGACAGGCCTGAGTCACGACCCGGGGCTAAGATGCCACTGGTCTGGGCAGGCGTGAGCCTCTTCTGGCGCTGAGAGTCAGGGTGGGCTGGTGACAATGCCCAGCTAGCTCTCTCCTGCCACTTTCATCCTGGGTCATTGATGTGCTGAGTGCCCACAGTGAACAGGGAACAAAACCCTGAGACTGCACCACCCAAGCAGCTCCCCGCCACCCCGCCACACCAGGCACAAGCCAGCTTCCTGAGCTCCAGCTCTGAGCAGGGACCCCTGGCTCCTGGGGAGGCGGGGCTGGAGGGACCTGGGGTGCTGAGTCGGGGTGCGGCAGAGCCGGGTGACCCTCCCCCTGCACCCCCAGGAGCTGTTCAAGAAGGTGGTCCCCTACCACTGCCTGGGCTCCATCTGGTCCCAGCGGGACAAGAAGGGCAAGGAGCACCTGGCTCCCACCGTCCGCGCCACCGTCAGCCAGTTCAACAGCGTGGCCAACTGCGTCATCACCACCTGCCTCGGGGACCGGAGCGTGTCACCCCGCCACAGGGCCAGGGTGGTGGAGCACTGGATCGAGGTGGCCAGGGTACGCACGCCCTCCAGGGCCCGGGGACCAACCCCTTTTCACCCTGGGATTGAGTTCAGACCTTCCCCCTGTGTGGGGGGGGCGCATCACTCATGGGGCCCCAGGAGCAGCTCCCTGGGTGTCAGTCTCTTCCGGGAGGGGGCTTCCCCCGAGAGGGACCGAAGCTGGAGCGGGCAAGCTCAGTCCCACTCATGGCTTGTCCCCTTGCCCCTCAGGAGTGCCGGGTCCTCAAGAACTTCTCCTCCCTCTACGCCATCCTCTCTGCCCTGCAGAGCAACTCCATCCACCGGCTGAAGAAGACGTGGGAAGAGGTCTCCAGGTGGGCAGGCCTCTCCCCGGAGGGGATCCAAGCTGCGGCTCTAAGGGCCCTCCCGCGGGTTTGGGGGCCCGGCCCCCAGTGAGCCGGGGACTTGCCAGAACGTGCGGCCTCCTGGGGGTGGAGTGCCCCAAGGGCCCACTGGCCTTAGGCCAGCGCTTCTGCCCCGGGACTTGGTTTCACTCTCCGGTGGGTCCTGGATTGAGCCTCACTGGCGGTTTTCTGTGTTTACTTCACAGCCACACAACTCCGTCCACTTAATATCAACACAGCGCTCCTTAGTCTAATGGGCATGAAGGGCCTGGGTGACCCACAAGAGAGCCTCCCCAGGCGCGTGGAGCCCTTAGTGTCCAGTGGAACCCTGTTTGAAAACCATTGTGTGCAGGCAGTGGGGGTCTCTGGGTCCTTAAATGTTTTTGTCCCCGTGCCACCCCCCCCACGCACACCATCCCCCCTTTTTTCCCCCCAGGGACAGCCTCCGTGTCTTTCAGAAGCTGTCGGAGATTTTCTCCGATGAGAACAACTACTCCCTAAGCAGAGAGCTGCTCATCAAGGTAGAGGAGGGGGCGTGGGGTTGGGGGGTGGGGCTGACGTTCCCATTGGAAGTTTCTGGGAAAACTCCTGGGATCTGTTTGCTTCATGGGCTGGTGGGGGTGGGGGGCACTTTGGGGACAGGAGGCCCTGGTACAGGGAGGGGGCGGGGCGGGGCTGCTGCAGAGCTCTGGAGGGGTGAGGGGCAAGATTAGAGTCCCGTGGGTCCTCGCTGGTTCCCCCCACCCCCAGGGTGGTTGGGATCCAGGCTGTGAGTCTCTTCCTTCCCCAACCCAGCCTGTCCCCAGGAGACCAGGCACTGCCGCTCCTCTGTCTGCACTGCCCGCTGAGGGCCGGGCCCCCTGCCCGCCCAGGGACCGTACTGCAGGGGCTCCCAGCCAAGGGTCCCAGTGAGCCGGCCCAGGAGGTGGGCCTGGGGGCTGGGGACTCCTCCCGCTGCCCCAGGGCAGACCCTGCCAATGCATCCCAGGGACACTTCTCAGATTCTCACCACGGGGCCTCTCTTGGCCGTGACAAATATCCCAGCCGTCGGGGGGCAAGTGCAGGGGATCCCCGCATTCACCGGGGCCCCTCCACAGAAGCTTCCACAGTAAAGGGGAAGCAGAGTGGCAGCCCCAGCTCCCCGTCAGAGGCAGCACCCAGGAGACCCCTCCAGAGCAGGCGAGGGCGGAGTTCTGTGCAGGAGACGTCCAGAGGGGCTCCAGGCAGGTGTGGAGCCTTCGGCACGGCGGACACCCGGCCCCAGCCAGGCCCCCTGAGTCCCTGTCCCTCTCGCCAAGGCCTGCCTGGCCGGGGGCAGAACACGCCTGAGCTCTGAGCCCAGGACCTGGTCCCCGGAGGCCGGCTGGCAGGATTCCTGTTCTCCTCTGAGTGCATCCGAGATGAGGGAGATGGGGGTGGGCAGCACAGCTGCGGTGATGGAGGTGTGACCCGAGTCCTGGGAGACCCCAAGGGGCAGGTGTGGTCCTCTGTCCAGGTGAGGAGACAGGCTCAGGGAGGCCAGGCTGCTGGCCCAGGTTCCCACCCCCGTGAGGGCCGGGTCAGGGGTGCGGTACTAGGAGCTGAGTGCGCTGGGGTGGCTGGAGCGTTTACGCCAGTGACCAAGGCCGAGGTCGGGTCTGCTGGTGACCTAAAGGAGGCGACGGGGCAGGAGGCCTCACCGACGCTGTCCTCGGCCCTGCAGGAGGGGACCTCCAAGTTTGCTACCCTGGAGATGAACCCCAAGCGAGCCCAGAGGCGCCCAAAAGAGGCAGTGAGTTTGCTTGAGGCTGGGGGTGGTGGGGGAAGCCACTTGAGCCCCCCTCCTGGGGGACATGCCCGTTCGCTAGACCCTCTTCAGGCCCTGGTGGGGCCGCGTCCTGACCAGCTCATGTCCCAGGGGAAATGTAGCCCCCAGAGCAGGGACCCGGAAGAGCTGGGCTTAGTGGGGTTTGGTGGTAGGGATCAGGGGCAGGGGGCCAGGGACCATGTGATCTGGGGGATTTGCCAAATACCAGCCTTGAAGGCAACTAGAGGGAGTTTGGGGTTCATGGACCCTGGGAGGGGGGTTGGGGGAAGATGAGTAAAGGTGCCCAGGGTGCTCCAGGTAGGGGGCCTGGGTGGGTCTGGAGGAGGAGGGCCTTGGGCCTTACTCATCAGCACCCCCCTCCCCACCCCCCCATGTCACAGGGTGTCATCCAGGGCACTGTTCCCTACCTGGGCACGTTCCTCACGGACCTGGTGATGCTGGATACTGCCATGAAAGACTATCTATATGTGAGTGAGCCCAGGGGCTGGGCTGGGCTGGGCTGGGGGTCCTGGGCCCTGCACTCTCAGCAGATGGCGTGCCTCGTCTCATGAGAGCCCCCTGGGACTCCCTTCTGTCTGGGATACACCTGTCTGTCTTAGCAACGGGTGACCAGAGCTTGGTGCTGGCGGGTGGGGCTCGGGGCTGCAAGGGGAGCAGGCTACAGCCCCTCCCTCAGGCGGTGGCTGTGGGTGGAGAGAGGCTGGGCCCTCAAGTGGGGCACAGGGTAGCTGGGCCCTCCTGCGCGGGGCCTCAGTCTCTCCAGTTGTCCCCAGACCCAGAGCCCCGGGCCACCGCCCTGATCCCGCCCAGGTCCAGCTGTGTGCTACGCTGCCCCCTGGCGTTTGTTCTGGGTAGTGCAGCCTGAGTGGGGGCGAGGGGGCGGTCGTGGGCAAGGGGACCCTTTCTGATGGAAGTTGGCCGTCTGCTTTGCAGGGGAGACTGATCAACTTCGAGAAGAGGAGGAAGGTGAGTGGCCACAACCTCACAGAAGGGGGCCGGTGCTGAGAGGGGAAGGGAGGTCAGAGTCCCACCCCATTAGAACACCTGGCTCCAGCATCCCCCTTCCTGTTCCGTTTTGGAGGAGAGTTGGATTCAGAAACGGTGGGGGGAGCTTCTCCCCCGGAGGGTGGGACAGGAAGTCGAGTCAAGAACAGCTTTGGGGGGGGGGGGGCTGTTTGAACCCGGGTCTGAGGACAGGGTGGGAAGAGGGGCCCCACAGGCTGTCCCAGGCCTGGCCCCCTGCCCGCCCTGGCCGTCAGCATCCCATCCTTCCCTCTGGCCCCCAGGAATTCGAAGTGATCGCCCAGATCAAGCTGCTCCAGTCAGCCTGCAACAATTACAGCATCACACCCGAAGAGCACTTCAGGGCCTGGTTCCGGGCCATGGAGCGGCTTAGCGAGGCTGAGAGGTGAGTGTGGGCAGGGGCTCGGGCGGCGTGGCCGGGCCGCTCCCGAGAGCCTGTGGACTGGGGTCCTGGTCAGCCTCGGGCTCTGTCACTGGTGACGGCTGGGCCCCTGACTCCACCTGCTGGACAGGCTCAGGGTGAGGGCCCCGAGTGTGCCTTCTAGTAGCCTCACGGCCCTGCTGTGTCCTGCAGCTACACATTGTCGTGCGAGCTGGAGCCCCCCTCCGAGTCAGCTAGCAACACCCTCAAGGTCAAGAAGAACACAGCCATCGTCAAGCGCTGGAGCGAGTGAGTGCCTGGGTGGAGGGGGAAGGCTCCCTTGGGGTGAGGGAAGCTTCGAGGGGAGATCCAGACAGCTGGCACTGGGATCACAGCTCCTCCACTTACAGCCCTGGGACGGGGCCATCTGCCTCACTCCTCTCAGCCTCAGTTTTTGCCTCTGTGAAATGGGTTGATGCTAAATGATCTGTTGGAAGCTGGAGCCCATGGGGTGATTGCCTGAGCACCCAGCACAGAGGGTAGGGGACTGGGTGGGGTGTGTCCCAGGCAAGGCCGCCCCACACACCCCCAGTAAGCTAACCCTTCCGTGCAGTCGCCAGGCCCCCAGCATGGAGCTCAGTACCAGCGGCAGCTGCCACTCCAAGTCCTGTGACCAACTCAGGTGCGGCCCCTACCTCAGCAGCGGGGACATTGCTGATGCACTCAGCATCCACTCGGCCGGCTCCTCCAGCTCCGACGTGGAGGAGATCAACATGAGCTTTGTCCCAGAGTCCCCTGACGGACAGGAGAAGAAGGTGACCACCCCCCGCTTCCCCAAAAGCCCTTCCCAGCCCTCGGTTCCTAGGGAAAGGTCCCCCGCTCCATGCTAGAAGCCCCCCTGTGCTGGACGCTGGCCAGGGGTACCTGCTGACCGTGCCATTGCCCACAGTTCTGGGAGTCCGCCTCCCAGTCGTCCCCGGAGACCTCCGGCATCAGCTCAGCCTCCAGTAGCACGTCCTCCTCCTCGGCCTCCACCACGCCCGTGGCCAGCACGCGCACCCACAAGCGCTCCGTGTCCGGGGTCTGCAGCTATGGCTCCTCGCTGCCCCTCTACAACCAGCAGGTGGGCGACTCCTGCATCATCCGGGTGAGCCTGGACGTGGACAACGGCAACATGTACAAGAGCATCCTGGTGAGCCAGAGGGCCACCCTGGGCCCTCGCCCTGCCGGGCAGCAGACCCATATTGACCACCATGGTCAACCCTGCCCGCTCCTGGAGCAGGCCTCCCAGTGGGGTGGGGAGGACAGAGGGCCAACCAGATGCAGGACTAAAGAGACCAGAGCTGATCACCGATGCTGATCAGTGCTGGGGGCGGTGGACCAGGGGTTTCAGCAGCAGCGGGGCAGGGCCTCCCTGATGAAGGGTCTGAGTTGGGGAGAGGCGTGTGCCTGGGGCTTGGGGGAAGCAGCAGGAGGCCCTGGGTGAAGGAGCCAGCATCGGGGGACAAGTCGGGGGGTCAGGGGAGTGTCGGGGGCCTGGACCTGGTGGGAGGGAGGTGGGAGCCCCTGTAAGTTGGAACAGAGGAGGACCAGCAGTGACCCCCCATCTCTCTGGGGCATGGGCAGGGAGGCCAGTTAGGAGGCTGCTGGGGCTGCACCAGGCTGGTGGCCGGCAGTCTCAGACACGGGATATAATTAGAAGTTCTGACATCTAGCCAGCGGGAGTTGCCCACAAACACTGTGTGTACTGGGGGGCAGTCACTGGGGGACTTGTCCCATTCTCCAGAACTCAGGCTGCTGATGAGCCATTTGCACACCCCACCCCCCACGACCCCTCCTATCCACCCCCACTGGGTCAGGAGTCCCTTTATAACACCATCACCTGTGTGACCCTGTGTCCAAGGCGTGCCTGTGATCTGGCCCTTGGGGTCGAGGCAGCAGGGATCCATGCTGTCCACCACTACAGCCTCCAGGCCACGCAGGCCTGGCATGGAGGCAGCCACCGGGCATCCAGCCAGCTCCTCCTCTCCCCTCCAGGGCAGGACTAGGTGCTGTCTGTACCCAGACCACGTGGATACCGTGGACCTGGGTGGGCGGGGTTGAGGGGAGCAGCCCCTGAGGGCAGGCGGTTTCCCTAGGAGGTGAGGCAGGTGGGGGCAGGCTTGCCGGAAAGGGGGGGTAAGTGATTGGGAAAGACCCCTCGCCATTGCATGGAGGCCCTCCCCAGAGGAGCAGGAGAAGCTGGTGTGACCCCCATAGACCCCGCACCCAGCCAGAGGCTGTGAGCCGTGTGCACTGTGCTGAGACAGCTCTGAGGGCCCTTGGCTACTGTGCTTGGGCCCCTTGAGCCACTCCAGACCCCTGCCCTGACGGCCTGTCCCCTGCTCCACCCAGGTGACCAGCCAAGACAAGGCTCCGGCTGTCATCCGCAAGGCCATGGACAAACACAACCTGGATGAGGACGAACCCGAAGACTATGAGCTGGTGCAGGTTATCTCGGATGATCGGAGTAAGTCAGGGCCGGCCGGCCAGGGGGGGCGTTGGAGTGGGGAGAAGTGTGGGGGTCACCATGCCCCAGGCCTGCCACCCCAGAGGGTCCCACCCGGATCAGAGTGGGTTTTGTCCAGAAACTGACCTGCCTAGGGTCTCCTTATGGCCCCTGCTGGCCGCTAGGCTCTGTCTCGTGCCCGTCCCTGGCCATGAACAGTCAGCAGGAGACCCTGATCAGCGCTGGCATTATTGAGGAAGGGAGAGCAAAGGCTTTTCTCCTGGGACCAGGCAGCCAGATGGCTGAGCCCACAGGCCATTTGAAGAGGCACTTTCTGGCTGAGATGGAAAATGTGTCCTTCAGAGAGAACCGTGCCGGCCGGGACTAGAGCCTTGACTCTGTGAAAGTCCACACACACGTGACCCTGTCTAAGCCTGTTCTGGCTGCTGTAATAATATACCACTGCTGGTGGCTTTTGAGCCCCGGGTCCGGGTGCCAGCGTGGTCAGGTTCTAGTGAAGGCCCTCTTCTGGGTTCCTGGTGTCCCCACAGTGGGAGGAGGTAGGGAGCTCTCTGGGGGTCCCTTTTATAAGGGCAAACATCCCCCTCATGGGGCTCCATCCTCATGGGCTCCCAAAGGCCCACCTTCCAATCCCATCACCTTGGAAGTTAGAAGTTTGGAGAATTTAGAGAGAACACAAATTTGAGCCCATAGCAGATACTGAGCACAGAGACTACAGGGAAACAGCTCGGTACTCTAGAAAGGGGGGCGGGGGAAAGATCGCAAACAAGCATACTTGGAGCCAGGCAGCATCGGCTTGGAGACCTCAGGCAACTAACTGAAGTCCTTTGTGCCTGTTTTCCCATCCCGACAGTGGAGATAAAATAGTTCAGTTCAGTCGCTTAATCGTGTCCGACTCTTTGTGACCCCATGGACCGCAGCACGCCAGGCCTCCCTGTCCATCACTAACTCCCGGAGTTTACCCAATGGACAAAACAAGTTTGTCCATTGAGTCGGTGATGCCTTCCAACCATCTCATCCTCTGTCGTCCCCTTCTCCTCCTGCCCTCAATCTTTCCTAGCATCAGGGTCTTTTCCAAAGAGTCAGCTCTTCCCATCAGGTTGCCAAAGTATTAAGTTTCAGCTTCAACATCAGTCCTTCCAGTGAACACCCAGGACTGATCTCCTTTAGGATGGCCTGGTTGGATCTCCTTGCAGTCCAAGGAACTCTCAAGAGTCTTCTCCAACACTACAGTTCAAAAGCATCAATTCTTTGGCGCTCAGCTTTCTTTATAATCCAAATCTCACATCCATACATGACTACTGGAAAAACCATAGCCTTGACTAGACGGACCTTTGTTGGCAAAGTAATGTCTCTGCTTTTTAACATGCTGTCTACCTTTGTCATAACCTTCCTTCCAAGGAGTAAGCGTCTTTTAATTTCATGGCTGCAATCACCATCAGCAGTGATTTTGGAGCCCCCCAAAAATAAAGTCTGACACTGTTTCCACTATTTCCCCATCTATTTGCCATGAAGTGATGGGACCGGATGCCATGATTGTAGTTTTCTGAATGTTGAGCTTTAAGCCAACTTTTTCACTCTCCTCTTTCACTTTCATCAAGAGGCTCTTTAGTTCTTCTTCACTTTCTGCCATAAGGGTGGTGTCTTCGGCATATCTGAGGTTATTGATATTTCTCCCGGCAATCTTGATTCCAGCTTGTGCTTCTTCCAGCCCAGCGTTTCTCATGATGTACTCTGCATATAAGTTAAATAAGCAGGGTGACAATATACGGCCTTGACGTACTCCTTTTCCTATTTGGAACCAGTCTGTTGTTCCATGTCCAGTTCTAACTGTTGCTTCCTGACCTGCATACAGGTTTCTCAAGAGGCAGGTCAGGTGGTATGGTATTCCCATCACTTTCAGAATTTTCCACAGTTTATTGTGATCCACACAGTCAAAGGCTTTGGCATAGTCAATAAAGCAGAAATAGATGTTTTTCTGGAACTCTCTCTCTTGCTTTTTTGATGATCCAGCGGATGTTGGCAATTTGATCTCTGGTTCCTCTGCCTTTTCTAAATCCAGCTTGAACATCTGGAATTTCACGATTCACGTATTGCTAAAGCCTGGCTTGGAGAATTTTGAGCATTACTTTACTAGCGTGTGAGATGAGTGCAATTGTGTGATAGTTTGAGCATTCTTTGGCATTGCCTTTCTTTGGGATTGGAATGAAAACTGACCTTTTCCAGTCCTGTGGCCACTGCTGAGTTCTCCAAATTTGCTGGCATATTGAGTGCAGCACGTTCACAGCATCATCTTTGAGGATTTGAAATAGCTCAACTGGAACTCCATCACCTCCACTAGCTTTGTTCGTAGTGATCCTTCCTAAGGCCCACTTGAGTTCACATTCCAGGGTGTCTGGCTGTAGGTGAGTGATCACACCATCGTGATTATCTGGGTCATGAAGATCTTTTTTGTACAGTTCTGTGTATTCTTGCCACCTCTTCTTAGTATCTTCTGTTTCTGTTAGGTTCATACCATTTCTGTCCTTTATCGAGCCCATCTTTGCATGAAATGTTCCCTGGTATCTCTCATTTTCTTGAAGAGATCTCTAGTCTTTCCCATTCTGTTGTTTTCCTCTATTTCTTTGCACTGATCGCTGAGGAAGGCTTTCTTATCTCTTCTTGCTGTTCTTTGGAACTCTGCATTCAAATGGGTATATCTTTCCTTTTTCCTTTGCTTTTCACTTCTCTTCTTTTCACAGCTATCTGTAAGGCCTCCTCAGACAGCCATTTTGCTTTTTTGCATTTCTTTTTCTTAGGGATGGTCTTGATCCCTGTCTCCTGTACAATGTCACGAACCTCCGTCCATAGTTCATCAGGCACTCTGTCTATCAGATCTAGTCCATTAAATCTATTTCTCACTTCCACTGTATAATCATAAGGGATTTGATTTAGGTCATACCTGAGTGGTCTAGTGGTTTTCCCCACTTTCTTCAATTTCAGTCTGAATTTGGCAATAAGGAGTTAATGATCTGAGCCACAGTCAGCTCCCGGTCTTGTTTTTGCTGACTGTATAGAGCTTCTCCATCTTCAGCTGCAAAGAATATAATCAGTCTGGTAGGCAGTTAATCCGTGTATATATGGATTATACGCTCATGTATGTACGTGTGCCATCAACGCACCAGAACTGCAAATATTGTCGTCACTCTTACCGTCTTTCCCATGAGCTGATTGCCCACACACAGCCATTACCCAGACAGTTAGCAATGACCCCTACAGTCCCTAGAATGTGTTATTAGTCGCTCAGTCGTGTCTGACTCTTTGCGACCCCATGGACTGTAGCCTGCCAGGCTCCTCTGTCCGTGGAATTCTCCAGGCAAGAAGGCTGGAGTGGGTAGCCTTTCCCTTCTCCAGGGGATCTTCCTGACTGAGGGATCAAATCTGGGTCTCCTGCATTGTAGGCAGATTCTTTACCGTCTGAGCCACAGTTCCTAGAAGTTATTTTCTAAATCCTCTCGCACCTTCTTGCACCGTTTTAGGTGAGGTGAACAGGGTAGGTGGGACGCCCCCATTTTACAGAAAAGGAAGACTGAGGCCTAGCCAGGTTAAGGACCAGAGTAAGAGCCACGCCATGAAGCCCAGAGCACACATTCCAGCCCAGCTGTGGGGAAAGTGGGCTCAAGGCAGAGGAGAAGGTGGGAAGCAGAGCCAAGAACAGCTGCCTGCTGAGATCCTGGCGCCCAGGGGGCATGGAGGCCTCCCTGAAACCTGTGCTGGGCCAGGGGCAAAGCCTGCCCCTCACAGGGCCCCAGAGCCCTTGTCCTAAGTTGGGTGGGATTCAGGGCAGGTGGTCTGGGCTCTGGAAAACTTGCTGTACCTGGAGAATCCTGTCCAGTGGAGGCAGCAGGGGACAGGATGGGGCGACCCTTTGCCAATTGCAGACTGAGGTGGGGCTTTCTGTAGTCAGAGCCTGTTTTTAAACAAGAGTCGTTGGTTTCCATCAGTGCCTCAGTAAAACATCCCAGGCAGGTGTCATTAAGAGGGGCCCTTGGTGGCCCTGGAGTTGCACGGGGGCACCTCCTGTCTCTGGATCAGTCCTGCCCTTGGGGGGGCGCTCTCAAGGGGTGGGGTGTGGAATGGGGTTCCTCTGACCCTCTGCCCCTGCCCGACCAGAGCTGAAGATCCCTGACAACGCCAACGTGTTCTACGCCATGAACTCTACCGCCAACTATGACTTTGTCCTAAAGAAACGGACCTTCACCAAGGGGACAAAGGTCAGGCATGGAGCCAGCTCGACCCTCCCCCGCATGAAGCAGAAGGGACTCAAGATTGCCAAGGGCATATTCTGACCAGTCCTTAGCTGCCAGCCACAGAGCCACTCTTTCCAGGGTCTGGCTAGCTGGGCAACTAAGCACTTACAGACTATGGTGAGCCAGGCCAGGCGGACACCTCTGCCCGACCCGCCCGGCCCAGGCCACCCCCAGACTCCAGTTCCATCCCGAACCTCTGCTGTGGCCGGGATTGACGCCTGCCTGCCGATGGGCTGACCTGGCCTCCTGTGGACCACCTGCTGCCTTAGGTGCCTTCTGCTGTCTGGAACCAGAGGACTAGCTGAACCTTTGCCAAGGAGCGCGGCCAGTGGGCACGGAGCCCTGCCTGCCACCAGGCCCTGCCCCCCCATACACCTCCCGCACACCCTCCCAGGTGTGGACCACTGCCACCTGTGCCCGTGGGCACCCCCAGGGCACCCACTTCTCCACCGGGTCTCACCACTGCGGTTCTCTCCTCCCACCACTCTGGCCTTGTCTCAGGCTGCACCAAAGATTCCATCATCAGGGCGAACCGAAGGTGAGGGAGTCTCACCCACTGCCCCCTCCAGCCCTCCCTGGGAGAGGAGAGGAGAGAGAGAGGGAGACCCCCTTCACGGACCAGACTCTCTAACTGGTGAGTGAGGATGCTCTCGGCCGAGTCCACTGATGTCGGATCTCCTGACCCTGCGAGTGCTGTTCACTGCTGCATCCTGGGCTTAACGAGACCGCACGAGACGGGGGTTAGTGGGAAGAGGAGGGATGGGGGGAGGGGCGGGGGACTGAATATTTGTATAAAAGGTGAAAAAAAAAAACGTTTACCAGTTGGGGAGGGGCAATATTTATTTGTTGTAAATAGAAAATGCTAGACTTGAATCTTATATTAAAATCCTGTTTCTACTATAGCCTGAGAGTTGTGGTAAATTTGTTCTTTACATGGCCTGTGCTCATTTAAATGAGACACAGACTCTCACGTTCTGTGTTCAGATAGGAAATCTAGCAGGGTTATTGGTTTATTTTGTGCAGGAAAAGCAAGAAGGGCCGGCCAGCCTTCTCAGGCTCACTTTAGGAAACAGACGCTCACCTTTCACAGACCGTATATTCACTTCAGTATCATTAAACTGGGCCACAAGCTGAGACAGCTCCTCAGAACCCCTGGTATTTGAATTTGAAAATGCTTTCACATGGCATAGCGACAACCTATGAAATTCCAGTGTTTTTAAAAATAACATTTTGATGGCTCAGCAGGTAAAGAATCTGCCTGCAGTGCAGGAACCACAGGAGATGCAGGTTCGATCCCTCAGCTGGGAAGATCCCCAGGCGTAGGAAATGACAATCCGCTCCAGGATTCTTCCCTGAAAAGTCCTGTGGACAGAGGACCCTGGAGGGCTACAATCCGTGGGGTTACAGGGGGTCAGACGCAACTAAGCACAACAGAAAGTGATGGAGGAAGGGTCAGGCTCTCCATGGAAACAACGATTAAGCTGGGGAAAAGCTACCAGAATCAGCAGTTTGGGGGCTCAGGAGTGTTATCAGACACGACACCCAAGAGAGTGCTTGAAGAAAGGTGATGCCGCTGAACTTCAGCTGCTGTGGAGCCCTGTGCCGGGTCACACACTGACCCCGGAGCCAAGGGAGCAGAAGACGTAGCGACTGCACACACAGCGGGGAGACGCAGCAACCACACACAGCGGGGAGACACAGCGAGTGCACACACAGCGGGGAGACACAGCGACTGCACACACAGCGGGGAGACGCAGCGACTGCACACACAGCGGGGAGACGCAGCGACTGCACACACAGCGGGGAGACGCAGCGACCACACACAGCGGGGAGACGCAGCGAGTGCACACACAGCGGGGAGACGCAGCGAGTGCACACACAGCGGGGAGACGCAGCGACTGCACACACAGCGAGGCATACCGGTGGTGCAAAAACGGTTTGGGAAAGTGACCACAGAAATGGAAAACAGCAGCCCTCAGGCAACAATGCAAATCCTGAGGAGGGGGAAAATCTGATATTATAATACTCAATGTCCAGTTCTCAGCAGATCACAAACCATATCAAGAAACAGAGAATAGGGCTTGTTGACAGGAAAAAAGGAATTTGACAGAAACCATACCTGAGGAGGCTCAGGTACTAAAATAATCAAAGATGTTAAGTGAACTGTCTTAAATGTTCTCAGCTGAAAGAAACCATGGACAAGAAACTAAAGGAAATCCAGAGGACAATGTAAGAATATGTGGGGGTTTAGTAAAAAGGTAGAAATTACAGGGACTTCCCTGGTGGTACAGTGGGTAAGAGTCTACCTACCAATACAGGGGTCACGGGTTTGACCCCTGACCCGGGAAGATCCCACATGCTGTGGAGAAGCTAAGTTCTTGTGCCATAACTACTGAGGCCACACTCTCGAGCCCACAAGGTGCACCCACAGAGCCTGTGTGCAGACAGTGCTGAGTGCTGTGCTGCAGCTGCTGAGACCCACACACCTCGAGTCTGTGCTCGGCAACGAGAGAGGCCACCGCAATGGGTAGCCTGAGCTCCGCAGCGGCTCCTGCTCGCCACAACTAGAGAAAAGCCAGGCAAGCAATGAAGACCCAGCGCAGCCAAAAATTAAATACATAAACTTTTAAGAAAAGGTAGAAATTACAAAAAGAAACCAGATGGAGATTCTGGAGCTGAAAAGTACAGTAACTGAAGCGAAACGCTCACTAGAGGGGTTCACTGGCAGATTTGAGCAGGCAGAAGAAAGAATCCGTGAGCTTGAAGTTAACAACTTGTTGACCAGAGAAGTATTAATACATCTCTTGTTACCCGAACGTTATTGACATTTCAGTATGCACTTACAACAAAGCACCGGCCACAGGTATTCATTTCGGCAAAAATCCCCTGGTCAGTAATGTGTTACAGCCATTGAAAGTATTCTGTCTGAGGAGCAGGAAGGAGAAAGAAGGAAGAAAATTGAACCGACTCAGAGGGACTTGGGCAACCCCATCGAATGTAACAACATATGCGTAGTGAGAGTCCCAGAAGAAGAGATTATTTGAAGAAATAATGGCTGAAAACATCTCAGATTTAATGAAAGACTTAAATCTGCGCATTAAGAAGCTCAGTGAACTCCAAGCAAGATAAACTCAGAGAGCCACGCAAAACACGTTACGACACAGTTGAAAGACAAAGAGGAGAGCTTGAAAGCAGCAAGAAAGAAACGGTCCTGTAGAAGAGCTGTCCCCAGCGAGATTAACAGCTGATTTTTCTTCACCAGAAACCATGACAACCAGGTGGCAGTGAAATAACATATCTCAAATGTTGAAAGAAAAAGAATCTTCGTCCAGTGAGCTGTCCTTTACGGGGGAAAGGAGATCGAGATGTTGCCAGATGAACAAAGTTAAGGGAGTTTGTTATGAATAGTCCTGCCTTCAAGAAATTCTAAAGGGAGCCCTTTAGGCCAAATGAAAAAGCCCTAGACAGTAACTCAAAGCCATGCGAAACAGTAAAGAACTCGAGGAGCAGTGACGGATTGGTAACTCTAAAAGCCTTTATTGTCACACTTTTGTTTGAGCCTTTTCTCCCTGTATGACTTAAAATGCAAATCGGGCACTTTCCTGGTGGCCCAGTGGCTAAGACTCCACGCTCCCAATGAAGGGGGTCCAGGTTTGATCCCCGGTCAGTTAGCTCCCGCACGTCTCAAGGGAAGATCAAAGATTCTGAGGGCTGCAGCTCAGACCTGGCCCAGCCAAAGAAACAAATATTTTTAAAAAAAGAAAATGCCTTGAGACAAATGAAGACAACAGCAAAACAACAAGACTTCTGGGATACAGCAAAAGTAGCACAGAGAGGGGGTTTTACAGCTTTCCACGCCTACATTAAAAATAAGACTTCAAATCAGTAACCTGACTGTACACTTAAAGAACTAGAAAAAGAGCAAACTAAACTCCGAGCAACTGAAGGAGGAAAATGATAAAGATGACAGTGGAGAGAAACCAAGCAGCGTAGGAAACAGAGGAAAGTCAACAAAACCAGACCTTGATTCTCTGGGGAAAAAATCGACAAAATTGGCATTCAAATTACTAAAATCTGAAATGAAAGTGGGAACGTCATTACCGACTTTACAGAAATAAGGATTATAAGCAAATACTAGGACTTGCCTGGCAGTCCAGTGGTTAAGAATCTGCTTGCCAATGCAGGGGACACAGGTTCGATCCTCAGTCCAGGAAGATCCCACATGCTGCGGAACAACTGAAGTTTTTGTGCTCCGTAACTGCTGAACCTGAGCTCCAGGGCCCGCAAGACACAACCTCGGAGCCCCCGTGCTGCAACTGCTGAAGCCGGTGTGCCCAGAGCCTGTGCTCTGCAACAAGAGAAGACACTGCAATGAGAAGCCCACGCACCACAGCTAGGGACTAGCCCCGCTCTCTGCAAAGAGAAAGCCCACGTGCGCAACAAAAGACCCAGCACAGCCAAAACTAATAAATGAACTTTTAAAGAAGAAAGATCTGAATAAAAGAATACCATGTACAATTGTGCGCCGACAATATGCATGGTAATATTATTCAGCATAAAAAGGAGTGGAGTTCTGATTCGTGCTGCAACACGGATGAGCCTTGAAAACACAGGTTCTACGTGTAAGAAATATCTGGAATAAGCAAATTTATTGGAACAGAAATGAGACTAGATGACCAAGGGTGGAGGCGGAGGGAAGATGGGGAGGTAATGCTTAATGACTATAAAGTTTCTGTTTAGGGTGATGGTTGCTCAACAGTGTGACTGGAATTAATGGCACTGAATCATCCTTTTAAAAATAAAATATTGATTTCATATCTAATATTTCAATAAATGTTTATAAAATTAGCATTTTATGTTCTATATTTATGCCAGTTAAAAATTTAGAAAACTTCCTCGAAAGCTGCTTTTCTACAGCTTTTGAGGAAGATGGAGTATTTTCTGTTTGTCTCATTGGAGTTTCTTTTGACCACCAGTCTACCACTTGTAGATGGTTGTAGATGGCTGGATGGCATCACCGACTCGATGGACATGAGTTTGGGCAAGCTTCGGGAGATGGTGAAGGACAAGGAAGCCTGGCGTGCTGCAGCCCATGGGGTCGCAAAGAGTCGGACAAGACTTAGTGACTGAACCACAACAACTGAAACCACTTGTAGATTTCAAGGTCAAAGTCAAGAATTCCATCAGCACTAGGTGGGGAGAAACTGTAAACAGATCAAAAAAGGGAGAGGAAGCAGGCTGAGGATGGTGGTGGGGGGCGATTATCAGCCAGGGGACTGGACAGGGGGAGATCTGTTTGACCTCCCGGAATCCTTGTCTCTCACCTCAGAATTCCTTTTCCTGCTCCTTTCACACCTGGGGCAAGTATTTGTGATGCAGCTCTTAAAGCCACAGCTGGGCCTCATTCCTTAAGCATTTTGCCTCTTTGTGAGCCGGGATTTCCAGCAACTCTAGGGTTTATGCAACTTTTTATAAAATTTTATTTATTTTTAGTTGAAGGATAGTTGCTTTACAATATAGCTTTGATTTCTGCCATACAGCACCATGAATTAGCCATAGGTGTGCATATGTCCTCTGCAACTCTTTATACAACTTTTCACCTAGAATCTCGCTAGGAGGCCTCTCCATGTCAGGCACGTGGGGGCCACTCATCGTGACTGTCATCTGATGAATCCTGGGTGAGTGCTGGTTCGCCAGGATAAGAGGGCTCATTCCTGCCAGTGAAGGACCCCTACGCTGCCCTCCTCTGGCTGAGACAGAGTCAGAGATCATGTGGTTCAGAGGTCCACCGTCTCGCACAATCATCAGTTTACAAATGCAATCGTGTTGGTACCAACTTTATCCTGAAGGGCAGCTGGACTGGAGCCCTTCAAGCTGCAGCCCCTAGGATGGTTGCGTTCTTTGTCCAAGTCTATGTTGTGGTTATGTCTTGGGAAGATGGGAGGCTTGACCCTTTTCTGTGGAGAAGGCTGAAAGATGAGGTGCGGGGGGCAGGGGACACCCCCAAGACTGCCAATCCACAGGCACGCTCGGGCACAGCCTTGCCCCTGAAATACCGAAGCATCACGTCTCATCAGGGTGGTGAACAGACTCTGACCGGAGCTTCCCCGCGTGTCCCCTCCGGGCTGCACCCTAATAGGAGCTAAAGGCTCACCTCTTGGCCCAGCAGGGAGACTTCAGGAGCCTGGACTGGCCTCTAGCCTGCACCTCCGTAGGTATTTTTCTGCTTCGTGCCCTGGAGAAAGCCTGGAAAGGCAAGAGCCCGATGAATTATGAGGCATCCCCGCGGCTGCAAGTGTCAGACAGCCAGGCTCGTTTCTGTCTGGCCATGTCTGTGCAGCGTGGGGACTGAGCACACATCCTGACATGGCCCAGCCCTCCGGGGACGTGATTTCCTTCACGACAAGCACAGCTGAGCTGTCCCCCAGCGAGGGAGGGAAGTGCCACATCGCAGGATGGTCCAGGCCCCGAGGAGGCTCCCGAGAACAGACCCGGCAGGTAGAAACACTTCGCGAGGCAGTGTGAGCGTTTATGTGGCAGAGGGTGGATAGATGGCATCCTTGGCTCCATCGGCTGAGAGCAGGGTCGGTCCCCAGGAAAGCCCGCGCTGGGGGGCATCCCAGTCTTTTATACCTGAGAGCCCTGGACCAAGCCAGGAAGCCCAGCACAGACAAGGTGGTCATGGGCCAGGCTGGTGTGCCCCCTGCTCCTCAGGGGGCTGGGTTTGCCCCTGGTTCGGCTCTGCTGCCTGGGGTCGCAGGACTCACAGCCCAGGCTCAGCCCACCGTTTGTGGCTGGTGAGTGTTGAGGCGGTCCAAGCGTGGGTTGGAAAAGAATTTCCAGACACGGAGCATTTCAGAAGGGAGTGGATTTATTTCAAACAAGAAGCAGAGATCAAGTGGGCACAGGGAACTCAGTGACCTCCTGACAGATTGGGGAAGAGTTGACAGTTTTCCTGAGTTAATAGCCAATTCTTAGAGACTCGAGACAAAATTCCTGCTGAAAGGTTGGCATTAGGTGATTGGTTGGGGCGCTAAAGGGCGCTTACAGGAGTGGGCATCTTTGCCTAAGGGGGAGTCAGGAAGAAGCTTGTTAGTGATCATCAGGGGCCTTTGGCAACAGTTACAAAGGGGCTTAGTCGGCTTCAGAGGTGATCTTGGTCCTGGGCTTCACTTCTGTGGCCTTGGTGCAAGGTCTTACACCTGCGGCCTCGGGGGCAGAACTCACCAGGGAGGGAGCGTGGGGCTGGCGGCTGGTGCTGCCAGCCCCACGCACCCACCCAGGACTCTGGAATCGCTGGTCCCTCACCCCCACCCCACAGTGACCACAGAACGGTTGAGGGAAGGGGAGAGAGGGAGCCCCCGGCCTTGCTGCGAGCACTGGTTTTAGAGTCTCTGGATTTGACTCCTGCTCTGATGTCCTCAGGCGCATACCCAGGCCAGATTCCCAGCAGCGGAGGTGACCTTGACTCCGCCCTCTGCCTCTCACCTCCCCCACTGGGCACAGCCCCATACGCATTCCTCTTGCACCCTTTGCACCTGTCCTTCCAGTGCGATGCTCTGTCCTCATGGACGTGGAGCCACCTGGAGGCAGAATCCGATTCTCTCCCCCAGACTGTAGTTAGAATACAGTGGTCTCTTCCCACACCCCAGAGGACCTAGGCATGGCTGGGCTTCGGGGGTCCAGAGGTGGCCGCCCCCTGCAGAGCCCAGTTTTTCTCTTGGCTGCAGCCCTGCCCACCCTCGGGAGCAGAGCCCAGCGCCCAGGACCCGGCAGCCTTTCATGGGGAGGGGTCCACACCTGAGTCCCAGTCCTGGCCTGACGCTTCACTTCTATGGAACTGTTTCCTCCTCTTTAAAGAGGGTGGTCCTGTTGGCTTCCTGAGCTTGAGGGCTGACAGATGGGGGGAAACTCCTTGGGCCGGGCGCCTGGGGCTCGTGATAACTGAAGACCCCATTTTCTTCCAGGTGGGTCTTGGGAGCAAAAAGAGACGCCAGACAGAGATGGTGGAGGCTTTATTCAGGAGGCACTTGGGAGGGAAGGTGGGCCCTGGGGTCCCACCTTGTGGCCTCTGGAGGCCAAGGACATTAGAAGCCAATGACGACGGGCATCTGAGCCACCTCAGAGTCACCCGCGGAGGGTTCAGTGGTGGCCTCGGAGTTGTCCGCGGGGGGCACGGGGCTGGCCTCAGAGTTGTCTTCAGGGGGCGCCAGGCTGGCCCCCTTGCCGGTCACCGTGGGCAGTGCCTGGTAGGTCTGGGTCCAGAACTGCAGGTAGTTGGTCCTCAGGTGCAGCTTCATAGAGTTGCTATCCATCTGCTTGTTGATTTCCAGGTAGTTGCCGTCTTCCAGGGTGTAGGGGTCCCAGTTTGTGGGCACTGTCGAGTAGCCCGTATTAGGGTCCCTGCAGAGTGAGAAAAAAGGCTGGGTGGCTGGGTGGGACCAGGGGGCCCACAGGAGGCTGGAGACCCCCATCCCCTGCTCACCTGGGCCGTCTCCCACCCTCTGCCCCATGGGCACATCCCTGTCTCCCGGGCGCTGGCTGGGCATGTGAACATCCTGGGGCCCAGCCGGGAGCCCTTGGCCTCACACGGACTGGGTGCCCCGGGCTCAGGGAGGGCAAGTGTTTAAGGGAACAGGGACTGAACCCCCAGTCTGCAGGGTGATGTGGACACAGGGTGATGTGGACAGAGGCCGTCCCCACCCCTGCCTTACCCAGTTCTGGCAAAGTTGGTCCAGTAGGCAATCATGGCCTTGGAGACAGTCCTGTCTTGGGCCCGGTAGCCCAAGGGGGTGGCGAAGGGCTTCCCAAAGACGTACTGGAGGTCATCAGCGTGGTCAGCCCCCATCCACTTGGGGTAGAGGAACATCCGAGATGGTTGGGAGAACAGGTAGGTATAGGTGTTGGCGCTCCTGAGGAGGGAGGGGAGACCGCCCAGGTTGGCAGGGTGCCCACCTGGGGCTTCCCACCCTGGAGATGGGCCCCAGGAGAAGACTGTGGGGGAGTAGGGAAGGGTCTGGGCAATTCCCACAAGACTCAGGAAGGGGAATTCGCTGGTAGCCCAGTGATTAGGAATCAGCGCTTTCACTACCAAGGGCACGGGTTCAATACCAGGTTGGGGAACTGAATCCCGCAAACTATGCAGCAAGTCCAAAATAAATACATTAAAAAAAAAAAAGACTCAGGAAGGATCTGGATCTTTTCACCCGGGAGAAGGAAAACTGTGGCCAGATTTTTGACTTCATGGATTCTACAATTTCAAGTGGATTTACACTTGGCCTCCACCAACCATATAGAGGCATCTTCCTTCATAATTCAATACCAAGAAAGATTGCTTTTCTCTGCACGTGAGTCTGTATTCTTGATTTGATGGGACAAGGTAGTGTGTGCCCTCAGCTGTTTCCTTTTGGCCTTGACTGACAGGAAGCTCTGAACCGAATTTATTGCCAAGTTTTCATCCTAGATTTCTGTGTGTGTGTGCTCAGTCATGTCTGACTCTGCGACCCCACTGACAGAGAAGTCCATGGGGATTCTCCAGGCAAGAATGCTGGAGAGGGTTGCCATTCCCTCCTCCCAGGGATCTCCCCGACCCAGGGATTGAACCTGTGTCTCCTGCCTCTCTGGGAAGGTGTCCGGCATCCCTGGTGGGCCACCCCCACCCACCCTCCTCACTTGGCGTTGCTCTTGTGCTGGGCCACGGCGATCTTCGTGGGCATCAGGAAGAGGATGTCAGTCTCCAGGTCCACCATGGTCTTCTTCCTGGTCTCCTGGGATGCGTCCTGGGCCCAGGGCTCGGTGTACACCTCGTACGTGGCATTGGCACCTCTGAGCCCCTTGGTGACAGTGAGTCCGCTGACCAGCTTATAAAAGTCCTCCCTGCAGACACCAAACCGTTACTGGACCCTCCACCCCGTGCCCACAGGAGGGTTTCTGCCACCCTGTGGCTGCGAGATCGAACCAGTCAGTCCTCAAGGAAATCAACCCTGAATATCCATTGGAAGGACTGATGCTGAAGCTGAAGCTCCAGTACTTTGGCCACCTGATGTGAAGAGCTGACTCATTGGAAAAGACCCTGATTCTGGGAAAGATTGAGGGCGGGAGGAGAAGGGGCAACAGAGGATGAGATGGTTGGATGGCATCACCGACTCGATGGACATGAGTTTGAGCAAGCTCCAGGAGATGGGGAAGGACAGGGAAGCTTAGCGTGCAGCAGTCCATGGGGTCGCAAAGAGTCGGACACAACCAAGCAGCTGAGCAAACACCAATGCAGCAGACGGCCACGGATGGCCCTCACCACCATCTTGGTGCCGACTTCCTCATTTGGCTGACTCCACCTCCTCCACACCCCCTCCACTTCCCGGGCTTACTCTGTGACGTCCTGGCTGTTGCTGTTGACGGCTGGCACGTCGATCCCGACGAAGAGGTGGCCATCCATGTCGTTGGTGCCTGCTATGTAGTCAATGTCCGCAGCGTTGGCATACAGGTTGACGGGGTCATCGGGGATGAAGTCTCCATCGATGACGGGGACGAAGGACAGATAGTGCAGCTTCGGGTCTGGGGGCGAACAGCAGCAGGTTCTCAAACTTTCCAGTACCCACCTGCCCCTCCCCCAGACCTCCAGGGCAGGAACTGACTCCATCCTGGGGCCACCAAGGAGCTCCACCTCCTTTGATGGAGACCGGGATTCCTCCTCGGCTTCAGCATTATTGACCTTCCGACCCCTTCATTCAGTGTCGTGGGGGTGCCGTCCTGCACAGTGTAGAGGGTTAGCAGCCTCCCTGACCTCAACCCACTAGATGCCAGTGCTGCCTACTCCCCAGCTGCAACCACCAGAACTGTCTGCAGGCTCTGCCACGCGTTCCCTGGGCACAAAATCACCCAGGATGAGAACCACTGGTCCAGGTGCCAGGCCTGTTCTCTCACTGCAACCTGATGCCCTTCTGTCCCTGTTCTCTCTCTCACTTCTTTTTTTTTTTTGTCCCTGTTCGCTTGCTCTCTTAAATCAAGAAGGAGGAAGGTCTAGAAATCCTGGAGGGGACCATTGGAGAAAGAGGTGACTCCTCTCAGTGGTGGGTTCCAGTGTGTCAGCCAGAAATGGTGCAAGACCCCTGAACTGGCCCCAAAAGGGCCCTAGGACTGGTGTATGCCCTGCCCCCATTAAATCTGGCCCGTTTTCCCTCCAATTCAGCTCAAAAGAAAACACAGTCACATTTCTGCAAATCCATGACTATTGCTACCAGGACACCAACATCCAAGTGCTCAAGTCTCTTATATAAAATGGTACACTATTTGCATACAGTCTACTGACATCTCCCTGTATATGTATGTGTGTGTGGCTCCTCTGCCCATGGGATTCTCCAGGCAGGAGTACTGGAGTAGGTTACTATTTCCTTCTCCAGGGGATCTTCCCAACCCAGGGATCAAAGCCCCGTCTCCTGTATTGGCAGGCAGATTCTTTACCACTGAGCTACGTGGGAAACCCCCATCCTCCCATATACTTTAAATCATTTCTAGATGACTTAATACCTAACGCAAAATAAATGCTATGTGAATAATTGTAAATGCTATGCAGACGTTATGTAAATAGTTGCGGGGAGCAGGTGGGGGGAGTGAAAGGGAAAGTCGCTTAGTCGTGTCCCACTCTTTGTGTGACTCTTTGTGACCCCATGGACTATACAGTCCGTGGGATTCTCCAGGCCAGAATACTGGAATGGGTAGCTGTTCCCTTCTCCAGGGGATCTTCCCAACCCAGGGATCGAATCCAGGTCTCCAGCATTGCAGGCAAATTCTTTACCAGCTGAGCCACCAGGGAAGCCCAAGAATACTGGAGTGGGTAGTCTATCCCTTCTCCATCGGATCTTCCCGACCCAGGAATCAAACCAGGGTCTCCTGCATTGCAGGCGGATTCTTTACTGAGCTGTCAGAAAAGCCCTGCGGTGGGGGGGGCGGGGAGGGCAGGAAGCCAATTCAAGTTTTGCTTTTTTGGAACTTCCTGGAATATTTTTTTAATCTTTTCGATCTGCAGTTGCTTGACTCCCCAGATGGGGAACCCTCAGATATGAAGTTGGTCTGCATCTTGGGCCAAGATGTTTACATAGCACTTATGGTTTACTTCACATTAGGTCCAGATGCAAATGATGGTGTTTGCATTGTGCTTTGCCTTAGGAGGAGTGAGAGAGAATGATTGCTTCCTGGGTTGGTGAGATTGACACTTGCAGGATTTTGCCACTGGGCCCCCCTGGCCTTCCTGGGGGGAAGAGTAACAGAGCTGGAAGGGAAATGCTACAGCAGGTGTTCAGGAGATGTTTGCTGGATTCATGAGTGAGGGAAAGAATGAATGCTTATCTATATGCAGAGGCTCTCTTGATCTGGGGTCCATAAATCAGCTGAAAATCATGTACGAATGACCGCCTATGTGTGCGTGGTTGGGGATGGGGCCAAACTGTTCTCCAAAGGGTCATGACCCACCGAAGACAAGAGGAAAGACACCTCCCCCGCTTCCAGCCGCGGCCACAGAGGCCTGCCAGGGCAGGGGTGGCAACGTGCTGCCTGGGGACACCAGCGAGCTGGCGACAGAGCCAGGATGAGATCCGACGCCCAGTGGGGAGCCCCCACCGGGTCCCCAGCCCCCAGCAGCCCCTACTCACATTCCGTGCTTCCCAGAGGCAGCTTATAGGCCAGCGTCAGGGCTCGGGGGTCGGTGATCTTCAGACACCCGGCCATCTTGCTGGTGTCATCCACGGGGCAGCCCACCTTCTCTGCGATCTGGGGGTTGGGGAGAAAGAGGCAGTGCTCAGGGCGCCAGACACAGGGTCCAGAAGAGAGTGGAAAGGAGGGAGGCCCCTCCCCGACAGCGCCCCCTTACCCTTTTAGCCCAGAAGAGGGGGTTCTCCTGGATGGCCCAGGGGCACAGACCCACGCCACTCTGGCTGATGGCTCGCTTGATGAGGCCCTTGTTGTAGGGAGAGAGGGTCTGCAATACAGAGAGATCCTGTCACCTCCCACCTGTCTGCAGGGCTTGGCCAGGGACACCCCCATGGCAGCGCATGTCAGCCTTGCTTCTCCCCTTCTCCATCGACTCTCTCCCACTCTTCTGAGGGCAGCGACCCCTTTAGGGGCCCCCAGACCTGCAGAGAGACGCTGGCGCCTCCAGCCGACTCCCCAAAGAGGGTGATGTTGTCAGGGTCTCCTCCGAAGGCCGCAATGTTCCTCTTCACCCAAGCAATGGCCATGTGCTGATCCCAAAGGCCATAGTTACCTGCAGGCCGGGCCGGGGCGGGGGGTTGCTTCATCAGGGGGCTTCACCTGGATGCCAGGGGCCTGGCCCACACTAGGCGCACAGTCCGTGTGGGTGGGATGAGATCATCCCTGATGGCGTGGAGACCCTGTCCAGCCCCGGGGTGGTGCGTTGTGTGTCCCCGGGAGGCTGGGTGGGCGGCTGCTGGGGGAGGGGGGTCTCAGGCCGGGGAAGGGGAGGTGGAGGCCCAGGGCTCAGCTCTCTCCTGTCCGGCCAGAGTCCCTCCTGTCCGTCTGGGGACTTCTGCGTTGTTCCCCGTCCCCACTGAGGTGCCACCTCGGAGTGCCAGCTCCTGTCTCTCAGTGGCTCCCACCCCCACGTCTCTCGGGGTCTGGCCAGCTGGCCGGCAGCCTCTTCTTTGTCGCTTCAGCTGCCAAGCGGCTCCTGTGTCTCACGGTCCAGCTCCAGCCACCCTCATTTAGCAGATGGGAGGCTGGACCCTTTCCAGGGGGCTGTGGGGAGTTATCTGGGGATGAGGGATGCTGAGGGGCATTCCCCTCTGGGCTCAGACCTCAGGCACACTGGCTCCCCCAGCCTGGTGCCCGGCAGACCTGGCAGGTTGGCGTCCCCGGTGCTGAGAAAGCCGAGGGGCCCAACGCGGTAGTTGAAAGTGACGACGATGACGTTGCCTCGCGTGGCGATCTCCTCCCCGTCGTAGAGGTAGTTGCTGAGAAAGTTGGCCCCATGGCCAGACCCCATGAGGAAGGCACCTCCGTAGATCCAGATCATGACGGGCAGGCTGTGGGAGACTGAGGGGGAGGGGAGCAGGCTCCGTGATGCCAGATAGACCCCTCCGACATCCCCACGCCCCTCCCACACCCCTCCCACGTCCCCCCCCCCCACCGTCCTTTCCGTGCTGATGTCAGGAAGTTCAGCTCTGGAGCCCCCAGACACAACCCAGGGGCCGGACCCAGGCCTCTGGCTGCTTGGGGAGCTGGAGGGCATGGGGGTGAACCGACCTTCCTTCCTGCCCTGGGGGACCCAGATGTTGAGGTAGAGGCAGTCCTCATTTCCGTAGGTGCTGTCCTGGGTGAGGGTGGCCTGCAGGCACCGTTTCTTGAACTTCTTGGCCTCCAAGGTCCCTATGGGAGGCCGGAGGGGCTGGTGTGAGGGTGGGCCCCCCAGCCTCGGGACCCGACCCACCCTTGCCTGCTCCCACCTTGCCAGCCGGGGTGTCGCTCGGGCTTCTCCAGGGCCTTGGGGGCGGCGGCAAAGGGGATGCCCTTGAAGATGTCGACAGAGTCGCCAAAGAGGCTCAGTTTCTTGTTGACGCCCTCCACGAAGCCGCCTTCTGTGTACACGGAGCCCAGCTGGGCGGGGAGGGGAGAGTTCAGGGGGGCTGCAGCTGGTGGGGCCCCGGAGGAGGATAGTCCCCCCCAGCAGGCTCTGGGTTCCCAGAGGTTCCCCCGAGACAGCTTCAAGGAAGGGCCCACCTGCATCTGGGGACCGAGACCCCTGCCACCTGCTCACATCGCTGGAGGAGCCGGTTCACTCCCCACCCCTCTGCACCCCCACCCCTGGGGTGTCCTGCTCCCTGGATCTCAGAGGAGACTGATTCAAGCCACGTGTCCCCACTCAGGGAAGCATTCCAAGAAGGCCAGGACAAGTGGGGTGGAGGTTTGGATTCTCACATGGCTGCCCGTGACCTTGAGCCTCAGTTTACCCGCCTGTAAGATGGGTGACAACACTATCCCCCTTAAGGCCGGTTGGCATGTCCAGCTGCCGGCAGTGGTTGGCGTCCCAGGTGCCGCATTGTTCACGCCCAGCAGTCAGCTCCCTGATCAGCAGGCCCTTCTCCCCTCTCCCCTCATCTCCCCCTCAACTGAGTCCCCTCAAATCCTCACAACCCCTGTGCTCCAAGCCGGGACAGACCCCTGCCCCCCAAGGTCACCAGAACTCCCACTGAGCTGGCGCCAGATGGGCCAATGCGTCCAGCCCTCACCAGCGTCCTGGGGGCTGGCGCCCATCGGCCCATTATTCGTGATCTGGGGGTGAGGGGGGCGCAGGCCCGGGTTTCCTGGCTCTCACCTGAGCTAGGTTCCAGGTGGGCGAGAGTGGGCCAGCCCCACATCCCAGGCCTGGACGGATCCCAGCCGCCCTCTGATCTAAGTCTGGGCTGGGAGGGGTCCCCTGACAGCTGGAACTGTGGAGGAAGGAGCCAGAAGCAATCCCTGCCGGATGCCCTGGGGTTGGGCCCCTGTCTCTCCCATCCCTCCATGCTCCAGGCGTTTTTCCTGAACAGCCTCCCTGGCTGCTGGGAGAGGGCACTGGGGGTCTAGGGGTCGACAACTCTGTGTGCCCGAGACCGGCCTGAAGGCCCCGCACGGTGGACAGGGTGTGGGGACACTGGCCCCGGCGGCAGTGTGGGGAGGGGTGTCGCTGGCTGCTGGAGCAGCATGGAGGAAACCAGGGTCCCCTCAGCCCCCAGGAAATAACCCCCCAGAAGAAGGAGCATGCAAAACGCGCCCAGAACCAGGGCCTGAAGCTCTGGGCAGCAGGGGTCCGAAGAGCATGCTGAGGGGTGGAGGCACCAGCCTGGTGGGGGGCTGGGGCCCCCGACCAGAGCCCTGCCGGAGTACCCACAGCATCTGCCTGTGGCCATTGGCTCCGTCCTGGAAGTATGTCCCTGCCCGGGTCCTCACACCCGCAGGAGGTCAGTGAGGGAGGGCAGGTGCTATAGCTGCCCCGGCAGGGTTGGCTGGGCCTCTTGACTTGTGTCTGGGCAGAGAAGCTGTGGCAAGCAGGTGCTGGAGGAGCAGGAGATGGAGGTTACAGCTGGAGCCGGACTCCAGTGTTGGACTAACCTGGGTTCCCCTCCTCAGCTACAGTGGCTGTGTGATGTTGGGCAAATCGCTTGTCTGCTCTGGACCCCCAACACCCCTTCTGGGAAAGGGGGACCACGTTGACGTCTCTAGAGAGACGACGGAGCCAGAGGGGTGTTGTGGGTCAGGTGGCTGACTCAGCAAGGTTGACCAGTTACACTTGAATTTCAAATAAACTATATATATATTTTTAAGTGTATGTCCTAATTATTGGGTGAAACATTCACCAAAATTGACTCATGGTTTATGTGTAATTCCAGTTGAGTTGGATATTCTGTATTTGGCAGTCTGGGTCATCCTGCTAGAAATGCGGAGTAAGTGCCCGGAAGATGCTGTTAACAACGGTGGTCGGGTTCTGCCAGTGACTCTGTCTGTCTTCCCTCTGCTGGGCCCTGTCCCCAGGTTCCAGGTCTGGGTTAGCAGAGGAGAGGGGGTCCCTCCCCCGGCCGACCCCTCGGCCTGGCTCTCGCTTACCTTCGCCGCACTCGCTACTGCCAAGCAGCAGGCGAGGCCCAAGACGACTACCTCCCAGCGCCCCATGGTGTGCGGCTGCCTCTGTGACACTGTCCCTCGGGGCCTGCGGGTATTTATGGGGCTGGAGCCAGCCCAGAGCCGCCTGCGGAGGGACCCTTCCCCTCCCCCATCATTGGTCCTTCCTCCAGGCTGGCCGCACTCCAGGTGGCGTACCTGGAGCCAGGGGACAGCTGCTGTTTCCAGCGGGGCTCGGGCCCAGCCAAGGTCACATGCAGACACACACAACACACTCACACACGTGCGGGGATGGTCCGTCTTTCCCAGGGTCCGCTGCTCTCGCGTGACCTGGTTCCCACAGGGCACCTGTGCAGATAGCCGCCTGCCTGGGAGCCCAGGCAGATGGCAGGGCGGTGGGGAGGGCAGGGGCTCAAGGACTGGAGCTTGGCTGGGCGCACGGTGCCCTGAGAAAGGACTTGCTTTTGCCCTCGGGGAAATAGGGCTTGCTTTGTCCCCGTGCCCTCACTGCAGTTCAGCAGAGGCCGTTTACAGGGCCTGGGCCTGTGACTTTTGGGACAGAGGTGGCCATGGGCTACCGGGCGGCTGGTATGGGCCCCCTTGTTACCCAGGGTGCGCTGGGTGTTTGTACGGTGTGAGGTGGGGATGGGGACTGAAGCAGTGCCAGGTCGTCACCGGGCTTCCGGCAGCACAGTGCTGGGAGGGGGGACGAGACTCCGGGCCAGCCTGGAGGCTTTCCCCAAGGAAAAGGGATGGCCAGGCTTTTCAGGCACAGAGACGGCCCAAGCAAAGAACCCGGGGCCACCAGCCTGTGGCCAAGACCTACAGAGACCTGCAGAAACACAGCTGGTCCATCCTGCCGGTCCTGCTATCGTTTTCAGCGCCCAGATCTTTTGTGATGCAGAGTGATGGAGAGAGGTGAAGAACCGTGGGAGGGGTGGGTGGCTGCATGTGGGAGCCGGGAGTTAGGGTGCTGGGAAGAAGGAGTGGTGTAGGCTGGGCTGGGCCTCATGTGGGATGCCGCCAATCACAGGAAGAGGCACTTGTTGGCTTACACCTCTCCCCAGCCCCTCCGGTTCTAAGAATCTGCTCTAAAGGAAGTGACTCTGAATATGGGGAGGGGAAGCCTCCTGTGCTTGAGGAAGTTCAGCAGCAGTAAAACCAAGGAAGGGGGGGGCTCCCAAGAGAGCCAAGGGTGGGCTGGGTCTAAGACCGGAAGTGAGGTGGAGGAGCCCGGGCCACAGGGTGCCCAGAAGGAAGAAGGCTGGGAAGACCAGATGGTATGTCAAAGGGCACAGCAGCCAACCTGGGGCTGTTCTCAGGCCAGAGAGGAGAGGAGCCGGGCAGCAAGAAGCACGAGTGCGATTGATTGAAGCAAATCATCGCAAAGCTAAAAACGTCCCCCTGGTCAATAGAGCCAGAAATGAGGCCGAGGGATGAGGGTGACCACACCCCAACCTGCTGGTCGACCTATCAGTGCTCATGTCTCTGAAGGGGCCCAGCAGACACGGGAGCCTCCCAACTGCACAGGCACATCTGAAGCTGAATTGCTGTTAATTTGTTAGGTGTGATGACAGCATCACTGTGTTTTTAAAACAGAAGCCTTGATGTGTTAGAAACGTACACTGAAGTACCGGATTTCCTTAAAACAGTTCCAGCAAAACACAAATACGAAATAGAACAGAGACACAGAGAAGGATTTCCCTGGTGGTCCATGCTGATTCCATGCTCCCGATGCAGGGGGCCCGGGGCTCAAACCCTGGTCAGGAAACCAGATCCCACATGCCACCACTAAAGATCCTGAGTGCTGCAACAAAGACACAGCGCAGCTCAATGAGCAAATGCGGTTTTTGAAATCAGTAGAAGCAACAGGTTTGGTAGAAGGTAACTTGGGCTTTTGATACAATATTCAGTATTTTCATGTATATTTGCTCTTTTCCATAAATAAAACGCTTCTTTAAATAGGGTGGGGGTGGTGGTGTAGGCATGTAGGTTTCTAAGCTGAGAGTCACTGAACGCTTCTCAAGGACCTGGCAGGGCCGTGCAGTCCGGCACACGGCAGGCAGGCTCTGGGAACCATAGGGCTGAGCTGCAGAGGCAGGCTGCTTGCCTACCCCAGGCGTGCCTTTCTCAGCTCTGCACAGGAACTAAGGTGGCTCCCGGACACGGGGCCAGAACCCAGACCCTCCCCTGAGGTCTGAGTTTAGCAGCATGGCTCAGGAGAGTTGGGACAAGCCCCAGCCTGAGGGAAAGCCTTGCAGAGGTGAGCACGGGGGACGGCCCAGCCTGCCCTTGGGAAGAGCTGCTTCTGGCCTTCTGGCTGAGGCGGGGTGATGGGCTCCCCACTGGCTGGGGCAGCGTGTGGGGTGTGCTCCCATTTGGCCCCACCCAGGGACCTGCTTGCTCTCTGGCTTCCCACCAGGCAGTGCTGAGACGATGGGGCCATCCCCGGGAACCCTTCTGCAACACGTCCTTGTGGAGCAGGAAGGGGTGAGCGCGAGGGTGCAGCACCCTCTGAGGCTGCTCTCGCCTGGCCCACCTGCTGAGGGGTGCCTGGCCTGTTCTCAGCCACCCCAGCATTGCCAGCATCGGGTCAGTGAAGAGCAACTGAAGGGACAAATGACGTCCAGCTAGAGCCCAAGCCCCGAGGCCAGAGAAAACCCCTCTCAGGTTCTGACACCTGCAGTGAGACACCAAGACTCCTTGGGGAAATGCCTTTAATGAGGACAGTTCCAGCTGGGCCTGCCCTTTGCCAGGTTACCCCAATGGATGGGGTCTAAACCTAAGGACAGTCTGCCACCGGTGAGCTGGACCAGGGTCCCCGCCCCGCCCTCACCTCCAGTCTGAGCTGCAGCCGGCCCGGCCCCTCCCTGGCCGCACCATTTCCACCTCCAGCTCTCGCTGGTCTCAGCCAGGGGAGGGGCCGGGCGCTGGGCTGGCGAGGCTGGGGCACAGGCACCTGGGGCCACGGGGCAGCCTGGGCGGGACCAGGGGCAGCCGTACCCAGCTGCTCTCCTCAGACGGGCCGCCTAGGGCCGTGCTGGCTGTTTGCAGGCGGCGCTGGGGACCCTGGCGTGTCCCGGCCCCTCATCGGGCCTGGGCAGGGCCCGCCGTGGGCCCAGGGCTGCGTCACACGTAGTCCAGCATCTCCGTCTCCATCTCGTTCTCGCTCCCGTCGGACGGCTTGAACTCCTCCTCCTCTTCCTCATCCTCCTCCTCCTCATCTTCCCCGGACTCACCGGTCAGCTGCTCTTTCCCACTGTCCGCTTTGGTCGGGCTGGAGAAGAGGGCTGGGCCCAGAGACCAGGCCGTGTGTGTCCCGACACTGGCCCCAGGCGGCCCCCACACCGGCCGTCCCTGGTCCCAGCCGGGTCCCCTGCCCCCGCCCCTCAACCCCTGGGGGGCCTGTCTACAAACTCAGGGGCCAGGGCTCCAGCTCTGGAGCTGCTCCGGGAAGTACGATGGCTGGGGGGCCGGACTCGTTTAACCAGCACCTCAGAGCAACACGGACGCCCAGGGCCCTGGGAACCTTCCCGAAGCAGCCTCGGGCAGTTCGGGACTCCAGGGGACCCCGCCGGAGTGTGCCCAAGCGGGCTTTCCTCGACTGGGCAGGAGGCTCCCACCAGGTGGTTTCCTGGGGAGCAGGTCCATGAGGGAGGCCCACGGCGCGCGGGGCGAGCGGCTCTCACCAGGCCTCTTGGAGCGGATGGTCTGGCGGATCATGAGGGACATGGTGTCCCTCAGCTCGTCTGTGGTCTTGGGGAGGCACCAGCCGTCCCGCTCGGTGCACGAGCTCTCCGCCCCGTCGTTGCGGTGAATGATTCTCTGCAGCCTGGGCGTTGGAGACAAACGTCAGGGGCGGGGGGCGTCTGCTCAAAGGTGGGGGGGGGTCTCTGCTCAAGGGTCGGGGGGAGGGGTCTGTTCAAAGGTCGGGGGTCGTCTGCTCAAAGGTTGGGTGGGGTGGTCTCTGCTCAAAGGTCTGGGGTTGGGGGGTCTCTGCTCAAAGTTCTGGGGTTGGGGGGGGTCTCTGCTCAAAGTTCTGGGGTTGGGGGGGTCTCTGCTCAAAGTTCTGGGGTTAGGGGGGTCTCTGCTCAAAGTTCTGGGGTTGGGGGGGTCTCTGCTCAAAGTTCTGGGGTTAGGGGGGGTCTCTGCTCAAAGTTCTGGGGTGGGGGTCTCTGCTTAAAGGTTCGGGGTGGGGTGGGGTCTCAGCTCACAGGTGCCAGTAAGCGGTTTTGGCAGAGCTGGCATTGTGCTCAGAGAAACAGCACTCAGAGCACGGCCCCGTGGACGAGCACGGTCGTGAAGCACATCCTTGAGAGCTGCTCATGGGACTCCAACCTGGGGTGACCTGCCCCTCCAGCCCAGCACCCCTCCCCCAGCTTTCTAAACATCACTGGGAACAGCTGGGTTAAACGTGTCTGGGAGTCTGTCGGCTCTGGGGACTGGGAACCATGTCAGGAACCCCCGTGCGGGCCACGAAGGAGGAAGACAAAGACCCTAGCCCAGTGCATCCTCTGTGCCCAGCATGGCTGGCTGCTGGGGGCAGGGTGGCCCACAGGGCCCCCAGGAAGCCGCTGCTACTCGCTCCCAGGGGCCGGCTATCTCCTGAGGGGTGACGGCGGACATGAAATGGAAGACAGGCAGGACACAGTTTGGTCCCTGGCGGTTTCTCTGCTCTGCGCCCGAGTCCCACGGTCCCCACCTCGGTACCCCTCAGGTACGTACTCCTCCACGTTCAGGTCACAGAACTGGTAGAACATCTGCCGGTATGGCGGCAAGGCCCCCTCCTGGAAGATGTAGACCGAGTCCTGGAAAGGAGCGCTGAGATGAGACGGAAAGGTCCAGGGAGCGTCCTGGGGGTGGTTGGCACTGGAGACCCCACAAGGGGTGGCTCCCCAGGACCTCTCCCAGGGCAGCGGCCTGCGCTGGCCCCAAGACCTGGCAGGCTTGGCTCTCCTCTCTGGATTCAGGTGGGTAGACAGGCCAGAAGCCGGGGCAGGTCAGTAGGACACGAGCTGTGACTCCCCTGGCACTGATGGGGGTGGAAGCAGCCAGGCCCCCCGGGACCCTTGAGCCGCCCACAAGACCAGCCAGGCGCTGCCCATGGGGAGGCCCCACTGGGATCAGGCTCTGCCTCGGCGCCTCCCTGAGGGAGGCCTCCTCCCTTCTCCTAACTGGTCATCTTAGGGAGAGTTGCAAGCCAGTTCCAGAGGTGGGGACTACGGCCTAAAACGAGACTCCTGAAGGCGGATGGCCACTCGGGCGAGGATGCGGCCTCCCACCCTGAGGAGAGGTAAGACAGATGTTGCTGGCAGATAGCTGGCCCCAACCCTCTGTGGCCGGGGACTCCTCCCCAGGCCTGGAACAGCTCACATCAGGCCTTGGGACGTCGCTGCCTCTGCTGGGTAGCTGTGCTAACGAGAGCCGGGCCTGGGAGGATGGCCCTCGTCCAGCCCACGGCTAGGCGCAGGTGGTCTGCTTTGGCTCCGGGCTCACAGCCCTCAGTCTCACCCTGCCCGGGGGGCCACAGGGACCTCAGGGCCGGACTCAGAGGGCGGCGCACAGGGCTGCTGGTGTCTGAGGCTCCTCCCTGAGACAGATGTGCCCCAGTGGTCAACACCCCCGCCCCAGGGGCTTGTATCCTGAGTTGTGTTTGGAGGCAGTGCTGGGACGTGGGAGTCGGGTGAAGGGACTGGAAGGGCAGGGCAGCCTCCGTCAGAGCCTCACAGGTGAGGCTGAGCGGGGGCAGCAGGGCCAGGCCTGCCCAGCGGAGGGGCCGCTGCTCCACCCACCCCTCACTCTCGCCCAGGCAGGCAGCCCGCAGACACCCACCTTGAGCTTGTACTTGTTGGGACTCAACTTCTGTGCACTGGCCGACCCTGAGGGGCCCAGGCCTTGCTTCAGGTCATGCATGGTGACGAGCTGGCTGGCTGCGAGGGGACCACAGCAGGGGTCTGGAATACATGGAGGTATTTCTCCCGCCCCCCAACAGCCCCCTCCCACCCTGGGACGCACTGGCCGGCAGGGCCCTGGAGTGACCCTTCGGGAGGCCCCTGCCCCTCCCGCAGTCTGGATGCCCCTGTTTCCCGGCGCCTACTCTGCAAGGGAGCCCAAGGCCCTTACTGGTCTTTTTGACGGTGATGGGGAGGCTGTAGTTGTAGGTGCTGCGCTTGGCCTTGACGGGCATGTCGCTGGGGGCGTAACCTGCCAGAGAGGGCGGGCGCGTCAGGCTAGGGGGTGCAGAGCCCCTGACAGCGCGGCCTGCACCACAGGTGCACCAGGGCTCCCAGGGGCGGCTCCTGAGAGAGGGACACAGGCCCCCGAGCTGGAGAGACAGGAGCCGCCGTGTCTCAGTGCTTGGTGTGCGGGGGACTCACCGCAGGCGGGGGATGGACACTGACCGGACGCCTGGCCTGCACGGCAGGAGCCGCAAGTAACTGTGGAAGAACAGAAGGACCACTAGAGCGGCACCACGGGGGCCAGGACAGGAGCTCGGGTCCTTGGGTCTGCGACAGCCTGCCTCCAACAAGCCCGCCGAGGGCGGAAGGCGTTTATCCTCTCCGTGCGGATCTATTCTCATTACCCAAGAGAACGCTGCAAATGCAAAGCCAGGAAGGGAAAAGGAAAGCAAAGGTTTTAGTAATGGTTTACCGTATTTCATTCCACATCGGATTCGGAAGTCAAGGACTTGATAAATCTTGGCCTCTGGGCGTTTTCGGGGGTCAAATCCAAATCGAATCCACAGGCTTCTCCAGGGGCCTGTTATCTAGAGACAGAAAGGGTGGGGGTGCGAAGTGAGGTTCAGGCCAATCCTCGGCTCCCCTGAGATGCAGGTCCAGGTGGCTGCCCACATGGGGCAGCTCAATATTCCAAGAGCTGGGGACAGGGCTCTGCAGCCCTTGCCCCCAAGCTTGCATATGTGGCTCTGTCTCCTGGGATGGGTCACTTGACCCTTCCAAACCTTGGTCTTCCTGGCAGATGGCATTTTGGGGAGGATTAAAGGAGGATTAAAGCTGAAGCTCCAATACTTTGTCCACCTGATGCGAAAAGCCGACTCACTGGAAAAGACCCAGATGCTGGGAAAGATTGAAGGCAGGAGGAGAAGGAGACAGAGAATGAGATGGTTAGACGGTATCACCGACTCAATGGACATGAGTTTGAGCAAACTCTGGGAGGTCGTCAAGGACAGGGAAGCCTGGTGTGCTGCGGTCTGTGGGGATGCAAAGAGTCAGACATGACTGAGGCTGAACAGCAACAACAAAAGGAGACAGTGACCCTGGAGCCCTTGGCATAGTGCGTGGCACAGAGGAAGAGCTTGAGAACCATCACAACTGTCCTGACGGACGGGAGGCTCTGGCCCCACAAGAGCTCTGATGGTCCTCTGTCTAGAGAGCCAAGGCTGAAAGGCAGCTTCACAAGGCCGGGTCTAGGCCCAGGAGGGACGAGCCCCCCAACCCCTGCCTGCCATCACAGTCACATTGTCTGCCTGCCCCCCCAGGGCCCCACGTTCAACCCCTGGCTGGCAGGAGCGCCTCCTCGTAGCCCCTTGGGGAGTCTTGACAATGACACTCCCATCTCCATGCCCTCTTGGACTCAGTCCAAGGTACATCTGCTGTGCACTGAAGCCCACTCGACCCGGGGAGAATGAGTGAACACAGGCGGCACTGTGGTCAGGGGCCCCAGGAGCTCTGCCATGTGCTGGCTGCAGGACGCTGGCACGTCGAGCCCCCAGGCCAAGCCTAGCATCCTCACCAGAGCAACGCCCCTGCTGCCGCGCCCGCGGAGAAAGGAGGCTGTGCGCACAGCACTCACCCTAGCCCGTCCCTGGAAAGCTCTCAGCTCAAGGCCATTAAAAAACACACAATCCCTTTACTTGCAAGTTACATGATGTCTTGAATCCCACAGTCACCCCAATGTGGCCGACGTGTGACCACGGACGCTGGGGAGGGCCTCTGCAGGGGCAGTAACGAGCCGTCCAGCGGGTGTCGGGACAGGGCGCTGCTCTTGCTGTGGCCCTGAGAGGCCACACCGGGGATCAGGACAACCCTGGCGGGAACCTACGGGGGCAGCAGGCAGACCCTTACCATGTAATAGGCCACAAAGGGCAGCAAGATCTTGAGCTTGTCGGGGTGGACGCTGATGTTGGCCTTGAGGGCGTTCCGTGACCAGATGGGACGGATGTCAAACAGCTGGAGGGTCAAAACCGAGGCTGAGAGGAGGGCAGACAGCTTCCCCGCTGGCCCCAGGGCCCCCCCGCAGGGTCTGGCCCCAGAGGCGGGGAGGCCGGTGGGGAGCCGCCTCCAAGAGCCACTGCGTGCTGGCTCGCCCGTCCCTTGAAGTGGCCTGCGCACCCAGCTCGTGCCCAGGGCGGCTGGGCCTGGTGTCCGGGAAGGACCCCGAGGGGCACCGTCCCCGTCCTTTTGCGGCTCAAAGGGTGATGAGGGAGGCAGAGAACCAGAGGCGCCAGAGCGGGGCCGCAAGGGGGACAGGCAGAGCTCCGGGACCCTGAGCAGCTCCCAAGGGCAGAGGCCTGAGCTGGGACGTGAGGAACGCCCCGGGGAAGGCCCAGCCCAGGGGAGGACTGTGGAAGGCTAGGGGGTGGAGGAGGGCCAGGGCAGGAGTGGCCCCGAACCACGAGGAGGCTGGGCTGCGAGCAGAAGACAAGGGGGGGGGGGCCTTGGAGAGTGGCCCCACGTCCCCTGACCCAGTGACTCGGGCCAGGGGGCAGGCTGCCTCCTTCCAGGGCCGCCTGGCCAGCCAATTCTAACCGGGAGGAAGGGCCGGGCCTGGCACACAGCAGGTACCCCAGCTGATGTGCCCGGGCCAATGACTGGAGGAAGGAAGTTTCTGGGACCCTGGAGCTCCAGGCTGCAGTCACGCCCGGACAGCGCTGACCCCCAGGGGACCTCGGAGGAGGCTGAAGAACCACTTTCAGCCTTGGTAAGGCAGGGCTTACACTGGCAGAGCTTTAGACATGGCATCTGGAGGTAAACGGTTCCCAAGAGTTAATAAAGGAGTCTGAAACAAGCATGGGGCCCAGTGGGTAAACAGGGGGCAGCCTGGGCAGAGGCGGCCCGCAGGGGCAGGGCGCACCTTCCTCAGCTCCTCCTCCACTTTGTGGTCCACAGGGTTGGTGCAGACCTTCTTCCACGTCTGGACCGCAGCCTCCATCGGCCGCTCGGGCACCTCGTCCCCCTCAAAGTTGACAAAGATGGCGTTGTGGGGGCGCCGGGCCCTGCTCAAGCCGATCAGGTTCTCGCCCGAGATGGCGGGGTTGGTGTAGCCTTCCCTAGGGGCAGAGAGAGGGGTGAGGGCAGGAATGCCAGGCGTGGGCCGAGCTGGACACGGGCAGCCCACGTCTGGGTGCTTCCCCTGGAACCTGGGTGAGGGGAGGATCTTGGTGCCAGCCGGGGAAGAAGGGGCAGCGAGTCTGAGAGCTCAGGGAGGCTCTGAAGCTGGGCCAGGCCCAAAGTCCCAGAGGCTGGTGAGCTCACAGCCACATCGAGTTGTCACGGCACCATCCAGCCAGCGAAAAGCTGGAAACAGCCCAGCGCCCGTCAGGCGGGGAGGGTGGAATAAGCGGAGGTGTGGCCACATGGGAACCATGGATCCTGTCAGCTGTGCTCACGGACATCCACAGCTCACTCATCTAACCCTCGAGACAGTCCTTCCGTCTTTCCATAATGAAGGACCCAACTTCCACAAGTCCCTGAGGCCACGGGGGTTGGAGACCTGCTTGAGTCAGAGCTCAAGGTGGCAGAGCTGGGATTCCAGCCCAGAGAGGCTGGGGGGCGCGGGGGGCGCGGGTGGTGGTGGCACCGACCGCTGTCCAGCCGCTTGCGACAGAGCCTGAGTCCCTGACTTGGAAGCATCTCAATGAAACTGCGGTGAAGGGAGGACGGACACTACCAAACTGTCTCGTCACAGAGCACGGAGTCTAACAGGACTCTGCTTCCACTGCAAGGGACACAGGTTCCATCTCTGGTCAGGAACTAAGATCCTGCAAACTGTGGTGTGGCCAAGAATAAAAATAATTTTTTAAAAAGGGCTCTGTACAGCAGAAACCAATACAATATTGTAAGGCAATTATCCTTCAACCAAAAACAAACAAAAAACAAACAAAGCACTCCGTTGCCAGCAACTGTGCTGGGCCTGCTTTATAAGCACGAACACACAGGGCCAACGCTTCTCAGGGGCTCCGAGTGCCTCCCTCTGGCAGAGCGTGCGGCCTCGCTGAAGTGAGGGGCAGCCCCAGGGACCCCCAGACGCCCCCATCAGCTCCCACAGCTGCCATCACATGGCCACTTCCACACCATCCAGGCCCCAGCCCAACCCACCCAACTATTTTGAAGCACTTTTCAAAGTACATCCTGGTTGTCAGACAGGGGATTACTCCCTTTCAAATCTGTTTCTGATCACCTTTGTTTTCCATGAGTTCACACTTCCTGCCTATTTACAAAGAACAATGTGATTTTTCACATTGGGAAACAGAATTACAAAGACGGGATCAAACCTGTGCCTTTTTTCAAAAGTGTGACTCCATCTGAAACCCCCAGAATGTTGTCCAGTTTTCAAAGACACCTCCCTGAAGACCCGGACATCCGAGCAGGAAAGCCCCTGGCGGCCCCTCCGGGCCAGGCGGCAGCTGCAGGGAGAGGGTCCCTGCCTGTCTGTCTCTGCTGGCTCCCCCTACCTCAACCACCTCAAGGAGGAGAGAACCCCCCCGTCAGGGGTCCCCGGGTCATCTAGGAAGTTGAACCTCCCTGGACCAGGGCAGGCCAGTGAGGTGGATGCCAGGCCTCCTCAGCCAGTCCTCAGTACCCAGGAAGGTCAGCAGAGCAGAAAAATCGATAATGGCCCTGGGAGAAAAGGCAGGCTCTTTCCATGTGCCGGAAAATCGATAAACCACATGGGAGAAAAAAAGGGCCCGTGGGTCCCAGGGCAGCTGGCTTTCCACCCCAGCCCCCCTCCCAGAGGTTGGGGGACAGCTGTCTGCTGGCCCCAGGGGACAGAGGAGTGACTCCAATGCCGCCAGCCAGCGCCAGGGCCAGCAATGTGGGGGGAGGGCGCGCTCTAGTTTCTTCTTGGACATATTTGTGTTTGTTGCTGACTTAAGAGTAAAATGTTTGTAGGGGGGAAATAATTAAAACATTTTAGAAATATGCAAATTTTAAAAATTAAAACTCTTATATCGAGTATAATATACACACAGAAAACTCCGTCACTGCACAGGCTAGAGTTTTCGGCGGGAGGGGATGGACTTCATTCTTTTTAGTTACACGTGTATAAGGTTTGGTCTTTTCTAACAAGTAGTCTACTCCTGCGATCAGAAAACAGGGTGAGGGGGTGGGATGATGGGCTCAACAGGCCTGAGAGACGGTGACCCTCGCCTGGCTCTCGAGTCACCTTGGAGACACGGAGCAGCTGAGAGGCCTGGGCCTGGGTGACGCCGAGGACGCTGTTAACATTCACTCGTTCTGCGGACGGTGCTGTGGCTACCTTAGTCCTTCCCGTCAGAGATGCACACCGACTTGTTTCTGGAGGACGCGCTGCGATGCCGGGGTGGCGGAGGGTGAGAGGAAACCAGCAGCGGAAGGCTGCTGATGGCTGAAACTGGTGACGTGGGTAGGGGTCCAGACAGCCCCGCCTCTCCTTTTGGAACTCCACAGAAGGCATTTTTTAAAGGAAGAGAACAATTCCCCTTTCTCTTCAGGGCAGAATCTAAGCTCCTCCGTGGGGTCTGCGGGACCCTCACCCACCAGTCTCCTGGCTTTGGGGACAATGCCCCTAGATCAGTCCTCTGCACCGGCCAACGGCAGCACCCAGGTCTGGTACGCCCTCTCTCCCCCGCCCGGCTCTGTCTGAAAGGCCACCCCCCCCGCCCAGTCCTCCCTGATGCCCCACTCACGGTCCACAACAGCCCACTCCCCACTTGTCCCCTGTAAGACACACGCCTGCCCACTGGCCCCCGCCGCCCACTCATTCACCCCACGTGCCTGCCGGCTCCCCAGCTGGGCCCGTACAGAACCGCCTCTGTTGTGTTCCCTCCGACCCTGGCTCCAGGGAGACCTGGGCCGTGCCAGGCAGTGAGCGCTCGTTGATGGAAATACTTGATGGAAAGGAAGGTTCTCGTCCTTCCGCCCCTCCAGAGATAACTGTCTGGGCCCAATCTCCCCAGTCTTTCCAGGCTTCTGTTATCACTCAGTTTATCCTTATAGCCATGTAGTCTGCTCTAGGGAGGTTCTCTGGACATGAGCCCCGTCGGCCCATGGAGCAGGCTCTGGTAAAGGCAGTGTGGTCTTCCCTGGCACAGACAGGCTGTCATTTAATAACTACATGGCCCCTATTCGTGGACTGGCTTGCCACTCGCTTGTCCACTTTATCACACTCGGCCAGCGCTCACTGCTCTGAGTATTTCCAGGGGCTTCCGTCATGCAGCTCTCTAACGATGCAGAGACATGGGGACTGTTAGTTACTATTGCTATCAGGCGGAGAGGCTGGAGCAGGAGGTCGGGGCTCTTGTGGGATCACAGGTCCAGGACCTGAACACAGGCCCCGCCGGCCCGGGCTCTCCCACCACACCAGGTTCTCCCAGCTTCCTGCCCACAACCAGCCAGGACACGCTCTCGTCAGCATATTATCTTTGAGCACCGAGGTGGGAATCACTATGGGATAAATTCCTACAGGAGGAACCACTTGGTGGACTGGAAAGAACACTTAAAACCACAGCAGGGGAATTCCCTGGTGGTCCAGTGGTTAGGACTCTGTACTTCCACTACAGGGAACACGGGTTCGATCCCTGGTCAGGAAACTAAGATCCCCTAAGCCACGTGGTACGGCCAAACTTAAAATAAAACAAAACTGTAACAGACTCTGCAAGGTCGCTCTCCAAACAAGTCAGCCAACCTCGTTCTCGGCACTCCCGGGAAGGAGGTGTCCGTCTCTCCATACTCTAAGGTACACACTTTTGGCGATGGGTCAGCAAGTCCTGAGACGACATCTTGATTGACATTCCATGGTGTGGGGACAGCCCTAAGCAAGGCCTCTGGGTGGGACGCAGGGACCAGGGCAGGTTTCTGACTCCCCTGGTCACCGGCTGCTCTGCTTTTGGAGGCGCTGGGGTCAGGGGCCGCCCTGGTCCCCTGACCCGTGAGTGGCAGAGTCCAGCCCTCTGAGCACAGGGCCCTCACCCCGAATCCCGATGCTGCGGGGCGGCGGCCAAGGGAGGCACTCACCGGTGCTGTGTCTCTGGGCGGTAGTAGTAGTCCACCGGCGTGTCCAGCCTGGAGAAGATGGGCGGGGGGATGTAGAGCGGCAGGTCCTGGTGGAAGAAACTCTCCTTCTGGGGCTTGAGCATGAGCACCTTGTCGTACATGGACATCTGCCTGCCATCCGCCTCCGTGTGCACTGCCAGGTACTGGAAGTCGGACATTCCTGGGGAGGAAGGCGGACAGATGGCAGATGCCCTTTAACACCGCCCAGGCACTGGCAGCTGCCACACAAGGCCCACATCTGCTTGGGGCGCTAAGGGGGCCTTGCGGGAGAGGATGCCGGGCAGGAGTGGCAGGAGCTGAAACAACCCCTGCCTTGAGTCGCTTCTGGGAGCTCGGCCCCGGGTGCCGAATTACCTGGAGAGGCATTATTTGGGGGGGGCGGGGGGAGCAGTTACACGACACTGAGGATGGAGTCAAGGTCGGGAATGCGTGAGCCGCACCGTGCACGTGCCGAGATGTCGCACCTCTAGCAAGCCCCAGGTGAGGCCAATGCTGCCGGTCCGGGACACACACTGAGCGGGGAGGTGCCGGCTCAGTTAGAGAGAGGCAAAACGCGTCACGGGGAGAGCCCCATCCCAGGAAGGACAGTCCTCTCTGGTGAAGACACATTCCACCAGCGATGGACGTTCAAAACGCCCACCGTGTGGGGATCCGAAGACCTGTTTTAGTCTTTGCACACTTTCTATTCTTCCTTTCCAGTCTTTTGGTTTCTTCAGTTTCTATCTTAGAACCGCAGCTGCTACTACAGACACATCCAGACTTATTAGTTATTTGCCAAGTGCTTCCCGTGTGCACGAACCAGCCCTCTAAGAGCACCATCCCCCGAATCCCCATGGGGGGCTACGGGACTCAGGGCTCCCACTGCCAGACAAGCAGACCCAGGAAGGCTCAGGCAGGCATGACTCCCCTCCCTACCCCGCACGCCTCATCCCTGTGAGGACCCCGAGGGAGACATCTAGTTGGCTGAGAGGTCAAAGGACATGAGGTCCCTCAAAGGGGTTGAGGTGATCTGGGAAGGGTTCAGACGGGAGACAAGACCAGCAGCGGTCAAGACTCAAAGGTCCCCAAAATACGAGGGAGGGGGTGGGGTTGAAAATTGGAAGCCTGTGGACCTTTTTCTTTGGCCCCACAAAATGGCTTTAAACACTAGATTTCTCAGAGAACTCCAGTGGCCAAGAGCCCACGGTCCACAGGGAGCTGCCGGCAGGAGTGAGGGCAACCTGCCTCCTGGACAGGGCCCACTGTCTGCCCCCATCTGCACACCTGGGCACAGCCTGGCCCCCTTTATGTGCGGATGATCCACGCAGCCCCCGCAGGCATGAGGGACACAGGCCCGGAAATAACCCAGCGCAGGAAGAATGCATTTCGCGGTCACCTTGAAATTTGAAGACGGTGGAGACGACTCCAAGGCTCTCTATGTCGTACGTGACCTGTGGGCGAGCCTCAGGCCCCAGCGCCCCGCTCTGTCGCCTGGTCTTCCGCTTGATCCGGAGCAGCAGGCTGTTGGTACTGAAGCGGTTGGCACACACAGGGTGGCAGTAGGGGTCCTTGGGCCGGAAGTAAAGCTCCAGCCTCTTGGTGGCATCTGCGTAGATCTGCGGTGAGGCCAAAGGAGACAGTGATGTGGAGGCCGGCTGAGCAGTGGGCAGCTCCTCCCTCAGTGAAGGCCCGATGGGGACCCAGGAGGCTTTTTCTGTTTTGTGTTCTGGGGTTTTATTTCCCAAAAGATTCATTTTCCAAACCCAAGGATCTCAGCTTTCATCTGGTAGAGAACATGAGGACAGCCTCTTCCTTTCTAAAGCTTCCCTGGTGGCTCAGATGGTAAAGAGTCTGCCTGCAATGCGGGAAACCTGGGTTCATTCCTGAGTTGGGAAGATCCCCTAGAGAAGGGAAAGGCTACCCACGCCAGTATTCTTGCCTGGAGCATCCCATGGACAGAGAAGTCTGGTGGGCTATAGTCCATGGCGTTGCAAAGAGTTGGACAAGACTGTGCGACTAACTCCTTCTTCTAAAAGGTTGTAAAGCGGCAAAGTTGGAGACAATAACTGCCAGTTAAGCAAAGCCTCATCAGTGCAGGGAACGGCCATTCTTCCAGCAGCACTTCATGGAGGTATTACCCCCACGTCACCATGGAGAGTCTGGGTGGGAGCCGCGTGACTTGTCTAGAGTTAGGAACTACCCACCCCAAAGGGAACCAGTAATCAGCCTCATATACAAATGTTTCTAGGTCCAAAGGAGATGAAATCAATAAGTAACAAGCACTTTGGCCCTGACTCATGTGGCTTCTCCTTTCCAGGCCTCGGTTCCTTCTCCTTAAAATGGTAACAGGAGTACCTACTCCTCAGATTCTTACGATGACTAAATGAACATATATGTAAGGTGCTTAGCCTGGCACCTAAGTCATGGTAAACACTCTACCTGTGTCATCCATACAGGAATGCCTGTCCCACATGGGGTAAGAGGGAACAGTAAGCGTCAGTTGTGTGCATGTGAAAGTACCAACAACATCCCCTAGGCCAAGGTCACCTACCTGCTGGCGCCCCAACACCCTTCGCAGGTGTTCAGGAAGCGTCTAGGGAAAGAAGGTTAAAAAGAGCCCCTATCATCATGGGATAGGTCTATTAGACTGCTGTGCCCGGAACGACACTAGATGTGGGCCTGGCACTGAGAAGGTGCATAAGAAACAGGAATGGAATGAATGAATGACCAGTCTTTTCCCTGAAGGGCTCACCCAGTACCTGTGTGCAGATATCGCTGGAGTTGGCAGGAGTACAGACGCTGTCAGAGCCACAGAATAGTCAGTAAATCAGGGTAAAAGAACAAGACGTGACCGATGGGGCCTCTACAAGCCTCCTGTGCTCATTACGGGTTCAAGGTTTTCCAATATTCACAAAGGATGAGGAAGCAGGGTTAAGAGCTCATACTTCAGAAGGAGGCATGTGTGTGTTTAAATTCCCACTGTGCTATGTAGGAGCTTGCTTGACCCAACTTTTCTTCCTGTGTCTTTACCTAAAAAATGGGAATAATAATGGCACCTAACTCACAGAACTGTGTTTGGGTGTCTCCTGTGGCGCTACGGGTCAGCAGTGTCCTGCCGCAGGGGCAGGAGCTCTGGGTGCAGCAGACCTGGGTATGGCATAAGCCCTCTTGGAGGAGGTCGCCATTAACCCATCATAGAGCTGCCAGAACTTACACAGGACTGGGAAATAGACTCCTGGAGGGCACAAACAGAAACTTGTGTGCATCAGGACCCAGGAGAAAGGAGCAGTGACTCCACAAGAGACTGACCCGGACTTGCCCAGGAGTGTCCAGGGGTCTTCAGGGGAGGCATGGGTTCGTGGTGGCCTGCTGCAGGGTTGGGGGCATTGAGTGTAGCAGTGCATGCATGGGACCTTTGGAAGGAGGTCACCATTATCTTCATTACCTCCACCATAGTTTGGCCCCAGGTAAATAACAGGGAGGGAACACAGCCCCACCCATCAACAGAAAATTATATTAAAGATTTACTGAGCATGGCCCTGCCCATCAGAACAAGACCCAGTTTCCCCCTCAGTCAGTCTCTCCCATCAGGAAGCTTCCATAAGCCTCTTATCCTTCTCCATCAGAGGGCAGGCAGACTGAAAACCACAATCACAGAAAACTAACCAATCTGATCACATGGACCACAGCTTGTCTAACTCAATGAAACTATGAGCCATGCTGTATAGGGCCACCCAAGACAGATGGGTCATGGTGGAGAGTTCTGACAAAATGTGGTCCACTGGAGAAGGGAATGGCAAACCACTTCAGTATTCTTGCCTTGAGAACCCCATGAACACTTTAGTTCAGTTGCTCAGTCATGTGCGACTCTTTGCAACCCCATGGACTGCCACACGCCAGGCCTCCCTGTCCATCACCAACTCCCAGAGTTTACTCAAACTCATGTACATTGAGTTGGTGATGCCATCCAACCATCTCATCCTCTGTCGTCCCCTTCTCCTCCTGCCTTCAATCTTTCCCAGCACCAGGGTCAAATGAGTCAGCTCTTCACATCAGGTGGCCAAAGGACTGGAGTTTCAGCTTCAACATCAGTCCTTCCAATGAACACCCAGGACTGATCTCCTTTAGGATGGACTGTTTAGATCTCCTTGCAGCCCAAGGAACTCTCAAGAGTCTTCTCCAACACCACAGGATAAACATTATGAAAAGGCAAAAAGATAGGACACTGAAAGATAAATTCCACAGGTCGGTAGGTGCCCAATATGCTACTGGAGATCAGTGGAGAAATAACTCCAGAAAGAATGAAGAGACAGAGCCAAAGCAAAAACAACACCCAGTTGTGGAGGTGACTGGTGATAGAAGCAAAGTCCAAAGCTGTAAGAAGCAGTCTTGCATAGGAACCTGGAATGTTAGGTCCATGAATCAAGGCAAATTGGAAGTGGTCAAACAGGAGATGGCAAGAGTAAATGTTGACATTTTAGGAATCAGAGAACTAAAATGGACTGGAATGGGTCAATTTAACTCAGATGACCATTATATCTACTACTGTGGGCAAAATTCCTTAGAAGAAATAGAGTAGCCCTCAGAGTCAACAAGAGTCTGAAATGCAGTACTTGGATGCAATCTCAAAAATGACAGAAGGATCTCTGTTTCCAAGGCAAACCATCCAATATCACAGTAATCCAAGTCTATGCCCCGACCAGTAATGCTGAAGAAGCTGAAGTTGAACGGTTCTATGAAGTCCTACAAGACCTTTTAGAACGAACACCCCCAAAAAGATGTCCTTTTCATTATAGGGGATTGGAATGCAAAAGTAGGAAGTCAAGAAATACCTGGAGTAACAGGCAAATTTGGCCTTGGGGTACAGAATGAAAAAAGGCAAAAGCTAATAAAGTGTTGCCCAGAGAACGCACTATCATAGCAAATACCCTCTTCCAACAACACAAGAGAAGACTCTACACTTGGTCATCACCAGATGGTCAATACCAAAACCAGACTGATGATATTCTTTGCAGCCAAAGATAGAGAAGCCCTATACAGTCAGCAAAATCAAGACCAGAAGCTGACTGTGGCTCAGATCATGGACTCCTTATTGCAAATTCAGACTTAAATGGAAGAAAGTAGGGAAAACCACTAGACCATTCAGGTATGACCTAAATCAAATCCCTTATGATTATACAGTGGAAGTGAAAAACAGATTCAAGGGATTAGATCTGATAGACAGAGTGCCTAAAGAACTATGGACGGAAGTTTGTGACACTGTTCAAAACCATCCCCAAGAAAAAGAAATGCAAAAAAGCAAAGTGGCTGTCTGAGGAGGCCTTACAAATAGCTGTGAAAAGAAGAGAAGTGAAAAGCAAAGGAGAAAAGGAAAGATATACCCATTTGAATGCAGAGTTAAAATGAATAGCAAGGAGAGATAAGAAAGCCTTCCTCAGTGATCAGTGCAAAGAAACAGAGGAAAACAATAGAATGGGAAAGACTAGAGATCTCTTCAAGAAAATTAGACATACCAAGGGAACATTTCATGCAAAGATGGGCTCAATAAAGGACAGAAATGGTAGGGACCTAACAGAAGCAGAAGATATTAAGAAGAGGTGACAAGAATACACAAAAGAACTATACAAAAAAGATCTTCAGGACCCAGATAACCAGGATGGTGTGATCACTCACCTTGAGCCAGACATCCTGGCATGTGAAGTCAAGTGGGCCTTAGGGAGCATCACTACAAACAAAGCTAGTGGAGGTGATGGAATTCCAGTTGAGCTATTTCAAATCCTAAAAGATGATGCTGTGAAAGTGCTGCACTCAATATGCCAGCAAATTTGGAAAACTCAGCAGTGGGCACAGGACTGGAAAAGGTCAGTTTTCATTCCAATCCCAAAGAAAGGCAATGCCAAAGAATACTCAAACTACCGCACAATTGAACTCATCTCACCCGCTAGCAAAGTAATGCTCAAAATTCTCTAAGCCAGGCTTCAACAGTATGTGAACCATGAACTTCCAGATATTCAAGCTGGATTTAGAAAAGGCAGAGGAACCAGAGATCAGATTGCCAACATCTGTTGGATCATCAAAAAATCAAGAGAGTTCCAGAAAAACATCTACTTCTGCTTTGTTGACTACACCAAAGCCTTTGACTGTGTGGTTCACAAAGAGTTGGACACGACTGAGCAACCGAACTGAAATGAACTCACTAGATGGTTGTGAAGATTCAATCATGCATTCAAACAGTATTTTGGGAGCAGGCACAATTATGGATGTTCAGATAACGAGAGTGATCAAGAGAGACAAGGACCCACGAGAGCTGATCGTCTCAGAATCAAGGGTCCAAGACAGACAATAAAGACTTTAAAACACAACTTCAGATTGGAAATAGTGGGTGAACTGCTAGCAGCCACTTTAGTAAGGGCAGTCAAGGAAGGACTCTCTAAAGAAGAGACACTGGTGCATTCAAGTCACTGACATACAGCTTTGCACAAAGTAAAGAATTCATCCCACCTCCACTGTTTGCTGGGTGAACTTGAACAAGCTGTTTTTCAGTTTTCCTGTAAAATTTGGACAACGACAGTCCCTACCTGGCAGGGTTCTGATGCGATGCGAATGTAGGTAAAGAACGTAGAAATATAGCTGGTGCAGAATAAATTTGCAGGAGACCCGGGTTCGATCCCCGGGTTGGGAAGTTCCTCTGGAGAAGGGACTGGCAATCCACTCCAGTATTCTTGCCTGGAGAATTCCGTGGACAGAAGAGAAGCCTGGCGGGCTACAGGCCGTGGGGTCGCAGAGAGTCGGACACGACTGAGGGACTAACGCACACACAGTACTGCTCTTTAATAAGATAATCCTTCCTCCCCTTCTCAGGTAGGTCTGTTGTTGTGTCGCTCGGTCGGGTCCGCCTCGTTGCGACCCCTGGACTGCAGCCCACCGGGCTCCCCCGTCCCTGGGACTTCCCAGGCAAGAACACTGGGCCACCAGGGCAGCCCCTGTCCCCTCAGATCCTAGGGAAATCAGTCCACGCCGGCAGCCGCAAAGGCAGACCCCCGCCCCGGGGCCGCTCCAGAGCCGGCCGGAGCTCCGCCGCCGCGGCGGTCTCAGACCCCTCCCGGGGCGGTCTCGCCCCGCAGCCGCAAAGGCAGACCCCCGCCCCGGGGCCGCTCCAGAACCGCCTGGAGCTCCGCCGCCGCGGCGGTCTCAGACCCCTCCCGGGGTGGTCTCGCCCCGCAGCGCAGCCCCGCGGCTCGGCGCTCCCCTAGAGCCTCCCCGCTGCTCACCCGGGACACGCCTTCCTCGCCGCCCAGAGTCCGCAGCATCTTGGGCACGTCGCGCACCACGCCCGGGTACTCCACACACACCATGCGCCTCTCGCGCCGCAGCTCCACCGGGATGGCGGCGCCCGGCCGAGCGTCCGCCGCCGCCGCCATCCCAGTCCAGTCAGGCCCACCGGGGAGTCGGAGGGAAAACGTCCCCTCCACGCGCTCCTGGAAGCCTCGTCTCAATGGTTCCGCGAAGGAATCGTTCCGGGGTCCCCTCCCCGCTCGTGTGTCGTCTATATCCCTGAGTTCCGTGAGGCTCGAAGGCCTCGAGGAGGACGCAGCCGACGAGAAAGCCCGAGGATGGGCGGCAAACGACCGCGCGGAACTCTGCGTTTGTGTGTAAAACAATAAGCTGAGGCGCCCGAAGGGCGGGGTAGATGCCAATCTCATCAACCAACCCGCGAGGGACCCGGAGAACGTGTAAGATACGCCCAGTGAGACTTGGGCCAATGAGAACCCGAGGGGCCCGCCCAGCCGTTTAGCCAATGAGGAGCCGAGAGGAAGCCAGGTTCCGGCCCCCTCCTTCCGGTTACCTTTCAGCCAATAACAAACCACTCATCGGAGGGTCCCCGCCCCTTCCTCGAATTCCTCCCACTGTGAGCTCGAGGGCGGGTTCGAGGCGGACTTCCGGTGTGTTGTCTTTCGGGGGTCAGGTCCCAGTAATGACTTGGTTTCCGGACCCGCACCTCAGGAGGTTTCTTAGGGGGCTGGGACCCTCCCAACTCCTGCTGCCCTCCGAGGACAGAAGCCACGAGGAGTTCAGCCCGGAAATGGCGAGAGCGAGAGGATTGTGCTTTGAGGGTTTTTTTTTTTGCCATTCTGCGCGCCTTTCAGGATCTCAGCGTTCGGGTGAAAGCCCAGAAGAAGCCTAAAATCTCCGCTAGGTCGCCGGGGAACTCGCGGGGATTGCGCCTTGAGTGCCCGTCCGCCTCACACACGAAAACCTGGAAGCGCCGCCCACCCATCCCCACTCACGCCCCAGCTCCGGCAGAATGCAGGCGTCTGGCCTTTGTTTCCTGAGTTATTTAGCGCCTGTTGTGAAGGGTTAAGTGAGCAGCTGTGCGGAAGACCCCGAACCAAGGGGCCGGGGGCCACTCTAGAGAATTACGAGGACAAAACTGTAGGCAAAAAAGTGTGTGTGGTGCGGGGAGATGAAGGGTCAGAAGTGGACATAGGCCAGACAGATCCGGAAAAGGACATACCTAACAGATTGGCTTTTTCTGAGTGCGATGGAGCACCCTTGAGGGGTTTTATGCAGGGAGTGCTAGAATCTGACTTCAGTTCAGTTCAGTCGCTCAGTCGTGTCCTATTCTTTGCAACCCCATGAACCGCAGCACGCCAGGCCTCCCTGTCCATCACCAACTCCCAGAGTTTACCCAAACTCATGTCCACTGAGTCAGTGATGCCATCCAGCCATCTCATCCTCTGTCGTCCCCTTCTCCTCCTGCCCTCAATCCTTCCCAGCATCAAGGTCTTTCCAAATGTGTCAGTTCTTCCCATCAGGTGGCCAAAGGATTGGAGTTTCAGCTTCAACATCAGTCCTTCCAGTGAACACCCAGGACTGATCTCCTTTAATATGGACTGGTTGGATCTCCTTGCAGTCCAAGGGACTCTCAAGAGTCTTCTCTAACACAACACTTCAAAAGCATCAATTCTTCGGTGCTCAGCTTTCTTTATGGTCCAACTCTCACATCCATACATGACTACTGGAAAAACCATAGCCTTGATTAGACGGACCTTTGTTGACAAAGTAATGTCTCTGTTTCTCAATATGCTGCCTAGGTTGGTCATAACTTTCCTTCCAAGGAGTAAGCGTCTTTTAATTTCATGGCTGCAAGCACCATCTGCAGTGATTTTTGGAGCCCCCCAAAATAGTCTTACACTGTTTCCACTATTTCCCCATCTATCTGCCATGAAGTGATGGGACCGGATGCCATGATCTTAGTTTTCTGAATGTTGAGCTTTAAGCCAACTTTTTCACTCTGCTCTTTCACTTTCATCAAGAGGCTCTTTAGTTCTTCTTCACTTTCTGCCATAAGGGTGGTGACATCTGCATATCTGAGGTTATCGATATTTCTTCCGGCAATCTTGATTCCAGCTTGTGCTTCCTCCAGCCCAGCGTTTCTCATGATGTACTCTGCATATAAGTTAAATAATCAGGGTGACAATATACAGCCTTGACGAACTCCTTTTCCTATTTGGAGCCAGTCTGTTCCATGTCCAGTTCTAACTGTTGCTTCTTGACCTGCATACAGATTTCTCAAGAGGCAGGTCAGGTGGTCTGGTATTCCTATCTCTTTTAGAATTTTCCACAGTTTATTGTGATCCACACAGTCAAAGACTTTGGCATAGTCAATAAAGCAGAAATAGATGTTTTTCTGGAACTCTCTTGCTTTTTCGGTGATCCACAGGATGTTGGCAATTTGACCTCTGGTTCCTCTGCCGTTTCTAAAACCAGCTTGAACATCTGGAAGTTCACAGTTCACGAGAAGAGATACCCCATGTCCAAGGTAAGAAAAACCCAAGTAAGACGGTAGGTGCTGAGAGAGGGCATCAGAGGGCAGACAGACTGAATCGACAATCACAGGCAACTAGCCAATCTGATCACATAGACCACAGCCTTGTATAACTCAATGAAACTAAGCCATGCCATGTGGGGCCACCCAAGACGGACGGGTCATGGTGGAGAGGTCTGACAGAATGTGGTCCACTGGAGAAGGGCATGGCAAACCACTTCAGTATTCTTGCCTTGAGAACCCCATGAACAGTATGAAAAGGCAAAAAGATAGGACACTGAAAGAGGAACTCCCCAGGTCAGTAGGTGCCCAAAATGCTACTGGAGATCAGTGGAGAAATAACTCCAGAAAGAATGAAGGGATGGAGCCAAAGAAAAAACAACACCCAGCTGTGGATGTGACTGGTGATAGAAGCAAAGTCTGATGCTGTAAAGAGCAATATTGCATAGGAACCTGGAATGTTAGGCCCATGAATCAAGGCAAATTGGAAGTGGTCAAACAGGAGATGGCAAGAGTGAACGTCGACATTCTAGGAATCAGAGAACTAAAATGTACTGGAATAGGTGAATTTAACTCAGATGACCATTATATCTACTATAATGGTCAGGAATCCCTTAGAAGAAATGGAGTAGCCATCATGGTCAACAAGAGTCCGAAATGCAGTACTTGGATGCAATCTCAAAAACGACAGAATGAGCTCTGTTCGTTTCTAAGGCAAACCATTCAATATCACGGTAATCCAAGTCTATGCCCCGACCAGTAACGCTGAGGAAGCTGAAGTTGAACAGTTCTATGAAGACCTACAAGACCTTTTAAAACTAATACCCCCCAAAAGATGTCTTTTTCATTATAGGAGACTGGGATGCAAAAGTAGGAAGTCAAGAAACACCTGGAGTAACAGGCAAATTTGGCCTTGGAGTACAGAATCTGACTTATGCATATAAAAGACTCTGGCCATTGTGTAGAGAATAGACCAGAAAAGGCAAAAGTGGATTCAGATAAACTAACAAAATAAAGTGAAAATCTCTCAGTCGTGTCTGACTCTTTGTAACCAGTCCATGGAATTCCTCAGGCCAGAATACTGGTGTGGGTAGCCTTTCCCTTTTCCAGAGGATCTTCTCGACCCAGGGATCGAGCCCAGGTCTTCTGCATTGCAGGCAGATTCTTTACTAGCTGAGCCACAAGGGAAGTCCAAGAATACTGGCGTCGGTAGCCTATCCCTTCTCTGGGGATCTTCCTGACGCAGGAATTGAACCAGGGTCTCCTGCTTTGCAGGAAGATCCTTAACCAACTGAGCTATCAGGGAAGCCCAAACTAGCAGAGAGGCTGCATAATCCAGGCAAAGGATGCTGCTTGGGACCAAGGAAGTGGCAGTGAGAATGGGAAGGAGGGACTGGATTTGAGGATATTAAAGGAGATAAAAATCAGAGCAAGGGGCCCCTTGGATATGGATACCCCAAGATTCTGAAGTGACTTCTGAGTCAAAAGACTACCTTTTTTAGTCTAGATGGATTTAAGAAGTTCAAATAAATACCACAGAAATATGGTTTTAAAAGAAAGATGTGTAATCCAAGAGTGAGATACATGTCATTGGCTGGGAGCCCCGAGACTTTGAAAGGACGGCCCCTCTGAGAATACAGGAGTCAACCAAGAGTACGTGGCAGACGAGCCAGAGGAGGGTGAACGTGAGGACTTGCAGTCCCTGACCTACCTTGTTCTGTGGGAACTTTCATATTCTGTCACCAAAGAAGGATCGACGCTGTGAGGCCAGGATAATACTCCAGACTTTCCCATGCCTTTGATAGGGACAGCACGCCCCATTAGGGAATAGTAGATACAGCGGGAACTTCAGTGGGATTTGGGAGACCGCAGAAAGACTAATTCACAGCTTACAAGTAGCTGTGAAAAGAAGAGAAGCGAAAGGCAAAGGAGAAAAGGAAAGATATACCCATTTGAATGCAGAGTTCCAAAGAATAGCAAGGAGAGGTAAAAAAGCCTTCCTCAGTGATCAGTACAAAGAAATAGAGGAAAACAATAGAATGGGAAAGACTAGAGATCTCTTCAAGAAAATTAGAGATACCAAGGGAACATTTCATGCAAAGATGGGCTCAATAAAGGACAGAAATGGCAAGGACCTAACAGAAGCAGAAGATATTAAGAAGATGTGCCAAGAATACACAGAAGAACGTACAAAAAAGATCTTCACCAGACAATCACGGTGGTGTGATCATTCACCTAGAGCCAGACATCCTGGAATGTGTAGTCAAGTGGGCCTTAGGAAGCATCACTACGAACAAAGCTAGTGGAGGGGATGGAATTCCAGTTGAGCTATTTCAAATCCTAAAAGATGATGCTGTGAAAGTGCTGCACTCAATATCCCAGCAAATTTGGAAAACTCAGCAATGGCCACAGGACTGGAAAAGGTCAGTCTTCATTCCAATCCCAAAGAAAGGCAATGCCAAAGAATACTCAAACTACTGCACAATTGCACTCATCTCACCCGCTAGCAAAGTAGTGCTCAAAATTCTTTAAGCCAGGCTTCAACAGTACATGAACCGTGAACTTCCAGATGTTCAAGCTGGATTTAGAAAAGGCAGAGGACCCAGAGATCAAATTACCAACATCCTCAGGATCATTGAAAGAGCAAGAGAGTTCCAGAAAAATATATATTTCTGCTTTATTGACTATGCCAAAGCCTTTGTGTGGATCACAATAAACTGTGGAAAATTGTGAAAGAGATGGGAATACCAGACCACCTGACCTGCCTCTTGAGAAATCTGTATGCAGGTCAGGAAGCAACAGTTAGAACTGGACATGGAACAACAGACTGGTTCCAAATAGGAAAAGGAGTGCGTCAAGGCTGTATATTGTCACCCTGATTATTTAACTTATATGCAGAGTACATCATGAGAAACGCTGGGCTGGAAGAAACACAAGCTGGAATCAAGATTTCTGGGAAAAAATAACCTCAGATATGCCGATGACACCTCCCTTATGGCAGAAAGTGAAGAAGAACTAAAGAGCCTCTTGATGAAAGTGAAGGTGAAGAGTGAAAAAGTTGGCTTAAAGCTCAACATTCAGAAAACTAAGATCATGGCATCCGGTCCCATCACTTCGTGGCAAATAGATGGGGAAACAGTGGAAACAGTGGCTGACTTTATTTTTTGGGGCTCCAAAATCACTGCAGATGGTGATTGCAGCCATGAAATTAAAAGACATTTACTCCTTGGAAGGAAAGTTATGACCAACCTAGACAGCATATTAAAAAGCAGAGACATTACTTTGTCAACAAAGGTCCATTTAGTCAAGGCTATGGTTTTTCTGTTGTCATGTATGGATGTGAGAGTTGGACTATAAAGAAAGCTGAGCGCCAAAGAATTGATACTTTGAACTGTGGTGTTGGAAAAGACTCTTGAGAGTCCCTTGGACTGCAAGGAGATCCAACCAGTCCATCCTAAAGGAGATCAGTCCTGAGTGTTCATTGGAAGGACTGATGTTGAAGCTGAAACTCCAATCCTTTGGCCACCTGATGGGAAGAGCTGACTCTTTTGAAAAAACCCTGATGCTGGGAAAGATTGAGGGCAGGAAGAGAAGGGGACGACAGAGGATGAGATGGTTGGATGGCATCACCAAGTCAATGGACATGAGTTTGAGCAAGCTCCGGGAGATGGTGATGGACAAGGAGGCCTGGCGTGCTGCAGTCCATGGGGTCCCAAAGAGTCGGACACGAATTAGCAACTCAGCAACAACAGGAAGAACCCAATCAACCGAGAGCAAGGAGGGCTTTGAAAAATGTTTCCTTTAGGCCCCAGAATCTGAACATTCCTTCCTGGGCCGCTGGGTCAGCCCACAGAGCACAGAGGGAGAGGTTAACCCTTGCCAACTGGAACTGGATTCTCACTGCACCCTCAGGACAGGGGAGAAGGCGTAATGCTCACCGTCGGCCACGAGGTGGAGACAGAGCGCCCCGTGAGCAGACACCGCCACCTGGTGGTCATCAACGTCCATGACACCCTAGGAGAAGGGGAGAAGTCACCGCAGAGGAAGGCCACCTGATTGGGGGAACCGGGGGCAGAGCCTAATAAGAGGCCTGCTTTGGGCGGGAGTGGGGTGGGGCGATGTCAGACCCTTCGCATCAGATCTGACCCCCGGGAGGCGTGGCCACGGGTCCTGGAATCCTCCCACCCGGTGCCACCCATGCGGGGTCAAAGGTGGAGACGTGGGAGAGGTTCTCTTTTTTACTTCCAAGTGGGACACCCTGTTCCAGAGGACGTTCGTCTGCCTAGTCAACTGGTTCCAAAGCAAAATTAAACCAACTAAGTACCTACAGGTTGTTGTTCAGTCGCTCAGTCGTGTCCGACTCTTTGCCACCCCATGGACCGCAGCATGCCAGGCCTCCCTGTCCCTCACCATCTCCCGGAGCTTGCTCAAAGTTATGTCCATCGAGTCGGTGATACCATCCAGCCATCTCATCCTCTGTCACGTCCCCTTCTCCTCCCGCCTTCAATCTTTCCCTGCATCGGCGTCTTTTCCAATGAGTCAGCTCTTTGCATCAGGTGGCCAAAGTATTGGTGCTTCAGCTTCAACATCAGTCCTTCCAATGAATATTCAGGACTGATTTCCTTTAGGATGGACTGGTTGGATCTCCTTGCTGTCCCAGAGACTCCCAAGAGTCTTCTCCAACACCACAATTCAAAAGCATCCATCTACAGAGCTGAACGTCAAAGACTGATCACAAACAGAGTTTATATGGCCGAGTTAAATATTTTCAAAAATGTGCCAGGCAGAGGCAAATTTCAATGAAGCTAACAGAATTTAAGCATCAGGCCCCCTTCATTGCAGGTACTTTTCTTCAAGGCTCTTGGGAGGTGCTTTGTCATTGTATTCACATGGTCAGGTGTCTTTATAAGAATGGAAAAGGTAAGGTATTTTAACTGCAGTTAGTTAAGGCTGCTGTCTCTTTCCATCTAACCTGCCCCCAGGTCACAATTTCCTTTGTGCTGGGAGGCACTGAAGTGGTCACTGGTATTAGGAGAAGCTTGATTAAGGAGAAGTCACATTGGGAGTATAGTCTGTGTGTACTAAGTGGAATATATGCACTTGGTCTGCAGTCACTTTTATTTAGTTTTGGCTTAAAATACTAGAAAATTGTTCTCCTATGGTTCTGGGGCTAGAAGTCCAAGATCAAGGTACCAGTACGGCCGCGCCCTCTCTGAAGGCTCCGGGGGTGGAGTACTCCGTTCCATTCCTTTCTCTTGGCCTCTGGTGTGGCACCGTCTTTGGCATTCCTTGGTTGTATGTAGAGGCATCCCTCCAGCCTCTGCCTCCACGGTCATCGGGCCATCTTCCCTCTGTGTCTGTGTCTTCAAAGGATTCTCCTGTGTATCTGACTCTCTCACTTCTGTTTTTTTTTTTAATGATCTATCTATATATTTTATTTTATTGAAGTATGCGTGTGTGCTCAGTCATGTCTGACTCTTTGCGACCCCATGGACTGTAGTCTGCCAGGCTCCTTTGTCCATGGGATTCTCCAGGCAAGAATACTGGAGTGGGTTGCCATTTCCTCCTCCAGGGTTATTGAAGTATAGCTGGTGTAAAATGTTACGTAAGTTTTAAGTGTACGATAGTGATTCACAAATTTTAAAGGCCATACTTCATTTATAGCTATTATATGATATTGGCTATATTCCTTGTGTTGCATAATGTATCCTTGTGGTTTATCTGGTACACAGTGGTTTGTACTCTTAATGTGCTCCCCCAGTATTGCCCCTCCTCCCCTTCCCTCTCCCCACTGGTTACCACTAGTTTGTCCTCGCAATCTGTGAGTCTGTTTCTTTTTTTGTTATAGCCCCTAGTTTGTTGTATTTTTTTGATTCCACATGTAAGTGATATCATACAGTATTTGTCGTTCTCTGTCTGATTTATTTCGCTTATCATAATGCCCTCCAAGTCCATCCATGTTGCTGCAAATGGCAAAATTTCATTCTTTGTATGGCTGAGTAGTATTCCATTGTATGTATGTGTATATATATGTGTGTGTGAAAGTGAAAGTCGCTCAGTCGTGTCCGACTCTTTGCAACCCCATGGACTATATAGTCCATGGAATTCCCCAGGCCAGAATACTGGAATGGGTAGCCTTTCCCTTCTCCAGGGGATCTTCCTGACCCAGGGATCGAACCCAGGTCTCTCGTGTGTCTGTGTGTGTGCAGATATATATCACATATTCTTTGTCCATGCATCTGTTGATGGACACTTAGGTTGCTTCCATTATCTTGGCAATTATAAATAATGATTCTGTGAACACTGGGGCATATGTATCTTTTTGAATTAGGGTTTTGGGGTTTTTTTTGCTATATACCCAGGAGTGGAATTGCTGGCTCATGTGGTATTTCTGTTTTTAGGTTTTTGAGAATGTGGTCCCTTCTGTGATAGCTGAGTTATTGATGGCCATCCTAGGTAGGAGTGGTTTCCAGAGATGCACTCTTACCACCTTCTGTGACAATCTGCTGGTGCTGTGATATGAAGGGCCAGGGCCAGAGGCAAAACAGCGATCAGAACCAGAAGTCAGTCTGCAGAAAATTCCTCCACCCCTGCAGAACATTCCTCCACCCAGTAGAGGAAGGTAAAATGGAGCAGCCCTGAGTGGCATGCCTGGTGGCTCAGTGGTGAAGAATCTGCTTGCCACTGCAGGGGACACGGGCTGCACCCCTCGGCAGGGAAGATCCCCCATGCTGCGGAGCAGCTAAGCCCCTGAACCACAGCTACCAAGCCTGTGCTCCAGAGCCCGGGAGCCGCAACTACCGAAGACTGTGTACCTAGAGCCCCTGCCCTGCAACAAGAAGCCCGGCACCGCAACCAGAGAGAAAAGCCCGTGTGTGGCCGTGAAGACCCAGCACAGCCAAACATAATTAAATAAAGCAAAATAAATGATGTACTCTGGAAAACAGCATGGCATTTCCTCAAAATTAAAAATAGAATGACCACACGGTCCAGCAATTCCACTCCTGGGTATACATCCAACATAACCAAAAACAGAGCGTCAAAGACATATCTGTAGACCCGAGTTCATAGCAGCGTCACTCGCAATAGCCAAATGGCAGAAGCAACCCAAGTGTCCTGGGACTGATGAATGGATAAACAAATACAGTCCATCCATCAGCCCAGCTCACTTCACCTCTCAACCTGACCACCGTGACAGCCTCCTAACAGGTGTCCCACATCCACTTACATTTTTCTCTCAGGAGGATCCGTAGCTAAATACAAGTGGTTCAAAATCTAACCGACACCAAAGCCTTTTGGTAAAAAGACCTCTCTGTCCCACTGCTTTCCCCAGACACGGGACTCATCTTTTCTCTGGAGGTGACTAATATTATCAGTTTCTTATTTATCTCTCCAGAGATAGTCTACATAGTTAAAAGGAAAATTGTATATTCTTCACCCCCCCTTAAAAAGTGAACCACTGACCCACAAAGGGGTTTGTCCGTCTGTTCTCCGGCTAATAGACAGCTGAGCATGCTTCTGCTGGCTCCCTCGAGGCTGTAATATGAACCCCTCATCTTTTAAAGTGAACTCTAGGGACTTCTCTGGCAGTCTGGTGGTTAGGACTCCGTATTTCCTCTACAGGGGCACAGGTTCGATCCCTGGTCAGGGAACTAAGATCCCGCCTGTTGCAGGGTCAAAACGTAGTCAACTCTAAATGAATTGATGACACATGGGTTTACTACACACTCACTTCCATATCCGCCTTTTTCATGGGACAGTATATCTTGGGAATCGTTCCTATCAATTCACATGGCACTTCCGCATTCTTTGAACAGATGCCCAGTGTTCCACTGCATGGTGGGACTATGATTTATTTAACCAGCCCTCTTTGAAGGATACTTAGGTTGTTTCCAACCTTTTGCAAATACAAGGTCGCAATGAATCACTGTTGTGTGTCAATTAACACATGGGCAGATGTCTGTAAGATATTGTTGGGTCAAAGGGCATGGAACTCTGTGATTTCCTTAGACGTCACTACAGGTTCCCCCACTGGGGCCACAACCCTGTATGACCTCTGCCCCTGTGACTGTGTTGGGGTCTCAGGGGCCTCGGGGTGGGGGGCAGGGTCCTCAGGCCATCCTCCGGCCGGATTCCCTTGGGCACCCCCACCTCGGGGTATCCGGGGTTTCAACACCTTCACAGGGCCTGGTGCCTGCCATCCTTCCCGAAGACGCCAGGGGGCGCTTCTCCATCAAGGCGCCGCGGCTGCTCATTGCTGGGGTTACGGGAGGCGGGGACCCCAAACCCTTTAACAGAGATTCCGGGGGTTCTGCTCCCCAGACCTTCCCAATCATACCCATTTTTCTCCCACCCCCCCCCCCCCCCAATTCTTCACCATGAGGCTCCAGGCCCCTACCCCAGGGCCTCTGTGCTTTTGCCCCCGCCCTCCCCGTCTTCTCAGGGTGACCCCTGAGAACAGGGGTCCTCTCCCCACTTTGGAGAGGCCTCCGCACGTGGCACACCTGTGATCCCGAGCCCCGAACCCCCAACCCCACTGGCTGCTAGTTGGTGGCGGGGTCTTCGGGGCGCTTGCCAGCGCCTCTCGCAGACAGACAGACCGACGCCTAACCGACGGCGGCGGATGAGACGGTCAGGGAGCGAAGGCAGACCCGCGAGGGGCGTCAGTCCTTGCGCGGCCCCCACGCTCCGCGGGCGCGGTCACCAGGGGGCGCCGTCCCCTCCCGACTCGGCAGGGACCCTGCCCGGGGGCCCGCGGGCAGCGGATGGATGACCCGAACCGCCGCATAATTCAGCAGGTTCGGCCTCAGCCCTTGCCAGGGCCCCGACCCGACCTGAGGCTAGGAGTGGGGAGGGAGATGGGGGAGCGGAAGCAGGGAAGGAAGGCGCTGCGTTCTGGACGCTGGGGCTCCCCGTTCCTGAGCCCCCGCCGTCTGCCCAGCGCGGGGACGCCTCCTCCGCGTCCTGGACTCGGGATGTGGGGGGTTCTGGGCAGGAGAGCGGGCCTTGGAACCGGGACTGAGCCCAAGGCCTTGAGGGCAGGGCTGACCTGCCCTTTAAAGCTGTGATATGAAAGTCCCTTGAGTCGTGTCGGACTCTTTGCCACCCCATGGACTATATATAGCCTGCCACGGGATTCTCCAGGCAGGAATACTTAAAATTCAGCCAAGCTTCGGACAAGCGGATGCCTCAGTTTAGGGCTTCCCAGGTGGCTCAGTGGTAAAGAATCCACCTGCCAATGCAGGAAACACAGGTTGAATCCCTGGGTCGGGAAGATTCCCTGGGAGAAGGAAATGGCTACCCATTCCAGTACGTTTGTCCGGTAAATCCCACGGACAGAGGAGCTTGGTAGGCTACAGCCCAAGGGGTCACAGAGTCGGATGCGACTGAGCGACTGAGTGCAGCAAACGTGCCTGAGCAACTGAGTGCAGCAAACGTGCCTCAGTTTCCGAGGTTGTTAAAGAGGGATGTCTAGAAGCCACTATTTACTGGGGAAGTGCTCCGTGTGGGGGCAGAGTGTCAGACTGAGGGCTGGCCCTCGCGGTGGGCAGTGGTGCTGTCTTCCTGTTGCAGCTCTGGGCTGGGGTCTCGCAGCCATCCGCTGATGTCTGGAAGCAGATCTCATACAACTGCACAATCACTCAGCTCAGGCAGGACCGACCAGGGTTTCCGAACTCCAAGTCAGAGCCGTCCACTCCCCGGCTCCCCCCTGCCCAGCCCCAGCCTGGGCCCTCACCGTGCACCAGCCCCTTGGGATAGGGAGGGCCAGCCCCATGAGCTGGTTTGCCCATCCACCCACCCATCCATCCGTCGAATTTATTTGCTGGGTGCAGCGGAGGCGGTGGAGGCCTTCACAGGGCGTTCAGACAGTGGCACAAATAGCTATTTGATGATAGTTAAGATCCATGTCAGAGGAGGGCATCTCTTGGGGCTAGGTCTCCTCGGAGGGTGCCTGTGGGTTGGAACTAGACTAGAGAAAGAGAGTTGAGGGAGAAGAATTGAAGGACCGCCTTCCAGGCAGAGGGAACAGCTTTGCAGGAGGCCCCGAGCCCAGCAGAGCCCCTCTGGGAGGAAGAGGAGAAGACGCTGGGATTTCGGTGCAGCTGCCCGGGGGGTGCTCAGCTACTTGGTCCTGGAGGGAAGCGGCCTCTCCCTGCAGCCCTGAGGTCCCTTCCTGCCCCCTCCAGCACTGGCCTGGCCTGCTTGGCCTCAGTGGTGGACACTGCCGGCCTGTCTCTCCACCCAGACTGTGAGCTGTTTGCTGCTGGGCTCGGGTTCCAAAGCCTTTGTTCTGCAAACTCCAAGGCCACACTCTACCCACTGGCTTTCTTTTCTTCTCTTCTTCTCTCTTTTTTTAACGGTGCTAAAATATAAATGACCCCGGCACTTCCCTGGTGGCCCAGTGGTTCAGAATCGGCCTGTAATGCAAGGGACACGGGGTTTGATCCCTGGTTGGGGGCCTAAGGTCCCACTTGCCAAGGAGCCACTAAACCCGCACCCCACAGTTAAGGCAGCCCACCGCAACTAGAGAGTCCGGGTGCCCCAACGGCGGTCCCGCGTGCAGCAACTAAGACCTGACACAGCAAATCAATCAATATTTTAAAAAATATACAGCGCATTTGCCATTTTCATCATGTTTGTGTGTATGGTTCAGGGGTGTTAATTCCATTCCCATTATTGTACCACCATCCACTCCTGTAGCTCTTCTCGTCTTGTAAAATTGCACCTCTGTCTCCATCAAACCCTGCCTCCCCTTCGCTTCCCCCCAGCCCCTGGCCCCCAGTGTCCTCCTTCCTGTCTCTCTGTGACCAGGCCAGGTCTCTCATGTAAGTGAGAGCGCACGGTATGTGTCCTTCTGTGTCTGGCTCATTTCACACAGCGCAGGGTCCTCAGGGTTCATCTCTGCTGCGGGCATCGGACTCTCCTTCCTTTTTCAGGCAACAAGTACTCCATGGTATGGACGAACCACCTTCTGTTTCTCCTCCATCTCTCCGCGGACACTTGGGCCGCGTCCCCTTTTGGCTGCCATGACCCCGCTGGCTTTTCTTGCTTCTGGTTCATCACCTTGGGCCAGAGACACCTGCCGTGAGCTGTTGGTATTTTGCAAACGTGCGGCACATCGGGGTGGTCGATCCCCGTCTTGACCAGCTCTCTCACTTTTGCAGCTTGGGGAACGGAGGCCCCGGAGGAAGACAAGGATTTCCTTGAAGTCACAGCAGAGGCTTGACCAGCTCCAGGTCGGCTCGGAGGATTTAAATAGGCAGAAGGCCTTTGCACCCAAGCCTGTGCCTGGACCCGCCCCTTGTACCTATTTCTGTCAGGCCAGCCTTGCTCTTTCAGAGAAATGAGCTGAGAAAGCTGCCCCAGGTGGAGAAGGAGAGGCAGCCAGATAGTCGGACCTCTGAGTTTGTGTTCTGGGCACCTGGTGGGTGTTTGTCCGCAAACCACCCCTTTTCCAAGCAGACGCTGACTCCCCCAGCCTCGGAGCTGGAGTGGCCCGTGCCTGGCGGGCGCGCCTTCACGCCGCAGGACAGCCCTGCCATGGGTTTTGGAACTGCTGTCATTTTACCGATGGGTCCAGAGCGGAGAAGTGACTTGTCTAGGATGGCGGAGCCGCGCCCCTGCCCTAACTCAAACCCATCATCTGTTGGCCGGAGCCGGTGCAGGAAGCCTGTGGCCTCAGCACCTCCTGCCTCCTCCCACATTCCAGAGATGCAGTCGGGGACCCGGAGAGCTGGTGGCGGGGGATTTCCAGGCTGGCCTGACTCTGACCTGAAAGCCTGGACGCCACCTGGCGAGGTCTCCCGGGCTGCCCCAGCCCTCCCCAGAGGAGGTGCCCAGCCCTCCAGTGGCCCCCGCTGCTCCCTGCACCCGGGAGCCTCCAGAGGACGGGCACCCTCACTTCCCCACTCAGCTGGCTCTGCACAGAGAGGGTTTGCAGGCCGAGCTGCAGAGGGGTGCTCATGCCGGAGGGCATCTGTGGGCACACTCCCGGTGAACTTTCTGCACCGGCCTCCACCCCGCTCTTTCTGTCTCTCTGGCGGTGGGGGGGTGGGGGGGGTGGCGCTGGCAACACCAGCTCTTCTGCTACTGTGGCCGGGCGCTTCCTCTTTGCCCGGCTTGCCACCCGAGGGCACGCACTGCTCGGTGACTTCCCCCCGGGCCAGGCCTCCGCACCCCACACCTGCAGCAGGCAGCCTCCTCCTCTGCTTTAGAAGGTTTATCTGCCAGAAGGGCTTTGAGGGCAGAGTGGGACCCTTATCTCCCTGCCAGGGGCCTGCCCTACAGTTGGGGCTTTGTAATCTGACATTGTGATTTTTTTTTTACACCCTTGTTTTTCCCCCCAGGGAGGGAAGATTTGCTGAATCATCCGGGGGAGGTGGTTGGAGGGGGCCCAGGCCGAGGCAGCTGGAGGGCAGTGATAAGTCTGAGGCTGGGCTGAGGGGCGCTGGGGAGCTGGGCAGGGAGGAAACCCCGATCTGCGACGGTTTCCAGCTAAGATTGTTGGCTTCTGCAGAGCTGCCCCGGGGATGCTCGCTCAGGTCCGGTGGCCTGAACCTTCCTCCCAGAGGAGGGCTGGCCGCAGGTGGGACTGGCCAGCTGGGACCGTGATAACTGGCAATGGCAAGCCAAGGTGAACATGACTGGGCACCCAGCACCCCAAGGTGGCTCCTGTGAGCCCTCAGGCTCATCCTTGTCCTACACTTTGGCTTCTGTGGTCCCAACGGGGCACTGGCTGGCCCCTAGCAGGTTGGGGATGAAGCTGGGACAGATGGAAGCCTTAGGTCTCTCCAGGGCCTTTGCACTTACTGCTCCTAGGCTTGGAGTCACCCTCTTCACTTCAGACAGACCAAACTCTTCTTGGATGGCCATTTCCTGTGGGAAGAATTCTCTGTCCCAGCATGGGTTTGGTGGCCTCTCAGCCTTCCAGAGTCCACTGAGTGCCCCCTGTTCTGGATCTTGCCCCCTCAGGGCCCAGGTTGTTGAACGGAGCCTTAGGGTTCTTTCTTGGAAAACCCTGAGAGGAGTTGCCTTCCATTGGGACTTAAACTCTGGGGACTGCAAAGTCGGAGGGAGTCCCCACAGGGGGGTGGGCTGGGCCCTGGGCTCCTCTCTGCCCCAAAGTGGACCCCTGGCAGGGGGAAGAGGACCGCCCTGAGCCCCGCCTGCCTTTCCAGAGCCTCTGCCTTCTCACTCTCCCTACAGCGTGGCCTGACCTCCAGGAGCAGGTCCCCCAGCCTCTGCAGGGGCTGGGGGAGTAGTGGAGACCGACATCCCTCCAGCTTTGCAGGACCGGGCGTGGGTCACATAGACTGGGTCGAGCCAGAGGCCCAGGGCAGAAGCTGAGCTGGATGTGCCAGAGGCTTCCCCCGAACTCTCTCTGCCCCCCTGATTTCTGATTCCCCCCCAGAGGCCGGTGGGCAACCGCAGCCCCGGGGAAGAAGGCTGATTGACGCCCCTGAGTCAGTGGCCACATCCCCTGCTGCTCCCAAAAGGGGCTTCTGGGGCAGGAAGAGTGGCCGCGGTGGTCGCTTCTCTCCCTTCCTGCTGCCCAAGTGAGCCCAGAGATAAGTCCTCGCTGGGCTGAGGGGACTCGGGGGGCCCAGGCCTCCCCCAGAAATCATGTCAGGGTTCCTCGCATGGAGGAAGGAGCCTGAGGACCACGATAACCCCTTTATTTTTAAGAGATCCGGGAGGAAGTCCCAAGTCACCCTTTGCAGAAATAGCTCTGAGCTTCAGCCTGGCGTCTGTGGTTCCAGCTGTCAGCGTGGACTGTCCGTGAGTGTGGCCCGGGTCAGTGCAGCCCACGGTGGCCCGGAGGGCATGGGGCCTAGGGATCCAGCCCCCGGCCTGGGCTCCAAGCTCAGAGCCATTGGCAAAGATAATGACCACAACTCCATTTACTTCTGCATAAGGTGGCTCAGTCGGTCAAGAAATCGCCCGCAGTGCAGGAGACCTGGGTTCAAACCCCGGGTCGGGAAGATTCCCCTGGAGAAGGGAATGGCTACCCACTCCAGTATTCTTGCCTGGAGAATTGCATGGACAGAGGAGCCTGGCGGACTACAGTCCATGGGGTCACAAAGAGTTAGACACGACTGAGTGACTCACACACTCAGTGTGGGGCGAGGGCAGAGGTTCTGAGACAAGGCATTGCCAGGTATTACAGACAAGCTGCAAAAATGTGCCGGGCACCCCTTTTCTGTCTTCCCTACTTTCAAACCCTGCTCCATATCTGGACACCTGCCTGCCCCCACGTGCACTGAAGGCCCATGAATGTGCAAACTCTGGGGTCTCTCCCCGACAGTTGTCACCTGCACCCTCCCTTCAAGAGTCCACGAGGAGGTGGCAGGGGAGGATACAGTGGGAGTCTGGGATTAACAGATATACACTACTTACATAAAAGAGATAAACAAGAAGGACCTATTGTGTAGCACAGGGAGCTATGTTCAGAATCTTGTAATAATCTATAATAGAAAAGAATCTGAAAAGATATATGGGCATATATATATACACATATATATATATTGAATCTGAAACTAACACAATATGGTCAATCAGCTATACTTCAGTAAAAAAGAGAGAGAAGGGTAGGTCTTTAAAGTTCTCATCAGGCCTTCCTGGTGGCTCAGTGGTAAAGAATCCACCTGACAATGCAGGAGACGCGGGTGAGATCGCTGATCAGGGAAGATCCCACATGCCACGGAGCAACTCAGCCCGTGTGCCACAACTACTGAGCCTGTGTTCTCGAGTCCAGGAGCTGCAGCTACGGAAGGCCTAAAGCCCTAAGGCCCTAGAGCCCGTGCTCTGCAGTAGAGAAGCCACCGCAATGAGAAGCCCACGCTCCACAACTAGAGAGAAATCTGCCCAGCAAGGGAGACCCAGCCCAGCCAAAAAGAAAAAATAAAACTATTTAAAGAGCAGTTCTCATCATAAGCGAAACGTTTTTAACTGTGTGCTGATGGATATCCACTTATCATGGTGATCGTTTCACACACCTACAAGCATCAAATAATCACACACTACGCGTAAAACTGATGGAATGTGATCTGTCAACTCTATCTCAATATTAATTAGTGAAAATGCAAAACACTGCCAAAGAAAGAGTCGATGAAAGAAATCTTGGGACTGGAGGGGTGCAGGCTGAATCGAGATTTCTGAAGACCACAGGGGTCATCATATGGATGAGAGAAACTGAGGTCCAGAGGGAAGCGCCTGTAAGTCCGTCCTGCCAGGAGGAGGCCAGAGTGACATCCCAGCCTCCGACCCCCACCTGCCACCCCCATCTGGGCTGTCTCCTCCCCACCTCTCACGAGGCAGGCTCCCCATGCCGACACCCCTGCTCCCCTTTCTGTGTTGCTTTGGGCTTTCTCTGCTTTTCCTCTTAGGGCACCCCCCTTGGTGCCATAAGCATGGACACTGGCTGCTCCCACCGCCCATCCTCACTGCCCGGAAGTGAGCCTGGCTCACGGCAGGTGCTCTGTAAGTAAGAGTTGATGTATGAGTGCTTTCCACCCCACTGGGCGGCCTTGGGGCCTCTGGAAGGCCCTGGGCCTGGGGGTCCTCCGGGGCTCTAGCGGACCTGGCTGTCTGCGAGGCGGACACTGGTAAGCCTGGCTTCTGTTTGTGCCCCAGGCTGGACAGAGGCGCGGTGTTCCTGGGCTAGAGGGCCCGGCTGGGGGCTCCTGGAGCCCTTGCACTGTCTCCTTCTAAAAGCAAACAAATCACCTTTCTCCCCCCAGGTGTCCCAACACCCCCACATTGTTACCATAGAAATCATGGAAAAGGCAGGAAACGTCTAGAAAAGGGAATTATAAAAACCCACCAAGATGCCACCTCCCCACTCACCTAGGATAACTCTGCAGACCTTGGGGTCTGCCCGCCCTCTGACCGCCATGGCCAAGGTCGGGGGCCTGCCCTGCGTGGCTCTGAGCCTAGGACCAGCACCCCCACCTCTGGAGCGGCTGGCCCTGCAGAGCGCGAGCAGGGGCGGGGGTCCCGGCCTCAGCCTCTCATCTCTCCTCCTTCTGTCTTCTGCTTCCTGGGTCCCCATCCTCCGAATCCTGGTCGACACTCACTCTGAGACTCCGCTTCCTCGTTTATAAGGTGGCGATGACTCCCTGAAGGGTGACTCCCAAGACAGTGACATTTATGGGAGTGGTCCCTAAGGTGAACTGAGAGTGACCTTCACCTCGAGACCACAAGGGCGGTGTGGAGAGGTGCCCTCCTGCCCCCTCTTCTAGAGCATGGAACCTTCCAGAAAAAGGGACTTTTTCTCTTTTTTAAAATTTTATTTATTTTTGGCTGAGCCGGGTCTTCACTGTGGCGCATGGGCTATCTCTAGCTGGGGAGTGTAGGGGCTACTCTTGAGCTGAGGTGCTCGGGCTTCTCACTGCAGTGGCTTCTCTCGTGGTGGAGCACAAGCTCTAGGGTGTGCAGACTTCAGCAGCTGAAGCATGTGGGCTCAGTAGTTTGGGCTCCCGGGCTCTCGAGCGCAGGCTCAGGAGTTGTGGCTCATGGGCTTAGCTGCTGTGTTGCACGTGGGATCTTCCTGCATCAGGGATTGAACCCGTGTCTCCCGCCCTGGTAGGCAGACTTTACAGCTGAGCCACCAAGGGAAGCCTGGGGGCCTTTTTCTTTAAACCTTGCAGAAGGGCAGAGCGGCAGCAAGCCTGTTCTGGGGCCTGGAAGGCTGGGCCCCGGGAGATGCTGGAGCCCCCGGCCCGCACCTCCGTGGGGCTCCTTCCCAGCTGCTCGTGCGGCTGCGATGTCAAGGGCCTCAGGGGCCTCTGAGACCTCTTGTGCCTGGCTCTTGTCATCTGGGTGAAGTGGTTGGAAGGCTCCCTCCCGCCCTCTCTACCTCTCTCTCTCTCTGCTTCTCCCTCTCTCCCGCTCTCTGGGACACCAGGCCCCCTGATAACACTGGGAAGGCGCTATCGGTCTAGGAGCATCCTCCCGCCAAAGCCCGTGGGCCTGCTCCACACCGACAGTTGGCAGCCGGCACCGTTTGATAAACTTTATCAGGCCAAACCTGAGCACGGCCGCCAGCTCAGCCCCTGTCTCAGATTTCCCTCCTCCTGCCTTCCTGCAGCCCCCCACCCCCGCTGCTGGAACCTGGGGCCCTGCCCGTCTCCTGGCTGGGGACCAATTCCAGCCGGACCCCAGGCAGATAGGAGGGGGCAGCCCTGCGCCTGGCTAGGAGGAAGATCTGGGGGTCCAGGGTCCAGCCCACCATCCGCAAGCCAGGGGCTCCTCCGTTTGGGGTCCCACCCCCCCTGCCACAAAGGAGCCAGGGGCCCTGACAGGGGTGCACACCCTTCCTGGGCTTCTCTGGGACCTCCTGGGTGCTGGCTGCTAAGCTGAGGGTTAGGACTGGACGCAACGTCTGCTAGGAGGCAGCTCTCAGGGCTGGGAGTTGAGGACTAGCCGGCCAGCACTGGTGAAGGAGAAAGGACCCGGCCCTGTGGAGCCGTGGAGGGCCAGCAGCTTGGAGGGAGGCATGGAGAGGCAAACCTCAAGGCAGGGAAATGATGTTTGAGCAGAAGGAGTCTTTTTGTAACGCCATTGATAATGTTATCATGCACGCCCATGATGGAAAAATACAACATACATGCTGAAAAAGAAGGAGAAAATTTGCAGCCCCCCTCGACGCAGCCCCTGTTGATACGCTGCTCTTTATCCTCGCGAACTTCCTGCCGTGTGTGTAATTAACAAAATGGAATCATATGGTGTATACTGATTTTAAACCACTTTTTCACTTCAGATAGCATGAACAGCTTCCTACGCTGATGCGTTTATTCTGCAAAATCTATTTTCTGTTCAGTTTTTTTTTTTTAGTAAAAAATACACACACACACACACACAAATCCGAGTTTCTCTTATAGATAGCATGGAGGGTGAAGTCAACCCTCCTTCCCAAGCCCCAGAAACAACCGCTATCAATGGTTGGATGTGCCTTCCTCGGATTTGTTTCTCTAAGCATCCGCAAACGTACGTTGTGCTGTTTTTAAAGCATCAGCATGGGATCGTGAAGCAAACGTTTTTCGCTTTACGTCAGCACCCAGTCCCCTTCTGGGTCGGTCCTCGTAAAGCGCGCTGGCCCTTCGTGATGGCTGCTTGGATGACCACTGTCTGGGTGCACGACTGGTCACTTAGCCAGTCTCTCCTGGGAGGTTAGGATGGTTCCAGTTTGGTTTTTTTTCCATTTCCAGCTGGCTTCAGAAGATGACCTGGTAGCTAACCTGTGGTCCCTTCGTGACTCTTTCTCTTTTGTGTGAATTCCTGGGAGTAGAATTGAGGGTCCGGGTGAGCATGTGTTGGGAAATCTATGCATTTGTGGGACTTCCCTGGGGGTCCCGTGGTTAAGGCTGTGTTTCCAATGCAGGGGCTGCGGGTTCGATCCTGGTTGGAAAACTAAGATCTCGCATGCTGTGGGCCAACAAAAATAAAAAGAAAAATCTGTGCACTTGAATTGTGTTTCAGGGGTTCAGGGGAAGGAACACTGTTGGCCAAGAAGGTAGAACATGGCCTCGCGAATTCCCTAAAGGCCTCTTGGGAAATAACAGGAAAGATTCGGTTTCCTGTACAGAATCCCCGGGAAGTGGGATGGTGCGGCTGTGATGGTCTCCCGTGTGTCCCCTCTCCACCCTGGAGGCCTTCCCTGCCTGACCGGGGGCAGCAGGAGAGATCCCAGACCTAGAGGAGTCCTCCCTAGGCACCCGAGCCATTGGTTGCTTTGGACCAGGGGGAGGACCCCAAGAGACATGGGAGCTGGGCTTCGGGAAGATAATCTGTCTCGGATGCTCCGTGTGGTCTGGGGAGCCCAGCAGGAGAACTGGGGGCTGGAGGCGGTTCTAAGCCAGGTTCTCAGTCAGTCTTGGGGTGACAGCAATACCAGCTGCCTCGAGCTCCTCCTGGCTCCCGAGCTCCTCCTGCTGAGGCTGGTTGGGGTGGGGAGGTCCCCTCCTAACAGGCTGGGGTCAGCTCAGCCACTGTGCAAGAGCCTGGACAGATTAACCTTCGGAGGTGCGTTTCCATCCCAACCATTGATTCCCATGCAGGGCTGCCTGGCTTCTCCTAGCGTGTCCCTCAGGGGCTGGCAGGGGCCTAGGAGTGTCACCTGAAGCTGCCACCACCGGTGGGACATTCCATCTGAAAATTGATTCACATGTTGCATTCTGCTTCCTGATGTGACCAGTTCATTTTAATATTAAAATATCGGCTTTGTTATGTACCGCGGAGTAAATGATCCTCCGAGTTGAGTTACCAACACCACGTCTGACTTGTTCCATCCACACCCTCCCAGTCCCCAGCAGCCGGGTAGGTGCCATAGTCTGGCAACCCCTCGTCTCCCACACAACCTCAGAGGCCACCACTGGCTCCGTGTTTTGTATAAGCAGAGTCCCCTGGCATCGTGCACTCAGTCCCACCGTTCTGGTAGAAAGGCCCGAGACCGGAGGGTCAGAAGACCTGGATTCTGTGTGACGTCACAGCCAATAAGCCATGTGATGGGGGCCCTTTCCCTCATGCAGCAAAGGGAAGCCCTGGACAGTCTTCTCGGGACTGGATGGGGCTTCACACGTGGGGACTCCACGCTGGGCGTCTCAGACGAGGGGGAGTGGTAGTGGACTGGGATGCAGAGAACGAGCAACTGGACTCCCTCCAATCACAGCAGCTGGAGGACCCACTGCACCCACATGGCTGGGCCCCCCGACCCCAGCGTGCTGAGAGAAGCCCTGTCATCCCAAAGGCTGAGATGCTCCCACAGGCTGGAGCACGGCTCCCTGGCTCATGGGCTGACGCTGACCTGCAGGCCTTCTCCAGGGCCGCGGCTCCACGCAGGTGGCCCATCCTCCCTGGCACCGCCCTGGGGTTCCCGCGGCTAGGTGAGGGGTGGGCGCAGGGAAAGGGCGTCAGGGTGGCTCTGCCCTCCCCTGCCCCGCCCACACCCTGCGGACTCTTCCCAGGAAGCAGGTTTCACAATCCGATACCTGCCCACACGCTGACCCCTTGTCTCTGCAGTGTGTGTGGAGATGGGGTTCCTGCTCCGAGGCTGCAGCCCCCACCCCTGCCCCACTCCCTGTTGTGGGCACTGGGTGGAGGGGTCGACGTGCGCAATTCCACTCTCCCAACCTCAGCAAAGGAGAGGTTTCTTCTTTATTGAAGGAAGAGCTCCTCTTCCCAGCCCCGCCCTGCCGCAGAAGTGGCTGAAATCCTGATATTAGAGCGGTTTTGTTTAGCAAACAAGGAGCATGCAAAGTAGCTCCTCTGTGTGTGTGTGTGTGTGTGTGTGTGTGTGTGTGTGTGTGTGTGTTCCCACCCTCTGGGAGGTGCAGGCTCACTCCAGGTGAGCCTGGCTCTGCTGTGTGGCTTTGGGCAAGTTTTCTTCCCTCTCTGGGCCACTGGGTCCCCATGGACCGGAGGAGGGGCAGGAGCAGGGGTCTCCAGGGCTCCGGTGGCTCCGGCGGATCGGCTGCCAGAGGCTGTCTTCCTCGGACTTCAAGAGTGAGGCCTGCAGGACAGGATCTGAAAGCCTGACTAGACCACCCTCATATGCAAATCCCAAGCCTCCACCCCACCCTCGGCGCACCTGACGGGTTTGTGCAGGGGAATTCTTGCTAAAGTAAACAGGAAGGGCCTCTGCAATGCAGTACGCCAAGGGGTCCTGCCCAGCCAAACCCAGAGCCTGGGAGCCCAGGGATTTACCATTCCCCAGGGGCCTCAGAAACCTCTAGACTCTGGAGGACAGCAAACACTGCAGATGTTGTTGGGAAGAAAGGCAGAGACACAAGACGTGAATCAGATGACCCCAGTTCTGCACTTACCTGCTGGGGGAACTTGGGCAAGATGAGCGACCTCTCTGAGCCTCATTTACACCCGCTCTGTGACAAGGGATAACGACACCTCCTTTGCAGAGTGCCGTGTGGGTCAGAGACAACGTCGAGCAACCTCGGGTCCAGCTTGGCACCCGGCAGTGACTCATTCAGAAGTGTTCATCGCAGCGGGCCAGGCACGGGCCTGGTGCTGAGGGCCAGAGCCCAGAGGGAATTCCTTCTAGCAGAGAGGAAGCTTACCCACAGATAACTACTAGTCCAGGTTCGGTGTGTTCTGAACTGTAAGCAAGGAGCCCAAGGAGCTCAGTGTTGAGAAGCAGAAGAACTCTGGCTGGAATGACCAAGGGAGGCTTCCTGGAGGAGGCAGCACTTGAGCAGGCCTTATAGGACAGTCAGGACTTCAAGAGGGCATGTTCATGGCCTAGCAACACTTACCATGTGCTGGGCCCTGCTCACTGCTATACATGCATGGCCTCAGGGGATCCTCTGACAGCCCACAGGGAGGACTGCTAAATTCATCATTTTACAAAGGAGAATCTGGCAGCAAGTGAGGGGCCACACCAGGCTTAACGTAATCACATCTGCTAAGTCTCTCTGCTAATTCTCTCCTGCTGTGTGAGAACAGTCACAAGTTTCAAGTATGAGCACATGATATTGTTTTGGGGGGGCCATTCTTCTTTTTTTAAACTTATTTTAAAATATTAATTAACTTATTTATGGGCTATGCTGGGTCTTCCTTGCTGTGTGCAGCTTTGCGGTGGCTTCTCTTGTTGCAGAGCACCAACTCCAGGGCACGCAGTTTTCTGTAGTTGTGGCATGCCAGCCGAGTTGCGCCGAGACATGTATGAGATCTTCCCAGCCCAGGGATCGAACCTGTGTCTCCTGCATTGGCAGGCAGATTCTTTACCAGTGGGCCACCAGGGAAGCCCCTGGGGGCCTTTATTCTGCCTACCACGGTGATTCCATTGAGGACCTTGAGATGGAAAGGGTCTCCTGGGTGATCCAGGTGGGGCCCAGTGTGATCACAAGGGTCCTTACGAGAAGGAAGCCAGAAGGTCAAAAGCAGAGGAAGGAGGTGGGCTGATGTGAGGTCAGAGTGGTGCAGTCTGGAGATGGAGGAGGAGACCACCGGCTGAGGGACATAGGCGGCCTCTAGATGCTGGAAAAGAAGAGGCAACAGAGCGTCCCTTGAAGGCTCCAGGAGGAACCGGCTTCCTGACACCTGACTTCTAGCCCTTTGGATTTCTGACCTCCACATCTGTAAGAGAATGCCTTTGTGTTTTTAACTTTTTTGGCCACGCTGTGATCCTGTCTGGAGACTCCCCGTGGACAGAGGAGCCTGGAGGGCTGCAGTCCATGGGGTCGCAAAGAGTTGGACATGACTGAACGACTAAGCACCACACACCTCTGGGCATGCAGAATCCTAGTTCCCGGACCAGGGATCGAACCTACACCCTTTGCATTGGAAGCATGGCGTCTTAACCCCTGGACCACCAGGGAAGTCCCCCTTGGTGTTGGAAGCCACCAAGTTTGCGGTGACTTGTTACAGCAGTCACAGGAAACTGAGAGAGCCCCCAGCTGCGCCCACCTGGCCCCTGCCTGCCGTCTTGGCACAGGGGTCTCTCGAGGCTGTCTGCCACGTACCAGTTTGGTCTCTCAACGTGTCTGTGAGTGACCACAGAGCTTTCTCTGCTTCTCAAGGCTCCGCACCGTCCCTCCCCAAAGCCTCAAGCACTAGTTCACACCCAGTAGGCACTAAACAAATGCTGGTTAAATGCAGGTAAAGGGGCGTCTTTATTTTTATTTGCAGCTGCTGAGAGGAGCAGGCTTTTGGCAGCAGTAACTGCTGGTTTCCCCGTGGTCTGACAGCAAAACTGGAATCCCCATGGCATGAGTGCCCGTCAGAAGTGGGCATCAGCTGGCACGTTGGCTGAAGCAGAGGGGTGCTAGGCCTTCCACTGAGGTGGCAGACGGATCTGACCATCTCCCAGAAAGAGGCCTGCTGAAAGCCAAGCTGACCTGATCCCCGGGGGCAGCAAATAGGGAGGATTTCTCTGGGCCCACCTGGGGCTACTCTGGCCTCTTGGGTTCTGACAGGGGAAGGCACTGAGCTCCTGGACCTGCAGACAGCATCAGCTTGGAAAAGACCCAGCTGCCACACTTTGCGGCAGGGGAAATGTTGGTCCAGAGAGGGAAACTGACTTGCTTGAGGTCACACAGCAATTTGAGTCTCAAAACAAGTTTGTTGAGTCCTGTCCAGGGCTGCCTCCAGGAGACTGGGGATCTGGGTGTGTGAGATTGGCCTCTGTCCAGGTGACACGGTCTTGGGGCCGGCAGGCCGGCGGGAAGCCAGGCTCGGGGCAGCCTCACTTGAGGTTGTGCTGGCTCTCACGGTGCCGCCGCAGGTCCACTTTGCGCTGGAAGCCCTTGGCGCACAGCTCACAGCTGAAAGGCTTGAAGCCCGTGTGCTTCCGGCTGTGGGTGATGAGGTTGGAGCTCTGGCTGAAGGCCTTCCCGCACACCTGGCACTTGTGTGGCTTCTCACCTATGGGGCAGCAGAGTCAGGGTCAGGGTCGCCTGGGCCAGGTCTCCTGCATTTGTTCTCTGGGACTTTATTATGTTTTATCTCACATTCACTTTCAAAAATTATTAGAAAAGGGAGGCAAGAAAAAGTCTGACCACCCACCCCCTCCAGGGAATTGTATCCCAGTTTTAGGGGTAGGGACTTGGTCCACTTTGTTTATCAGTGGAGCCCAACACCTGGCCTGGGGCTCTGCACAAAAGACGCACTGGTTAACAGCTGGGGAATGAATGACTGGGGGAATGAATGAATGGAGATACGAATGAACGGATGGCTGGAGGGGTGAATGGATGATAGAATGAATGGATGACTGGCTGCGGAAGGAATGAATGAATGGAGGAATGAATGCATAGCTGGAGGGATGAATGCATGATAGGATGGGGAATGAATGAATGTGGAAGTGAATTGGTGAATGAATGAATGACAAATGGGGAATGGATGAGTGGAGGAATGAATGAATGAGTATCTGGGGGGATGAATGAATGATAGCATGGGGAATGAATGAGTGTGGGCATGAATTGGGGAATGAATAAATGCATGCACAGAGGATGAATGAATGACAAGTGGGGAATGAAAGAGCGGAGGAATGAGTGAGGGAAGGAATGACAGCGGCAGGAGGAGTTCACCTGCCGCTCTCTCTTCCACCCGTGGCTCACAGTGCTGACATTTTACTCTCTCCTTCTGGTACTTTTCCTGTGCCTTTTCTTTCCTTTAGGCAGCATAGCATCCAGCCCTCCTGCTGGAGGGAAGCAGCCTCCCCTGGCAGCCTGACACTCACCCCGCGCCATCCCCCCAGCCAGGTCCTAAAGCCTGGACCTTCGAACAGTGATCGGCAGGGATGCCCAGAGGCTCGGCCTGGGCCCAGGGGGTGCTTGGAGGGGTTGGGGGGCCCCGGGCGGATGAGGGGCGGTGGGGCAGAGCGGAGCCCAGGCCTCACCGGTGTGGATGTAGGTGTGCTTCTTCATGTCTGACTTCTGGTGGAAGCGCTTGCCGCAGAACTGGCAGGGGTAGGGCCGTGTGTCCGAGTGGATGAGCAGGTGCGTGGACAGGGTGGACGAGCGCTTGAAGGCCTTGCCGCACATCCGGCACTCGAAGCTGCGCTCCTGCCGGAGGAAACGAGGCCCCGGGGGGTCAGGCGGGGCCTCGCGGCCCGGGGCTGCCAAGCTGGGCGCAGGACTGGACCCGGCCGGGATCCCCTGAGGAACAGGACACTCCGTTGGGGTGGCCTCGAGGACAAGGCCTGGAGGAGCACGACGCAGGGACCCCCCGCCCCATTCCTGCCCCTCCCAGGAGCGGCCGAGGCCTGGCGGCTGAGCAGTGTCCTGTTGGGGAATCTTCCCTTCTGGTTTGCTTAAGGGTCTGAATTCTGGGGACCCCGACTCTGGCTTCTGCCTCTTATTCGCCACGTTACCTTGGGCAAGTCATTTAACCTCCCTGAGACTCAGTTTCCTCATCTGTACATTGGACTAGTGAGTAGTGACCTCAAAGGGTCATTGGGAGGATTGGAGGTCGAGAACTGAGCTGGCAGCTGGAGTGATTGTGAAAGTGATCATGAACGGATGCTCTCGCCATCCCGGCCTGTTTCTCCGCCTGCACTTTCGGATCTACCCAGGTGTTAGCCCTCAGGGCAGTTTCAAGTGCTTTCCCTGGAATGGGATTCTGAAGAAGGGATCTTGGCATCAGGCAGGGCTAAGTGGATGAGATGAACATTTAAGCCTGACTCTCGGATTCTAAGAGTTAAGGGCCTCAAAGGTGAGAAAGCTGCCCTGAGCGCCCAGAAGCCGGGGCCGTTCCTCAGCCTCCCAGACACCCACCTGAGATCCCACCTGAGCCCCTAGCCTCTTCCAGTTGTATGCGGAGCCGGCCTGGTCCACCAGGGACTGTTAAGGGCAGGTGATGGACACCCAGACCAAGGAGGCAGACAATAAGCGGCCCCAATCTGTCACTCTCCGGGGCGTGGAGACAGACCCATGCCAAGCCCCCTGGCATTCCCGGGGAGGGCACCAGGGCTCGTGTGCGCGGCCAGCTGCCCACCTGGGAGTGGACGTGCGTGTGCTGCTCCAGGCTCACGGAGTGGCCGAAGGTTTTCCCGCAGACGTCGCAGGCGAAGGGCCGGGTCCCGCTGTGGGAGCGGCGGGCGTGCACTTCCAGCCCGTGAGGGGTGGAGAACACCTGCAGGCAGGGGTGCAGGGTGAGGCCCGGGGAGCTGCAGAGGGGAGGGGGCACCCAGCGGACATACAGAGGAGGGAGCAATCCAGCGATCACTGGATTGCTGATTCTGCCAGCATGTGCTGTGTGTCCTGGGAAGGTCTCTTTCCCTCTCTGTGTCTGGCTTTCCTGGCTATAGAATGGCGTGGGAGGGGGGATCTGGAAGGCCCCTTCTGGCCCTGTCTGGAGGCTGAATTGCCTGGTGGTTAAGAAGCGGGAGTTGGGCAGAGCCAGGTGGGAATGCAGGTTCTGATATCTACTTGCTGTGTGTTCTGGGGTAAGTGACTCAACCTCTCTGAACTTTAGCCCTTCGTCCACTTCCTGGAGCTCATGCACATCAAGTGCTTAGCACAGGGCCTAACACACAGTCAGGGCTCAAAGAGTGATGATGAAGACAAACACTGTGAATTCTTGATCCCACCAGAGGACCCAAGTCACAGCACAGGGGGTGCCCAACTACAGACACTCGTGGCTGCCAGGGTGCTGGGGAAGGGGTGCGAGCAGGGCCCGAGAGCCCACCACACCCCGGCCCCCCACCTTGCTGCATTTGATGCAGTGGTAGGCGTCCATGCCCGGGGAATAGTGGAGGCTGAAGTCCAAGGGTGGCTCGGCGCTGGGCACCAGAGGGCTGCCATACAGGCTGACGGAACGCTCCAGGAAGGCGGACTGCATGGTGGAGGGGGCCTGGCGGTAGCTGTGGCCATAGGAGGAAGCCAGGGCATCCCAGGAGAAGCTGGGCTTGTAGAACGGGGGTGAGTCAGAGGAGGGCGAGTCCCCATCCTGGGGTCGGGGCGTCACAGCAGGTCCTTCTGTGGAGGGTGGGACGCTCGGTCTAGTGGTGACGCTAAGAACAGGGCGCCCACTCCCCGCCACCCTCCACCGTGACCCATGCTGAGGCTTTGGTGTGCAGCCCAAATTATTTACTGCGGGGGGAAGGTCTGGGTGCTCACTGTGAATCCTCCACTTTTCAGTCCAGAAACGCACCCCAACCCCTGCAAAGCGCCCACTTTGCCCACTGCGTGGGCCTGCCCAGGCTGCCCACCACACGGAAGCTCTTATCTGGGAATAAGCTCACCGTCCTGGAGGAATCCAAGCAGAAGCCAGAGAGCCCAGACTGTCGGCCCTTCCTGACTCCACAGCTCCAAGGGACCCTGCTTCCACGAGCCTGTCCACCCTCTAAGTCCCCTTGTGCCCCCTGGGGAATGGCGGGGGCCCCGGGCTGGGCACCTGGGGCTGAGGCCATCCTGGTCATCGAGCTCTGCTCCAGCTCCAGCTGTGGCTCCCGTTTGAGGTCCGTCCAGTCCAGGCGCTGGTTTGGGAACAGGGTGCTGAGGACAGGACTGGTGCTCGGGACCTGGTCCCTGGCCACTGTGGGGGAGACAAGACGGTCAGACTTTAGCTCTGGCTGGAGGTCTGGTAAGAGTAGGCGGTTGGGGGGACACCAGAGAGAGACCCACTGCGGCTCCTCCTGGAGACTCACACTCAGGGGCTTCTACCCAGGATGCTGGGAGCAGGGTGGAGACCAGGAGGAGTCCCCCCACCCCCTGGAGAGCTCCATTTTTCCGAGCACCCAACTTCAGTCCTGGATCAGCCCTCCGATCACAAATCACGTGTCAGCTGCTGAGGACCAGATCCAATCAGGATGTGCCCCTCACCCCCACAGGGTGAGAAGAGATGGTGCAGCCATCCATTCATTCATTCATTCATTCAACCAGCATTTACTGAGCGCCTCCTGATTCCAGACTTGGAAGAGCGGCTACTTCCGGATGGGATGCTCCTGCCTCCGCCTCTTGTGGGGCAGGGAGGCTGGCAGGTGCGGCCTCGGACCAGCCTGGGCTCTGACTCACCAGGGCCAAGGGCAGGTGGCCAGAGCAGCTCATCCTCCCGGGCGCGGGGCTGGTGGTAGGTGTGAGCCTTCTTGCTCTTCACCAGGAAGGAGCGTGGCATTGTCAGTGGGTGCCCCACACCTACGGGGAGAGAGGGTGAGAAGGGTTAGGTGGGACAAGAGGAAAATGTTCCTTTATGTTTCAGGGCCTCCTCCTAAAAATCAGAACCTGCTGACTTGGGTTGGATGAGTGTGCTTGCGTGTTCAGTCACTAAATCGTTTCCGACTCTTTGCGACCCCATTGTTTGTAGTCCCTCAGGCTCCTCTGTCCATGGGATTTCCCAGGCAAGAATACCAGAGTGTATTTCCACTTCCTCCTCCAGGGGATCTTTCCCACCCAGGGACTGAACCTGTGTCTCCTTCATTGGCAGGCGGGCTCTTTACCGCTGAGCCAGCAGGGAAGCCCTCCTGGGTTGAACAGTGTCCCCTTAAACTTCGTGTCCACCCGGAACCTGTGACTGTGACCTTGCTTGGAAAGAGGGTCTTTGTAGATGTAATCAAGTAAAGCTGAGGTCACATTGGGTTCAGTGAAACCCTAGACTCAATACGACTCGTGTCCTTCTAAGAAGAAGGAAATTTGGACACACGACCCAGACACGCACAGGAAGAAGGCCACGTGGAGGCGGAGGCAGAGGTTGGAGCCAAGGATGGCTGGCCACCACCAGAAGCTAGGAGAGAGGCCTGAAACAGACTGTCCCTCAGAACCTCCAGAAGGAGCCGACTTTGCCGACACTCTGACTTTGGATTTCTAGACTCCAGAACCCTGAAAAAATCTGCTCCTATGTGTTAAGCCACCTAGTTTGTGAGTTTTGTTTTAATATTTATTTGTGCTGATTCAGTTGTTTGCACCAGGTCTCAGTTGCAGCTTGCGGGATCTTTGATCTTTAGTTGTGGCATTCCGGATCCAGTTCCCTGACCAGGGATTGAACCCAGGCCCCCTGAATTGGGAGTGCTGAGTCTCAGTCAGTGGACCACCAGGGAAGTCCTGGTGTTTTGTTATGGCAGCTACAAAGCCTAACATCCCTCACTGCTCTCTTGCTGGGAAACCAATACACTCATTTCTAGAAGACCCCAGATCAGACTGCTCCTGCCGCGTACCCTGAATTGTGCTGGGAACAGAGAATGAAGGCCAGGGGTACCTCCATTTGTGACCCACTGTGGGCCCTGCGCCCAGAAAACTGTTTCCACATCCCACTGGGGTCTGCATCCAGAGACCGTGGAAACTTGCGGCCTGAGCTCAGGTTTAGGAGTCAGGTGCTCGTAGGTTGGAATCTCAGCTCACCTGCTGTGCAGTTTGGGGCAGTCTCTTGACCTCTCTGGGCCTGTTACCTTTTCTGTAAGGTGGGGCCTCCAGGTTCAGGAGGCTGGCGAGCCCACTGTATGTGCTCAGTGCCTATCAGAGGGGAGCCTGGCAGGTGGGCTGCAACGGGGGAGGCCACGTCGATCACAAACCCACACGATCGTGTAAGTCGAGACCTGATGCGCCCTTTTCCATGGCCCAGCCCAGAGCCTGCTCTGCAAGGAAGAAAGAGCCTTTTCTCTCTCCCTGTGGGTGGACGGGATGGTTGGAGCTGTATGCGGGGCTCAAGGCCCGACACTGGAGGCCTCCTGAGGTCATTTTGTGCACACGGAGGAAGAGGTCAGTGTCCACCAAGTCCAGGGACTGAGCACTGGGCAGCCCAGGCCCAGTACTCAGCCCACGGGTCAGCGGCCGGGTGAGGGGCAGAGCCAGGCCAGCCTGACTGTCCGGTCCTCCTAGCTTCGGGTGCAGAGCCCTCTGGGGCACAGAGCAGCTCCGGCCCCTGCCCCCCACATGTTTCACCTCCCTAATCCCAGCCATGAGGGTCTCCTGAGGGGTCCCAGGAGACAGAGCATCATCAGGTGGTCCTCCCCTGCTCCACCCCCAGGCCCACGCGGGCAGAAGTTGGGAGGAATTACTCAGTCACTGCCCATCTGCCAGCAGCTCTGCTTGGGCCTGGAGGAGGAGGCATCCTCCCGGGCCACGCTGGGCAAGGCTGCAGGCGTGATAGGGCCAAGCGCGGGAAAAAGAGCACGGGAAACAGCTTGTGGGGACCTCCGAACAACAGCAAGGCTCTGAGTGATAAGGCCGGGGCCCAGAGTGGGGGGCCGGGAGCCGGCAGATTAGAGGGCGCTTGGAACCCTGCCTGGGGAGCCGTCCCCGATCACCCCTTCCCCAAGGGGACGACCCAGAGCAGGCACCAACCGTGCCCAGCCCGCCTGCCCCTCTGGGGGCAGCAGGAGTCTGGGCCGTGGCTGCTCCGCCCTGGGGGCCTGTCTCAGGCCCAGCCCCTCCTTGATGGAAGCCTCAGTTTCCAGATCTGCTGAATGGGGATCACAAACCAACCTCCTGGGGCTGCTGGGCTGAGAAAGGACCTTGAATTATTCCAAGCGTGTTAAGGGGCCCAGCAGGGTGCTGGGGGTCCTCAGGGATGGCGGCCTCTGCCCGTGGAGCAGAGGCTTGGTGGGGGCGGGCCCTGCATGGTCCTGGCGGGTCAGGTGGCATCCCTGGTGCCTGGGCTGAAGCCAGTGGACTTGGATGGGCATGAGCCCTGACAGGGAGCTGGGACACGTTCCAAGCCCCTCCCTCTGGGCTCTGAAATGAGGGGGTGGGACCTGAAGGCCTCTGGGGTCGTCCAGCTGTCAGATTTTGACCTCAAAGGCCGGGCTGGCCCGCCGTCTTCCCCAGGCTGTGGAGCAGCCGCGGCCGCCTTATCTTCCAGCGACAGTCTTCTTCCTCCTGCCTCCCCGTCTCCCCCCACCCAGGGCTCCCCACACCCCTCTTCCTTCCCCCTTCTAACTCTTGGCTTCAGGAGCCCCCCGCAAACCCTCCAGAGGAGGCCAGACCCTGGGCAGAGTGGGAGGAGACCTCCACACTCTGGGGGAGGGCTGGAGGGACCGGGTTCCTCTCGCCTTTTGTTCTGGGGGGACCTCCAAGACCATGGTCTGTCTTTCAATCAAAAGATGATTTAAAAAAAAAAAAAAACACAGCATTTTATTAGTCGATCACCTCAAACCAGAGGTAGGTGTTAAAGCCGCTGAGCTAGAATACAGGAGAACACTTCTTGCAGCCTCAGCTCCGATAAGCCTGGCCTGTGATCTGAGTAGCTAGGACCCCATTTTACAGAGGAAGAGTTGAGGCTTAGAGACTGGCTCAGGGTCCCAGAGCGAGGCGGAGCTGAGCTCGGAGGTCCACCTTCCAGGCCTCCATGCTCTTGACCGTCAGACCACAGGGTGGGCGCTGGTTCAGGACAGAGGGAGCTGACAAGCTAAAGAGGAAACCCCGACAGCGTGGTGTCATAGACTCTGATACCCACCAGGCGAGGGAGGCAGTGATCATCTTCGCAGGTCACGGGGGGACACCCAAGGCCTACAGAGCCACGTGGCTTGTCCAGGGCCTCGCAGCAGGGCCAGGCCCATCGCCCCTGCCCTGTAGGGCCTGGATTCCTGGCCCCCTGGCCCCGTGCTCTGCTGGACTGCGTGCGATCCTTCCAACAGTGAAGATCGCCTGCCTGGAGAAGGGAGGGGAAGGCTCCCTGGAGGGGCAAGAGGGGTGGGGGCGAGAGTCAAATTCCCTATCTTTGGTCTTTTTAGGAACCCAGCCAGCCCCAACTGGGTTCATGAGGAGTTTGGGGTGGAGAGGCTGGCAAGAGAATAGACTTCTTTTAGGAAGCTTCCGTGACCACTTGGGCTCAACCCGAGGAGACTCTCGAGGTCAGTTGATGGGAATTCAGGCGATAACACAATGGCACTCTGGGATTCGGGGGCACTTAAACAAGGGAGCAAGGGGGTTCCCCATTTCTGGGGTTCCCCAGATGGAGGAAGGTTTCTCGAGGCCTACTCTAGTGATACCCCCCACCCCCCAGCCCCCCCTCCCTAGAACATTCTCTCTGCTAAGCCTGACAAAGTGACAGTGGCACAGCCAAGCCTACAGCCAAGCCGTCGAGCTCTCCGTGGGGGCCAAATGCACCCAGAGAACTTCCTTCTGGCCCCTGTGAGCTGAGTTTTAAAAAAAAAAAAAAAAAAAAAACAGGAACCAATCACCTATACTATGGTTAATTAACAACCACACCGTTCTGATTCACACGAACCTGTTCTGAGAAAGAACTAAGAGCAGAGATTGTGAAAGAAGACCAAGATTTCTTCATAAAACAGAGGCCTTGATGGTATCGGGGCCTCCGGAAAGAGCCTCGTTGTTAATATCTCTTCAGAAACCCCCAATCCTGATAGAGGGTCCCCCCACTTGCCCCAGCCCTGAGTCAGAAGCTCGGCCAGTGCTTCTGAAGTGGGGCGACCCCGCACTCCGACTTCCACATGGAGCCAGGGCAGCTGGACTGGGGTTTCCATGCAATGTGGCACCTCCCGTGCAGCCAAATCGGGTTCCGTGACCTTGAACTTGACCCGTCGGCCACCAACCTGGGCCTTGGTTTTCCTATCTCTCAAAAGGACGGTTGGACTAAGAGATTTCTAAACTCCCCTTTTTGCTCTAAAATCCCATGCTGGGGTTTGCTGTCTCTGAGCGCGGGACTGATCCACCTTGACTAAGAAACTCATCACGCGGGTTCCCTTTTTGGGAGGGTTGAGAAAGACTCTGCTGTTTCTCAGCGTCTGCTAGGAGGGACCCCTGGACTTCCTTTATGTTTGAAGACATGACTCAAGGGGAAACACAAACAAACAAACAAGCAGGCCACTCGTTCCATGTAGGAGGCAGGGGGCATGAGCCCTGGTCCTTCTCGGGACCCCAACAGAGAGTAGTCATCAGTTCTATGTGAAATTTGGAAGGATCTCAAAAGCCTCCTTGTAAGTTCAGAGAATGTAAGGTCAAAAAGCATCCCTGGCGGTCCAGTAGCTAAGACTCCGAGCTCCCAATGCAGGAGGCCTGGGTTTGATCCCTGGTTGGGGAACTAGATCCCACATGCTGCAACTTAAGACCCAAGACAGCCAAATTAAAGAACAAAAAAGAATGGACAAATCCACCTCTGGGTATACACCCCAAAGAATTGAAAGCAGGGATTTGAACAGATATCTGTACCCCCAGGTTCATAGCAGCATTATTCACAATAGCCAAAAGGTGGAAACAACCCAGATGCCCATTCATGGATGAATGGATAAACAAAATGTAGTCTAGACATAGAAAGGGAATATTATTCAGTCTCCAAAAGAAAGGGGATACTGACCCATGCTACAGCATAGATGAACAATGAGGTCATCATACTACTCGAAATTAAGTCAGACACGGAAGGACAAATACTGCATGACTCTACTTATCTAAGTTACTTCAAGTTGTCCAGTTCGGAGACAGAAAGTGCATGGTGGGGGCCAGAGGCTGGGGGGAGGGAAAAGCGGGGAGTAACCGTGTAACGGGGACAGTTTCAGTTTTCTGCAAGATGAAAAACGTTCTGTAAATGGACAGTGGTGATGGCAGCCCCACAAGGTGACTGCACTAAAGGCCCTGAGCCAGTTCAAAGGTGGTTCAAACGGCCAGTTTCATGTTATGTGTCGTTCACCTCAACAAAACCAAAAGGGAGTGAACAAAACAACCCCAGTGTCTCTAAACGAGAGACTAAGCGCTCCCGTGGATTCCAGTTCCTTGAAACAGAGGAACAATAACCCCTTTAAGACTGAGGAGGGGTAAAGTTTTCTCTCGTTTCTGAAAAGGGTTGAGAGGTTGTGTCACAGTGAAGCATTGCATATGATCAGGTTGGTTTTCCCAGGTTGGGGGGGTGGCGATCTGACTCCTGAGACTGTCCAGTTGAACCCCCTACCCCATCCCACCCCACTGTCCGACAGCCTGGAGGGAATGCTCTGCCCTGGTTGAGTGACTCCATCAGTCAAACCTAACCAGGTAGAGCTCTCTGGTGGTCCCCAACACCTTTCTGCTGAGAAACTGATATTCTGACCCCCAAAGCTTTTTTTTTTTGGCTGCTCAACTTGCCAGATCTTAGTTCCCCGATCAGGGATGGGATCGAACCCATGCCCCCTGTAATGGAAGCATGGAGTCCTAACCACTGGACCTCCAGGGAACCCCCTCTGCCCCCCAAATGTGAGTTGGAAGAAACCTCACGCATCTTCTTATGCAAAGAATCCTTTCTGAACCACCTGAGGGCCAGAAACTTGCCCCTTCACTAAGACTGAACTCTTTTTTTTTAAATGAAATTTTATTGGAGTATAGTTGCTTTGGGGGGCAATGGGAGCCATGCTGCACGGCATGTGAGATCTTGGTTCCTCGACCATGGATTGAACCAGCGCACCCATGCACTGAAGCTTGGAGTCTTAACCACTGCTGGGGAAGTCCCTGAAATCTTCTACCCAATATGCACTAAGAAATGTGCGAGGGGTGAGCCCACGTGGGCAGGTGCACCTCGCCCGGCTTCCACCAGACCTGTGTCTGGAGCCTGCAGGGTAATTTGTGCACCACTCTCCACCACGGTGTCTCATGAACACCGTGGACGCTCTTCCCAGAAAAATGCGCACAGGCGCACACCCACAGTGACTCTGTGCACTGCCCCCTTAACAAGCCTGTTTAGAGCGGGCACCTCTCCCCACTCAGCTTCTGTCTTGGCTTTTCCATCAAAATTAGGTAGAAGAGGCTGAGGCACCATCTCTCCCGTGTCTTGTTGCCGGGGGCTGGGGTAGGGGGTACGGTGGAGATGGCAGCCTTCCCGCTCCCTGGAGGGGCTCTGATGAGAAGAGCCTCCCTCTCCAAGTGAACCCTCTCCGGGGATCTTTGGTGAAAATTGCCCGGGGCTCTGGGTTCTGAAGCTAGGACTCCGTTCAGAGTCCTCAATCCCACTCTCTCACTTCACAGCCAAGAAAGGCTCAGAGCGCCTGGGGACAGACCCAGTCCGAGCCCACAGGTGGTGGACACCACGGGGCACCTCCACGTGTGACCTGCCTCGCCTTTCCGGGTCCCTCGGAGAGCTGAGGTGTGGGTATGACGCTGTGCGGGCAGGTGATCTCTGTCAGCCTAAAATCAAATCTTCAAAGGGTGTTCATGGGACTTCCCTGGCAGTCCAGTGGTTAAGACTCCGAGCTCCCACTGGTTCGGGTTCGGGTTCTATCCCTGGTCGGGGAAACGAAGATCCCGCATGCCTTAGAGCCAAACAAGCAAACAACAACAACACCCCCGGGGTTCACGCACAGTTGGCGGGAGGTAATTCCTACCCGGTACGCGGGCTGGAAGCATCTCAGCTAAGACTGCCTCCTAGCCGTCTCTTCTCCTCTGGGCTCCAGAGCTGAAAGCCACATTCCACAAAAGAGATTTTTTTCCAGCCCACCTTAGTCTTCCTAGGACTGCCAAAGGGACTAGGTAACCTACTTGGAAACAATCGAAGTGAGATATGCAAATTTCAAAAGAAGAGGCAGGGGCGCTCTCCGCACTCACTTCCAGCGCCGGCGCGCGGGGAGAACCTGGCTGCGTTTCTCTGGGGATCAGTGCCGCCCCCTCTCGTCCTCGCAGAAGTCGCCGTAAAGAAAAAAAAAAAAAAAGTCAAAGTTCACGCTTCCCCAGGCTTGACCCTAGATTGAGTGAAGAGCAGCGGGCGTGGTACTGAGCGCGGACGCTTCCCGCATCCCTGGGACCCTCCGCCGCCCGGGCGCACCGGGCGGGCTGCGCTCGGGTCCCAGGGCCCGCGTGTGCTGCCACCTGGTGGCCAAGGCGGGCACGGCGCGGGGCCGGCCTCCAGGTGTCCCGACATCCACGGGAAGGCTGGGATGGCATGGCCTGTGGCACAGAGGTTCCTTTGAGCTTCCCTGGCGGCTCAGATGGTAAAAGCGTCTGCCCGCAATGCAGAAGACGCAGGTTCGATTCTTGGGTCGGGAAGATGCCCTGGAGAAGGAAATGGCAACCCACTCCAGCACTCTTGCCTGGAAAATCCCATGGATGGAGGAGCCTGGCGGGCTCCAGTCCATGGGGTCGCAGAGAGTCGGACACGACTGAGTGACTTCACTGGCACAGGGGACCCCCCCCGCCCCCCAGACCTCCTCCCTCCTTCCCGGCCCCTCAAACCTCCTCCTCCTCCTCGGGCCTACAGGATGGCTGGTTTGTTCCAGGAAGTTTTGCATACGGGGAGCACTCGCAGACTAGAGCACTGTTAGGCTGATTTGCATGCTCTGCCAGCCAGCCGCGAGGGAGAGATTGTGTTTCCCTCCTAAAGAAAACAAGTTTGGTGACAGGAAGCCCCGACCCAACTGGAGGCCAAGGTCCAAGTTGGAGAGAAAGAGGGGCGGGGTTCGGACAAGAGGTCTCACTTCGGCAGGGCCGGCGGCCAGCCTGCGGACCCGGGGTCTGCACCTGGCTCCCCGGTCTGAGGGTCCCAACCACAGGCCACCAGTCTCTCTTCTTGGTAAAGAGAGAGTAGTGGAAATGCCTGGAATTTTCTCTGCATCCTGTATTTTGCCCACAGTCACCTGGAACTGTTTGTCGGTACGCAGAAAATTTGACAAAGAGTTCAAGGACATGAAGAAAAGCAAAAGACAGGGAAGCCCCTGGTAGTGCAGTGGTTAGGTCTCTGCTTCAACGGCCAAGGGCCCAGGGAACTGAGATCTCACAAGCCATAGAATGTGCCCCCCCAAAAGATATCTTTTAGAAAAATGATTAGATTAGAAATAAAAAGTTATAATTTAAGAACTTGTCCCTTAATTCATTTCATTATACACACATGCTCACATTTTGCTACTGTTAATTAGCTGGTCTTTTTCCTTCCCCCACTGAATGTTATTTTGTTTAAATACCGCCTAAATTCTCCTGTGGCTTTTATTAACATGTTTCATGATTTCATAGTTTTTCATGGCTTACCTTACCCACTGCTTCCTCCATTCAGGCCATTTAGTTGCATGGGGTATTTCCTAGTGTAAAGCCGTGTATCAGGCATGTGCAGCTAGCTGTTGTTTTGAGATGTAATCCCACTTGAGGTCCTTCTCCACCCCCTTGAGTAACCAACTCAGGGATTCCTTTCTTAGACCAGGGTCCCAGCCTGTAAGCAAAGCCAAACCTTCCCTGGAGCCACATGTGTGTGTGTGTGTGTGTGTGTGTGTGTGTGTGTGTGTGTGTGTGCACGCTCAGTTGTGTCCAACTCTTTTTCAATCCCATAGACTGTAGCCCACCTGGCTCCTCTGCCCATGGGATTCTCCAGGTAAGAGAACTGGAGTGGGTTGCCATTTCCTCCTCCAGGGGATCCTCCCAACCCAGGGATCAGACCTGCATCTCTCGTGTCTCCTGCATTGGCTGCTACTGCTTAGTCACTTCGGCCCATGTCCGACTCTGTGCGACCCCATGGACTGTAGCCCTCCAGGCTCCTCGGTCCATGGGACTCGTCAGGCAAGAATGCTGGAGTGGGTTACCATTTCCTTCTCCAACCTTTGACTAGACGGACTTTTTGTTGGCCAAGTGATGTCTCAGCTTTTTAATACGCTGTCTAGGTTTGTCATAGCTTTCCCTCCAAGGAGCAAGCATCTTTCAATTTCATGGCTGCAGTCACCGTCCTGAGTTCCTTATGTTTCTCTTCAGCCAAAATTTGGTCACTAGGTTTAAGAGGATACTTACAGGCGGAATCTTTAGCACTGTGCCACCTGGGAAGCCCAGAACTGCCTGCGGCCCCCTCTATGGGAGAGCAAGAGTTCAGGACCCCAGAGCATGGGCACATCAGTTGAAGCTGGGAGACCCCCAGCAGCCTCCTCACATAGGCTCCTGCAGCTGGGGCTCTGGCCTCTGGATCTCGTCCAGGACTGCCTGCAGAGCCAACACCACTCCTTCAGTAGGCAGCCCTGGAGATGAAACGCCTTCACGGAGCCTCTCCCAAGGGCTAGGTCACACCAGCATCCTTGTACCCACTCATTCATTCATTCCAGTTGTATTGGTACCTTTCACGTAGCAGGTGCCTCCTTCTTCTCTCCCCTCCCGCCAGCTAAAGCTTCTAGAATAAAAGCCCACAGACTGGGTGACTTAAATATCATTTATTTCTCACAGAGGCTGGGGAGTCCAAGGTCAAAGTGCCAGCAGATCCAGTCTCTGCAGAGGACAGGCTTCCTGGCTTGTAGACCTTCTCACTGGGTTCTCACGTGGCAGAGAGAGGGCGAGCTCTGGCCCCTCTTCCTCTTCTTTTGAGGACACTCATCCCATCCTGGGGGTTCCAACCTCATGACCTCATTTACCTTACTTATAAACCCATTTACCTTCCAAAGTCCCCACATCCAAACACCATCACCTTCATTCACTGACACGGGGATTGGGGGAGACGCAGACACTCGTTCCATTACAACCTTTAGTTAATACATGTTTATTGAGTACGTATTAGGTACCAGATGCTAGGGTTTCAAACAAGAACCAGACAGGAGCCCCAGTGAGCTTCTCCTTTGTCTAGCAGGTGGGACAGAATACAGTGAAATTTACAATTTGGGGTAATACGTGCCGTGATATAAACATGGTTTGCATGTAAGCAAGGAGCCTGGGGCGTGGGGAAATGGACCCAGACCTGGAGAGTTAATGAAAGAAGTGACATCTAAACTTGACACCAGACTGAGTTAGTTGGCTGGGGAAGGACCTTCAGACAAATGACAGCGGCCAAGTCCAGCATGAGTGGAGGAGGCGACTGAAGGAAGGGGAAGGAAGGATAGGACATCTGAGAGATGAGCCTAGAGGGACTTCCCTGGTGGTCCAGTGGCTAAGACTCTGAGCTCCCAATGCAGGGGAGCCGGGTTCAATCCCTGGTCAGGGAACTAGATCCCACATGGGGCAACTGAAGATCCCACCTGCCGCAACCAAGACTGAAGTTCTCACGTGCTGCAACTAAGACCCCTTGAAGCCAAATAAATACAAAAGTTGTCATTCAGTCGCTCAGTTGTGTCCAACTCTTTGCAACCCCGAGGACGGCAGCACGCCAGACTTCACTGTCCTTCACTATCTCACAGTTTGCTCAAACTAATGTCCACTGAGTCATGGACATGGTGATATTATCCAACCATCTCATCCTCTGTTGCCCTCTTCTCCTCTCGCCTTCAATCTTTCCCTGCATCAAAGTCTTTTCCAATCAGTCGACTCTTCGTATCAGGTGGCCAAAGCATTGGTGCTTCAGCTTCAGCACCAACCCTTCCAACAAGTATTCAGGACTGATTTCCTCCAGGACTGACTGGTTGGATCTCCTTGCAGTCCAAGGGACTCTCAAGAGTCTCCTCCAACACAATTCAAAAGCATCATTTCTTCAGCACTCAGCCTTCTTTATGGTCCAACTCTCACATCCATTCATAACTACTGGAAAAAACATAGCTTTGACTATCCAGACCTTTGCCAGCAAAGTGGTATCTTTGCTTTTTAATGCGCTGTCTAGGTTTGCATTGCTTCCTAAGTATTGAAAAGATAAAAGCATCCGCCTTCCAATACAGGAGAGACAACATGAAAGTGTAAGTGTCAGTCGCTCAGTCGCGTCCGGCCCTGCGGCTGTAGCCCAGACTCCTCTGTCCGTGGGTTCTCCAGGCAAGAATACCGGAGTGGGGTGCCACGCCCGTCTCCAAGGGGGTCTTCCCGACCCAGGGATCGAACCCAGGTCCCCCACATTTCCGGCAGATTCTTTACCGTTTGAGCTAGCCGGAAGCTCCCCCAATACAGGAAATGTGTGTTCAGTCCTTGGTCATTGAACTAAGATCCCAGATTCCTCATGCTGTGGGGCAACTAAGCCCTTGCACCCACAACTAGAGAAAGCCTGAACACTGCAACAAAGACCCAGCGCAGCCAAAATCCAAAAGAGAGAGAGAGAGATGAGCCTAGAGAATAAGTAGCAGCAAGATGAGGAAGATTCCTCTCCAGTTTAAAAACCTTCAATGATTTTCCTTTACCTAACAGGACAAAAAAATCTCAGCTTTAGAAGTTAGCATTCAGTATATTCACAGCGTCAGAACTCTCAAATGACAGCACTTTTTCAGATGCAAGTTGCAGAAACCTGATTTAAACTGGTTTAAGAACCACCACAAAACAATTTCATGTCACTGAAAAGTGTCTACTTCAGGTATGGTTGGATCCAGATGCTCAAATGATACTGTCTGGATTCAGCCTCAGGACATTTGCATTTGTTGTCCCCTCTGCTGGATGGCCTAACCCCAGCTCTTCCCATGGCTGACTCCTTGTCATCCAGGTCTTGGCTGAAATGTTACCTCTGTTGCCAGATCTCCTTGGACACCAACTAAAGCAGGACCTTCCCATCCCAGGCACTTTCTGCTTCATCAGCCTTGCTCTTCTTGACATTCATAATTTTCTGAAAATACCTTGCGGATTTCTTTCCTTTCTATTGATTTTGGGGCCTGACTGCCCGCAAGGCATGTGAGCACTACACGAGCAGGGGTTGCATTTGCCTGGCTCACAGCTGAGTCTCCAGTGCTTAGACCAGTGTATGGTAGACACTGAAGGCGTATTTACAGAATGGATGGATGGATCAGTCAATGCATGAATACCTTACTTATCATCTCTCAGCTTTGCTCTATCCTGGGGCTGAAATCCCTGACATTACTAGTTGTGTAGTTGTAGTCTATAAGTTTAGAAACTCCAGTGGAAAGATAGATGCTTTCTCAATAGTTTCAGTAAGAGGCCAGGGCCTGACTCTAATTGGCCCATCTCTGCACCATTCACTGTGGCAAAGGAGGGATATGGTCCTCTCACCGGCCAGGGCTGGCCAACTTTCTGCTAAAACCACTCGAGAGTGGGAAAAGGGTTTGAGCAAGGACACAGAAGAAGACCATATAGATTGAATAAGGACACAGAGATTGAAGGCAAAAGGAGAAGGGGGTTGCAGAGGATGAGATGGCTAGATAACATCACCAACTCAAAGGACATGAATTTGAGCAAACTCCGGGAGATAGTGGAGGACAGGGAAGCCTGGCATGCTGCAGTCCATGGGATCCCAAAGAGTCACAAATGACTTAGTGACTGAACAACCACAACAGAATAAGGACAGCAAAGTGTTTGGGGAAGCCTTCACTTTCTAACCATCCTTGTCACCTGAATATGTTGTATCCTTTTCTGCTGGAGATTGTTGAGTGAAAAAAAAAAAAAAAGCACAATCTCAAAGTTGCGAATTATGTTTTATTTGGAAGACGCAAGCCTGGGAGACAGCCTCTCAGCTCTCAGGGATTGTTTCAAAGAGGAGCCAGGATACATAGGAGTTTTTGCAAAACCAAACAAAAAACACACAGGCAGTTGAACGTCAAAAGATTGCTGATTAAAGGAAGTCCAGACATCTCAAGTTAATGAATTTAGTGCTTTTCTACATGTGGGAAGAAGCAAGAGTCTGGGTTTAATGAAATTACTCCTTTGCTACACGTCCTAACTCTAGGGCCAGTGTCCTCTCCACTCTGAATCCCCTAGGGGGCACCCTTGGGTGACGAGATTCTTTACCCCTGACCACCAGGGAAGCCCCTCAGCTGTTTCTTAATGAGACCAGCAGCAATCTGAGGGTAGGGACCCTGTGGACTCTTGTCTCAGCAGACAACAGGCACACACTGACCTTGGCAAGGCTCACCTGGGCTCTGCTCCCGGGGCAGCAGGGTTCAGGCTCTGGTCCTGGCACCAGCTGGCATTAGCTGTGTGACCTTGGGTACCTTTATGGCCTTGAGTTACGATGGCCACAGAATGCAGCAAACAGGAGCTGAGTCTACCTGCTCCTGCAGCCTGAGGATGGACCAGGTGGTCTTAGCCATGGGGGTGGGTATGGGGGTGCCCAGAGGCTGTCTCCCCACCCCCATTCTCCTCGACTTGCCTCCTGGTGCTGGAAAAGTACCCATCGCAGTCCTGTGGCAACTCAGTCATTCAGGGAGACTGAGGGGCTCTGTCAAAGCACAGGAGCTGCAGGCAGCTGGGGTGGAGGGAGCCCCACACTGCCTGCCACTCGGGCACAGCAGTGGTGCCAACCGCACCAACCAGGCACCAACTAAGCACCACGGGAGGCAGCAATTCACAGAGTCACCACACGGTGGCGCTCCTGCCCCCTTTCCTCTAACAAATCCGCTTGAAAACTGGCTATTTATTAATATTTATTTATCTACCTGGACTGCAAGGAGATCCAACCAGCCCATCCTAAAGGAAATCAGTCCTGAATATTCATTGGAAGGACTGATGCTGAAGCTGAAACTCCAATACTTTAGCCACCTGATGCAAAGAACTGACTCACTGGAAAAGACCCTGATTCTGGACAAGACTGAAGGCAGGAGGAGAAGGGGATGAGAAGAGGATGACAGAATGAGATGGTTGGATGGCATCACCGACTCAATGGACATGAGTCTGAGTAAACTCCAGGAGATGGTGATGGACAGGGAGGCCTGGTGTGCTGCAGTCCATGGGGTCGCAAAGAGTCAGACACAACTGAGCAACTGAGCTGAATTGACCTGGGCTTGACTGGTGGCTAAATTGGTAAGGAATCCGCATGCAATGCAGGAGACGCGGGTTCAATCCCTGGATTGGGAAGATCCCCTGGAGAAGGAAATGGCAACCCACTCCAGTATTCTTGCCTGGGAAATCCCACGGACAGAGGAGCCTGGTGGGCTACAGTCCATGGGGTCGCAAAGAGTCGGACACGGCTTATTGACTAAACCACCACTATCTATTTACCTATCTACCTACTTATCTATCCATCTACCTAATTACAGGTTAAATCACAAAACAAAATATGATCAGAGTAAAAAGAAGAAAATAAAACATGCACCTCCATTGTAATGTGCGCTGTTTCCCCCCCCCTTCCCTCCTTCCCTCTCTCTCTGCTTCTTCCTCCCTCCTCCAGTCTCCCTCGCCTCATATATATTAAATACAGGTGTGCCTGCGTCCTAAGTTGCTTCAGTCGTGTCCGACTCTTCACAACCCTAGGGACTGTAGCCCACCAGGCTCCTCTGTCCATGGGGCTTCTCCAGGCAAGAATACTGGAGTGGGTTGCTGTGCCCTCCTCCAGGGGATCTTCCCAACCCAGGGATCGAACCCATGTCTCTTATATCTCCTGCATTGGAATGCAGGTAGGGGCTTCCCTGGTGGCTCAGACGACAAAGAATCCACCTGCAATGTGGGAGACCTGGGTTTGATCCCTGGGATGGGAAGATCCCCTGGAAAAGGGAAAGGCTACCCACTCCAGTATTCTGGCCTGGAGAATTACATGGACAGAGGAGCCTGGCGGGTTACAGCTCATGGGGTCGCAAAGGGTTGGACACGACTGAGTGACTTTCACTTTTTCTTTACCACCAGCGCCACCTGGGAAGCCCATTAAAAACATACGTGCATATAATGTTTCTCAATTCAATCAAACCTCTATTGCCCCTTTGCTCTTGGGCACCGCAAAGGAGTCTCTCCCTCAGTCCGTGAGCTTAACCCTCCCATCCTCCTGCCTCCACGACCCTCTTGATGGGAACGGGCGGCATCCTGGAGGAGGACCACCAGGTGATGCATGAAGGGGTGTCTTCATGACACAAGACGGCTGGTTTGCCTAGAGGCCCATGATAGCAAAGAAGCGTGTTGAGACTCAGGTGGGGAAGCTGAGGCTACAAAGGAAGAAGCTGCAAGGGCCACCGCTCCAGCTTGATGCCTCCCAGCATCACCGGCACGGGCGTGAAACAGGGGACCCCGTTTCTAGGTTTAGGAAATAGCCAGATGATCAAGCAGCTTCTTGATCCTTCTCGGCTCCTTCTCCCCCACAGTGACTTCATGGAGCCCTCTGGCAGGAGGCTGGGGAGGACTGGAGAGGGAGAGTGGCTGCACATCCCCAATTCAACCACCTGAGGTTTCAGGAGGGGGAACCGAGGCCTGGAGAGAGACTTGCCGAGATCACACAGTTCCCAAGCAGCAGAGGCAGGACTCCTAACTCTTTTCCACAGCCCTTCCTCCTAATGGAGACCCTTGTTTGATTGCCTCCCACCTAGAAAACTCATATATGTTTATTATTTTTAATGTTTTATTTATTTGGCTGAGCCAGGTCTTAGTTGCGGCATGCAGGATCTTTCTGGTCATGGCTTGTGAAAATCTCCACTGCCGCATGCCAACTCTTAGTTGCAACATGCGGGATCTAGTTCCCCCGCCAGGGATTGGGCCTGGGGCCCCTGCATTGGGAGCTCAGACTTGGCCACTGGACTGCCAGGGAAGTCCCCAGTACCTTGTATAGGTTTTTATAAAGCGTGAGACCCCAGTGGCAACTAATAGAGCGGGTAACATCTGATTCTCCAGCCACTTGAGTGCAATGAGTGCGCCGTTGTGGTCCTCAGACCTGGGCTGCACCCGGCCTTGACACTCCCCAGCTGCAGACCATAGGCAGGCACTAGCATCCCTGAGCCTCAGGCTTGCCATCTCTAAAATGGAGCGAAGATAAAGCTTCCCTTGGAGCTGCAGGTAGCAGACGAAAATGATACACACAAAACGTTTTACACAGGCCCCAATGCTTTAAATGGGTGAGGCAGCACATCTCAGCAGAAATCCTCCACAGCGGCCTCTAGAACTCTGCCCTTTCTCCCTCTCATCAGACAGTCTGGAAGCCTGAGCTGCTGGGGGCAAACGAGCAAACAAGGCGTGTCGGCCCAATTCCCAGCAGGTGGTTGTGCTCACTTACACGGTAGGTTGATGATTAATGAGACTCATGACATCTGGTTGCTGCGCTGTGAACCCTTGGTGACTTCCGCGTTTGTCTTCTCTGGACACACACAGGAGGCCGCGGACGTGGAGGAAGGAATACAAGTCCCGTGGATGTTTACCCAGGCCAGAGAGGCTGCAGGGCCTTCGCAAGCCTTGTGTCTTTCAGTCTCGTGGAGCAGTTGGTTCCTAGGAACTACTGACCCAGTGATGGGAAGAACCCACCCCAGGGGCAGCTGGCACCACAGTCAAGTCCACATGGTGATGTGTGTGTGTGTGGGGGGGGCACCTGCCAGACGCCAACAGGGCAAAGACCCCACCTCCTATTCCTCAGTCCAGCTCCACGACAAACATACGACAGCATCAGTAAGCTTGTGTGTATTATTCCCAACAAGCAGTGTGTATGTAGCTGAATATGTGTGTGTGTGAATGTGTGTGTGGGACCATTAACCAGCCTGAGGAGGGTGAAAATCGCCCCACGGATCCTCACCTCCCCAGTCAAGCGCCCCTCTACTCGGTAGCAGCCCCAGCAGGCAGTGGCCTTGGAGCCTGGATCAGCAAACAGGAGTTTTCTGTGGCTACTGAGAGGGGAGAGACTCTGTCTTTCCCACATCCTATGTGGGCCAGGGGTCTCTGGGCCTGGGCATAGCTTCAGCCTCCAGACCAAGGAAACAAAGCCTCAGAGGAACCCACAAAGAAGTGAGAGCCAAGGATAGACATTCAGGAAGATGCAAACATCTCTGCAGGGAACTGGACATGCAAACCCATCTGGGCAAGAGCATTCTATCTCGATGCTGATCGGCACCAGGAGTGTCCTGCAGGGAGCGCTGGCTTCCAGCCGCCAGGATTTGCACTCAGTTTACATCTATTTTGCATGTACCTTCAGAGGTTTTCAAATTACCGTTGTATCATTGCCCCCTGAAGGGTGAGCATTTTTTCATTCCTGATGCTTCTTGTCATCCCAAGAGCATGCAGGGAGGTCTCCTCTGAAGAAAAGGATGCAGAGGCTGGGAAGAGAGCAAGGACCCAGTGGTCTTTTGACTACAGTTAGTACATCCTTGAAAGGTGGTCTGTGTACACATTTCTGCAAGATGACCGGTTTGCAGTTTAAAAGGACATGTATGGTACGCTCATTTGGAAAGTAGGAAAGAATCCTTTATAAACCACCCCACCCAGATCCAGCCATTTCACTCCCGGATATGTACCTGAAGCATCAAGGCAGGGACTCAAAGAGACACCTGTAAGCCCATCTTTCCAGCAGTCGTATTCATAACAGCCAAGCGGAGGAGGCTGCCCAGTGTCTATCAACAAATGAATAAGTAAACAAAATACAGTGTATCTGTACAATGGAATATTATTTAGCCTTAAAAGGGAAGAGAATTCTGGGGACTTCCCTGGTGGTTCCAAGTGGTAAAGAATCCACCTTGTAATTCAGGGGACATGGGTTCGATCCCTGCTCGGGGGATTAAGATTCCACATACTGCAGAGCAACTAGGCCCTCAACCCACAACTACTGAAGCCGGTGCACTGTGGAGCCCGTGATTCACAACCAGAATCCATGCACCGCATTGAAAGATCCTGCATGCCACAACAAATAAAGGAGAGAATTCTGACACGTGCCATAACACAACACGTATGAACTTTGAAGACACCCTGTTAAGCTTAATACGCCAATCACAGGACAAACACTTTATTAGTCAAAATCACAGAGACAGAAAGCAGAATAAGGACTGCTAGGCGCTGCGGTGGGGAGGTGAGCTATTAAGTAGGTACAGACTCTCTATTTTACAAGAGGAGAAAGTCCTGAAGATGGATGGTGATGCTTGGTTGCAGAACAACGTGAACGTGCTTAACGCCATTGAACTGTATACACTTGAAAATGGTTAAAATGTAAATTTTACGTTCTGTGTAGTTCTCGTTGTTGTTGTTCAGTCACTCGGTCACGTCCGACTCTTTGCTACCCTATGGACTGCAGCACACCAGGCTTCCTTGTCCTTCACCATCTCTCTGAGTTTGCTCAAACTCATGCCCATTGAATTGGTGATGCCATCCAGCCATCTCATTCTCTGTCGTCCCCTTCTCTTCCTGCCTTCAATCCTTCCTAGCATCAGGGTCTTTTCCAATGAGTTGGCTCTTTGCATTAGGTGGTCAAAGTATTGGAGCTTCAGCATCAGTCCTTCCAATGAATAGTTAGGGTTGATTTCCTTTAGGATGCACTGGTTTGATCTCCCTGCTGTCCAAGGGACTCTCACGAGTTTTCTCCAGCAACACAGTTCAAACCATCCTGCCCAAACCTTTATTTTTCACAGACACAGAGAGTGAGGGTGAGGCCCAGGGAATCCCACCATCTCGTGATGAGGATCTCTGATTCCCCTTTGCCACAAAGTCCAATTATGTTTCGATCTTCCAATATTTTTGCAAGGTTAGTTTATTATGAAACATTTCCAACAGGAAAGTGAATGAAACATGTCTAATGAACACCTATATACCCCCGTCTGCTATTCAACAATTCTCATTTGCAAACTGTGCTTTATCTTTCTATATGCATTTGTAAATGTATATAAATGTGTTTTGATAAAACATTTATAAGTTATATTGCAGACAACACGACACTTCGCCCATTAACACTTGAGCACGTATCTCCTAAAAACAGGTATTCTTACATCATCACATCACTGTGATGATCATACCTAAGAAAACTGTCAATAATTTCCTAGCATCACTGAACATTCAGTTCACACTCACTTTTTCCCAATTTCCCCCTATTCTCTTCTAGAGTGGCTCTTTTAGAATCAGTTTCAAGCACTGCATTTGCCTGCTTCTTTAGTCGCCTTTTACAAGTCTCCTTTCCCTGGAGGCTCAGTGGTAAAGAGTCCACCTGCTGATGAAGACGACTCAGGACCAATCCCTGAGTCTTTCCTCCAGGGTTCATGAAAACCCGCTGGAGGAGGAAATGGCAACCACTCCAGTATTCTTGCCTGGAGATCCCCATGGACAGAGGAGCCTGGCGGGCTGCAGTCCATGGGGCCACAAAGAGTCAGACATGACTGAGCATGCACGCGCACACACATTAGTCTCCTTTATGATATTAATAGAACAGCGCCCTCATCCCTTTCTTTTCATATTGATTTTTTCCCCCTGAAAGAGCTCAAGCCAGTTTGGTAGAATGGCCTGCTTTCTAGACTCATCTGTGTCCTAGAGGTGCTGTGTAACCTGCTCCTCCCTCCCGTGTTTACTGGAAGTTAGGGCCAAGATTTGATTTAACTCAGGTGAGACGTTTTAGGCAAGGATACTTCTCAGGTAACGTTGTGGGCTCCATGGCACTGGAGGTGCCTAATGTCAGACTGTCCCACTTTCATGATGCTGTTTGGTCACTGGGTTAAAGAGGTGACAGCCAGCTGACTTCATCATGAAGATGAGTTGAGAAGCAATCCATGCATGTGGGCTAAGTCGCTTAGTTGTGTCCAGTTCTTTGTGGCCCTGTGGGCTGTAGCCCACCAGGCTCCTCCACCATGGGATTCTCTAGGCAAGAATACTGGAGTGGGTTGCTGTGCCCTTCTCCAGGGGGTCTTCCCGACCCAGGGATCAAGAGTAATACTTTCTCATCATGCAAAAATCCTGTTCCCCACAGCCTTCTCCCAATGGGATTGGTCTCCATTGATGGTTCGTGCTTGAATCAACAGTTTCATTGTTGGTTGGAAATAGTGATCCTTGTAGCATTCCTTCTGCATTTATTATCTCGCTTTTTTTTCCCTGTAAAGACGAGCTTTCCCTCATTAACTATGGATGAGCCAGAGTTCTTCCAAATGTAAGAGTGTAAATTATGTCTTTTCAATTGCTGATTACCATAGCAATGGCAATGCCAAAGAATGCTCAAACTACCGCACAATTGCATTCATCTCACATACTAGTAAAGTAATGCTCAAAATTCTCCAAGCCAGGCTTCAGCAATACGTGAACCGTGAACTTCCAGATGTTCAAGCTGGTTTTAGAAAAGGCAGAGGACCCAGAGATCAAATTGCCAACATCCGCTGGATCATCGAAAAAGCAACAAAGTTCCAGAAAAAAACCATCTATTTCTGCTTTACTGACTATGCCAAAGCCTTTGTGTGGATCACAATAAACTGTGGAAAATTCAAGAGATGGGAATACCAGACCACCTGACTTGCCTCTTGAGAAATCTGTATGCAGGTCAGGAAGCAACAGTTAGAACTGGACATGGAACAACAGACTGGTTCCAAATAGGAAAAGGAGTACATTAAGGCTGTATATTGTCACCCTGCTTATTTAACTTATGTGCAGAGTACATCATGAGAAATGCTGGGCTGGATGAAGCACAAGCTGGAATCAAGATTGCCAGGAAAACTACCAATAACCTCAGATATGCAGATGACACCACCCTTATGGCAGAAAGTGAAGAAGACCTAAAGAGCCTCTTGATGAAAGTGAAAGAGGAGAGTGAAAAAGTTGGCTTAAAGCTCAACATTCAGAAAACTAAGACCAGTCCCATCACTTCATGGCAAATAGATGGGGAAATAGTGGAAACAGTGGCTGACTTTATTTTGGGGGGCTCCAAAATCACCACAGATGGTGACTACAGCCATGAAATTAAAAGACGCTAATTCCTTGGAAGGAAAGTTATGACCAACCTAGAGAGCATATTAAAAAGCAGAGACATTACTTTGCCAACAAAGGTCTGTCTAGTCAAAGCTACGGTTTTTCCAGTAGTGATGTATGGATGTGAGGGTTGGACCATGAGAAAACTGAGCGCCAAAGAATTGATGCTTTTGAACTGTGGTGTTGGAGAAGAGTCTTGAGAGTGCCTTGGACTGCAAGGAGCTACAACCAGTCCATCCTAAAGGAAATCAGTCCTGAGTGTTCATTGGAAGGACTGATGTTGAAGCTGAAACTCCAATACTTTGGCCACCTGATGTGAAGAGCTGACTCATTGGAAAAGACCCTGATGCTGGGAAAGATTGAGGGCAGGAGGAGAAGGGGAGGACAGAGGATGAGATGGCAGGATGGCATCACCGACTCGATGGACATGAGTTTGGGTAAACTCTGGGAGTTGGAGATGGACAGGGAGGCCTGGCGTGCTGCGGTCCATGGGGTGGCAAAGAGTCGGACACGACTGAGTGACTGAACTGGACTGAACTGAACCATAGTAAGGTGTTGGCATAACTGGATCTTTTAAATCTTCTCTCCTTTTTTTCTCCTTAAGCTTGAGTATCACTATGAACTCACGGGTTTGTATTTTTTAAACGTTTTACACTACGTTCCAGAAATTCCTTTTTATGGTCAATGTGTTAGTTTCTGAGTGAGGCTTTAGCAAATGACCACAACCGGGTGGCTTAAACAGCAAAACTGTATTCTCTCTGTTTTGGAGGCCAGAAATCTGAAGTCAATTGCAGTTCTTTTTGAGCTTTCTTTCATGTCTTTTGCCCTGCCCTCTTTTTCCATGAAATAAGTGAGTTAGAAAAAGATTTTAAAGAGGTACCTCTGTACCAGGAGGCTTGTTTGTGAAATAAGTTGCCAACAGTTTCTCTCAGCTTGTCTTCCGTTTGCTTGTTTCCTTTTCTGCCCAGGGCTTTGGTTTTGGTTTTGCTTTGTTTTGGAGGCCGGCTGATTGACCAGCCCTTTCTTCTCTCGCTCCTTCCTAGCCACTCTCAGAAAGCTTTGTTCCCTCCACGACAGACAATTCACCTGTGTTGTTTTCTTCTAGCACTTTTATGGCTTCACTTTTGACACTTAAGCGCTTTGACCTCTTTGGAGTTTTTTCTGGTGTAGGGTGTGAAGCAGGGATCCAGATTCATCTTTTCAAGGAGTCCTGGCATAGTCTTCAGGGGAGCCCCAGCTGAAATAATACCTCTAGCTGCGGATGCTTCTCCTCTGGGGGACAGGGAAAAGGGAGGGATTCATGGTGACTAAAAACCTCCTGTTGGACATGGAGAACGCTATGTAGTGCGGTCCTCCACATTGTACTGCAAGGCGGATCAGAGACGTGGTCGGGAATCGGGGTGAGGAGGTAGCCTGCCCAGGAGAGAGGGAGCCCAGGATTTCAAAATTTCCATCCGCAGGCGTCAAAGCCAAGACGGAGCCTTTTCCAATATTCAGCAGACAACTTTCTCCTCTCCTTTCCTCCACTCTCAAACCTTCAGAGGACCCTCTTTGCCTCTACACACAGTTCAGGCTTCTTTTCTTGTTGTTGTTTTAAGCTCAGGGCCCTCCATGTCCTGCCTTTCTTATCTCCCATTCCATGTATATCTTAAATCTGACCACTGATCAGCCAACGAGCCTTAGGTGGTCTTACCTCAATGGCTTCTCAAAAATTGGGTCTTCCTCCTCCAAAGCCCACCTGCCTCAACACCATCGATCAGATTCCTGATTAAACTGGCAGCAAAGTCCAAGGCCCAACCCCACCCACAGGTTGCCCTCATCGCTCCGAGGGCAACCACTCTGCAGGGTGGACCTGACTCTGAGTCACAGGGGTCCACCTTCCGTCTCATCTGCTGGGCTCCGTGCACCTTAATAGCAAGCGTAGGAGATTGCCTAGTGCCCTCCCCCAATTCACGTCCACCCAGAACTCAGCATCTGACCTTATTGGGAAGTAGAGGCTTTATAGATGTAATTCAGTTCAGATGATGTCATATTGAATTAATGTGGACCCCAAAGCCAATGACTGGCGTTCTTATAAAAAGAGGAGGGTGGAGTCCCTGGGGGCCCAGCGGTTAAGAATCCGCCTGCCAATGCCGGCGACACAGGTCCGATCCCTGGTTAGGGAACCAAGATCCCACACGCCACAGGGCAGCTGAGCCTGCGTGTCACAACTGCTGAAGCTTGCACGCTGAGAGCTCAGGCAACGAGAGAAGCCACTGTAATGAGAAGCCCGTGCCCTGTAACGAGGACCCAGTGAAGCCAAAAATAAAATACATGAATAAATAAATGTAAAAAAAAAAAAAACCAAGAGTAAAGACACACACAGAGGAGTGCATCACCTCTTTAACCCAGTGGCTGCATCTGCACCTTGTGAAAACGCACAGGGAGAGGGGACAGGGGAGGATGGAGGCAGAAGTGAAGGGATACAGCTCCAGGCCAAGGACGTCATCAAACACGGCGGGCAACCCCCAGAAGGCAGGAGAGAGCTAGGGAACACTCCCCATCAGAGCCTTCAGAACACACCAGCCCTGCTGACGCCTGCGTTTCAGATTTCGGGCCTCCAGAACAAAGAGAGAATACATTGTCGTTGTTGTTTGGCCATGCCTCGTGGCTTGTGGGATCTTAGTTCCCTGACCAGGGATTGAACCCGGGGCCCCTGCAGTGAGAACACCGCGTCCTAACCACTGGACCACCATGGAATTCCTTTATGCTTCTGTTACTTAAAGCCAGCCTGTCTGTGGTACTTTGTCACAGCAGCTGCAGACGGTGGAGCTCGTGCAAGGAGCTCGTGCAAGTGGAGGGAACGGTAAGAACAACGTTCACTGGTGCCCACACTTTGGCATGTGCTCGGATGAGCGTTTACACGAGTCTCTCACTGGACAGTACTAGCAACCCTCTGCGTGGGGTATTTAAGGCATCGGTGGCACCCCTATTGTCTAGGTACGGAAAAGGGAGCTCGGGGACTCGCCCAGGCCACCCAGCTGGGTTGTCCAGCCAGGGTCTCAGCTCTGCCCGCCCCCCGCTGTCCCCCTAGGTGGCCTGCTGCGTGCACTGCACACCTGCGGCCACCATGCCACCTGTCCTTTATGAGTAAGTGCTGGAAAAGGCATCCTTGAACAAAACTTCAAAAACCCTGATCATAAGTCAAAAAAAGAGGGTGATGAGAAGGAGGAGGGGTCGATAACACCAAAATTAACGTCTCTTTTTCAATGAAGTACAATACAGTAATAGTTAATAGGAAGGTAACAGATGGGGCAAGACACTGGAAATATCTATAGTCAATGAAGGACACATTTCTGTGTGCTGCAGTCCTGCAAATCAACAAGGAAAAGAGAGTAACTCTACTAGAGGAAAAATAGATAAGAATTGGCCATTTGTAGAGGATGAAACCTACATGACTCACCAGAATATAAAGAAATGGTCCATCTCATTAATAGAGAGAGATAAGTTAAAAAGAGAACGTATCACCATGATAGGCCTATTAAACTTCACAGGTAAAGACTGTTGGCAGGGATGTGGGCATTTCTGTAGATTTCTAGTGAGACTGCAGACTGGGCAGCTGTCCTAAGGAACACTTGGGTGGTGTTTCTTAAGTCTAAAATTTCTGGGGCTGACGGATACGGTTAGTACCTCGGCTCTGGTGATAGCACCACAGGAGTATGCCATGTTCGAAGTCATCAAGATATAACATTAACCTTCTGTATATCCATTATACCTCTGTAAGGCTAATTTTTTCTCTAAATACAACAAAAGAGAGTAAGTCCATGCACACCCTTTGACTCACCAGTTTTACTCCTAGTCACGTATCCCAGAGAAGTTCTCAGCTGGACCCATAAGGAAACAGGTGCGTGCGTGTGTGCTAAGTTGCTTCAGTCATATCCGACTCTTTGAGACCCTGTACGCTGTAGCCCCCCAGGCTCCTCTGTCCATGGGATTCTCCAGACAAGACTACTATAGTGGGCTGATCCATGCCCTCCTCTAGGGGATCTTCCCAACTCAGGGATGGAACCCATATCTCTTAGGTCTCCAGCACTGGCAGGCAGGTTCTTTACCACTAGCTCGACCTGAGAAGCCTCAAGGGAACGGGTACACTGAGGTTTATCACAGGCTTTTTTCTGGTGGACTTTGGGTGCTATTCCATGGGACAAATGTGAGTAGATCAGGGTAGATCCAGGTCGTTGAATAACTGTCAACAGAAGCTACTGGCTGGATTTATTTAGAGCGATGTGCATGGGCTTCAAAACGACACTGAGGGGGGTGAAAAGTAAGAAGCAGATTGCCATCTATGACATAATGCATTTACATGAGTTAAAAATACACACATACATTTCTATACATGTATGTGTCCATTCTGACAGTGCTAGACAGCAAGGGGACAATGACAAGACTGGAGAGGCCAGGGCTGCGAGGGGCCCTCCGGGCTCCTCTCTGGAGCTTGGACTCCATCCTCCAGGATACGGGTGACCCCTGAAAGCAGGGGACTGCCATGCAGAAAGCTGAAGCAACAGGACCCCCCAAATGGATGAACCCGTGACATTGAAAAGGATGTAATTTTGGCTAGTGGGGTCCTTCCAAAGGCCTTCAAATCTTATTGCATCTGGAAGGGCTTTCATGAAGGACAGAAGTCCAGCTGAAACTAGCATCAGCCAAAACAGTTTTTGCTTCACGGAACTCAGAGGCCCAGGGTGAAGCTGGCCTCAGGGACTTCAGAAATTGAGGGGATAGCAACCAATGTTTCTCTTTTCATCTCTCTCTTTCTCTGTTATCTTTTCCATCTTTTGGCTAGAGCGTTCATGGAGCCTGAGGTAGGAGAGGGAGAAGGGGAGGGCCATAGCTTTATTCTAGTTCAATGACCCCAGAGGAAAAGACAACATCTCTTTCAGCATCCATGTATAAAGACTCAAGGAAGCACCCTGATTGGCCCAACTTGGGTCACATGTCCAACTGTGCCAATCCCTTTGGCTGGATGCTTGGGATCTTGGATTGGCCAGATGGGTCCAGGTGCCTGAGGTTGATGCTGTGGTCCCAGGAGGGGGTGGGGGAGATGATGCCCAGGCAAATGCACAGGTGTGCCTCACACACATCAAGTCAGTGCTGCCTCCTAGGGCTCATCCCTTCGGTCTTGTCACACTCAGTGTGGACATGATGGTTAGAGAAAGCCTGGCCAGAAGCTCATGCTGTGGAGAGGCTCCAGGGAGGTACGTGGAAGATAGTGGTCTGATTAACATCTGTCTGAGCGCTGAAGAATTGATGCTTCTGAACTGTGGTGTTGGAGAAGACTCTTGAGAGTCCCTTGGACACCACGGAGATCAAACCAGTCATTTCTAAAGGAAATCAGCCCTGAATATTCATTGGAAGAACTGATGCTGAAGCTGAAGCTCCAATCCTTTGGCCACCTGATGTGAAGAACTGACTCACTGGAAAAGACCCTGATGCTGGGAAAGATTGAAGGCAGGAGGAGAAGGGGACGACAGAGGATGAGATGGTAGGATGGCATCACCAACCCGATGGACATGAGATTGAGCAAACTCCGGGTGATAGTGAAGGACAGGGAAGCTTTGTGTGCTGCAGTCCAAGGGGTCACAAAGTCAGACATGACTTAGTGACTGAACAACAAGTCAGTGACAAAATCAATCCCAGAAAAGCAGAAAATATGGAGCCAGCCCCTGAGCAGGGGCAGGGCTGCCTCTGCCTTTCCTCCCAGCCTCTTCTCACAAGTCCGTAGCGGTCAGTATTGAGAGAACTATTACCCTATTACCATTCTTCTTCCAGATATTGTATAAACAGTAACAGCGCGATTATGGCCCCCTTGAGGGCCAGGAGCTGATGAGGCTAGTGTATCACTGCTCCCTGCCACGGAGGATAGCATTCCAGCAGGATGAGGTCACCGAGCCAAGGAAGAGGGGGGTAGGGAAAGGGGATTCCTGGGCTGGAGCTCTGGCGTCGTGCCAGTCCCCGGACTGCATCCCTCCCAATCACTGGTGGATTCGGACTGTGCCTGAGTCCTTGCCACAGCGCTAACGCTAAGGCAGGAATCTGTTCCTGTGAGACGGTTTGTGGACTAGGGGACCTGGGCTCTCCCCTCTTCTCCTCCAGCCTCTCCATCTCTGGGTCCCAGGCTGGGCATGCTGGGTGACTACACAGAAGCCAGCATTGGATGGACTGACTCCAGGCAGTGACTGAATGCCCGTTTTGAGAGCATTGACAAAGTAAAAAAACCAACATTTATTGAAATAGGTTCTATGCTGGTTACATCTTAAGGTCTCATTGAATCCACCCCAAATCCCCATTCAATGGGCATCACGATTAATATTAAAACTCCTATGTTGCAGACAAAGAAACTAAGGCTCAGTTCACTAGCATGATAGCAAAAACCTGTGTTCACACTCTGGTCTGTTTGAACAACAACCTTTTGGCTTCCCCAGCTGCCTCCAGGCAGTGTTAGGCTGTTGGAATTGCCAGGTCAGTGCCCACCTGCCCCATAAGCCAGGATGGTGATAAAGGTTGTGCACTGCTCAAGGGCCCCCAGGAGCAGTGGGGGTGGGTGGCTAAGGGCCAAGATACAGCCTGGGCTCTGCTCACACGGACTATGGGCCCAGGGGAAAGGCCCTTTTTCTAATGCTCTTGGGGCCTCTCTAACCCTACAGGCTAACAGGGCCTCCTGGAACCCTGGCCACTCTCACAGTAGGCCCCTTAAGCCAAATGCTGCCTTGCCTTGGGACCCCAATGGTTCCCATGACAAAGCTTGTTATTTCCGTAACTCACCCAGCGTTGTCTCCAGGTGCTTGCTTCTTTTAGTTCTTTCCTTCCCAACTGCCTCTCCCACTTCTGTTTCATAAAACCTACCTTTCCTTTAAGGCCCAGCTTGATGCGCACTCCTTCAGAAAGCCTTTCGGATACCACCATTAGACTGCGGCCTCTCACCCCGCTCTAGATCAGTCACAGCGCTCACCATAACCTGCCTTCGAGGACCATCATCTTGTGAGCATTTACCCTGCGTGGGTCACTGTGCTTAAGCACTCTCCATACTTTATGTCCTTGAATCCTCTCTCCACGCGTTATTATGCCCATTTCACAGAGGAAGAAACTGAGGCTCAAAGGACTTCAAAACTTGTCCAGGTTTACACAGCTAGGAAGGGAGGCAGGACAGGGATTGAATGAGGGGTTGGGCTTCGAAAGCGGCCAGCTCTGATCAGGCTGGTTTTCCAATGATGTCGTGACCGGGCGTCTGAAACGCTAGCAATCTGAGGGGCAGAAGTCAGTGTGATTCTCCGCAGGCCCTCCGCCCACGGGGGTCCCACTGGCTCCCTGGGAAACAAGATGGAAGCTCTGCGGTCAGGCACAGGGAGACCCCCGGTTGGGGAGCCCCCGGGTGTGCGAGCCTCGGGAACGCAGGAGGCGCCCCAACCACACCCAGCCCGGCCAACTTGTTTACGCCTCATTTCACGACGGGGGGGAGGTGCTGTACGTCCAAGATGGCGGCGCCCTGTAGGCTGGAGGAACTGTGAGGTAAACAGCTGAGGGGGAGGAGACGGTGGGTGAGTACGGGGGTGTCGCCTCTTCCTTTTCGCGGGGGGCTTCTCGGGGCAGTCCCGGCGCCATGGCCCCAGTCTGGGAAGCCCCGTGGGACTGGGGCAAGGGGCTCACTTGCCGGGGAAGGGACCCCGGGAAGGGGGGTTTCGGAGAGCTTTCCCCTCTCTCTTATTACTCGCCGTCTCCGACGGGGCCTGGCGGGGGTTGGCGGGTTTGCGGGGGAAGAGAGGCGGCCCCGGCCGGCACTTGGCCCCTCCTCGGGGGCGGAGGGGCCGCTGCACCCCCGGGCCGCGGTGCCGAGGACGGACGGTGAGGTGGGCCGCTTGGCCAGCCCCTTGCTCGCTGGGGTGACAGGTTCCCGCGGGGCGCGGAGAGCCGGGGGGGGGACCCTCCGCGGGAGAGACCGGTCGGCATTGGGGGCTGGGGCTGGTGCTGGGGCGTGAGAGGGGGGTCGGGGCGGGGGGGCGGGGAATGAATGGAGTCTGCCTGTGGGCCTCGGGGACCTGCCCGGACTCGGCGTCTCCGCTGAAATTTGCGTGAGCGTGTGTGCCTCGCTCTAGATGTGCTTCTGGGTGTTGAATTGATGGTGAGAGACAGTTACCTTGCAGCCGTCAGAGGTGATTCTTAAGGGACAGCTATTGGCCGAGCCACTCCTAGACGCTCATTCATTCATTTGAGGAACTGGAGGATGAAGAACCGGCAGTCAGAGAGCCCTTTGAGAAGGAAAGCTGTTCCTTTGTGTTTCCTGGTACAGAGTTTTGCTTCGGGCGTTCTGGGCTTGGAGGGGTGGGGGTGGGGGCTTTGGAGGGGGCGCGGTCCTCCTGACACCAGCAGCTTGTTGATGGAGCACGCACTGTGCAAGGGCTCCGCAGTCACCACCTCTCTTAGCCCTCGCGACAAAGGGGAGAGGCAGCCACCAGGAATCCCTCCCATTTCTCAGATGAAGAAACTGAGGCCCAGAGAGATTAGGGTACCGTGCCCCAAGGTCACACCTCCAGGATTCTGTGAGCCAGGATTGGAACTGGAGTCTGACTGATTCCACGACTGTGCTCCTGTCTTTGTACTTAGCAAGATTCTTGTTTATCTGTTATTTGATTAGATCTGACTTGTCATTCTTTCTGATCAGGTGATTAGAGTTAATCAGTTGGCCAAGGTTTGTACATAAGTGCCTGTGTGTGCCTGCTTAATTTTGCAGAGGGGCCCACTTGCTCATACCTTAGCTTTTGTTTGGGATGGCAGTGCTGTGCCTATAAACACGGTAGTCTAGATTAGGCTGGAAAGTATTTGATGTTTTCATAAAACAAATGCGTTTACTGCAGAACGAAGCTGTGCTAAAATCCTTGCCGGATTTTTTATAGGAAGCATAGAAATAGCACTTCACTTTGCACAGCCTAAGCTGGTAAAAGTACTAAAATAGGATAATATTCTTCTGAGATACTTGGATTTATAATTTGGGGATCAACTTGGAGTCATCTGAATTTGTACTTGCTGACAAAATGGGGCTGTAAATTTTGAGAAGCATTATAAAACCCAACCTTGTGGGAGCCCTTGATTTACTGAGCAACCACCTGTGATTCTTAAGTTGAACATTCCCGAGTAAACCTGGAATATGCAAATGTGGAAATTGATTTAAGGTCTTGTGGGGAAATGCAAACTTTAACGGTCATGCATCAAGCAAATGAAGACACCTCAGAAACAGTGAAACATCCTTTGCTATTGCCCTGGGGAGCTGCAGAATCCTTCTCTAACCACCGGGTGTAAACTTAAGGGGTGTTTATAGAAGATGTAAATGGGAAATATCCTCTTACTAAAGTTAATATCTTACGCCAAACACTCTTACATCACGTGCGTGAAAGGGTGAATGATGTAAACTTTCTCTGCTTCATGCATTTCCTGGTGTCATAAAGACTTTGGTATGTTCCTAAATTCCTAATTAGACAGATTCCTAGGCAGCTACCCACATTCTTACTTGTTTTCTGTTAAATTGGAGTGTCTCAAATCCTGTGACTCAGTTGTACTCTGCCTGATTGGATTCTTAAGAGTAAGAGCGAAGACATCTCAGTCTGCGGGTGTAACATGATGCCTTCTGTTTTCATTTGTGAAGTGAAACTAAACGGTCTCGACTAGGACACATCAAATGTATTCCTGTCTGTAGAATAATGAAATTGCTGAAAACAAGAAATCTCTTAACAGTAGTGTCTATCAGACTCACACAGGTAGCTTGCATATGTCTCTGAGGACACCCTGGATATATATTTTGGAAGAAGTTATAGGTGATTCTGATGGCACCAGAGGTTGAGGGCCAGTGGCTGAAGTTATCAGTTTGGCTATTTTTCTTTTAATTTATAATTCACTGCAGAGGCGTTTCTTAAAATAGCTTCTGACTCTGGTGTATATAGTGGTGGGTAAGTTTGGGGCTCTGAGGTACAGCTGACTTTATCTTACAGATGTCTTCTTCTAAAGTTTGTTAAGGTGCAGGTACCATTCTTTTCCGGGTTCTAGGGCCTTGGTGGACTAAAATTAACCTTTCCTGGAATTAATTAGATATTCTTGACTGCAGATGAGCCAAATACAGCAATACATCAACCATTTCAAGCTTTTCTAAAAGTCACATAGATTTCAAGTCCTTTGGGGTTTAAGTTAAACATTCTATGTTGGTCGAATCAGGTGTTAAATGGCTTTATAATAACTAAGCAAACCGGCGACTTGTAGCTCGACCTGTTGAGTTTTTATCCTTTTCTATCACATTTTAGAAAAAGATATTCCTTGTAAATGCCTCATATTATAAATCTCTCTTTGAGAGATTAGTTTTATTGGTATTAGTTTTATCAATTAAGTAGCTGCAAGCATGAAAGAAAAGTGTATGCAATACCATTTAAACCTCTACCTCTAGCTTTTTGCTTTAAAAATAAATATTTATAATTGGCATTTACTTAAACACTGAATTTTTCCCTCTCAGTGTTTCCTATGGTTTGTATATGAAAAAAACTATTTTTTTCCATTGGTCTGAAAAAGGTTTCAGCCCGTTTAAATTGGTCTAAAATTACCATCAACAATTTTAGATTATTCCTTTTCTGCTTTGCTTTTTTAATTTTTTTTTTTATTGAAGGATAATTGCTTTACAGAATTTTGTTGTTTTTTGTCAAACTTCAACATGAATCAGCCATAGGTATACATACATCTGCTTTGATTTTTAAGCCTATAGTTCCTAAACATTAGTAATTTAATGTCTAGTGTCTATTTTTGGGAGGGGGGAGAATGAAAAAAAAAGTGTGTATAAAACATGTATAACCCAGGACCTTGCTTATTTCTTCTTACTTCTCTTGTGTAGTACTAACTTTTGTTCTATACAGGGAAGTAGCAAATGGTAACGACACTTTTAAAGGTTGAATGAATTCAGATTGTCATCTAGTGAGTAAAGTGCCTTAAAAACCTAGTTTTGATACAAAACAAGACATGGTAGTTACTGGCCTAGAATTCACAGGTCACCTTCTAAAGTAAAGATGATGGCAGTAGAGCCCATGAAGTATCTGAGTGACAAGGGATAATTTTACTCTCCTGTTGCTGATGGAGGACACACTGGGCCGCGGTAAGAAAGAACAGATGTCATGACCTTACTGTCTGTGGTGGTTGAGACCTGTGCTGTTCTGAGTCCAGAGCACACAAGCATAGTGAGAAACATGAAGTGTATCCATTTTAAACTACAGAATGACTTTATCAGTGTTTCAGATATAAGTTATTAAGTGTTGACTTCTAAGCCTTATGTACCTAGAAGTACATTTTGTTTAGTAGTAATATTGTTATAATAAAGTTTGTATTTATTGGCACAACGCCAAACAGTGTGCTAAAAGTTTTTGACATTTGTGATCCTGTTAGCTCTTACTGAAACCTTTCAGGGACAGGATAGGGAGATGAGAAAGCGGAGGCTTCAGTAACTTATTCAGTGAGTTGAGCTAGGATTTGAACCCTGTCAGTTGACTCCAGAACCCACACATTTAATCTTTCACTTGATAAATAGTCTGAACTGCTGAGCTCATAAACTAACTGAAAAGTCAGTGGTTCTTAAGTTTTGGGGGGGCCTCAATTCCCCTCTGAGAGTTTGTGGGAAGCTGTGGACCAAATATGCTTTTCTTTCCCATCAGCTCCAACAAAATTCACACAGATAAGAAAATTTGAATAGGAACTTTACAGACCCAGCATGAAGGCCGGCCGATCATTGCAAATAGTTTACGGCTCTTAAAAATGGACTCGGGCTTTCAGAAACAAAAGCAACCCACAGATAGGAAAGGCCTAAGTCTTTTAAAGATGGACTGTGTACTGCTTGTACTATAAATCATTTTGTTAAAACTTTTATATTGAAAGGTTCTTTACACTTCACTGGGAAATCAACCTTAGGTGTCATGTTAAAAGAAGTTATAAGTGGAGAACTCAGGTGTGTAACTTGCTAAATGCTTGTCAGGCTCAGCATTCAGTCCCTGTGTACCTTTAGCACCTGGCAGAATTCCAGTGGGCTTTTTTCCAAGGTTTATCCACTATCTATTTTTTTTTCCTTTTGAACCTCAAAAGTATATATATATACGCTTAATGTTTCTTGCCTTCCCCCTCCTTCCTAGACTAGTGGTTCAGAATCACCTGGAAGACCCCACTTCCAGATTCAGAGGTCTCAGACCAGGCTTAAATCCCCAAGTGATGGGTGTTGCTGCTGTGAGGACCACCTTTGAGACCCACAGGTGTTAGTCCTAGACTATCAGAGCTTGTGCCCTTAGTCTGTAGGAGTTTTCTATTTTAGTCCTTGAACTTGAAACCTAAAGAAAATTTTAGTTTGCTCAGATTTATTTTAAGAGAAGCTCTGTATTTTGGAACATGACACTTGGTTTATTTTCTTGGTGAATGATTTTGTTCATGCTGATAGAAAGTTAGAACATAAGAAACATTGTTTATAGACGAGGTGGTGGTTGCCTTTGTTTTAGTCACTGACTCAAGACCGACTGTTTGGAACCCCATGGGCTGTAGCCCGCCAGGCTCCTCTGTCCATGGGATTTCCCAGGCAAGAGTACTGGAGTGGGTTGCCATTTCCTCCTCCAGGGGATCTTCCTGACCCAGGAATTGAACCGGTGTCTCCTGCTTCTCCTGCATTGCAGACAGATTCTTTACCACTGAGCCACCAGGGAAGTGCCTTATATTATAGAAGACGTACACCTAACCGAAAGCAGTGTCTCTCCCTGTAGACAAGATACTAGAGTATCCACCTCTGAAATAGGTTGTACGCTCCAGCAGATTGTCCTTTCGGGTCCCTGATGGCTAGCATTCTGAATGGAGAACCTGGAGCTCCTCCTCTGTTTATACAACCTTGAGAGGGACCACAACTGCTGAGACCATTTAAATCACGCATGACTGTACATGTTGCCAGGTTTTGCTCTCAGCTGTTTCACTTTCACACACTGAGTGATATTTCCTTCCATGCAGAAGTAGGAAGGGGAATTGGAGCTCATATCTTAACCTTTTTTAGATACATTTGTGCTGAAGACAACTTTATTCACTTGATAGAATATTCCTGTAAGAAATCACCTGAGCGTTACGGAGCCAGAGCCAGGCCTGAGTGTCAGTTCAGTTCAGTTCAGTCGCTCAGTCGTGTCCGACTCTTTGTGACCCCATGAATCGCAGCACGCCAGGCCTCCCTGGCCATCACCAACTCCCGGAGTCTATCCATACCCATGTCTGTCGAGTCGGTGATGCCATCCAGACATCTCATCCTCTGTCGTCCCCTTCTCCTCCTGCCCCCAATCCTTCCCAGCATTAGGGTCTTTTGCAATGAGTCAACTCTTTGCATGAGGTGGCCAAAGTATTGGAGTTTCAGCTTCAACATCAGTCCTTCCAATGAACACCCAGGACTGATCTCCTTGCAGTCCAAGGGACTCTCAATAGTCTTCTCCAACACCACACTTCAAAAGCATCAATTCTTTGGCGCTCAGCTTTATTCAGGCCTGAGTGTATAAAGTATATTATTGGCATTTTATTACTGTCTGTGTTATCGGTGTAATGTTTCTCTTCTATTTGTGCTGTACTTGATAATGACATAGTCCATCTGTGCCTCGACCTGTATCTGAATTGTCTTTGAACTTTCTTAGATAAAAATCTCAGTATAGGAAACAAGTTACAGTGAAAAGACGTCTGCCTGCCTTTAATATACCTGTAGTTGTTTTTACATCACAGACAAGTTGTACAAAATTATCTTAGGCGATGTGATAACATAGTTACGTATTTTATGTGGTTTGTGGTTCTGAAGAGCCCCAGGGGTGAGAAGGACACACACCACACTTGATTTTCCAAAAGCTGAATAAAATACTTTCTAAAGGCGTTTGGGTACCTGCCACGAGCATTTCATAAAGGTGTGTGCAGCTCTTAGCTCTCTCACAGCTCGTAATGCAGGGATGCGCTAGGGCAGAGATGTGTGCAAAAATGTGTCCAGGTCCTGCTAACGCCGCCTCCGCATGACTCATCTAGCTGGAGTCTGTGTGTGACCCCGTGTATGTAGGCCCTCTCTCTGTAAACACCTAGAGAATGCAATGAAGGTGAGATGTGAAAACAAGCTGGCCTGTGCTCCTTCTGCTTCATCTCAAAACACTGAAGCACAGAGCTCTCATCTTCCTGGAACCTACCCTTTATTTTTATTCAGAGAGATTTCTTGTAGAAGGGCAATTACCATGATGCTTTCAGGTGAGAATACCGCTTTGGGGTCAGACATCAAAGAGGAAGGGTCTAGATCTGAAGGCAAGTTTCCTTTTTAATTTGGCTTCTGAAAGTAAGAACATGGATTGGCCCTGTTACACTCTGACAGGTGTTTCCATCCGAACCACTCAGGGGGACACATTTTTGAGGAGGGTCTTCTCCATTCCTCCCTTCCGAGCAGGAAGTTCACAGGTTGCATGATTTTCCCTCGTAGTACCTCCATGGGGCAGGATTTAAATATAAGTGAACAGGTAAACACTTCCAAATATAAATAATGGCAGTGTTGACTTGCCAACACTTAGTACCATTACCATCTTTTAGCATCGTGGTAAAGATGTTAAGTTTTAATGTTGAGCATGGACAAAAACCGTTCTGACTTTCTGTGCCATTTCTTTATCTGTGACAGTGATCTTAGCTGGATAGGCTATAAGATCACATCTGGTATTACATCCTAATTTTACCCTTGCCTTAGATGTTCCTTTTCAGGTAAAGCATCCAACTTCGATTAATTGCAACAGGAGTCTGCATGACTCACTGGACTCACAGCTGATTTTAACATTCTCAAAATTAGAGGCTCCAGGGTTTTAACTGCAGCCCTTTTGGCGGAGTGACTGTGGCTGGGCAAGCACTCCCTGTCTGAATGGTTTGCTTGGCCTCCTCGGAAGGCCAGCCTCTGCCCAGCTCTGCACACACACTTGGAGTATGCTACTGAGGCCCGCTGGTATTGAATGCCTAGAATGTGTTCCACAAGGAAAGATAATTACCCCATCATCTGAGCATGAAGTTTTAACTGTGAGAGAGCTGCCCAACACACTAGTTCAACTTGGGCCAGGATCATATATTGAAGGGCTTGCTTCTAGGCTCTTCCGTGTTGAGTGTAATTAGGCCTATATTGTGTATGAGGTTTAGCTGCCATACTGCCATGTCTTCGTCCCACCCTGGAATGGCTACCAAAGAAGCTGGTGAACTCTTTGTTGACCCACACAGGGTATATTTGCCCATTGGGTGCCAGATGCTGAAATAGGCCCTGGGTATCCACCAGTGGACCCAACAGATGGTCCCAGTCCCCATGGAGCTCACAGTCTAATCGGACTGTACCTAAATGTAGTTTGAAGGACCCACATTTTAAAAAACAAACTGGAATGTATGTATGTTCATGTTAAACATGGATATTTAACATAATTTAGAAAGAGCAGGAGAAGAAAATAAAAAAATGCTAGCTATTCTCAGATATTTTATGTTTGTCACGCAGAGGGATTAGGTTAAGGTGGTGCTGTTTTGAAGGCTGAGTTCAGCTTTGTACATTTATTTAAGAAATATTCTGACTCCTAGTCATTCCGTCAACAAGTCCCAGACTCTCTGGCAGCTGCAGGAGATACAGTGCTGAAGAAGCGCCTGTCTTTCCTTGCCTGGAACTCCTGTGCTGGTGACAGGAACACGCTCAGTAACTCATTGCACTTCTTTAATTGGGTCGTGGTCAGTGACACCAAGAAACACAGGCTACAGAGAGCATGTGCCGGGCCTGACCTGGTCTGGGCGTGAGCAGAGGGAAGTGAAGGCTTCTCTGAGGAAGCCCTTGTTCAAGCAGAGAGTTTGAGGGTGAAGACTGAGCTCGGGAGTGGGCAGAGATCGGATCTCTCGGGCACAGGGACAGCTCGTACCTGGTCCTGAAGTGGGGAGCACATGGGTCAGCTGAGAGAAGGTGAGGCTAGTGGGGCAGGGTCTTGGGGGCGGGGGGCTGATGTGAGCCCAGGACGTGCTTCATGCCCGGCGCTGTTCTTACTCTTGGGCACCTCGGGCAGTTCCTCTGCCCCACACTGTGCTTCGGGCTGCAGGGCAGCAGGCCCCACGCAGCCTTAGGAGGCAGGTGCCTCGGGCTTTTCTCTCCGTACAGATGACAGGATTTAAGGTTAGACGTTAGAAACGTGCAATCAGTCAGCCAGAGTTACACGGCTGCTCGGTGGCGGAGCCTGGGTTTTTCTGCTCCGAGCTCTAATTCTAGAGCCTGTCCTGCCCGTGCATTTACTGCCCACTCATTTATAGCTCTAATAAAGACACTTAACAAAAGGCAGACTTTACAAGTTCAGCGCAATATAAAGAATTTTCCAGCAGCCAGCCGTTCAGAAATGTAGATGGGGAGAGGCCTGTGCACCTAGTGATTCCAAGTGTTCATTCCAGCGGAAACCAGATGGCCACCTGTCAGGGATGGGGCGGAGTGGGGAGCCGGTGAACCCCGACCCCCCTCTGATGGCGTCTGGGATCTCACTGCAGTGTGAGATGGTGATTGACAGGTACGTGTTTTTTCTCTCCAGTGACCATGAAAGACACCAGGTTGACAGCACAGGAAACTGAAGTACCAATTGTCCCCAGAACAGGTAAGGTGTAAACTCAGCGCAGCGGCTGGGGGGAAGGTAGGGGAGAATCATTTATCTTGTCTGTGGTTGCACTGGTGCAGAGCTTTCTTTGCATTCAGGATGTAATGTTGATGGTTTTAGTTATTTGCCAGTAACTGGACCTTCTGTGCCGTGAAGTAATTAGTCAAATTACCGGTAATTTATTAACGGCTTATTCAGTGCCAGGCATGGTGTTAAGTGCATTCTGTGGTTATTTATTTTCTTCTTCAGAGCCACACTTTTGGTGTGTCTTCATTTTGCAGATAAGGATTGGGCTCCAAAATGTTATGTAATTTTCCCAAGGTTGTATAGCTAGTACTTGGTGTACCTGCGACTCAAATCAGTTCTAACAGCAAAATTTGGTTTTAACCACTAAATAAAATTGAATCCTGAGTGTGTGAGCAAGCCATTTATCTAGCACAGAGGTTCTCAACCCTGACTGTGCTTTAAAAACCCACATGGGTCTATAAAAACAAACCAGATGTCCTGTCTGGACCCCGCCCCTTAACCTGCTCTGGAGTGAGGCCTGGGCTTCAGGACTTCGTAGCCTCTCCAGGTTATTCTAGTGTACAAACTAGGCTGAGGACCCCTGAGCTAATGAGTTAGCATTTACATCTTAACATGGCTTTATCTATTACTTGTCTTAATCAGTTTTCTGGGGATGAGATGTATGCTATCGTGGTTTCTAGAAGTTGGAGGATTCTCAAAGTCCTAAAATATATCCTTCCTAAATATCAAGGCTCTGGCATGTCTGTGGCTAGGAGTGTAGCCTGAGTGATGCCTGAGCAAGATTTTGAGTTTAGCGGCGGAGTGCACAGTGCAGCAGCTTTCTGTCTGCAGGAAGGGCATAGGGAAGATGGGAAGGCATTTCGTCCGCTGTCTTTGTCCACAGACGGCTAGTGGGATTCATCTGATGCCTCCCTGTTTGCCCTTTGCTGTATTATCACTGTCTGCTTCATCTTACCTCAAAAGAATTACGAAATAAGGTGAGGATTTTTGCCTTAAAGCTTGTTGTCTGTTCACAAACTGGTCTTAATACAGATTGTAGACTTACAAGAAGGTGGAAGAAGCATTGTTCCCTCATGAGTACTGAAGACTTTCTGAGTTTGACTTTTCATTTTCAAAAAAAAAAATTTTTTAAAAACATTTATTTATTTATTTATTTTTGGCTATACTGAGTCTTCATTGCTGGACAGGCTTTCTCTAGTTGTGGCGAGCGGGGACTTCTCACTGCGGTGGCTTCTCTTGCTGGGGAGCACAGGCTCTAGAGTGCATGGGCTTCAGTAGTTGTGGCGAGCAGGTTTAGTTGCCCCGAAGCATGTGGAATCTTCTGGACCAGGGGTCAAACCTGGGTCCCCTGCACTGACAGGTGGATTCTTAATCTTGGACTGGTGGTCCAAGGAGGTCCCATTTTCAAGCATTTCATGTGTACTTCACCCTGTCCGTTGTCGGAAGGCCACTGAATATGAATTTGAACCCAGTGTCAGATGGTCCTGTTCATATCCTCGAGGCCCAAGGTGAATGTCACACGTCAGAAATCTCAGATTGTATTAATATTTTTCAGTATTGCACTTGTTTTACGTTGCAGTAGTCATATTGCTAAAGTTTGAAATTTTAATGTAGGAAAAGTACTTGGTCAGCACTGTCAGCTGCTGGATTGCTCCCGTGTTAGCACATGTGTGACACCAGAAAGATGTTCCTCTTCAGCTGCCGCTTTAGTCCCATCACTAACCTTTGTGGACAGAGCAGAATGGAATTCAGGAGAGTTTCTGGTAAATTGTGTTTTAGAAGGAACCTGTACCTGGCATTTGTAGCTTGGTCAAGCCGTGAGGATCCTTCATCTTAAAGCCACCTTAACAATTACTGACAGTCTATGTCAGTCATCTTGAAAAGCTTTTTGTTTAAATTTTTAGCCCCCGTATACACAGAATACAAGACGAAAACTACAAGAAATTATCTTCCTATAACGGTTTTGTAAAATCTGTTTTGAAATTTTTGGTTAGTGAGTGTAAAATGTGTTTGAGTAGTTCACTTTTTCTTAACATTGTTTTTTTCATATTCTTTATGTTTGACTTGAAGATGATTTATCATGGATATTGTTGACAGTGGTTTGGGGTTTTTTTTCATGTTTTAAAATTTAGGTAACAAGCTGGCATTTTATTTTTAATTCACCTTCCCAAGACATGGGGTGTTCCCAAATCTGACTTTTTCTTGAAAGACTACAAATTAGGATTACAAATTAAATGAAGTTATTAAATGATTTTTTATAATAAATGTAAAACAATTCTGTAAAATTTAGAATTAGAATATACTTTAATTTCTGTTGTGTAGCCAAGTATTGTTAAAAATTTTATAAACATTTGGCTCAAAGAGTAATTACTGTTATTTGTAAAGTTATCTAGTGAAGCTACCTTCTTGATACTCATCAGTATATTTAAGTCCTTAATTGTTTTCGAACATAAAAATCACATTAACTGAAGCTTTTATTTTTAGTAATAATAAGTGAATAAATACTGTATTGATGGAATTTCAACTTGTAAAACACAAAGCTTAGATGTTGCATCTAGAATGTTTTCCCTTTGTTCCAGTATTAATGGTAATCCTAAATGCATGCCTGTCCACATTACAGAGGTGTGGATTACGTATGATGATAACATTAACATATCCTTGCTGGTCACATATACACAGTCAGGGATGCCAGAAATGCTGCTAAAGTGAGCGATTGTCTGTTCAACTTTCAGTCCTACAGACCAAGGCCACAGCCAGATTTGGGCCAAAAATAGAAACTAAAATCGAACTTCGGTAAATCTCTGTTTTCCATGCTTGTTGAGACCATGCTAAGTCTTCTATTTGATCAAATCTGGTTACCAGTGTAGAGGTTCACTCTGGTTTATTCAGAAGTGGTGACTTAGAACCCCCCTGTTGCTTTAGATTGGCTTGTCTGGGAGGCTTCTCCGAGATGGTGACATTTTGAGCAGAGACTTGAAACCAACAGCAACACGAGGATCTGGGAGAAAAGCACCCCGAGGATGGAGGCAGCAGCAAGAGCCTGATCAGGGCGCTGTTTCCCTGAGCTTCGGAAACCTGAGACTAGCGCAGAGGATGGCAGGGCGCGGTGAAGCAGGCCGGGGGGCGTGGGGCTCCACAGCTGCCCGCTCAGGTGCGCCGGGCAGCCGAGGGGGAGCTGGCTCTTGTGCGCTCCGTGGGGAGCCGCTGGATGATCTCACGTGGGAGCAGTGGAATCTGATTTCCCTGTTTCAGAGCGAGACTTGGTGGTAGTGTAGGGGAGAGGAGTAATGGAGGGATGGAGACTGCTGATCCCTTGTCTTTAAAGGAACACGATGGGGGCTCGGACTGGGACGAAACAGAAGGGGAAGTCGTTGGGCTTGCCAGTGGATTAGATGTGAGCGTTAGAGTGGCGGAAGAGTCAAGGATGTCACCTAGATGTTGGCTGTAGCCTGATGGTTGTGCCTATTACTGAGGTCCGGGAGACTGGCAGAGGGACGGGTTTTGGGGTGGGAAGTGGGTATTGAAAGTCATGACTCCCTAATCTAAACAGCATCATTGACAGCACTGTACTGTGCTGTGTGGCCCCCAGCGGTAATATTAAACTAAACGAAAGGTTGCTTTGGTGTGTAGGATACAGAAATGTATGAACTCAGATACTGAACTCTTGGCTACTCCCGTCTCCTGTTTCCTATGCTTGGTTACTTCCAAAATGGAATCGAGACTTTCATGGCGAAAGTGGATGTGTGATGGGCCTGTGGTGCTAACCTCTCAGTGACTTTTCCCTTGTCTCCTCTAGGCTGTAAAGTGTGTTTAACGTATGTGCACCTCACCCGCTCCCACCACATCCAGCTGGAGCTGGTCCCTTCCCTCCCTAGTGTACTCACTGAACCATGTCCATTTCCTGCTCATGTATGTCTAGTTCTTCGTGGCACATGCTAAGTCTTTCTTCCCTACTTGGCACCCTGCATTTAACCCCTCAGGAAATATTTGACTAAGTTTAGAAAGCAGAGATATTCCGGTCATGGAACTAATCCCAAAGGCTTATGATTGAACTCCTGAGAGGGCTTTTTAGAATGACAAAAATCCTTGAACTTGAGGCACTTAAATGAAAAATCCCACAAAAAGCCCATGATTTATATTTTTCCTGGGGATTAGAAAAATACGATTGAAAGGTAGAATTTTAGAACTGAGGAGACAAGCAACAAAAGCTTGTTGCCAAAAAAATGTACAAGTGTATTTTAGACTAAAACATTATTTTTGCTTTCTGTAAAGCACTTGGAAAGAGTAGCCTCCAGAATTCAGACTTTATACCTAAATTACAATCTGAAAAACAAGTGAGGTGGTCCTTGACGGTCAGCCCTGAGTACCGCCAAGTTGACTGGATGGGCGCCATCTTTGTTTAGTCACTCTGCTCCGGGCTGCCTGCATTTGGAGGAGCAGCTCTGACACGACTGTCTTCTGAGCACACAAAAGACAGACTCAGGAGTCTCACTAGCCTGAGACGAGGTAAGTATCTGCTTTACTGGCACAAAACCAAACTTAGGGGCAAAATACCTTAAAGTCTAAGAATCATTTGTGAGTTACCTGAAGTAGAAATGAATGTGGGGATCAGCTAGATAAATGTGCTGTTAAAGTCATTTTGAAAGTGGTGACCCAAAGATTTTCACCAGTATTCGTAATGATGATATGTGAGTATCATTCAGTGAGTGTTTATTTGTGCCAGGTACTGTGCTTGACTGTGTGATATAGGTTACCTCATTTAATCCTCTTGATGAACAATAAACCCTGACAGGCTAGTATTATCTTCACTTGTAAATTTAATTTAATCCAACTTACAATAAGGTGAAATTTGTTTCTGTTTTCAGTTTTGAACTTTTACAGTGAAACCTAACTGGTTATGGTCTCACACTTCTGAGTCCTTTGAAATGACTTCCTTTATGATTTACCTGTAGGATTTATACTTATATAAATATAAATTTGTATTATATTTGTATCATACAGCATCCTTTCTATATCAAGATTTGCTATCAAAAATTCATTTATGTGTTTTAATTGATCTTTCTGGCTAATGAATTTCTGATTCACCAAGAGAAAAATCAGTGAATATCACCAAGTTGTAATTAAACAAGAGCATAGATAATAATAAGTTAATACTCAGCAGTTTCAGGGGTCATTGCTACTTTAAATTTGGCATTCTATTAGGAGGAGCTTAACTCTTCTTTAGCAGAGTTTTTCCTTAGTGTGGTGTTTCTCAAATGGGGCTTATTTACCCTTAAAAGAATTATTCTGGAGTGCTTATTAAAATGAAGATTCCTGAGTCCACAATTCAGTTCTAAAATGGGCCCAGAAAGTTAGATCTCAGGTGATTTTGATAAATACTGAAGCCTGAGAATGGTTCCTTTTTTTAAATATGTATTTTTATTTATTTATTAATATTCAACTGGCCACTCCGGGTCTTAGTTGCAGATGCAGGATCTTTAGTTGTGGCCTGTGGTGTCTAGTTCCCTGACCAGGGATTAAACCTGGGCCCCCTGCAGTGGGAGCACAGAGTCTTAGTCACTGGACCGCCAGTCCCAGAACTGTTACTTTAGCTTACTCAAAGACAAGCAAATACAAATTAAGGAGTATATTTTAATGTGGCTGCAAGTGACATATACAGTTGTTGGTCTGAGAGCTGAGCCATCTAAGTTCTGCTTTACTCTGGGACCTTGGCAGAATTATTTATCCTTTTTGAATATCCATACTCGGATTTGTAAAATAAAGGTAATATCTGCCTGCCTCACAGTCACTGTGATGATCAAAACCACGAGTTAGTTTAATGTCATGTTTATGGACTTAGGGCTTTGAGTGAAGTACATTTGGGGCCAAATTTCAGTTCTCCCCAGTTTTGCCTCCTGCTAGCTTTGTGACACTAAGCAAATAGCTTGATCTCTGTTCCTCTCCCTGTAAAACGGGGGATAAAAGAACCAATCATATTGTAGTTATATATGGAGTATATTTGATGATGTTTGTGAAGAGTGTACCGTGCCTCTGTAAGGAATGGTAGCTGTTTTTACAAATACAGCTTTAAAAACCATAGTGGGGAGAAATGAATGATTCTAAGTGTGTCTAGTGACACGTGGAGAGTGAGCTGTTTTTTTATAGAAAGTGATTGCTCCACTGCCATAAAGCACTGAGTATTTGAAGGTTCAGGGTTTGTCCTGATGCCCCTGTTCATTCACACCCATTTCGCTGTAACCAGCAGCATTGGAGTGTCGGATCGGTGTCTGGAATGAGGGGGATAAACTGAAAACAGAGGAACCATCCCTGGTTGAAATCAGGTTTCACACTCATACACTTGTGACCTAACTGGCCTTACTGTCTTATAGACATTGATGGGGTTATCGAGAAGATAGCATTCTTTCAGTTCTTCTGAAAATGGTTCATCTACTCTTTGGATCAGTGATTTGAAGTGTAAACCCAAGGTAGAATCAGCAGTAATTAATAAAACTAATAAAACTTCGATTTAGTCCTGTTACTAAGTTGCTGGGATGATTCCAACTGGTGTCTTTTTTTTTTAAGTAATTAGGTTTCTCTCTGTTGCATTGCCTAGAACTCCTCTTCATAAATTTGTCAAGAACACCGTTATTTACACACCTTAGCTTCTTTTATCAACAGTGTTCTGGACAAACCTTTCACTGCTTTGAATACATGCTCGTTTTGTCTGGCAAGTAGGTTTTTTTCGGGAAAAAGGGGGCTATTTTATCACAGCGTTCCTCTTCTTTTTTTCAGTCTGGTAGTGGCACCAATGAAGAACCTTCAAAGTCTTTAATGCACGTCCTGAACCAGCAGAGCACATTCGTGTCAGATAATGGCCCAGCAAGCCAATATTGGGGAGCTCCTCTCCATGCTGGACTCCCCCCTGCTGAGTGTGCGTGATGACGTTACAGCTGTCTTTAAAGAGAATCTCAATTCTGGTAAGCCAAATCCTACCCTGGTTAGCTACTTCGTCTTCTAAAGAGAGTCTTTAAAACCACCAAGGGAAAGCATATGTAGGTGGGTTCATTCTACATGTGTGTTAAGCTCTTGGTTATGGAGCTGTTCACAGGCTGTACACTGCACACGTGCTCAGTCGCTTAGTAGTGTCGCCCTTTGCATCCCCATGGACTGCAGCCTGCCGGAACTCCTCTGTCCATGGAGTTTCCCAGGCAAGAATACTGGAGTGGGTTGCCATTTCCTACTCCAGGTGATCTTCCTGACCCAGGGATCGAACTCGCGTCTCATGCATTGGAAGGCAGATTTTTATCACAGAGCCACCTGGGAATCCCTTCACATAAACTCACAAACATAGAAGTAAGAATCACATAAAGAACCCCACGTGCCCAGCCTTTACTGTTTCAGTGAACCTCCCTGACGTCCCCCCACACAGGTATTTTAAAACGAATCCCAGACACATCATTTCATCTGTAAATCATATGTCATTTTTAGTATGAAACATGCTTGCATAATCAGTTGTGTCTGACTCTGCAACCTCATGGACTGTAGCCCACCAGGCTCTTCTGTCCATGGAATTTTTCTAGACAGGAATACTGGAGTGGGTTGTCATTTCCTCCTCCAGGGGATATTCCTGACCCAGAGATTGAACCTGCGTCTCCTGTGTCTCCTGCATTGGCAGGCAGATTCTTTACCACTGAGCCACCTGGAACCTCTTTTTAATCATAGAAATATAAGTCTAAACAGTACCCTTTTTTGGCTTACCAGATTGGCAGAAATCAAATATTGGTCATAGAAATGGGCACTTTTAGCAGGAGAGTGAATACATGGGAGTTTACCCCTTTTGGAGTATCGGTCATTAATTAAAAGCACATGCCATTTGGTCCACTTAAAAGAATACATATTTCATTCATTTGAATGAAATGTAACAAAAATTTGGAAAAACCGAAGTATCCTGCAGTAGGTAGATGACTGAATGAACAGCAGAGCCGTGAGGAGAGCGAGGAGCTCGGTGCAGAGGAGGAGGCCGGTCCTCGGTGCTGTTGTGGAAGGTGTCGTGACAGCAGGAAGGGAGACGCCTTCCACAGCACCTTGTGAAGTGGAAGAGACACACACACACACAGACTATGGGTGTGGGGGTGTGGGGGCTGTGTGCGGGCGATTCTGCCAGTATGAAAAGTTTGGAAAGGATGCGAACCAAACCCAAGAGTGTTTGTCTCTGGAGTGGGTTGTGAGGCCAGCGGTGAGGAAAACTTTCACTTGTATTTTATTGACTTTCATATAATCTGAGTTGTTAACAATAGGCATGAATTTTTTTTGTTACTTAAGCAGTTTAAAAAAGGAGACAGTATTTCGTGTGCTCTTAAGGCTACTTTTCACAGTTTATTGTGATCCACAAAGTCAAAAGGCTTTAGTGTAGTCAGTGAAGCAGAAGTAGATGTTTTTCTGAAATTCTGTTGCTTTTTTTAATGATCCAGTGGATATTGGCAATTTGATCTCTGGTTCCTCTGCCTTTTCTAAATCCAGCTTGAACATCTGGGAGTTCTCGGTTCACGTACTGTTAAAACCTAGCTTGGAGAATTTTGAGCATAACTAATGTGTGAGATGAGTGCAATTGTGTGGTAGTTTGAACATTCTTTGGGATTGAAATGAAAACTGACCTTTTTCAGTCCTGTGGCCACTGACGAGTTTTCCAAATTTGCTGGCATATTGAGTGCCGCACTTTCACAGCATCATCTTTTAGGAGCTGAAATAGCTCAGCTGGAGTTCCATCACCTCCACTGGCTTTGTTTGTAGTGATGCTTCCTAAGGCCCACTTGACTTCGCACTCCAAGATGTCTGGTTCTAAGTGAATGATCGCACCATCGTGGTTATCGGGGTCATTAAGATATTTTCTGTATAGTTCTTCTGTGTATTCTTGCCACCTCTTTTTAATATCTTCTGCTTCTGTTAGGTCCATACTGTTTTTGTGCTTTATTGTGCCCATCTTTGCATGAACTGTTCCCTTGGTATCTCTAATTTTCTTGAAGAGATCTCTAGTCTTTCCCATTCTATGGTTTTCCTCTATTTCTTTGCACTGATCACTGAGGAAGGCTTTCTTATCTCTCCTTGCTATTCTTTGGAACTCTGCATTCAAATGGGTATGTTTATCCTTTTCTCCTTTGCCTTTCGCTTCTCTTCTTTTCTCAGCTATTTGTAAGGCCTTCTCAGACAACCATTTTGCCTTTTTGCATTTCTTCTTCTTGGGGTTGGTTTTGATCACTGCCTCCTGTACAGTGTTACGAACCTCCATTCATAGTTCTTCAGGCACTCTGTCTGTCAGATCTAATCCCTTGAATCTATTTGTCATCTCCTCTGTATAGTCATAAGGGATTTGATTTAGGTCATACCTGAATGGTCTAGTGGTGTTCCCTACTTTCTTCCATTTAAGTCTGAATTTGGCAATAAGGAGCTCATGATCTGAGCCACAGTCTGCTCCCGGTCTTGTTTTTGCGCACCGTATAGAGCTGCTTCATCTTCAGCTGCAAAGAATATAATCAGTCTGATTTTGGTATTGACCATCTGGTGATGTCCATGTGTAGAGTTGTCTCTTGTGTTGTTAGAAGAGGGTGTTTGCTGTGACCAGTGTGTTCTCTTGTCAAAACTCTGTTAACCTTTGCCCTGCTTCATTTTGTACTCCAAGGCCAAATGTGCCTGTTAATCCAGGTATCTCTTGACTTCCTGCTTTTGCATTCCAGTCCCCTATCATGAAAAGGATATATTTTTTGGCTGTTAGTGCTAGAAGGTCTTGTAGGTTTTCATAGAACCGTTCAACTTCAGCTTCTTTGGCATTAGTGGTTGGGACATAGACTTGGATTACTGTGATGTTGAGTGGTTTGCCTTGGAAATGAACAGAGATCATTCTGTCATTTTTGAAACTGCATCCAGGTACTGCATTTTGGACTCTTGTTGACTATGATGGTTACTCATTTCTTCTAAGGGATTCTTGGCCACAGTAGTAGATAGAGTGGTCATTTGAGTTAAATTCGCCCATTCCAGTCCATTTTAGTTCACTGATTCCCATCACTTCATGGCAGATAGGTGGAGAAGTACTGCAAACAATGACAGACTTTATTTTCTTGGGCTCCAAAATCACTGCAGATCGTGATTTCAGCCATGAAATTAAAAGACACTTGCTCCTTGGAAGAAAACCTATGACAAACCTACACAGCATATTGAAAGGCAGATATGTTACTTTACCAGCAAAGGTCCGTCTAGTCAAAGCTATGATTTTTCCAGTAGTCATGTATGGATGTGAGAGTTGGACCATAAAGAAAGCTGAGCACCGAAGAATTGATGCTTTTGAACTGTGGTGCTGGAGGAGACTCTTGAGAGTCCCTTGGACTTCAAGGTGATTAAACCAGTCAATCCTAAAGGAAATCAGCCCTGAATATTCATTGGAAGGACTGATGCTGAAGCTGAAGCTCAATACTTTGGCCACTTAATGTGAAGAATTGGAAAAGACCTTGATGCTGGGAAAGATTGAAGGCAGGAGGAGAAGGGGATGACAGAGGATGAGATGGTTGGATGGCATCACTGATGGACATGAGTTTGAGCAAGCTTTGGGAGTTGGTGATGGACAGGGAAGCCTGGCGTGCTGCAGTCCATGGGGTTGCAAAGAGTCAGATATGACTGAGCAACTGAACAGAACTGTGGCTACTTAGGCATATAAACTTGATATCCTGTTAAACCTAAATTCATTTTAGAAAGGAGAAATACAATACTTCATGTAACTTTGGGTAGTGTACAAAAAAACATTCTCTGGATTTTGTTACTGGCAACTATTAATATTTGAGGTAAGTTTAGAATGTTAGAGGAAGTAACTATTATAAACAGTCCTTTTCTTTCTTTAGACCGTGGTCCGATGCTTGTGAACACCTTGGTGGATTATTACCTGGAAACCAACTCTCAGCCTGTATTGCACATCCTGACTACCTTGCAAGAGCCCCATGATAAGGTACCTGCTGAATGGTAGAGGTTTGATACACTTTCTACGAGTGCCGTGCCCGCGTCTGTGTAGCCCCAGTGCCTGGTCTGTTTGGAGCTTACTCCTTCCATTTCCGTGTGCCAGTGATGGTGCTGCTCCCAGATTGTAACTACACATACAAATAGTTGTCAGGACTTTCGTTTCCTGAAAAGGTTTCAAAATACAACATATTTCAGAGGCCTTCAAAGATCTTGCTCTCAGAAGAAATCCTGTGACCCTAAGCTATAATTGTACAGTGACAATGATCCATAAGGTACCCATCTTTAAACACGTGCTCTGAGTAGGGTTTTTAGACTTTTAATCCATATGGCAAAAGCTGTAAGTGTGGGAACCTCATGGGGCTAATTGCTTAGTGCTCTTTCCAAGCACCAGGCACTTGGAAGGCTCCTTTATGTTTTGTGTTTGCTTTTATTTTTGTTGATGGTAAATAGCTAACAATGCATTGCACTTGCGCGTTTTGACTTGTCTTGAGTTTGTGTGTACTGGTGATTTACTTAACTGGGATTTGAAGGCCTTGCCATTGTTTGCCTTTTACAGTACATCTTGGGTGGGTTTTTTTTTGTTAGTTTGTTTGTTTGTTTTCCACTCTGGGCTGAATTTTAACTTCTGCTGCTACCTGAGTTATATCTGGGGCCAAACCATGGAGGCAGGGCCCTGGTAGCAGTTAAGTAGCTGCTTCCAGCAGGATCCCCTGAAGCTTCAGCAGCCTCCACTTATTAGAGGCTTATTAGAACAGTGGTAATTCTAAGAAGTGGCCTATTTGTATTTCAGAAAGAGGGCCTACAGAAGAGTCTCCTTCCCGCTTATAGACCTGTATTGTGGAGACTCTTTTTCAGGAGTTGCAGACTGGCTGCCTTCTCTTACGACTCATGCAACGCAACAGTGTGTTTGTTTGCATGGCTTTAAAAAAAACCTTGAGTTTAATCTCTTTACCTGCGTGACCATTTTTTACATCCAAGTGACGACTCGAGAGACTGGAGTGCGTCACGGCCGCCTCTCCTCGTGTGCACTTCATGCATTCACATGAGTGTTTCCATGGGGTCCCTTGACTTTCCCCAGCTTTACTGAGATCATTTCTCTTGTTCTTGTGCATGTTCAGCACCTCTTGGACAAAATGAATGAATACGTGGGCAAAGCCGCCTCTCGGTTATCCGCCCTCTTGCTACTGGGCCACGTCGTGAGGCTGCAGCCATCGTGGAAGCATAAGCTCTCTCAAGCACCTCTTTTGCCTTCTCTACTAAAATGTCTCAAGGTACGATGTTTGTAAGGATTTGCGTGAAACAGCTTCATCATATAATTTCTGAAATTCTGAGTACCTTAAAACAAGCCAGCTAAATTTTAACTTTAAGAGTTTAAAAACTTCTAGGCATTTGGTCTTTCTTGTAATGTCACACAGTTCAAACTTGGTACTTAGTGAACTCTCAGTGCATCACTGTGTCTAGTGCAGTTATGTGTGGTCCAAGCAAATATGGTCACTTTTCAGTCAGATTGGTTCAACAACATGCTGTCCCACCCAGCCCTCTTTGATTTCATCATTGTCTAGCCTTTCCTCAGTTAGAAATGTACTGATTTGTCTTGAGGGATTCCCTATTTCTGCGTTCTCTTTTGGCTATCAGCAAAATGGCTAAGACTTTTTAACTATTTAGGAGCAGGTTCTGGTTGCAGCTGTAACTGAGGGTTTGGTAGAAGCCCTACCAGATTGCATTTTGCTTTTTTGCACTCAGCTTAGTGCACTTTTCTACAGAGTCAAAACCTAAGTAGAACCTTACGGTTTTAGTTTTGACCATGGCTTACTGAAATACTTAGGGCATTTGTTTAATCTGTTCTAGTTCCTGGACTTGTTTCCTACCTATAAAATAGGGAAATGTGGGTAATACGAGCTGCCCGTACCTCCCAGAGACATGAGAATGTCCAGTAGTGTTTGTTCCAGGATGGCCACGCGTTTGGAGGCATCTGACACAGCACCGTGCAAGTTGATTTTTGTCTGTGCCAGCAAAGGGCAGCTGTTTATCCTCCCTAGAGGTGGGTCTTGGGGGAGTCACGGTGGTAGGGCGTCATAAAGATGTGCATTTAATGTTAAGGAAAAGCAGGAGCAAAAGCTTAATTTTTTTTAATGAATGGATTGATGAGAATATAATCTGATTTTGAGGCACACTGTTTAGTTCATATTGAAGAATACTTAACCTTTTCCAGAAGAATAAGCCTTGAAAATTACTTACAAACTGTTAACTCAAACTTTCAGTTAGAATGTTTTGTTAAAATTAGTGTGTTTTTTTTTTTTAGTCAGAACTCATTACAGATTCTTGATTCTCCTGTCAGTATTTTGTATTTTTCCTATTAGATATCTGCCATAACAGATGGCTTGGTGCTTAATGTAAAAGCTGAATCTGTTTAAAACTTTATTTCTAGGTACTTTTCCTGGTGGTCCAGTAGCTGGGACTCGATGCTCCCAGTGTGGGGAGCCCGGGTCCAGACCCTGGTTGGGGGACTAGATCCCACATGCCACAGCTAAGAGTTCTCATGCCACAGCTGAAAACCCTGCATGCTGCAGCTAAAGACCTCACATGCTGCAGTTGAGACCCGGCACTACCAAATAAATAAATTCATATTTATTAAAAAAAAAAAAACCAAACTTTTTATTTCTAGACTCATAGGTTCCTTTTTTATGAGGAATAATGAATGTTCTAACCTGCATGGTAGTCTTTTGTTGAATGTCTTATTTCTTCAATCTAAATTCCAGTTACTTGGCAGACATTCATAATTTAATTATGGGTCAGGTGAGCTGCTGTAGCTAGTCTGAGTTGATTTATTATTCATTGGTTATTAAGTTCAGTTAGTCTAAATTTATGTGACTTGATGTTTAAACTGTAGACGTGGTCAGAAGTCACTGTATCTTTTTTATTTGCTAGTCTCTAAATACTGCTGTGAAGGTGAGCCATTAAGATTTGTTAGTGCTATACTAATTTCTTGTTAAGTTATACTTCTGTTATGATCCTTTAGAAATAGAGAATGACTTGTCCATGTATATGGGTCTTTTTAACTGACTTTAAAAGAGTAAATACTTCCTAATTTGGTTGAATGAAGAAGAATAGCAACATTTCTTTGTTCAAAAGCAACTTGTGCTTCCCGCCAAGAGTTGTTTATAGCACGTCAGAAGTGTCTGGGTTTGGGATTTTCTAAGCCACGTTTCAGCCCTTCCCTGGATGAGCGTGGTGCCTGAGTGTGGTCCCCACAGACTCAGCTCGGTCGAGCTGGTCCTCGGTGGCTTGTGGTTGGGTCTGTTTCAGTGTTGTGCTCCTGGCACCCTAAAGGGTAGGGTAAGTCTGTGCTGGTGTTCTAACTTGAGAGCCTCTAAGTGTGCTGATCTAATGCTGCACACCTGACAGGTGTCTCTTCTCACTTGACCTTCCCTCCTGCAGATGGACACCGATGTCATTGTCCTCACAACAGGAGTCCTAGTGTTGATAACCATGCTCCCAATGATTCCACAGTCGGGGAAACAGCACCTTCACGATTTCTTTGATATTTTTGGCCGTCTTTCGTCATGGTGCCTGAAGAAACCAGGTAAAGATCTCCCCCTATACCTGTCATGCGGTACCAGGCGAGTGCTTTTATGAGTGATGAACAGGTCATGTACTGGAAGAGAAGGACATGTAGAATCCTGTAGCTGAAATGGCTGGTTGTCACCAGCCAGGTGACGGAATACCTCAGGTATTTTCCACCAGGGGCACAAATAAAAAGCAAGACAGGGACTTCCCTGGTGGTCCAGTGGCTAAGACTCCAAGCTTCCAATGCCAGGGGTGTGGGTTCAATTCCTGGTCATGGAACTTATATCTCACACATACCAAGAAGTCTAAAAAAAGCATGACTTGTTGAGATACTGTCCTTATTTTGTTGGCTTAAGAGATTAGTTGTCAGAGAAACTGAGTGGTGGGTACAACGCCCTGATTTTGAGTAAACTAAAAAACGGCTTAAATCTGTGTTGCAGCAATGTGGGACTGAGCTTGTGGGGGCATGTTTGTCCTCCTCTTGGCCTGTAGTGACAGACCACAAGCTTCTGGTTCAGGGAATTCGTCCGTCGTAAACGTGGAAGGAGGAGAGAAAACACCACTGGTCCTGATTAGTGTTCTAGTTTTTAGTACAGGGGGATTTTGTTTCTACATCAACAAGTAGTACAGCTTTATGAAAATGATTCAGAAGCTGTAAACATGTGAACTTTGGAATCTTTTGGTCCTCCCAGCATGAGATGTTCACATCAAAAGAATGAAATGTGTAAGCCCTGGGAAATGGAACACTGTGGCTTCCTGTACCGGATTAAGTAACAAGCCCGAGGCCTGTATGATGCCAACTTGTCTAGTAGGCTCTACTTGGGGAGAAAGGAGTAGCTTGTGCATTGTTTTAGAGGAGCTTTATGTATACCGTTGGCGTTTTCCATGGGGTCTGGGTAAGGCTAGATGAATTAAGTTTTCCATTTCTTTCACTCTTAGCTCTTTAAGCTAATTTCAGATAGTAGCTTTTCACTCTGTAGTTACAAATCTGCATAGCTAAGACTATGAACTGATTTTAAAAGGCTTTCACACATTCATTCCACAAATATATGAACGCCTGTTATGCAGCAAGCCCAGTGAGAGCACTCAGGGCGCAGAGGTGAGTGAATTGGTGCTGTTCTTGAGGTGTGTACTGAATCGGGCTGTGCAGACGTACAACGATAGCTTGCAGAGGGTATTCCTGTAAAGGTGCTTCAGTATTACAAGAATTCTGGAGTCCTTGTTAAGGGGTGCCTAGAGAGGAGGGCAGGGATTAGATCAGTGCAAGCCTTGGTGGGTTACTCCCAGTAGATGGGAGTCTATCCAGAGGCCAGGGGAGCCACCCATGGATTTCAGACAGCGGTTCTGGTGTGTTCAGATTTGGGTTTTAGGAAACTGCTCTTCTTTACTTACTGTCTTTGGAGCGAGGCGGGAGCACACATAACGCAGAAAATCACATTGGCAGCCTGTGCTGCTGTCTGTTTTGCACACACATGTCCCGTGTCCAGCTAGGAGCCCCTCTCAATGGTTTTCTCTTTTAGGCCACGTGACAGAAGTCTATCTCGTCCACCTCCATGCCAGCGTTTACGCTCTCTTCCATCGCCTGTATGGGATGTACCCTTGCAACTTTGTCTCCTTTCTGCGTTCTCACTACAGTATGAAGGAAAACCTGGAGACTTTTGAAGAAGTGGTCAAGGTAAATGAACACCCATTTGTTTGCCACTTAGTGTACCATGGAGATAGGCTGCATTTGTAAGTTTTTTTGTTAAATGTTAGGGAAATTTTGAAAAGAAATTCAGCCTTCTCTCCGTCTTGCCTACTGCCCTCAGCCCTGGTAACTACGAATCTATTTTTTGCCTTTATAGGACTTGCCTGTCCTGAATATTTCATGCTTATGGAATCATATAATATGTGGTTTTTTGTTAATGTTTTCTTTCACTTAATGTATTGTTTTAAGATTCATCCATATTGTGGCCTGTGTCAGTATTTTATTCCTTTGTATTGTCAAATAATGTTTTATTGTATAGAAATACAACAGAAATTAAGCCTTTCATAACTTGCAAACCCACACTCTTGTAGCCAATGATGGAGCATGTGCGAATTCACCCGGAATTAGTGACTGGATCCAAGGACCATGAACTGGACCCTCGAAGGTAAGAGACTGAACTAGTGACACAGACTTTCACAGACTCACTTGAGGAATTGAGCTCGTGATCTCAGAGATGTTCCTTTCGAGGTGTCACTGGGGAGGACAGGTTTTTCTGTTTATTTCATTTTAAAGGACTTGCACAGTGAAGCATTTTGTGTGCGTGAGTCTAAGACATACTCCTCACTGACAGAGGAAGCGGTTGCATGGCAGGTGCCTGTCCCGCAGAACCCCAGAGGGCTGGGAGCTCAGTGGTCTGTGGCCGTGCGAGGCGGGCGGCGGTGGGTGTGGTTGGAAACAGGCGCACTGTGGGAAGTCTGGGTGTTGAGTGGTCAGATGCCCCTGGTCCCTTTCTCCATCCCACCTAGCCAGGCCACTGCCGCCCTGCATGGGCCTGGTGGAAGTGCCCAGGGTTATCTCTGGAGAAGCGGAACCTGCCAGCCTCCTTAGTTGAGAACGCCAAGCATAGTGGAGGGTGGAGCTGAGCTGTGACCGGAAAGAAGGGAGTGAGGTGAAGCCTGCACACGGGGCTGTGAGGGGCTCAGCCCTCCCTGCTGCTCTCTGGCTGCTCCCCAGGCAGCGAGGTGGTGCCTTTTGGGGGAAGGGTGGTCCTCGGATATTGATGTCTGAGGTTCTCCCCTTGATAAAGACGACTCACTGCTTAATCACCTCAGCAAATCTCAGATCTCCAGAAGCCCTCCCTCTGCTACACAGACACTTTATCTGAGCAACTTGCTGTGAGATACATGTAGAGGAGCTTAGAAAACATGTAAGAAAAGTTTATAGTAATGTGTGGATGCTTGTGTAGACACCACTTTAAAGAAAAGGGACAGTACCCTCTGCAGTTGCAGTCATCTTTGTCCCTGTCCCCTGTCTCACCTCAGAGACAACTGCCATTCTTGCTTTCATTTTAATCATTCTTTTTCTTTAAAAAAAAAAATATGTATTTGTTTTTATTTATTTTATGTTTTGGTTGCAGTGGGTCTTTGTTGCTGTGCACGGGCATTCTCTAGTTGCAGCGAGCAGGGGCTACTCTTTGTTGTGGTGCGTGGGCTTCTCATTGTGGTGGCTTCCCTTGTTGCGGAGCACGGGCGCTAGAGCATAAGGGCTCAGTAGGTGCGGCTCGTAGGCTTAGTTGCTCCATGGCATGTGTAATCTTCCCAGATCAGGGATTGAACCCACGTCCCCTGCATTGGCAGGCAAATTCTTAACCGCTGTACCACCAGGGAAGTCCTCTCTTTTATGGTTTGACCACACGTGTTGTTTCATTTTGAAAGGAAGCAAAGTCTGGCCTTGGAAAAGGCAGTCTTGTCACCTTGAGATGAAGGTACCCAGGAGGTAAGAGGAAGAACCAAGAGGGACGAACACACAGCTTACCCTAGTCAGGGCATCTGGTGAGACCCATAGTGAGGGCCAGGTACCGAATGTGGTGCTGAAATATGGCAGAGGAGGAGACTGCTGTGTGCACTGTGGCAGCTTCCAAGTATAGGTCAGAGCAGAATCCTTCTGTGGGATGAGATGAATGTCCTTAGCTAATCCAGGGAGAGTAGGCACTTCATTAGTGTATTCATTAATCGCAACAAGCTAAGTACCAACAAGTTATCTAGGCCAGGGTCACCTGGACGCTTTGTCCCTCTGTTGGAAAGATGGTCCGGTGGCAGCAGAAGCCTTAGTGAGGGCCTGCACACGCCTGTCTCTCAGCGCGCGTTCTGATCTCAGCAGTCGTCTCCTGTGCCTCATGCGTGGCCGCCGTCTGACTCTCCCGTGGCTTCTCTGTGCCTCTCACCTGTGCACGTTCTCCCGTTTCCTCTATTTTGTGCCGCCTTTTTGGGTTCACTCCTGTTCTCATGGGGTTTTAGAGAACGAATGCTGTTTTCTGTGTGGGTGTAGATTTCTGGGTTGGGAATCATCCAGCAGTTTGAAGGCATTATTCCATCGCCTCTTTGCCGCCAATGCTGCTGTTGAAATCCAGAGACGTTCTCATTTCTGATCATCTGCGTTTACTGTCTTCTCTTTGCTCTCAAAACACTCTGAAACTTGCTAGTGATGTCCCTTGACATGAATCTGTTCTCATTTTTCAGTCTGGAAGCTCTTATCTTTAAATGCTAGGAAATTTTCTGCAATTATATTGTGCTTGCTTTCTTTTCCTCAGCTATCTGTCTTTCTAGAACTCTTAATGTTCTGCTTGAGACTTCCTTGAGTGGTTCTCGGCTTTTCTTTTCCCTCTTGTTTTTTCTCTCTGCTCTCTTGTCCTGCTTCCTAAAGATTTCATTGTCTTTAGCTGTTAATCCTTCTGTATTCATTTCTGCCACGTTTTCAGTACCTATGAGCTCTTTTTTGTTCTCTGGATGCTCCCATTTTTAAAAATTGTAGCCTGTTTTTGCTTCATGGATGCAGTCTCACATCTTTATTAAGATTGATGGGAATGTTTTTTTTTAAGGTTTTCTTTTTCCTACATAGTCTGTTTTCTCTAAACTGCTCTGTTGTTCTTTTTAAAATTTTGAGGCTTTCTGCAAAGATCTGGTGATCTACTTGTATTTGGATGAGGAGACTAAAAAACTCTGTTCACAAGGATGGGGCTTATTGACTTTGTGCTTCCTTGTAGGTTGTTCTGAGCATATGTAGGAGATACTGATATCAATGTTGGTTTCCTTTTGAGTTGGTCAGACTTTTTCAGAAAAGTGTCTTCTGATCTCTAGTTTACAAGAGTTGGGCTACTCCTGGAGAGTAGAGACGGCTTGGTGGGAGAGATGAGTGGTCTTGGCCTTCAGAATGTACGTACTCACTTAACTCCTCTTGTTTAAATAGCCCTCACGCCCTCAAAGGGGCGCTCCTCTCTTTGGGGTGCCTCAGTCCCTTGACTCTTTTGAACCCCCTCAGAGATGAGTCCAGATTTCGGAGAGCCAAGTGGGATCTCAGGGCTCAGGCGGCATTTACCCCGTCTCCCTGATCTTAGCTGCCCTCACTGACCTGTCACTCATCTCCAGCTCCAGAAATACTTGATGGATACAAGCTCTTCTGCTTGTCAAGGATTCTCCAGTATAAGTCAGGTTGACTTTTAGCTTTGAAACATTGGCAACGTGGGAGTCTGCTCTCTGGGATTCACTCACTCCGTCACTACTTGCCCTTTGGCTTTCTGGTTTCAAACACATGTGGTGCTGTTCTCTGTTTTCTCATTCTCTCTTTCTTGTAGGTTTATATTTAAAAGGAAATAAATGTTGGTGGGGTTTAGGGGTTTTGTGCAATTGGATGCACACGTCCGGTCTATTGTGTTAATTAGGAAGTCTCCTGGTTCAGCTTACAGAGCCTCACTCACCTTGGATAGGTGGGTCATCTGGCCTTTGAAGAAAGGTTCTAGCACCAGAGACAAGAGACCAATATAAAGAGGACATAGAGGAGCTAGAAAGAAACATTGATGATGCAGAGAGCAAAAGAAAACATCTACAGTAGCTGTAGAGATGAGACATTAGTGCATATGTAAAGTTTGGGATGCCACACAAGAGACTAAAGAAAGCAGTGTTGAAAATTTAAAACTATAGCTAAAATAAAGATTTTGATAAGAGAATTGGAGGGTATATCTGAGGATATCTTGGAGAGCAGAATCAAAGGATAGAGATGAGTTAGATGAAAGAAATTTAAAATAATCAGTCCAGAAAGTCTAACATCCAATAAAAAGGGGAGGAGAAAACTTTGATGGGGGAAGAAATTGTGAAAGAAATAATAGAAAATTTCCAATACAAGTACAAATGATACAAGAAAATACAATAATAGAATTGAAAGACACGAGTTCCAGGTTGAAGAGCTTTATGTAGTTCCCAGCACAATCAATGAAGAAGAATGCTACCAGCCTCAGTATTGTGAAATTTCAGGAAAAAAAAAAAACAGTAAGGATCAGAAATCAAAACGAGGTTAGCTTCTGAAACACCTTCAAAATGGAGAGAAAAAGGTTTTCAACTTAGAATTTTATTCCCAGCCCGATTGCCTATCAAGTATGAGACATTTTTAGATATGCAGGGACTCAAATTTACCTCCCATGTACCCTTCTTTAGTGAACCATTGAAGCGTGTCCTTCACCAAAATGAAAGTAAAATCAAGGAAGACAGAGTTGAGGAAATGGGGGACCTGACTTAGGGTCTTCGGCAAGGGAAGTCTTGGTATATATAACATGTATAGCAGTGCTGAGAACAACCAGTAGGAGAGGGAGGGCTCTGGCAGGCAGCTCTTTAGGAGAAGGTGAACAATCTGGGTAGACGGTTTGCATTTTGTTACATAAAAATTATATTAGGCGTTTTCCCCCAGCTGTTAGAGCAAGTTTTAGAAAGGATTAGTATTAGATACATGGAAGACTGAGGCAAAGAAACACAAAATTTAAACTCTAGGAGAAACTAAATTGAACAGAAAGGGAAATATTACAGAATACTCTTTGGCTCAGCGGTTGAGTGGTGCTGATCTAGTCATTATAATGAATTGTTCAGAATCAGTTTAGAAAAAACAAAACAGTGATCTTCTATTTTGAGAGCACTAGAGAGTGGGGAAAGGGGTCTGTGGAAGGGACCTAACGCTCACCTGCCATAAGGACGCTAATAGTTGATGTCTGGAAATTCAGACGTCAGAAATTTGATGCCTAGAGATTTGGAGGTAGGGTTACAATTTAGCTGGAAGCTAAAGCCCAGAAAGTTCCTTCACACTCTTGGTGGTCAGTGTCCGCACCCACTCCTGGCAGTCATGGATCTGCTGAAAGCATGCTTTCTCACGGAGGGGTGATCTTCTGTAGACTCGGTCTCTCTGGTCGGACCTTAGGTGGTCTCTTTCTTCTTCTCGGACAGGCTGTGCTGACCGTTGTTGTCCATCTGATAGGTGTCTGTTTCCACAGGCCGATCTCTTAGACATGGAGCTCTGGGTCCCACCGCAGGACTCTTGAGACAATTCTTGAAATATCCTTATGGGCTTTCTCTAGGCTCAAGACTTGCTGAGCTGTATCTCTGGTCTGGGGATGGATTAGAATCCTGAGGCTTTGATGGGAGACCTTAAGTCAGCCTTAGCTACCTGGCAGTTTCCAGGACCCCTGTTCTGTGATTACTTTTGTTCCAAAGGAGAGTCCCCTGCTGAGTGCTCTGCATAGTCTGTGTTCTGTTTTGACGCTATGCCTGGTCTTTTATTGCTGAAACTTTGGTTTCAGATTAGTTTCTGATAACTTGATATAACCATTTTAAATAGGGTACAGGTTTGTAAGGCTTCCCTGGTGGCTCACTCCTCCTGCAATGCCGGAGACCTCCTGCAATGGAGGAGACCTGGGTTCAATCTCTGGGTTGGAAGATTTTCTAGAGAAGGAAATGGCAGCTCACTCCAGTATTCTTGCCTGAGAAGTCACATGGACAGAGGAGCCTGGTGGGTTATAGTCCAAGGGGTCACAAGAGCTGGACACAACTTATTGACTAAGTCACCACCACTGTAGGTTTGTACAATGAGTGGCTAATTCCTTTTATCGTAGTGCTAATTCGTACTTGGACTGGGATGGTTCTGCCTTGTTCTTTGCTGGTCGTGGTTCAGTGGCTGGCGTTGAGTCTGTACTCTGAAGTGTTTGATGGTTTGATTAAATGGATTATAACTTGCATTTCTTGACTTTGATTGTCTTCTACAGGTGGAAGAGATTAGAAACACATGATGTTGTCATAGAATGTGCCAAAATCTCTCTGGACCCTACAGAAGCCTCATATGAAGATGGCTATTCTGTGTCTCATCAAATGTCAGCCCGTTTTCCTCATCGTTCAGCCGATGTCTCCGCCAGCTCTTATGTTGACACACAGAATAGCTATGGTAAAAAGTGACTTTGGTACTTATCTCTTTACAACTTTGTCTCTGGAAAACATTGTTTATTGTTGACTTTAGTTTCTTTTCCTACAATAAGACTTAGCTGAGCTCCTAGGAACTGTTGCCCAAATACTTAGAATTTGGATTTGTCTCCGTTTTCTCCTGATTAACTTCTCTCCTAAATGTAATTCACAATCTTATGACCTTGATCTCCACCTTGATAGTATGTCAGCAGACTTGGGATGTGTCCTCAGCACTTAACAAAGAAGATGAATGGAAGGATATGACCTCTAGGCTCCTGCTTATAAAGGAAGCTTCTGCTTTTTCAGACGCCTTTCGTGAGGCCCTCTGGGCTGTCACATTGACGCAGTTTTGAATGAATCTGGACAATTGGATTAAATAAAAGTCGAGGCTTATCTACAGGTAGCACCTGCTGAAATTGTCATGCAAGTTGTGCTTTTTCAAGCTATTCTGAAGCTTAATGAGACATCAAACCTCAGTGAACTTTATTGCTAAAGAGTATTATAAAGTGTTAGTCACTCAGTCATGTCTGACTTTTTGCAACCTCATGGACTGTAGCCTGCCAAGCTCCTTTGTCCATGGGATTTTCCAGGCAAGAATAATGGAGTGGGTTGCCATTTCCTCCTCCAAAAGGGTCTTATAAAGAGCCTTTTAAATGCTACTTTATACCCATGGACGTTAGGAGTCCCTTCAGCCTTTTTAAATGCAGGGAACTGAATGCTATCAAATGGTCTCGAGGACCATAGTTCTTTGTCAGAATGACTGGAGCCCACGCTGACCCCATGTGTTCTTTCCCTTCCCTTGTAGGGAATGCTACTTCTACCCCCTACTCTACTTCTCGGCTGACGTTGTTAAACACGCCAGGGCAGCTACCTCAGACTCTGAGTTCCCCGTCGACACGGCTATTAGCTGAGCCGCCACAAGTACGCTGTCAACTAGTGTGCCTGCTTTCTTCTCTGCTTGCTGGTGAAGCTGGCCTTCGGGGTCAGGGTTCAGTCTGCGGTTGGGAAAATCTCTCACTGCCTGTTTCAGGAGTTAGTTTTAAGGATACGTCATGTTTGCAGAGAAAGTTAACTGTTGCCACTTGGGTTTCTCTTGGCGTCTAGACTTAGAAAATGCAGCGTGTCTCTTGATAAAGCTTTAGTAAGATTCCTTTTCCCAGTTGAAAGGCTAAAGTCAAAATGATCGTTGGTCATGGGCTTGTACCTCGGGAGGTGGTGGTGTGTGTTCCTCATTGCTGACCTGCCTGTTAACTTCCTAGGCTACTCTTTGGAGCCCATCTGCGGTTTGTGGGATGACCACTCCTCCAACTTCTCCTGGAAATGTCCCACCTGATCTGTCACACCCTTACAGTAAAGTCTTTGGTACAACTGGTATGTATGGCTTAGGTTAGGTTTAGCTGATTGATTCAGGCCTGCCTGTTATGATAAGGAACAGTCTCCTCTTAGATCTAAGAGTTTGAGAGTCACTTGCAGCAGGAAACCTAGTTTTGATGCTTAATACAAGCCTGGAGCTTTCAGAAGTTAAAGTGAGCCTAAAAAAAAAGACAGACTGACATGGATTCTCCAGAAAGTGAAGTGTAGCAGCTTCCTTTGCAGTACTAGTTAGGCTGAGAAAAAACAAAAAAAAGCGGTGGTTTTCCGAACCGTTAAACTGACTCTGTGTGTGTGTGTGTGTGTGTGTGTGTGTGTGTGTGTGTGTGTGTTCTGCTCTTGTCTTGGAGCAGGTGGGAAAGGAACTCCTCTGGGAACCCCTGCAACCTCGCCGCCTCCAGCCCCACCCTGCCATTCGGATGACTACGCGCACCTTTCACTCCCGCAGACCGCGGCCCCCAAGAAGGTTTGCCGGGCTCGTCTGCTGTCCCCTTGCCCACGCACAGAGACTTGCTTCCAGCCTCACTTTGGGAAACCTTTTATCCAGTTAGAAGTCTGACCTAAAATGTAATGGGTTTGAGTCAGATCAGCTGAGAATAGACCAACCAGCAGCTCTCACAGAACGTGCTCTGCTTGCCCTGAGGGCCTCCAAACCCTCTAAGAGACTCTGCCAGGGCAAATCTACTTCCATCGTTACTCTTGTGTGGTTATTCACCCCTTTTTTCTGCATTGGCATTTGTACTCATGGCATAGAAACAGTGGTGGGTAAGATGGCTGGCCCCTTAGTACAAAGTCGGACTCTTCTAGTGGCGTTGCGATCTTCTTCCTTGATGTGTTCTTTCAGTTTGCCAGAAGAAACGAAGCAACAACCAGAAAAACAAAAGTGCCAGCCTTGAGTATGCTATGGTGCCAACCTTGAGTATGCTATGGAAAGGGCCCATGTGTCTCATACTGTTTGTGATAGAAGTAGGCATGAAGCAGTTTGACTTCACACCACCATGTGGTGGTTCCCATAAGCACCTGGACATTGTTTGGGTTGAGAGTTGAACTAGTTGCTCTCTTTTATGGAGCAGCAGTCTTACTTGAAAGAAAAACTGGTGACAAACCATGATTACTCAGACTTGAGTATTTGGCAGGCAGTTAGCTTCTCGGATGACAAACTGGGTCTGTCCCTTCAAGATAAACAACTGACGGTCTTTGTTGCCCATGATAAAAAGGTGCAATTAGAACATTAAAAAACTGGTATCTGCCACCAAGTGCGTGATAGTGTCCCTGAGTTTTTCATGACGAGATTGAAAAGTCTTGGGAAGCTTGGTTGATCGCTTTGAGTTTCCAGTATCGTATCAGGAAATGTTTCAGCACTCAGAAGGTAAGCAGAGCTTGATGAGCCCGTGCTCTGCCCGCCTTGTGTGTGATGTTAAAGACCCACATGTAGGTGATACCTTTGGGGGCACGGTAGACCAGTGGGTCTTACTTAACACCGTGTGAAGAGGGAATTGCCGTAGCTTCAGGTTCTGCTCCATACCTAACCTTGAAGAAGAAATACCCTTGTCGAGTTTTGGAGTCACATCAAAGGTGGTTTTCTGCAGTTCTCTAAAACGTCTTTTTGCTTTTTATAACTGCTTATCCATGCGGGCCTAGAGTTTTCTTCCTGTGCCTTAGCCAGAATAACGTGTAACCCAGCAGAGCAGAGGCAGCTGTAGGAGCCCAGCCTCCTTTCATGAAGCCAGATATGAAAGAGATTGCAGCAGTGTGAGGCCGCTTGAGCCTCCTCCTAAACTTACCTTTTTGGGGGGAAGTATTGTTATGTTTCATGGAAATATGTCATTTATGTTCACATGTGTTGGGTTGGGTATTTTTCTGGCTATGCTGAACAGCTTGTGGGGTCTTAGTCCCCCGACCAGGGATTGAACCTGCCTCCTCAGCAGTGAAAGCACGGAGTCCTAATGATGAACCGCCAGGGAATTCCTGGGTTTGTTATTTTTAAGTGAATTAATACTTTTAAAATTCTGTTTTAGTTTTTAGCATGGTAGCTATCAATAGCTTTAGCCGCATAAACAAAATCCTTGAGATTCTCAGTCATCTTTAAGAACAGAAAGGCATCCTAACACCAGTTTGAGAACTACTGGGCTAAACTTTAAACTCCTTTATAATATACTAAAATTTGAGGAGTTTAGGATATTTCTCTAGCATTAGAGACCATGCGCACAATTTTCTGCCTTGTGATATGTAAATGGTACCTGTCTTTTCAGCAAGAGAGAACAGACTCTGCAAGGCCCTGTCTACACAGACAACCCCATCTTCCGAATGATAGAGGATTAGGTAAGGCCTCTGGGTGACGGTGGACCTTGCTTGACTCTTGATGGGTTGGGTTACGTGTGGAAACAGGGAAATTCCAGCGCACCACGAAATACTGAAGCCCAGAGATAATGAAACATGTAATTAATTCTGAAAGCCAACCTCATAATAGCATCCCATAAAAGCTGCTAAGTACTTGTGTCTTGAGCTGATCAAACCATGGCTTTATCTGTTCTCTGCAACGTTAAGGAAGAACTGAGAGTTTTGTCTCCTGTGGTACCTTGAATTGGATCATTGTAACCTTCTGGCTCTGGGAGCTCCGGAAGAGAGCCATCTCCCCGTCTTTAGCAGGAGAGTCAGGGTGGGCCTGTTCCGTCACAGTGTGAGCAGTTCTCACGGGGATGGGGGTCTCCAGCGTGTTTGACTGTCTTGTTTTCTCTTTAGAAGAGCTGCACGGGAGCAAAGGATCTGTCACTCTCAGTGATCTCCCTGGGTTTTTAGGAGACCTGGCTTCTGAAGAAGACAGTATTGAGAAGGATAAAGAAGAAGGTAACGTGGGCAGGGTTCTGGGCTTGTGTGAGATGCTGCGCGTTGATAAAGCCCTCATTCGGCCCGAAAACCAGGACTTAGTATCAACATGCACAGGATTGCCTGCTTTTTCTTCCTTTGAGGGAGGGAGATGGGAATTTTGTTCTGAGCCCTGTGCCTAGTCCCTCTGGGTGGCACAGGGCAGCACACAGCCCCACACTGCCCAGCCTGACCCGGAGGTGCCGTCTCTTCCTCCTCCCTCCTTGCAGCGGCCATATCTAAAGAGCTGTCTGAGATCACGACGGCCGATGACGAGCCCCTGGTTCCTCGAGGAGGCTTCGACTCGCCCTTCTACCGGGACAGTCTGCCGGGCTGCCCACGGAAGACCCTCTCAGCCTCCTCCAGCACTCAGGGCACCAGTGCGAACCCTGAGCCTTTAAACTCCTCCCTGGACAAGTCGGGGCCTGACACACCAAAGCAAGCCTTCACGCCCATAGACCTGCCCTGCGGAGGCACCGCGGAGAGCCCTGCTGGGAGCAGGGAGCGCCAGGCCTTGCTGGAGGCCAGCATCCTCACCCCCAGCCCCTGTAAAATTCCACCTCAGAGGGGAGTGGGGTTTGGCAGTGGGCAGCCTCCCCCATACGATCATCTTTTTGAGGTGGCGTTGCCAAAGACTGCCCATCATTTTGTCAGCAAGAAGACGGAGGAACTGCTCAAGAAGGCAAAGGGAAGTACAGAGGAGGACTTCACGCCCTCCGCCTCCCCCATGGAAGTGCTGGACAGGCTGATACAGCAGGGAGCGGATGTGCACAGCAAGGAGCTCAACAGGTGAGGCCCGGGCGTGGGGCTCTGGTCTCTGCACTTCCGGGTGGCTGTGAACTGCAGGAAGCGGGCGGTTGAGGGCAGGAGCCCCTCTGTGTGCTCCCCAGGGCGGCTGGTTCTCCATCCTGTCAGGTGTCCTTCCGGCCTGTTGCCTTTTCATGCCTGCGAGTGTGTGGTCCTCTGCGCATGGTACCCCAGGCCATTCCTTAGATAACGGGCCAGGGAGAAATGAGTCTGCTATGCATAGACCCTCCTGTGCTGTGAGGAGGCACAAATGCTCTCTGACATTTGAGGATGAGCTTATGCTATTCAAATAATATAGAAATACTAATCACGAAGTCGCCTTCTCCAGCTACAGATGTGTTATTGTTCTATTTTGGTACCATAGCCCATTAGATGGAAAACAAAATCAACATTTCAGTGTAAGGTCAAGGTGGCCTGTCCCTGCTTCTTGCTCGCACACATGGGTTAAGAACCCCTTTGAGCTGCTGTTTTCAGCCCTTCTTTTACTATGGTTTTCAAAGGTGACCTAGGAAGGGATAAGAGAGTCACTATCCACAGTAATGCCGTTCCTAAATAGGCTCTTAGGGGGTGAGGGCTTTCATTTTTCTTCTGCAGAATAACCCAAGTGGAATTTGACAGATAACTGTCCTGTTTAAGGTCTCTCTTGAATGAAGTCTAGTGTAGTGGACTCAGGTAAAAATTATCTGCTGTGTCCTTACCCTGGACGACAGTAGCTTCTCAGCAGAGAGCCACACCCCCTGTATGGCAGCAGGGAGGGTTGAAAACAGGGCCCAGTGTGTTTGATTTCTTGTTGCCTTGAAGAGCTGCCCAGCATACACAGGCTGCAGTGTGAGCTCAGAGTTAGGGGCCTTTCCATTCTGGAGATGTGGTCATGTTTATTGGGGCTCTGACCCCCGGGGTTGGGGGGTGGACTTCAAGTTTGAAACTGTCTCATGCCTCTGGCTTGTGACCACAGAGAAGTGATCAGCCTAGTTTTTCCTGCTGAGATGGGTAACTTTGTTACTCCACAGCTTTCTTCCTAGGTTGTTTTTTTACCCAGCAAGTAACTTTGTTACTACACAACTTTCTTCCTAGATTGTCTTTACCCAGCAAGTCTGTCGACTGGACCCACTTTGGAGGTAAAGTTGTTACTTCAGCTCCAAATCCAGCAGGCAGGGATCCTGCCTGCTGGTGGCCCTTTCTGTCTTTGAAGGAGGTGCCCCTTCCTGTCTGCTCCAGCTGGGTTATCTGCCTGGCTACATAGTAGCTCATGTGTTGCAAAGTCAGCATTTCCTATTTTTGAAAAGTGACAAGCAGCGCAGTGCTTGAGAGCAGAAGTGCAGGAAGGCAGCCCTCACGCCAGGCTTCTCCCTAGAAAAGATCCAGGGGAAGTGAGGGGTAGTAGGAAGATACCCATGAAGCATGGAAAGGAGTCTTGAGTAGACACACATATAATTATATTCCAGATAGGTGGGGAGATACACAGGGCTCTCAGGCATCCTGCCTCATGCCCCTCCCTCTGTGTTCCTTTCAAAGGGAGATAGGTAGCAAGTACTGCCCCCCCACCCCCGCCAGCCCCCAGTGACTGACTGGGAGCCAAGTGGTCATTGGCAAAGCGAGTGACTTTTTCCTTCAAGAATTGCGTTAAGCTCTGGGTGGGGGCTCGATTGAACAATATGTAAAAGGCATCTCTGCCATCCTCCCTCTGCTTTAAAATCAGGCTCTCCTCCCTCAGATGAGATCCGCACCCTCCGTAACCAGTTGCTTTTACTGCACAACCAGTTACTCTACGAGCGTTTCAAGCGGCAGCAGCACGCGCTGCGCAACAGGCGGCTCCTGCGCAGGGTGATCCGGGCTGCGGCTCTGGAGGAGCACAACGCTGCCATGGTGAGCCCCGCGGGGTGGGGCGGGGCCGGGGGGCGGGCTCTCCGTCTGGCCCCGCCCACCAGCGTCTGGGGGTCAGCCTGTGAAGGGCCGCATCCCCGCAGTCCCTTGCGGCTCTTGGCCCCTGTGGGGACAAGTGATTTTTGGTGTTTGTTGGTCTGTAATCAGCGGTGATGATAGCAGAGGCGAAAGGTGATTTAGTTTCTCCAGTTGTAAAACCAGCTCTTGGGACGCAACTCTCATGAGAAAAACTCATGGCGGGGTGGTGAAGCCAGTCAGAGCTGGACATGACCTTGGCTGCACGGCCCTGTTACCTTAGGAACGTAATGGAGCCTCTGGAGGCCCCCGTCACCCGTTACGTAAAATGAGAATAGTGATAGCAGCATCTCCTCCTCACCTGGGGATGCAGAGAGCACCTGCCCAGTGCGGGGCAGGGTGGGAACCCAGTGTCTGTCACTTTAGTGACCTTGGCCAGTAGCAGTGCTTGCGTCAGCACTGGTGGTTGTGTGCTAAGTCGCTTCAGTCGTGTCTGACTCCTTGCAACCCTAGGGACTGTAGCCCAGCAGGCTCCTCTGTCCATGGGGTTCTCCAGGCTAGAATACTGGAGTGGGTTGCTATGCCGTCCTTCGGGGGATCTTCCCAACCCAGGGATCAAACCTGCGTCTCTTATGTCTCCTGCATTGGCAGGTGGGTTCTTTACTACTGGTGCCACCTGAGAAGTCCAATGCTGGTGGTTAGGACTTCTGAAAGTATTGGGAGCAGGCTGATGGCTGAGAAAAGTTCTTTAAGCCACTTCTGATCCACTTGCTAACATGCAATTTGGAAACCCTTGACCAAAAGCCAAGTTAGACTGCAGTGAGCTGGCAGGTTCCGGGTCTGCGGTTACAGCCTCAGGGTTGCTTGTGACTGTTCGGGTGAAACGCCTGCAGTGTGTGTTGAACTTGAGCATCACTGCCCAGGCTGGAAGGCAGCTAAAATGATGGCATCTTTGCTGTCTGCTAGAAAGACCAGTTGAAGTTGCAAGAGAAAGACATCCAGATATGGAAGATTAGTCTGCAGAAAGAACAAGCCAGGTACAGTCATCTTCAGGAGCAGCGAGACACAGTGGTCACCCAGCTCCATAGCCAGATCAGACAGCTTCAGCACGACCGGGAGGAGTTCTACAACCAGAGCCAGGAGCTACAGGTACGAACTGCAGAGGCGGCCAGAGAGGGCTTGAAAGCCCTGGCTCGTCTCTGAAGTCACAGCAGCTGGGTTTTGTGACAGGTGTTCTTTAAGGGCAGAGGGCCCCTGGCTTTCTGAGTTCACGGATCTTTGGCATTTCAGTAATTTTTCCCAGGTACTCCACAGCTGAAAGAAATACCTGACAGTTCTGCTTATTAAGTAGATACAAACAATTTGGGTTTGGGGGCCTAGCAATTTAGTAGCTGTTTGAAAAAAAAAATTGAAAATAATACACATGCATTTTTTTTCAGTTTTCAGTTTTGTTTTTGAGTAAGCACAGCTACTTCCGAATGCTGAGTGTACCTATGGGCGCTGCAGAGTCTCAGACCTTGGAATCATGAGACACTGACGCCCTCCATTCCTTTTTCACGTTGCTTTTCTCACGGTGACGTTTATCACAGCAACCACCTAAAAGCGCACACAACAGCTGCCACTCAAGCCCTGAGCTGCCTGCAGCTAGTACTTCACATCATGACCAACAGATGTCGCTGTGTCTCCCTCAAAATTTACAACTAGCCCCGCAGCACCCCTGTGAGCCTGCTGTGTCGCCCTGGGGCACTTTGGCGCACAGTTTGGGAACTGCAGACTTAGGGTGTTTTTTTTTTTCCCCCCCTTTTGTTAATCAGTCAGAAACTCAGAAATTAGCTATAACTGCCTTTTTTAAAACTAAGAAGTTAGGTTTAAGTGTGATGGCCCAGGAATAGTAGAGCAGTTAAGGCCTGAGGCCTTCCCAGCCCTCTGTGGACGGTGGGCTGACGGCCGGGTGCCCCATGGCCCCACCTGCCACACTCCTGGCATGTGTCTCTGGCAGACGAAGCTGGAGGACTGCAGGAACATGATTGCAGAACTGCGCATGGAACTGAAGAAGGCCAACAGCAAGGTGTGCCACACCGAGCTGCTGCTCAGTCAGGTGTCCCAGAAGGTAAGAGCCACTTCCTCCTCCAGGCAGGACACGTGCATTACCTGTGTGTCTGTGTCAGGGGTTCCCAACATACCTTCCCCCAGAGGACATAGGGCAATTGTCTGGAGACATTTTTGGTGGACGTCTTTGATGCTGCTGACATGGAGCAGGCAGGCAGGGTACACCTAAATATCAGACGGTGCGCCGACACCCCTGAAGCAGAGAGCTGCCCAGCATGAGCCCCACGAACTCTTTCTCAATACTTTTTCACATAAACGTGAAGAGTTCATTCAGCTTTTTGATCTGCAATCTTTTCCTCTCTGGGAGTCATTGCACTTCTATAAAGCACTTACTCAAGAACCGGTGGGGGGCTTCCCTTCCGGTCCGGTGGTTAAGACTCTGCACTTCCACTGCAGGAGGCGCGGGTTCGACCCCTGGTCAGGAAACTAAGATCCTGAATACTGGGCATTGTGGCCAAAAACACAAAAATAAGTTAAGAAAAAGAACTGGTGGGTTTTCCCTGAGACTTTATTCCCCTGGGCCTGACGTCTCTGCTGTGGGGTTGTATACGTATCCATCTCCTCCAGGTGTCCTGTAGGTGGCCAGTTTTGACATGGAGCACTTGCACTTTGTCCCCTTTGCAGACAGACGGTTTTGAAGTGCGTTTCTGTCCATTTTTGTTGCCCTTGGATGCCTCCATCCTCACTGGCCACTGTGCTGTGTACAGTACCCTAGCCCTGAATAGCCTGCTCCCAGCTGCTTCCCTGCTTCCTGCCCTTTTGCTGGCTTTGTGTCATCAACTCTTTCACTTTGCTTGTTCTGTGTTTCGATTAGCTCTCAAATAGTGAGTCGGTCCAACAGCAGATGGAGTTCTTGAACAGGCAACTGTTGGTTCTTGGGGAAGTCAACGAGCTGTATTTGGAACAGCTGCAGAACAAGCATTCAGACACCACCAAGGTATGTGGGTTCGGGAGCCAGACCCTGCCTGGGATGCTCTTACAACCCAGGCAGTGTGTCTGTGGCACAGGCTAGAGACCGGCTTATGAACTGTTTCCTAAAATGTGTCTTGGCAGCCCTAGGGTCATTTCCACCTCTCCCTGTTCTGGCAACACAGGCTCCTTTCAGCTGTCACATGAGCTTGTTTGCCATAGTGGGCCGCTTCAAATTTAAGTCAGGCACAGGTAAAAGCACCTCATGGTAATTGGGACAGAGTAGGTGATGAGACTGCATTCCTTTTCTTAACCTGTGCTCCCTTGAAACAGACAGACAATGAAAAAGCTTGGGGAGCCAATTCTGTTTCATGGAGAACTCCCAGGGATGTGAGTTTATACTGCTATACATATTTTTTCTCCTTCGTGATGGTGAATTTAATTTCAGCAGGTGGTGGTTCAGTATTAGCAACCAGGCCAGCATCGGGATGATCTCCCATTAATCAGTGCCTCACTAGTGGTGTCAAGGCATAAGTTTTACGTCACATTATAGATAGCCTCGGAGAAGGCAATGGCACCCCACTCCAGTACTCTTGCCTGGGAAATCCCATGGACGGAGGAGCCTGGTAGGCTACAGTCTATGGGGTCGTAAAGAGTCGGATATGACTGAGCGACTTCACTTTCACTTTTCCCTTTCATGCACTGGAGAAGGAAACGGCAACCCACTCCAGTGTTCTTGCCTGGAGAATCCCAGGGACGGCGGAGCCTGGTGGGCTGCCGTGTATGGGGTCGCACAGAGTCGGACGCGACTGAAGCGACTTAGCAGCAGCAGCAGCAGCGTAGATAGCCTAGGGTAACATTGGTGAATGAGTTGGGATGGAATTTAAGAGTAAATTCTTTATTATGCTTCCTGTCAGTAATTTCTCCATCACACATAGGTGTTCTCTTTGAGGTTTCTTGGGCTTGTGCTTTGTAAACCCTTTTTTTGGGGGGCCGCCAAGTGAAGGGAGTAGTCTTAGAACCAGAGAGATGTGATTTTCATAAGAGGAACTCCTTACTTCTCAGGTTCTCTCAACTCAGATTCAGACTCCATTTAGAAGGATGTTAAATATGAAAGTATCTCTAGAAACCAGCTCTCACTTATTTCGAAAGTATAATGGCCTTGGAAAAAGAAAGACAGGGAAACAGACCTGAGGGACTAGAGGACCTCTGATAAAGCTGACTTAAATGCACTAACGTCTCCCGAGGGAAGTGTGGCCAGGTTGGCCACACTGCGGTGCTGTCTCCTGGTTGGAACACTTAAAACTCTTGGGACCTCGAGTAGGCCCCCTCAGCTGAGGGGCCTAGTGACACTGACTTGTAACAAAAAAAAGACTTCACTGGCCTAACTGTAAAGAGTGTCATTATTTAGCTTGACAAGAAGTCCCGAAGCAGCAGAGTCCAGGTTGGCACGGTCAGTTGTTGAGGGACAGCATCAAGGAGCCTGGTTCTTTCTGCTCTTTTGCACCACCCAACCTTATCCTGTCGACCTGTGCTCCTGGTTGCAAGTTGTGTGCCCCAGTTAATACCGTCACAGGTAGATGTCATGATGTCCCGAGGAGGAGGAGAACATCACTGCCTGCAGGTCTCTCATCCAGGAAACCTGTCCCACCAGACCTACCACCCTTCTTACTGGCCAGGATTATGTTCTGTGTCTAGTAATGCTCAAAATTCTCCAAGCCAGGCTTCAACAGTATGTGAACTAAGAACTTCCAGATGTTCAAGCTGGATTTAGAAAAGGCAGAAGAACCAGACTTCAAATTGCCAACATCTTTTGGATCATAGAAAAAGCAAGAGAATTCCAAAAAACATCTGCTTCTTTGACTACGCTAAAGCCTTTGACTGTGTGGATTACTACAAACTGAAAAATTCTTAGGGAGATGGGCATACCAGACTACCTTACCTGCCTCCTGAGAAATCTATATGCAGGTCAGGAGGCAACAGTTAGAACCGGACATGGAACAACAGACTGGTTCCAAATTGGGAAAGGAGTATGTCAAGGCTGTACATTGTCACCCTGCTTATTTAACTTACATGCAGAGTACGTCATGCAGAATGCCAGACTGGATGAAGCACGTGCTAGAATCAAGATTGCAGGGAGAAATACCAATAACCTCAGATATGCAGATGACTCCACCCTTATGGTAGAAAGCAAAGAGGAACTAAAGAGCTTCTTGATGAAAGTGAAAGAGGAGAGTGAAAAAGCTGGCTTAAAACGCAACATTCAAAAAACTAAGATCATGGCATCCCATCCCATCACTTCATGCAAATAGATGGGGAAACAGTGACAGACTTTATTTTCTTGGGCTCCAAATCACTACAGATGGTGATTGCAGCCATGAAATTAAAAGACACTTGCTCCTTGGAGGAAAAGCTATGACAAACATAGACAGCATATTATAAAGCAGAGGCATTACTTTGCTGACAAAGGTCTGTCTAGTCAAAGCTATGATTTTTCCAGTAGTCATGTATGGATGTGAGAGTTGGACCATAAAGAAAGCTGACCACTGAAGAATTGATGCTTTTGAACTGTGTTGTTGGAGAAGACTCTTAAGAGTCCCTTAAACAGCAAGAAGATCAAGTCAATCCTAAAGGAAATCAGTCCTGAATATTCATTGGAAGGACTGATGCTGAAGCTGAAGTTCCAATACTTTGGCCATTTGATGTAAAGAACTGACTGTTTACGCTGATGCTGGGAAAGATTGAAGGTGGGAGAAGGGGACAACAGAGGATGAGATGGTTGTATGGCATCACCAACTCGATGGAGGTGAATATGAGCAACCTCCAGGAGTTGGTGATGGGCAAGGAGGCCTGGCGTGCTGTAGTCGATGGGGTCGCAAAGAGTCAGACAATGACTGAGCAAGTGAGCTGAATGTTGTGTGTCCATCCCTAGTCAGCCATCGCCTTGAACTCGCCTCTTGACCTGGAGCTGGGCTTCCTTTTGTTTTGTCAAGTTGGGGAGGAGGAGTGGGTATCTGAGCCTCAGGTGGGGAATGGCTGGTAAGTGTCGGGGGAAACCCCTGTTAACATGGCTGTGAGGGTTAGTGATAATGCACGGATGTTCCAAGTTCGTTCCTTTGAGGTTGCATAAGTAACTACTATCTTTTATGACAGGTTCAGTTTGTTCACTTTTTGTTTGGTCGCTCAGTCATGTCCAACTCTTGGTGACCCCATGGACTGTAGCCCGCCAGGCTCCTCTGTCCATGAGATTTCCCAGGCAAGAATAGTGGAATGGGTTGCTATTTCCTTCTCCAGGGGATCTTCCCCTCCCACTGAGGGATTAAACCTGCGTCTCCTGCGTTGGCAGGCGGGTTCTTTACTGCTGAACCAGTTTGTTCGGTACCCTATGCTGAAGTCTGGAGCCATCAACCCTAGCTGGGACAGCCACATTATCCAGTCCCAGTCCTGAGCTCTACTCCATCCCCTTCTGACTGAGGAGGCATTGAGCTTGCTGGTCATCTTCAAGGCAAACGTGCCTTCAGGAATGCTCATCTTCTTGCTCCTTGTGGTTTATTATCTTCTTTTAAAAAAAAGTAAATTTCATGTTAAGCTTATCTTACCACAATAAAAAAAAAAACCACACCACACAAATGCAGCACATGCTTGTTAGAAAAGTGTCCTTTCCACCTCTTTTTCCGAATGCCAGTGTACACTCGCTGTTGCCATCAGTCAGCAGGTGGGCTGTCTTCCTGGCATGATTGACAGGCCTCACATGCGTATCTGGTCTGCAGACTCTGCCTTGCCCGAGCAAATCTGGTCATTCACCTTGCGTCACTAGCTTGATCTTAACTGGTGTTAGGAGAGAGCAGGGAGCAGGAGAAAACAACCCACAGCATACTGATAGCTTACAGTGAACGATGCTGGATTCGTGATCTTGGAAGAAGATTTAGCTTCGGGACCAGGGACCAGGCTGGATCACTCAAGAGCTTTTGTGTAGCGGAGTTTTATTAAAGGCTTCCCTGGTGGCTCAGATGGTAAAGCGTCTGCCTACAATGTGGGAGAGCTGGGTTCGATCCCTGGGTCAGGAAGATCCTCTGGAGAAGGAAATGGCACCCCACTCCAGTACTCTTGCCTGGGAAATCCCATGGACGGAGGAGACTGGTAGACTACAGTCTATGGGGTCGTAAAGAGTCGGACATGACTGAGCGACTTCACTTTCACTTTCATGAAGAGGGACAGAGAAAGCCTCTGACATAGACATCAGAAGGGGGATGGAGAATGCCCCCCTCGATAGTCTAAATACTTTTTAAATTGATTATGACAATTAATCAAAAGAATGTCCTAAGGCTGTAAAAATTTTTTACCATACCCACTTCCATTTTAGAATAACAGGATTAGAATTTAACAATAGAAAGATCCTACCAGACCCCCCCCCGTAATATACATTCTAAACTACCAGGACTAGTCAGAAGGCGCTCAGGAGGGAGAAAGTGTCCGTGAGCAGGATACATTGTTGTTCTTTCATCCTTGGTACAGAGTTGAAACTGAGCTGTTTGTTGTGTAATCATCAGTTTGAGGCTTAAAGAAAAAAACCTTTTATGTGACTAAGACTAAGGAATGTAGAGAAAAAAAAAGTTTGTCCTTTCCTCCTCCTTGAGAATTCCAGACCCCTGTCTTCTCCTCAGGGACCCTGGACTTCTTATCAATCTGCCTAGGAATTGGCTCTCTCAATACCACCACCATGTTGCGATCGTAACTGAATATTGGCGTGTTTTCAGATTGTGTATATTTACATGGTTGATCATACCATACACATGGATTTTATAGTCTTTTCCTGACACACATCCTTTAAAAAATTTATTGAAGATGTATTTTAATTTATGTAACTGTTCCCTTAACATTAGACTTCACAGTGTTGCTGGTATTTTTTCTTCTAAATATCCTGTGATGGTTATTTTTGTGCCAAAATGTCTATTCCTGTCTGAGATAATGTCCACAGGGTTAGATTTCAGGGAAGGATCGGTTGGTTAATTTACTACCAGCTTACTTTCCAGCAAGGCGTACTAGTCTCTGTCTCCACTTGCAGGACACTGATGCTCTCAGTGCTCCTTACGTAGATGTTTCAAAGTAGATATGGCATGTTCATTTTCTAAAAGTACTAACTCCAGTTCCCCTTTTTTTAAGGAAGTAGAAATGATGAAAGCTGCATGTCGGAAAGAGCTAGAAAAAAACAGAAGCCACGTCCTCCAGCAGAATCAGAGGCTTGATACCTGTCAGAAACGGATTTTGGAACTGGAATCTCATCTGGCTAAGAAAGACCACCTTCTTTTAGAACAGAAAAAGTATCTAGAGGATGTCAAACTCCAGGCAAGGTAACTTTGGCGAGGAGAGGTTTCTGCTGTGATGTGTTTATAGAGTAGAACCTCCTACACTCTTTGGGGGTCCTTGTCTTTCAGAGGACAGCTGCAGGCCGCAGAGAGCAGGTATGAGGCCCAGAAGAGGATCACCCAGGTGTTTGAGTTGGAGATCCTAGATTTATATGGCAAGTTGGAGAAGGATGGCCTCCTGAAAAAACTTGAAGAACAAAAAACAGAAGCAGCTGAAGCAGTAGAAGAAAGGTAGGAACCGGGCGTGGGCAGCGTGGCCTTTTCGGGAGGCTGCACTGGCCGACAAGCAGGTCCCAGCCTGACGAACTCCGAGCTGCGTCCCTGAGGGCCCGGCTGTCCTTCTCTGCTCCTTGTCCTGGGCCCCGAGTCACTCGATAATGGTCCCAGGGTGCGATCCCATTTAAGATCTTCACGTGCTCTCCTGCGTGCGTCCTCTGTTCTGGGACACAGAGCGGGCCGGCGGAGCTCCCCATCAGTGTGAGCACATCAGTGTAACCTCGCGCCTCCCCAGTGGGATTGGAGTGGTTGGACGCCACAGCCACCAACCCCCTTCTCCCGCTTGGGTTTCTTACAGGCTCGACTACTGTCAGGACGGCTGCTCAGATTCGGTGACGGGGCACAGCGAAGAGGCCCCTGGCCACAACGGTGAGACCAAGCCCCCCAGGCCGAGCGGCGCCCGGGGCGGTGGTGGTGGCAGAGGCGGCGGCAGCAGCAGTGAGCTCTCCACCCCAGAGAAGCCCCCCAACCCCAGGGTGGGCCCGTTCAGCAGTCGGTGGGAGACGGCCGTGGGCGAGCCCGCTTCCAGCACCCCTGTGATGGTGGGCTCGCTTCCCAGTTCAGAGAGCTTCCTGGGCATGAAGGCGCGAGAGCTGTTTCGTAACAAGAGCGAGAGCCAGTGCGACGAGGATGGTCTGACTGTCGGTAGTCTCTCTGAGACCCTAAAGACGGAGCTGGGCAAAGACTCAGGTGTGGAAGCCAGGCCCCCCCCAACCCTCGATGGCCCGCTGCCGCCTGCCCCAAAGCCGGACAGCGTGGGCCAGCTCCGCATCATGGACTACAACGAGGCCCAGCTGGAGCACAGCTAGGGACGCTGGCCGTCAGTGTTAACTCGCGTGTCGCTGGCCTAGACAGGAGGTGTGAGTGCCCGATTCAGAGCTTTCCTGTTTTCAGGGCTTGGAGGGCGAGCTCCCGCAGAGGAAATGGGATGGGGGTCCTTTGACAGTTGACTGAATGCAGAACGGTTTTCGGATCTGGCATTGCAGTGCCTCTTCACTTTCCCTTCGGCCATCCCAAACCCTCTCTTCCACTTACCTGGCGGTGTGTACTAACCCGAGGGCCAGGGTGCGTTCCTCACTAGCTTTATTTCCTTCCTCCCCCCTCCCTCACCCAAATGGTTGCATCCTTTGAACCTGTGCAATATGAGGCCAAACTGAACCCTGGAGTCTGACACACCACCCACTCCTTTCCTGAAGCTGAGTTCACTGGGCAGGCTCCCTGTGAGCCTAGGTCACTGGTGGCATCGCAGGTAAGTCCGGTCCTGTCCGTTTCCAGGAGGATGTGGCGTGCAAAGCTGAGCATCTTGACGTGAGAGCTTTTACATGAGATGTTGTCACTGCTTTTGGTTTTAAAGTCCAGCATCTAAAGCCACAGAGCTCGAAAAACAGTGGTTCATTCTCTCAAGTTCTTTTGGCAGTTCTGATAAGCTTCCTAGAAAGTTGTGTGTGAACAAAGGTCTGTTGTTGAACAGTCTGGAGCTGGCCCTGTGGAGACTGTGCTCCCCGTGGGGCACGCTCTGTCCCCTTGCCCCACTACCTCTTGTTTACGTGGCGTTTGCTTGAAAGCTGGTACTGTTCTGCGCACAAGCTGGGGTGGGGGCGGTCAGACCTGGGCTCTGCAAGAGAGAGGGCAGTGAGTGACTTAAGCGGCTCCCTGAACAGGAGAGTGCTGTGCCTGTGGACACGCCCCTGCACGCGGAGCGGTGCTGGCCTCCTGCTGCAGGAAGCCTCTGAAGGTCCAAAGAGTTTCTCCCGAGTTTTCTGACCATCATTTCTCAGGCTGTGAGAGTTGCCTCACTGTAGTAGAGTCTACAGGTGACAGCTTTTCACTCCAGTTCCTACCTTCAGGGGCTGACCCTGCAGGGAGCTGGGTGCTGCTCCCCCCTGCCCCCCCCCCCCCCCCCGAGTTGGTCACGGCAGAGCATTAAAGCAGAGTCTGGAGAGGGTTGACAGAGGCTGACGTTCTGGACCCACAGGGCCTGGGTGCACGCGCTCAGGAGAGGTGATACCAGTCAGCATACGGGGGCTGGCAGAGAAGCTGAACCCAGCAAGTGCTCCTGAAATAAACGCTAGAAGCCTAATAAGGATCGTTGACTGGGGTTCCAGCTGAGACCTGGGCAGGGAGAGGCTGGTAGGAAAGAGCCAACGACCTTGGCGTCTCTCTTCTCTTCTTTCAGTTCAGAGTGTAGAAGGGTTCATCCGTGAAGAGGGAGACAGCACACTGATGGTACGGAGCTTCAGTGCGCGTGGGCGCTTCCGGCATGTGAGGGGGACGGTCTCTTTCTTTAAAGTGTGGCAAGTGTTCTTAGCATCCTAACCCAAGGGAGCTGGAGAGGCAGCCTCCTTGTCCCCGTGGCTGTCCAGGCAGGAGGCCTCCTCAGGACGTAGTTTTTGGGTGTGACTGACTGACTGACCCCAGCCTGAGGGAGGGGTGCCTGAGCGCACTCAGCCCAGCCATGCCGGGGCCGCAGTTGCCGCCGGATGCTGACTGGAGTACTAACGATGCCGCACATCTAAATCAGCTGTTTGCCGAGGAGAGCTTAGGAACGCACGTCCTGGTTTCCGGAGTCCCGCTTTATTTAGGAAAGAAAGGTGTGAACAAATTCAGGAAAGAAAAAATGTTACAAGATTAACTGCTAAACCTGGTTCTAGATGCTCATCCCCTCCCCAAGCCCAGGAGATCCTTGCCACAGAACAAAGATACCAGGCACTTACAGCCTTTGTCCCCACTGGCAAAGCAAGAAGGCCAGTGTAAAGAAAGGAAAAAATGTTTAACGGGCAGATTATAAAAACACAGGGAGGAGGGGGGCTGTGTGGTGCAGTGGACTGAGGGGGCCCTTGGCACACTCCTCCAGCCGGGGCGTCCATGTGCTCAGCTTTCCAAGCACAGCTGACCCTGAGCAGCTGCATTTGACTTCCTCTGGGCTCTTGGAGGCTGTGGGTTGTATGTAGCCAAGGCTGAGGACAGAGGCCTGGGGTCATGAGGAAGTTACCTAGCCTGAAAACGTAGGCTTTCATCTTCCAGAGGACCTGAGACGACAATGAAGTTTGATTTTCAAAATCATAGACCTGCTGAGAGTCAGTGGGTTGGTCGATTAGGCTGCAGTGAGTGTTTGTAAGGATGGAAAGGGGGCAGTAGTAGTGGAACTCCTAAGAGGGAATTTAGGTCCAGGGACCACCAGGGCAAAGGCAGGGGAACTGGCACTGCCAGGTTGAGCCTGTCCCGAGACTGATGAAGCAGTGTGGCGTTCACAGGCGTTAGGGTTAACCTCCACTGGAGTCGCCCGGAGCAGACCTGCCTGCCTCAGAGTTGTTTGGCCAATGTCCATAACCTGATGTCCACCTGACGCTAACCAGGGTCAGCACAGACCCTGAGAAGACTGGGGTCTGCTGCTTGGGAGCATGAAACGTTTTAAAAGGGAGCACTACAGAATCATGGGGTGGGGGAGTGGGGAGAGGGAGGAACGTGATAGCATGGTCTCTATAGGGAAAACGAGCTCCTGAAGCTATTACAGGTAAAGAAGCACATGGATTTCTATCAGACAGAACTTTCATGAATTAAAAAAAAAAAACAAAAAAACCTTGTGGCAAGGTTCTGCCACAAGTCTGTGAGATTTGTTACTGTGGAGTTGGAAGAAATACCAGAAAAGTAACTGAAATCCGAAGTTAGGAGATGGAGATCATTTCTTGGGACAGAGGTTTCCTTGGAGATGAGCGCAGGGACTCTCCGCGTGAGGTGGGTAGGTAGATGTGACCTCCCTAGGTTTGTCAGCAGTTTTTCAGGAGGGAAAACTGCCTAACCTTTGGGAATACGCTGCTGCTGAAGGTTCTTACTAGGCTCTGTGAGTGGAGAGAAGTGACAGATAAGCTACTTTGTGAGCCAGAATATGTGTACTGTATTTCGAGGGAGATAGTCCAGACTCTTATTCTTGAAAGATAAGACTGTTAACAGAAGTCCCAGAAGCCACTGACAGTTGCAGAGGTCGGCAGCCCCCCAGAGCAAAACCAGGACAGTGGGAAACAGAAGTCCAGAGTCGGGCCATCCCTATTTAAAGCAGCATGTGGTGTGTAGTTTCCAGTGTTTTGGTTGAGAAAGATAAAACTCGTAGTGGTTTTGCAGAAGAGGATAAAGGATCGTGAGGATGAGAGAAGGTCTCTGGAGACCACAGAGGTTCACAGTCACAGTTAATTAAAACTGAGTGTTTCTGTGTAGAGAACATGACAAAAGGGCTGACTAGGCAGTGTGAATTCTCACCAAATACTAGAATATACCACTTGAAGCCAGAAGGAAATAACTGAAGAACAAGTGAAAAGAAATACTACATGAATATGTGTTTTTTCTGACCAAAAGCAATAAGACGCGGTAGAAAGTGTGGATGGGTCTAAGGAGGGTTTTGAAAACTCAGTCCGGGGCCGCTGTGGGGCGTGGCCCGCCTCGTGCGGATGCTCTCAGAGAGGCCAACCCTGTCCTCAGAGTGGCCCCTGGGAGCAGCCTGTGCCCACCCAGAAGTGTGTGTCTCATGGGAAATGACCCGAATCAGCACGTCTCTCTGGGCATTTTTCCTCTTGGAGGTGTGTGTTTTAAAACTGGCCAGCAGTGAGCGTGGGGAGGTGTGTGTGTATCTGTTTACGTCCAGAGTTCTCTGACACGTGCCCCCGCCCTCCCCCTCCCCCAGACGGCGGCAGAGGACTTCGTGGCACTTGAGTAAGCTGTTCTCTAGCCTGGTCCCCCTGCTGCCGCTGTGACCCCTGCCCCCACGCGGCTCGTTTCTCTGTCTGTGACTGATGTTCCCCGGGGGGGTGGGCGAGCTGCCTTTCGGTCTTCTCCACGCCGCGGTCCTGCAGTCCTACGCGCCAACCTGAGAGGAGAATGGATGGCTGTAGCAGCTGTGAGGGGAGCCTTCTGGGGATAGTTGAGCGTCTGTGCCCGCGATGGCTTTTGGCCTTGAAATGAGTTCACGAAGGCAGAGGAGCTTTCTCTTCCCCTTCCCGTCCCAGTGCCACCAAACTGTCCATCCTCGGGGATAAGTAGATTAGTTGAACTTGGAATAGATCTTTTAGAGGAGACCCGCCCCGCCCCCCCTTCCCAGACCAACCCCTCCGTTTCCCCACCTCCATACAGTATACAGGAGGGTACGGTGCTGTTCTCGCAGCACAGACTTTGGCTTATCGAAGAGGCAGCCAGGCATTTTGCACTAGGAAGAATCAGTGGTCACTTTTCAGAAGACTTCTATGGACCATTAAATATATTACGGAGGAACAGATTTTGCTAAGACATAATCTAGTTTTGTAACTCAATCATGGATCAACCACACTTGGCTACCTTGCAGTTTAAAGGGGGTCCCATCAGTGAAAAACGGATTTTTTTTTTTTTTTGGCTGACTGCTTTTAGCTAAATTTAAGAAAGTCATCTTTTGTCAAAAGGGTTCCACCTTCCTATCTCGATCTTAAAAGCATGTCAAAACAATCCACATCAGATGCCAAACATGTGAACTGCAAGAGAAAAATGGTACAATCGTAGTGAATGGGAATCTGAATCAAAAGGGTTTGCTGTCCTTCTTAGAATGTTCAAAAATGTCAAGGCAGTTGCTTGTGTTTAACTGTGAACAAATAAAAAATTATTGTTTTGCACTACTCTGCTGTGTTGACATGAAGTGGCTCTTTTTGGCCTCTGAGGGGCTTCCAGGCTGAGTGGGAACTGGCCCCGGGTCTGGACTGCTTGGTTATTTACCCCAGGTGCTGGAAGGGTGCTGACAGGTGGAATCGGACTTTAGTCCCTGGAAGAAAGACTTTTTGTTCTGGCAGAGCCACAGATTCTACCTGTGTCTATCTCAGATTCGTGCCCTCTCCCCAGAGAGAGGGGTGGTGGTGCGGGAGGGGTGACTGCAGTCATCTCTAGCAGAGAGCCCTCAGAACCAGGCGGCGGGCTGGCTTTGCTGTGTGCCTGCCTGTCTAGGGGTTGGCTGGCACACAGGGTTGAATACAGCCCTTAAGTTGAGCTCAAATGACACTGAAGTTGTGGAGCCTTGCCAAATGTGTCTTGCGAGTGTGCCGAGGAGAAAGGACAGCCCACATCCACAACCTGCCCTCCCCATCAGGAGGAAGGTGGTCTAAACTACCTTTAGATGGTTGCTAGCTGCACCCTGGCCTGACTGGGGAAGGAGCAGAGGTGAAGAGCCCTGCGTGCAGTGTGGTTTTCCACGGCTCGCCTCTGCCCAGCCACCCTGGAAATCGGTGTGCTCTGCCTGTTTGAGCAGAGGAAGCAGCTCCTTTGGGACAAGACTTCAAGGTGGCAGTTTCAAGTTTTATCTGGAAAATTTAGATGTTCTTGTCTGAGTAGGCCTCTAACTCAGAAAAGAGTTACTGGGCTGGCCTGTCATGGGCCTCTGGCCTGAGCCTCTAGGGAGCAGACCCCACGTGGGGCAGGATGAGACCCCAGGTGGGGCAGGTGTGTCCCCCGCACATGGGGCTCCTGCCCAGCATCCTCTGGCGTCTCGGGGTGAGTGTCACTTTCTCTAAGGGGTAAGCGCCAGGAAAGCAAGCCAGGCAGAGAGGTGCCAGAACATGTTTTTAGTCTTTTATTCTTGACTGTCGCCCCCGGGGAAGCAAGAATACAGAAGCTAAGTCGCCCCCTGCGAAGGGAAAAACCAACAGTGAGACAGCACCTCTGGCAGGCTCAGCACCAACGACACAGTCCCAGCGTCCGGGCCGCAGTTGCGGCGTGAGAACCAGGTGACCATCCTCCTGCAGGAGCCACACTGTCAGCTCTTCGGGCTTCTCTCCGTCTCTCTCTTCAGGAAAGGAGAGGCTGGGCGGCTTGTTCCCCTTTGGCCCAGAGACCTGACCCCACCGTGCATCCTCAGGCCGGAGCAGCTCTGTCCCGCGGCCGAAGGGAGCTGTGCGGTCTCCTCCAGCTGGGCCTGGGCGGGACCCCAGCCCTTCTGGGGGCCCACCCCCCTCCCCCGAACCCACCAGCAGCAATGTAAGTGGGGGTGCTCCTCCTTGGCACAGGGCCTGACACTCGGAGGCCAAGGAAACTTAAAGGTTAAAGCGCTAGAGGCAAAGAGTTTGTAGGCCGTCCATGGGGTGGCCCCCTGGGGATTAATAAGTGGCAAGGACAGTGAGTGCCAGTACAAGTGGATCAACTGGTGGAAACCAAGCTTAGTTACGGGATGCCCCGCAGGATGGGACGGGAGGGAATGCGATGGGGTGGGGCAGGGCTGGGGTCAGGCTGGGGTCGGGTGGGCGTTACAGTTTCCCACTGGCTGGTCTCCAGGGCGGTTTTGAACTTCCTTGGTCTTTCCCCCCAGGTTTGGGGCCGTTCTGTATCAGTTGCCCACAATTTTGTTTCCGTAGCTTGGGCTGGGTGCCCGAGGCCTGGGGAGCATGTGCGGTGGCCTGCGTGGCTGCCTGGGGCTCACTCACTTGCTGCAGCGCTTTGCGGGGCAGCTTCTCCGAGTGGGCGATCCACTCTTTCATCAGGTCTAGGACGATGGGGATGAGGCTGACCACACCTCCGTAGTGGTTCCGGGCCTCATCACAGCTGAGGTGGTTCACCACATCGTGGGGGTATCTGCAGGGCGGCAGGAAGGGCTGGTGAGCCCTGCTCCGGGGACTGGTGTGCCGGGAAGGGGGTTTTTCTAAGGCTGCCTCTGCTGCACAACCCCCTGGGGAGGTTTTAGAGCTGTGCATCCCCCAGGCCAGGCTCTCCATGCCAGGCATGGTGGTGGCTCAGCAGGTTTGGGGCCCCAGAGCCCCCAGGGGTCCCAGTGGGAAGGGTGGGAGTGGAGAGCGCCTGGCCTGCGGTTGGCAGAGAGCTGGTCAGGGGCTGAGGAGAGCTGTTGTCATCACTCCAGGCGCACCACATACCCTTTGACTCTGCTCCCCCTTACACCTAAGCAGCTTGCTCCAGAATCTGGTACTCTGTGTGGGGGATTGATCCCCCGGGGCTCAGAATGAGGGAACCCAGTAGCTAACGCCCGTGGGATCGGGCTCCTGATGTCCCACTTGTTTGGAACAACTGCTCTGTGAGCCCTGCTTCTGGCCCGGTGCTGCCTCCAGCCAGAGGGTTTGTGTTCTGCTAGGTCTGGGCCTCAGAGTCTCAGTAAATTGTTTGTCGGGTCAAGAGTCACTCAGGTGAACCAAGGGTCCTAGGATTTCCCAGCTGGGGACCTCTGGGCAGTAGCCCCGGGACTCACTTCCTGCAGGCCCGACCCTCTCCCGCCCCTGCCCCTCCCACACGCACGCGCAGAGACCCCTGACAGGACCGGGAGGGTCTTACTTGGCCTGCAGGCTGCTCAGGTCATTGCTTTGGCTCACGAGGGTCTTGCATTTCTCGAGGAGGTTGTTGGTGATGGGGGTGCCAGCGTGCAGGGCCTCAAAGTGCTGGCAGAGCTTGCTGAGCTCCGAGCAGATGTCCAGGAACATGAGCAGGACGCGCCGGTCTGTGGAGTTGCTGCAGTGGTGCTCCATGTAGCTCTGCACCTGCACAGGCCCATGGGGCGTGAGTGCCCAGGGCCCCTGAGCACCCACCCTGGTCCTCCCACCCTCCCGGGTCACGGGGGACAGGCCCCCGATGTGCGGGGCCGTCGGGTCTACAGGCGTATAGACTGAACGTCGTGAAGTGTCGCGGGCACCATGCAGAAGGCTCCGTGGGCCCCGTCTCGCTCAGTCCTCGCCTGAATGCCACCCTCCGCGTCCCCTTTTTCAGTCCTCATTTTACAGATGAATACGAGGCTCAGAGAGGTGAAATACCTGCCCAGGTACCACCTCAGTGGTGAAGCTGAGTTACCCTAGTTCCAGGGCTCTAAGCCCAGACCTCTCCCTGGACCCAGGCAGCTGATCCAACACCTGAAGCACAGGGGGCTGGTCCCTGACTCTTGATGCCAAGGTCCCACCTAGAGGACCCACTTTGAGAACTGCTGGGCTGAGCCACTCAGTTCATGGAGCAAACTAGAATCTGTTGCTGTCTTGTCCTATGTTTCCAGGGGCAGAGAAAGGAGGGACAGGCCAGTAAGAGCTGGGAAAACAGTGGTCCGTATGAGGAAAGAAATGTAGCCTCCACCTCATGCCACAGACAAAATCAACTCCAGGAGAATGGAGAACTTGATTACTAAAAACGGACTTCCCTGGTGGTCCAGTGGCTAACAATCTGCTCCCAATGCAGAAGACCCGGGCTCCATCCCTGGTCAGGGACCTAGACCCACATGCCGCAACTAAGAGTTCACGTGCTGCAACTAAAGACCCTGTGTGCTACAGCTAAGACCCACGTAAATAAATTTAGCAAATAAAAATCAATATAAAAAATACTGAAAAACAAACTAAAGCTCCCATGTGAATGTGTTTTAGTGGGAGTGAAGTTTTTCATCACCGACTCGATGGACATGAGTTTGAGCAGGCTCCGGGAGTTGGTGATGGACAGGGAGGCCTGGCATATTGCAGGCCATAGGGTTGCAAAGAGTCGGACACGACTGAGTGACTGAACTGAACTGAATTTTTTCTTAAGCCACAAAAGAGGCTAAGGACAGTGATACGGCTGATCTAATTTCAACTCATTTCCCTGGGGACCCTGGGGGCCTTTCCAGCTCAGGACACTCCACACCTGGACGCCTAGTCAGTCTGGGTCTGAGATCCACGCGGGCACAGGAGGAGAGGGCTCCAGTCTGGGCAGGATTAACTGACCCATTCCATGTGGTCCTGCCCTTAGTGATCTGCTGGAAGGGGGTATCACCTGCCTCCTCCAGTTCCCAGAAAGTTCTAAACCCGGGTTTTCCTGCCACACCCAGCTGCCTTCTTGTCACTAGGGGATGTCTTCCCCAACAATCTCAAGTGGTCCTTCCCAAGGACAACAGCTTTGTATGGGAGAAGAGGCTTTTGACACCCGCACTATCTGCCTACACTCCACACACACCTGCCCCAGGATCCAGGGTAGGGAGGAGCTTGCACTGTGGCGTAACTACAAAAGAGCGGTGTCCCTGGGCTACTGGGTGACACTGCGCGGGGTGCGGGGCAGGCAGTCACCTTCCCATACCCAGGCCAGGAAGGGCAGGGGAGGGCTGAGAGTCAGCACGGGTGGAGCCATTATTTACCAGAAGCCTTCTTGACCTAAAGGCAAGAAGGAGCGGGCTGGGGGGTCACAAAGCCCCGATGGGGATTCTGAGCAGAGGTGGGGCATCCCAGGTGCTCCTTCCTGATACTGAACACCTGTCCACGCCCGTGGAAGGCTGAGCCTCTGAGGGACGGGCTGACGAGGATGCAGCCAGTTTACTTTCAGACAGTTCAGAGGGAAGAGGGTGCATATAAACATGGTTAATAGTAAACACACTGGCGTATCTGGGTGAAGGCTATAATCGTATTTTTCTGCAGGTTTTTAAATTTTCAAGTTAAACTGGGAGAAATTTTTACATAAATTAAGAAATTTTTTTTTTTTTTTTTTTAGGATGCTGCCAGTCCAGGGTTGTTCTCGGGCCCCATGTGCTTCTCCTAAGCTGTTCTGAGCCTGGTCCCCACTCTCTAGCAGGTGGCATCTCTTCCGTGGGAGAGGGACCCGTCTAGAGCTGTGCTCCTTAGGCACCTGGCTTCCTGGAAGGCTGCTTCAGTCTTGAGGCCTCCACATTTAGCAGGGCAAACTTGGACGGCAGCTCACCCAAAGAGGAGACTCCAGTTAAATGAAATAATTTGCAAACATGACTTTGCAATGTGCTTGGCAGGTCACAGTTTCTAAATGCCAGGGGGATCCAATGGCTGGGACCATGTACATCTGTTCACCACACATCCCTGTCCTAAGCCCTAAGGCCTGGGACGAAGGACGCTGCTAGATGCTGGGGGCGTGGGTTTGCAGATGATCTCATGAAATCTGCCTGACAGCCCTGGGAGGTGTGTGCTGCTCTTTCTACGTTTTTAGTTGAGGAAACCGGCTGGAGGTCACAGAGGTGGCATGTGGCAGAGCCGGGACTTAAACCCTGGCCGGCGGTGTCTCCAGCCCCCGCTTTCAGCCGCTTTCTTACTCGTAGCTGGTGAGGAAATGAGTGACTGGCTTGTTCCACAGTTAGGATCTGAGACCTGATCCCCGCACCCATGCGCTGGCCCTCTCTGGGCCTTGGTTTCCCCAACTTTTCCAGCAAGGGGTCAAGGCCTGGTCCTGCCTGCCTGCCTGCCCACGAGCACCTACCTGCCCGATGCTAGAGATGGGCCGGATCTTGTCGTGGGCGTTCTCCCTGCAGTGCTCCAGGGCCCCGATGAAGGTGAACTGCTGCTGCTGAAAGAGCTTGTATTTCTGCTCCACACTCCGCAGGGACTCTTTCACCTCATTCATCATCCTGCCTGCTCACTGGGGCGCGGAGGAGCCTGTGCGGAGGAAGAGGAGAGTCACGAGGTCCCAGGGCCAGAGCCACGGAGCCAGCTTGGGGGCGGAGAGGCATCCATGGCCCCTCTCGGTGGCCCCCAGGGCTGAACAGCTTCCCACAGCCCTGGGAGCGGAGATAGTCTTCATCCCCATGTTGCAGAGAGGGAGGCTAAGCCCTGGGGGGCTGCACACCTGCCCAAGAACCTGGCCGGCTGTCGGCGACACAACCAGGCTTGATCCGAACCCGACCCAAGTCCTTTTACCCTCCAGGGACACAGTCTTTGCCGTGAAACAAGTCTTCCTTCTCTCAACTGTAGACAAGAGTTTCTCCGGGCCTCAGTTTCTCCAGATTGTGGGTGTCTAAATCACACACACACACACTCCGGGACACAGTTTGGGCCTCAGTTTCTCCAGATTGTGAGTGACTATCACACACACACACACACACACACACACACACACACACACACACTCCAGGACACAGTCCAGGCCTCAGTTTCTCCAGATGGTGGGTGTCCATCACATACACACACACTCCAGGACACAGTCTGGGCCTCAGTTGCTCCAGATTGTGCATGTCTACCACACACATACACATAGCCTCCCATGGGTCACAGCGTGTAAAATCTAGTTCATCAGCTGGGACCCAACTGTTTTAAAACATCTGCCACCCTACAGTTGGTAGGAAAGTCTAGGGATTCTCTTCCAGCTAAGCAGGGGGAGGTCGGCACCAGGACCCTCTCCACTTGTCTGAGGAGGTGCGGTTGCTCGGCTCTGTGCTTGGGGCAGGAGCCCTGAACTTGGGTTTGCCAATCCCTGGGGCAGGGCTGACACTGGTGCCTTCTCCCAGCCCTGCCATGCTGTTTGCAGGGAGGAACCAGGTTGGAAACACTGATGCTATGGGGAGCCCACTCACAGACTGTCCCTGGTGTGATCCGGGAGGCCCACAGCATGTCCAGAACTTCCTCTGAGAGGAAACGGCAGTGGGTTCTGCCCTCCATGACATCACAGTTTTACTGAGCACATGCCAAGTGCTCGGGGTCACAGGTTTATGGAATGTTAGGGCTGGAGGGAACCTCAGAAGGTCAACTCCCCTTAACTTCCAGGGGAAGCTGAGGCCCCGGGTCTCACAGCAAGCTTGTGCTGGAGACACCCTAGGTCCTGGGTTTCCTGAGGTCTAACCACCAGCATCCTTGAAGGGGCCGCAGCCACTGTCCCTGCACCACGAGGCCCCAGCACACGTGGAGCCCAGGCTCGGCTGCGCGGAGACAAGGCCCCAGCGAGATGCTGCAAGTGGAAGGGACCAGAACGTGGGGGGCGGGGGCGCTGAGGAAGGACGCATTCCAGGCGTGCTGCCAGGTCCCAGGCGGGGAGGAGGCTTGCTTTCTCCTGGGCCCCCCTCAGCATCCTGAGCACAGAAGGACGGGAATCAGGAAGTCTCTGTGGTGAGAGGGGATGGCATCGGGGATGCGAGGACAGCAGACCGTCAGGTGGCCTCCACGACACGGCGAGAGGGGTGACTCCCCGAGCTTGGGAGGGCAGGGGACAGGAAGCCGGGGAGCTGCTGCCGTCCTGAGCTGGGAGCTAAACGCAGGCCGGCTGCCACTGTCAAGGGGCTGCGCCAGGAAGGGGCCCAACCGTTGTGCCCCACCAACCAATGTGGCGGCCCTGCAGACGTAATGGGGCCATTTTGGCAGCACCATCCTGGGCCACCCCTGGGAGCCAGAGCCTGCATTTGCCAGCAGGACAGCGCAGCTCCACTGGGGTCAGGCCGGACCCAGGGCCACGCAGGGCGGGGCCTCCTTCCACTCAACTTTCTCCCAGTTCTACTGAACCTAACCCTAACCCAAGCCAGGCAGGGAGTGGGCTTACGGGATGCCGTGGGGCCCATGGTTGAACACCTGTCATAGCCAGCCAAGGCCCCCCCAGCCCTACCTGCAGGCGGAAATGACAGTCAACCTGGGGCGCAGTGGTTTTCTGTTGCCTCCCGTGGAGGCAGGCCTACCAGGATCTGGCCTAGGGCGAGGATAATGAAGCACATACCTGGGTGCAAAAGGTAAGGGGGTGCCAGGAACTCAGCAATCAAGATAGGTAAAAGCAAGCATGCTGTGACCCCTAAAGCCACAGGGGCTACCGACGGCTCGGCCTCCTTGGGGAGGGAAGGTCTGAAAAGAAGGCAGGCTTTGGAGAGGAGGGTGGGCAGGCAGGCGGGCGGAGGAGGTGGGGCCCTGGGCAGAGGGTGGAGGCTGTGGGCAGGGAGAGACTGAGGCCCCAGGTGAGGGCAGAGCTGTGAGGGCAACCACGAAAGCTTCTAGCCCAGGAGGTGCAGAGCACTTGAGGCGGTCATTCATTCATTCATGCTGAAGCACCTGCCAGGGGTCAGACAGCTGCAGGGTGCTGGACTGGGCACACAGCGTTGAGCCAAACAGACAAGACTCCCTACCCTGGAGGGACGTGAGGAGTGGGAGGCAGACAGTGAGGGTAAGTGGAGTGAACGGTGGTTCAGATTAAGGAGGAGAGAAAGCAGGGGGATGGGTGGGGGTGGCCAGAGGGCTCCACGGCCTGCAGGAGGGGCATGTGCAGGAGGCGGGCGGGTGCAGGGGAGGCTGAACTGGAGCCGAGCTTCAGCCTTCACCGAGACCCTGGGTGGCTCGCCCCAATCCTCCTAGCAACAGCCAGCTACTCAGCAAGGCTCTAGGTAAATCCTGGACAAGCCTCATCTCAGATGCTCGCCACAGCCCCTTGAACGGGGTACCATGGTTATTTCCACAGGACCGACGACAGAGCTGAGGTCTGGCAGCTGGGATGTGAGCAAACCCGGATGTCCCACTCACTTCTGCCCGATTTCACTGAGCCTGAGATCTTTACTTGGTTACCTCCCCTCTTCTGCCCACCTCAGTGAGGGTCCATTGAGAGAAACTCACCAGATATCAGATCGACTGAGGCTGGAGGTGGGTGGGGTGTGGATACTAAGGGCCTACACTACCCAGACCCAAGGCCTCACTTCCACTTGAGACTGTTCCCTGTTCCCCATCCCAAAGCAACGAGGACTAGCATTCAGTGTACCCCACTCCCTGCCACCCTCCTGGGCTTGCCAAGTTCTTCAGGGATACAGCCCTACCTTGGCTGGTGGCCCCAAGAGCCCCTGAGAGCAAAACCGACTTGGTTCTTGATCCTATTGACTTGTGACTTGCGCGCCAGGAATGTCGTGCAGGGAGCTGTAACAAGCTATCCAAAGCGACTGTCCCTTGAAGAAGAGTCACCGCAGTCAAATTAGTCTAGATGAAAGGCAGGGAGTGCAGGCGCTTCTCGATCTGGGGGAGGAGGAAGGAAAAAGTGATTACCCACTAGATTTTCAGCTTTAATTGATTTGTATTTTTCCAGGCTGTTAAAGATTAAATCATGGTATGAAAAGTGCCTAGGGCTTAAAATAAATGAGGAGAAAGGCAAGTCATTTCAGAAATGTCCAGGAAGCTGAACCTCTCCAGTGCAAATTGCAGGCTTGGTGGTTGTGTTCTTTGTTCAGAGGGAGGCTGCTTCCTTCTCTTCCCCAGCTGTCTCTGCAGTTGGATTTGACTTGACAAGCCTACCAAGGTGTGCGTGCTTTGAGGAGGCAGTTCTGAGGGGGAGAGAGCCCTTTTCCCTTGGAGGCCGTGTCTCTGGGCTGGTGGCTGCTGGCAAAGGCTTTGGCTAGGAGTCAGGAAACTCAGTTCCAGGCTGGCCCTTCGTTGTTGTTCGTTTGCTCAGTCATGTCTGACTCTGTGACCCCAGGACTGCAGCACGCCAGGCTTCCCTGTCCTTCACTAACAAACTCATGTCCACTGAGTCAGTGACACCATCCAACCATCAATCCTCTGTCGCCCCTTGTCCTTCTGCCTTCAATCTTTCCCAGCATTAGGGTCTTTTACAATGAGTCAGCTCTTCACATCAGGTGGCAACATCAGTCCTTTCAATGAACACTCAGGACTGATCTCCTTTAGGATGGCCTGGTTGGGTCTCCTTGCAGTCCAAGGGACTCTCAAGAGTCTTCTCCAACACCACAGTTCAAAAGCATCAATTCTTTGGCACTCAGCTTTCTTTATAGTCCAACTCTCACATCCATACATGACTACTGGAAAAACCATAGCCTTGACTAGATGGACCTTTGTTGTTGGCAAAGGAATGTCTCTGCTTTTTAATATGCTGTCTAGGTTGGTCATAACTTTCCTTCCAAGGAGTAAGTGTCTTTTAATTCCATGGCTGCAATCACCATCTGCAGTGATTTTGGAGCCCGAAAAAATAAAGTCAGCCACTGTTTCCACTGTTTCCCCATCTATTTGCCCTGAAGTGATGGGGCCGGATGCCATGATCTTAGTTTTCTGAATGTTGAGCTTTAAGTCAACTTTTTTACTCTCCTCTTTCACTTTCATCAAGAGGCTCTTTAGTTTTTCTTCACTTTCTGCCATAAGGGTGGTGTCATCTGCATATCTGAGGTTACTGATATTTCTCCCGGCAATCTTGATTCCAGCTTGTGCTTCCTCCAGCCCAGCATTTCTCATGACGTACTCTTCATATAAGTTAAATAAGCAGAGTGACAATATACAGCCTTGACGAACTCCTTTTCCTATTTGGAACCAGTCTGTTGTTCCATGTCCAGTTCTAAGTGTTGCTTCTTGACCAGCATACAAGTTTCTCAAGAGCCTCAATTTGTCCATTTGTAAAATGAGGGAGTTTGGATTAGAAGCTCTTCAAGGGCTCTTCTGATTCATTCTAATGCTCCGTGATGGACAACTGATGAGGAAAGAGACCCGGAAACGGCTCAGCCAACAACTGCACCATTCTGAGCCTCCAATTTCTCATCTGTAAAACGGAATGAAGGTACCTATTTCTCAGGGTTGGTGCAAAGATTCAGTGAGATAATATCACTAAGAGTAGCAGCTATGCATTGTGCATTCACTACACATCAGTTACTAATACTTCTGATACATTAGCTCATGGAATCTTCCATAATCCCCACTTCATAGAGGAGGGAAGTAAGGCCCAGGGCAGGCTGGCACAGTTAGTTGAGAGTGGAGCCAGGATTTGAACTCTGCACAATCTGCATTTACTATGCCATACTCCCTCTCCATAATGTTCACAGACCCCATAGTTTTGTTGAGAGTACAGCTCAAAAACGGGCAGCTCCTCCTGAGAAGAGCAACTGTGCAAGAGCTACAGCTTCCATTTCAGTGCAGTGGCCGCTACCAGGCGTTCCACCTCTAGCCCCCCACCCCCGCCCCCCTTCCCGGGATGAACACAATTCGCAGACCTCCTTCCCCTCACCGCTCTCCTGGGTCAGTGGCAGCAGCGGCGGCCCCCCTCCATTCTCCAGCACCACCCCCCTCGTCCCCCAGGTTCCAAATCCAGGGCTTGGGTGGCCCTCCCCAGGCCTGCTTTAACCTTGGTTGTCGTAAAGTGGCCTTCACTCAACGGAGCGCCCTGAAGCCGGAGAGTCTCCGCGGGTCTCTGGGGCCCCGGAGGGGCGCGGAGGCCCTTCCCGGGGCTTGGGAAGAAGGGTGGGTGGGGTCGCGGAGAGCAGGGGTGAGAAGGGGCGGGGCCGCGGGCCTGATTGTTACCGCCGCTGCCATAGCAATCGGGTCACGTGGCAGCCCAGCCCCCGCCGCCGGAGCCCTCCAGAGCTGCCCGCTGGGCCGCGGGTCGAGGGACACACCCGTCCCTTCTTTTTCAAACACCCTGCCTCACATCTCTGGGAGTTGGTGATAGACAGGGAAGGCCTGGCGTGCTGCAGCCCATGGGGGTCGCAAAGAGTCGGACACGACTGGGCGCCTGAACTGAACGGCCCCACATCTACCCCAGCGTCTTCCTTTTAAAGACGGGGAAACTGAGGCCCAGAGAGCGGATCTGGGGTGGTTCAAGGAGCACCGAACGCCTGGGCCGGGGAGCTTTGGCGGAAACAGAAGTAGGATCCGCCTCCAGCCTCTCCCGGGCCGACGTGCCCTCGGGGTACTGTAGGGTGTCTCAGCGCAGGAGGGGGCCCTCTGAGCCAGGAGGCCGCAGCAGGAAGAGACTTGGGGTTCCCCGCTGAGGCGCGCAGAGTCGGGGGCAAGGCCGAGGCTGGGGAGCATTTGCTTCATGCGGCTGAGGGCGCTGGCTGAGCAGACCCGGAGCCAGACCCGTCGCCAGCCTCGCCCCGAGGGCGCGGGAGGGACGCGTGCTGATGACGCAGCGGCGTGGCGCCCCTGGCGACGGCGGTCCCCAAGGAGCGGCGCCTGCTGATGACGCAAGCGGCCCTAGCGACGGCCGTCCCCAGGGAGTGGCTCGCTGCGAGGCAGCATGGACGCGACCACCGCCCCTCACCGCATTCCCCCGCAAATGCCCCAGTATGGGGAGGCGAACCACGTCTTCGAATTGATGCAGGTGACCCGGGCAGCCCTGTCCCATCGCGACACCAGGCGGTGGCCGGGGACCCTCTTGGCGGCGGTCCGGCTGCGCGCTGGCGACCCTACAGCTGGGAGGGATCACGTCTGTTAGACACGAGGCCGCCCGACTTGGGCTGTCCGACACGACTGTGTCATCGTACCCCCAAGGAACCCCTCGACCGAAAGATGCTCCTACTCGGCTGGCCCTGGAGGGAGGAAAAGGGGGCAGGCCATCCCGGCCATGACTGGACCCTTGCTCCGACCCAGTCAGGTCGATGACCTGGAAGAGGTTTCTTCCGTTTTCTCAGTTCCCCTATCTGTGAAATGCCAGGTTGCAAGAGATGGTTTCCAAGGGACTCATTGAGTGCTGACCATTCCCAGGCTGGCTGCGGTGTTGTGTCTGAGCTGGGGAGTGTCTTGAGTTGAAGGTGACCTCTCCATCCTCTGAGAGGGCCGCCTTCTGGGACAGCAGCCCTGTGGTGTGGACAGCAGCTTTTCCCACCCGGCCCTTTCTCCTCAGGGCCAAGAGTTCAGGGTAGCTCCCAAGCCCTCACCCTGGGTTCCCCACCTGACTGACCCACTCTTTGTGTGACCTAAGGCAAAGCCACGACCTTGCCTGTTTTCCGGGTTTCTCTTCTGCATCTTGGGGTGGCGGTTTAGTAGATAAGTCGTGTCCAACTCTTAAGACCCCATGGACTGTAGCCTGCCAGGCTCCTCTGTCCATGGGATTCTCCAGGCAAGAATACTGGAGGGAATTGCCATTTCCTTCTCCAAGGGATCTTCCTGACCCAGGCATACTGGGTAAGTGAAGGCTTTCAGAAGCTGGACTGGAGGATCTCTCAGCCACTCAGAGGTTCTGAGGGCCAGAGGGAAGCCGGAGTATTTGTCTGCTCCTCCTGGTAGACCCCCCATCCCCAGAGGCACCTCCTCAGTGATGCCTGTGGCTGTTTGAGCATCTGACAGCTCTGAGAGAAGAGCTGACTAAGAAATCCACATCTCTATCTCTCCCGCAGACACAGGCTTCCTTTGGAAAGTATTCACTGATAGAGGGCGCACAAGAGATTTCTATAACCTAGTGGCCAATCTAAGTAGAAGAGATGGCTAGCTGAGTCCTAAGTCCTCAGTGGTGGCGGGTAGGACACAGGCAAGTTCTGGGGGCACCCTGGTCTGCTCTTAGGGAATCTGGTGTCTCTCATAGCAGTTGTTGGAAGGAGTAGCCTGAGGAGGCTTTTAGTCCATTATTTCCAGTCCTTAGTCATTTCTATGCTCCCTACCTGGTTTTTCACCATTTTCATTTTTTAGCGTTTTTATTTTAAAATGATTTTGGACCCACCGGAAGTTACACAAGTAGCGCAGAATTCTAGTGTATCCTTGTGCCAGCTTCCCCCAGTAATAACATCTAACAAAAGGGTAGTTCATTGTCAAAACCAGGAAACTGACACGGGCACAATACTATTAACTAGACTACAGACCTTATTTGAATTTCGTCCATTTTTACCAGCACTCTTTCATTTTTTTGGTATAAGTCTACGAAATTTTGGGTTTCCCAGGTGGCTTAGTGGTAGAGAATCCACCTGCCAGTGCAGGAGCCACAGGAGATGCAGGTTCAATCCATGGGCGAGGAAGATCCTGTGAAGAAGGAAATGGCAACCCACTCCAGTATTCTTGCCTGGAAAATTCCATGGACAGAGGAGCCTGGCAGTCTACAGTCCATGGAGTTGCAAAGAATCTGTTGCGACTGAGCCACTGAGCACGCGCACACACTCACACACACACACCACACACTATGAAATTTTATCCCAGGTATAGATTCATGAAACCAACAACATATTTCCATGTTAACTTCATCATTTCTTTAAATCAGCCCACTTTAAAAAAATTAACTTATTTTACTTCATTCTAAGATTTGATGTACTGATTTTTCTAATACACATCAGATACGCAACTGTTTAAAAGTGAAATTTAGAATATTCATCTGTGAGCTATCTAGAGTCATCTCACACGGTCTCACCAGTGCCATAGCACCATAGATTGTGTCCAGCAGTGTCTTAATAGGTGTGGAAGCTGAGGCCCAGAGAGGGGAAGGGACTGGTGGGATGTGGAGTGGGGCTGGGACTTCTCACCAGCTTTTTCAGCACTGTTCAGTGCTGTTTCTACTGCACCATTCTCCGTCTGCCCCCAAAGGGCTGCAGCCCCTGCCTGCTTGTCCCTAGGGCAGAAGGCTGCTCCTTTGTGTACCAGCACTGCTCTCAGCTACCTGGTTCATTTCTGTACCTTTTGTTCTAGAACCATGGAAGCTGCTTTACTTTAGAATTAAATGGCCAGACAATCCCAGGACTCTTTAGAAACCTGGCTAGTACATACCCTGTCCCACACTGGACAGACGCAGGTAGCAGCAATGACCATGTCACCCAGCACACGTTCTGTGTGGGGTCCCTTCTGTGGTTGTGCTGGGCACTGAGATGTGGGTGAGGCAATAAAGGGGATGCATGGGGGCTACAGGAGCATGCCACAGAATTGACCCAGTGCACGTCATCAGGAAAAGTGTTTCAAGCTGAGGGAACAGCATCTGCAAGGACTCTGAGGGGTGGACAGGCACTCTGCAGGAGAGGGATGGAGAGAAGGCTGGTCTGGGGGTGGGACACAAAGGAACTGAGGGGCATGGGCCCCGGGACTGCTTGCTCTGAGTCAGGGGCGCTTCCCTCCAGCACTGCCTCCCTCCAGGTGCCTTCCCAGAAAAACCCATGTGGCCCTTCCCTCACACCTCTGCTCCCAGAGACCAAGGCAGACACCCACTAGGGTGGGAGGCAGAGAAGAGATCAGGACCCATAACTGGTATCCATAGCGATGCCAGGTTGCTTGGCCATCAGAGCCTAGGGCCTTGGGTGCCCATGCAGGCGTCAACCCCCTGAGTGTCTGCCCTGTACCCACAGAACATGCTGGAGCAGCTCCTGATCCACCAGCCCAAGGACCCCATCCCGTTCATGATTGATCATTTGCAACGAGACAACGATTATGGTGAGCACCAGAATGGGCCTCCCCCTCCCCGCTGCTCCCCGCTGTCCCTCCCCTCCGCTTCCTGGGAACCACTCTGCCCTCCCTGTGCCTAAAAGGGAGGTCAGAACAGGGGTGGAGACAAGTTTTGACCACTTGGGGAGGTGATTAATTGAAAAAAATGCCTTGATTTCTTCTGGAGCACAACTCATACAAATGGTCTTGCCAAGTGATTAAAATGAAAACCTCAGAATCAATTATTGATGCTTTGTTACGCCCCAGCTGATGTCGCCCGTTGGGTTTGAGCTCTGTGATCACTCCACTTGTCAGGTGTAAGTGTGGCTGCTGGTCTACCCAGACAGGCCGCGCTTGGCTCTTCCTGATAATGGGCTTGTTATGGGCTCCTGTTAATGAGTTCCAGAGCTCCCCCAAACCTCGCCCGAGTGAATGCAGGCCAGCCAGACCCAAGGCGGGCGCCCGGGACAGGGAGGAGGGGGAGGAGGTGCCCTGTCCTGCGGTCGATTTGCCAAGCGGAGGAGCGTGGCCGTCCCGCGTGAGCTGTCGGGGAGGCCGGTGCGGAGCTTTGATGTTTCTTTCACGGGAGCATTAGCTGCTTTGAAGGTGCAGCAGTGAAACGAGTGGTGCAGCTGAGAGGGACAGAGGCCTGAGATGCTCGTGGTGGGGTGCAGAGGCCTCAGATGAGAAAGGAAGCGAAGTAATTTTTTTAAAAATTGGTGAGAGAGAGGAGACTCATTGCCCGCGGATTGCCAGGCACGCCTGGCCTCTTCTGGGAGCCTGCCTGCGGGTCCTGGGCGGGCCCAGCCCGTGGGAGTGAGAAGCTGTTTCAGAGACCCGAGTGGGGCAGCGCGATGTGGCGTGGAGCACCCCCGCACTGTCCTTTCCTGAGCCTCCAGGGAGGCAGAATCGCGCGTCTATGCTGGGTGTGAGCCGGGGTGGCGGGGCGGGGGGTTGATGCACTCTGCCCGCCGGGGACTCTTCTAAGGGGCTTCGGTTACCTGGCCGTCCGGTCGGTGTGGGTGGGAGGGGGGCTACCCTGCTCTGTGGGGGTGAGAAGCCTCCTTGCTTCCTGGTGGTCCTGCTGCAGACCCCCGCTCACCGCCTCACCAAGTGGCCTCTGTTCTCTGGAGGAAGGTGTTCCTGCAGCCTTACCCCCGACTCCACCCCCAGGCCATTTGGGGCTGGGGTTGCTAAGCTCTGTTACTGAGGGATGCGGTGGGGGGGGCACTTCTGCCTGGGTTCCCCTCTCATGCAGCACCCCCCCCAATCAATAAAGCAAAGGACAATCAAAAGAAAGTAAAAGTTAAAGGCAAAATAAAGCCTCAGTTTCCTCCTCTGTAAAAGCAGCACGTCTGGTAGCTGAGGTGGAGGCGGCCAAGGCCCAGCCTGGTCCCTGGTGGTGTCTGGAAGGGACACCGAGGCCTCGAGGTTCCTGCTGGGCTTCAGGTAGTGCCGTGCAAGTGTCCGCTTGTGTGCAGCTCGGCGAGAGTTTTCCGAACTAAAACTTGAGAAAATCACTCTTTGAACTCTTGAGTTGGGTTGTGGCGGCACTTCCTACTTCCAGCTTGAAGAGTTCTGTTCAGGGGCGTGTGTGCCACGCTGTGTGTGCCCCTGCCGCCAGCCTCACAGCCTCGCCAACCTCCCCGCTAGAACTTCAAGAGCCTGACATCCAAGGTACCACTTTGGTCTTTACAGTCTTTTGGTCTTTACGGTCTTTAAGGTCTTTACGCTTTTGTCTTGCTCCTCTCTGTGCAGTTACGACTTTCAGTGCCGAACTGACCACTTCACCAGAATCCTGAAGTCCAGTTGTCACCTTTCTGTTTTAGCCACGATGCAGTTGTCAGCATCCCTTTCCATTTATCCCCAGGCTGTCCTCCGAAGAGCCCTTCCTGCTTTCTCCACGTGACACCGCTCTGTCCCTCTCCAGCAGGGTGGAGAATTCAGACCCTCTTCGTTCAGCTCGAGCTGGGGGTGGAGGGCTCCTGACTGCCCTCCCCCATGCCTGGAGTCTTAGGCTTTTGGCCCAGACACTGTCTCAGGGAGTCGAGTCATTGGATCCCAGGAGTCACTGTTTGGAGGGGTCGACTTGTTCCTACAGCCCTCCACCCCCACTCCCTGGCCTTGAGCCAGCAGCTCGGAGGGACGTGGGCACATCTGCGCCCTTTGGCTCAAGTCCCACCACTTAAGTGAAGAGAGGGCATCTGTGGTGTCCTCCCATGCCCAGGCTTCCACCTCCAGGTGAAGCAAAGATGCGGGAGAAGGAGGGGAGGACGAGGAAGATGGGAGAGGACCATGCTTGCGGGGTTTCTCTAGGCGAGGGGAAGCCGGAAAGAGTTTCACCCGCCCTCGTGGTTCTAGAAGAGGACAAGGGCCGTGGAGAGGTCCCCTGGTGTCCAGCGAGCATTCCCGCTGCCCTGGGCTAGTGGGTCAGTTGGTCTTGCCTTCTCCCAGCCGTACAGTGGCCTATGTCACCTGCAGCTGGGCGCTCAACCCCCTGCCTCCTTGGCATGCGTGTTGGGTGGGTGGGGGTTCCCTGTGATGTGTGGTGACATGGCCAGTGGCCAGTGTAGAGGGACAGAAGCCTCTGGACTCCTGGCGCTGAGTGTGCATGTGAGGGGATGGGGGAGCCGTTGACACAGGGCCTGCAGCCCCTTCACTGTGAGAAAAGCAGATTTAGTACAAAGTGAGCATTTACAGTAGCCCTGGGCAATATTAAAGCAGGCAATGGTGTATATAATGGTGTGTTTCGTTTTTTATCAAACGTTTGTCCAAGAAAGCTGTGTATTAGAGCTCCAATACCTAAGGGTTTTCTTGTGAATTTTAAATCATGCTCCTAGTTAAACCTCAAAAGGCTCTGTGGATGGAAAGGTTTTTTGATTTCCTTTGAAGTGGGTTGAAGAAGTTGATTACTCTTGGCAGTCAAGCAGCCTTTTATGACACTGTTTATAAATAATTACTCATGAGCAGGGCTGGAGTTTCAAGGTGTTAGATTTTAAGAAACTGAAATTAATCACATAAATGTGTGCGAGAAATTAGGTGGAGAGAAAGGCCGTGCGAATGTTCCCCTTTTAAAGTATTTTCAGAGATGTGTACAATTTGGGTGCCACTTACAGGAGCCAGGAAGGCGGGCGGGGTTTGTGGGGTGGCCCTCCCCAGCAGCCGTGGAGCCTCGTAACTTTGTCAAAATGAGCATGCGACTTGGGAATCTGCTTGTTCCCAAAACGCTGTTGTCAGGGTGCAGTCCCCCTTCTTCTCGGTCCCTCAGACCCCAAGCCCTCTTGGATCTGCCCCAGGTTCTAGGGTGCTACGGCGGAGGCCCGGGGTTAGAGCCCTGGAGAGGCGGCAGGGTGACGGGCACAAGGGCCAGACCCCCAGCCCACCCCCCACACCTCCCGCCCACCGCTGCCTTCCTCGGGCCTTCTCCCCGTGGTCCGAGCAAGCTCTTTGCTCTAACACACCAGGCCCCATCACCCTTAACCTTGCTCCTTGCTGCCCTAACGCTGCCCCTCCCCTCGACCTCCCCTGGCACCCCAGTTCCAATCTGCCCTGATCAGGTGTTCCCAAAGCCACCTCATTTCCAGACTCACCCACCTTCTGCGGCTTCTCTCCTCTGGTCGGGGCACCCGGGAAGGCCTTGCCTGGGTTCCAAGGCCAGAGAGAGAGGCCAGGCCGTGCAGCCCCGTCCTGGCTCCCAGCCCCGCAGCTGAACGTGCCTCGCCTGCCCTGTGCCTGCGTCCTGAGCTTCACCACTCAGCAGAGCCTGGACTCTGGACGCGCTCTGGGAGGTGCTCTCCCTGGTGGTCTGTAGAGCCCACGGGTGGCCGTGGCCGTGTGGCTGGCAGGGCGGCCCCCGTGGGCCCTGTATGTGAACGGCATTCTGGGCTCAGGCTGCCAGGTCGGGTATCCAGGGCGGCAGGGCTGTCCCCTCCACGTCCCTCGGTGGCTGTCCTTGGGGCCTCTCTCCTGTGGGTGGCCCTGGGCCTGACTCCTGCCCGGGCGGGATCCTCTGAGCCACGCCGGCCTGTGAATAAACCCTCCTCTACTCGACTCAGCCCCATCTGCGTCCGGCAGCTCGCACCCAAGGGTGCCGACTGGCAGAAGGTGCCTTTGCCAGGAGGTAGGAATGGTGGTGACAAAGGCGACCAAACACTCAGCAGCCACAGAGTGGGACAGCTGAGGAGGAGGCCATCGGAGGCCCTGCTGTGTGCGTGGCTCCTCGCGGTTCTAGCTGCCGGAGCGGAGGGCAAGATGTGGTCCCGGCAGCCAGGTCACCCTCTCCACAGCTCAGCAGGGGGACGGGACTTAGCACGGCAGCAGCACCCCTCAGTCAGGAGAATCCCGGGGAGGAACCCAGTGGGGCTGGGGGCTGCATGGAGGGTGGTGAGGAAGACACCCCTGACGGGGAGGTGACAGGTGACAAGGCAGGAAGATGGGAAGAGCGTCGTCAGAACGAGGAAGTCCAAGATGAAGGGAGAGGCTTGCCCAGGGCTCCTGGGTGACCTGGATTCCTGGGGAGGGCGGCTCGTACGGTGCCCAGGGCACAGCCCTCAACAGGGGTCAGGCCCCTCAACAGGAGTCCACGGGGACTTAAGGGGACACAGGGCCCCCTTGGCCAGAAGAACCCTGGCAGCTGTGGAGGGAGGGAGGCCCACCAGCCAAGTGTGGCTTGGAGGGAAGGGTGTGTGCAGGGGTTTGCTGGGCTGGAGCACGGCCGTGCGTCCCGGCAGCAAGCGCCCTCCCGTCCTCCGTCCCTGATCACATCGCCCGCCCAGGAAAGGCTCCGGGCTTGCAAGGAGCAAGTTACCTACATTTCACACCGTGGGGCCAATGGACCACGTTTAGAAGCAAGGGCCGTGACAGTGTTTGTTCTAAAGCCATCAGCTGGGGACACACAGGAATCCAGCAGCACCGGTGATGTGTGCGGCCTCATTCGTGGTCCTTGGAGAGACTGCTCCCTTGCAGAGACGGGGAAGAGGCCCCACTCCCTCCCAGGTCCACGCTAAAGCAATCACCTCGCCCACGCGGCGCGGGCCACCGTGCTCTTCCCAGCAGTACTCAGCCCCGTGCAAGTTTGGAGGAGGTGCTCAGTGAGTGTTTGTGGAGTGAAGCGGTGAATCACCTTGAACTTGCCTTCAACATTTTCCCTGAAAATGAGAAGGGGCTGTGGAGTGGGGCAAAAGTCTATTCAAACCCAAGCAGCCTGGCTGGGTACTGGCGTGCTGATCATGAATTTGGGGGGCCACATGGACCCTCCAGTTCCTTCTCCGTGTCCACTCTCAAACTAGAAGGTCTCTGCCTGGACCCGGCTCCTTCTCGGAGGTCCGGCAGGAACGGGCCGCACGGGTTGCTGCGCACACCTGTTCACCTGTCCCTGGGGGTGGGTTGGGGCCAGGCCGACAGGCAGAGCCCGAGGCCGGCGTCCGCCCTCCTTCCTCCTGGGTGCTTATCGCCCCTCGCTCCCCACAGTTAGGGGATGGGTGACATCATCAATGTGGCGCCCGGGGAGGAACCAGCTTGGAGTCACCTGTCCACACACCACATCCTGTTGCCCTTGTTTTGACCCAAGCGCGTACCTTCCAGCCCTCTTCTTTAGATGCTGGGTTTTTTTTCTTCTTTTCCAATGGCCAGTACCTACTCACTAGTGCAGTAGTGTCTTTAGGACTTCTGCGGGGCCAGGAACCTTCCAGAGCCAGGAGTGCCACGCTGAAGCCAGTGGTATCCATTTGCATAGAAATATCCATATTTGAAAACAAAGCCTTTCCTATCTTGGGTTTTATAAATCTGGCTCATACACTCCAGGCTTTCCCCCATTATTTCCTTCTGTAACATGATGGGGAATACAACTTGCTAAATAAAAAGGCATAAATATTAAAAAAAAAACACCTCTGAAGGTCGATTTACATAAAATACAGCTTTATTTGAGAGCGTGTTCCTGAGACAAAGTCCCTGTTTAAAATGCTTTATGGTGTTTGAAATCCCAATTGTTCTTGATATTTATTAGTTCGGCAAACAAGTTACCGTGTTCACGTCCCCTTGGAGACAGAAGAATAAACCATCTCAGTGATCACTTACCTCTCTAAACACAGGATACGTTCTATGGTGGGAGCGTCTCAGAACCGCTGGGTTACAAACGACTGCATCACTCCCAGAAAATGAAATCTGGGGAGGAGAGAAATAAATATACCCAGAGCTCTGCAGACACGGGAGGTGTTTGTTTGGTTTTTTTTTTTGGTTTTGTGTTTTTTTGTCATACTGAACAGTGACATTCAAATCTCTTCATTCCACAGTGCCGAAGATTGTAATATTAGGTCCACCTGCTTCGGGGAAAACAACCATAGTAAGTGTATCATATTAACTGTGATAATATGGTAATATCTCATTTATCCTGCAAAGCTGGACTGAGGCTGCACCTCGGTGAATTTTCAACATAACTGAGACTTTCTTCATCTCTCTCTTGCTTCCTAACTTATTTTCTCATTACAAGAGGCAGCATGTGTTTGTAGTAGAAAATCTAGAAAATACAAAAAGAGAAACAGAGTTCCCCAATCACACAGTGACGAGCCTTCTTTGAACATGTGAGACATGCCTGCCGGGGTGTTCTCATGGCTACGTGTCCACCATCTGGGCGTACCCTTCGTTCCACCCTTAGGATTCATTTCCAGAAGGAGAAAGGCTGGGTCAAACAGCACACTTGTTTCCAAGACTTTTGGTATAGAACCTTTGGGTTCACCAGTAAAATTTTTATCATGCAGTGTTTCAACCAATCAGAAAGGCAGAGAAACAGCACCAGAGAGACTCATGTACCCAATTCCCAGATTTTACAGGAGCTTGTCATTTTGCCACATTTGCCATGATTTTCTCTCCATTTCAAAGACAGTAGAACTTTCAAGACACAGCAGATACCTCATCCCACTTCACTTCTCCCTTTCTGTCTGTCCCTCCTTGGAGACAGCCTCTGACCTGAAGCTGAAACTTCGTCCCCTGTACAGTTTTAATCTTTCACCTCCTTTGTTAAGTGCCAAAAACGTCTTCAAATTATAATCGTCTGAGATGGAACTCTTTCTGTTCTTTAAAAAAGCCTGCTTAGTGAACATCAGGTACCGTAAGTTAATGATAAACAGCAAAGTCCTGCTGCACAGTACAAGGAGCTGTATTCAATGTCTTATAATAACCTGAAATGGAAAGGGGGCTTCCCTGGTGGCTCAGACAGTAAAGAATCTGCTTGCAATACTGGAGACCGGGGTTCACCGACTTAGATGTGAGTTTGAGCAAACTCCCGGAGATAGTGCAGGACAGGGAAGCCTGGCATGCTGCAGTCGGTGAGAGGTCACAGAGAGTCAGACAGGACTTAGAAGCTGAGCAACAATCATGGGAAAGACTGAAAGATCTTACATGTATCTGAGTCACTTCGCTGTGCACCAGAAACGAACACAACATTGTAAATCAACTGTATACTTCAGTTAAAAAAGCGAAGCAGGAGCAGACTCTTGAAGACGATGTCATCACTGTCAGCCCTCCTCCTGGGCCCGCAGGCTGTTTCTCTGACCAGCTGGCACCTTGTTTTATTCTGAAAAGGAATCAAGATAGCTGGTCCTTACATAAAGCCACCTGCGTCTACCCTGCTTTTGGAGTTCGACTTGCCAGCTCACCTGTTTATCCGTCATCTGTCTCTCTGTCCATCCACTCATCCATCTGTCTGTCTCTCTGTAGTTCTTCTACTTGGCTCCTCAGGACCAGGCTGTCAGCTCTCACTCTCTGAATCTTCCCTCTCGGTCTCCGTTTCCCTGTGAGAAACCATGAACTCCCAGGCCTGGGACCTGGCGGCCGCTGGCACTAGCTGGTGTCTCGGCCACAGTGCTTTTGGCAGATTCACAGTCCCCGCCCCTGCCTGCTGTGTGGGACACGCAAAAGATGATGACAGTAAAAGCCTAGCAGGCTGTCTCCTGACCTTGTCGCTGACACCTGCCAGCCTGAGGAGCAGAGAGGTTAAGGTCCATACCTGCCCCGGGGGACCCACAGGGCCTTCTGAACCATCCTGATGCTAAAATAGTCATCAGGATAATCTCGGCGTTAAGAACATTTGTTTGCACTGTTATTCTCTAAAATGTATTCTTCCCTGCCAGAGTATACAGAGTGGTCATCGGTGAACTGAACATTGACTTGGCCCGGACATGCGTCTCCCAACCTTTAAGAAAAGATGAACTTGGAGTGCGTGTCGTAACCGCTATTTAGGGCCTGTCCCCCTCTTTCCTTGTTTAAACTTTGAGTGAAGAACTCATGGTCCAGAGAGCTTGAAAAGGCAGGCCCAGGGCAGTAAAGCATAGGTTTTCCAGGTCCACTTAGAGTCAATGGCTGGTTGAAGAAGAAATGGCAGGCAAGCAGAATCCTATGGCTGGGAGGGGTTCTGTGGGTTTGTCTCCCCTGGTGGCCTCCTTCCAGCCAGAAATGATGACGCTTCCCTATGGGCAGCCCTTTCTGGTAGAATATGGAAGGACCCAGGCATTGGAAAGGCGTCCTCCTTAGTCATTCCTTCCACAAAAACGTTCTTTTCCCCTTTCCTTTCAGGCTATGTGGCTTGCCAAACATCTGAGCACCAATCTTCTCAGTGTGGAGAGCTTGATAGCAAAGACGTATTCTCCTCTGGCGGCAGATGCCAGCATGCATTATCAGAAGTTCAAGGTAGGATGATGGGTTCTGGGAAACAGGACGGGGTGGGAGCTCCCCGCAAGGCGCCCCCATCAGCTGCGGCACTCTTTCCATTTCCTGGTGGGTTAAGTGGGAGCAAACCCTGGGGTGACATGAGACCCAGGCAGGATGGGACCAAAGGAAGGGGAGAGATCTTCCGTAGGGCACAGATCCCGGGGGCTGCCGAGGGAGGGGCTCGTGGTGCACCAGTGAGCATGGAGGGTGGCGGCCTGCCCTGCCCTGCTCGGGCTCAGCCGGAGCAAGTGGGTATGGGCAGGGCCGGCGGGGCCTCCATCCGCAGGCGCTGTGCCTGCTGGCCGGCATCATTACCTGGCAGCCCGAGCCGGCGGGAAGTGTAAAGGGCAGTGGTCTGGCTCTCCCCATGTTGTAGCTCAGGGCCACTTCCTTCCGCCCCTCAGGGAGGGCGCCCCGTGGCCTCCCAGGAGGCTGGGGGTCTGTTTCTAAAATCCCACCACCACTGTCTTTGAAAGACATTTTTAAAAGGTAAACCTAGGACTTAAGCATGTTGGTTCTCTTAAACACAAACAGAAATTTCCAAACATCTTTTCAAAAACTCCCCTTTGGAGCATAAGGATATGCCTTAGCCCATGCAGGCTGCTGTCACAGAATGGGTGGCCCAGAAGCAGTCTCCCCCACACTCTTGGAGGCTGGCGAGTCCAAGGTCATGGCACCCACAGACTCACTGTCGGGAGACAGCCATCTTCTCACCGTGCCCTCCTGTGGCCAGAGGACGGGACAGCTCGGGAGCCTCTTGGTCTTATTCACGAGGATGCATCTGCAGGACCTAATGGTTTCCCAAAGGCCCCACCTCCCAGCACCATCGCCTTGAAGGTCCTATAGGACTTTGGGGAACGCAAACATTCAGCCCTGTACAGCAGGGGCACTCCTTAAGGCATTCCTCTCCCGCACCTGGGCTTTCTCTTGTTTGTGCAAGAAGACGGCTGAGAACAGTCGCGATCCCGCTGTTTGCTGAGCACTAAGTGTGTGCGGGCCTCCGCTGCCCAGGGCTCGGCCCGCCAGTTGGGGTGACCAGCCGGGGTCTCCCGCCAGTCTCCGCAGAGGCCGTGGCTGAGGGCTGATTGCCTTCCATCTTCACCTTCACACATGGGCAGGGTCTTGACCATATAGTGACCGTGTGTGGTCCCTGTTCCTCCAAGAACATGGAAGGAAGCTTCCAGGCCTCATGGGCAGCCTGTGAGTGATGGCCGGTGGGATGACTCTCATGGCCAGCCCATGGTTGCAAGTAGCAGAGTTCTGCCCGGGCTGCCCAGGGCAGGAAAGGGAATCTGAAGGCGGACGCAGTGACTCCTGGGCTCCAGATGGAGGGAGCGCCCATCCATCTCCCTGTCTCTGAGGCCGGAAACTGGGAGCACCGTGGCCTGCTCTGCCCTACGCGGTCGCTTGTCCCTTGTGTCCATTCTCTCTGTGGCTCTCCCTTCATCGTCTGTGCCCCTTTGTCTTCTGTCATCCTTGCCTGCTCATGACCTCCTGCCTCGTCCCAGGTCTTCAGCTCAGACCATCCCCAGAGGCAGCTCCAAGGCCAAGTTTCCAGAAAAGGGAGCTGCGTGGGCCTGCTCGTCAGGTGGCCCTGGGGCCCTGCCAGCTCTGGTGAGGGGTGTGCACAGTGGGTATATCGAGGCCCTGGAGCACAGCCGTGAGCAGGAGGGTCTTCTGGGGTGAGGACCGTTTCTGGAGATGACGTGTCACTTAAGCAAACCCCCGACCTTAAATCTGCCGATTTGCTGAAAGTAACAATTTGATGGAAGAGAAAGAAAACCTCACTCAGCAAGACTAGCCTCTCTACCTTCCCAGCTGGTGAACCAGCTCAAAACCCGCTTAATCCAGAGCACTTGCTGACCCCACGTTCCTGGCCAGGACTCTCAGGGAAGCAAGCGATGCCCCCTGCCCAGCCCCCATGTCTTGCCGGAGTCAGAGTGTGTGGTTGGAGTTTGGGGGATGGCAGCTCTAGGGGTGGGAATACGGTTTTAGAAAGAAAGTGGTTATCTCATTTCCTGCAGAAGCTAAACTTTCCAGGGTGGGGGAGGCAGGCTGATTTCTAGGATAAAGATGCTTTTATTAGGTTTATAAAATTCAACAGCGAGGAGGGAGTTTAAGGAAATTCCTCCTGGGTTTCATTACTCTAATTATCAGACCACATCGAAGTGCTTTCAAGGGTGTCTTGTTGGGGTTCTTTGGTTCGGAAGCTCGAGTGGGGGGGAAGATGAAAGGCCGGGGCATCAGGACTGATGAAGGAGGGGAGGGTTCTGAGGAGGCGAGGGGGCGTGTGGCCTTGCCGCAGAGCCGCCCACCCTTGAGGCCGCTTATTAAGCGTTGTCTTTAAAGCGCTGCTGATCCAGAGCCTTTATAGCTCTCTTTTGCAAGCAGCAATAATACCTTCAAATACGTGATTTTCTCCTGTTAATCTCTACTCTGCCTCCTGTATGGAATTCTCTCATACAGTCGGTGTTAACCAAGACATCTCCATCTTTGAAATTTCCAAGCATTGCTGAAACACTTCCCAATCGCCTCCTGTGTGCCAAGCACCCTCCTACCAAACCACGGGAGACCCAAAGAAGAGTGCCTTCTCCTCGCCCCTGGGAGCTTCTAGCCACTGGGGCGGGGGCAGGGCGGGTACCGAGGGTACCCAGCCCAGCCATAGGACCAGGAAGCCCTCGTGTGGTTGGTGGCTTGCTGGACTCACTCATTTCCTGAGGGTTCTCTGAGCACCTGCTAAGCCCTGAAAGTGGCTCTGAGCATACAGGCAGCAAGGTTTAGGGACTCCGTGGAACCAACCCCAGAGTCATGCTAAAAGCAATGATGTGGAAGAACCCAGAATCTGGCAGAAGACCCGCACAGGCAGGGGTAGCTGAGGAGGCTGGGGGTTCCAGGCAACCAGGGATGGAAGCTTAGGTGGTTTCTAGCTTTGTTACAAGAAGTTGTAAAGGTGCCCAGAAGCAGTGGGAAGCATGTAAGAACGTCCACGGACCCATCACCTGGCTTCAGGCAGCGTCATCAGCTCATAGCAGTCCCGACCCATGGAGACGCCCCAGCCCCCTGCTTCCTGGTTTTTTGAAACCAAACCCACGTGGCACTTCATTTCATCTGAGGATGTGATAGTCTATATCTGCTGAGAGGCTGAATGTATTATACAATGGCTGGACCAGACATAAAAAGAGATCTCTGGCCCGCAGCCTGCAGCAACCAGCCCAGGAAACCAACCTGCTGTCTTCAGTAACTGGCCCCGGAAGCCGGCGGGCTGGGAGTTACTAGACTGGGAGGAAGTCAGTCTGTGCCTCTGGTTCAGTCCAGGAAGCCCAGCAGCAACCCCGGTCACAGTCGGTCCCAAATGGCCAGGACTTGCTTCAAAGTGAACTGCCAGCTTCCCTAATTCTTGTCCCCACTTCCAGCTTATGACTGGGGAAGGCCAAGTCCACTCCCCTAACCACGAGCACAGCACGCCCAGCTGCCAGCTGCCCGCCCTCAGCTCCTCATCCCCCAGTCTCCCTCAGGGCACCGATAAAGCCATCCCAGTCCTCTGCCTGCCAGACGCTGGTGCTGGTGGCCGACCCCCTGCTGGAGCAGACTGCCACTAGGGAGACGGTGCTTTCCTCTTTCCAGAGGTCTTTGTTTCCACACCCCAAAAGATAAAGGCACTTTAAATTAAAAACGCACACCTCTATACTGTCATGCTTAGAAAACTTACCCATATTTCTCCAGCGCCCAGTCAGGGTTAAACTCCCCTGAGGAGGGGGGTGTCTCGCGGTTGTTGCCCCTGGCCCACCCCCCACCCCTGCCCCAGGGCACTCCTGGGAACACCTCCCGGGGCAGGTGTCTCTCATCTCTTCTCCACGAGGACCAGAGCCACCTTGGTGCTCTGAGGTGCCTCGTTATTAAGCTAATTGAACTCACCTGCTTTGTCAAGTCTCTGTTCCTCATCTGCCCCCTCTGGGTCCGTCTCTAAGCCTGACACCTGAGTCAGCGTCACAAACACCACAAAACGGCTCAGAGGGGCTGGCCCCGGGGGAGGGTGGCATTGGGTGGGGAGCCAGCGTGAGGCCAAGTGGAGCCCAGGGCGCGAAGTCGAAGGCTACGCCCTCCCGGGTGCCAGCCCCGCACCTGTATGACCTGAGCTCAAGCCCTGCCTTGAGCTTGTGTCTGGGGCTCCTGAGAGCCTCAGCCTGGTCCTGGCCCCTCTGGGAGTTTGGGAAACAAGGGAGAAAAGGGTCAAGTCCTGCTGGGTTCTTATCACACAGGACGTGATCGGAAGGTGAAGAGATTCCACGGGGAAGGGACATTTCTTGGTAGCTGAAGCTGAATGTGATTGCTCTCGATTATTTTAGATCTTTACTAGGAAAAAAGAAAAGCTTTATTAATTGAAATCCCTGCAGGAAGCATGCATATTTGCAAATTTAAAACTGCCCCATCCAGAGGTCCTCAACCCGAGCAGCGGGTTACTCCCCTGGCACCCGTGGGACTCCCTTAGTCTGGATCCCTGGACGTGGGGCCAGGCATCTGGAGTCAAACACTCTCCCTGGGGAATCCTCGTCTGGTCAGCTGGGAGCCCACCCCACACACCACCCATCTTTTCTCATGGCAGTCATTACTTGTGCAGCACAGTGATTGCTAAATCGAGGTTTCTTTTGGAACGCGACTCTTGCATAAGGAGCAGACCAGCCTGTGTTTGTTGTGTGACTAAACCACCCACACTCTGAAGGCCAGCGCACCCAGAGTGCGCCAGAGCTGGGTCCTTCCTAACTTCAGTTCTGTTTAGCTCCTCACTTCAGTCCCATTTACAAATTAAGAGCCTGATGGAGCCTGGTGCTCCCAAGTGGCCAGGTGTCATCACCATTTAATAACATCCAAATCATGGGACTTGTGCCCTCAGGCTGCCAATGCCCACACTGAGTGTGGTCCCCTGCAGAGGTTCCCAGGATTGCCCCTCAGTCCTGGCTCCCAGTCCTCTGGGGTGGTCTCCGTCCCCCACCCCACCCCACCATCCCATCTGCCGCCTGGTTGCTCCCTGTCCTGGAGGCTGAGCTCCGACGCAGCCTTGCAGGAACCTATGTGCTCGGCCCTTCCCTGACTGCACCTTGAGGCAGTGGTGCGGAATGGTCCTCTGGGAAGATTTGGGGTGGTGGAGGAAGTTACAGCCCAGGAGTGGGGCAGAGGAACCCGAGGACCAGTCTCCGTGGCCCCTTTCAAGCTCGCTGGCCTTTCCCATCCTTGGATCTCCCTTCCAGTCACCTCCCTCTGCAGGGCTCTCGGCTGCCCCATGCCGGGGTCTCTGTGCTCCTTTCAAAGCCTGGTCCCCTGCTCCCTGCCCACCCCCACCATCTCCTGTCCCTGTTTTGGAAGCTAGAACTAGGTGAGTCTTGCCTCAGAACTAGGAGAGTCTCTGCCGCGGAAGCCTGTTCTGACAGCTCCGAGAAGCGGCAGAAACTTCGAAAGAAGAGTTGTCTTTAAAGGATTCTCTGATCAATTCTTAAGTGAGCTCAAGTCCAAGTACAGGCCTTTCCTCCCCCAGCAGCAGCCCCTTCAGAGGCGAGGGGGTACAGTCAGGCCGATCAGGAGCCTCAACTCTTCCCCTCCCCACTCTGCTCCAGACGGAAGTTCATACTGTCGATCAGGATGCCTGCAACTCCTGAGCAAGCGTCACTCAAGGATGACACGGGGACGTCAGGGGCCCCGAGGGCGGGGCCTGGCGATGAGACCACGCAGGCGCCTGTCTTCCCAGGGGAGGAAGCTCGGGCTTGAGAAGTTCAGTGAGGTGCCTGGGGACAGCCGGGGCTTGAGCGTCCACACCAGGGGCTGCCCCATCGGGACAGGGGCGGCACCTACGAGGTTCCCAGCCAGCGGTTCTGCCCCGGGCCTGGGCGCTGGGAGGAGAAGAAAGGTCCAAACTGGAGCCACACAGCTGATTCTGCCCTTCATGGCAAGGGACCTGGCCAGCTGGCTGTCACATTGCCCCTGTGTGGGGAGGCAAGGGCCAGGGGCCTGCACCTGTGCTGACCTTCTCAGGGACCGGCAGGGGCTGCACTGGGCTCCATCCAGTTTGTCCTTGATTCTCCCCAAAAGCCACACTTTGGGGGCTGGGGTGGGAGAGCGTGGCAGAGCTCGGGAAGGAGGGAGCCTGATTGCCGAAAAGACAGTTTGGCAGGGCTCCGAGCAGCGGCCCCTGGGAAGCCCCCGCCGCTGACGTGACACATCAAAGCTGGTACCGAGACAGCACCGAGGCGGGAGCGGCGGGGGGTGCCCGAGAGAGGCCGCGCTCAAAGTCGCCAGCCTGTCCCCTGCCGCGTGGACCGTGGGGGGCACCACGCTCCACCTGGACCTGCCGCCTTTCAACCTGTGTTCTTTGATGGGCTTGCAGCCCCCCTTACCCCCGTGTCCCAGAACCTGTTTGAATGCTACCTCCTGAATGGGTGATGGCAGGGAAGGGGGATGAATCATGGGGTGGAAATCGCTGTTTCTGGAGTCGGCAGGGACACCCAGGGACAGGAAAGGACAGGAACCATGTGGAGGGGAGGGCAGTGCTCCTACCCATGGGGCAACATGGGTACCAGCAGGACACCTCCCTCTCCAGCAACTTCTTCCACGTGCCGTGGGGCTCTTGGCAGCTGGAGTTTGTTTAAGCCAGTGGTTCTCCAGGTGTGGTCCCTGGACCAGCATCCTTAGCATCACCCGAAAACCTGCTCAAAATGCAGATTCCCAGTCTCACCCCAGACCTGTGGAGTCAGAACCCTGGGGCAGGGCCAGTGATCTGTGTGTTAACAAGCTCTTCCAGGCTGTACATTCAGGTTGAGAACTACTAGCTTAAGCAGGAAATTGACAGAGGGCAGATAAAAGGACACAGAGGTGTCTGAGGAGATACTGAAATAGGGGCTGGATGCTGGCTAGCCTCTGGCGTCCTCGTTTCTCTACGTGTCATTCTTTCATTCATTCTCTCTCTCCTGCTCTTGCTTTTGGCTTTTGCGGTCCCCTTTGTAGAAGCCATGGTGGCCCCATGACTTTCAAGGGGACACATTACAAGTTCCCATCAGGGGCGCGCCCCCTCCCTTATCTTCTCAGTGTCTGCTCTGCCTCTTCTAATTCAACGTCCTGGCAAAGCCGTTCCAGGGCTGAGAAACCTGCTGTCTGTCTCCTCTTGTGCTGGTTTTCTTCCCTTATGTGCCCCTTGTGCCTGCAAAGTGGCTGCTGCAGCTCCAGCTCTCACCTCCTCTCAGCTTTGGATCCAGTGGAAAGCAAAGTTCCCGCCCCCTGATGATTTCACTCATGTTCTGGGTTTATTAAGGGTACCCAAGGGTAACGATTGCTACAGCACTGAGCCCTTCCTGGGGGCCACACAGACACACCAGCCACGTGTCCCACCTCACTAAATCCTCACGGCAACGCTGAAGGACTTCATCTGCATCTCATTTACAGACTTGGAAAACAAGACTCAGAGCTCTGAAGGCTCTAGCCAGGGTCCCTCAGTGGGTGGTCAAGGCCCAAATGGAGAGCATCTGAGTCCCCAGCCAGTCCAGTGGTCCCCCAGGTTCTCCCAGGGAACGTCCTTCTCCTGAAGCCGGAGAGCACCTCCTGGATCACTACTCATAACCTTCCTCCCCCTCCTCCTCTGGCCCTTGACCCTCCCCTGTGGGCCTTTTCCCGGGGCGTCCTTCACCACCACCTCCACTTGCCTAAGCCCAGCCTGCTCTTGTCGGGGACCCATTCAAACAGCTCAAGGAGGTGGCAGGTCAGGGTGCTCCTGGAGAACCCAGAGACCTCGAGCCCCTGAGAGGATTGTCCCCTCACCTCCCGGGTCCTCTCTGCACGTCCAGTGCTCCACTCGCTGCCTCAGAATCACTCTCGTGTGCGAGCTGACCGGACTGTTCACTTTGAGCAGATAAACATGGCGAACATCAGTAGTTAGAGGGGCCTGGCACCGTCTGTTTCCCTGACCCTTGCTCCTAGGACCTAACGAGAGTGGAGTGTGGACTTGTCTCCACGTGCATACTCATTAATGCACCACATCTGAGTCCGCAGCCCCGAGCATTCCCCTGGCCTGTCCCAGTGGCTCTGTGATGTCCCAGCTCTGTGTCCTCTTAGGTGCCCCGTCAGCACTCCAGGCAGACTCGGTAGCGTTCCTGAGGCAGGATCTGGTCACTCTGAATGCTGGGTCTAGAATGAGAGATCCAGACTTTTCTCCAGCATCACTGAAAGCCCTTCTTTCTAGCGTTTGCCCATCTCTGTGGGACAAATGCTGTGGAACAGCAGGGCCCACTTCTGGCCACCGCTGTGAGGTCACGGGACGCGGGGATAGGAAGAGATGGGCAGAACTGGCTCCCTCCTGCACGTCAGTGTCTGGGGTCCAAAGAGAGGAAGACTCAGTCCCCTTCGTCCAGGAACTCTGAAGCTCTCCGGGGAGACAGATGTGTGCGCAGGCCTCTGGAAGGCTGCGTGGTTAGTGCAGTAACAGAGTTTGCTGTAGAGGATCATGGCAGCACCCAGCCCAGCCCGGGAAGGGTCAGGGAGGGCTGCCTGCAGGCAGCGGCACTTGGGGAGCCTGGAGTCACCCAGGTGAGGGTGGGGGAGAGCATCTGGGCAGGGGCGGGATGCCGGAGAAGCAAGGAGTGGAGGTGGATGCGCAAGCGTGGGGGGGGGGCCTGTCAACGAGTCTGGACCAGCCTGGGGCCACAAGCTGGCCCTGGACTTCACGGAGGCCACAGGGCCCTGGTCAGGGATCTGGAGAAGCTTCACGGCCACACGGACAGGTCCTCGGGCCTTAGCGGAGCCCGCTGGTCTGCCAGCTCTGTGTCCCCTTGAGCCCCACACAGGGGGGCAGGCCCTCATCCCGTGTCATCTTTCCTTTAGATGGTACCCAACACGCTGCTCATCAGACTGATGCAGGAGCGCCTGAAGGAAGAGGACTGCATCAGGCGGGTGAGAAGCCATTCGTGGAGCCGCGCGGCGGGGGCTGGGGGGCTCCAGGGAGGGGGGCTCTGGAGAGGGAGGCTGTCTCCAGATGAAGGAGGGTGGGAGGGTTGGGGCCGCGTGTTTATGTCCCAGAGCAGAGATGACCTGCAGAGAAGGGTGCAGGTCTGAAGTCCAGCGAAGGTCAGACTGTGCACGTGGGTTTCACCTTGGATGGAGGAAAAGCAACAAGGGGGCAGCTGGGGAGCCGTCAGGCCCCTGTAGGGACGAGTTGGGCCGCTGAACAGGGCGTGGGGAGCCCCTGGACCTGCAGGGCAGAGGCAGAGCTGGGGGCCCGAACTCGCGCTCCGGCCTCTGCTCTCTCACTGGTGCCCCCTTCCGCCAGACCCCGTGACGTCAGAGGGCAGGGGTCCCGGTGAGGCCCTCGCTGGAGGTCGGCCTCCTGGGCCGTGGGTAGGTGGATGGGGGCAGAGGGGTTGTGACCTTGTGATTCATAAAAAGAAACACATGTTTCATCTTCATCCAATTTATCGATTGTTGGAATTGTTACTTAGTATTCCATTTTAATTTTTGGCTTGTGTGTTTGCTTTTTCTTTACTATCTCTCTTTTTTTTTTTAAGTGAATGACCTAGTGATTACAATATACAGACTCAGATGTCCACAGTCTATCTAGAGTTGGTATTTTACCATTTCAGGTGGAACAGACAGTATAGGTCCCTTCCCTCTCGTAGTGTATTGCATCCATACGCACCAAGATCCCATCCGGCGGATGTTACCATTTTTGTTCTCAGTCATCAAACATGTTTTAAAAAGTCGAGAGAATCCTTTGTTGTGTTTATTGAGGTAGCTACCATTTCTGTTGTTCTCGGTTCATTCCTAATGTTCCAAGTGTCCCTTTCTGTCTGAAAAACTGCTTTTAGCAATTCTTCTCGAGCAGGTGTGCCGGCAGTGAAGTCTCCTGCTTTTCTTTCATCTGAGAATGTCTTTACTGATTTTTTAAAATTTACTTTTTCATTTTTGACTGAGCCCCGCAGCATGTGGAATTTTAGTTCCCTGCCCCCTGCAGTGGGAGCGCAGAGTCTTAACCACTGGACCACCAGGGGGGTCCTGAGACTGTCTTTATTTTGCCTTCATTCCTGAAGGACATTTTTTTCTGGATTCAGATCCTAGATCGACAGTGTTTTCTTTCAGCACTTTATCAATGTTCCATTTTAGGACCGTGGTTTCCGGTGAAAATCTGTAGTCATTAGAACTCATACATAACGCATCTTCTCTCTCTCGCTGCTTTCAAGATTGTTTTCTCTAACTTTCAGAGGTGTAACTATGGTACGTCTAGGTGTGGACTTTGCAGGACTGTTCTTTGCAGGCTTTGCTGAATTCCTTGAATTTGTAAGTTTGCGTTGTTCTTCAAGCTTGGGAAGTTTCCAGCCGCGTCTTCTTCGAATAATTTTCCGCGCCGTTCTCTTTCTCCTGGCTCCCTCCGAGACCCCGGCGGCATGAAGGTCTGGTCAGCCTGTCGGTGTTCCCTCGCATCCCTCACGGAAGCTCTGTTCTTTTTTCCTCTCTGTTGACAAGATTTCATCATTTGTGTTGAACTAGCTTCGGGCTCATTAAATCTCTTCTCTCTCATCTGAACTCTACCGTTGAGCTCATCCACCGAGTTTCGCACTCTGACTGTTGCAGTTTTCAGTTCTGAAACCTCCGGTCGGCTCTTCTCGCTTCCTTCGTTTCTTGGCTGAGACTCGCAACGTGTCCATCATTCACGTGGAGCTCTGTTGTGGCGGTTGTTTGAATAACAGCTGCTGTCACGTCTTGTCTGATAATTCTAACACCGGAGTCACGTTGGTAGTGGTGTCTGATGTCTTTTCCCACGTGAGCTGACATTTTCCGGGTTCTCCCTGTGCTTAGTAACTTTTACAATTCTTTCTTTCTTTATTTATGGCTGAGCTGGGTCCTTGCTGCTTCACGGGCTGTTCTCTGCTTATGGCAAGTGGGGGCCGCCCTCCAGCTGCGGCGCACGGGCTTCTTCCTGAGGTGACTTCTCCTGCCGTGGCGAACAGACTCCAGAGCACAGGCTCTGCAGTTTCGGCTCCCAGACCCAGCTGCCCCATGGCATGTGGGATCCTCCTGGACCGGGGGTCGAACCTGTGTCTCCTGTATTAGCAGGCGGATTCTTTACCACTGAGCTACCAGGGAAGCCCTGTGCTAAGTCATTTTGTATCCTGCATGTTCAACATATTGCTCTGAGGCTCTGAGTCCTGCTTAAATTGCATGGCAAATGTTGATATTTGTGTCTTAGCGAATGACTGGCTCAGTTGGGCTCCGGTCACGAGTTCTAAGCACCTTCTCTGGGTTGTGGTTCCACCTTAGCTCCCAAGCCTTTGCGATGTTGTGTGGTTCTCTCCTGCTCTGCGCCGTGTGGATGCCACTCGGAGGGCCCTGGGCGCTGGTCTGTGCTGTGGCTGGTTTCTCAGGGAGGCTGGAAAGCTGGGGTCGGACCTGTGTGTGCGCAGCTCGGAAGTGGCCAGGAGTCCATAAACGACTTCGTCTCCTCCCTTTCCTGTGCTGCCCCGCTGCTGTCTTCCTGGCGGCCTCCAGCGCCCTGGGATTCCTCGATTTGGCCTCTCAGTCAGAACGCCGGGCCTTGATCTACCCGGCTCTGCCACAGTTTTCCTGTGACTACACTTGCGACCAGAGCCACGTGGTAGGAGGACAGCTAGAGGAAAGACTCACGGGGCTTTGCTGCATTCTCTGGGGCCTGGAGAGGAGGGGGCCCTGCGCCTACGGAGTTTGAGGCCCCTGCAGCCCCCTCGTCACTGTGACTACAGCAGGAAGGCCTCAAGGCAGGAGTGCAAAGAAGCAGAAAAGGAGAAAGCACAGGGAGGTTTCCCCCACTCTCTCTGCTTGTCAGGAGTCCCCTTTCATATTGCTCAAGCCAGAAAGAGGGGCTCCCGGCCTGTCTCTGTCCCTCCCTATGGCCCAACTCAGTTTCAGGCCGCCTGGAGAGACCAGGCCAGGGGTACTGGTTTTGTGGCATCTTGAAGTCTGGTCTACTTACTCCTTGGAAGGAAAGTTATGACCAACCTAGACAGCATATTAAAAAGCAGAGACATTACTTTGCCAACACAGGGCCATCTAGACAAGGCTATGGTTTTTCCAGTAGTCATGTATGGATGTGAGAGTTGAACTATAAAGAAAGCTGAGCGCCAAAGAATTGATGCTTTTGAACTGTGGTGTTGGAGAAGACTCTTGAGAGTCCCTTGGACTGCAAGGAGATCCAACCAGGCCATCCTAAAGGCGATCAGTCCTGGGTGTTCATTGGAAGGACTGATGTTGAAGCTGAAACTCCAATACTTTGGCCACCTCATGCGAAGAGTTGACTCATTTGAAAAGACCCTGATGCTGGGAAGGATTGGGGGCAGAAGGAGAAGGGGACGACGGAGGATGAGATGGCTGGATGGCATCACTGACTCAATGGACATGGGTTTGAGTAAACTCTGGGAGTTGGTGATGGACAGGGAGGCCTGGTGTGCTGCGATTTATGGGGTCGCAAAGAGTTGGACACGACTGAGTGACTGAACTGAACTGAAATCTGGTCTTCTTCCCTAGTTCCCCTATTACGATATACTTCCTGAGTCCTCAAAGAGCGCCCCCTTGCGTTCCGTTCATGCGTTATAGCTGCTGTCAGTGGAGGTGACAGGGTGTGTGTGGGGTTTTCCATCTTGCCCAGAACCAGAACTCACATGCTTTTTAAAATATGTGCATATATTTTTAAAAGATGTATGCATGCATTTGTGCACACACATGCACACACATGCACACGTGTGCACACACACTTGCTTAAATGATGGAGAGGCCCACATCTCGTAAGACTCCTGGGCACCTCCCCAGGGCACTGGTGAAGGAGTGGCAGTTTTCACAGGCTTGTACTTCACAGTCCTCAGCCTTGTGGGTCTAAATCACAAGAGAGACACAAGTTGGCTGCAGTTTGATTTTCAAAGCCTGGTCTGAACAGGCTGATTTCCTCTGACTTCAAATTATTGCCTGCGAGTGGGTGGTCTCCCACCACCCAGGAATAGGCAGACGCCTAGAGTTCAGAGGCCGGTCTACATCAGGGGGGGAGACACAGGCCAGATCGTAAATATTTTAGGCTTTGCAGACCACACAGTCTCTGTTGCAGTTACTCAACTCTGATGTCATGTGAAAGCAGCCATACATGATATACAAATGAAAGGGCATGGTTTGTTCCAATAAAACTTTATTTGTAAAAATAGGCAGCAGGCTGTAGTTTGCCAATCCGTGTCCTAACTGCTACTTTCACATGATGATAAAAACACTTCTGCTCTGTCTCTTCAGTGCTAAGTAAAAAGCAAACTTCCACCTTCCAGCAGTATTAGGAGAAAGGCCATTTAACCATAGACTTTCATGGTAACCAAGTTCCTGTGTTGTGACCTGGCTCCCAAGTCCCCTGGCTTGATTCCGCCTACTCTAGTTGAGCGCCCACTGCAGAGACTGCATTGTCCTTCCCGCTGGGACCCCTACCCCCTTCCCCAGTACATCTTCTTCCGCAATCCCCATGAGCAGGGTGGTCCCCCGGGTCCCGGGCTCACCACCTGCCATTGGAGACAGAGGTTGACCGAGAAGGTTAAACAAAGCAAGGCTGACCGAGAAGGCTTGTGATGGGGCCACAAATACAGGCCCAGGGGAGTCGACTTGTCACTGAACGCTCTCGAGATGGGGGCGGGGCAGTCTGTGGAGGGGCCGCCTTGGTCAGAGGGGACGGCAGGCAGGACGAGGCAGGGCTGGGAGTACAGCCTCCCCCCAACCCCCACCGCTGCCTTAGTTCAACCAACCTCAGCTTAACTCTTCCTAAAACTACCCACCCATGGATCACCCTCTTATCTGGGAATTCTGAGATAATCTGGAATAAAGGGGAGGGTGGAGCACCCTAAATGACTGGAAACTGGCCGGGACTTCCTTGTGCAAAATGCTCAAAGGCTTGATCCATAATTGCTGTGAATTGCAGAGTGGAATAAGAGTCTGGTCTTGTAGACCCCAGGCTGCTCGTGTCTGCCCTTCTCCCTCTCTTTAGAACTGGGCTGTTTTTCATCTTCACCAACACTACTTGTCCCAAGACTTTGACCAAGCAGGTCAGGGTCACTCTTGAAATTAGTGTTCTCAAGTCACCCAGAGCAGAACCCTCAGCAGGGTGGAGGCTGTGTTTTGTTTTGTTTTTCCAGTTGGAGTATGGTTTATATAATATATGTTACAGGTGTACGATAGAGTGATTCACGATTTCTAAAAGTTATACCCCATTTATAGTTTTTATAAAGTATTTGTGATATTGCCTATGCTGTACAATATATCTTGTGTAGCTGATTTTATAAAAGATAGTTTGTACCTCCTCATCCCCTGCCCCGTCTTGTCCCTTTCCCCTCCTCGCTTCCCACCAGGAACCACTGGTTTGTTCTCAGTTTCTTCATCTTTACGTTCACTAGTTTGTTGTATTTTTTAGGCTCCACATATAAGTGATATCATACAGAAGTTGTGTTTCTCTATCTGACTTATTTCACTTAGCATAATGCCCTCCAAGTCATGCTGCTGCAGATTTCTTTCTTTTTTATGACTGAGTGATGTTCCATTGTATACACGCACCATGTCTTCTTTATCCATTCATCTGTTGATGGACACTTAGGTTATTTACCTGTCTTTGCAATTGTAAATAATGCTGCTATCAACACTGGGGTGCATACGTCTTTTCAAATTAGTATTTTGGGTTTGTTTGTTTTTTTTACTATATATCCAGGAGTGAAATTACTGGGTCACATGGTACTTGTATTTTTAGTTTTTTGAGAAACCTCCATACTGTTTTCCACAGTGGTTGCACCAGTTTACACTCATGAGGGCTGTATTTAAAAGCCTAGCTGGGGGCCCAGTGGTTAAATCTCCATGCTTCCAATGTATGAAAGCATCCCAGGGTGCTTGAGTTGGACGCCTGGTCAGGGAACTAGGATCCTATATACCGTGCAGTGTGACCAAAACAAATAAAATAGCAGCACATCTGGACACAGCGCTGCCAAAGCTCCACATGCCAAATTCCACATGCCAAAGCTCCTGGGGGCAGGGTATCGTCTGACCGGCTGTGGCCATGAACGCGTGGGCGAGGAGCACGTCTTCAGTTCCCGTCCCAGTTCCTGTGAGCGGCTCGGGAGCCAGAGTCACACCCCTGCCGAACTGAAGTCCCGGCGGACGTGGCTGCAAGGTCGGATGCCCGAGTTTCCTACGGGCTCTTGTTTGTTCATCCATTTACTCCCGTGTGCACTAAATGCCAAGACTGTGAGCAAAAGAGTGAAACGCCTGCTCTCAAGGAGCACAGATTCTAGCTGTGGGGAGACAGATGACAAACCAGATGAGACATGCAGTTGGGATGTTAGCTAGAGATGGGCGCCTGGGAGGACACGCTTCCAGAAAGAGGGCCCAGCAGATACCCAGCAGAGAGGTGTGTCTAGGGCAAAGAAGGGAGGCCTCTGGGGGACCCTCCCCAGCCCAGACCCCTGAGCTGTGCAGAAGGCCAAGGGCAGGATGGGGGCGTGCTGGGAGGAAGGGAAAAAAGGGAGCAACCACTGTCATGTTGTCAATGACCCTGAACCGACTTTCGTGAAATCTGGGCATCTGGACACTGAGTGACCCCCCAGAGACGCCATCCTTCCCAATCTCAAAACATTCAAAACAAGTCTTAATTTGTGAAAGTTATTAATGTAAGTGACTGTTAAATATTTCCAGGGTGTTAAGTGTTCAGCCTAGACTTCAGAGGCGTGCGATCAGGAGGTTGGATGGTTGGGTGAGTCCCACTGGTGAGATAAAACCCCTGGAACCCATGACACAAAGATCCAGCCACAATCCAGACACGGGAGCCAGCTGGCCTGGGCCAGTGTTCATATAATTGTCTATTTAAAAGTTGTTTTGATCTCTGTAAGTTACTGAGTCATGGTTTCTGGGGAAAGCATGATGACACTCTATGATTTCAGCTGGGCATCCCATTTGTCCTTGGTGATCTAGAATAGTCTCTAAACACGCATTTAACTCCTATAAGCCTTTCTTGAGTTTATCTGCAAGTCTGGGCTGCACAGCTGCAGTGTGGACAAAGCGTGAGACCAGGCATCTCAATTCCTCACCAGCAGCTACATCGTTACCAAAGTGGTCAGAACACTTACGAATATTATTAATTAATCACATCATGGCAAAGGGGCTTGGTGATGGTGGCAGTTGTTGTCTGGACTCCAAACAAAAGCATGGGAGGCTGGTCTGGTGCCTCGTCCCCTGCACCTCACCGTGAGGACACAATGCAGAGAGGCTGTGATTATTATGCTGTTGATGGTGACCACTGATTGGGGGTCTAGGACTGAGGGCCGCGTTCATGATCTCGTTTAATCTGTGCAGCAGCCCAGTAGAGGCGGGGCTGTCATCATCCATGTTTTAGGGATGCAGCATCTAAGGCTTGCAGGGTCTTGCCCAGAGTCCCCACAGTCAGCCCCAGAACTAAGATGTTTTTGGCCCCTCTGTTCTTGTCTGATCATCACTCGACTATGTCTCTCCAGCGAGTACCTCACCTCCCTCGGCCTCTGTGTCTCCACTGGGCTCAGACTTGAGCTCTAGAGCTCCTTCTAGCCTGACATTCTGATTCCGATCATGTCCAGGCCATTGTTACCTGCCGAGTAAAGAACCATCTCCTTTAATTTGTTTTAAAATTTCTTCTGAGCTTCCAGGGGCATCCAGTACCTTTTTCATCTCTTCCCAGTGGAGACAGAATTTCAAGAGGAAGAGGTGAGGAGCTTAATTATGTGCTCTGTTTGTTGAGAAACAAAACAAACCCTCATCCAAAATAAACAGGCTTTCTTAAAAATGACACATATGCATATTCATTTGTATGGTAATTATTATTATTTAGCTACGCAGGGACTGGATGGGTAATTCAGAGCACAGAGAGGAGGAAGGGAGCAGTGTTCAGGGAGAAAGATGCAATCACAACCCGCCAGGGTTCTCTGTTAATGTTGCCTTTCCCCCCTTTTTTCCTTTTTATTTTTATTTTTTTTGGTTTAATGCAATGCTCTTTGAAGTGACCACCAAATACATTTAAGAAAGAGCAATTAGCACTTTGTATCGAAATTATCGAAAGCAGGTGGGCGCTACATGTCAGGGACCCATTGCCTTTTCTTTAGGGGCAGCCGAGTTCTTGGAGTCCAAGAGTACCCGGTGCTTGAGACCATGTCTGTAGGGCAAGGGAAGCCTAGAAGTGAGGCAGGGGGTTCAGGAAGTCTGGGGGAGGCTCAACACCAGAGAGATTCCAAACCTCACTTTGACCTCCATAGTCACTGTTTGCCTCCACTGTTTTTCAAAAAAATGTGTTTATGTCTTTGATTGTGCGCAGTCTTAGTTGCAGCACGTGGAAACTAGTTCCCTGACCAGGGATGGAACCCAGGCCCCCTGCTTTGGGAGCCCGGAGCCTTAGCCCCTGGGCCACCAGGGAAGTCCCCCTCCACCGTTTTTTGGATTACTAAGAAATCCTTTCCCTCTTTGGCCCCTAATCCATCTCCCACAGCTACCAGGGTTTCTTCCTAATCCTTTCTTCATATTGCTTCTGGAGGGTTTGCTTTTCAAAAATGAACGAATTTATTTCTTCACTGCAGAACATTCACTGGTTCAAAATTCACAACGTTCCCAGTCCTCGTCAAACTCCTGTCCCCCAGCCACCTGGCTCCCCTCCTGGAGAGATGCTGATATTCTCTGGAGAGCATGTCCTTCAGAAGATTATTTTATACTTAGAGAAGCATTTGTCCTTTTTTTTTTTTTTTTTTGAGTTATGGTTCCAATTTATTTTTTCATTTTTTAATTGGAGTATATTTGATTTACAATGTAGTGTTAGTTTTGGGTGTGCAGCAAAGTGATTCAGTTATACATATATGTATATTAATTATTTTTTAGATTCTTTTCTCCTATGGGTTATCACAGAGTATTGAGGAGAGTTCCCTGTGGTACACAGTAGGTCCTTGCTGGTTATCTGTCTTGTATATAGCAGCATGTTTATGTTCATCCCAACCTCCTGATTTATCTCTCCCCCCTCGTTTCCCCTTTTGTAACCATAAGTTTGTTTTTGATATCTATAAGTCTGTTTCTGTTTTGTGAATAAGTTCATTTGTATCATTTTTAAAAATTAGATTCCACCTATGAGTGATATCATATGGTATTTGTCTTTCTCTTTCTGACTTACTTCAAATAATCTCTAGCCCATCCATGTTGCTGCAAGTGGCATTATTTTGTTCTTTTTTATGGCTGAGTACTGTTCCATTATATGTATATGCATACACCAAATCTTTATCCACTCATCTGTTGATGGACATTCAGGCTGCTTCCATGTCTTGGCTGTTGTGAATAGTGCTGCAATGAATATTGGGGTGCATGCATCTTTTTGGGTTATGGTTTTCTCCAAATATATGCCCACAGTAGGATTCCTGGACTATGTGTGTAAGTGTTAATTGCTCAGTCATGTCTGACTGTTTGCAACTCCATGGACTATAGCCCACCAGGCTCCTCTGTCCATAAAATTCTCCAGGCAAGAATACTAGAGTGGGTAGCCATTCCCTTCTCCAAGGGCTCTTCCTGGCCCAGGGATCGAACCCAAGTCTCCTATGTTGGCAGGCGGGTTCTTTACCACAGAGCAACCAGGGAAGCCCCTGGTGTGATGGTATTGCGTTATCTAATACTTCACCTTAGCAGATGAGAGAGAAAGAGTCTCCTTGCCGGCCACCGTGTTGGAGAAGCCTGTGGCGGCCTTCTGGAGGGCCCGACGGCAGTCCCCATCCTCCAGCCAGCAAGGAACCAGAGCCCTCAGTCACAGAGCAGCGTGGAAGGAAATTCTTCCACAGCCTGAGCTTGGACGCAGCTGGATCTGGAAGCAGTTCTTCCCCAGTTTGGCCTCCAGATGCGAGCGCAACCCACTGACACCTCGATGGGTGTCAAGGACAGACCACCTGGACACTTGATTTTGAAATAGTAAATAACAGCATTTCGTAGAAGTCACTGTGCCTGGTGGATGAATTTCAATTTGTCTCACCAACTTTCTTAAAAACAAATTTCTTGAAAATATTCATGCCTAAAACCTTTTCTGAAAGGGGAAACTGAGGCCTGGATGGGGGAAGGGGCTTAATCTAGATCAGGGGACCCGTGGGCCAGGAGAGGTGTGGACCGCCCCCTCTCCTGGCTGTCAGGCTGGGCTCTAGCCCCAGACTCAGTCATCTTGTGCCGGCTCTTTGACAAAGGCATGTCCGCGTCCCCAGGACCAGACCGAGTTGGAATGTAACCGTCCAGACCTATCTGGGCCAAGAGGCAAAGAAGAAATGTTTGCATGTAGGGTCAGCCACCTCCCCCAGCCGTGGGGAGGGAACAGCTGTGACCGATTGTCAAGGCTCATCAGACAGTGGGCGTTTCATCACCCCGAAAAGGCAGAGCCCTCCGCAGATGGCTCATGTCCACCTCTGTTGGCCCTCGCATACCTGGGCTGGGGGGCAGCAGCAGGACCTGGGGGAGAGGGGCAGCTGCTGGGGCCCTGGTGTGGCTGGGCATGGGTGCCCTGGAGCTGCAGGCAGGCTGAGAGAGCTCTGGGGGGTGCAGCCCACTGTACACCTCTGAGCCTGGCCCGAGGCCCACAGGGCAGGGTTACCCTGCTTTCCTGGTGAGGTGAACAGGCGGGAGCAGCAGGAAGCTGCCTCCTCTGAAGTTACCCTGGACGCTAGGGCGGGGCCTCTGCTCTCTGGGTCCGGTGAGCTACAACCCATCAGCAAGCCTGCAGCGTGATTCCAGAATTGTTGTTCCAGTGAGTTCTGCAGCGTTCCACATCTACATGGATGAGAGCTAGCAGTTAACTGTAGTGCCTGGGGGTAAAACAGTGACATCTCAGAGCCAGCTGGAGCCTCCCCGTCCCGGCTTCTGTCCATATGCTGTGACTTTTCTTCCCTCCTCTGAGCTGCCACATAGGCTGGAGTTCCAGGGCTCTGGAGGTTAGGGCTGCTCCTTGCCGAGTGTCAGGCCGGAAGCCCCTGCAGCCTGGGCCGGGCCGGGCAGCGGCCTTTAGTGGGAGCGAGGCGGGGGGTGGGTGTGCTGGGGGCTCCCGTGGCGGCCAGCACCCTCTGCAGCCATGCTCCGGGTCGCAGCACCTCTCCTTTCCATTTCCCAAACCAGGGTGCTCGGAGTCCCACCCACCGAGTGGATAACACACCCTGATAGCACAGACTCACCTGCTGTATCCGCGTCCCCCCCAGGGTGGCCAAGCAGAGGCCTGCGTTTAGGGTGCTGAGTTCTAGCCATCATCTCCTCATCCCCAGCCCTGGGTCAGGAAGTCTTCCCAATGCCCCCACCAAAGCAAAGACCCAAAAAACAGAACCTGTCCCCCCAGGACCGTGGTTAGTTCAGTGGAATGTAGACAGGCCCCGACTTCAGCGAGTTCAGAAAATACCACGTGGCCCCATGACTCGTCGGCCTCTGGGATGGTGGCGAAGATCAGGAAGGAGGCAAACGAAGGCCAGAACCAAGCCCCGCACAGGTGCTGGAGCCACAGCGGGTCCATCAGGATGAAGGTACAGATCGCGGTTCACCAGCCTTTCCCTGCACACGCTGGGGGAGAGTCACTGCCACACTCGTGAGGTCTGGACGACCATCCTGCGAGGTTTCTACAGCCAAGAGTCCTGGGCACTACTGTGCGGCAGGGACCATCCTCGGTCCCGTGGGGGACAACAGAATGAAGGAACCGGTGCCCGCTTTCACGGGCCGGGGCTAGCAGTGCAGGTAGGCCTTTAGCACTGATTCCTCCTGCTGTGCAGAGCAGGAAGCTGCAGCACCCAAACCCGCTGCTGATGTAAAGGAAGGACATGTGTGTTGCCTGGAGGAGGAACCACTCGCTCTTCCAGACAGATGTCCAGCAAGTTCAGTGTCTGCTCCACGTCATCTCCCTCATTAAACTGAAGTGACATCGCCAAAGGCAAACCTGTGACCACGCCCCCAGCTTCCTAAGTCGGGGAGAAAATCCCCAAGGCAGACTGGAAGGGGGGGGTCACTCCCCACCCCCAGTGACCAATGCCGGGTGGAGGCCTTTCCTTTACAGAAAATGCAAAGCGAGCCTTTGTGTTCATAGGTTAACTTCTTTTTGAAAGTGAAATTCGCTCAGTTGTAACTGACTCTTTGCAACCCCATGGGCTATACAGTCCATGGAATTCTCCAGGCCAGAATACTGGAGTGGGTAGCCTTTCCCTTCTCCTGGGGATCTTCCTGACCCAGGGATTGAACCCAGGTCTCCCGCATTGCAGGCAGATTCTTTACCAGCTGAGCCACCAGGGAAGCCCAAGTGTACTGGAGTGGGTAACCTATGCCTTCTCCAACAGATCTTCCCAACCCAGGAATCGAACCGGAGTCTCCTGCATTGCAGGCGGATTCTTCTTTTTAATCTCATTCAATATCCTGGAGATATTCAGTTATTTCGTGAGAAAGGAGGTGATGCTGAAGCATACTTTTTTTAAAGGTTTTTTAAAATTTGATGCGGATCATTTTAAAAGTCTTGATTGAATTTGTTACAGTATTGCTTCTGTTTTACGTTTTGGTTTTCTGGCCACGAGGCGTGTGGGATCTCGGCTTCCCCGCTCCGGCGATGGAACTCATGCTCCCTGCATTGGAAGGCAAAGCTTTAACCACCGGACCACCAGGGAAGTCCCGCATACTTTTGACTGTGGAACCAAAAGTTTAAAATTTACCTGGCAGGTTTCTAGAGTCTTGTTTATTTTTTCCTGTTTGCTCTCAGGTTTATGCGTCCCTGCCCATAACGGGAGTCCGTATTTCATAGTGGAAATGCTGTCGGAGCGGAGGAGCCCGATTCTGGTCGGCAGAACCGCCCGCTGTTTGTTTTATTTCTCCTGGCGGTGTCATTGGGCTGGCATTAATTACCGGGCTCCCGTCCTCCGACAGAGGGAACGCAGAATTTTCCTGCCGTTGTTCTGATGCTCGCGGGTTGGTAGATGCCACCCGCGGCCTCTGAGGAGTGTGGGTTTATTGATCCACAGCTTTGCTGAGGCCGGGGCCGTATGTCCTCTCGTCCAGACACAGCCAGGAGGGCGGGGCCTCCGAGGGCGGGCCTGAGCTCCACTCGGAAAGCTTGAAAGCTTCCGGCGTGCATCGCTGTGCAGCGGGGCTCTGGGGGCCAGGGTGCGTGCGGGCGCAGCCTAGTGAGTATCCCCTCGTGGGTCCTTTGCTTGTGGGTCTTTCTGGACCCTTTGTGGTGTGGTGTCAGGCTTGTTCGTGGCACATGTGGCCCACCTGTCTGCATGCTGAGCAGCAGCGTCCGGGTGCTGTGTGGGCGGCAGGTCCTGCGACACTCTCAGGACCCCTCTCACTGCCGTTGGGGAGGAAGAAGAGATGCCTGCAACGCAGGGCAGAGCCTGACATTCTAGCCCCAGAGAGCGCTGGAGGGGCCCAGTGGTACTGGAGACAGGAAAGGACTTGGGACCACCGACCACATCGCCCTTGGCTGGATGATGGATCCAGAGGCCGCAGCAGGAGGCCTGCCCCACCCCGAGAGCTGGAAACGGCCCCCAGGAGGGGCACCCTCAGTCTCCCAGTGCCAAGCTCTTGGTGTGACTTAGTTTTCCAGTCAGGGGTCAACCCGGAAAAGCATGGCGTGTGCCCGAGGCTGGAAACAGTGCCAGCTGCCGTCTTCCGTCCAGTACCTGCCATCAGCCAGAACTCTAGCTGGCAGTTCCCGCTCGTCAGGGCACCTCACCCTGAACACCAGGGTGGTGCTGCTGATAATGTCAGCATTATCCCCACTTTGCAGATAAATTGTTACGGCTGATAAGTGGGGGTCCGGGGTCCCAGCTGACTCAATACTGTTGTTCAGTGGGTTTTGAAGGAACTTCAGAAACTAAAGTGAGTGATTTTGAGCTATAATCTGTAACATATTAACTACTTCCAATTTGAATTATACATACTACTGGCAACCACTCCAGTGTTCTTGCCTGAGAAGTCCCACGGACAGAGGGACCTGGCGGGCTACAGTCCAATGAGTCTCAAAGAGTCGGACACAACTGAGCGACTGAGCACAGCAGAGGACACGCTAATGATGTTAATTATAAAGAAGCATATTGGTTAGAATACCAGAGCATATGTGCATATGTTTTTCAGTGTGCTTTTGACTTGTTGAGGCTGTGTGGCAGTCACTAGTCTCTCAGCTGGCGAAGTCTCCCTCTCTGAAGCAGGCCCTGTCGCATTCTCCTTCCGACACTTGGTCAGCTTGGGTTTTTCCTGGAGCGGCACCCTAGGGTCTAGTCTCTGGCAGCAGAAGACCACGGGCCTGAGTTGAGATGAGCTTAGGAAGGGGTGGAAAGTGGTCTGGGCTTCCTCGCGGGTTGACAGTGAATGTCCTCGGGGACTGAGCCCGAGGAAGAAGGCGGTTCCCACTGGGAGAGAGGAAGTGATGGGCGGCAGGACCCCAGGCGACTCCTCAGACCTGGCCTCTCTCTCCTTTCCAAATCCACTGTTCCAGGCGCGGCTCAGAGCCAAGCAGCCAACCCCTCGACTCCTACCCCTCCCTTGAGCTGGCGCGCTCTCCCCCTCGTCCTGGGGCCTGAAAAGCTTGGTGGGTGCCGGAGGCTGGAAAGGGCCCAAGTTGCCCAAGGAAGTGACGCAGACATGTCAGGGACAGTGGGACAGAGGAAAGTGACCCACAGTGGCTTCCCCCATGGCAGCTGCTCCTGGTGGAGATGGGGCCCAGAGCATCCCCCAGAGTCCTGCCTGCCTCTTGGGCCTGAAAGGGCAGCCTTGTAGTCACCCACGTGGAGACGCGGCCTCTCTCGATGTTGTGGAAATGCGCATGCTTCTGCACCGCGGTTGTTCTTAGAGGGGAGAAAGGCCCCCGTGTCCTAGGCACCTGCTGCTTCATCCCGCTTCTCATCAATAATCCGACGCAGTCATTGCAGGGACTTTCTTTTAGGGGGTCTGAGTGCCCCCATTTTATAGTCGAGGATGCTGAGATTCAGGTCTTAGGTAGTTCATGATCACAAGGCTACAGGCTTAGAGCCCAGATGTGGCCACAACTCTGCCTGGGGCCAGTGCTTTCCCTGCCCCAAGGGTGGGTGTGGGGGTCCCTGGACAAGGGGGAGGGACTGCAGCTCGAGGAGGAGGTGGAAATCAAGGGGTGGCTGCTTGGCTCTGATCTGCGCCTGGATCAGTGGATTTGGAATGGAGAGAGAGGTGAGGTCCGAGGAACCATCTGGGGTCCGTGGAGTCCAGGCTTGCAACTTCTGAGAATGAGGCCAGGAGCTCTAGGTGGACATGCACACCCAGCTTAGACCCAGCACTTGGCCTTCAGGGTGTCCTTTGGAATGCCCTGGGAGAGGAGTCATTTCAGGTGTGGATCAGACCTGACAATTGTGACCCCCCCCCCAAGCTCTGCCCCCACTGCCTGGTGGGGATTTTCCCCTTCTTTTCATGATTTTGGGGAGCTGGCAGAATTTCAGAGGAGAATCAGGCTGCAGGGTTGCAAGTAAATTATGATGTTTTCATGTGCAAAGACCCTCAGAGGCAGGACAGTCCCTCTTCCTGGTTGATTCCTGTTTTCCATGCATAATTATGAACAGCGGGCTGTTTACTCTCAAAATGTCTTTGTTAGAGCATAACTGTCTTTGCTAGAAGCTACCTGGTCTCTTATTTTATAGGTGATGTTCAGTGCCTTGCACAATCAACCAACCAGTTAGAAAAGAGCCCCAAGTGACCAGAGCTGGGTCAGCCAGACTGGGGGTAGGTAGTTAAGTGGACCAGTGACCGATCACCCCCAGGGCTGCCTAGCAGACAAGTCCCCCAGCCGAGGGCTTCTGAAGTTTTTGGTATGAAAACACAGCGTTCTGCACGCAGTGGTGAATAAATACACTAGTGGCTGAATGGATGGACAGACAGGTGAAAGGATGGGCCCTCAGGCTTGTTTCCCACATGCTGGCTCCTGACTGTGATTTCAGGGGTGCAAGCTCCCCTGGGAGGCCCCCAGTGAGGCTCTGGCAAACAGAAGACCAGCAGGAGCGGGTCTGCAGTAGGCCACAATTCACTAGACTCCCTCGCTTTCAGCGAAACGTGTTTTTCCCAAGTCTTTGTTAGTTAGAAAGCTTTTCTTAGTTCATATCCAGAATGCCAGTGACTGCTCTTTCCAAGAGATTGCCTTCTCATTTACTTTACTTTATTTATTTTGGCTCTGCTGGGCCTTTGTTGTGGCAGACAGGCGTTCTCTAGCTGCGGTGCGCGCGGGCTTAGTTGCCCAGCGGCATGCGGGATCCTTGCTCCTGGTCCAGGGATCAAACGTGAATCCCCTGCATTGCAAGGCAGATTCTTAACCACCGGACCACCAGGGAAATCCCTGAGACTGTCTTTTTAAATGAATTCTTTATATTAATTTCTACAGTCCTAAGTGGGATGCCTTCTTGAAAGGGGGTAGAGGGAAGGAACAGAGTTCGCCTTGGTCAGAATTATAATGACAGTAATAAAACTAGTTAACATAGACTGGGCTGTTTCTTCATCGCCAGACACTATGCTTGTTTTGTTGCTGTTTGTTTGTAGCGCTCATTTAGTCATCCTGGCAGCCATGGATAGATGGTTGTTAGTGTCCCCATTTTGCAGAGAAGGAGAGCAAGGCCCAGAGGTGTTGAAAGGTGGACAGCAGGGAGATCAAACCAGTCCATCCTAAAGGAGATCAGTCCTGAATATTCATTGGAAGGACTGATGCTGAAGCTGAAACTCCAGTACTTTGGACACCTGATGCGAAGAGCTGACTCAATGGAAAAGACCCTGATGCTGGGAAACATTGAAGGCAAAAGGAGAAGGGGGTGGCAGAGGATGAGAAGGTTAGATAGCATCACTGACTCAATGGACATGTATTTGAGCAAACTCCAGGAGACAGTGGAGGACAGAGGAGCCTAGTGTGCTGCAGTCCACGGGATTGCAAAGAGTCAGAAATGGCTTAGTGACTGAAAAACAACAACGGAAACCTCTTAAACATTCACATCTGTGTTTTACCAAATTTCAACACCCTGGAGATCAGTGGCTTTTAACCAGCAGGACCCAGGAGTATGAATTTTCCCAGATTCGTATTTGTTTAGAAACCATCAGGCGTGTGTCACTGATTTTGCCAACACGGGTGGAACCCGGCTCCGTCGGTTGCTTGGAAACACCACTCCCGCACGCCTCAGCCTGTCTGAGCACAGGCGCTGAAGACAGCCGGGCAAAGTCTTCTGGGGTGGCCAAGCCAGCGTGCAGGCGAGTTCCAGTCCACGGTGTGCCAGTCCGGAGCGCCGGCAGGTATTGCCTATTGTTTGAGATTGAACTTCAAAGTCAAACATCCCGCTAGTCATCTCTCAGATGAGTTGAATATGGAAGGTGTCCTAAGATGCCACGGCAGGCCAAGACTGGTACGTTTCTGTCTGAACCAGAGGAACCAGTACTGGCTCAACGTGATGTCATCTTTTTTGTAACCATCAAAATACTCTCATCTTCCTTACAGTTGTCTTGAAACACATCAGTTTCCCAAACTGGATCTTCCAATATGCATTTCTTTTCTGGCTGATCAAAATCTCCTTTTCCCCCTCTTCTAGATAGTGGGAAACTGTATAACATTTCACCAGAAAAAAGTGAGGGAGGTGGCAGGCCTACGAGGCATCTTGTGACGTGTCCCCAGTTCAGACTTTGAGCTGAGTGATCTGATTGATCAGACCCGAACCTTCAGCCTCAGATTGCCTCCCTAGGACCTCGAGGAATCAGCCTCCGACTCCAGGGAATGCCTGGGATAGAGCCTCCAGAGCCTGCAGTCAGAGCTGGGAGCCGGAGTCAGGGCGTCCTCCGGAGAACCCAGGGGAGTGCCCTGACTCGGGTCTTTGGAGGAGAGGGGAGGAGACAAGGGCACCACATCAAACAGGCTGAGGGCTCAGAGGGCAAGAGTCCTGTGGTGTGAAGTTGCTAATTGCACTTTAATAATAGTCAGGAGGGCAGGAGAGGCCAGTGTTCACACAGAGTGGGCCGCGCTCTGCGGGGGCCCAGCCACGTTCCCTGGGCTGGCGGGCTGCTTTGCTTTCCCTTTTTTTTTTTTTTCCATCTGTGACATCTGCTTGGTGCTTGTCCCTCCTCTGATACCGAACCCCTCGCAGCTGTGCAGACCTCCAGCTCTGTGCCTGTGCAGGAGTGCCCTGAGCATACGGCCTTTTTGATGTGTGATAAAACAGAAGCGAGCCACGGGGGTATGGCGAGCGAAGGCCTCGGAATATCAATTAGCCTGCTCTGAACAAAGCTGCGGCTCTGGAGCAGCAGAAGAGACATTTCACTGAAGTGTCAGGAAGATGGATAACGTATTCTAATTAGGGACTGTCTGCTACCTCGGCATCCAGCCGCTCCTGGAAGTCAGACCCACGACCCTCACGACGCAGCTCGCCTGCATCCCATCGTGGTGGGGCGCGGATGCTGCTGACTGATGGATGATTTCCTGCTTTGCCAGAGTTTGTGGCCAGTAGCTTGCTCTCAGCCAGAACTGCTGTTTCCCCTCGAAAGTGTGCTCCATTTGCCACCAGGCAGTTGTGAGTAACCTCTACAAAGGGAGGCGCTCTGGGGGACTTCCCTGGTGGTCCAGTGGCTAAGACTCTGCTCTCCCCCTGAGTCTGACCCCTGGTCAGGGAACTAGATCCCATATAACACACCTGAGAGCTCACACGCCACAAGTAAAATCGCCATTTGTACAACTAAAAGCCCCGTGTGCCACAACAAAGATGGCAGATCCTACACGCAGCAACTAAGACCTGGCACAGCCAAATGAATAAGTAGTTTTAAAAAGCGGGGAGTGGGGAAGAGCTCTGGGAAAGATCTGTTCCAGGCAGTAAGCCTGGGGCTCCCATCTCGAGGACGCTTCTCGACACACATTGCCTGATGTAGAGGCCTTGGTCACTGTGGCCTTCCTTCCCAGGCGAGCTGAGGCGGGGACAAAGGGTCTCCATGGCTGCACTAGTGGGGTGTTGGTGCCGCCCTAAGAGGGCAACAGATCATGTCATAGAGTGACTGGGTGACTCCTTAAGACTGGTTCGTCAGAGAAGGCCTTTCTGAGGAAGCAGCGTGCAGGCTGAGATCTGAATGCTAAGATGTAAGGTTGATGGGGAAGGGGAAGGAGGTGTGTCCTCCAGGGACCTCGTTTCTTTGCACCTTGGGTGATTGGACCATCTCCCTGAGTCTGAAAGCATAGACCTAGAGAGCCAAGGTGGCCTGGGATTTGCTTCGAGCCCCCGCCTTCTCCCTCCTTAAATGTCATGTCCGCACCAGGATGACGCACCAGCGAGGCCAGCTAATTAGGAAGATGTTCCTCACTTTGCTGCACTTTCCCTATGTAATTGGAAGGCCCGCTTTCTCCAGTCAGCAAGAGCTGTTTCCCTGAATAGTTCTAAAAGCTTTGGACCACATACTGATATCAGCTGCAAATTTATGGGTGAGATTATAATGATTGCTCAGTAATGCAATATTAAAAGCGAAGGTCTTTCTCGGTGCTGAGCAAAGGCGGAGTTCCACCCTCCTTTCAGCTTCGAAACCGGGATTTGAAACAGAATTACCTGCCCCGGTCCTAGAAGTGGTCAGTGGGCTCCTTCTAGATGTGGAACAAATGAAGGGGTCTGATTGTAGCCAAAGTTCAGAACATTTTGGTTCGGCTTCCAGAACTGTAAGTTGGGGGAGGGGCGGGTTTCAGACCCCACACCTCCTGGTTCCTTTAGGGATGCGCACATATGTAGGTGTTTGCTTTTTTTAAGAGCTGCAGCCAACACTTGGCTGGCTATAACAAGGACTTGAGGGAGCAAAAGGCTGTTAAAAATCTTGGGCTTTTTTTTTGCACTTTTGCTTCATTAGTTCTAGAATCCAGGGCCTCCGTGGCTGCGTGTTCTCCTGCATAATTTAAGAAATTAATGAAAGCGTGCCTGATTTTTCCAACACTCTTTACTCTGTAAATTTGTTTAGCTTTTTTTTAACTGTCAGTTGAGGCTATTGGAGCCTAAATATTTCAATATTGAAGAAATGTGACCCCTCCTCCTTTTTTTAAAGAAAGACATTCCTTGCCCTCAACCACATGGTGTTCTATACATTGGGTGTTACGAGTTACAAGTGACCTTAGGTCTGAGTTTATCCCATCAGTCCATCCTTTGACCTTAAAGCAACCAAGTTCTTATAATTGCTGAGAGGGCAGGGCCTATGGCAGGGGGGAGCCCCCTTCTGGGAGCCAGCCTCAGAAACCTGGGCATCCACTTGGGGTTGCCTGATGCCTCTCACTGCAGATCTAAGGGGGACCCAGTGTTTTGAGGCAGGAGCCCGCTATGTCCCCCCTTGCCTGGTAAATGAATAAAGCTATGCTTTTTTACTGTACATCCCCAAAAGGAATGGAGACCTGAGATAATCTGTGGCTTTATTTTACCCTTCCAAATCTTGCTTTACCTGACCATCACATTGAAGGCTTTAAATAGTATATATGTGAGGGCTTCCCAGGTGGCTCAGTGGTAAAGAAGACCCCCTGGAGAAGGAAATGGCAGCCCACTCCAGTGTTCTTGCCTGGGAAATCCCATGGACAGAGAAGCCTGGTGGGCTACAGTCCACTGGGTCACAGGAGCTGGATATGACTGAGCAACTGGGACGCATGTATAACTCTAGATTCAAGGGATTTGAAAAGACTGTAGAAATTGTTTAATGTGAATATTGTTGGGGGACATCAAAAAAAGAGAAAAGCAACATAAACAAATGGGAAGATGATTTTTTGTGTCACGTGACTTGCAGAATCTTAGTTCCGTGACCAGGAATCGAACCTGGAGCCCTGTCAGGGACAGAGCTGCGTCCTAACCACTGTACTACCAGGGAATTCCCAGGGGGATGTTTTGACTTGATATTGTAAAGAGGTCCATCCTCTATAAATTAATCTCTATATTTAATGTCATTCCCAACCTTGTAGAATTTGTATCTTTGGAACTTAACAAAATAGTCTTCTGTCTACCTGGAGGAACAAATTTTTTTTAAAAAAGGAAATGACGGAGGAGCATCTCCTACTAGATGGAACAATAAATTATAAAACAACAGTAATTTAGACAGTGTGAGTCTGACACCAGAGTCTATAGGAAGAAAGGTGCCAGAACCAACATCCCACCAGCGTGTAGACTGTGTTAAAAATTTTTATATTTAGAGGGAAGAGGGGCTTCCTTTGCAGCTCAGTTGGTAAAGAATACACTGGCAATGCAGGAGACCCAGGTTTAATTCCTGGGTCTGGAAGATCCCCTGCAGAAGGAAATGGCACCCCCCTCTAGTATTCTTGCCTGGAAAATCCCATGGACAGAGGAGCCTGGCCAGCTATCCATGGGGTCCCAAGAGTCAGACATGACTTAGCGACTAAACCAACAGAGGGAAGAAGACAGCTGTTTCATAGATGACCCTGGGATAGTTGGAAATCCACATAAAGATGGATTAGGTCAGGCCCACATCATTTTTGAAAAAAAAAAAGGGCTCTATTAAATATACTGTTTCAGGGTAAAGAATTAAACTGTTAAGAGAACACAGTTTAAATGCAGGTGAATATTTACCAGCTTTTGCAGTGACAAGGGCCTTTTTATACATCCACTCAACACCAGAATCTGAAGAAAAAAGCACTGATTGATTTGGCTGTAAACTTATGTGTTAAAAAACACATACACAAAATTAAAAGGCCAAAGCCAAACTGTGGAAAATGTTGGTAGCTTTGTTCGCCTCAAGGAGTCTCTGGTAGCAGTTGCCAAAATAAGTTAATATTCTTAATATGTAAAGAGTTCTTGTGAGCAAATAAGAGGGTGAGACCCCAAGGGCAGAGCGAACAGATGACATGAATGGACATTTTGGAAACGTGGAATTTCGAATAACCAATGCACACATAGAAAAAGTACTGAACCTTATTAGTGCTCAAAGAGATGCAAATTAAAACAGCAGCGCTATGCTGTGTTGCTGGACAGATTTTCCCTGAGATAGAGCCTGACAGTGACCAAGATGCAGGGAAACTAAACAGGTGATCTGCCATTGGGTTCAGAAACTGATGGACAAGTTTGTAGCTTGATGTGGCAACATGTATCAAAAATGATAAAAGAAAGTATCAACTTTTAGAAATTTATCAGGGTTTTTTTCTTGTTGGGGGGGCCATACCGAAATGCATGTGGGATCTTAGTTCCCTGACCAGGGATTGAGCCTGTACCCCCTGCAGTGGAAGCTGGAGTCTTAACTACTGGACCACTAGAAAGTCCCTAATAAATAGTTTTTTGTTTTTTTTTAAAGTAATGGAATGAAACTAAATGAGCAGCAGTATGTGATTCGTTAGCGTTTGGCAGGTCAATTCATGCAATGCTTGGCAGCTGCAAAAACTCCCAAGAGTGGAGAATTCTGTGATGTGGGAAAATGTGCATGAAGTGTTCTCACTATGTGAAAAGAACAGATTACAAAATAGTATGTATAGTGTGATTTTTCTCCCTCCACTGCCTTCCCCACCCCCAACCGGGAAAAAAAGATATCCATATGTGAAGCCTGGAAGGAGATACACCAAAGTGTTAACAGTGGCTAGTTGTGGGTTGGTGGTGTCAATCAGCAGCAAGCATTATTATTTCAACTCTGTAGTATTTTCCACATAGTGTGCAGCAATCGTGTGTTCCCCAGCTGATCCAAGAAGATGCCTGAGGAAGTTCAGCCCTAAAACAAGTTCACTAGGAACAGAAACTTGAACTCAGGCCTCCTAATGCTCTGTTTGTCCAGGACTTGTGGGCTTTTGTTTTGCCCCTGATGGCTCCTTGCCTCTCATAGCTGAGAAGCTGTCTTTGGGAAATAATCCAAAATGTAGAAAGAGCCACAACACAAAGATGTTCCTTACGATGTTATTTATAATGGTGCGAATGGTCAGTGGGTGAAATGTCCAGTCATGGGGCATAGTTCAATAAGTGAGACAGCTTCACCGGTGGAACGTTATGTGGCCAGGGAAGAGGTGGGTCAATGTGAAAAAAATGCAGTGTGGTTATAACATGGGATTGAAAAAAATCAGGACAGAAGATCTCTACATTGTGACTGTCATCACAAACGTCAGGTTCAGAAGGGAAGTGATATTATGAGAGTGATTGTTAAGTAAGGTTGATGCAGCTATCAGAAACATTTATTTTCTCTTGTCTTAGAAGTTCCAGTCTTTCTAGAAAGGTATGATATGATATTCCTTTAAAAAAAAAATCTTTATTTATTTAAATGTGCTGGGTCTTTGTGGAGGCCTGTGGGTCTTTAGTTGGTGACATGTGGGATCTTAGTTCCCTGACCGGGGATTGATCCTGGGTCCCCTGCATTGGGAGCACTGGATCTTAGCCACTGGACCACCAAGGAAGCCTCCATATTCTTTTTCTAATAATTCCACCCCCCCAAAATCTGAAAAAGTAAACAGGTGAGCCTCTTTCCACATCCTCTTTCTAGGGCTGGATTCTGGACGGCATCCCCGAGACTCGGGAGCAGGCTCTGACAATCCAGACCCTCGGCATCTCCCCGAGACACGTCAGTGAGTAGCCCCACCTGCCAGAGCTGCAGACCCCAAGAGTGAGTGCCTACCCTCTGCTGTGTCAGTGGCTCCTCATGCCCACCCTCAGCTCCGTCGCCACCATCCAGGAGTGGGGTTGATGGGCCTGTGACCCGGCAGGAACCAGGAGGACCACACAGCCGAGTTCTCCAAGAGCTAAATGCATTCGGGGCTTGTGCTTAGGAACCTAGGGTTTTGCTCTAACCCTGGGGATTCCCTGTTTCAGGAAGTCCCCCATCTCAACCACAGGAAACTCTGAGAAACCACTGGAAACTGGAAACCACTGAGAAGCTCTCTATGGGAAGTAATCCCAAATGTGGCAAAAGCCTTCTGTACAGGGATGTCACAGTTATTGGTGGCCCGGAAGACGGTCGGCAGGCAGTGTTCACACGTGGGCGACCTCTGTCCTGAGATTCCGTGTCTGTGTTCTGACCTGTTTCTTAAGGGGTTGATGGGGATGGAAGTTGTTTTAGTGTCCCGCTGCCCACCGTGTCTGGTTTGGCTTCTTTCCTTCTTTGCCCAGTTGTGCTGAGCGCTCCAGACACCGTCCTGATTGAGAGAAACTTGGGGAAGAGGATCGACCCTCAGACTGGAGGTATGGCAGTCTCCTCCTGCATCTGCCCGCCCCAAGGGATCTCAGAGGTCTCAGATCCTAATCACAGCCCCTACCCCTCACTGAGCACCCTCTCTCAGCTTGGGGAGCAGACAGACCGAGGTTCGTGGTCCCTTCCCCCTTCTAGCCGTGGGACGTGGGAGGAGTTGCCCAGTGTCTGAGCCTCCGTGTTCTCACCTGCACTTGAGGCTGAGAGCACCAAGCCCGGCCTTGTGATCCGATCCCCGTGAGAAGGCAGAGAGCTTGTGGGTGGGTGCCTGGCACAGAGTGAGCGCTTAGAAAGCCACCGCCACCCATCCCCTCGCCCCTAGCATCCTCATCATTTTGTTACTAGTAGCAATGGGGGAACAGGCTGAAGCCACCTCTGGGGTGGGTGGACCCGGTGGGCGGACCAGCGTCCCTGGGACCCGCAGGCTCTGCTTCCAACGGGCAGGTGACTCTAACTGCGTCCCTCTCTCTGGCAGAGATCTATCACACCACCTTCGACTGGCCCCCTGAGTCGGAAATCCAGAACCGACTGATGGTGCCCCCAGGCATCTCCGAGGGGGAGACGGCGCGGAAGCTGCTGGAGTATCACAGGAACATCGTCAGGATCCTGCCCTCATACCCCAAGATCCTGAAGGTCATCAACGCCGACCAGCCCTGTGTGGACGTCTTCTACCAGGGTAAACCCAGACGGCCCCTCCACCTGTCTCGTCCCCGCGTCACTTCATCTGGCAGCGTCCGGGGTGTGCCTGGGAGCGGGGGAGTCAAGTCGTGGTTGGCCCAGGGTCCCTGCCCAGAAACAAGTGTGAGGTCCCCAAGAGTGTCCCCGTCAGAGACTGTGGGCTGACGCTCTACACCCTGAGTGGTCGTCGGGCTTGACAGTAGAGCAGGGAGAGGCGGGGGATGGGGTGGGAGGGCAAGGAGCATGCAGTCTTGCCCTGGGACTTCCCTGGTGGTCTAGTGGTCAGGACTTTGCCTTCCAGTGCAGGGGGCCCGGGTTTGATCCCTGGGCAGGGAACTAGATCTCACATGCTGCAACTAAGACCTGGAGCAGCCAAGTTAAATAAATAAATACATAAATACATTTTTAAAAAAGGTTCCTAAAAAGTCTTTTTAAAAGAAAAAAGAAGAAATCTTGCTCTGAGGATCAAGGAGGAGAAAGAGGAAATTAATAAAAATTAAACAAACATAAAACCAAACCCACCACCGCCACAAGAAAACTAACAAACAAAAAAAGGCATACACATAAGGTGTCCTGAGCCCACTGCGGACAGGGAAAGGAGCCCAGTGCCAGGCACAGCCCTGCCTTGGGAGCAGTAACATGTTCACAGCAGTTTCCCAGAAAGTGGCTGAAACAGGCCTGTTTGGGGACTGGGGGTCTGACCACTGAGACCTCAGGACCAGGTGACATATGAATGAGCCTCAGCCCCACCACACATCAGCTGTGCCACCTGTGGCAACTCTGGTAATCTCTCTGGGCCTCAGTTTTGTCATCCCAAAAATGGGCACAAAGATGGATCCTTCCTCACAGACTTAGGTGAGGCTGCGCTGTGTGAGATCCTGCGAAGCAGGCACCACAGCGGTGAGCCCAGGGGCTGGTGCAGAGCAATGGCTCAGTGAGTGTCAGGCACTGCTGTCGTCATGATTCAACATCCAGTCCTGAAAGACAAGGAAATTAGAATAATTCTCTCCTAAAGCAGCTCTTGAGAGTCCGTTGGGCAGCAAGGACATCCAACCAGTCCATCCTAAAGGAAATCAGTCCTGAATGTTCATTGGAAGGACTGATGCTGAAGCTGAAACTTCAATACTTTGGCCACCTGATGAGAAGAACTGACTCACTGGAAAAGACCCTGATGCTGGGGAAGATTGAAGGCGGGAGGAGAAGGGGACAACAGAGGATGGGATGGTTGGATGGCATCACCGACTCAATGGACATGAGTTTGAGCAAGCTCCAGGAGTTGGCGATGGACAGGGAGGCCTGGCGTGCTGCAGTCAATGGGGTCGCAAAGAGTCGGACACAACTGAGCGACTGAACTGAATTGAACTGAAAGCCACTGTGTTATCATTTTTTATTTTTAATTTAGTTTTTCCTTTTATTTATTTTACTTTTTTCAGCTGTACCGTGTGGCTTGGGTCTCCTAGTATCTTGACCAGGGATTGAACCCCAGCCCTCTGCAGTGAAAATGCAGGGTCCTAACCACTGGACGGTCAGGGAATTCCCCTGGTTTTTTTAAAAAACGTCTTGCTGAGCTTCACACCCAGGCAGCCCTTTCTGTGCGATTCTGTGGGTGCCTGAGAAGATAAAAATACCACTTCAGGGGTTTTAAGACACTTGACAGTTTTCGATGCCCTTTTTTGGTATATCCTCTTAAACTTCTTCCAGAGACATTCAGTTTTGGTGGGGAGGTGGTTCTGAGCTCCCTAGTACTGCCAGTGGGTGTCTTTGCTTTACCGAGAGAGCAGAGAGCGGCACAGCCTCGCTCTCCAAGGTGGGGGTCAGTGGGCGAGGGGCGGATGTCTGCAGGGTGATGCTACTTTGAAAAATGCCAGGCTTACAGATGCCTTGTAAATTTCCAGTGATTTTGCATCTCGGAAGGGTCTTTAGTAGCAAACACTGCACTCCGAAGATAAACAGCCACAACATTAATCTTATGCCATGATCCTGAATTTACAGATTAATTACTTCCAAATTACTTAATGAAATTTAAAAGTTCATATGATCGTTCATAAAGAATTCATGCCTGGAATTGTAAATAAAAATGTGAGCGTCTGAATATTAATTATTATTAATTAATAATGCAGAGAGATAAATTGAAAATTGGAATGCAGAATTCTCTCTGTGTTGTTTTTTTTTAATCTCTCTGTAGTGCATCCAGCAACCACATATTTTTAAAAAGAATAATTAGATGTTGAGACTGTCTGGGGGATCATTACTTCTAATTAACTTAGTTATTTACTGTAAATTAAGCATCATTTGTAAGCAGGCTGCTTTGCCTGTAGTATTTGTGCTCTTCAGATGGGCTGGCTCCTGGAAGGTCTGAGGATAAAGATAGCCTTGCTGGAATCTCTGTCTCCCGGGTTGGTCTCGCTGGTGGAAAGTGTTACCCCTGGCAGTGGGCTTGGGAGAGTGGCCCCATCCCTGCCAACTCTGCAAAATGCAGACAAGAAAAGCACCTCCCTTGGGGGACGGTGCATGGATCAGATCAGATGAGGCTGGTAGCGAGTTTAGCTTGGCAGGTTGTCATCCTGACCATGAAGATAGATAACCTACCTGTGCCTTTAGTTCCAAGACAGAGAGGAATTGTAGTATCCCTAATGAACCTTCCAATCAAAAAAATCCCACAAAGATCTGAGACTTCAAAATTTGCCCAGTGAACACACCCCGGTATTTCTCAATTTTGTCCCCTTCCTTCCCTGGGGATAATGTTTGGAGGCATTTGCGGTTGTCACCACTAGGGGGCGTGCTACCAGCACCTGGCGGGTAGGACCAGGGAGCGCCCTGGATGTTAGGAGCATGAGCTTGGCAGATCCTGCCCACCTGTCCCAGGGTGGTGCCCTGGGACCCCTTCCTGTCTTCGACTGGGTTCCATCCTGGGTGAGGGGCTGATTCACCATGCTGCCTGCAGGAACCCTGGCACCTGCTGGGGATGGTCCATTGCCCTGGCAGGAGGCAGGGTTGGGGAGGGAAACCCCCTTGTGATGCAAAGGGGACTGGGGTGGAGGTACCCATCCTCAGCCTCAGTAGGTGGGCTGTTCCCCTCCCCCCCTGCCCAGGTGCTGAGTGGCTGCCCTTTAACAGCCTGCCCAGCTCGCTGTGGTGCCCCCTCCACGCTCGAGTGGGAGGCGACCCGGTTTGATGTTCAGTAGTTTTTGGCATCCAGTGCCCCCCACGGTGCAGGCATCTTGCCCCTGTCCCCCTGAGTCTTTGTTTCTCAAATGCCAGGGCATCCCGGGCCAGGCCTCCGTCTGCCCACGCCGGGACCTGTTTGATTGTGTCCTCTTTAGAGACTCGCGACAAAGTTGGTGTCACTGGAGTGAGGCTGCAATTTATTCTCCGCCAATTCCGGAGGCCTTTAGAAGTCCCCCATGTGCCAGGCCCCAGCGTGGCCTGATGCATTTATCAAAGCTTGTGTCTGACTCTAGGAGGTCGGCCTGGTCCTGGGGCCTCAGGCTGAAGGTCAGCCTGCATTCAATTGAGAGACAACTCAGCACAATTTTTGTTTGTTTGTTTGTTGGGCCATCCATGCTGCATGGCATGCAGGATCTTCTTTTCCTGACCAGGGATCGAACCCATGCCCCCCTGCGGTGGAAGCATGGACTTTTAATTACTGGACCCCCAGAGAAGTCCCCAGACCAATATTTAGTGTGTTTTCTGTGTCCCAGGACCAGCCCTCAGCAGCATCCCCAGCCCTCCTCGGACCGTGAAGGCAGCGCTGACCCCGTGCTGTGTTAGGAATCCTGGGACGGTGTGCTCCCCGAGGGCGGCCTCTGTGCGTCTCACTGTCCCCTCTGGCCTTGGTGCCCAGGCCTGAAGGGTAACTCCTTCCCCATAGCTTCACCATGTGGTCACCTGGCAGATGCCCAGAGGGTTTCCCCGGGGCTGAAAACAGAGAAATAATTACTGCTGTTAAAAGAGCCCATGCAGAGGTGGGCTTCCCTTTCTGTAGGAGCCTGGTTTATCATCCTGCCCTCTTCTCATTCCAGCTCTGACCTACGTCCAAACCAGCCATCGATCCAATGCCCCATTCACCCCAAGGGTGCTGCTTTGCGGGCCCGTGGGCAGTGGGAAAAGCCTGCAGGCCACCCTCCTGGCCCAGAAATACGGCCTCATCAACGGTGAGTGCCCTGGTGCCGCCCCGCTTCTAGAACCTTCCACGGTGTCCTGCTCTCGCAGCCCCTCCCGTGTCATGGGAGCAGTGAGGGATCGGCATCACTTCTCTTTGTTGCTCTCTGCTCCGAGCAGTTTCCAGTTAATCCATCTTTGCAGGGATAAGGTTTGTTGCCTCCTAAAGAACATGGCCATGAAAACATTAGCCAATAAAAACATGTCCGCAGCCCAAAGCGCTGGACCACTTTCTGGCCCTCATCTTTTATGTCCTCTGGCTCAGTGGTTTTTCCGTGCTCTGCCCCGGAGGCGCCCCCCCCTGCCATTCCCCTCAAAGCCAGAGTTCTTGCATAATGTGGACCTGCTGTTTATTTGTTTTCTCCAGTCTCGTTTGGTTCCCCCAACCCAGGTCAGCATGCGTGTAGGCAGACAACTTCTGAACCAGAGGAAGGCTTCTCGCTCAGCACAGTTTCAATAAATATTTTACCAGGAGGAGAGAAAATATTGAAATCAGTTCTCCAGGTCTATCCTGGAGTGGTCCCGGGTGGTCTTGGATGCCAGCCAGGTTTCAGGAGGATGAAGGGCTGGAAAGGATGCTGTGGGAAACACACTGCATGGGAGGGGACGGGAGGCACTGACCCCCTCCCACTTCAAACGCTGTGGAAGCCTCAGTGACCTCTGCTTCATTCACTCAGGCAACATGAGACCTGCACCCCCAAATATATAAATCTGCACATGTGTGGCCCCAAATGATACACACACACCATACAGATATACATGTATACCGACACACAAATATATACATGCCACCCTAGAAAGCTCAAGTTTTGAACAAAAAATGCTTTTCAGTTAGGTCTCCAACTTAAAATCTCAAAGCCACTGAGATTCCCAGCCAGGAATCAATGACGAAAGTTGAAGGTGGAGAACTGAATGCTTGTTCTGATAAGTAAGGGAAAATAGTAATAGCTGTGTGAGTGTTTTAGTAAAATGACTAAATAGCAGTATTCCATTTTGGTTAGCATGGAAAAATAGTCTAGATACTTTACGATAAAAGGTATGCTTTTCCTGTATCCAAATTTTTTTTTTTTTAAGTATAATTACTCAAATAATTCCTTCTCCTTCTGTGTTTACCTCTTAATACTATAAGACTAGAATTCCAGCTGCCATTAGGTATGACTTCTTTCTAAAGAACAAGCCCCACGCTACTTGTGGCCACACCCACAGGTTTATTTACATGCCTGCGCTTCTTGGTAGGTGAAGACACGTGAAGAAACACAGTGAGAAGAGCCTTAATGGCAGCGGGAGGGTCTGAAAAACACTAAAGCGGCACCTTAATATGGTGCAAAGCAATTTAGATAATTGTCAGTGTGCCAGAGCTTGTTTATGCAGACAGGCCCGTTCAAGAAAAGTGGTGCTTAATTGACATTCTTCTCGTAAAGAGACCAGGTTCGTGGAGAGTTTTCCAAACATAAAATAGAAAAGCTCACGCTGGGTTTGCTTGGTAGCCGGAGAGTCATTTGGGGCTCATTTCAATAACTGAGCATTTGGAGACTGATTGAAAGTTCACATTTCTCAAAGGTGTTTTTGTGACGTCGTGAAATTTCAGTGAACCTAGTTAGGGGACCTGTGTTTGGCAGAGGCAAGTGCTGAGCTGTCGGGTGGGGTCTCTCTGCAGAGATCTGTCTGCACCCAAAGCTCCAGGAACTGCCGGCTCTGCCCCTAGAGGCCCCCCACTGCCCCCACCACAACACCCTGCCTTGGGTTTTCACATTTATGAACCTCTCACTTGTGGGAAAACATCTCAGAACAAACAAGCCACATTCACTCCCACGAGGTTTATTGGAAGACTCCGGTCTATAGCTGGCAAGAATGTAGACAGGCACAACCTTTTGTAAGATAAAGGCCACTACTGATTAACATAGGAGCCGTGCGCATCCTTCGGCCTGGTGATTTCACGCCTAGGACTTTATTCTGCTGCAGCACTCCCCCACGTACTCAACAAGAGATGTGAAGGATGTGTGATGAAACGTAAAGGCGACCCCAGACTGTTCGTAAGAGGGCTAGTTAAGTAAGCTGTGGGCAGCTTTAAAAAGAAACCCATAAAGTGACTCCATGTCCCTGAAGCATTGTTACCTGGGTGTGGAGTGGAAAACAAAGTCGCTCGATAAGTGTTGAGGGGATGGGCTCATCTTCGTTCAGAAGTGGGTGAGTCTGCGCTCAGGAAACGTCTGAAGGAACACCCAGGTACCAACCTGGTTATCTCTGTAGAGTGATGTGCTACAAAATTATGATTTTTTTTTTTCCTGCACTGAGCATGGATTTTCTAAGCAGAAACAACCATGAAATTTTGTTTTGTTTTGTTTTCGGCCACAGTGAGCAGCATGTGGGATCTTATAGTTCCTTGATCAGGGATTAAACCTGTGCCCCCTGCATGGGGAACTCAGAGTCTTAACCACTGGACCACCAGGGAAGTCCCAAGACTTTTATTAAAATGCTATTAATTTTACTCATTGCATGCCTGCCACATGCAGTGCATTTTATTTGGTACACAGATAGGGAAAGTGCAGGAAAAATAAGAGGCGCTTAAGGGTGGAGGTGGGCTGTGCTGAGCTGGGGGCGGGGAGGAGTGAGGTGAGGTGGGGCTTATGCCAACACAGCCCCAGGCCGCACGTGTCTGAAGCCTCAGTGCTTTGACGCTCTAGGAAGAGGATACTGTTACAGCATTGTCTTAGAGTGCTGTCGAGTGAGGTGGCTACAGGCAGGGGTTTCAAACCTGGTATAAGCGGGCCTTCCCTGGTGGCTCAGATGGTAAAAGGATGCATGCAAAGCGATATGGGAGACCCGGGTTTGATCCCTAGGTTGGGAAGATCCCCTTCTCCCGGGGAGATGGCAACCCACTCCCGTATTCTTGCCTGGGGGATTCCACGGGCAGAGAAGCCTGGGGGTTGCAGAGAGTCAGAAAAAAATGACTGAGCAACTTAGCACTTTCACTTTTCCCAATATAAGCACTTAATGTTATGCAATTATCTCCAAACACTTCTTTGGTTGCTTCTCACAAAATTTTAATATGCTGTGTTTTATCATTCAGTTCAAGGTGTTTTCTAATCTCCTTTGTGGTTTGTTTTTTTTGACCCATGCATTATTTAGAAGTACCCTGCTCACTGTCCAAATATTTGGGAATTTCCCAGATTGTTTTTTGTTTCTTTAATTCTCTTGAGGTCAAAGAACATACCCTATATGATTTCAGTCCTGTGAAATGTATCGAGACTTTTCTTATGGCCCAGCACATGTCTATATCGGTGAAATACATGTGCACTTGAAGAGAATATGTGCACTGGTTTTGTTGAATATCGCGCTCTAAGAATGTCAGTGGGGTGAGGTGTCCGATAGTGGGATCCTTTCTTCCGTGTCCTTAATGATCCCTCTCCGCTGGTTATTTCAGTAGCTGAGAGAGGAGCGTTAAAAGCCCCAGCTCTGACTGCAGGCTTCTCTCTTTCCCTTCCCGTCTTAGCTTCCTGGAAGCTGAAGCTTGTACACACTAAGGAGCGTGGCCTCTTCTTGGTGCTTCCTCCCCTTATCACCCCTCCACCTCTCCATTCTCTCCAAGCCCACTTTGTCTGATAAGTATAACCTCTATTCTTTCTTTTTTTCTTTTTTTGAACTGTCCGTGTCTTATATTCTAAATATGTCTTGTAGACAACACATAATTGTTTTAAAAAAAAAAATTCAGCCTGACATTTTCTGCCTTTCAATTGAAGTGTTTAGTCCATTTCCCTTTAAAGTAATTTCTGATATGGTTGGTTTCGAGTCCACCATTCTGACTTTTTGTCTTCTATTTGTGTGCTGCTGTTGTTGTTTGGCTGTGCTGGGTCTTCGTTGCTGCCCGTGAGCTTCTCTAGCTGTGGCTTGAGGGCTCCAGAGCCTGGGCTCAGGGCTTGTGCACGGGTTAGTCGCCCTGCAGCATGTGGGGTCCTCCCAGACCAGGCACCTGACCCACGTCCTCTGTATTGGCAGGCGGACCCTTAACCACCAGACCACCAGGGAAGTCCTTGTTCTTGGTCCTTCCTTTCCTGACTGCTTTGGGATTGGTCAAAAACGTTTTCTAGTAATCCACCGTATTTCCTGCATTGCCTTCCTGGCCGTATCTCCTTGCTTATTCTTATTTGTGGTTGCTCTAGGGGTTACATACTGTCCTTCACAGTCTGTCTTGAATTAATGCTGTGCCTCCTCGTGGGGAACAGGCAAACCTGACAGCAGCGTGTCCCCTTCGCCTGCTCTGGTTCCTCACGTTACTGTGGCACACATTTCACTCCTACGTATGTCATCAGCCCTACAGTATATTGCAATTATTTTTGCTTTAAACAGTCATTTTTTTAAGTCAAGAGATGGGGGGAAAGGGCTTTTATATATACTCAATATCAACACTTTTCACTCCTTTGTTTAGATCCCCGTCTCCATCTGATGTATCATTTTCTTTCAGCCTAAAGAACTTCCTTTAACATATCTTGTAGTGCACGTCTGCTGGTGAAATTCAGCTTTCATCTGTCTGAAAATGTCTTTATCTCACCTTCGTTCTTGAAGGATGTTTTGCTGCACATAGAAATCTATGTTGACAGGTTCCCCCCCCCACTTAGCACTTTAAAGATATCATTTTATTGTTGCATTGACGCATTCCGTTGCATTGCTTCTGATGAGAACTCAGAGATTATTTTTTATCTTTGTTCTCCTATATATAAAGCATCTCACCCACTCCTAGTTACTTCTAATATTTTCTGTTTGGTTTTCAAAAATTTAACTATGATGTATCAAGGTGCGGTTTATTTTGTGTTCTTTTTGCTTGGGTATCAGAGAGTCTTGGATCTATGGGTTGATACTTCTTATCAAATTTTGAAATTTTTCTCCCATTATTTTCTCAAATATTCCCCCTCTCTCCCCATCGCTCCCTCCCTCTCTCTTCTCTTTCTGGAACCCTAGTCACATGTATGTTACACCGTTTGCTATTGCCTTCCAGGTCTCTGAAGTTTTATTCTTTTTTTTCCCCCAGTCCCCTCCCCACCTTCTCTTTGCTTCTGTGTGAATACTTTCTAGTGCCTGTTTTCATGTCTTCAGATTCACTGATTGCAGCTTATTCAGTGATGCTTTCCATTTAAGAATATTGTATTTTCCAGTTCTGGAAATTCCATCTGGTTCTTTTTTTATAGTTTCCATTTCTCTGCTGAGATGCCACATCTTTTCATTCATTTTAATTATCTTTTCAAGTTTAAACATAGTCATAATAGCCATTTTATAGTTCTTATGTGCAAATACTGACATCCATGTGATCTCTTGACCTATGATACTATGACCTGTTGTCTCTCCTTGTAGGGGTCACATTTTCCTGATAGTTTTTGTTTGTTTGTGGTTTTTGTTGTTTTTTTTTTAATCTTAAACATTTTTTTTACTGTGTGCCGGACATTATGGTTCTCACATTCCTGAGAGTCTGGATTGTGTGGTCCTGCAAGGCAATGGCACCCCACTCCAGCACTCTTGCCTGGAAAATCCCATGGACGGAGGAGCCTGGTAGGCTGCAGTCCATGGGGTCGCTAAGAGTTGGACACGACTGAGCGACTTCACTTTCACTTTTCCCTTTCATGCACTGGAGAAGGAAATGGCAACCCACTCCAGTGTTCTTGCCTGGAGAACCCCAGGGACGGCGGAGCCTGGTGGGCTACCGTCTATGGGGTCGCACAGAGTCGGACACGACTGAAGCGACTTAGCAGCAGCAGCAGCTTTGAGAATATCGCATGAAAAAGAGCTGAGTTCTAACAGGCAGTTAGTTAGTTAGTTTCCTGGAGGATCAGCTTGACCTCATTGAGGCTTGGTTTTAGTCTTTGTTAAGGTGCGTTTGGGCTTCCCAGGTGGCACTGGTGGTAAAGAACCCTTCTGCCAGTACAGGAGATGTAAGAGACACGAGTTCAATCCCTGGGTCGGGAAGATTCCCGGGAGACAGGCATGGCAACCCACTCCACTATTCTTACCCGGAGAATCCCATGGACAAAGGAGCCTGGCAGGCTACAGCGCATAGGGTCGCAAAGAGTTGGACATGCCTGAAGCAGTTTAGCACGCACCTACAAGGTGGGATTAGGTGTGCTTCCTCTGGGGCTTGTGTATCCTTACACCTGAAGCATGATGGCCTTCCTGGAGCCTCAGCTGTGCGTCTGAGGTGCTGAGCGAGGTCTCTGACTCTGGCTGTCAGATGCCGACTTCATCTCGCCCTGTGTGGACCCCCGCTCAGTTCCCAGCTACCCTGTGGCCTTCCTTTCCCGGGCCCTGTGGAGCCTCCCCTGTGCACGTGTAGTCTGGCATTGATCAGTGACTCCAGGGAACCCTCCTGCAGATCCTAAGCCTGCCCCCGACGCCCCGTCCATTGTTCTGGTCTACAAAGTCCAGCTGCCTCGAGGCCCCAGACTCCAATGCTGTGGCCCCGGCTGTGTCTGGGCTCCCCTTCTCCCTAGCCGTGGGATGGGCAGTACCTGGAGGTCGGAATCCAGGGTGAGTGAGTCCCACTTGGTGTGTTTGCCTTCTCAAGGCTCACAGCCCCGCATGTCTGCTGACCAAGTGCCTGAAAAGAGTTGCCTCCTATATTTTGTTTGGTTTTATGGCTTTTTATGACAGAAGGAAAATAGGATACCTGCTCCTCCCTCCTGGTCAGAACTGGAGGCTCAGCCTAGTCTCGATGCCACACAGACCGGGGTTTGAATCCCAGCCCTGCCGCTTACTGGCTGCTGACCTAGGACAGTACACAGCGCCGCTTTGGCTCGTCTCCTTACCTAAAAAGCTGCAGTTAGCGTGAGGGCTGGATAGTAACGAAGCATGACCGGCACAGTGCTTGGCGTAGGGAAAGGTCTCGGTTGCCTTTATTACTCCTCATTAGCGAGTGAAGCCGCAGCCACTCTGCACATGGTCGCTGCTGCTACACAGAGAATTTAACATGTCATTACAGAGGAATCCGCCTTTGGTGGTCGTCATCCTTAACATTCACCTTATCCACTTAACTTTAGGGTTTTGATTTCTTCAGTGTAGAAGGTCAAGTCCTTAGCTTTAAAGTTAAGAAAAGTAAGACTGTGCTATTAACAACTCGTGAAAACGTGACTGGACCCTTCCGGCTCTGGCTGTCAAGGTTTTCGTAGCCAAGGAGAGGGCAACTGTGTTTATTCCTTCCATGCTTGGTAACTGGCATGCCCTGTGTGTTGGCCCTAGCTGGGGGCTAGAGACACAGTGGTTGCTCGTGACAGAAAGACACCTGTGCGTCCCTTAGTTGTAGAGCCTGATGGTGTCCGTGGACTTGTCATCACAGGGGGCCATGGAAACGCTAGGGTCCCCACCCACCCTTGAGTCATAACAGCGTGAGCGTGGACATCATGCCGGTCCACGTGGTTCTCTGCCAGAGTGTCCGCCCTCGACCCCCACCGGGGCCGCGGTCTGTAAGCCCCGGTGTTGCCGAGGCCCTGCGGGTCCTTCTCCACGCCGTCCATTTTTAATATGCCCTTCACCAAATGCATTCTTTTTCATTCCACAGCGTCCTTCCTCGGCTTCTTTTTTATTTCCGATTCCTTTTTGATACTTCCTTTCACTTGGACACACGCCCACACTCAGAAAACCCTTTTATATTTTTTTCAGTGACCTTTTTTTTCCCCCCAGAAGGCAGCACTGGGTTTTTGTTTTGGTTTTTCTTCTCATTCTTCCTTCTATTTAAAATTTAACGGGCTTCTTTCTGTTCCTCTCTCCTCTAGTCTGCTGTGGGCAACTGCTCAAAGAAGCCGTGGAGGACAAGTCCACATACGGCGAGATGATCCAGCCCTTTTTCGAGAAGGAGATAGCAGGTAGGCTTTGCTGGCCGTGACTCCCAGAACCTTCCAGGCTCTGGAGAGAGACTGCTCTGTGTGAGGCTCGCTGGGCACCTGGGGGCTCCAACTGGGAAAGACGATCAGGAAATGGAAGTCGGGCTTTCTGGGAGGCAAAGGCTCTGGTTTTGTTCCCCAGCTGGTTGTCCTGGCTTCCAAGTGATGGGGGGCTGGGGGGCGAGGTCTGTGAACGTAATGCATTTCACTGATGGTGTGAAGTGGCCCTGTTTCTCAAGAATGCTTGCTGTCACTTAAAGCTGGGAGCCAGGAGAGACCCAGAGCTGCCCACCTCTTTTCTACCTCCTGTCCCAAAACACCAGGGGCCAAGATTCTGACCTGGTCAGCAGTCAGAAGCCAGAGGCTCAGACAGCCTTGCAGACATGAGGACTGACCGGCCATTGGTCCTCAGGGGAGGCTGGACTGGGTCATCTCTGCAGACCCTCTCTGTGACCTAAGCTCTGAAAGCGTGTCCTCGATCCAAACCCGTTCTCTCCCGTTTCCCTGAGTCCACAGATGAGCCCCAGAGAAGGGACGAGGTGCTGAGGCCACAGACATGCCGGCTCACGTCTGGGCTCCTCCCCGGGGTGGTATGTTTTCCTCGCCCACGTCTCCCATCCTTGTGTAAAGGGCTGTATGTAGCTTCTCTGTGCGGGGAGCACAAGCTTGTTATCAAGTCTGCTATGAACAGGCGCTTATTATGCAGAAGGCCTACCCGTAAGGAGGAGGGGGCCGTGGTGACGGTCAGTGCGCGTGCTGCCTGGGACACCCTCACTGCCCACTGCTCCGTCCTCCTCCTGCTTTCTGGTCGGAGTAGGCTGAGGAGGAAGCCCCGAACAGGCTACTCGCTCCTGACCCCTGCTCTGAGTGCCCGCCTGGGGAGGACGTCCTGGCTTGGCTCTCCCCAAGCCCTCCTTAAAGTGTCCTGGTCCCGGGGTGAAGTTCTAGTGAGGCAGGCAGAACGGGATCCCCCAGACACAGTGATCAGAGGAGGGAGACATGATGATCTGAGCAGGCGATGTTCGGTCACCGGCTGGTGAACAGGTCCGCCAGTGTGAGCTCTGGTGCTTCCTGGTCTGGTTCAGATCCCGGAGCACCGCCACCCCCCGCCCCGCCCCGCAGCAGCCACGAGGCCGGGCGTCTCCGTGGAGAGGAGGAGACAGAAACCCCGGGTGCCGGGTTCACATGAGTGCGGGCTGGGATGTGCACATGTGCATGGGCCGTGGGGGCAGCCAGCAGGGCCCGAGGCCCGACGCCTGCTCAAGTTCACTCGCCCTCCAGTGAGCCCAGCTTCCCTGTTGTTGAGGCAGGGGATGGGGGTAATCGGCCCTCTGAAAAACATCTGTTGCGCTAATGAGTGAATAAGATGACAAGTTAAAGGATGTATGTCGTTTTAAATGTTGCTGCATGGTATTCCATCGCCGGGACTGGGTGGGTAATTTGTATAATTCTCCTTGACAAAGCATTTCGTGGTTCAGAAAGACAGTGACCAACCAGATGAGGCAATGCTGATGGGGGTAAACCTCAGGCAGAAGGAGGCAGAAATTCCTTGCCTCTTCTTGGAACCATTCTCTACCTTTGAGTTTTTTTATCAAAATAAAAAGTTGCGAAAAGTACATATTTAGGTGGTTTTCAGGTTTGCACTCCTTTCAGTGATCCTGTAAGGCACCCTCCTGTGCTGGGGCAGGTTTGCAGACTTCCCTGATTAAGTCAGAGGGAACGTATGCCCGGGGGCCAGTGTCACTGAACTAAGGCGCCTTCCCACCGCCGCGCCGCCCCCCCCCGCCCCCCGCCACCCCCCGGGCACCGGACGCTCGAGTCCTCCATGGCTTGCATCTCCATGGCTTTGCATCTCTGGGTGTTGCCTAGTTATTCGTTTTCTATTGTGGCTGAAACAAACTCAGCGGTTTGGAACAACACGCATTTCTTCTCTCACGGTCCTGGAGGTCAGGAGTCCTAAAGTCACGTCCGGCAGGCCTGCGTTCTTTCCTGAGGAATTCTCTGGGGAGGGTCTGTTTCCTGGCCTTTCCCGGCTTCCGGAGGCCCCTTCCTCCATCTTCACAGTCAGCAGTGCAGCCTCGTCGACCCTCTCTCTCTCTGCATGCTAAACACAGACCCAAGCGGCCTTTCCGCTGGTGGTCAGGAGGCAGATTTATTTTGGTTTTTATTTTTCCTTTCCTTTTTTTTTTTGGTGGATACAAAGGAGAGTGAGCGCACACTTGCATTTCCTGTACAGGGAGCCAGACCTTGGCAGCTTCGGTCTTCAGTCTTTGTGCTGATGTTTCCCCCCGCAGCCTTCTGCTTCTCTGCACTCCTCCACTTGCTGCAGAATTAAAGACACAACAACCACCACCATCACATCCTCCTCACAGAAGCAATAAGTCCTGTCATTTCACTAATCCCCATCTCGCAGGGATAACAAAGAATGCATTTACATTCATCACCACTAACAGGGGCTCATTAGTGGGCTGTGGAGACGCTGCCGGGGAAACCAGAGCTCCCGGCTGCTGGAGGACGCACGCGGGAACCACCCAGGCCTGGCCGCCCGCATCGCCGCCCGCCCAGCAGAAACAGGAAACGGAAACTTCAGTGATTCTCCACCGAAGTCGGGCTTGAAGGGAAAGTCTGCCTAAACCTGGAAGCGCCACGTGGCCACCTCATGTGCCAGCGTCCACGCGCCCACGGCCAGCATGGCCGGCGTCGCACCTCAGGCGCAGACTTGGGCGGTGGGGATTGACCACATCACCCCTGAGTTCTGAACTCAGAGGAGACAGACGGGAGGAGAAAGAGACAGGGTTCTGAGGGTACAGCTGGGCTTCCTAACACGCCCCTGACCAAGTCCAGACCTGGGGAGGCAGAGGTGTGTCGGGGACGGGATTGGCCCAGGCCCTCCTCAGGAAGAGCCCTGAGCGGGCCCTGGGGTGGGAAGCGTATCCGTCCACACGAGGGCAAGGGTCTGCCAGCCGGAGGGTAGGAGCTGGAGGGACAAGGCCCCCCGAGGAGTGACTCTCCCCTCTGGGCAGGAGTGAGGCGGACCGGAGGGCATGCCTTCTCCCCACACTGCCCTGGGTCAGCAGGGTCCCCCGAGTCCGCACGCGTGGTGGGGCGCGGCCCTGAACAATCTCGGCCACTGACAGTACGTCTGGGAGAAGGAGGCTCGGCTGCCCCTCTGTCCTGTGGGGCCGTCCGAACGACCCAGGTTTCCCTCCTCAGAACTGGATGGTGTTTCAGATTTCTCAGCTGGGGGACCAGCAGCAGTCCTGGGAACCCCCGCCGGCGTTTCCCCAGATGAAACCCAGAAGGTTCCAGAAATCCTGCAGGGGCAGAGAGTATGGTAAGGACCCACAGGCCTGGTTATCTGGGGCAGAGCCCCTGCGCCTCGGGGGCTGGCAGATGTCACTGTCAGGACACCCTGCCCTGCAGCCAGCCTAGTGTAGACCACCCCCCATCACTCCCTCTGAAGGCAGGCAGTGCCCTTCCAGGGGCTGGACCTCCTCCACTGGGGACTCTGCCTTGTGCTCCTGGCAGCTGGCCAGCCCGGCCACACCTGCTGCCCATCTCTCTGTGGGATTCCTGCCCTCGCTCCACGCACCTCAAAGCTGCGAGTCTGTCCAGGGAGCATGGTTATTGCGGTGCGTCCTCATGGCCATCGCCGCCGCCAGCAGCCCAGAGAGTGGACCCAGATGTCACCGTCCCCCCATGGAGCTACTTCCTCTTACTGCCCCCTCGGGGCCTCCTGATGTGATGTCCCAGCCGTGACCTCCGCAGACTCGGTTATGTTTTTATGTCCTCACGGGTGCTGCCAACACCTCCTCCTTTCAAATCAGCTGCAAAACTAATAACCACGCTTCTGTCCCCTCTTCCCACATGTACTGGGCACAGGACTCCAGGGCCCCATCTTTGCTCATCCCAATCTCTTGATCCCAGGCTCTTGGAGGCTGCACTGTTGGCGGAGGGTTGGGGAGACGCTTGTTCCATGCTCTGGATTTTGAGATACATAGGTCCGACCTCCTAAACTCATTCCAACTGGAGCTGAGCTGAACAGAGCAAGTTGACTCCCCAGGGCCCCGCATGACGCTCCTCACACAGCCATGTCTCCAGTGGGCACAGAGAGGGGGCTGCTCGTGACACACGGGGCCAGGCCGCCCAGCACGCAGGCTTGCCTGCCCGGGAGCTCCCATTACTTTTACCTGGTTGCAGAACAACTGAAAACCCTTCTGGGCTTTTGGAAAAATAACTTCTCAGCTGCTAAAAAACCATTTACACTTCAGTGGTCGGTGCTGGCGGACTCCGTGGCCATTTTGTACCAGGGCCATGTGTATAGGTGTTGTTTTTCTCTGCCCAGAATTAGCCAAAGGGGCAACTAAAACTCAATTCTCTGCTTAAACCATCGGTGACTCACAGTGGTCACTGTCTCCAAATGACGTGCCCTGAGCCTTCTCTGTGCTTCATTCCTACCAGAGGGCCTACTGGAGATCCAGAGACCCGAGCTTCCCGAGGAGGGCAGCCATCTGTCCTTGCTTACTGAAATTCTCTGTTCTCAAGTTTCACTTAATATGAAAACTAACTCTCTCATTGGCCTCAGCTCACCCTAGCGGCTTTTTAGCTAAGGTCAGCTGTAGTGTGGGGGCTTCCCAGGTGGCACAGGGGTAAAGAATCTGCCTGCCAATGCAGGAGACACAAGAGACGCAGGTTTGATCCCTAGGTCTGGGAGATGCCCTGGATAAGGAAATGGCAGCCCGCTCCAGTATTCCTGTCTGGGAAATCCCGTGAACAGTGGAGCCTGGCAGGCTACAGTCCATGGGGTCGCAAAGAGGTGGACACAGCTGAGCACACATGGCTTTATTTTCAGTCCTTCTCCTGGGAATTTCAGCCATGAGTTACGGTCCTGTGGCTGCTGGTGGTAGATATTAGTATAACCTCATTCCAGATGGCTGGGTCTGATCGGTGGTATGCCACCATCTCTGGGTCAGAAGGGTGGCCTTCTCCCCCAGCTCTGGTCACGGTTCTCCTTCTCGGCCGTTGCTTGTATTTTCTCTGGAGATTGGTGACCCAGGCGAGATATTAAAACAGCCAAAGGTGTTATTTCACCCTCACTGGTTTAGTCTTTGCCCTCAGTGTGTGAGATGCTTGCCTAGAGCTGTCCCCATTGTGTTCCGTGCGTGCAGGGATGTCAGGTGGGGGGACTGCCAGTGACGATGTGTCCCCGGGGTGGGGTTTTCAGGTCAGACCCCAGCTTTTCCCACCTCCTGGGTCTGCAGGATCGGGAGGGAGAACTGAGCACCTGCACCCCGGTGCTGCCAACCCAGCACCTGCCAACCCGGCTCGTTGACCAAGGTGGGGGGGGCGCGGCTCTCCTCACTCACATCACCTCTGTAACCAGCCCTGCCCTGCCAGCAGCCCCCCAACAGCTGGAGGGGGTTCAACTGAAAGAAGGCCTGGATTCCTTGGCGCACATGCCAGATGTACACTGACTTTCAGCTGAGAAAACAGCTCTTTAATTGGCATAATAACTTTCCCCTAAATGCGCAAGTGCTGGCGTGCAGAAAAGATAACGCAGAAGACAGATCATTACCCAGTGTTACCCATGCCCGCTCCCGTAAACCCCGTTATCGCCAAAATATTTCTGTCTGGAGAAGGTCCCTCAAGGCCTAATAGAACCTGAGAAGAGGCAGGAGGTTTGAGGGAGACTCCAGACTCTTAATTTGCACCCTTTCTGGTAATGAGACCTCACCACAGCCAACGCAGCCATCGGAACACAAACAAGCCGAACTAGCCCCAAACTGGCATGATTACGAGCATTTTCGAGAGGCTTCTGTGAGTACACGTCCCAGGAGGCCCGGATCAGATCTCAGCCGAAGGGCTGCCTTATTTTTTTTTTTTTTTGAGGGGGAATTAATATTCTCCTCACTAAATGCACACTTAAAGATTCGACAATACGCCAGCTTTTCTCTTTTGTTAAAACCTTGCAAAGAGTGGCTGAGTTGAAAGACAAAGTAAATCTTCCCATCTGAGGAGGTAAGCAGCGTGCTATTTCTTGTTTTTTTTTTTTTTTTTTTAATAGTGCAGCCTTGGCAAGCTGCTAGCTGTCTTACCACAGAGGGGAGACCCCGAGGGACCCCGGCCGGTTTCCAGCAAGCCTTTGCATGTGGTGTGTTTGTACCAGCTGAAGACAGCGCATGACTCTCTAAATAATTTACCAGTTGATTAATGGACTCACAGGGGTATAATTAGAAGAGAGAGAGACCGTGGGTACAGTAACCGGTACAGTGCTTGGGGGAGCAGGAGCCTTTATTTTTATAAAGAAACTTTCTAGGGTGCTGGGCGTTTGAAGCTAACTTGGGAAGAGCTCAGTGCCTCTTCTCTTTTGAAGTGGAAATAGGACAGTTTGAATCCGTCGAGTTTAATTTTTCACAAGCTTTAGGGGCCCTGCAGTGCAACTCCCTTTTTATTATTGAAAAAACTCTACATTTTTCTTTCATTTTTCTCCACACACACACACACACACAGACACACACGCAGCCCAAGCAGTAAGTAATAAACACATTAATTTACTCTTTTACTCAACGTGTATTTTATTCGCTGCACCTCCCCTGCCTGTGTCCCCACGGGTCCCCTCAGCACCCCCACCCAGAACCCCCCTGTTGGGCTGCCTGTAGGTTGATTAACGGACACCCCAGTAATTTATGCATTTTTAAAGGAACCCCTCACCTCCGTCTTGACAATGCTTTTGAAGTAGCTCCTTTTTTCAAGTCAAACTTTTGACTTTTCCGCTGGGACCGCTACAAAGATTTTCTTCTGGAAACTAGGTAGGCGCCTTCCTGCCGAGACGGCCCAGCAGAGCAGCGGGTCTCAAAGTGGGGGTGCGTTGTGAGGGGCAGAGGCGTGTAATGAGGACAGCTGTAGAAAAGGGGTCAGCACACTGTTTATCAACAGGGTTGTGCCCCTAGAGGGTCCAGCTCTTGAGTTTTTAAGAACTAGACTTTGGCTGCGAGAGTGGCACCGTCTGGCTGCATTATTAAGATGACGCCCTGCTGGGGCGTCAACCAAAGGTCTGTGGCCAAGAGGTTGCAAAGCTTTCTGTTTGGTGGCCAGAGCGGCGGGGAAACTGAGGCAGCGAGGGGCTCTCAGCTCACCCGTGTGTCCGGTCCGTGAAGTAGCCTCTCCCCCCGGAAGACGAGGGCCTGGCCACCGTGGCAGTGTCAGCAGAGGGGCCGTGCAGATGGTTTTCCTGGGCTGAGTGTCCGTCGGGGGCTTGCCGTGTGTCAGACACGGAGATCACAAAACCAGAGGGGAGCCCAGAGGGGCAGGGTGTCCTTCTCACTCCGACCAGGGCTTCTGGAAGCGTCTTCTCTCCACGGCAGCCCTGGTGGCTTCCAGCCCACTCAGCTGTGAAATCGCCTGTGACAGGCCAGGCCCCAAGGCCCCCGCCTTCTCCTCCAGACAGGAGTCTCCCGCTCACACCCCCTCCAGGCAGGTGTAGCTTGAAGCCCCTTCCCCTCCGAGCACCCTGGAGGGGAGCTGACACTGGCTGTCCTCTCGGGCTGTGAGCAGGGCCTGAGGGGTGTCAGGGAGGCTGCCCTCAGTGACCTACTGCAGGCCCCTACACCTCGGACAGTCGCCACGTCCCTGAAACAGACTTCCCATGGGGGACTTGGCACAGCTGTGATCGCCGGGGAGGGGGGCACAGGGTCCTTGCCCTCCAGCTCTGCCCTGTTGTTCCCTGCATTGAGCTGAGCAAGAAGGGGGCTCAGGGTAGAGAGAGGTAGGTGGGTGCGATGGGGCAGAGGGACACAGAGGCGAGAGGTGAGGGAAGCATGTAGAGTATACACCCATTCCAGTATTCTTGCCTGGGTTTCCGTGGACAGAAGAGCCGGGTGGGCTACTACAGTCCATGGGGTCACAAGGAGTCAAGCATGACTTAGCTACCGAGCGTGCATGCACACAGACCGCTCCCTTCCCCTGCCCTTCCCCGGGGCATCCAGACCTCGATTTCTCCCATCTGTGACCCTGGCCACTAGAGCCCTCCTCCACTTGGGCACGGTCGGGTTACAGGGAGGTAAGATAGACTTCCTCTGGGACCCCTCCCAGCACCTCCCACTGTGTGTTTCCACTTGGGCTCTGTCTGGTCCCCAGTCCCCATCGCCAGTGTGGCTCATAGTAGGAGCCCAGCGAATGTCCGTGAACGAACCCATGAATGAATGGGCAGATGAGGGCACAGCCGGTGTCCCGGGACAGCATGGCGTAGCAGTGCCAGGCAGGCCCGCCCTGTGGCCGCGGGGGCCCAGACGCTTTGCCCCGCTGCGTGCATTTCTACATTGGTGAGATACCATTTGTCTCAAGGAACAAAGGGAAAACAGGTGCCGGCAGGTGGCAGGCGGCCTGAGGGGTTTCCAGAGAGGTGGCCTGAAATGTTCACTCCCGGAGAGTGGAGGGTTAAGCTGCAGGTTTGGGCTGTGGACTCACCACTCTATTCCGGTTCAGGTTCTGCCACTGGGTGACCTTGGGGTGACCTCGGGCAAGTCACCCAGCCCCTCAGGACTGTGGTTTCCTCATCTACAGCATGAACTTTCCACAGCACCATAGTCATGGTTTGTTAGGTGTCCACATGAAAATGTGTCTGTGAAACATTTTGCACCACGCATGGCACAAAATCGGGGCTTGCCTGGTGGCTCAGATGGTAAAGAAAGCACCTGCAATGCAGGAAACCTGGGTTCGATCCCTGGGTCAGGAAGATCCCCTGGAGGAGGAAATGGCAACCCACTCCAGTATTCTTGCCTGGAGAATTCCATGGACAGAGGAGCCTGGTGGGCTACAAAGGGTCACAAAGAGTCGGATATAGGGGTGCGACTGTTACTTTCACACTTGATGGCACACAACAGGCCACTTATCAGATACTTAAAATTATTATCATTAATGGTTATAGTAGTTGTCATTCTCATAATGATAGTAGAAGTCATGGTAGTAGTAGCAGGGTCGTGTATGTTTACATGAACCTTACAAATACGTGTATTTAACATCATGTGTATGTTACACAAGGTCGTATACACAAACATACATGTATGTTTCATAGGTGGACTTTGATGCCTTATTCTCTTCCTGTGACTGATGCCAGCTTTGGGCGCCTGGTCCCCGTGGTCACCAGGAACTGGCGACAGCCTGGTCCACTCCCCTCTGGGGCCCCACTATCTATTGCAGCTGCCCTACAACGTGATGGCATAGAAGGATGGCTGTTTCGTTCTGCTCCTGATGTCCTGGGTCAGGATTTCAGGCAGGGCAGGGCAGGAGGGCTCAACACCAATGTCTGACTTGGGCCTTACTTGGCACAGCTCTAACGACTGGAGGTAACTGGGCTGGACCATCCTTCCAGGGCCCTACGCGTGGTTCTTGGTCCTGGTGTGGACCTGGTTCCTTGCCTCTTCTCCCCGTTGCATCTGCTAGGGCAGGACCCTTCATCCCCACGCCTGGTGCCTGCAGTGAGGTGCTCAGGCCTCCCCCTACGTGCAGTGTCACCACGTGGCAGCTTGGGCTTCCTTGCGTTGGTCAGCCCCTTTGTGTGATCCTGGCTTCCCCCACAGCAACATCCCAAGGAGACCAAGAACAGCAGTCGAGGATGGGGTGGAGGGTGGAGGATGGGGTAAGCGCTAAGGCTTCTTCTGACCCACCTCCAAAGTCCCAGAATGAGCTTCCAGCTGATTCTGTCCATTAACTGAGTCAAGATTGGCCCAGATTCAAGGGTTGGGGGGCTCAAGCCCACCTCTCAGCTGTAGGAAAGTGAACGTCTCTCAGTCGTGTCTGACTCTTTGCAACCCCGTGGACTAGAGCCCACCAGGCTCCTCTGTCCATGGGATGCTCTAGGCAAGAATACTGGAGTGGGTAGCTGTTTCCCTTCTCCAGGGGATCTTCCTGACCCAGGGATTGAACCCAGGTCTCCTACACTGCAGGCAGATTCTTTACCGTCTGAGCCACCAGGGGAGCCTGGGGGTAGGGAGGCCACCTCTAATCTGCCACCGTAAGGAAGGCCTGTGTTCTGGTTCTGTTTGGGAGTGGCTGCATCCGGTGACAGAGTGAGGCTGAACACAGATGGCCTCATGGGTCCTCAGAGCTGGGGGTGGCCTGTCTGCAGACATGCCACCTAGTGGCTTGCTGGGAGCTCAGAGAGCTGAGTCCAGTTCTCTTTTTAAGAGGAAGAAACCCCAGCTGAGAGGTAAAGTGACCTGTCCGGGGCATGCCGCAAAGAAATGCAGAGAGGAGGGCAGAATTCACTCTGCTTCTTCCCCTGTAAAGGGGGCAGAGAGCAGAGATAGGGCAGGCGGCCCCACAGCCCAGTGGCCTGGGTTTAATTCTGGGTTCCCTGACCCATTTGTGTGTGGCCTGGGCAGGTTACTCTCCATGCCTCCATTTCCTCATCTGTAAAATGGGTTTGTTATGAAGATTGCAGAAATCAATACTTGTATTAGAAAAAAAACCCAAGCTCACAGCAGAGCCGAGTCTATAGCGCGCGTGCTTGTCAAATCAATGTGTCAATGCGTCTTTTCCACCCAGAACACCGGTCTCATGGTTGTTTCCTGGTTTCCCAGGAGTTGCTGACTTTCTCCTCACAGATCAAGTGAGAACCGGCCTTCCCGCTGCCCCTGAGATGTGGGGCATATAACTGGTTCTGAGCCCTGACTGCATTAAGATGGAAGGAAAATCATGTTCTGAAAACCCTTTGATCCATAGCGTGCAGTTAGTGTTAACACTGCACTTTCCAACAGTCCAGTCCATATCTGGATTTCTGGCCTGTCTCATCTTGCACTGAAAGGTGTAAAAGTGGGCATTAAGATAGGAATGACTAATGATCAGATTGTCAGACACAGTGTGTCTCAGTGAGCATTTTTATTAAAAGTCTTCTTAATTTGCTAAGTGAAGCCCCATTCATTTAGAGAATGGCTGTTTTTCTAATTATTTATTTTCGGCTGCCCTGGGTTTTGGTTCGCGTGCAGGCTTTTATCCCGTTGTGAGTGTCGTTGCAGAGCACGGGCTCTAGGGCATGCCGTTGCGGCCCATGGAAGAATGCCTGCTTTTACCTGGTCTTTTTCTTTTTTCTCATCTAGAACCTCATTAGTGAGATAAGCTCAGGGCCCACAGTTGGAGTTGCCCCTCCGCTGCAGAGGGTTCAGCGGTGCTGGCATCTCACGTCTTATCTTTGCTCTGGGCTCAGTAGACGTGGCAGAGAGGGGGCAGTGATAGGAAGTGATCGAAACGAGCAGCTGCTCACCAAGGGCCGGGCAGCCTCCCAACCGGCAGGGGCGCCAGCCTGACGGGCTTTTCTGGACTTGGGAAAAAAAAGCCGGTGTTAAAACAATTGTTGGCAACCATGGGAAGAAGACTTCCGGTTGAAATCCGTTTGCTAGTTCTGGGAGGAAATAGAGCTTGTACATTCTTTCTGTAAGGCCTTTTTATTTTGTACTGCGGTGTAGCCGATTAACAAGGTTGTGTCAGTGTCACGTGAACGGCGAAGGGACTCAGCCGTCCATACACATGATGCGTTCTCCCCCAGATCCCCCTCCCATCCAGGCTGCCACATAACGTTAAGTAGAGTTCCCTGCGCTACAGAGTACGTCCTTGTTGGTTATCCATTCTATTTATTTATTTATTTATTATTATTTATTTATTGGCTACTCCATGCAACATGTGGGATCTTAGTTTCCTGACCAGGGATCAATCCTGCGCCCCTGGCATTGGAAGCACGGAGTCTTAATCACTGGACCACCAGGAAAGTCCCTGGTTATCCATTTTAAATATAGCAGTGTGTATGTGTCCATCCCAAACTCTCTAACTACCCCTTCCCCCAGCTTTCCGCCTGACAACCACAAGTTCATTCTCCAAGAGTGAGTCTTTTTTAAGTTCATTTGTATCATTTCTTTTTAGATTCCACATTTAAGGAATATCATACGACATTTCTCCTTCTCTGTCAGACTTACTTCACGCTTTATGATAATCTCTAAGTCCATCCATTGCTGCAAAATGGCATTATCTCATTCTTCTTGATGGCTGAGTAACATTCCATCGTGTATATGCACCACATCTTTATCCGTTCCTCTGTCGATGGACATTTAGGTTGCTTCCACGTCTTGGCTGTTGTGAACAGTGCTGCAACAAACATTGGGGCGCGTGTATCCTTTCGGATCATGTTTTTCTCTGGATATAAGCCCGGGAATGAGGCTGCAGGGTCATCTAGTAGCTCTGCTTTTAGTTTCTAAAGGAAGCTCCATACTGTTCTTCATAGTGGCTGTACCAGTTTACATTCCCACCAAGAATGCAGAGGGTTCCCTTCTCTGTACACCCTCTCCATCATTTATCGTTTGTGGAAAAACTTGTAAGTTATTTTTTTTAATCGTTATCTCCTGGCACCATTGTCTGACAGGCAGATTTAAATATTGTTGTTGAGTACTCGAGATGTTAGGAAATAGATTTTTGGAACCTAAAGAAGCCTTAGAAGACATCTGTTCCCTCTTGTGCCTGGGAAACACTGCTGGCCAAAAGAGGCGCTTGTCAGGGCAAGTGACTTGAGTTTACAAAGGAAATAAGTTCTCCAAGAGGACTTGCTCCCCACCCCTGAAGAATTGTGGAGCGCGACCAAGTGGAATAACCCACTTTCTCCTCCTCGCGTCCTGAACTGGTTTTAGAAATGTTGCCTTTATCCTTCTAAGTGCTCACTTGGGGCGCAGGATCCATGGTTGACCAGCAGGTGGCAGTAAATAATAAACAAAGAGCATCACTGAAGGCCCCCCGCCCCCCGCCCCAGGCCCCGAGGCCCTGCACACACTCCTGATTTCCGGCTGCGGCCGCGGGGAGGGCTTGCAGGCCTCGGCTGCCAGGAATCCGCATCATCCCAAGGGTGCTGGGCTCCCAGAAATGGTGGCGTTTAGCTTTCACTAAACTATAGTGCTCAGTAAGTCGGGGCCAGGAAGAGCCCAATCCACAGCCTGAGCCAAGGCCCCAGCAATCTGGAGAAGAGACAGACGTGTAGGGGGAGCAGGGCCCCATTTCCTTCAAGCATCAGTATGCATGAGATGGAAATAGAGAACGAAAACAAAAGCGGTGCTGCTTTCTCCTCCGCAGCAGCCGGGCTTCCTTTCCAAGATGCTCCCCCTTGGCCGGGTCAGGAGGGGGCGGGGCCTGGGAGCTGTGTTGGGGTGTGGGGAGGAGAAGAGAGTGCTGAGCCCCCCATGAACCCCGGCGGGTGGCGAGTGTCCCCTTTACTTGATTTTCAGTGGGGCCTTGGAGGAGGACAGGCGCTGCAGGCTCTGTGGGGTAGGGCGGGTGTCTGTGTGTGCTGTGCTGTGTGCACAGGAGCGTGGGGGGTAGTGAGTGATGCGCATGTGGGTGTGTCCTGTGTAGGGTGTAGGTAGGTGTGTAGCTGGTGTGTCATGTGTGTGTCCTGCAGGGATGCATGCAGGTGTTACAGGTGATGGCCTGGGTGTGCGTATGTAGTGTGTCGGGAGCGTGTAGGGTGTGTGTGTGGGGTCCTCGGCCTTTTCTGATCTGCCCGGGGGTGGCAGGAGGGTTAAATGGCGAATCCTGGGCACGCCAGTCAACCTTGGGAATTCTTTACCTTGAAGCACCGGCTAAGGGAGCTGTTTCCTTTCCTCCACTTTCCATCCCAGCCTTTGGGGGCCAGCACCAGCGGCCTGATGCCCTGGGGTCCCTGCCTCCCCAAGCCGAGCCCTGGTCAGGGATGCTCACATGGATGCCGAGGCTTGGACCACAGGCGGCAGCGAGGTGCGGAGTGCAGCAGGAAGGGCCCAGGGAAGGGTCCCAGCGAGTCCCCTCTGCCCTCGGCTCTGGCTTCCCCTGGACCTCCATGAGCTGGCCTGGGAGGTCTCTCGGGGCCCTCCGTAGTGAACGCCCCAGCTCTCTGAGCTGGACTGCGCTGAGGATGCAGATTTGCCGCCCAGGAAGAATGTCCCTTCCAGTCACCTCACGGTGGCCTGACTCACAGGGCTCTTCCTTCTACATGAGCCGGGGGACTGATACGTGGGAGGGAGCTTGAACACGCCTCCCCTCCAAGACCAGGGTGGGCCAGGTGTCCTAGGTGGGGTCGGCGGGGGGCCTGGTGGGTCCCCACGGAGCCTAAAAGTCTTTCACTTGTGACCGTGGCTCCCCGTCCACCCTTGTGCCAAGCACGCCCGGCCGGCAGGGAACAAACGGATTAAGATTTTAATAACCTCGAGGTCAATGTGAGGACAGCTAGCTCTCGTGGAAGATTTTCAGAAAAAGAAAAAAATAACACCCGAAGCATGTGATGTGTCCTTTATGAAATAATGGGATATTCGTATCTCGCACTTTGCTAAATTTAGGGTTGACAGGACATTCAGGAGAGGTAGCCCTTGGCCGTAGCTTATACGCAGGGTAAGATGTTAGCTGTCAAGCCCAGAAATCAAGCCTGAGGCACATGACTCAATGGAGAGAGACTCGAGGCTGCTCTGGAAATCTCTCTCTGAGAGGAGGATGAAGGGCAGTGGACAGCATTATCAAGGAGAATTTCAACTTCCGGCAGAACACCACAGGCAAGCTGTTCTGCGTTTTTGCTGAACTGGCCAGTCAGACCGTGCAGGGCCGGAAAAGTGAGTTGATGGCCTCCAGTGAGGCAGGGGGAAGGCAGCAGCCAGACAAAGGCACAGAGCAGAAAACCTGATGTGGGAGATAACAGGGGTGGGCCTGGGAGATGCTCCAAAGGCAGGTCTTCCTGCTGCACCCGTCCTCCCTGGTCCTGAGCCGCCATCACTGGGAGGGCCTCTCATGGGCAAGGACACGTCTAGGGGGTCTGTCATTTGTTTTAGTGGCCAGCAGTGTTTCCCAGCCTCCAACGGGGGAGCACAACCGATCCCTGGGAGGAGGCCCTTGGTGATGCCCAGAGCTGTCCGTGCTGCGAGGGGACCAGCAAACCTCTGTGGCCTTGCAGCCTCCGTCTCCCAGGTCCCAGGAGCCCCGGTTACTGGTGTTCAACCTTGACCGAGACACGTGGAGGGCAGTGGCCTGTTGTGCGCTCTAAGCACCTTCCCCAGGATTGCCCAGGGATGGCAGGTCTGGGTGGGTACCATGATGCCAGGCTCCTGGGCCCAGAGTCCAGCAGGCAAAGGCTCCATCTAGCCCTTGGGTCCCCCCAAAGTGAGAACCGCTTCTGGGGCGTGAGGACAGCCTTCCAGGGAGATTCATCCTTTAAGCCACTGCGACAGTGTCTCACTGTGGTCGTTTCAACCTCTTTTAGGCCTTTAAATCGTTTCCTTTAGACAAAAACCCCACTTTGTCAGTGGAAGTCATTAAACATGTTTGGAAAGCAGAGTAGAATAAGGAGCCCAAGGGGACCCATCGCCAGTGCAGGGAACCTGCATGTTCTAGATGAACAGTGCAATGGATCTTGCACCTGCAAGATCCCCTCCCCACGTAAGATTATTTTGAAACTAATTCCCACTGTCAAGACGTATTCCCTTGACTACCTGTTTAGTTCACACGTACATTGTGGAGTGGATGAAAGGGAGCCCTGGGAGAACCCACTGCCACGGGACCTGACTCAGTGCTTGGAAGAACAGGCCTGGTTTCAGGAGATGGTGCTATGCTGTCATTCATTCATTCGTTCATTCGAAGAGTGTTTATTAAGCACCTGCCGAGTGCCTGGCATGTGTACCAGGTAGCAATGAGCCTGACTTGATGGGGGACACTGCTTTCTCCAGTGGGGGACGAGGGTGTAGGCATTAAACAAATACTCCACTGATGATTATTGATCCACACTTGTGGGAAGCCCCTCTGAGGAGAAGCGCTCATTTGAGAGCCTGCAGAGAGGGGCTTGTTTTGGTATTGGCTGGAAGCTGGAGTCTGTGTGAGTGGCCATCTTCTTCCCCATCCTCGGGGGCGATGAGACCTTGCCCTCCTCCAAAGCCCTCACTGTCACACCTCCCGGGCCCTTAGGCTCTCTGCTGGGATGTGTCGGCTTGCGTTATCGTCCCTCTCGACTCCAGGACCCTGAGCCCCCGAGGGACCGGCCATCACTCGTGGGTCATCAGCGTGGCCCCACCTCTCTCCCCTGTGTGTGTGTACACGTGTGTACATGTGTGTGTGTATGTCAGTATATGCTTCAATGGCTTCCCTGGTAGCTCAGTTGGTAAAGAATCTGCCTGCAGTGCAGGAGACCTGGGTTCAATCCCTGGGTCTGGAAGATCACCTGGCGAAGGAAATGGCAAACCACTCCAGTATTCCTTGCCAGGGACAGAGAAGCCTGGCGGGCTACAGTCCATGGGGTTGCAAGAGTCAGACTTAGCAACTAAACCACCAGATCATATTATCCACGTTGTTTACTTGCTTTTTTCCCCCATTTGATACTCTGTCAGAGGCCTCTTTCCAAGTCAGCATAGATGATTTTTTTAAAGGTTCCCTAATAGCACACTGCATATATGTCTCGTCCTTTATGTAAGCTGTCCTCTACTGATAGACATTTGAAATCGTTTCCATCATCCCTCTGATAAACAGCACTGAAATGGACATCTCCATGTGTACATCTTTTGTCCTCTCTGCTGCTGTATCTTAGATGTAAATTCTTTGCAACATGATTGCTGGGCCATGAGGCATGTACATTTTACCTTTTGATGCCAGTTGGGAAATTCCCTCTAGAAATCTTTGCCAACTTAACAAGGGAAAAAAACAAAAAACAACCACAAACCAAGAAGTCTCTTTGTGTTTCTGTCTGGTCAGACTTCTTGACCTTGCATCAGATATCTCCTCTGTGCAACTGGCTTGCACAGGTCACTTAACTCACAACCTTTTGGGGCCTTGGTTTCTCAGCTTTGAGATGAGGGTGGGCAATGGAACGACCTTCCAGGCCTCTCCCTCTCTGAGCCTCTGAGCGGTCTCTGTTGCCCTCAGAAGCTCAGTGCTCAGCCATCCACCCCTAACTGCAGCTTGGTCTCCAACAGCACTGATTAGTGAAGAAAATTACTGGCCCAATGCAATCCTCACTCTCATCAACAGAGGCCTTTACGGGGCCCAGGGCATCACTGTTCAGCAAACTAATTGCCCAGTGGACCCTCCCCCAAGGACAAGCCTGTCTCAGGCCCACAACCCTCTCCTGAAGCCAGATTCAAGCTCAGATGGTCATGTTTGTAATTTGAGGGTCCCTGTGCTTACCAATGGCTTCATCACAGCCACCTGATGGGACTCTGGGTAAACTTTCAGAAGGAATTAGATTTATACCCGCACCTCCCTTCAGAAGACCTCGATGGGTCTGGCAGGCCCCATGAGTTGTCGCCAAGCCCCATAACAGCCCGTGAGGCAAGTGACATGGAGGAGGACTCTGACAGTCAGAGAAGTCCCACAGCTGGACCCCAGGGCTCTCCGCTCACATTTGCTCCAAGAAAAGGAGCCCAGGGGAGCCAAGAACTGAGTTTTCTGGGTTTTATTCTAAGGAACTCTCATAAAGGCAGCAATACTTACTAATCTTTCTGCCCTCGCGTCCCACCTTAGGGCTCAGCCCACTTAGCTTCCCTGCCTGTAGGTGAAGATCCTGCCCCTTTAGTCTCAGGGCTGATGGGGGCGGGTCTGGAGAGGGATGCAGGGAGCTCCTTGTACCTCGGCCGGCCTCTCTGATGGGGTGTTGCTGGAAGCGTCCCTCAGCCGCTCTGGGTGCCCGAGGACTTGAGGGTACTGTGCTTGTGGGGTCAGCAAAAGATGGTTTCATTTCCTTTTATGTATTTATTTATTATTTATTTTGGCCACGCCGTGCAATTTGCAGGAACTTGGTTCCCTGACCAGGGATTGAACCTGGGCCACTGCAATGAAAACGCCGAGTCCTAACCACTGGACCACCAAGGGATTCCTTTTTTTGATTTGGTTTCCTTTTAGAAATTTAAAACACTGGAGCTGTTCACAGCTGCTTTGCACTCGGGGGTCCTCAGCCTGAGCTCTTTGCGGACTTTGTTGTTGTCGTCGTTCAGTTGCTAAGTCACGTCTGACTCTGCAATCCCGTGGACTGCAGCACGCCAGGCTTCCCTGTCCTTCACCACCTCCCAGAGTTTGCTCAGACTCTCGTCCATTGAGTTGGATCGTTGCCATCTGATCATCTCATCCCCTGTCACCCCCTTCTCCTCCTGCCCTCAGTCTTTCCCAGCATCAGGGTCTTTTCCAATGAGTCAGCTCTCACAGCATGTAGCCAAAGTATTGGAGCTTCAGCTTCAGTATCAGTCCTTCTAGTGAATATTCAGGGTTGATTTCCTTTAGGATTGACTGGTTTGATCACCTTGCTGTCCAAAGGACTCTCAAGAGTTGTCTCCAGCACCACAGTTTGACAGCATCAATTCTTGGGTGCTCAGCAGACTTCACAGGAGGTAAAGTGCCATCTCCTAGCCACACCCTTAGAGCCTGGACCCCAGCTGGGGACTCCACTGGCTGATCCCACGGAATGGGCCGTCCTTGTGCAAAAGTGGTGAAGCGCACATTCCTGGGCGTTCTAGCTCAGGATCCTGAGATCAGCTCTTGTGTGTTCTTTCAATAAATGTGCATTGAAGGCCTGTGCCCAACCCTTCCCCAGATGGCCTGGGGGCGGGCAGATCTACTTCCTTCCGGAAGACCTGGCAGGACCTCCGCACCCCCACTTCCCAGAGACCCTCCGCTCCAGCCACACTGGCCCTTTGTCCATCCCTTGAACGTACCAAGGTTGTTCCAGCCTCAGGGACTTTGCCCTTGCCGTCAGCTCCACCCTGAACATCCTCGCCAGATCTCCGTGAGGTTGAACTCACAGTCCAGATCTCGGCCAGTTGTGACCTCAGAGACCATCCTGGATCCAGTCAAACCAGCAGCAACCCACCACTTGGTTTGCTTTCTTCCTAGTATTTATGACTTTCTGAAATGGTTATTTATTTATCTGTGCATCGTCTGTCTCGCTGGCTGGAATGTAGACTCCAGGAGGGCAGGGCCCTTGGCTTCTTGTTTGCTGTGGGTGGCAGCATCAGACCCCAAGCCTGGTCATAGCTTGGATGCTATATAACGCCCCACCGGACAGACACTGGGAAAGGCTTATTTCTGGATGGGTTTCAATTTCCGTGAGAATCTCCATAAATATTTAGGGATAGGCCTGGATTGGAAGGCTGTATAGAGATTCGTGACCTTCATTGTCTTTAACCTGTATTTATTTCTCCTGACAGATAACATGAGGTTTCTGAATCAGAGAAAAGGTCCATTACTTATTCACACAGTGGTCTTAGCAGTGGCTCCCTGCACCCCAACTTGTCACAGGGGTCACTGCTGGGAGCCAGTGTGCACTGCATGTGTAGGGAGTGGAGCGCGGAGCTGGGGAAGGGGACCCCTGAAGCCGTGACAGCTGCCCCTCTGCCCTCCCCGCCCCTGCCCTGAATACAAACAGCTCCTGGGGGGTGAGGGGGCAGTCAGCAGGTTTCCTACCCCTGGGATAAGAACAGAGGACTTGGGACAGGGGTCCCTAAATCTCTCCATCTTTAACTGCCCAGGCTTCCTTGAAATCAGCCATCCTGTATCCCAGGGGCAAGTTTAGAACACCTTGACCCTGGGGAAAACACACGAGGGTTCATGGAACGTTGTTTCCTGACCTACATTTCCCGAACCGAAGAGCACAAGCTGCCAGCTCTGAGGGCCTTGCACATGCCTGGGACGATGTGTCGTGTTGATCTCCTGGAGATGGAGCCCGGCATCCTCTTGGCAGATGAGGAAACCGGGACTGGGAGAGCTCCCCCAGTGGAGGTCGGCTGGCACCCAAGGGCAGGGCTGAGACCAGACCCCAGATTTGTGGGTGCCCCCAACCCAGCTCCCACTCTTCTTCTGAGCTCCCCAGAGTCCAGTCGAGTTGCTTTTTAACATTTTTGATGCAGTGAAGCTTTGCAAACGGAGGGCTCTGGTCTATTTCTTCCACCATGTCCTGTGTGCCAGGCACTGTGTTAATTATGGAAAAGCAAGGTGGGCGTGGTCCTTTGTCCTCGTTCAGGGGCGAGGCGGGGAGGGCAGAGGGGAAGCTGTCACAGCTTCGGGGGCCCCACCCCCCAACTCCGCAGCACTGCACAAAGCATTAGCTGGAGCATTAAGGACAGGGCCGCAAGTGGAGGTGAAGAAGCACAGCTGTTAACCCAGCTGTGGACCGTCCTGGGAGCGGACACTCCTCGGGGGTCTGGCCCCAGGCAGGGCGTGGGGGAAGGAGGCTTGGCTGGAGGGACTGGCACTTTCAAGGGGAGGTGGAGAGCTGGGGGTAGATTTCACCCGGGGGAGGCAGGCCCTGTCGACCATAGCGTAGAGCACTGGGCAGCCCCGGCAGGTTTCAGCAGGGAAGGGATGGGATTAACTGCGTCAGCTCCGCACTGACCTGTCTCAGGAAGATCGTCTCATTAGAGCCAAAGCCCTTCCCTGCTCCTTGCTTGGAGCTGGGGAAGGAAGGCTGAAAGATGTGAAAACAAAATCAGGGAAATCCTGATTGGAGGAGGGTTAGATGGAGGTTTATGGTTCTTGGGCAGCAGGGTAGTCACTTAGTGTGTCCTGGCCACGGAGAAGAGCGGCTGGTAGTGATTTTTTCTGGATCTCTCACCTGGCTGTCAGCCTAGGGGGCCTTTGGGAAGGTTCCAGTCGTGTGTATTAGGGCCACTGGGCTGACCCCCGGATGGCCCGTCGGAGGACAACCGAGCATCTCCAGAGAAGCCGCCGACCGCCCTGTCACTGCCGCTCGGAAAAGCTGCTCGTCATCAGGCCCACATTTATAGCAAACAACGGTAATATTTACCAAGTGTCTCTGGAAGAATGAGTGCAAAGCGCAGGAAATGCAGTGCAAATTGCTAGGACGCAGTACATTAGCAACACAGGCCATTTAATGAGTCTGGGAAGAAAGGTGTAAATTTCAGGAAAACGTCAATCACAGCAATGTACACAGGAGGCTTCTCAACACCTCCTTCTCCGCAAGACTGGGTCTCAGTCACCGGTTACAACTGACGCGTGATTCTTGAGAGAGATTGGATTCTCAACAGCAAGGAGGGGAGAACCAGGGGGAAGGGGAGAAGAAAGGGGTGGGTTGCACGTGCACCGTAAATCAGCAGAGAGCCTCGGGGGCACCACTGCCGCTCCACTGGAGGAAAACGAAACCTCCCACCGGGGCTTCTGTGAAGTCTTTTGCAGCAAAAGCTGGATCCTGGGGGGGCAGGGCGGGGAGAAGGGTGCCCACACATCACTGGGGAGCTGGGAGCTGTCCTGGCTGCCGATGGGCATCTATCCCATCAAAGTCAAGGAAAGCTCAATGTCAAGGTCAGCCAGCGCATTCCCTCCCTGCACAGACACGTCCTCCTCATTGGCGGCACTGCGGAGCGCCCCGAGAAACAGGCACCCACTCCCTCGGCCACCTAAACCCGCCTCTTCACCAGTTCAAAGCCCGGTCAGATGAAGTTAGGAAGCCGGTGGGCAACGGCCTCGGAGGTGCCCTCGCCTTCCTGCTGGGTCCGAAGAGTGAGCAGCTGTCCTCCTTTCTCCGCAGTCCCCGACAACATCATCATGAAGGTGCTGAGGCAGCGCCTGGACCAGCAGGACTGCGTGGAGAGAGGGTGGGTGCTGCATGGCTTCCCGCGAGACCTGGACCAGGCGCAGGCGATGGACAGCTTGGGCTACAAGCCCAACAGGTGAGTGGTCCGCTTCCCGCGGACTCCTGGGAAGGTCTCTGCCGCCTCTCCAGGTCCCTCTGACAATGGGCAGTTTGCCTGGACCCTGCCCATGGTCCCAAGAGGGTGTGTGTCCCAGCCACCCCCATCCCACCCCCTGTCCTGTTTACTCTGAGAGCCAGGAGTCCAGCTTGGGTTCACATCCCAGCTCTGCCACTCACCTTACTGGGCTGAACGTCCATCTCTGAGTGATGACAGGTGTCAACCAGTCTCGCCTGCCTCGTGGGATTGTGGTGCAAAGCACCTGTTTCCACAATTTCCCTTTTTCATTTGGATCTTTGATGTGTCTGATATTCACTTATTTAAAATTTTTAAAAAATCGTTTATTTTTGGCTGGTACTGTTGCTGCACGCAGACTTTCTCTGGTTGCAGCAAGCAGGGGCTGCTCTCTTGTTGGGGAGCACAGGTACTTGAGCACTCGGGCTAGTAGTTGCATCTTGGGCTCGTTGCCCTGAGGCAGGTGGAATCTTCCTGGACCAGGGATGGAACCTCTGCATTGGCAGGCGGATTCTTAACCACTGGACCGCTGGGGAAGTCCCTGATGTTTATTTTGATGTAGGTTTGCTATACCAGCCTCCTTTTCCCCAAACTGTTGGCCATTTCTTTCAAAACGATGTCAAATATTGTTGAATATTCTGTCCTTCCTCCACTGTCTTGAACTTGAGAGCACCCCACAACTGTAGATGTTGTGGAAGTAAACAAAGACCCCCCACATGAAGAAAACAAAGCAGAGTTTGCTGTTTATACGAAAAGAGTCGGCCACCTGGTGGCTCGGGGTATGTATTTATATGTGGTCTGACCATTGTCTGCTTGTAGATACCGTCTCTCAATATACTTGTCTATACTTCGAAACTTTCTGTTGTTCCCCACAAGTCTACCTCTGCAGCAAAAAGGCATGGCAGCCCACTCCAGTGTTCTTGACTGGAGAATACCATGGACAGAGGAGCATGGTGGGCTACAGTCCAGAGGGTCGCAGAGTCAGACACGACTGAAGCGGCTTAGCATGGCATGGAACCACACCATTTAACTACTTTAGCTTTATCGTATATTTCAAAATAGCCAATGCAGGACAAGGCCGTCTCATTACTCTTTTTTTAAAGACTATTTTCTTTATTTCTTTGGCTCTACCAAGTCTTAGTTGCAGCACGTGGAACCTTGAGCGTGTGGGATATAGTTCTCTGACCAGGGATCAAACCAGGCATAGGGAGTCTTAACCACGGGACCACAAGGGAAGGCCCTCATTACTCTTCTTTGGTGTCTGTCTCACGTATTTAGTGTTCCAAATGAGCACTGCTGTTGACATTTTACCTGGAGTCGCGTTGAGCTTGTGGCCTGGTCTGTTGCAGTCTGTGGCCCTGTTCTCCCCTCGTCCTTTTGTGAAACAATCAACATTTTACTGGGGCCCATGCTTTTCACTTTAAGTGTATTTCTAGGTATTGTATTACCTGTTTTTCTTCTTGTTGATATTGTGATAATAAGATATTTGCATCCTTTTTATTTTCTAACTGGATTTCTCAGGATTCTGAGAATGGTACTGATTTTTCTTCCTTATTTTTATGTCCCAGCTTGTTTCCTGGAACCCTCTGACTGCTTCTGGTAGGTCTTCAGTTGATTCTCTTGGGCTTTTCAGGGGGATCATCATGTCATCACAAATATTTTATCTTTTCGTCCTTTTCCCTTCCAGTATTTATATTTTTTCATTTTGCTCTTTTGCCTAACTGCATTGAATAGTACTTTCAGAACTGGCTCATGATAGACAAGTGTTTGTTTTTGCCCCCTGACCTGAAGGATTATCCTGTATGCTACCACGAAGGCACTACTATCATTCGTGGTATATAGAGTTTTTATAAAGTTACAGAGGTGTAGTTCTGGGGCTTCCCTGGTGGTCCAGTGGTTGAGAATCATCACTTCCATTGCAGTGGGCATGGGTTTGATCCCTGGTCGGGGAACTAAGATCCCACATGCCTCCCACGGTTCAGCAAAAATAAATACAGAATAAATAATTTTTTAAAAGTATAGTGTTTAGAGTTTAAAATGTCTGAAGTTGATGTTAAATTTCATTCTAAGGCTTTTTTGGTATCTTCTAAGACATATGTTTTTTCCTTCTCTTTCTGACATATGAATGTAATAAATCATTTTAGCAGGTTTTCTGACTGTAAGTCAGCCTTTCTTCCCTACAGTGACTGTCACTTGCTCCTGGTCTGTTATTCTTTCAATATACGGCCTGTGGCAGACACAGTTTTGATTCTCCGTGACCTACGGAGCCTCCCCACCCTGTCTTGCCTGTGAATGTTAGGTTACATGGCAGGAGGAACTTTGCCGCTGTAATTAAGGTAGCTGAGCAGTTCTTTAAAGTAGGTAGGTCATCCTAGTGACCTTGATTGTGCTGCAGTTGGACCTATACCAGACTTCTGACCTACAGAACTGTGGGATGATAAATTTGAACTTTTTCAAGAAACTGCATCTGTGGTAATTAGTTATGGCAGCAGTGGGGAACTAATATACTATTGTACGGTATGGCTACATTTGTATTTAGATTTTTCCTGCATTAATAAGCGTATGTGATATGGGTCTGAATGTTTTCCATGTGCTTTGTCCTCTGTCAGGCTTATAGGATCAATGATGTGGTCATAGGTTTTTGTTCTCTGCCTAGGGCTGGAATAGTTTTTAAAACTCCAGCAGTAACTGTTCCTTGGGACGGGCTTGTTAATAATTTGCTTGTGTGTTTCCCGCAGCTTTTGCCGCGTGTGTTTTGGTGCTGTGTCATTTAGCTCATAGGTTTATGTCAGCCATGTGTTCATTGCACGGCACCCCGTTGATGAAAGTGACCGTCTGGGGCAGGACCATTGCTCGTCGCCTCCATCGTGGACTCGGTTCTCTCCTGGGCACCAAGACATCAGTGTTCACTGGAGCACACTGGTGTCTGACATAAAAGAGCCCGTTTTCCAGCCTCCTGTCCAGCTGTGTGGAACTGCAGGACTAAGTCCTGGTCAGTGAGATACAAGCGCACTTGTGTGTGTGATTCCCAGAAAACCTGCCCTCAGAGAGCAGACTCAGCTGGGAAGAGCTCTTTTTTTTCGTCCCTTTTATTTTGCCTTTCTTTCCTTCTTTTCCCCAGTGTTAATAATCACCTCGCTTTCTCGCTTGCCTAGTTTTCTTTGTTACCTCTTTGCTACTTATTTGTACACCTTATAGCAGCCCCTCAGAGCAGTACTCCACAAAGTCCATCATTTTGCGTGAACCCTGAGTTCCAGCCTTTTTCCTTGTCCATGCCCGTTCCTCTCTTGTTTGGACTGCCTTTCCTATAGGCTTACTGCAGGGCTTTCCCAGGACTTCTCCGCACTGCGATTAGAGGAATTCCCTTTGCCTTTCTTAGGAGCTGGTTTCTGTGTTTCCTGAGTCCTGCCTCTTCCTCTTTCTCACATACGCCCCTGTTTTAGTACAGTGTATCCTCCAGTTGCTTCTCAGGCTAAAAAGATGATCTAACATAGTAGGCTGTTACACCCTCGTCACATTTGCTGCAAACTGAAAAACTGCACAGTGAAACTTCAATTATCTCTTTGGTCTGGGTTTCATGTATTCCACTGGACCAAAAACTATAGTGTAAACCCATGTCCTTCAGTTCTGGGAAATTCTCGTGGATCATTTCATTGATTTTTCTCTATTTGTGTTTCTTTCTATTGTCTCTGGAACCTGCTGACTGGGTATTAGATCTCCTGGACTGGCCCTTGTAAAGTTTTTAGAATTACCTTTTCTCTCTTGTATTCTGTATCTTTTGGTTTGTGGGGGTGAGAGTGTTCTTGCATGGAGAATCTCTTGGACTGAGGAGCCCGGCAGCCTATGGTCCGTAGGGTCACAAAGAGTTGAACACGACTGAAGTCACAGCATGCACGCAGGTGGTTTACTTTTCTTGTTTGTTTTGTTCTGCTTTCTAGGAGATTTGCTCAACTTGCTCTTCTAACCCTTTTATTGAATTTCTAATTTCTGCTGCAGTGTTTACTTTTATCATATTCAGGAGGTTTTGTTTGGTTTTTTTTCCCTCTGAATATGACTTTTATAGTTTCTTGATTTTGTTTCATAGATTTTTTTTTGTTAATCTCTTGAAGATGCTAATGGCAGGGTTGTTTTTGCAGGAGGGTAGTGGGGAAAGGGTTTTTCTCGCTCCTGCATAGTTTTTTTCTACTGAATTTTTGTTTGTCTTGGTCTCATTCTTTCTCAGTTGGGTCTTTTTTTTTTTTTTTCAGATGTTGGGTTACCCTTGGTTGTTTGCTCGTGAGTAAGAATGGACTTCCCAGGTAGTGCTAGTAGTAAAGAAGCTGCCTGCCAACTCAGGAATGTTAAGAGACCTGGGTTCGATCCCTGGGTCAGGAAGATCCCCTGGAGAAGGGAATGGCAACTCACTCCAGTATTCTTGCCTGGAGAATTCCATGGAGAGAAGAGCCTGATGGACTACAGTCCAGAGAGTCACAAAGAGTCGGACACGACTGAGGTGATTCAGCAAGAGTGATAGGTAGAAAGCTATTTGGGAGCACAGATGGAGCCCATAGGATTTGTCTTCACTGCAGGATGATATGTTTGAGTTGTTTGTGCAGAGTCCTCCCACCAATTCAGCATCTATAAGTCTTTTTCCCACAGAGGACTCATCCAATCTCCTGCTGGAGGGTGAAGGTCGGGGGTCTGGAGGAGAAACAGGGCAGTGGGAACCGGGAGGATGTGAGCAGAGGCCTCACAGACTGCATGCCACATGCATATGTAGTTTTCACCGAATTCCCCTAAATTTGATATAGATTCAGAGTCTCAACTGTGCTCAGCATTCTTCAAGTCCAAAGTGAAAGTCAAAGTGGTAGTCATTCAGTCGTGTCTGACTCTGCGACCCCATGGACTGCAGCCTGCCAGGCACCTCTGTCCATGGGATTTTTCAGGCAAGAATACTGGAGTGGGTAGCCATTTGTTTCCCCAGGGGATCTTCCTGACCCAGGGATCAAACCCGGGTCTCCTACATTCTGGGAGGATTCTTTACCATCTGAGCCACCAGGGAAGCCCCTCAAGTCCAAAGGGCCTATGTAATATCCTCTCTAGAGAATAAGCCTTCCATTTCTGCCCCTGTGGAGGAGGGCACCCCCTCACATGGGTGGAGTTAGGAGGGCATCTGGGGCTTAGCATCCTCTTCAGTGAATTTCAACCAGTCCTTATTTCACCCATAGTTTCCAAGTGGTGCTGGTAGTGAAAGTGGAGTCTGACTGCTCACCGCACAGAAGTGTATAAAGAGGCCAGGCTGGTGGATAGGAAAGTTTGCTTTATTTCAGATACTGACAACCGAGACTCCTCTCCAAAGGCTGATTCCCTCCCACTGACAAACTGTGGGCAAGAGCTTTTATAGATGGAGAGAGGGGGCTACATGCAGAAACAGCACAGTCAGCTCTGACAGTCACCTTGAAACTGATCATCAGTGGTCTGATCAGTGTCATCTCGTTTGTTTTAGGTACAGCAATCTTCAGTTCCAAGGTAAGTTTGCTCCCATTTCTTTGAGGCCAGTTCTTGGAACGGTGGAGCTTATGTCATGGCTACAGTCTGGCCATCATGTAATTAACTTCTTCCACCTGCCAGAGGCTTCAGCATCTACATACAGCTCACAGGATATGGCTCAGAATATTATCTATAGCCTTTGAGGAGGAACTAAAGGTCTATGACTGTGCTTACTGACTGAACTGTTATTATCTAGTCTTATTTGACTCTTTTCCTTTGCTTCTGCACTTTTTCTCATTCTCCAATTAAAGTTATTCTCTGGTTTAAGTTTTCCACAGACAAAAGGCAGGCGGAGGACATGGGGGGAGGACCATAGCGTCCTGCTCCATTTCAGTACCTGTGCCTGAGCCTTTTGAGGATTTGCTGATGGGGCCTGGGTTTGTTCCCAGCTTTTCCTGCTGCTGACTCGAGATTTGCCTTTCTGAGGTCTCTGCAGTTTCTTGCCACTGATCCAGCCCTTTCCAGCATCAACATAGATAAATAAGTAAATAAACAAACCTTGAAAAAGGTCAATTCATTGTTTTGGCCATGCTTTGTAGCATTCAGAATCTTAGTTCCCCAACCAAGGACCGGACCCAGGCCCCCGGCAGTGGAAGAGCAGAATCTGAACCACCGAACGAACCGCCAGGGAACTGGTTAGGGTTTCAGAATCCCTTTCCTGTCAGTTTTCTCTGGGGTTTGGGAGGAAATAGAGTGTGTGCACAGTTCAACCTGCCGTGTTTACCCACAACCCGTTTGTTTCATTGCATTTTCGGGTCTCTTACCGTCAATTACTTTGCTTCTTTATTTTAAGGTGTCGTGTGGGACAGAATGAAATTGGCTTTAATATGTTTTAGTCAACCTGCTTGTCTTTTTCCTTGAATGGTTGGATTTACCCCACTATATTTTTGCTTTTTATCACTTTATTTTGCGCTTCATCGTGTCTCCCTTGTTTTCCGTCGTTTTTTACGGTCCGCGTTCCCTTTGTTGTATTATTGCTTTTGTCGCTTTCTCTCCTCTCCGCCCCTCCCCTGGTGGTTTAGAAGACAGTCTGTTTCTAGCTCTGCTAGTCTCATCAAGACGGCTTGATTAAACTTGTGTTTCTCAATTTGTCAATTCTGAAATGAAACAGAATATTCTGACTCTGTCATAAGAAAGATGAAGGAGAAAACGCTTCCATACGTGCCACTTCCTTATTCCCCTCCCCACCTCCATTTCTGTTGAGGGGCCGCGGGGGGCCTCAGGGGCCGCGGGGGCTGTGGGGACGGTTGGGAGCAACAGACACATGTGATCTCAGTCTGTTATACACAGATTATTACTTTTAAGATCACTAAGCTTTTATTTCTAGAAATGTAACAATTAGATTCTGTTGTTAGCTGTATGTACTTACTGTATTTGAGAAGTTTTCATCTCTCTTCTACTGGACTCAATACCAGCTGTTCACATTGTTCAGCCTCTTCACTGATCCATTCTCATTCATTGCTCATTTGAATGGATTAAGTCTTTGAGTCACTTTCAGCAAGGGTTCATACATGCTTAACTTCCTGCATTCTTGCGCATTTGAGATTGTCTTTCTGTTAACTTTACTTGTAAACATCTAACAAAGTAAAGAATTCTCCCATCACATTTCTTACTTCTCAGCATCATGCATCATTTCTATACTGCGCTCCGACACCTGTGGGGTTGTGGTAACACCTGAGGTCCGTGAGGTTTTTTTTTACATTTAAGGTAATTTGCTTCTTATGTCTGCATTCTCTCTCTCTCTCAATTCATTTATATTCACCAGGCCATGTGTCAGTTCTGGTTCTCTTTATTACTTGTCTCTGGAATATTATGAGTCCTTTCCATTTCCGTATTTCAGGAGAATCTCCTTCTCGTACATATATTAACATTTTTCTGGTTCATTCACTTTGTGCTCTTATTTAGGTGTGCTAAGTCACTTCAGTTGTGTCTGACTCTTTGCAACCCCATGGACTGTAGCCCGCCAGGCTCCTCTGTTCATGGGATTCTCCAGGCAAGAACACTGGGGTGGGTTGCCGTGCCCCCTCCTCCAGGGGATCTTCCTGACCCAGGGATCGAACCCGCATCTCCTGTGGCTCCTGCACTGCAGGCAGATTCTTTACTGCAGAGCCACCGGGGAAGCAAGACCGATTAAATATATGTTGTACATTCATCATCTGTCTTTCATAATTAGGATTTCTTCCTAGTAGCTTTTATCTTTTCCTTTTGTGTATTATTTTTTAAATCTGTCCTTCACAATAAGTTTATTTAAATAAATATCAGTATTATTTCTTGTTTCTTCTTTTTCCACTTCTGTAATTCTTTTACATTTCCCTTATTTTTCCCCCCTTAATTTTTTTTAAACTTTTTTTGGCTGAACCACACAGCACGCAGAGTCTTAGTTCCTGGATCAGGGATTGAACCTGGGCCACGGCACTGCAAGTGCCCAGTCTCGACCACTGGACCCCCAGGGAATTCTCCTTCTTCCTTAATGCTGTCAGTTTTCTTTCTTCTCCTTTTAAATTTTTTTTCTTTTTTTTAAATTTATTTTTTTATTGAAGGATAATTGCTTTACAGAATTTTGTTGTTTTCTGTCAAACCTCAACATGAATCAGCCATAGGTGTACATATATCCCCTCCCTTTTGCACCTCCCTCCCATCTCCCTCCCATCCCACCCCTCTAGGTTGATGCAGAGCCCCTCTTGGAGTTTCCTGAGCCAGACAGCAAATTCCCGTTGACTATCTATTTTCCATATGGTAATGTAAGTTTCCATATTACTCTCTCCATACATCTCCCCCTCTCCCCCGCCTCCCCACATCCATAAGTCTGTTCTCTATGTCTGTTTCTCCATTGCTGCCCTGTAATGAATTCTTCAGTACCATTTTTCTAGATTCCGTATATATGTGTTAGAATACCTCCTTTTAAATTTTGTCTCGTCCTCTTTTCTTTGATTTCTCCTATCATAGAGTCTATTCTCTCTAAATTATTTTGACCGTTGATAAGGCTTTTTTTTTTTAACATTTTGTGTGTTTATTTATATTTCTGGCGCACTGATTTCTTTATTGCTTTCGTGAGGGCTTTTCCTAATTGCGGCGAGCAGGGGCTACGCTTTGTCGCGTGCACGGACTTCTCCCTGTGGTGACTTCCCTCCTTTTGGAGCATGGCTCTAGACGTGCAGGCTCAGCAATTGCAGCTGCCAGGCTCCAGAGGTCAGGCTCAATAGTTGTGGCACACAGGCTTAACTGCTCCTCAGCATGTGGAATCTTCAAAGAGCAGGGATTGAACCCATGTCTCCCGCATTGGCAGGCAGAGTCTTTACCACTGAGCCACCAGAGAGGTCGTTGATAAGGCTTTATCTAAAGTGTGCTGCTGTTGCCTGGAGTAATTTTTCTTCCAAAGGGTATTCATTCTGTCTCTGTTTCTCTCTTTACACTTTTCGGACTCTTATTTGGCAATGTCTATACCTGAGTCCCAAGGTGGGTATATTTTGCAAATCACTTGTCTCTGTATAGGTCTGCTGTTTGTCTAAGAAGAGCATGAGTTGGTTCTAGAAAACAGACAGAAAATTAGTTTTCTGTGACTGTTGTCATAAGCTACCACAAACGAGATGGTTGGGTGGCATCACTGACTCAATGAACATGAGTTTGAGCAAGCTCCGGGAGGTGGTGAGGACAGGGAAGGCTGGCGTGCTGCAGCCCATGGGGTCGCGAAGAGTCGGACACGACTGAGCGACTGAACAACCACCACCACCAACTTAGTGGCTTAAACAATACACAGGTATCGTCTTACCATTCTGTAAGGCTGATATCAGTATATGAGACGGGCTGCATTCCTTTCTGGAGACCCTAGGAAGAGTCCATTTCCTTCCCTGTTCAGCCTCTCGAAATTGCCTCCCATCCTGGGATCATCTCCCCCTTCCTGTTTGTTCAAAGACAGCATCGTTGCCACACGTGACCTTCTTCTGTACTCACATCGCCCTCTGACCAGAGCTGGGAACAGTTCTCAGACTCCTGTGATTGGAGCGGGTCCACCCAGATGATCTAACCTATCAAGGTCCTTAGTGTAATCTCAGTGCGGAGCCGCTGCTCCAGGTAAAGCAGCCCATTCACGGATTCTGGGGGTTAGGGGTGGACCTCTTCGTGAGGGGCACTCTTCCATCCCCCCTGGTTGGAGTCTCTCCTCAGCCCTATCTTCATCACGTCCCCAGCACTGGGTCTGGAGAGCTCCCTCCTGGAAGACCGAAAGGTCTGGTTAGTTCTCAAGCAGCCGGGACCCAGCGGGCCGCCCAGTAGTCTCCAGGGACCACAGGGCTTCGAGGCCACATTTCCACCCTCTGTTTCCTGGAGGTGGAACAGACTTCGGTGTCGGTGGTTAGTTTCTGAGCAAGTTCGCCATCGACCTGAAGATGAAAGGAATCAGGAAAAATGCAGACAGTCAGTTAGAAGAAGGCTGGGGGTGGGTCATTGACAAGACGTAGGGAGAGAGCCTAGTGCTCATTTTTCTGAACCCCGAGGGGGAAGAACGACTGTTTATTTACCGGCCCTTGTGCCAGGCCAGGGCTGCACGACCCACAGGGGACGGGCCTGGTGTTTATTAAAAGCACGCGGGGAGGGTGATTCAAGAACCTCTTTGATTTAGGGCAAGCTTGCAAGGAAATACTTCTCCATTCACCACGAAATAAAAATCAGTTTCTCTTTATGTAGTAAATAATGCCAGTTTAATTTATTTGACCCTAAGGCAGAGGACAAGCAGAGGGGGGAAAAAAGATGTTTACAGCCTGGATTTAATCGCCCGCCCCTGTGTAATCACCCTTGTGTTCTCCTCTCCCTTCACTGAGAGTCTTTCCCCCTCCTTTCTCATCCCTGTCTAATCCACCGCCTCCCCCTTAGCTTTCAATGCAGCATTTTGTGATTAATTTAGAAAGTAATTTCAGCCATAAACCTTGAAGCCCAGGAAGAGGCTAAGGAAGAGAGAAATATTCTAACACGAGCCCACCCAGCACCGGGATGAATATCGAGGCTGTAACTCCGGTTCCGTTGTGGTGCCGATTATAAAGCGCTCTAGCTGTGGTGTTGCAGGTTTTGACACTGGGAGGAAGTCTTGACAGAATTATAGCCTGGAAATCAATCTGGGAATACAACACAGAAATCTATAACTCAGATATGAAAACAATCTACAAAGGCTCTTTTTTTTTAGGAGGATTCGATGAAATTAGATTAAAATAAATATACATATATATCAACTTTATTATTAAAATATATTCATAGTAGTAAATAGAGTTATTGGGGAAGGGCAAGGTACTCTATGCATTGGACACAGAAATAGACCCTTTCAGCATATCAGGAAGCAAAGTTATCGTCTCCTTGTCAAATATAAATCTCTCCATAGAGCTAATAAATGGATAGTGTTCAAATGCAATGTTTTGTTTGACTCCTGCTTCATAAACCCACGGCACATAATACTAAATTATATTCCGCTGAGCAGTATCAATCTCTTGGTTCCAACATCTCACCGTGAGGGAAACAAACCAAGTCATTGATGTGTTGAAAAGAAGGAGAAAAAGTAATTTGAGAACAAATAAAATGGGCTATAAAGTTTGTTAAAACGTAGTAATAATAGTAAAGAAAAAAAATAGAGAAGAGAAAGAAAAAGGAAGAAACAAAGAAGTGTCCGAGACTACATCGAGAAATCTGCCCTTGCCTGTAAAATAATTCATTTCATGCTGCAAGTTTGTAGCACTGTATTTCCTTTCAAAATTAATGTTTACTATGGAAAGGGAGTATAGGCTTCTGATTGATGTTGGAAACTTTGCAGTGTATCAGACAGACGGGTTCTTTTTCTTTTCTTTTTTTTTCATCCTCCCTCCCTCTGATGCTAAGGGAAAGGATGGGGTGGGCCATATGCCTTGAACCTCCTGGTCCTCCCAGGCTGTGCAGCTGCAGGGCCAGTGGGCAAGGTCCGGGTCAGGTCCATCTGCAAGGTCCTGGGTCAGAGCTGTTGCTGCAGCTCTCAGAAATTCCTGGAAAGAGGATGAAAGGAGGGGACCCTCGCTGAGTCGTTGCCCATCGAATTCACAATTTTACTAGTGCTGTTTTCTTTAATATTTCGCTCTTTCTGTGTTCCACTGGCCTAAATTTGGGGGTGAGAGGAAATCCCCCAAGGACAGTAGTTTTGATTAGCTTCTTGTGTCCCAGGGTGTTTTGTGCAAACTGGCAACTGCTCTGTAGTTTCCTTTACAAGCGCGGTAGGTTTTAATTATTTATTATTATTTCTTAAACTAGACAGTTGTGTGTCCCACGTCTAGAGGAGCCCAGAGGGGTTTGATTGGCCCTGGGGAGGCAGTGACAAGTCTCTTCTGATTGCGTGTGGCTCCCAGTCGGTCCTGGGTGTTTTATTGGCTTTTGCTAAAAACACAGCCCTTTGCCCCAGGGAACTGGAGAGCAGAACTGCCCAGGGGACCCAGACCCGTGGACACAAATTGCCCTACCCGAGGGGCTGGGACCGCCCCCCCCCCCAACTGCCACCTGCCCGGTGTATTTCTCAGACACGTGGGTCTGGAAGCTCTCAGACCTCCTGGGGCCCTGAAACAAGCCTGCGCTTGGTGGCGGGAGGCAGCCCGGAACGTTCTGGCCGGCCGCTGCCAGTGCTGATGGGAACGGCTTTCTCTCTCTGCCCCGCCCCCATCTCTGCATCCACTTCCTGACTCTGCTCTGCAGCGGCCCTGCCTAGTTCCTAAGGCGAGTCCCTGAGGTCACTTTTTCTCCTTCCTGGTCCCGCCCCCCTCCCCCCCACTCTTCAACCCTCTTCATTGCCCTGACAACAGGAATGATGCTAGTGATACCTGGGGTCTGCTGAGTGCCAATCATGTGCCCGCCTTGCATCTCCTTTAGTCCATTCGATAGCCCCATAAAGTAGGTTGGTTCAGTAAGAGACATGTGGGCTCAGAGAAGCTGGGTCCTTTGCCCCAGGCCGCCTCAAGAGACCAGCCTTGACCCCAGCTCTTTGCTCTGAATGCCTGTGTTGTGCCCATTCTGCAAGGTAATGAATGTCTATCCCTGTTCACTGGCTAGCTGGCTTGAAAAAACTGCATTTAACCTCAGTTGTCCTATCTGTCAAATGGAGCAATAGCCTCTACTCTTTCAACATGACAGCGCCACTGCTGTGTGTGTATGTATGTGTAACTTATAATTGGCAAGTGACGTGGACACAGTGGGCTCCGAATATCCTGCCCACAGCTCCTCTCGGGAGGACAGACTCTCATTCAAAGTGTGCATGTGTGTGTGCTCAGTCGCTCAGTTGTGTCTGACTTTTTGCAACCCCTAGACTGTAGCCTGCCAGGCTCTTCTGTTCATAAAATTGTCCAGGCAAGAATACTGGAGTGGGTTGCCATTTCCTCCTCTAGAGGATCTTCCTAACCCAAGGATTGAACCTGCATCTCTTGCGCTGGCAGGCGGTTTCTTTACTGCTGAGCCACCTGGGAAGCCCCCATTCAAAGTGTAGGATATAGGTTTCTCTCCTGTTCTCATATGATAAATTACACACTCACATGCCCCAAGTATGCATGCCACTGATTTGCCTACATGTTAAAAATCATGAAAAACATTTATTATGTTAGTTACTCATGTGATTTGGTTTTGTTTTTAAATATTTATTTATTTGGCGGTGCCGAGTCTTAACTGTGGCATGCGTGATTGTTGTTGCAGCATGCAGGATCTTTTAGTTTCGGTATGTGGGATCTTTAGTTACCTTACTAGGTATCAAACCCAGGTCCCGTGCAGCAGGAGCACAAGGTCTTAGCCCCTGGACCACCAGGGGAGTCCCACCATATGATTTTGAATTCCAGTTTCATAGAAAGAGGCTACAATGGCAAATACCGTTATACGTTGAGGGACTATCCTCACAGAGTAATTGCTATATCTATTCATTGTAGGTTGGCACAGATAACTCATTTCTATTCAAAATATTAATATTTTTACTCGAAAGTCTCAACCTGCTTGCTTTTCTTCCCTATGGGAAGCATTTTGAAGCCTCCCTTTGGTTGGAATTGAGGAAGGTAACTCCTGATTCACCTGGCAGCACGTGAGATGAGAGAGTGACCCTGAAAGAGACAAAGACGAAACCACCTTTTTGTCCAGGAGGGTCCTGTGGAGCCAGGCAAACTGGGAAATCGTCATCAGGGCGTTTAACCATGTTGACAAATCCCTCTGCTGAATGCTGGCCTGATCGCTTGGGTTCCACTATATTTAACAATGGTATAATGTGGTACATGGTGAAACTAAAAACTGAACTAGTATATCGTTAATATGCCAGAGCTCTCTGTCCGATTTAAAAAGCTGATTATTTTTTAGTTGCTTGCGACACTGTGTTTTGCAGGGACCACACAACGAGACCCTCAGAGAATGACTTTGCCGTTCCCGACGTGTTCCAAAGTGAGGAGGATGCTCTTGTCTCTTAAGAGAACAGCAGTTGGCCCAGAGAAAAATTAAAATATGAGACGGAGAGGATTTCTCACCTCTCTCTCCTCCTCTTATTATCACTTGGTCCTTCCGGGAAGCTCTCATATTTCTGCCACTGATCCTTATGTGGATTAAGGATAATAAACAGCCCATTAATAGAGGCCTGAACTAGGAAATGGAGTTGGAATCAGCCGCACAATTCAGTGGCTGACTGAGGTTAATAACTCCATTACTCCAGCTCTGTGCCAAGCTGCCCGACGAGCGGGATGTTAGCCTTATCTTACTCCTCATTAATTGAGCTAATAGAACCCGCCTGACCCTGCCTCGCGGCTGCCATCTGAGAGTTTACCAGACATGGGCTGGAATACATATCATCCCCTGAGCACTGCGCTGGCGCCTTCTGTTTTTGGCAGAATGTTCTCTCTCAAATTTCGGTGAGCTGTAAGGCCCCTCCTGACAGCAGAGTCTCCGTTCTCACATCCACAGCCGGGGTGACTGTGACCCTGTTGCCTGGTCCTGCGACACCGTGTTTTGCAGGACCACACCACGAGATCCTCGGAGAATGGCTTTGCCGTTTCCAATGAGTTCCAGCCACTCTGACCCCGTCACCCGAGCAGGGGTGTCCATGGGCCCCTCTGTGCTGATGTCCACTCAGGTTAGACGGCTTCAGAGTCAAAGTGAACAGCTTTGGAGGAAGTAGCTCAACACCCTGTCTGGGGTCCAGGGTGAAAGAGTGTGTGAGTCACGGTGGTAAGAGTGGGGTCAGCTCCAGGCCTCGCCTCTTCTGGTTCTTCTCTTTTCTTCGAACATTTGGCTGCTATTTTGCATCCATCCTTCCCTGCCCCCAAAGTATCCCAGTAGTTGGACGTGTTTCTGACAGTCTCGCTGTACAGCCCACTGGTAAGCCGTCTGCAGACGCTACATAACCTTTCTAGGCCTTGGTATCTGTCAAAGGAGATGATAACCCAGCCCTTCTGACCTCGCCCTTTGCAAGACTCATGTACAGGTTTGCTGGGAAAGTGAGCACGGGCGGGATGTGTGAGTTAGAAGATGCTCCGTCCAACGAAGATGGTGTTGTCAACAGGTCAAAAGTCAAAAGCGGAGTTTCCTGCGGCAGGTTATTCACCTCTCTGCATCCCAGTTTCCTCAGTGAGGACCAGGGGCCCAGGCATGGAGGATGTGAGGTGGGGGTGGGAGGTGGTGTTGCGGAAGCCCTCTGCCCAGAGCCTGGCATTCAGACGAGGGGCTCCTGCTATGGGAGCCCCTCTTATTCCTAGTATGCTGGGAGCTCCGGACTTGTGCATGGACATCAGAGCTTCTGAAAAGCGAGCTCAGACCAGTTCTCCAACGAGCTGTGGCCCTGGGCTGGCCCCTTGGCTGCTCCGCGCACACAGCCTCCCTCTGGATGGAGGAAGGTACTTTCCTTGTTACCTGGTGATTTGTGGGGCAGAAGATGACCCTGCAGACACACAGGGATGAAACCACAATTCTTGTTGGAGAAGCCACAGAGCCAGGCAGATGGGGAGATCTGAATGCTGTAACAGCCTTGTGGATCGGGAGCGGGGGCGTGAAAAGCATGGATCACCTGTCCGCTGTTGTTCTATAAGATTTTAAGATTTTTTTTTTTTTTTGGCTGCGCTGCACAGCTCATGGGATCTCAGTTCCCTGACTAGGAATCGAACTCACGCTCTGGCAGTAAAAGCGCCAAGTCCTAACCATTGGGCCGCTAAGGATTTCCCTAAAGAGTGCTTCGATGGTAGGACACAACACGATGACACTCGGCGAGATGGGAGGCCGAGCTCTGTGACTTATGGTCCCAAAGGAGAGGTGGGTGCCTTGCAGGGGGCTCACCCTGGGGACAGGGTGACTGCCATTGAGCTGTGGAACACAGCTTCCGTAGGGCAGGAGGGCAGTTAGCTTGGGTCTGCAGTTCTCTTGGTGGATTGGCTCATTTAAATAATTTCAGGGGCTCTGGGGCCTGGGGGCTGTCCCCAGATGGAGTGTGGGAGCCCCGGAAGTGGAGCGATCAGAGTGGGGCTTGGCAAGCTGCCCAGGAAGGAGAACTCAGGGTTACGAGCCCTGACTTCAAAACCGGCGGGAGACAGCACTTGTGGAAGGCTGTATCACACCCGCCTGTCCTTGTTCTGTATTCTTCCCCTTTCACGGATGAGGCATGCCTTTGGAGACAGCGTTAAAGAGGTGAAAACCCAAACCGAGGGCCATCCGTCCTGGCCACCCCTTCATCCCTCCAGCATCTCTGAAAGCCCTGCTATCGTGTGCTTGGGTGAACCGTTCAAGCAAACTGCCTCATCCACGCTCTCCCAGCCACTCCCCCCGAGATGCAGGCCATCTTCCTGGGCCGCCAGCTTGGTTTCCACTGCCCTTGTTACAGCCACTTGGTGCACAGCAACAGAGCATCCCAACCATCCTGGCTCCGATGCGCTTCGCTATAGCAAGAAGAAATACTAGCTGGTGATGGGAATTTGGCAGCCACCTGGGAGGTCAGAGAGGAGGCAGGAGGTGGTTCTGAGAGGTGACAGCTGGCTCACCCACGGGGCCTGGAGCTAGGAAGGAAGGGGTACCCTGGGCCTCAAGCTCAAGATTGCAGCCAGTGGTGGAGACAGGGCCCCCAGCCCCAGCCACTGTTCCTGGAAAGTGAAAGTGAAGTCGTTCAGTCGTGTCTGACTCTTTGTGACCCCATGGGCTGTAGCCTACCACGCTCCTCCGTCCATGGGATTTTCCAGACAAGAGTACTGGAGTGGGTTGCTATTTCCTTCTCCAGGGGATCTTCCTGACCCAGGGATCGAAGCCAGGTCTCCCGCATTGTAGGTGGACGCTTTACTGTCTGAGCTACCAGGGAAGTCAACGGTCCCTGGAGCTGGAGGATTTTAATCCTTACATCAATAAGAACCGTAAGAAGGTAAAGGGAAGTTCTCCCATTATTTTCCTGCCTAGGGACTGTTGACAGTTCACCACTTATTTCCAGTGTTTGTGTAAGAAAAAGTCTGGTGGGGAAGGTTCTGAACAAACGTGGAAGGTCGGCACCACTTTCTTTTCCGAGGGTTAAACCTTACTTTACGGCAGCGTGTGACAAAGATCCACTTTGTCTTTGTCTTTGTCTTTGTCGTCTGTCTTGGGGGCGCACAGGAGCGATTACTTCTGAAGCAGCGACATCAGAAAGGTGCATTACCTTTGAACTCTCTGCCGGCAGCCTGCAGGGTCTTTCAGGGTGTACAAATGCGGTGAATTCCCGGAAAGAGGGGGCCAGCCCAGGCCAGTGCAGGCTTAGCTCTGCTGTCCCCCGTGGGCAGCGTGGACGGAAGGCGCTTTGCGTGGTGTGCTAGCGGGGCAGCAGCCAGCCGGGAGCCACGAGACGCAGCCTGTGCTGGGCGGTGGAGGGCCTGGGGCTTTAGTCTTTACGAAGGGATGGGACACACGCATAACAAGGGATTTCCGTGGTGTTTTCTTTCTCTTTTAAAAAATCGACTGTTACTGAAGTATAGTTGCTTTCAGCGTTGTGTTAGGTTCCACCGTCCAGCAAAGTGAATCAGCCATACGTGTAGATATATCTCCTCTTTTTGTGAATTTCCTTCCCATTTAGGTCATGCACGGTATTTTCTTGGTTAGTAACTTTGTTCAATACTGACAGTAAACATCTCACTGTAGTGTTATTTTTTTAATTAATTCATTTTTTTATTAAGGATAATTGCTTTACAGAATTTTTCTGTTTTATGCCAAACCTCAACATGAATCAGCCATAGGTATACATCTATCCCCTCCCTTTTGAACCTCCCTCATCTCCCTCCCCATCCCACCCCTCTAGGTTGATACAGAGCCCCCGTTTGAGTTTCATGGGCCAGACAGCAAATCCCCGTTGGCTCTCTATTTTACGTATGGTCATGTAAGTTTCCGTGTTACACTGTAGTGTATTTTTAAGATTATTTGTTGACTTTATTTTTGGCTGTGCTGGGTCTTCGTTGCCATGCGGGCTTTTCTCTAGTGGCGGGGTGCGGGCTTCTCATCACCACGGCTTCTCTCGTTGCGGAGCTCGGGCTCTAAGGCCCGTGGGCTCAGTAGCAGTGGCTCCCGGGGTGGAGCCCAGGCTCGACAGGTGTGGTGCACAGGTTTACTTGCTCCTCAGCATGTGGGATCTTCCCAGACCCGGGATCGAACCTGTGTCTCCTGCATTGGCAGGCGGACTCTACCACTGAATCACCAGGGAAGCCCTTGGTATAGAAACACAGTGTGTTTATTAACCATTTTAAATGCTTTCCTGAGGACTTTCTGAGAGCACCCGGTCCTGCCTGCCCCACTCCCCTGCTGTCTCTAAGGGGTCTAAGAAGGGGCCCAGGGTCAGTTTGCCACCCTCTACTTTGAGCACAACATTCCATGTAAATGTGTCACTGGGGGAGAAAGTAACAACTTTTCTCAACTTGCTCTCTTAATGTCTGATAACCTTCACAGACAGAAAATCTCCCCTTGTGCCCAGCTCTCCTCTTCCCCGCAGCAAGGCTGGCTAGTCTTCACTGGCAAAGCACGTCTCAATTTCTCTTTCCCCTGTGGATTCTAAGCTCTTATAAGGGGTCCAGAGGGCTTTACCTGGCAGGTTTTAACCGTTGGGCCTAAGCTGGTGGGGGCTGAGACATCAGGGGAGATAAACACACCTCCGCTGCTATCAGAGATCCGAAGCAATCTTCTGGTCTCGGTGGAGAGTGACAGGTGACCTTTAGTGGCATGGAGCCTGGGGTAGTTGGCATTTGAGTCCAGCTCTGATGAAGACGCCCCCATTTTTGGCAGGCGCGACGCTCGACTGTTAACTTAAATTCATTTCCCAGAGAAAGGCAGGAGGGCGGATGCTGAGATGACTTGGAGAAATCATACTTGCTTTTTTACCCTTAGGAGACTTTGGGAGACGTCGCCGTGTGCTTCAATTTTCCATCTTCCTTAGAGGCATACATCAAGGGCTGAACTGGTGAACTCCGCATGCGCTTTAAAAACTTGGGCCTCCGCCAGACTCACGTGGCAGAGGTCTAAAAGCGTGTGGCTCTCCTCCCTAAATATCACAGAGATTATTTCATAATAATAATAAAACTTTTAAGAAAGTCTCCCACAAATTGAAGTTCAGCGCTACTTTTTCTGAGATTATAAAGTGTGGCCTCCTTGCTGGTGTTGGAGTGTCTGCCGATTCCAGACCCTGCCACCCCCCTAGGGGGACTTGTGGGTTGGAACCCCCATGTGGCTCTTGGGCAGAGTTCTTCCTTTCTTTCCAGGCCTCTGTCTCATGAAGCATAGGTTCTAGATCCTGGGAGAGGACTGTGTGCACCAGGAAGACCTGCCAGGCTTGGAACTCCCACCCACAAAAGAGGAGGTGGGGTGGGGACCCAGAGAGGGGGCCTCCCCTCTTTCCGCTCACTCCTTCTTCTTGCCCCCTACACCTGAACCATCTGCCTACTTCCTGCTTCTTAAACACCCAGTGTTTGCTCCAGATGTGTCTTCTTTCAGAGCATCTTGGGGTTTTGTCCAAATCTTATCATTTCTGCAAGGCTTAGCTCGAACTCCACCTCCTCCATGAAGACTTCCCTGATGCTTCTTCCTGCTCTGCACCTTCATGGCACTTTACGCATCGTCCTGGTGACAGGACAGCGGTTAAGCAAGAGGCTCTGGAATCCTGGCTTGGCCTCGTACAGGCTGTGTGAGACGGAGATGGTTTTTACTATCTCCGAGCTCCAGTTTCCTCCTGTGCAAGATGGGGCTGACTCTGTTCATATAAGCACCAAATGTTTACAGAGCACCTATTACAGGCAGGTACTGGCACGACCTCTGGGGACACAAGAGGATACAAAACCTAAAACACTTGCTGTCATGTGGGGTGAGGAAGGCTGTGTACAACCCACAGATGTGCCGTGTGTGGCACATTGCTTGGAAGGTGGCCGGGGCTGGCCCTTCTGATCAGAGCACACTGGGGAAGAGCAGTCCAGGCCAGGGGGAACAGCAGGTGCAAAGGCCCTGGGGTGGGATGTGGTTGGCAAGTTCAGGTGCATCACAGAGGCTGTTGTTGCCAGTGGAGCAGCAACAGACTTGGAGGTGGTGAGTCGGAGGGAGCTGGGCTTCTGGAGGACTTGGGCTTTTCCTGAGTCAGGTGGGAGTCACTGGAAGAAGGCGTTGAGCCGTTGAGTGATGGGACCTAAGGACTAATCAGGCTCCTGGGTGGAGAATGGACTATAGGCAAGAGGACCAGGGCAGAAGCAGGGAGGCCAGGTGGGTACAGTTGGCATCATCCAGGTGAGAGACCCTGGTGGCCATGCAGGTGGCAAGAAGTACTTGGGCTCTGACCCAGAAGTACTTGGGCATTAATTACTTGTTTGTTTGTTTTGGTTGCACTGGGTCTCCGTTGTTGTATGAGGGCTTTCTCTAGCCACGGCGAGTGGGGGTGACTCTTCATTGCGGTGCACAGGCTTCCCGCTGAGGTGGCTTCTCTTGTGGCCAAGCACAGGCTCTATGGTCCACGGGCCCAGTAGTTGTGGTCCTCAGGCTTAGTTACCCCCCGGCATGTGGAATCTTCCCAGACCAGGGATTGAACCAGTGTCCCTTGCATTGCTAAGTGAATTCTTAACCACTGGACCACCAGGGAAGCTCTCTGACACTGCATTCTGAAGATAAAACAGACAACAGTCAATACACCATCAGACTGAATGTCAGGCATGAGAAAGAGAGCCATCAAGGATGACTCCACTTTTTGCTGGCCTTCTCCCGGCCAGGGATGTGAGAGGAGCAGGTCCGGGGGAGGGGACCCCTGGTTCCGTTTGGGACATGGCAAGAGGCGATGCCTCTCAGGCATCTGCATGGGTTCCCAGGGCTGCTGTAGCAAATACCACTGACCTCGTGGCTTAAACAGTGGAAATTCATTTCCCCGTGGCTCTGAGGCTGGAGGTCCAAGGTCACGGTGTTGGCTTCTGCCAGGGCCTCTCTCTGCGGCTTGCAGATGGCCACCCTTGTGCCGCTGCTTTGCATGGTCTCTTCTACATGTATGTGTGTGTCTTTGTGTGTCCAGATTTCCTCTTCTTTAGGACTCCCTTCAGGTTGGATTAGGGCTTACCCTCAGCAGCTTCATTTAGCCTCATCACCTCTTAAAGGGCCTCATTTCCCAATATAGCCGCATTCTGAGGTGCTGGGGTTCAAGGCTCCAACACAGGAATTGGGGACGGGACATTCAGCCTGTAGCAGCCCCCAGGGCACTTTTTAAAATATTTATTTATTATGTGTTTGGCTGCTCCAGGTCTTAGTTGTAGCACGCAGGCTCTTTAGTTGTGGCATGTGGGATCTAGTTCCCTGACCAGGGATCAAACCCGTGTCGGCTGTGTTGGGAGCTTGGGAGCCTCAGCCGCTGGACCACCAGGGAAGGCCCCCTCCTTGGCTCTTCGCTGTGGCAGCCTGGGCAAGCTAGGACAGGCTCCTAGGAGGCATCTCAGTGTCATCTTCACGTCTGCCCAGGTTAGCACCAAGGCCGTGTTCAAGGAGCCCAGGGCCTTCTCCCTGCAGTCCCTCCTGCTCCCTGGCCAGGTTCTCCATCACTTCCTCCCCACCCGCCGCCCCTCCAGGGTCTCAGCTCTCCTTTTCTTCCCAAGATCCAAATTCACAACAGTCACACCGAGGAGGCCCCTGGAGACCATCTAGTGGTCCCTCCAGATGGCACAGAGGAGGAACTGAGGCCGAGAGACTCAGCCCCTTGCCTGCGGTCCCACTGTGTGATCGAGCGGGGACCTAGCTGGCCTCCTGGCCCCAGGCTGGCAGCCGTCTTGTTTGGCTTTCAGGTGACATGTGTATTCTTTCTGTCCCCCCAGCTCACTGCAGTCTTCCCCGGGCCCTCCTTTCCTCCCCAACCTGCACCCCCCCACCCCCGCCTGGTCCCTAGGCAGATTGGGATGCTGGGTTGGAATGGCCTGGAATACAGCTCCCCCAGTACCCGGAGGAGGCTCCTCTTCGCGTAGTGCTCTGGGATCATCCCCCCTTCTCCTCTCAACGATAATTAGCCTTGTAAGACTAATGGACGAAATCGTGTCTAATTACCCTGTTGAAGGCCCAATTATGCGATTAACATTCACGGGCTAGAAGCTAATGATGAGAAGGGCCTCTCATTTGCATAGCATTAAGTTAATTGAGCTGCAAGCCGAGGGGCGGATGGGGTGGTGATGGCAGGATTGGCTTTCTGGAAGGATACTAATGACCAGAGAGGATGACTCACCTGACAGCTTTATTAATTAACAGCAGCCTGATTACCTAGCAGGAGTGGCAAGTGGCAGCGGGCAGAAAGGTTCCACTTTGTGAAAAATGAGAGGCAGGAGCCCCCGTCTGCTGAATTCTCTTCCCAGCACTTGGCTGTGATAGAGGCAAGCTCACTGTCACCTGCAGAACCGTTTTCGGAAAACCTGCCTTTAACATCATGCTCGAGCCCTTCAGTTATGCACTTCCTTGCACACTGACTTCACTCATTCCGTCATTCGTTCGTTCCACTCACATTTACTGAGGGCCTCCTGCACACAAGGCTGGGGGCCCTGCCCGTGGGAGTGTCCCGGGAGAGGGTTCCGTTGGGCTGCAGGCCCCCAGCTTCCCCCCAGAGGTTTGAGATTCAGTCAGCAGGGAATTTCAGTCTTTGAAGAATTCTTAAGGATCAGCAGTTCAAATCTCTCGTTTTACCCCCTAAAAATGGGGGCTCGGGGAGGCTGGAGCTCAAGGTCACTAGGCAGGGAGTGGCAGGGGTGGGTGGCGGCTGAGGCTCCTGGCTCTGCCCAACAGCTCCCCCTCCCCACAGGACAGTCCCGCTTTCTAGCACCTTCGTCAGCCCCCCTCGCACCATGTTTTGAGTATTTAGTGTTGTCTCCTGGGAAACTTGCCGAAGCCCCTCCCTCTCCACTCACCTCCTTGTCCTTTTCTCCTCTGTGAGGGCAGAGGCGGTACCGTGCTCCCCCTTTGATAAACAGATGATCAAACCAAGCAGGGAACCACTCAAGTGGTGTGCCTGGCACTGGAACCCAGGCTGCTTTCCAATGAATTTGTTTTTTAACAAAAAATAAGATGTCTGTCCTTTTGTAACTTGATTTGGTGCTTAATAAAATATTGAGAACATCATTCTCTATCCTTATATAAACTTATAACTCATTAAATGTTTGCATAGTATTACACTGCAAACTATTACATAGTAATAGTTTACGAGCAGGACTACATAGTCCAGGTGTGTTCTAATGCCTTTAAATACCCTCTGTTGTCAGACACTGAAGTTATTGACAGGTTTTTACAGACAAATGCAGCTACAGTGGTATATGTACACATACATATATCTTTCTTTTTGGCTGCACCAGATTTTATTTGTGGCACTCAGGATCTTTACTTTTGGCATGCAGACTTTTAGTTGAGGCACGGGGGGACCTAACTTCAGCCCCCTGCATTGGGAGTGCAGAGTCTTAGCCACTGGACCACCAGGAAAGTACCCCTCCCCCCACCCCCGACACACACACACACACACACACACACCCCTTTATGTGTTTGTTTTGGCCAGTGGAAAAGCAAGCTGTTGAAGAACATATACAGCATGATACCCAAACAGGCAAAACCAAGTAATGTGATACACTACACCAAACTGGGTTCATCCCAGGTCACAGTCCAGTGTTCTTGGGCTTCTCTGGTGACTCAGATAGTGAAGAATCCATTGCAGTGCAGGAGACCCTGATTCTATTCCTGGGTTGGGAAGATCCCCTGGAGGAGGGAATGGCTACCCACTCCAGTAATCTTGCCTGGAGAATCCCCATGGACAGAGGAGCCTGGAAGGCTACACCATGGGGTCGCAGAGTCAGACACAACTGAGTGACTAAACACAGCACAGGGTCACAAGGATGGTTCGACATACACAATCAATACAATACACCACATCAACAAAAGAAAAGAACTACATGATCATTCAATAGATATAGAAAAAGCATTTGATAAAATTCAGCATCCATTCATAATAAAAACCCTTACCAAAGTATAGAGGGAACATGCTGTGTTGTGCTTAGTCATTCACTCGTGTCCAACTCTGCAATCCTATGGACTAGCCTGCCAGGCTCCTCTGTCCATGAGGATTCTTCAGGCAAGAATAATGGAGTGGGTTGCCATGCCCTCCTCCTGCGGATCTTTCCAACCCAGGGATCGAACCCAGGTCTCCCACATTGCGGATGGATTCTTTACTGTCTGAGCCACCAGGGGAGCCCAAGAATACTGGAGTGGGTAGCCCATCCCTTCTCCAGGGGATCTTCCTGACTCAGGAATCAAACTGGGGTCTCTTGCATTGCAGGCAGATTCTTTACCAGCTGAGCTACCAGGGAAGCCCAGAGGGAACATATCTCAACATAATAAAAGCTATTTATGACAAACCCACAACCAATATAATACTTAATATGAAAAAGCAAAAGCCTTCCCACTAAAATCTGAAACAAGACAAGGATGCCCATTCTCCATTTCTATTCAACGTAGTACTAAAAGTCCTAGCCATAGCAATCAGACAAGAAAAAGAAATAAAAATATATCCAACTTAGAAGAGAAGAGGTAAAACTGTCACTATATGCAGATGACATGATACTATATATACGCAGTGTGTATACACATTAAAAAATATCTGATAGTGGTTTTCCTGGGGGAGGGCAGTGTGTGTAGACAAAGGGATGGGATTGATTAAGAGCATCCAGTGTGTGTCAGTACTGGGGGGATGCATTTCTTAGATGAATGTATCCACCAGAATAGAAGTTCTTCCAGTAAAATCTTCTTTGCCTTATCCACCAGTTTACCTCAAGCTCCTGAAATAATGATACCTGGCACATAGTAAGTGCTCCATAAGTAGCAGTGGCCTGAATGATTATATGTTTCATAAATTTATTTTTATGTATCAAAATATATCATAATAAAAAAATGGGAGAAATACTGTTTTCTTCTCATCCTTCCCTAGGAGCAACTACTTTTTATAGTTCCTAGGTTATTCTTCCAGAAAATACCTCTGCATCAATAAGGAGATATAAATATATGCATTTATTTTATAAAGATGAAGACACACTTTTTATATAGATTAAACACACACTGTTTAATTTCTCCTTTTTCTTGACAATGTATCTGGAGATATTTCTGTTAAGTGCATTAGCTCTGCCTTATTCTTTTTAATAGCTGTATAGCATAGTAGCTTGAAACTAGACTGTAATCAATTTGACCAGATTCCTATTGAGGAGCAGGCTTCCCTGATGGCTCATTGGGTAAAGAATCCACCTACAATGCAGGCGATACAGGAAACACGGGTCTGATCCCTGGGTTGGAAAGATCCCCTGGAGGAGGAAGTGGCAACCCACTCCAGGATTCTTGCCTGAATAATCCCATGCACAGAGGAGCCTGGCAGGCTATAGTCCAAAGGGTTGCAAAGAGTTGGACACAAGTGAGTGACTGAGCAACTATTGAAGAGCATTTAGAGTGTGTTCCTTCTTTCACTTTGCAAACACAGCTACTGTTGATGTCCTGTAGTATGGCTCTGTGTATTCATGGAATTGCTGGGTTGTAGTTTTTATTTTCGATGGGTGCTACCAGAGTGCCCAAGAGCTCCAAATTCTACGGGTGGAGATAAAGTACTGTGTGAACAAAGGTGGTGTGTACATGAAAAGGGCTAGAACATCGAAGGAACAAAGGCTTCATGCAGGTTTGGGGATGCCATGCTGCAGGACTCCAGCCCTCAGGAGCAGTGTGGATCCCTGGAGCCACCCAGGTGTGTGATGCAGTTCGGCTGAATCACCATGCATATGCTCAAGCGATGGAAATGTTTAACATTGGAGAACTTAAGTTTTAGGGGACATATTTTTTTCCCCCTTAGGATCAATGCTGGATTTAAAAGATGCCTAAATGTCTTCTTTCAAGAATGGTTGTATTCCCCACAGCAGTGCATTTTTTATTTACTTAGAGGATTTAAGTAATGACAGTTGTTCCCATTTTTTGTGCTTGAGCCTCCAGCCACAGTAAAACAAGACAAGATCACAAACATAAAGGCCAGTCACGATGTTCTCATGAGACCTGTGCTGCACCTCTGACAAGAACAAAGTGTGTGCGCTGACTTGCAACTAGGGTGGGGCTCAGGCATCCAGCCTTCAGAAAGACAAGACCCTGGAAGTTCTGCTCTTTGCTTAGGCTGCCTGTCCTGGCATCTGGTGGTGGAAATATGCCCAGATTGTCCTTGCTTTGGGAGAACAGTTGTGCCCCTCAGATGAGCATAGGTGTAGAGCTCCGTCTGAAATCAGGCCAGCCCAGATGCCCTGGGGACTGACCACTGGCTGGCATTATATGGTGTTTTCTAGAAGCGGTAGGTTTAGTGTTAACCATGAGCTTTGGAGTCAAAAACCTGGTGGTTTTTTATTTTTTATTTTTTTATTGAAGAATAGTCAAGTTACAATGTTGTGTTAATTTCTGCTATACAGTAAAGTGACTCAGTTATACATATATATACACTCTTTTTCATATTCTTTTCCATTATGGTTTATTGAATATAAATTGAACATATTGATATTGAATGTAGTTCCCTATGTTGTACAGTAGGACCTTATTATTTATCCATTCTATAAGGAATTGTTTGCATCTACCAACCCCGAACCCCCAGTCCCTCCCTTCCTTCCTCCTTGGCAATCACAAGTCTGTTCTCTACACCTGTGAGTCTGTTTCTGTCTCATACATAAGTTCATTTGTGCCATAGTTTAGAGTCCATATATAAGTGATGTCATATGCTGTTTGTCTTTCTCTTTATGATTTACTTCACGAGTGTGATAATCTCTAGTTGCATCCACGTTGCTGCAAGTGGCATTATTTCTTTTTTAGGGCTGAATAGTATTCCATTGTATATGTTACCTGTTGATGGACATTTAAGTTGTTTTCATGTCTTGGCTGTTGTGAATCGTGCTGCTATGAACATTGGGGTGCGTGTAGCTTTTTGCATTATAGTTTTGTCTGGATATATGCCCAGGAGTGGGATTGCTGAATCATGTGGGAATTCTATTTTTAGTTTTTTGAGGAACCTCCATACTGTTTTCCATAGTGGCTGCACCAATTTACGTTCCCATCGATAGTGTGGGAGGATTCCCTTTTCTCCACACCCTGTCCAGCATTGGTTAGGACTTTTTAATAGTGGCCATTCTGACCAGTGTGTGGTGGTGCCTCATTGTAGTTTTGATTTGCATTTCTCTAGTAACTAGTGATGTTGAACATCTTTTCATCTTTCATTTCTCTTTCTTCTTTGGAGAAATGTCTATTTAGATCCTCTGCCCATTTTTGGGATTTGTTTTTTGTTGTTGTTGAGTTGTATGAACGGTTCATATAGTTTGGAAATTAAGCCCTCATCGGTCTCATGATTTGCAAATATTTTCTGCCGTTCCATGGGTTGAAAGACCCGAGTTTGAATTGGTGTCAGTCAACAAACATTTAGTGAGCACGTGCTGTGTGCTGAAACAGTGAACAGATCAGACAGACCAGTTTACCCTCTAGGTGGGAGCGGAATTTTCAAGGTGGAATAAATAGTCCATGTGGTATAAAGTTGCTTTAGATTCGATGAGGTGGCCTCTGCTCAGTGTGAATAATAAACTGTAGCAGTTGGCACTTTTGTGCCAGCTTGGTGAACTGTTATTCCCTCCATGTTTTGAAGAGGGGACTGGGTCAACCACCAGGCCCCAGGCAGGTGGATGCCGCTGATCAGATGAAGGGAAAGTGTTTCCTTCTCTCCCATCTCTTTCTTCTTTCTGTCTTTTTCACTTGCTGTGAGATGCCAGCCCTCCTTGCCCAGAGATGAGTGGGCTGGGCATCCTGGTTGGAGGAATAAGGGCAGGAGAGTGTCCCCTAGAGCTTCCAGAGTCTTCCAAGCATACCCATGAGCCGTGGAAGCTTCTCTGCTGCTGCTGGCAGAGGAATCAAACCCCTGGGTGCTTCTGGATTGAAACGTCAGTCACTTTGGCTGCCCCTGGACAGACGGGTTCAGTCGTCATCTGCCGGGCGCCCATGGCAACCACTGCTGTTGTAACAAAGACAAATGTAGGACCAAACTGGAATTTGATGGATTTGAAATTATGTCTTTAATTCACAGTTGGTATAGAGTGCTCATAAAATCTTGATCATGATAGAGAGGCTAATAAACATTTGAGAACATAAATATCTGGGGAGGAAATGGCTTTGTGAAACATTTAGTTGTGGAGTAGTTAAAAGAACAGAGAAAATCCGCCAGGCAGAATTCTCTGGACACCAATCTGGTGAGTTGTATATGTGGGGTGGGTAATGATCTTGAGTGAGCCGTTTTATGGGCGTTGCAGACATTAATTTGATGAGCACTCCCGCACACCAAGCCTCGAGCTGTTTGCCCTTCAAGTACCTGAATCAAGGGGCAGAGGTACCAGCAGGTGCTAGCCAGGTGTGCACCCGGGCAGAGGAAGCTGATGATGGAGACGTGCCTTGAACCCCTGACCTGCTCTGGTCCCCGAGGCAGGGCAGAGCAGCCCCACAACAGTTAGGCCCACACTGCCCAGGTTCAAAATCCTGCTTTGCCGTTCACTGGCCACGGACCTCGGGCAGGTCTGTCATATTCCTGCTCTATAAGGTGAAAGTATGTAGACCCTCAGTCCTGTCTGACTCTCTGTGACCCCATGGACTGTAGCCTGCCAGGCTCCTCTGTCCACGGGATTCTCCAGGCAAGAATACTGGAGTGGGTTGCCATGCTGTCCTCCAGGGGATCTTCCCGACCCAGGGATTGAACCTGAGTCTCCCGCTTGGCAGGCAGGTTCTTTACCATCTGAGCCACCAGGGAAGCCCTGTATAAGTGGGCATGATATAATGGCCCCTGCCTGCCTTGGGTCCAGTGAGAAGTCAGTTAGGTGAGCGTGTCCAGTGCACCAGAAAGCACATTTTCAACTCCGAAGACTGAGATAACCCAGTGCCCTCTGACTTGGCCGGAAAGATGTCAGGAGTCAGGCTAGCAAGGGCCAGCAGTTCTGGCGAGAGGGTGGGAGAGAGTAGTTCCAGTTTTTTATGTACGTTTTTTTCAGACAGTATGAATTTTCTTTTTTAAATTATGCAAGTTTTATAACACGTTTGCAGGAGACTTGGAAAATGCAGAGCACAGTCACATGCAGCCTGTTACAGCGATAGCCGCTTACGGCACCGCTGCCCGGGCCGCTGCTTCTAGGGCTGGTGGGCAGGGGTCTTAACAAATAGGAAGGTCATCCATTCACTCTGCAAATCCTGGGTAAGCCCCAGGATGAGACTGTGTGCGCTCACTGCAGGCTCGGGGCCTGCAAAGTGAGTGACACGTGTCCCACCCTCTGGGGTTCCCTGCCCCCACAGGTCTGCCTTTCAGCAGGGGACTTGAGGGTGCTGGGCCCACACTGGTCTCCCCTGGGGGTGCAGGCAGGGCACTTGACCCCAGGAAGGCAGCCTGGACAGGAAAACAGTTGAGGGGCTGCCAAGGACATGTGACGTTTGGGTCCCTGACACACAGAAAATAACGAAACCCTATGGAACGTTTCAGACGAGCAAGTTATAATCGAAATATCCCGACCCGACGGAGAGGGCTCCCTCCTGTCTGCTGCAAGAAGGGAAGATGCTGATAAAAATGTCAGCAGAGCGTGGCTAATCAGGTCAGCGGTAATGTTTTGGCCGCGAGGCCTTTTCCTGTGAGTGGTTGGAGAGCGGTGAAATCAGATGGGGAAAGAGTCGTCAGTTCTGTGAGGCAGGTGCGGTCGGGGAAGGGGCAGGGAAGCTGCCTGGCCGAGGTGGAGCGGGCACAGAAGGTGCCAGCAGCCACAGAGAGCCGCTGAAAGCACCACCTGGCTGGATGGAGACACGCGATTAAAGGGGGAGGGGCTCCTGACACTCCCACGCCCACTCAGGCGGGCCTTGGGGCTTGGGCCGTTCCCTCATCTTCTAGGAAGATGTGATCGTCCAGAGTCTTCGGTGATGCGACGACAGTGTTTCAAACTGGAGTCACCTCGGGGCCCCCTACCCCCATCCCGCCCCGCCGCTGTAAGCTGCTTCACTCCCGTCTTCCAGTTTGTATCCGCAGTCCTCACTCAAAGATTGTTCATTGTTCAGTCGCTCAGTCGTGTCTGACTCTTTGCGACCCCATGGGCTGCAGCACACTAGGCCCCCGTCCTCCACTATCTCCCGGAGTCTGCTCAGATTCACGTCCGTTGAGTCGGTGATGCCATCCAACCATCTCATCCTTTGTCGTCCCCTTCTCCTGTGCTCAATCTTTGCCAGCATCAGGTCTTTTCCAATGAGTCGGCTCTTGGCATCAGGTGGCCAAAGTATTGGAGCTCCAGCTTCAGCGTGAGTCCTTCCAATGAATATTCAGGGTTGGTTTCCAAAGATGATGACATGCAAATAGTCACTTCCATCCTGAACCAAAAGGCATCCTTGAGCCTGCCTGGGGCCAAGGCACTTCAGAAGCATCAGAGAGAGCAACCCGCCCGGCACTCCCCTTCCACCCTCACGTCCCTGTCTCCTGGCAGGGGTTGTGCAGATTCTGGGCGTCCCAGGCGTCCTTGAGTTGCGCTGAGTGGATTCTCAGGGTCTGCCAGCAGCCAGTGCCTTCACGAGAGGCCCGGTGGAGTGGCCAAAGGCTAGCCCCTTCTCCTCCAGGCCGCTTCCCACGTCGAAAGGTAGAAGCGATAATAATCCTTAATCCAGAGTTGGCAGGATGCCTTTGTGCCTGCCACCTGCTGGCCCGCGGTCACCAGACTGCCACTCCAGCAGGCTGTAGGGACAGGCCCTGAGAGCATTTGTCCCCTGTGGTCCAGAATGCAGGGGTGCCCCCACACGAAGGTGCCCGTTGCACCCCAGCAGGTGAGGGGACATGCCATCTGGGGCCACCTCAAAAAGGACGACCATCAGTCCTCCTCCAGGAAGCTAGTACGTCCTGGAGCCGAAGCCGGCCCTCTGTACCAAGGATGCGCACACCTGCGGGAGAGTCCAGGATGGCTTCAGCCCCCTCCCACCATGAGCTCCCACTCATCATCTAAGCAGCGTGAGACTCTGTGGGTGCCCTAACCAGGCCACTGCCCCAAGGCCTCCCCAGACAGACATTCCGGGGCCCCTCCCTCCGGGCCAGGCAGAAGTCAGGCTCACACGCCAGCAGGCATCTCGGCAGTGGAGGGAGGTAAAGAGCCCAGGACTGGCTGGGGCAAGGGTGTGGGAAGGGGACTCTGGCAGGGGACTTTGCCTCTCTCAACGTCTGGCTCCTCATCACTGAAAGAGGCAAAGGATGGTACGGTATTGGTTCCTTTCTCACAAGAGTACCATGTGATTCCCTGATGCGGTGCATTGAGCTCGGAGCACAGTTGAGCAGCTGCTATTCCAGTAATAAGGGAAGCACGGCGCATCCGTTTGTCCATCCCATCGGTGTCTGTTACAGGCTGCTTTCTGCCAGGCCTGATCCCAGATCCTGGGGCTCGAGCAGTGAACAAAACATTCCCCTGGGAGGAGGCAGACACCATACAAACAAGAGAAGGGTTAATACCTACCGAAACTGAGTACCCTGGGGGAGTTAAGATGTCACTCAGGGAGTGATGGTGGGCGGGGTGTGGCGGGTGAGCAGGGGTGCTGGGAGGCAGTGTTCAGTTCATTTAAGCTAAGGCTTGAATGAAAAGAAGGACCCAGCTGTGGGGAGAGGGGAAAAAGAGCCATCGAGACTGGGGGCAGGCAGGAGGAAGCCAGGCAGGATCAGCTGGGGGTGGGGACGGAGTGGGAGGCAGTGGGGAGGCTGTGAAAGCCAAGGATGAGCCTGAAAGCCAACCCAGCCCCTTCCTAAGCCAGGTGAGCCCAGGGGAGGCCCTGGGGGAGCCAGTCAGGGACCCTGAGTGTGGGGGCCTGGGGCTATTGTGTGTATATTTCAAACATTTTATTATATAGGGAATCCATTTGTTGCAGAACAACTAGGAAACTGTAGCTAAGTCATTTCCAACACCCAGAGATGGTCATGATCACCCTTAACATTTTGATACAGTATGTATATTCTGACATTTTCCGGGATAGGCTACAAACACCAGACTTTAACTAGACACAGTGTATCAAACCCTTTTTTCCTGGATCTGATGTGTGGTGAATCCTCCTTCACAAACACACTCCCAGCCCCCCTGTTGATGGCTTTTGAGAGCAGCTGTGCCCTGTCGCAGACACAGGCTATATAGCAGAGAGGGGCCCTTGGGATAGAGTACTGTAAAGCCTGTAGGCTTCTGGACTCAAATAATAGATTTAATTCACCGGTGACTATCGAAACCCAGAAGTTTTAAGTTGTGGACCTGTGTCCGCAGCCAAGGATGTGGAAAAGCTTTATCTAGAGACTTGGGTTTCACTTCATAGGTAGGTTCACTTAAGAAGTTTAACCCAGGAGTGTCACCAGATAAACAGTTTAACCCTGGGTTTCTTCTTGAAAGGTGATTTAGGGGCATCCTCTCCGGGCACCACCAAGCCTCGGGGCTGGGTTTGGAGCGAGCCAACACCAAGTGCCAAGGTGTCCTTTACCCCTAAACCCAGGTTTCCTCCCAGTTGCCATCAGTGAAGTCCAGGGTTCAGGTTCTACCCGGCTAACATTCGTCACTGTCTCTGGATGCACCCCGAAGTTGGGTGCAGATTCAGGAGGGGTGCCCCTCCCGGAGGCTGCTAGAGGCGGAGGGGTGGTCTGAGTCGTGACCGGATTCTCCAGATGGGGTCGATTTGACTTCGTAGAATCTGAACCTGTGTCTTTCCAGCCCACAAGTAAGCGCTCCCTGTCGTATTTAAACATTTGAGAAGAAAGAGAAAGTGGCTTTCCTGGAATGGAAGCTCAGAGGGGGAATCTCCCAGAGCTGGAACATTCTGGAAAGTCCTTTGAATTGTGCTGGGAATGCCGTGCAGGTGCATGTACCTTTGGGTCTCTGCGGCCTCTGCTCTGGGAAGTGAAGCTGGCAGAAGCCCAGCAGGCAGAGGCAGAGGAGTGGCTGTTCAAGGGAACCGGAGTGAGCTGAGCCACGTGGCCGGGCGGTGGAGGGGCGGGGCCTGTGAGCCGCTGACAGCCGGAAGCTGAGCTCAGCATGAGGACACGGTCGTCTCCCCAGAATGGATGAAGATGCCCCGGAAGGCGATGGAGTGGGGGTCTCGTCTGTGCCATGAGGGTGATGCTGGCACCTCCGTCCCAGGCGTGCTGTGAGGTGTCTGCACATCCTCAGCGTGATGCCAGGCACGGGGCACCCGAGGAGCCAGGGCTGTTTACAGCGTGCTCTGCACAAGAGCGCCCAGAGAGGCAGTGTTGTCCAATGGTTACAGCTCAACCTGGGCCGTCCGACTAACCTGAACCCAAAAAGGCTGCTATTACTAAGGATGTGACCTTGCGAAGTTTTACTCACTGCTTTGAGCCCCAATTCCCACACCCATCAAATGGGGCATCACAGTTGTACCTCCTTTGTACAGAGCTGTTGTTGTTTAGTCCCTAAGTTGTGTCTGACTGCTTTGTGACCCTATGGACTGTAGCGCCCCAGGCTCCTCTGTCCATGGGATATTTCCCAGGCAAGAATACTGGAGTGGGTAGCCACTTCCTTCTCCAGGGTATCTTCCCAACCCAGGGATCAAACCTGCGTCTCTCGTGTCTCCTGCATTGGCAGGTGGATTCTTTACCTGTGGAGCTACTGGGCAAGCCCTTTGTACAGGGAGCAATTCCATGACGTAACTTTACATCTGTGGCATTCCTCACCCATACCAAACTTTGTAAATATTAGCCAGTTAACAGCCATTTAATTGGAAAATTATTCACTTAAGACTTTAGGATGTGCTTCATCTGCCTGGCCCAAGCCGTATGTGTCAAATGCATCGTACATTTCACCTCTTTGTTGGTTGCCAGCAGGTCTTTTCACATTACATCTTTTAATCTTTTAATAGCAGGATAAACCCCAAGTGCCAAGAACAGGAAGTCTTTATTTGTATGTATATAAACGTACCTTGGAAGCTTTGTGAGGGCAGGACAGTGTCTGGCTCCTTCACTTCTAGGTCCATGGTACCTGGGACAGTCTCTGGCTAGCACACAGGAGGCACTGGGTCAATATTTGTTGAATGAATGAACATAAGTTGATTTTCCTAAAACAGAGGTGTTGGTTTGCACTGAGCTATTCACACTTTCTCACCTGGCCCCTCTTACACCTGGGCACGTGGGAGGCTAGGTGAGCAGTGTGGTCTATGCACAGATTTATCTCAGGGTTTGGGACTCTCGGTGGCCACCCTCTGGGGTGTCCCGTCTCTGGTCTGCCTGCCCTTGTGAAATGAAGGGCTGACTGCATCCATGATGATGTCAGGGTGTCGGGCTGGTGCCCAGACCCATTAAACTATAATTCTGTACATAGTGTGATCCGCACAAGAAAGTCTGACCCACTCATGTGTTAGCGCCAGTGTGCTGGTCCTTTAGCTCAGAATCAATGATTTTCCTTTTAAAAAATTAGCTTTTTCTTGTGATTGTTTGGAGAAGGAAATGGCAACCCACTCTAGCATTCTTGCCTGGAGAATCTCATGGACAGAGGAGCCGGGTGGGCTGCAGTCCACGGGGTCACAAAGAATCGGACACGACTGAGCAGGTGAGCATGCATGCATACATGTGATTGTATAATTAGCGTTTTTCCTAATTGTATAAATAATACATTCTCATTGTTTTTTTAAAAAAAAGCAGATATCTATAAAGAAAACTCTTCTTGAAATCTCTCCCCCAAAGATAATCATTATGGCTAGTCTGAAGGTAAATACATGTTATTATGTAGCTTTTTATTTTACTGAAGAGTCTTGGCCTCCTCGCCAATGTCTATACCTGAGATCTACCGTATTTCTTTTAAAGCTGCAGAACATGGGGATGTCAGAATTTGCTAAGCCTTCCTCTATTTATGGACATTTATGTTGTGTCCTGTTTTGGGCTCTTATTGATAATTCAGCAGTGGGACGTCTCACCCATGTGTCTGTTCAGTGCAGTTCAGTTCAGTCACTCAGTCGTGTGCAACTCTTTGCGACCCCATGGACTGCAGCACGCCAGGCCTCCCTGTCCATCTCCAACTCCCAGAGTTTACTCAAACTCATGTCCATTGAGTCAGTGATGCCATCCAACCATCTCATCCTCTGTCGTCCCCTTCTCCTCCTGCTTTCAATCTTTCCCAGCATCAGGGTCTTTTCAAATGAGTCAGTTCTTCACATCAGGTGGCCAAAGTATTGGAGTTTCAGCTTCAGCATCAGTCCTTCCAATGAACACCCAGGACTGATCTCCTTTAGGATGACTGGTTGGATCTCCTTGCAGTCCAAGGGACTCTCAAGAGTCTTCTCCAACACCACAGTTCAAAAGCATCAATTCTTCGGCACTCAGCTTTCTTTATGGTCCAACTCTCACATCCATACGTGACTACTGGAAAAACCATAGCCTTGACTATACGGACCTTTGTTGGCAAAGTAATGTCTCTACTTTCTAGTATGCTGTCTAGGTTTGTCATAACTTTTCTTCCAAGGAGTAAGCATCTTTTTATTTCATGGCTGCAGTCACCATCTGCAGTGATTTGAAGCCCCCCAAAATAAAGTCTGTCACTGTTTCCATGGTTTCCCCATCTATTTGCCCTGAAGTGATGGGACCGGATGCCATGATCTTCATTTTCTGAATGTTGAGTTTTAAGCCAACTTTTTCACTCTCCTCTTTCACTTTCATCAGGAGGCTCTTTAAGTCTTCTTCCACTTTCTGCCGTGAGGGTGGTGTTATCTGCATATCTGAGGTTATTGATATTTCTGCCGGCAATCTTGATTCCAGCTTGTGTTTCATCCAGCCCAGCATTTTGCATGATGTACTCTGTATATAGCTTAAATAAGCAGGGTGACAATATACAGCCTTGACGAACTCCTTTCCCCATTTGGAACCAGTCTGTTGTTCCATGTCCAGTTCTAACTGTTGCTTCCTGATCTGCATACATGTTTCTCAAGAGGCAGGTCAGGTGGCTGTGCACTTGTACAAATGTTTGCTTGGAGGACATTCCTGGACCAAGATGATTGGTTCCCCTGGGCCTCAGTTTCCCTTTTTGTGCACTGAGAATTGCAAGATGACAGAAGGTCATGTTTGTAAATACGTAGGACAGTTGGTTGCCCATGGTAAGCACTTACTAAGTGATACTTGGCTTTGAAACCAGAATGCTTTCAACCCCCCTGGATTACCCATTGCTCTTTAAGTGTTGGTTGCAAGCAGAGTGTTTAGGCTGAGCTAACTTACTTTCTGTTAGCCTGCCTTTGGCCTTCTTCTGTCCTTGAAGTGGCAGCCGTTTGGGTGCCCCTCTCACCAGCAGTCCCTGGTTCTGCAACCTTTCTACTTGGATCTAGTCAAAGAGATGCCCTGCGCTGATAACAGGAGAGGCTGCTGACTCCCTGGGCCTTCTGGTAGACCAGCAGTTGATCCATGTGCGGTTGTAGGGGTGGAGGCCGACTGCAACCATGATGTGCATTGTAGGGGAGGAAAGTGGTGAGTTTGGACTCTCTACCTGCACAGGTTGGAATCCCTAATATCACACGATAATAATATTGCCTAAAATACTGTGGGCTCTTATTACATGTTAGACCCGACCCTCAGCTCATGAATGTGTCTCTTCCTCCCTGCCTACCTCCCGTCCCCATGGTGGAGACGGAGTGCCTGAGGCTTGTCCAGGATCACCGAGCTCTTGAGTGTGGAGAGAGAGTGTGAGCACTGATCTGGGAATGAATGCTGCTTCTGGCCACCGGCCAGTCTCTCCTCCCGGCTCTGGGTGCCAAAGTGGGAGCAAAAACGCCTCTGTGGGCCTCACTTTCTTAGGTGTGCACTGGGAGATTGAAGAGATGAACCCCAGGGTTTTTAAATTGTTCTATGTTGGGGGGTTCATTTGTGCAGGTGTGTTTAGCTCATGTGAAATCCAGACTGAAAAGCCAGGGGAGAGAGCAGAGCCATCTCAGAGGCCCGCCAGTGGGCCAGGTTACTGAGACCAGCAGACCATGGAGGCAGGGCTCTGAAGATCCGGGATGCTCTCGGGGATGCTCGCCCCAGGCCACAAAGACTGAATGCGACTTGCTGGCACGAAGGTGGCGTCTCTCAGAACCAGAAACCCCATTGGTCCACGTTCCCTCCCTCTCCCTTCAGCCCCAGAACCATGGATTCGAGTTCTCGCTTCCTGAGCATCAGGGGTAATCTTGTATTCTCTGTGGGCTGATGGCAGAGCTTCAAGTTTGCTTGCAGAAAGTAACTTAACTCAGCCTAAACTGTCTCCTTGCAACCTATGCTTAAAGAGCAAGGAGTAGTTCAGTTTGCCCCTAAGTGTGAATAACGAAGCCCGGAGCAGCCACCTTGTGCAGATGCACAAGGCCGGGCCTGGAGGAAACCCTGAGCTCGGGAGGCGTCCCTGGTGAGCTGCCCTGGGGACGTCGGGGCCCTCTCTGGGTGACCCCTGGGACCCCGGCGCTCTGGACGCAGTTGTGCTGGAAACAGTACGGGAGCTACAGACTTCCTCTTCCCCCACGCCCCAGAAAAGTAGGTCAGGGCCCCAGCACGGCCACGTCATGAAGCCAGCATCAGAGTCATCAGTACAACCAAAGGCAATCACACGCTGAGCCCTTTTAATCGCCTAATGGCAGGGGACACCCAACGCCCCCAGCTCGTGTTTCCGGCCTCGGCCGCAGCCCAGGCCGCTGTAACTACAGCCAAGTTTGGCCTGGCCTCTCCACATTACAGCCGCGACACGGCCGCGCTCAATTGAAGTATTTGAGAACAATGAAATATGCATGGCTATCAGTGACAGCCCCATAAAGCGCGGCAATTAGCCGCGTAATCCGAGAGAGGGAGCCGGCCCTCGGCAGCCCGTGGCTCCCCATTAGTTAAATGCATTTTGTACGTCCTCATCCCATCAAATCAACTAACACTTCCTTTAATTGGTTCATGAATTATACAGCCGCCCCGCATTATAATTTAATCGCCTGTAAACATTCATAGGGCCCCACTGAAAAGTGGATCGCGCTCATTAATTCGTTAATTTCAGCAGATGGAGGGGAGATCGGATGAACGGTGGCAGAACAGAGTGCCTTGGGCAACAGAAGAAGGAAAAAAGGGTGGGGGGCCATTTAGGTTTTTTAAGGGCTGTCAGAAACTCAATCTGTGAGCTGTCAGCAGCCCAGACCTGTCCCCCACCCCCTCCACCGCGCCGGCTGCGGGAAGTGACTGGCGGATTCATCCGCAGGCTTGTCAACCGTCTTTAAACATCAAGCCAGCGGGTAAACCGAGCCCAACGTAAATTAATTCTTGTCTTACGGGCCCCCCTTTCTCTGTCCCCATGAATATTTCATGGCGGGCAGCATCAATATTAATTCTAATAGCTCTGCACAGTGGTTATTATTTCTGTTTTATGACAAATATTCATAAAATATTCAGGACCCTTTTTTAGAGCATTTACACACTTGACTGTGAATTTCCCCAGTTTCTCGGGGACACTGTAAACATATTGGGGTTCTCTTGATGGGCTTTTCCCCCCTTAATTAATACCGTTGGTTATTAATATTTAATCCGATTTTAGTTTTGTGCAGAAGTAAAAGCTATTAGATTGGAGGGCGGAAGGGATTTTCCCCCCTTCTGTCGGTGAAATGGGGAAAGTCTGTTTCTCTTTGACACGTGGGTGACCTGACAAAGGATGACCTCCCTGCATTTTTATCTGGAAAACAATATCTATCTTTTCTGCGTGTGTCTGCTCTCCCCTTACTTTTTAACCGAGAGCTCTGGCGGCAGCCCAACTTGCTGTAATGAAATTCTTTGCTGCAATATTTATGCAAGGATTTAACATAATTTTGGAGTAATTAAAGTGTGGGTTTAACAAACACGGTGGCGGATTCCTCAGGCAAGACAGCTGCGACTGGGGATGAAGGATCTTTTGGAATCCACGTTATTTATCTTTAACTCTGCCGGTGCCTGCAGCTGTGCATGGCGTCCCCAGGGAGACAGACAGAGGAGGGGGGTCCCAGCCCAGGGCAGCTGGTGCCCGTCAGGTGGTGGAGGACTCAGGTGAGGTGGTGGCTTTGGCCCAAGGGAGTCTGAGGTGGGGGTCCGGTGAACCCTGAGGCCAGGGGGCACATCGACAGTGTGGACCTCACCCTACTGCACCCCTCCCAAATGCCTTCAGGGCTCCTTTTCCATTTTCTGCTTCTCACCAGAGGCTTCAGGAATGTTCTAACAACTGCAAGGAGCAAGTGATACTATTTTACATGTAGGAAGGTTGTGAAAGAGCAACCTAGAGTCAGCCAGGCCAGGAGCCCAGTCTGGAGGCACCACTTCACCTCTTGGGAGCCTGAATTTTTTCATCCTGGAGATGGGCAGATAGATTAAATAGGACAATACACACGTGCAGTATGCTTATTAGTGCAGGTCCCTGGCACGTAGAAAGTATATAACGGTTTGCAATGACGATAATGATGGTGATGCTGGAGATTCATGTGCAGCAAAGGGTTAAAATTGAAGCCGAGAAGTAAAATGCTTTTGGCTACAGAGATTCGTGGAGGAAACTTCCAGCTGTGGAAAGGGTTAAAGCCAAAGCTTTTCTGCAGCACCTTATTAAAAAATATCCAGTGGAAAAGTCAAAAGTGGAGATTCTGATGGTGGCTGGGAGACGCTTATGTGGCTCTTCACGGGGCAGGTCTTCCCGCACCATCTGTCACTGAGGGAGACTGGCTTTGAGAAAGGAAACCTCTAAGTTAGCTCCCCTCCCCCTCCCTTGGCTCCCCTGTCTCCAGGGACCCGTGACAAGGGGATGCACTTGTTTCCCAGGTGGCCCAGGGGTCCAGACCTTGCACAGCCTGCTCTCTGTCCTTGGAGCAAACTCCTGCTCCTAGAGGGGCACAGGGGGGACGGGGCCTGCCCAGTCGCAGGGCACCAAGAGGGAGGCACGTGGTGGAGGCCTCCATGGAAGAGCATCTGCCCCGTCTCCAGCCTCATGTCCCTCCCAGCTGATCCGCTTAGAGTGGAGGAAGGCAGCCCCGACTCCAGCTGACTCTGCAGCATGGCCCAGAGGGCTAAAACCAAGACATGTGTCCAGAGTTTGGGGTTTGTGCTGAGCGGTGGATGCAAAGGCCTCCCTCCCTCCCTCCCTCCCTCCTCCCTTCCCTCCCTCCCTCCCTCCCTCCGTCTTTCAGCAGATTCATGATGGAGTGCTATGCCCAGCTGCATGAATACTGTGGCTGGCTGCCTGGGCTTGCATCCTGGCTCCATGACTGTATTAGGCAAAGCTCTCCAGAGAACTAGGAACAACCAATGTGCATTATATCAGGAGAAAAAGATTCTTCATAAGGAATTGGCTCATGTGATTATGGAGACTGACCAGTCACAAGATCTGGAGGTGAAGTCCACAAACAAGAGCTTCAGGAAGAGCCAGAAGGCAGGAAGGCTGAAGTGGGGTTCAGTGAGCCTTTAGGATGGGGGTACAAAAGCACTGTCAATCCCATCCCCCCACCCTACTAGATCTGAAGGCAGGGAAAAGTCAATGTCCTTGTTCAAAGGGAAGCGGACATGAGGAATTTTCTCTTATTCAGGAGAGGGTCAGCCTTTTTGTTCTAGTTAGACCTTCAACTGATTGGGTGCAGCCCACCCACACTGGGGAGAGCAATCTGCTCCATTCATCCCACTGATTTTTCTAAATAAATATTTTATTGGAGTACAGTTGACTCATAACACTGTGTTAAATTCTGCTGTATTCCACTGGTTTAAATGACGAGAAACACTCTCACAGACACACCCAGAGTAATATTTGACCAAATATCTGGATACCCTGTGGCCCATTCAAGTGGACACACAAAGTTAACCATCACGGCCACTTTCTAGCTGGGACACTTTGACAGGTTAACTCTCTCTGTCTCTCAGCTTTCTTTCACCTGCTGTAAAGGACATGATAATTATCCCCTTGTAAGGTCATGATGGGGAGTTTTGACCTAAGGTAGGTCAAGTGTTAGAAGACTGCCTGCCATGTAGGCCCCATGGGTGTTCAGTCTTATCATCGCAGTAAGCAATCTGTATGAATTTTCATATTTAATCCTTAACTCTGTGAGGTACTTTTTTTTTTTTTTTTTTAATCCTTGTATATGGAGACTAGGATGGTAGAATGGCTGGTCCCACAGTGAGCCGGCAGGTGGCACTGGAATTGGAACCCAGTTGGACCTCGGGACTCATGTCCAAGCCTGGAAGCCTGGGAAGGACAGGCTTGCACACAGGAGGTTGCATTCACGTAAGTGGGACTGAATACTTTGAGGCCCTTGGTGACTTTCAGGGCACCTGTCTCAGGTGAGGTTCCCCCTGGAAGCAGAGGCTAAGACAGCCATGGGGTGGGAAAGCTCAGTGTGCAGGTAACAGCTGAGCCAGGCGAAGGGACTGAAGCTGGAGGAGGCAGGCTGACCCAGGCTCCTCGATTCCATGGGGGCCCCTTGGTGGGGAGGGCTGCGTTGGGCAGGCCCTGGTACCCCCTCTGTGCTCACTCACTGGCCACGGGCCACCCCCAGAAGAGTGTGGCTTTTGCTCAAAAGCTTGGGTTAAAAATGTCCATCAATTGGTGAATGAATAAACAAAATCTGGTCCATCCACACCATGGAACACCATTTGCCCATAAAAGGGGATGAAGTTCTGATACATGTTACGGTAGGGATGAGCCTTGAAAACACAGGCTAAATGAAAGATGCCCGGCATGCAGAGGCACATGGATAGTCTGTGTTGTTGTTATGCGTTAAGCACTTGATATGCCTTACGTTTAACCTTTAAAATAACCTTGTAAGTTCCTCTTTTTGTTTGTTTTTGTTTTTCGCTTTCCTAATTGGAGACTTGAAGGGCCATGCATCATATGATTCTGTTTGTATTATGTGTCCAGATGAGGCACATACACAGAGACAGAAAACAGACAAGCAGTCGCCAGGAACTGGGAGCTGGAGGGTGAGAGGGCCTGTTCATGGGTACAGCGTTTCCTTTGGGCATGAGAAAGTCCCCCTAACTTATATTGTGTCAATGGTTGCACACTTTGTAAATATAATACACTAAAAATAATTACACTGTATACTTTTCAAGGGGTGAATTATATCTTAGTTCATGTGTGCATGCTAAGTCACTTCAGTCGTGTCCAACTCTTTGCGACCCCATGGACTGCAGGCCACCAGGCTCCTCTGTCCATAGGGATTCTTCAGGCAAGAATACTGGAGTGGGTTGCCATGCCCTCCTCCAGGAGATCTTCCCAACCCAGGGATCAAACCCACATCTCTTACGTCTCTTGCATTGGCCAACAGGTTCTTTACCACTAGTGCCACCCGGGAAGCCCCACGTTACATATCTCAGTAATCATGTTTTTAAAACAGAAGAACATAGGGTTCAAGTCTTGGAAAGTATGTACAGCAGGAGGCTGTCAGCTGATCACACTCCTTACAGCTGAGACACAGATTCTTTCTTGAAGAGGGGTCTGATGGAGCATCCAGGTGTCGGCCACACCATGGGGCCCTGAATGTTCACCAGCCCCGACGTTCTTCTGGAAGTGAACTGGGATCCACACCGGCATACTTAGTGGTTGACCAGCTGTTGATCAGCTGATCAGCGGTTGATCAGTGTTCCCACCATCAGAGGGGACCCGAGGCAACCAGGCAGTGGCTGCAGGCACTCTGGGCGCCTGAGCACTCTCACCTATTCTGAGCACAGGTAGAAGGGGCAGTGTGGCTCCTGGCCAGTGCCCAGGGATGATGGGTCTCCAGGAACATGCAGGAGCCTCTCAGAGAGGAGGAGCCCAGCTGGGCTGTGAGCCAGCCCCCTCAGACACAGACACGGAGCTGAAGGATGACCAAGGAAAAGGCAGTGAAGAGTGTGGATGCCCAGTGGCCCCTGAGAGCTGCTGTGGCTCCTCCTAGCTGAGTGCCCCATACCAATGGCTGACTTGCTGAGCGTGAGTGGGCAGGAGTGATGTGGGGGAGAGGGCAGTGTTGGAGGGAGTTTGGACACTGGGCCTGCGTGGATCTGAGCAAAGTCAGAATTTTCAGAGTCCTCCAGTATCCACACACATGCAAGCGGAGAGCCATTGGTATAGATGGTGCCCCGACTAGGCACAGGCTGGCTAGTCTTGGAGTAAGGCTCTGGCTTGCTCCCACATGTCTACTGTCATTTTCAGCCTGAAACTCATTTGCCTGTCTCTTTGGGAAAAGTTTGCAGAACTTTCTGGCTTCCAACGACTTGTGGTTCATGACCATCCAGGAAGTATCTGGGTGGCCGCGTGCAGGGGAATTATTCTGTTTCTTCCCGGTGGTGATGGAGGCAGACATTTTTAGAGGACTCTAGAATGGAGACCGATTATGCAGGAATCTGATCCTGGGGTCACTCTCCTTGCACCAGTCTGCTGCATTTTTGTACGGCGCGTGCTGTACCGCCAGGCGTGCTCGCTAATTTCCCAGTTAATGACAGTCGTGGAGACTGTTCTCCCTGCCCCTGGAGAGACTTTAGACATGGGCAGGGTAGATTTGCCGCTATCAATTATGCACAGTTTTAAACAAGAAATGGCCAGCAGGAGCCTCGTTTTTTTTTTTAAGGAGCAGGGAGGAGACACTACAGCTGCTACCCAACGGCAGGAGGCATGGTGCGCGGGGGTTTAAAATGAGGTTGAGATGTCTGGCCTTTTGTTTTCAAATTGTACTCTTGTCAGAGTGAAAATTATGCATAGTGAAAAATTTAAACTCTGGCCAGGGCCTTTTCCGGTCTCCAGGGTGGCCTTGCATCCAGACTCCGTCCAGCGTCACATTCTCCCGTGCACCGTATTTTAGGGCAGTTGTGATGGCAGCCTGCAGCCTGCACCCGCAGCTGGAAGGACCAGGGGCTGATCCCGTCAAGCTGATGGTGCCCGTCCCCGTGAGATGGAATCCAGCCTTCCATGGCATCACAGCAGGCTCCCTCCCATGCTAATCTGCTCATTCACCGCACATTTATTCAGTTCTCACCTCTTCCTTGCACAAAGGGCATAGCACAGACCTGACAACTCAGCGCCTTGTCTTCAGACAGCTCACCCTCAAGGTACTCAGAGGTGGGGATCCTTCTGCAGCTTGCCCAGTTCTTACTCTTTTAAATCCAGTTTTTAAACACTATTTTTATTTATTTATTTGGCTGCATCAGACCTTCGTTGCGGCACGTGGTATCTTTCACCGTGGCAAGTGGGCTTCGGTGCCCCACAGCCCATGGGATCTTAGTTCCCCAACCCGGGATGGAACCCACATCCCCTGCTTCGCAGGGAAGATTCTTAACCACTGGGCCACCAGGGAAGTCCCCTTGTCTTGTCTTTTGGTTTTTGATAGTCTGTGCATAATTCACTTGCCCTCTGTAACCACTCTCTGCCACATCGTCTTTCTTCATGCCGTTCTCGGCTACGTTCAGCTTTCACTCCCACGAGCATCCTCCGACAGCTTGTCCATCCCACGCTGCCATCCCCAAATGCAGTCACCTCTAGACATGATGCTGCCTCTCCCTGCCTTGGGAGGGGAGGCCTTGTCCTAGTAAGTCTATAGTGATGCTTACTCCTGCTTTGTGTTATCCGATGGTCCACAGGTCACCGTCGTATGAGAATTGTTTTGCAGTGGCTTTGACGTTGCCTCCCCTCTCTGATGTGTCAGGGCACACATATTAAAGATGGGCAGACCATTCTAGTGTCTGTGTCACTTTGCCTTTTTCTTGGCGGCTACCCTTTCTCTGTGTTCCCTGTTTCAGCGGCAGTCATTGCAAAGTTCCCTTTGAGATAAGACCCCTTGATTATTCCAAAGCCAGAGAGCCGCTCTTGCCTGCGCTCCAGCCACACAGAAGGGCTCGGAGTGGCAGAGCTGAGTCCTGGTTTAAAGTGCAGACAGTGCTGCTGCCTTCCAGATGGCTCAGCGCACCCTCTGGGCTTTGAAGAAACTGGAGAAGGAGGAGGCATTCGAGCCTGTTTCAAGAAATGGTTTTCCTGGACCAGATTTTCCCAATTTGAATATCAAATTTGGAAACACAGGGTTCTAAGGGATCTATTTGTGCTTCCTAGTGTATGTCATTAGCTGTATATATAATTCACATTTTTATGTATTCGCCATGCAAATCCAATCCCTTATCAGGTATAGGTTTCACAAATATTTTCTCCTGGTCTATGGCATCTCTTTCATTTTCTTAATGTTTTTTGAAGGGCAGAAGCTTTCAACTGTTAGGCTTTTAATAAAATCTAATTTATTAATTTAAAAATCTATGGGTCAAAAAAAAAATCTATGGGTCATGATTTTGGTGTCATATGTAGGAGATGTTTAACCCAAGGTCACAGATTTTCTTCTAGAAGTTTAATAGTTTTAGGTTTATATTTCTATCCATGATTTATTTTGAAATAATTTTTGTAGATGGCATGAGATGTAGGCCAAGATTATTATCATTACTTGCATATGAATGTCTAATTATTCCAGCACTGTTGGGTGAAAAAAACCATCTTTCTCCTTTGAATTGTGTTGGTACCTTTGTTGAAAAGGTCATATTTGTATGAGTCAGTTTCCAGACTCTTTGTTCTGTCTTAATCCATGTGTCTAGCCCTTCACTAATATTCATACTGTCTATATTACTGTAGCTTTGTAGTAAGCCTTGAAATCAATTTGTTCTTTTTCAACATTTTTTAAGTGATTCTTTTTCAGAAACATGTTCCATATAAAATTGACTTGTGTGGAATCTTCAAAACACCTTCTTGCAATTTTGGTTAGAATTGCATTGAATCTGTAGATCTGTTAGGATTGACATTCTAACCATATTGAGTCTCTGAGTCCATGAACATGGTATAGCTCCTGATACATATTTAAGTCTTTGATATCTTTCATCAGTATTTTGTAATTTTCACCATACAGATCTTGTACGTATTTTGTTAGCTTTACATCTAAGTATTTCACTTTTATATTATTGTAATGGTACTTTAAATTTTTAATTTCCAACCTTTTATTGCTAGTATCTTGAAAAGTTGGTTTACTTTTTATTGATTTGTAGCCTGTGTATTCACTAAACCCACTTATTAATTGTAGTAGCCTTTTTGAATATTCTTTAGGGCTCTAATTAGATGATCCTGTCATCTGCAAATATCAGTTTTATTTCGTCCTTTTCAATTTGTATGCTTGCTATTTCCTTTTCTTGTCTTATTACATTCTCCAGGACTTCCAGTAAGATGTTGAATAGAAGTCATGAAAATGGATATTCTGCCTTGTTCTTAAGGGAACAAGCACTCAGTCTTTCACTGTAACATATGATGTTAGCTGTATTTTTGGTAAATACCCTTTATTAGATTGAAGAGGAAATTACCTTCTATTTATAGTTTGCTTAGAATATTTACCAGGAGGTGACATAAATTCTGTAAATTGCTTTCCTACATCTATTGAGATGATTATATAGTTTTCTTCTTCAGTCTTATAATATGGTTATGTGTTAGTTGCTCAGTCATGTCCAACTCTTTGCAACTCCATGGATTGTAGCCCACCAGTCTCCTCTCTCTATGGAATTCTCCAGGCAAGAATACCAGAGTGGGTTGCCATTTTATACTCCAGGGGATCTTTGCCACGTAGGTATCAAAACCAGGTCTCCTGCATTGCTGACAGATTCTTTACCATCTGAGCCACCAGGGAAGCTTATACTGATTGATTTTTGAATATTGAATCAGATTTAATTACTAGGCTAAACCTCATTTAGTCATAATGTAGTATTCTTTTTTATGTATTGCTAGATTCAATTTGCTAATATTTGATTATTTTTTGCCTCTGTATTCATGAGGGATATTGGTCTATAGTTTTCTTACAGTGTCTTTGTCTGGCTTTTGGTATCAGGGAAATGCTGCCTGATCAAACAAGTTCTGTTCTCTTATTTTCTATTTTCTGAGTTTTTATAGCATTGGCATTTTAGTTAGTGTAGAGTTAGTACTATCGTATGGTTCATTTTTTTTAATTTATTTATTTGGCTGCATTGGATCTTGTTTGTGCCATGTGGGCTCCAGAGTACATGGGCTCAGTAGTTGTGGCACACAGCGTGTGGAATCTTAGTTCCCTGATCAGGGATTGAACCCACATCCCTGCATTGGAAGGCAGATGCCCAACCCCTGGACCACCAGAGAAGTCCTAGTTCATATTTTTCGGTCCATTCATTTGTTTGTATACATATGTATATTCAGAACCTCATTAAATGATAAATTTTTTCAAGGGCAGAAATCCACCCCTGCACCTACCTTCACCATAATGTCTATACACTACACCATAGTGCTTATTTTTTTAAATATTTATTTATTTGTATTTATTTGGCTGCACCAGGTCTTAGTTTCAGCATACAGGATCTTCGATCTTCCTTTGTGGCATGTGGGATCTAGTTCCCTGAGCAGGGATCGGACCTGGGCCCCCTGCTTTGGGAGCACAGAGTCTTAGCCACTGGTCCACCAGAAAAGTCCTGTAGTGCTTATTTCTTACTGTGGCAAAACACACGTAACATGAAATTTGCTGTTTTAACCATTCAGCATACATTTGGATGGTGTTAAGTACATTCTTGTGCAACCCATCACCACCGTCCACCTCCAGAACTTTTCCACCTTCCCAAACTGAAACTGTCTCCACTAAACAACAAATTGGGATTTCTCCTTCTTCCCAGCCCCTGGCTCCCACCATTCTGCCTTCTGTCTTTATGAATTTGACTAGTCTAAATACTTCATTTAAGTGGCATCATACAATATTGATCCTTTTGTGTCTGACTTATGTTACTTAGTGTAATGTCTTCAAAGTTCATCCATATTGTAGCAGGGGTCAGGATTCCATTTCTTTTCAAAGCTGTATAATAGTTCATTGTGGGTATATGTCCCATTTTGTTTATCCACTCATCTACTGATGGACACTTGGGTTATTTTTGCCTTTTGGCTATTGTGAATAATGCTGCAATGAGCTTAGGTGTGCAAATATCTGTTCAATCTCTGCTTTCCCTTGTTTTGGGTGTATGTCAGAAGTGGAAGGAGAAGGCAATGGCACCCCACTCCAGTACTCTTGCCTGGAAAATCCCATGGACAGAGGAGCCTGGTGGACTGCAGTCCATGGGGTCGCGAAGAGTCGGACACGACTGAGCAACTTCACTTTCACTTTTCACTTTCACGCGTTGGAGAAGGAAATGGCAACCCACTCCAGTGTTCTTGCCTGGAGGATCCCAGGGACGGGGGAGCCTGGTGGGCTGCCGTCTATGGGGTCGCACAGAGTTGGACACGACTGAAGCGACTTAGCAGCGGCAGCAGCAGCAGAAACGGAAAGGCTGATCATACATTGCACCATTTTACATTCCTAAGGCATAAGGCTTCCACTTCCTCTGCATCTTCATCAACCACCCCTTGTTATTTGCTGCTTTTTTGATAATAGCCCTCCTGATGGGTGTGAAGTGGAATATCATTGTAGTCATAACAAGAGTGGGTCAAGAGAGCCCAGCGGTCATTGGGCATCTGACGTCAGTGTCCTGGGTGACAGCGTGTGAGTCCTGCCCTCTTTGGGGTTCAGTTTCCCCATCTGATACTGGATCAGAACTATGGTTCTAAGAATTGGCTGCATACTACAGTCACTTGGGAAGCTTTTAAAAATTTCCATTCCCAGACCTTACCTCAAGCCAGTTATAGCAGAATCTCGAGGGCTGGGCCTCAGGCCTCAGTATTCTCAGAATTCCCCTGACGGTTCCAAGGTTTGGCCAAAGTGAGACCTGAGGATACAGCCCAGCTTCCCACACCTGCCTAAGCATAAGAATCACCTGAGCTGCTGACTTACAAATACAGGTCTCCCAGTCCCTCCCCTGGAGGTTTTGGCTTGGTAACACTGGGAGGGGTACCCTGTATTTATTTATTTTTAATAATTGTTATTAAATCATTGGGAAAGACCTTGATACTGGGAAAGATTGAGGGCAGGAGGAGAAGGGGGCGACATAGGATGAGATGGTTGGATGGCAACCATCCAACTGGACATGAGTGTGAGCAAACTCCGGGAGATAGTGAAGGACAGGGAAGCCTGGTGTGCTGCAGTCCATGGGGTCGTAAGGAGTCGGACAAGACTAAACAAGAACAGCAGTAGCTGGTTTATAATCTGTGTCAGTTTCAGGGTATTTTAGATAAGCCCTCCCGATGATCCTTAACGTCAGACAAATCTGGGAAACACAGGATCAGAGCGGCCCTTCTCCAGCCGCAGCGTACGTACAGATCACTGTGGATCTTGTTAACACTAGTCTCCGGTTCAGCGGGTGGGCCGTGGGGCTTAAGTCCCAGCTGCTGCTGATGCTGCTGGTCTGGGGATCCCACTTGGAGCAGCAAGGGATTAGAGGCGCCTTCCATCTCCCTCCTGAGGCAGCCACCAGCCTGAAATTCTGCAAACCCCAAGGCAGTGGCACTCCCGCCCCTGGTGAACCCAGGCACGGAGACCAAGAGTGTCTCTGCCTGGTGCACCCTGCTCTGAGTCTTCTCTGCTTTCATATTCCGTCTTTCCTGGCTGTTATTGTAAATGAGCAGTGTAACACCCCAAACCAGCAGGTGGGGGCCCGCACAGGGCTGAGCACCTCCACAGAGCTGTGTGGGCTCCCTGCTCCTCTCCCCACCACCTGGCTCTGACATCAGGGTGCATGAGCCTGGCTAATCAGAAGCTTCCAGCCTCTGGAAGCCCAGCTCCTCTGCAGTGAGGCTTTTCCCAATGACATGTTTCAAGTACTAATTTGGTGTCTGCGCGCTTCTGATCTTGCCAGCCTTTCACAAGCCTTTCTCTTGAATGACGACAAATGGTCTTCATATGCTGGGTTAAAAATCTTTCAGTTGGGGCTTGTTTGTTTATGAAGCAGCATCCATTATCACGGATTTCCAAACTAGCTTCCTTTCTCTTGGCGTTGGCATCCAGAGCTACACCGTCAGCCCCCAGCCGCAGTGACAGCCGTGTTTTGGTGTTGCTGTAGGGCCTCGCAAGTTCTGGGGGTGCAAGGGAGGCATGTTTGGAGCGTAAGGGATGAAAGCACATCGCAAACACCCGTGCGCCCTGTGTTCCGACGCTCCCGATCTTACATGTTTTATTTGGTGGCTGTTATTTTGCCGCACGTGGGGAATGGAGGTCTTTGTCGAGAACGCGTGCGGGAAAGAAATCGATTTCCATGGCCGCCACCATCGCCGTCCCCCACCCCGGGATGAGCTCGCTTGGTGTGGGGGTGGCTGCAGCTTTCACCAGATACCGGCGGGGGGCCCCTTGGCAACTGGGCAGATGTGAGCCTCAGCAAACAGCATGGGCAAAACAAGGGAAAGAAAAGAAAGGCAGTGGGAGATGCCAATCTTGAACGGAGAGTATCTGACTCACATTTGGCTTACTTTTTTGGCGGGGGAGGTCTTCCCCGGTGGCTTAGACGGTAAAGTGTCTGCCTACAATGCGGGAGGCCCGGGTTCAATCCCTGGGTCGGGAAGATCTCCTGGAGAAGGAAATGGCAACCCACTGCAGTATTGTTGCCTGGAGAATCCCATGGTGAAGCCTAGTGGGCTGATTCGGACATGACTGAGCGACTAAACAACAACAGGACGATGTACCACTCATTCATTCATTCTTTCCTCCACATGTTTCCTGAGTGCTTCCCAGGTCTCAGGACACTGGTCAGGGGCTGATCACTGGTCTGGCCCTCGAGGTGGCACCTGGGCCCCAGAGGCTGGTCTGGGGCCCCTGGGGACCGGGGCCCTGTTGGACCCACCAAAGCTTGGCCTCTCGGCAGCCCCATCAACACATCTGGTGAATTCCCGGGTGAAGACGAAGGCCTTCTTTTGTTCACTAGCTTGGGGAAGGCCGAGGATCCATCCTGAAGACTCCCACCCAAGAGTGAAGGCGGGAAAGCTCTGAGTCCATCTTTCTCATACTTATAGGCGCTCCTCGCCTGAATTCACTTACTGGGAAGTGAACAGGGCTCTGGGCGCTCGGCAAGATTGTCACGGCCGTCGCTGTCAGCAGTGTTGTCCCCAGGGGAAGCTGCCTCAGTCATGGGACCCTGGTGTCCGAGATGACAACTCTGTAAAATGTCCTGTCTCAGTCCCATGCGACGGGCTGGTAAACACAGGGACTCACTGTGGGGCCTGGCACACCGCGGGCACCCCACAAATGCACGTATGAATTACAGCAGTGAATAAACAGTAAAGTGACCGACGGAATATTCCAGAACTTATTAAAAAACAAAACTGAGATGGCTTGGCCCCAGAAGGCAGGGCCTGGATTAGACCTGTGGGCAGAAGCCAGAGCACTTGGTCTTTTGGCCTCCCCCCACCCCCCACCCCCAGCACAAGCCTCCCTCCTGTCCCGTTTGTCCCCCGCGGGGCCGGTCGTCCTTCATGGTGGGGCCTGTCCTGCGCAGTGAGATGCTGAGCTGTGACCCTGGCCCCCAGCACACGCCTCCCTCCTGTCCCGTTTGTCCCCCGACTGGCCCCGGGGCCGGTCGTCCTTCATGGTGGGGCCTGTCCTGCGCAGTGAGATGCTGAGCTGTGACCCTGGCTGCCACCCCCTCGGGGCCAGTTGCAGCTCCTCCCCAGTTGTGGCAACCAAAAACATCCCCATATGTTGTCAAACATCTCTGGGCAAACTCAGCCCCATCCTTGAACATCTGGCCTCAGGTTTCATATAAAGAAAGGCTTCCAGACGATAAACACTGTATGATGCTGCTTATATGTGGAATCTAAAAATGTGGAACAGATGAACTTACTTACAAAACGGAAACAGAATCACAGATGTAGCAAACAGTCTTATGGTTACCAGGGGGAGATGGTGGGAGGTATAACTTGGGAGTTTGGGGTTGGGGTTGACATATGTGAAGTGTTAGTCGCTCAGTCATATCCGACTCTTTGCCACTCCATGGACTGTAGCCCGCCAGACTCTTCTGTCCATGGAGTTCTCCGGGCAAGAATACTGGAGTGGGTTGCCATTTCCTTCTCCAGGGGATTTTCTCGACCCAGGGATCAAACCTGTGTCTCTTGCATTTCCTGCATTGGTTCTTTACCCCTGAGCCACCAGGGAAGCCCATCTTCAACACTAGTGGACTCTTTGAGAGCCCATAGATTGTAGTCCATGGAATTCTCCAGGCCAGAATACTGGAGTGGGTAGCCTTTCCCTTCTCCAGGGGATCTTCCCAACCCAGGGATCGAACCTAGGTCTCCTGCATTGCAGGCGGTTTCTTTACCAGCTGAGCCACAAGGGAAGCCCAAGAATACTGGAGTGGGTAGTCTATCCCTTCTCCAGCAGATCTTCCCAACCCAGGAATCAAACCTGGGTCTCCTGCATGGCAGGCAGATTCTTTACCAACTGAGCTATCAGGGAAGCCCAGCAACTATTAGCTCAGATGGTAAAGAATCTGCCGCAGTGCAGGAGACCTGGGTTCGATCCCTGGGTTGGAAAGATCCCCTGGAGAAGGAAATGGCAACCTACTCCAGCATTCTTGCCTGGAGAATCCCATGGACAGGAGCCTGGAGGGCTACACTCCATGGGGTCGCAACGAGTTGGACACGACTGAGCAACTAACACACTTTTGCAGGTGAGGAAACTGAGTCTCAGAGAGGTTGTGTTAGTGACCCGAGGTCACACAGCAGGCCCATGCAGAGGTGAGATTCTAACCCTCATCTGCGTAACTCCAGGGAACTCACTGGTCTCCCCCAAGGATGGAGCATTCGCTCCCCACAGCTGACCCCTCATGGATGCCCCCCACACTGCCCCAGGAGTGACGGTGGCTGGGAGCTGTCCCTGAATCAGGAGGTGGAGAGCTTCTGCAGGAGGGAGGCCCCACCTGCATCTTTCCCTGGTGACCGGCCAGAGCCTGGGGCCCCGAGCCCCAGTCAAGGCCACTGAAGCTCTGCCCACTCTCGGGGGCTGAAGCCCACCTTGGTCTCGAGTCCAGCCTGCGGTTCCCTCCAGCCGACATGTTGCTTGTTCGCCCCTGTAGGGTGTTTTTCCTGAACGTGCCGTTAGATTCTGCCATCGAGCGGCTGACCCTGAGAAGAACTGACCCAGTCACAGGAGAAAGGTCTGTGCCAGCCCCCCAGTGGGCAGCCCTCCGAGGGCTCCAGAGGCCACGCCCTACCAGTGATGCCCTCCCTCTCCATCTAGCTGATGGGTGCCAGGGCGGGGCTGCTCCAGGGACACTGCTGGGGACAACTGATAGAAGATTCTAGAAAGGGGGGTTCACCCAGCCAGCTCCTCCACACTGTCTGCCGACTCTCTTTTCCTGGAAGAGTAGCAAGAGAATGAATGTTCGGGCCGCACAACAGTTGTTAAACTGCTCATCTGCTCTGAACTGGGCTTGGCTCTGCCCCAAGTGTGTGACGTGGCACTCGGGGCATCTGCTATCACTGCGGTTCGTCCCTGACGTGGCTGCTGAACACACGCGTCCCCTTGGGAACAGCATCACCTTTGAGCCCTCCCATGGCTAATAGGGGCTAAATCCTGGGCTTTCCCTTGCATCTGACCAAGTCCAATCGCTGTGTCGGTAGTGAAACACCGTTTATAGTCCCTGCGATTGCGAACAGGTTGAAGCCCCCATCTTCCCAGTAACCAGGGCCCTGTCTCTTGGTAACTAGACCGCGTTTCTCAGGACAGAGGGAGGAGGGGTGGGAAGGAAGCACCAGGATTTTCCCGTCACTGTGTGCTGGGGGCGTCTTCTCACTGACCCGTGTCAGGTGAAACGGACTTCATGCTGCCCTGCCCCCGGCCTCTCTCCCCCAGTGACCAGGGCACTTCCTCGTGTCTCTGCTCATGTCTGGTGGTGTCATGTCCCATCTCCCATTTGACCGTGAGCTCCATGAACACAGAGGCGACATCTCACCTGCCACTGGGTTATCAGTAGCAGGTGTGTGCCAGGCGTACATGGCAGGTACCTAATGTTTGGAAGGGAGAAAAGAAAGAAAGGAAGAAGGAATGAAAGGAATTTGGCCCTTAGTATTTTACTATATTCTGTCCTATTACTGATCTGCGGCCTTCTCTCCTGGGAAGGGGCCATGCTTTCGGTTTCTCTGAGGCTCCCGGCCCAGCCGAGGGGGTGCACACAGCTGATGCAGAGTAAATGTCTGCTGCTGGTGGGGATGGGGACCAGCCTTTCTCCTGGGAAGGGGCCCCTTCTCGCCTGGCCTCTGAGCTGGACCAGGGCTCACCGGCTTCCCCTCCTCTCACAGGTATCACCTCATGTACAAGCCACCTCCGACCATGGAAGTCCAGGCTCGTCTCCTGCAGAACCCAAAGGATTCAGAAGAGCAGATCAAGCTCAAGATGGATCTGTTCTACAGGAATTCCGCTGAGCTGGAGCAGTTCTACAGGGAGGCCATCACCTTCAACGGGGACCAGGACCCGTACACGGTCTTCGAATACATCGAGAGTGGGATCATTAATCCCCTACCCAGGAAAGTCCCCTGATGGGTTCTGAGCTGGGAGCATCCCTCAGGGGAACGGAGTTCGTCCCTCACCTCCAACCCTCTGGAAGGTCAGCCAAGCCAATAAAGTGCTAGGTACAGTCTCGTGTGTCCTGGAAGTGGCTGGAAGCTGGCCTTGTTTCGGGGTCTGGGAACACAGCCCGGAGAGGCAGTCAGGTTGACCGTGGCAGGCCGGGTCAGACCTGGGATGCGGTGTGGCACCAGCATCCATGTGCTGTGCACCCTGGGGTTGTCGCTGGATCCTCGTTTCTCGCAGCCGAAATGGGTAAAAATAGTCCCTGCCTCACGGGGCTGCGTCAGGATGAAATGAGATGACACAGGTAAAGCTCTCAACATAGAGCCTGGCACACACTACACTCTCCGTGAATGTGGTTTTACCGAAGCCACTGTCTCCAGAGCAGCCTGCCCAGTAGAACTCTCTGGAATGACCAACGTGCGGCCAACATGGCGGCCGTGAGCTCCAGGGGACTGTCGAACACAGGGAACATGGCCATTGCCACTGAGGAGCTGTTTTTTACAATTGTCCTTAAGCTTCACTAATTTAACTATAAACGGCCACATGTGGCTAGTGGCTGCCAGGTCAGTGCAGTTCTGGACACACGTGGCTGCTCCCTTGGAAGGTCTACCTTCAGCTCCCACTGAATAGCCCCTCTGGGTCCCATGGGCCCACAGCACACAGGAGGGACCCTAGGGGGACAGGACAGTGACATCTCAGGGTGACAGAGCTCTTGATCCTCTTTCACGAGCTTCCCCTGCCCCCAAATATTATTATTTTATCTCATTAGAAAGGTACTTGGATGATTCCCACTGAAGCTGCAGAGGGTGAGTGATTTACTTGCCCAAGGTCTCTCGACCCATGGCTATACCAGAACCAGCACTCTGGTGCTCTCCGCCTGCAGGCCTCAGGGGGCCTGGCCAGCCAGTGTCCAAGACAAGGACTCAAGCTTCTGGGCTCTGAGTGGTCTGGGTCTAATGGCTAAAGCCCCTTCCAGCCTAGGGCAGCCCAGAGTCCCCCCAGCAAAAATCTGACCCTAGCAACGGCCGTTTTGACCATTGCCAGCCGGCAGCTGGGGCCCATGGAGCCAGGCCTCTGGGCCTGCCCTCTGGCCCCTGCCCAGGTGACGGCGGGGTGAACCCCTAAGGCCTTGGCCAGACCTCCCAGGACTAGGCCCCCTCTCTAGAGGCGGCATCCTGGCCACGGCACTTCCCCCGTGCCTAATGGTCCCGCCCCCGACTCTCTCTCTCTCCATTCTGCCCAGACACTGGGTGCCACCTCCTGACACTCCATCAGGGACTCCCCTGCCCTGGCCTCTCCCCTTCCCCACCCCACAGGGAACAGGGCATTTCCCCCCGAAGCCCCCTGACCCTGGACTCCTGCCGGTGAAGCCTCCTCAGGCCCCAGAGGCCCCAGGAGAGGTCTCGGGTCCAGACCACAGGGCCCGGCTGCTGCGATGAAACTGCCCACGTGCACCCAGCACCCCCGAATGTGGTAGAGAGAAGATCGGGAAGGTGGCCAGCACCAGCCTAGCCGGGGTCATTCCCCTTACTCTGCCTGCCCTGCTGCGTGTCATCCTGGGCACCAGAGACTGCAATCTCAGTTTACTCTCCAATGGAACCCCATCCAGATGCAGATTCTTAGCTCAAGACAGCACAAACACTCGTTTCGCTCACACAGTGGTACTTGCTCTGTGCACAGCCTCCTCTTTCTCCGCCTGCCCCCCGTAGAGCAGCTGTCCCCGCTCTGTGAAGCAGGTGATGTCCCCACCAAGAGCCTGGGCTGTGGACCCCAGCAGCCTGGGTCCCCATGCTGCTGTGTGGCTTGGGGCAAGTTACTTCACCTCTCTGGACCCTTGTAAAATGAGAAGGGTCGCTGTCCCCTGGCAATACTTGGCACATACTGTGGGATGGAGTGATGAATACATACACCAAGGCTAAAAATAGGGCATGGCACATAGTATATGTGCCATAAATGTGGTTCTTCTCGTTGGCGTTCTCACAGCTCTCCTTGAGGTCAGGGCTGTTTTTTTTTTTTTTATCCCTAGATGAGGAAACTGGGGCTCAGAGGAGTCCAATAACTTGTGGATGGCTGCACGTGCTAAGTGGCAGCAGGGATCGGGACCTAGGTCACTTGCTGGTCCCAGAACTCCAGGAGATGACCAGCAGGCTGGTGCTTTGCCCTCAGTCGCCGTAGGGGTTGCTGAAGGCATGCGGGCTCGTGGGGCCCCTACCTTCTTCCCCCCACCCCAGGAGCTCCCTGTGGACGAATGTCGCCCAACGATCCTCCCCGCTGCCTCCCAAAGGCCCCGGCGTCCCGGATGCCCCGCGGCAGGGCCTCAATTGGGTTCCCGCGCTGCCACAGAGCTGGAAGGCGCGGGTTTCATTGAGATGCACCCGGGCGCTTGATCCCGGGCGTGCCCCTCGGGCGTGCGCTGCTGGGGTTGGCCCGATACGCTCCTGCTCATGTACCCCGCTCCCTCCGAAGCGATAAGCAAATGACATTCGTCCCCTGCCACTCCCCCCACCCCCAAGCCCCCTGGCTGGAGAACATTAGCATCCGGTCCCAGCCGCAGTGATGCCAATCTGGGGGCTTTCCGGCACAGGAGAGGCCCAGTCCTGTGGCTGGAGGGCAAATGTCTGTTAATTTCCAGATGAGGGGCTGTGCTTGAAGTTAACCTCTGAGGTCTGAGTAAGGTCAACTTGCAAGAGAACAGTCGTGCCTTTGTCGTCATTAAAGCAGCCCCCTCGGCCACCTCCAGCCTCTTTTGTCCTGTTGTCACTACAAGCTCTCCCCTCCCTCTCTTACACCCGACCCCCCGGCCCTGTCTGTGTTTGTCCGGCCCCTGCCTACCCTGCTCCCCGCCCCCTTGCAGTGGGCAATCCAGATGCTCTAGAGGCTCCTTTGGGGTGTCTGCTGTCCCCATCCTGCAGGTGTTTCTCCTGGACCTGGCTGCCGCTGCTGAGCCCAGGAGTATGTATACCTGTGCTTCCTCTGAGCTGGACAGTCAGTTTCTCTCTCCCAGGAATCTGGGAAGAGAAGCGAGGGCAGCATGTCCCTCTCTTCTTGCAGCTTGGGGAAAGGAGAGGATGCTGGGGTCTGTCTGGCCCGTGCGCAGCACAGCAGAGCAATGCAAGTTCATCTGGAGGAACCAAGAGAGAAGCAGACACGTCCCCGCCCCATTCATTCCACAGGTACTTGTTGAGTGCCTACTGTGTGCCTGGCACTGGGCATAGAGCAGAGGGGAGAAAAGACAAAAATCTCTGTCCTAATGACAGAGATTAGGTGCTAAGACAGTGTGCATGTGCTAAGTTGCTTCTTCAGTCGTGTCTGTGTGACCCCATGGACTGTAACCCTCTGTAACAGGCTCGTCTGTCGGTGGGATTTCCCAGGCAAGAACACTGGAGTGGGTTGCCAGGCCCTCCTCCAGGGGATCTTCCTGACCCAGGGATCAAACCGGCATCTTTTATGTCTCCTGCATTGGCAGGTGGATTCTTTACCGCTAGTGGCACCTGGGAAGCCCCAGTGAGGCTTTGTGTGTGTGTGTGCTTGCTAAGTCACTTCTGTTGTGTCTGACAGTTTGTGACCCTATGGACTGTAGCCCACCAGGTTCTTCCATTCGTGGGATTCTCCAGATGAGAATACTGGAACGGGTTGAGGCTTACATTTTACAAAAGAGATGACAGAAACTAGAGAGAAAAAGAGACCACCTAATTTCTGATAGTTCTTAAGATCCATCCCTGCCCCTGGGTCCTCCAAAACAGCCCTGCACCCTCCAAGCCAGCTCTTTTTTCCATAGGGGATCAGATAAGGTTCCTGGGCACAGTGCATGCCTAGTTAGAGTGTGTGCCCAGGGCCAGGCAGCAGGTGGCAGGGAATTTAAACATAGTCAGGACTTACAGGAGACCCCGTAGGGGAGGGGACGGTGGCTTGGGGGCTGACTTCTGAGGCACATGAGAGTTTGAAGGCATAGGAAAAAGTGACTATGAGTTGATCATGGAAATGCTGCCATTAAAAAATTGAAACATGATTATTTTTATTATTAAAATGTTACTTATATAAAAAGCCAAACAGTACATCAGAAGCTCATCCCTTAGGAAGGGAAACTCCCCTCCTCTCCACAATAAAACCCTTAGGTGTCATTCGCTGGAGATAACTGGATTTCAAAGTCTGAAGCAGATGGATAGATGGATGGACGGATGGACAGATGAATGAATGGACAGGTGGATAGAGAAGTGATGTATGACTACACCAATGGGACTGTATTGTATATACTGCCCTGTAACCTGCTTTTTAAAAAACTGTGGTAAGAACACTTAACAGGAGATCTACTCTCTTAAATTTTTCAGCGTACAGTACAGTGTTGACTCTAGGCTTATTGCTGTGAGCGCCTCCCTAGAATCGTTATTCCTCTCGGGTAACTAAAGCTCTGTACCTGGGGAACAGCAGCACCCCACTCCCCTCCCCCAGCCCCCGGCAGTCCCGCGCCTGCTGCCTGCTTCCGTGAGCTTGACTATTTCAGACCCTGCATGTAAGTGAAATCACGCAGTGCTTGTCCTCTGTGGTGGGTTGATTTCATCGAGCAGAATGCCCTCGGAGTTCACCCACGTCGTCACAGAAGCCAGGCACTTTTCTTCAGCAAAACAATTTCCTGAAATTTTTTTCCCCCACCAGCCATTCAGGGCCATCAAATAAGTTACCGAGCTACCGATGCAATCATTCCTTCCTCAGGGCAAGAGGGCTGAGCTTGGTTCTCAGTGGTCACGTCTGCTCAACCATAGACTAGTTTTTAGTGATGCCCACGTGGTGAAGTCCAGTGTTTCCTGTCAAGCTCCTGTTGCCTTTGCAAATCTTTCCCACCGGACAGGATGACACTGTTGTGTAATTTACGTGTACACAGCCAACAGAGCACTAACTGAGTCATACTTCAGAAGCAGCAGGACCCTCCACTGATCTCCAGGTGGAGAGGAAGAACAAGCAGGGACCAGCTCACAGGCCCGGTGCGTCGAACCTGGCGCCTCGGATTCATGGGGAGGTTGAACCACAGGTGTGCCCGCACTGGGGTCTCCTCCGCAGTGATAACTTTATAGGCTCTCTGCAAAGCCACCAGAGCCTGGAGATCGGGGTGTGTGATGGAGGAAGAGGCAGCAATGCAAACTTTCCAGCCACATCAACTTTATTGAGATATAATTCCCATATCGTAGAAGTTGTTCATTTAAAGCAAGAATCCATTCATTTGAAGTGTATTACTGGTTTTTACTATTTTCACACGGTCATGCAACCATTTTTACTAATTTTAGAACATTTAATTTGCTTCCCTTGTGGCTCAGCTGGTAAAGAATCCGCCTGCAATGCAGGAGACCATTCTATTACTCTCCGCCAAAGAACCCCTGTCCCCATTAGCAGTCACCCCCATCGCCCCATGACTAGCGTTAGCAGCCACTAATGTACTGTCTCTCTGGATTTGGCCACTCCAGTCATTGCATATAATTGGAAGCACAGGATATGTGGACTCCTGTGTCTGTCTTCTTACACTTGGCATAAAGTTTTCAGGTCTATCCATGTTGTAGTTGATGAGTACTTCATTCCTTTTCACTGAGGAATAATAGTCCATTGTGGGCTTCCCAGGTGGTGCAGTGGTAAAGAATCTGCCTGCCAATGCAAGAGAAAGGGGTTCAGTCTTTGGGTTGGGAAGATCCCCTGGAGGAGGAAATGGCAACCCACTCCAGCATTCTTGCCTAGGCAATCCCATGGACAGACAGGAGCCTGGCAGGCAACAGTCCATGGGGTCGCAAAGAGTTGAACATGACTTAGCAATTCCTGGGTCGGGCAGATCCACTGGAGAAGGGATAGGCTACCCACTCCAGTATTCTTGTGCTTCCCTTGTGGCTCAGCTGGTAAAGGATCTGCCTGCAATGCAGGAGACCTGGGTTCGATCCCTGGGTTGGGAAGATGCCCTGGAGAAGGGAAAGGTTACCCATTCCAGTATTCTGGCCTGGAGAATTCCATGGCAACAAGAGTCGGACACGACTGAGCAACTTTCACTTTTAGCGACTAAACAACAGCAAATCTTCCCCTGTAGGGATGTTCCATGTTTTGTTTATCCGTTCATCCGCCGATGGGCATGTTTTGTTTATCCATTCATCCGCCGATGGGCATGTTTTGTTTATCCATTCATCCGCCGATGGGCATGTTTTGTTTATCCATTCATCCGCCGATGGGCATGTTTTGTTTATCCATTCATCTGCCGATGGGCATGTTGAGTTGCGTGTACTTTTCTTGGAGTTGTGTTCTGGAAAACACTGCTATGGGCATTTGTGAACAAGTCCTTGTGTGGAGATATGTTTTAATTTCTTTGGGTGTATACTCAGGGGTGGGATTGCTCGATCACATGGTCACTGTTTACCCTTTTGAAGAACTGCTGGACTGTTTTCTGCTCCATTTTATACCCCCGTCATCAGTGTCCAAAGGCTCCTATTTCTATTTTTGCCAACGCTTGTTATTGTCTCCCTTTATAGTCATCCCAGTGAGTGTGAAGTATATCTCACTGTGGTTTTGATTTGCATTTCCCTGATGGCTGACGACATCAAGTTATCTTTTCATGTGCTTATTGGCCGTTCGTGTGTCATTTCAGAAATGTCTATACAGGCCTTTTGCTCATTCAAAAATTGAGTTTCTGAGCTTTTTATTATTGAGCTTTGAGTGCTCATGTCAATCTAAAGACAAATCTCTTATCAGGCGTGTGATATGCAGATGGTCTCCCATTCTGTGGGCTACGTTTTCACGTCCTTAATGGTATAGTTTGTAGCATGAAAGTTTTATATTTTGATGAAGTCCAATTTATTTTCCTTTTGTCCCTTCTGGTTCTGGTGTCACATCGAAGAAGACTTTGCCTGATAATCCAGAACATAAGTACTCCTGTATGTTCTCCTCTCGGAGTTCCCCAGTTCTAGCTCTCACGTTTAGGTGCATAGTCCACTCTGAGTTCACTTTTCTGTATGGCCTGAGGATGGAGTCCAGCTTCACTCCTCTACGTGTAGATCTCTTAGGCACTTTCAAGAATGTAATTTGGTAATTTTCCAGCAGCCTTCTTCTGGGAGAGGCACTCTCTTCAGTAAGTGAGAATCATCCGGAACGTCCCCATCACTGGAGATTCTGATTCAGCAAGTTCAGGGTGGCGCCCGGGGGGCTGTTTTTCTAGCAAGCATCCTATTGTTGATCAGTGTCTGTGGACCTGAGCTCTGAGGATCACTGCATGGTTTTTGTGGAGGATCCTTGTAGTTAGAGGGGCTTCCCTGGTGGCTCAGTGGTAAAGAACCCACCTGCCAATGAAGGAGATGCAGGAGACATGGGTTCGATCCCTGGGTCGGGAAGATCCCCTGGTGGAGGGAATGGCACCCCACACCAGTATTCCCATCGACAGAGGAGCCTGGGAGGCTACAGTCTATGGGGTCACAAAGAGTCGGACATGAGTGAGTGACTGTGCACGCACCAACTTGTAGTCAGAACACGAAAATTCAAAAGTGAGTGGAGGTGTCCATCCTTGGCAACGTGGCGGATTAGATATTCTGGCCACCCTTCCTAAAACCAGCCCCTGCAGATTCTGAGTGAAGTACGAAAAAAACCCTAAACTTATGACTGAGCTGGCAAGAAAAAGTGAAAAACACACAGATACCAAAAATGATAAGAAAACACAAATTGAGAGAGACGGGAGAGCTGACCCCAGAGCAGCCTGGGCAGCATCAGCTGACCCCTGGGGGCCCAGGGCTTCAGCGGAAATGATCTCTGCAAGGAGACTGGAGGGAAAGCACAGAGCTCCCATAGGTAGAGAGAGAGCCGGGGAAGAAAGGTCAGCAATGCATTGAACTAGACAGGATTGCTGTCCAGGATGTAAGAATGCCTCAGTGTTACCCAAATACAAGCAACCAGAGTAGGAAAGTGGAGACAGACAGGAGCAGGTATTTCACAGAAGGAAACATGAATGATCCGTTAACTACGGTAGATGGAAAATGCTTAGGCTTGTTAGTAATCGGAGAAATGCAGATGAGGGTCCCAGTGAGAGCTGCCTGCACACCCGCTGGTTTTTAACGAGACTGTCATCACAAAGTGTTGGGGCAAAGACGGAGACACTGGGACTCCCCTGCATGACTGGGGGGCGGGAGCACTGGTTTAACCATTCAGAAGACCGTGAAGCAGTTACCTACCCACGGTACACGTGGGCGCCTGCCCCTCGATCTGGCATTCCTCTCCTGTGGTGCCAAGAAAAATGTGTGCATCTGTACACAAACTTGTTAACGGCAGTTGTGTTCGTATCAGCCCTAAACTGGCAACAATACTGTCCATCAGTTGTGGCATATCACACAGTTAGATGACCTGCGACAACAGGACAAACTCCTGATAGAGGCCCCTGTGTGAGTGAATCTCACAACCAGGCCTGGAAGACTTGATGTCATGATTTGATGTGGATAAAGTTCACGAACAGATAACGAATCACTGCTGATAGAAATCAGAAATAACTAAGACCTCTGAGCAGATCATTGCCAGAGGACAGGAGGATCATGTGCCAGGAACCTTTAGGATGCCATCAAGTTTTCATCAGTCTGGATAGTAGTTATGCCCAAATCTTAAGCCATACACTTAGTTATATATATTATTTGTTAATTAAAAAGCTGAATGCATCTGAGATAGGCCTAAATGGCAGCTCACACGCACATGTGACTGAGAAGTATGAACAAGGCATAATTGAACATTTTACAGAAGGAAACATGAACAGCCAACTGAATATATTAAAAAAGCTCCACCTTTTTAGTAACCGGGGATGTGCACACTGTACTGGGATAGTACCACACGCTCCCAGACTGGCAATTTAACAATAATTTAACAATCTGGCAGCTCCTAGTGTTGAAAGAATGTGGAGCAAGGGGAACTCATGCAGACTGCCGGTGGGGGTGGGGAAGTTACTGGCTTTGGAAATGATCGGGGTCACCTGATAGTGTGAAGCTGCGATGTGTGTGGGTGCGTGTGGAGGAGCACCATGAGAGGCTGCAGGTGAGTTCACAAGTGCGTTAGCATCACCTGAGGTGTTCATGCAACTTGGAGCTTCTCAGAGCCTGCCTCCGGCCACTTGAAAGACACTTGCCTCCTTGGGTGCAGCCAGGCGTGGGCACCACTTTGAGAACGTTTTTCCAGTTATCTGGCACGTATCTTGCTACTGGCCTGATGAGGAAGCTGAAATGCAAAGAAGGGCAGAGCTAGAGCTGAGAGAATCAGAATCGAGGACTCAGACCTGGGGCTAGATTGAGCCCCCCCCGACACCCAGCCTCCCCTGAAATCCCAAGAGACTCTTGCAGGCATCTGTCTTGAACAATTACCCCATTTTCCCAACAATGGTCTGTGTCCCCAGTGAGCATCCTGAGCAGGGGCCTGAGTGGCAGATGTGATGGTCTCTTGTCAAAGAATCACAGCTGGAGGACCATCCCCGCGAACACCGTCATAGCCTCCCTCTCACCCCTGACTTCCTTGGCTTGTTGAAGGAGAAGACAGGGAAAGGAGGAGATGGTAACAGAACCTGAACGTGGAAACACAGCCAAGGATGGCGTTTGCCATGGTCGTGGGCCAGCTGCGATCCTGGCAAGGATGGGGTCTTTCTTGTTAACTGCAGAGATGCCCTTCAAGTCCTGGGCTTAAAAGTTTAAAAGCTCTTTAGTTCATGTTTGGTTCTTTATTTCTTAGGAGCATGGTTTGTAGGGTGAATCACCATCCCAGTTTCCATGGGTCTGAAGGCATTGTGGGATTTTCAATGTTAAAACCGGGCCAGTCTTGGACAAACTGGCATGAGTTGGTCACCCTATCAGGCTGATCAAATCTGGGACCCACAGGCCAGCTGCTCTCATGGTTGGAGACACTTAGCAAAGACTGGGGCAGGGCGGCAGTGACGATCCTCTGTAGTCATGGTCACAGCTGCTGAGGAGGAGGAGGAGGACGGACAGGGAAGGAGGAAAGGAAGGACAAAGTCCAGCAGACCCAGGAAACCCCTTCCTTCTGCAGCGTCCCTCCAGCGCCTTCTACTGACAAGCTTAACATCGTGCTCATTCCAACAGAGAAACGCTGAAGGAGGGAGCCCATTAGAGCAGAGGTGGCACTGAAGGGTGAGTTTGGAGCTGAGAATTAAGCGTTCAGTACAGTGGCACACATGTATCATTGATCTGTTCCTTTTTACTGCTGTGTAATATTCCTTTGTGTGGAGAGTCTACATTTTGTTTATACATTTACCTATTGATGGGCATCTGTGTTGTTTCCAGGCTCTAGAATATTACGAACAGAACTGTCATACACATTTCTATCTTTTTTTTGAGGGTTATTTTTGTATCCAGAAACCTTGCTAATCTCACTTAATTCTGAAAATTTACCAGTGGGTTCTTTTATACTTTTTTCGTCCCCAGTCATATTAACTGAGAATATGGTGTCTATTTTTTCCAATTTTTATACCTCTTTCTTGCCTTATTGCAATGGCCAGGACCTATAGTACAATATTGAATAGAAGTGCTAATAGCAAGTCTCTTTTCTTCTCATTCCTGATCTCAGTAGCGTTCTCAGTATTTTACCATTAAGCATAACATTTGTTTTAAGAGTTTTTTTAGATATATTTTATTAAATTAGGAAGTTAACTGTTCCTTTTCCAAGATTGCCGAGATGGTCATTTAAAAAAAAATCATTATTATTGAATTTCATCAATTTTTTTTTCCCATCTTTTGAGATGATCTGATTTTTCTCTTCTATTCATTTGCTGTAGTGAACTGCAATGATTGGTTCTTTCTGGTTCATTTCTAGAGTAAACCACTTTTGTTGTGATGTAGTATAGTTTTTGTTGTTGAGTTGCTAAGTCGTGTCTCTTTGTGACCCCATGAACTGCAACATGCCAGCCTTCCCTGTCCTTCACTATCTCCCAGAGTTTGCTCAAACCCATGTCCATTGAGTCAGTGATGCCATCCAGCCATCTCATCCTCTGTCGTCCCCTTCTCCTCCTGCCCTCAATCTTTCCCAGCATTAGGGTCTTTTCCAGGGAGTTGGCTCTTTGGATCAGGTGGCCAAAGTACTGGAGCTTCAGCTTCAACATCAGTCCTTCCAATGAATATTCAAGGTTGATTTCCTTTAGGGTTGACCGGTTTGATCTCCTTGCAGTCCCAGGGATTCACAAGTCTTCTCCAGGGCAGAGCAGCAGTGATGATCCTCTACAGTGGTGGTCACAGCTGCTGAGTAGGAGGAGGAGAAGGATAGGGAGGAAGGACAAAATCCACCAGACCCAGAAAACCTCTTCCTTCTGCAGTGTCCCTTCAGCACCCTCAAGTGACAAGCTTAACACCACAATTAGAAAGCATCAATTCTCTGGCACTCAGCCTTCTTTATTTCTATTATATATTAAATATATTTAATCATATATATAATGAATCCATTTTGATAATCTTTGTTTAGGAGTTTTGCACCTAAATTTTTGCTTGTCTGTAAGATTGGCTTTGTCTTGTTTGGGTTCCCACCAAAGGAGATCCTGGGACAAGGAGGGTTTTGGGTACTGGGAGGTGGTCCTAGGAAGTACATGTAGGGATGGGAGACAGGAAAGGGAGAGAGGTCAATAAAGTCTAGGTTGATGGGCAGGATACTGCTGTAGGTTACCAGGGTGCATCCCACTGAGGGATCTTCCAAAAAACCATGGGAACAACCCCTTGAAATCATCCCTCCCAGGGACTAACCCTCATTTTTCATTTCCCATTGCTTTAGACTTGCCCTCAGGGGAGTTGACTCCCCAAGACTACTGCTATCTGGCAACCAAGTAAGTCCCTGGGGATGCCAGGAGAAGCCCTCAGACAGGAGAGGAGAGAAACCAGTGCTCGAGTTGAGGTGTCAGGTACTGCTGACACTGCTACCACATCTAATAGTGGACTCAGGGGAGTCAAGAGGATATGTGAGAGGCATCCATAGTTTCTGCTACCATCCACCCCTTCGGCTGCCCACATAATGTCCTTGCTGGAGCTGTTTTAGGGTAGTGGCCAGCACAATCTTCAAAGCAAGCTTTACAAAAGAGAATTAGTATACAAAAGACCCCAAATAGACAAAGCAATCGTGAGAAAGAAAAACAGAGCTGGAGGACTAAGTCTCCTTGACTTCAGACTATACTATGAAACTACAGTCATCAAAACAGCATGGTACTGACAGAAAAAGAGAAATACAGATCCATGTAACAGGATAGATAGTCCAGAGATAAACCCACACAAACATGGTCAATGAATCTATGACAAAAGTGCCAAGAATATACAATGGAGAAAAGACAATCTCTTCAATAAGTGGTGCTGGGAAAACTGGACAGCTACATGTAAAAGAATGAAATTAGAACACTCCCTAACACAATACACAAAAATAAACTCAAAACGGATTTAAAAAGGATTACTAGAACCAGCTCTTTCTAATGGCAGAACGTGAAGAGAAACTAAAGAGCCTCTTGAAGAGGGTGAAAGAGAGCAAAAAAGCTGGCTTAAAATTCAACATTCAAAAAATGTTGGAATGCATGGAATCTGGTTCTATCACTTCATGGCAAACTGATAGGGAAAAAATGGAAACAGTGACAGGTTTTATTTTCTTGGACTCCAGAATCACTGTGGATGGTGACTGCAGCCATGAAATTAAAAGACACTTGTTCCTTGGAAGAAAAGTTATGACCAACCCAGACAATGTATTAGAAAGTAGAGAAATCACTTTGCCGACAAAGATCTGTAAAGTCAAAGCTATGGTTTTTCCAGCAGTCATGAATGGATGTGAGAGTTGGACCATAAAGAAGGCTGAATGCTGAAGAATTGATGCTTTCAAACTGCGGTTTTTGAGAACTCTTGAGAGTCCCTTGGACTGCAAGGAGATCCAACCAGTCAATCCTAAAGGAAATCAACCCTGAATATTCACTGCAAGGACTGATAGTGAAGCTGAAACTCCAATACTTTGGCTACATGCTGTGAGAGCTGACTCATTGGAAAAGACCCTGATGCTGGGAAAGACTGAGGGCAGGAGGAGAAGGGGGTGACAGGGGATGAGATGATCAGATGGCAACGATCCAACTCAATGGACGAGAGTCTGAGCAAACTCTGGGAGGTGGTGAAGGACAGGGAAGCTTGGTATGCTGTGGTTCATGGGGTCCCAAAGAGTTGGACATGACTGAGCGACTGGACAATAGTCAGTGATGTTGAACATTTTTTTATGTGCTTTTTGACCATCTGTATGTCTTCTTGGGAAAAATGTCTATTTACATCTTCTGCCTAGCTTTGGATTGGGTTTTTTCTTTTCTTTCTTTTTTTGATATTGAGCTGTGTGAGTTTGTTTTTATGTTTTGGAGATTAATTCCTTGTCAGTTACATCACTTGCAGGTATTTTCTCCCATTCTGTAGGTTGTCTTTTCCATTTGTTTATGGTTTCTTTTCTGTGCAAAAGCTTTTAAGTTTAATTAGGTCCAGTTTTGTTCTTATTTCCATTACTCTAGGAGATGGGTACAAAAAGGTGTTGCTGCGATTTACGTCAGGGTTCTGCCTTTGTTTCCCTCTAGGAGTTTTATAGTGTCTGGTCCTACATTTAGGTCTGTAACCCATTTTGAGTTTATTTTTGTGTGTAGTTTTAGAGAATGTTCTGATTTCATTCTTTTATATGTAGCTGTCCAATTTTCCCAGCACCACTTATTAAAGAAATTCTTTTCTCCATTGTATATTCTTGCCTCCTTTGTCATATATTATTGGCCATAAGTGCATGGGTTTGTCTCTGGGCTTTGTATCCTGTGCCATTGATCTGTATTTATGGTTTTGTGCCAGTACCATACTATGTTGATGACTGTAGTTTTTTTAGTATAGTCTGACGTCACGGAGCCTTATTCCCCCAGCTGTTTTTCTTTCTCAAGGTTGCTTTGGCTATTTGGAGTCTTTTGTGCTTCCATACAAATAAAAATTTTTTTTTGTTCTACTTCTGTGAAAAATGCCATTGGTAATTTGATAGGGATTGCATTGAATCTGTAGACTGCCTTGGGCAGTATAGTCATTTTGACAATACTGAGTCTTCCAATCCAATGAAATATCAACTACCTTTTGATTAATGTTTGCATGGTATAGTTTCCCATCCTTTAAAAGTTCCTGTATCCTTATATTTTATTACTTTTAACACTTAAAAAAATCAGTCTGACAATCTTGCTTTGATTGGATGGTTTATTTGTATTTGGTGTTAATTACCACTATAATCACTGCTCTATTTCAGTGTAAATCCATTATCTTATGTGCTTTTCATTTTCACAGTCTATTCTGTTTATTTTTTCTTTCTTGCCTTTTGTTGTTGTCCAGTTGTTCAGTAGCGTCCACCTCTTTGTGACCCCAAGGACTGCAGCATGCCAGGCTTCCCTGTCCCTCACCATCTCCTGGAGTTTGCTCAAACTCATGTCCATTCAATCGGGGATGCCAACCATCTCATCCTCTGTCGTCCCCTTCTCTTGCCTTCAATCTTTTCCCAGCATCAGGGTCTTTTCAAATGAGTCAGCTCTTCATATCAGGTGGCCAAAGTACTGGAGCTTCAGCTTCAGCCTCAGTCCTTCCAATGAATATTCAGGGTTGATTTCTTTTAGGATTGACTGGTTTGATCTCCTTGAGTCCAAAGGACTCTCAAGACTCTTCTCCAACACCACAGTACAAAAGCATCAGTTCTCTGGCACTCAGCCTTCTTTACAGTCCAACTCTTCATATCCATTCATGACTACTGGAAAAACCATAGCTTTGACTAGACAGACCTTTGTTGGCAAAGTCTGTTTTTTAATATGCTGTCTAGGTTTGTCATAGCTTTTCTTCCAAGGAGCAAGCGTCTTTTAATTTCATGGCTGCGGTCACCATCTGCAGTGATTTTGGAGCCCAAGAAAATAAAGTCTCTGTTTCCATCGTTTCCCCATCTATTTGCCATGAAGTGATGGGACCGGATGCCATGATCTTCATTTTTTGAATGTTTATAGTCAGCCTTTTCACTCTCCTCTTTCACCTTCATCAAGAGATTCTTTAGTTTCTCTTCACTTTCTACCATAAGGGTGGTGTCATCTGCTTATCTGAGGTTACTGATATTTCTCCCAAGCAACCTCAATTCCAGCTTGTGCTTCATCCAGCCAGCATTCCTCGTGATGTGCTCTGCATATAAGTTAAATAAGCAGGGTGACAATATACAGCCTTGACGTACTCCTTTCCCAAACTGGAACCAGTCCACTGTTCCATGTCCAGTTCTAACTGTTGCCCATCTGGTGATGTCCATGTGTAGAGTCTTCTCTTGTGTTGTTGGAAGAGGGTGTTTGCTATGACCAGTGTGTTCTCTTGGCAAAACTCTGTTAGCCTTTGCCCTGCTTCATTCTGTACTCCACTTGCCTGTTACTCCAGGTATTTCTTGACTTCCTGCTTTTGCATTCCAGTCCCCTATGATGAAAAGGACATCCTTTTTTGGTGTTAGGTCTAGAAGGTCTTGTAGGTCTTCACAGAACCATTCAACTTCAGCTTATTTGGCATTAATGGTTGGGGCATAGACTTGGATTACTGTGATACTGAATGGTTTGCCTTGGAAATAAACAGAGATCATTCTGTCGTTTTTGAGACTGCACCTAAGTACTGCATTTAGGACTCCTGTTGACTATGACAGCTACTCCATTTCTTCTAAGGAATTCTTTTTAAAATGTTCTGGTTTCCCTCCTCCATTAGCTTAATTATAGACCCTTTGCTTTTCTTCAAGTGTTTAGAGAAAAAACTTATCCAGTCTAATATTGATTAGTTATACCTGCTCCTAGATAGGGCTAGGACTTACAGAACCAAACACTCCTGACTTGCAGGTGTGTTTTGTTGCAGAACCTCAGGATGTTCTGTTTGCTTCACACATTCACAGCTTTGCCCTCCCGCCTCCCCTTCCTAGTGCTCTTCTCTTAGCCTTCCATGTGACACCACTCTAGAATTTCCTTTGGTGCTTTCAATTTCCATTCTTATTTGTCTGCACACGTCTGACTTTTCATTCTGACTTTTCTGCCGAATTCGAGGTTAGAAGTTACTCTCTCAACCCCCAAAGGCACCTTTTCACTGCCTTCTCATTTTCACTATTTCCATGAGAAGTCATCTTTAAATCTTACTACTGTTTTTTCTTTTTTTTTAAGGTTAACTTGTTTTCCTTTGAGAAATTTTTTTTGTTTGCTTAGTTTTTTTCTCTTTGATCTTTCAGCAGTTTTACTACCACATATTGAGGCATGTTATTCATTTTCGGAGAAGGCAATGGCCCCCACTCCAGTGCTCTTGCCTGGACAATCCCATGGACGGAGGAGCCTGGTAGGCTACAGTCCATGGGGTCGCTAAGAGTCGGACACGACTGAGCAACTTCACTTTCACTTTTCCCTTTAATGCACTGGAGAAGGCAATGGCAACCCACTCCAGTGTTCTTGCCTGGAGAATCCCAGGGACGGGGGAGCCTGGCGGGCTGCCGTCTATGGGGCTGCACAGAGTCAGACACGACTGAAGCGACTTAGCAGCAGCAGCAGCCGCAGCATTCATTTTCTTTCTCCTGTTTGGTGTTTATCTAGCTTTTCTGGTTGTTCTCAGCAGGAGAATTTGTCTGAATCACATGCTTATTGTTGATGAAATCCTGGTAATGAGCACTTCACTTAAGTGCTCACCAGATAGTAGTCAACTGATGTTAACTATATGTCTAACAGCCTACTGAAGCTGTCTGATTTCCCCTTACATTCCTCATACTTGTTCTAGAATAAACCACTGCATTGCTTCTGAGGTCCTTGCTGATGGCCATTTCTCTGAGGCACAATTCCTTCCCTTCTCTTCTCTCAGCACCTTTGCTGGTGCTGGGTGGGGCAGAAGGTTTCTAACTCTTGCTACAAACTGGTGAACCTGACAAAATATGCACACAACATACAAATAACTTGATTATTCTATTTATTTTGAATTTAAAAAAGTGGCCAAGATAACAATACTAGTGGCTCTGCATACAAAACACAACATAATTGAGGTTATTTCACATTTACAAAACTGCCATTATGTACAGCACTGGATATTCACAGCAACCTTAATAGACTCTAAGTACTAGAATCATAAAGAGCAATTGAGGGGGAATCCAAAATGGGAAAAAGTTGAAAAAAAAAAAAACCCAATGATCTTTCATTAACTGGAAAATTGGCCAACCAGCTAACTGGTAAAGAAAGAGAATTGCTATCCTTTCCTTTAGTAATAACTAAAGTAAGATTGCCCCACAGGACTGCATTTGACAAACACCCTCCAAAATTTCCACTTCATTTTCTCTATAATCTTTCCCACTTCAAACTTTGCCCAGAGACCTCTGCCCTTTTATCATATAAAACCTCAGGATGCTAGTATATCTTCAGGGCAAGAAGACAACTAGTGCCAAGGAGACAGCATGGTCTGCTTCAGCTCAGGAGACCCAGCTGAAATCCAAGAAAGAATTTTGCCCTCTTCCCATCATTAGTACTTTGCAGTTCTCAACACAGTGGAGAAAGTAAACCAAGCTTCATCATAAAGGTGGCAGGAAGCTACTCACTCCTTCTCTGTGTCACCAGCACCTACGCTGTGCAAGGCACTTTACACTCGGCACCGCAGGAACTCCCAAGACGAGACAACAGTTCCTGCCCTCGAGGAGCTTACAATCTAATCGTGGACACTATGTACATATGTACAGTGCAGAGAAGCAGTGGATTCCTCTGGATGGGGGTATTCCAAGCAAAATGTGCTATTTAGTCTCAAGGCTGTTTTACTTACACATTAAAAGTCTAAAACACACCACCTAATCAGATGGTAAGAATTAAAAAAGGTCTCCTTTCTATAACCCAAGATTTTGGATGCCTGTTCTTTTTATTTCAAAAAATATTGCATGTAAACAAACACATAGTTTGAAGCCAAGCACAAAGATAGCACAGGCATAGGATAAACATAAAATGTATACCACTATACACAACACAGACTTATTTTCCTATAGTCTTATTTCTGTATACACAAGTTTGATACTCACTTTCCTTTCATACACTGAAGTACAAATCTGTGTCAAGATCTTTAAAAAGTCATAATTCATTTTTGTATTTAATTTTGCATTAGTACCAAAAACAAAACACCCTTGACCTCACCAATCTATTAGCCAAATGTCAAACTGATAAAATACAAAATGCTTCAAAGCCACCACCTCTTACACCATCCAATGAGACCACTTCATGGGACCTTTTTATGAAACTAACAGGATCTCATGATAGTGACATAAGCAAGTTTTTACCTTAGGAAAAAATTACAAGATTTAGAGTTCTGAAATTCAATTCCAGCCAACTCATTAACAGTATTTCCACTAGAGAGCTTGCACCTTCACTTTATCGTATCAGTATGAAAGTATCATCATTCCCAGCTTTGCGGCACCTCCCAAGCCTGGAATGAACAAATGAACACCATGCAGGGAAGCCACTAATACTGTGCTAAATAAGCTCACTATCTAGGATCTCAGATCCTATATTAAGTCTCTCCCCTGGAGTATAGTTACAACTTAGAAAAAAATGCAAGACAAGAAAAGCTGAATCACCTCATCAAAGAGGTGGTGGCAGTGGGGGGAAATGGATGTTAAATATGCATATACCAAAAGGACTAAACTTCTTTACAGGACATTTATATATAAACAGTCACTTCCCTGTTAAAACTTACTGATTCCATGGCAGGTTTTCAGAAACAGCCATCATAAAACACCGCACATGCAGATGGGAGGCTGAACTCTGCTTACCAGACTCCGGCCAGCCAGCCAGTCCTGACACTGATGTGTGTCTGGGCCATGGAAACTAGTCTTCATCTTCTGAAAAACCCAGCTCTATATCAGGACCATGATGCTGTGGTGAGTGGTCATTAGAACCAACTCTGCAAATCTGACTTAATTCAATATGTGCTGTGCTGTGCTTAGTCGCTCAGTCATGCCCAACTCTTTGCGACCCCATGGACTGCAGCCCGCCAGGATCCTCTGTCCGTGGGGGATTCTCCAGGCAAGAATACTGGAGTGGGTTGCCATGCCCTCCTCCAGGGGATCTTCCCAACCCAGGGATCAAACCCAGGTCTCCCACATTGCTGGCGGATTCTTTACCGACTGAACCACCAGGGAAGCCCTAATTCAATATGACAGTCAAATTGCACACACTCTAACATCAGTTTGAACAGCAGTCATGAAGATGTTAGCTCCAAAAACTTTTTTTAGGGTCAAGAAAGAGCAGTGCAAAGCTCAATACCTATGAGACTTGAGACATGGCCCAAAACTCTGCTTCCAGCTGCCTCACTTAAGCTCTGCTAGAGGCATTTTAACAGTCCAACAGTGTCGAGGGGGAGGCTTGATGCTCAAGCCACTGTATGGTGACCAGCCCTGCCGAGCTCCACCCACATGGGGAGCGGTGGGATGTGCACGGAGGTGTTCATGCTCCACAGCCCTTGGAGGGCTAGCATAAAGAAATGCATTTATCTCTCCAGCTATTTGCTGTCTGTGCTGTCCAGTCTCTAAAGTGACAAAAAAAGGGGCAAAATCGACCTTTTCCTTAAAAATTTGAGGCCTGCTGACTTGGAATATAACCTGAATTTCTGCTTGTCAGGACTAACTAACTGGCATGGGAAGCAGAGCGGGTGTGGCAGGGAGCTGAAATGCAGTCCTCTCTGCCTGGAATCCAGTCCTCTCTGCTGGGCACTCCAACAGGGAGACTTTGAGGAAAAAATCAGATACAGTTTATTGAGCTCTTAACAGCTAACACTATTATATTACCTTCAGCAAGAAAAACTACTGTTTAATAGTTTCTTATAGGAAGGGAGGCCTTCTAGGAATGTAGTTTTTAGAAATTTTATCATAAATCTAATTTTCTATCAGACCCAATAGCTCAGAGGGTGTCCTAAGGCTGAGAATGAAAGGGATGGAAATGGAGACAGCCTCTCCTGGAAGCAGGGGCGAGGCAGCGAGAGGTCAGGAGCAGAGGGGACGGATGGACCTGTGGAAGTCGGGCACTGACAGCAAGTCCTCCTTTCACTCTGGGAGCTATGGCAACTCGCCTGACACGGTTCCGCACTGCCCAGGGAGTGGGGACTCCATAAATGCAGCTCCATGTTCTTCCCGACAAGATCCATGAGCCTTGATTTCTTCTGCATCTTAGCTGACACCATCACAATTACAACAGAATATATTTTAATATTTAATTATTACCCCTTGACATTCTTTTAACCTAATTAACTGGTGACGGCTGCTAACAGGTCTAGTCCCCACGCCCAACATTAACATTCTCAAAAACTTCCTAGAGGGAGAAGCAGAAAAATGTCACGCTCCACCACGAGCTTAGCCAGTGCTTCTAATAACTTCTGACACTGAAAAATAATTGGTAGTTTTGGCAGATATGATAGCAGGCAGAGATGGCTTGAAGTCTGGGTTGTGGACACAGAAGGATTTCAGAATGAATATCAAGCCTAACAAGCTATCAATTTCTTATCTAGGATAATGGGAACAAATTAACCTTAGGCAGGGAAGATGTGACACAGGTGGAGATATCAGGGTCCCAAAATGCAGTGCTGCCCTGGCTTAAAAGGTGCAGTTGTGGAGGACCTTTGCTTGTGCACCGTCACACAGAGCAGCGGCATCACTGCCATCCCATCCATGCCTATAGAGCAGTGACCGCTGAAATTAACCTGAAATACACCCCTCAGGCCAGGGACATTTCAGGAAGGAAGAGAGCGTATGGCACGTGTAAACAGGAGAGACAGCAGTCTGAAGACTCTCAATGTCCCGCCCACTCACCCAGGGCTTCACTGCTCAGTCCTCATATACAGTCACCTCTTACCCTCACAGGTCAATGGATTAACCCCCATGGAAGAGGGAAGGGGTGAGGAAGCAGGGGAGGGCTCCTGACTCAGTGTGTAGAAGTTTAGGCTGAGGCAGGTGTTAGCTGGGCTTCAGAGTCTTAAGAATGCCATTGGGCAGAGCCCCTGTACAGAGAAGCCACGTTCCAGTAAAATAGTTGCCAAGTTTACCCCTACAGATATACAAAATAACTCAGGCTACCCTTTTTAAGTTCACTCCTAAGAGTCAAAATTTCCCCTCAAATGCACAACAGATTTCAATAAAAACTTAATGTTATGTTTTAAATGGCAGCACCACAAAGTTCCCCAATAAGAACAAAACAAGTACTAACTCTGATTTGCTGTTGTTGCTCAGTCCCTCAGTCGTGTCCGACTCTTTGGGACCCCACGGATTGCAGCACACTAGACTTCCCTGTCCTTCACCATCTCCCAGAGCATGCTCAAACTCATGTCCATTGAGTCAGTGATCCCATCCAACCATCTTGTCCTCTGTTGTCCCCTTCTCCTGCCTTCAATCTTTCCCAGCATCAGGGTCTTTTCTAATGAGTCAGCTCTTCAAGTGGCCGAAGTATTGGAACTTCAGCATCAGTCCTTCTAATGAATATTCAGGATTGACTTAAGATTGGCTGGTTTGATCTTGCAGTCCAAGGACCAAAAAAATAAGTGAAACTAAGCATGCTATGGGGCTTCCCTGGGGTCGCAGAGTCGGACACGATGGAAGTGACTGGGCACACGTGCAAGCAAGCATACGACTGTACAAACCACAGTAACGCCGTGACAGGACCTCGGTGTTCACTGTCGTGTTTGCTGTAACGGCTACAACCTTCTGGGTTGTGCGCTTCATGATCTTAGTCCTGCCTAGCTCTCTTTCTATTGACAATCAATTGAACATGGTGGACCCTGAAGTCTGGACAAACACTCCTCTTGAAATTACCACCAAAATAAGAAAGACAAGCAGAAGATGCCAGCAGAATGAAACAGCAGCAGAAATACAGAATTAAACACAGAAGACAAACATTTGGGAAACAAAAGACATTTCCAAGCAGACTGTTTGGAAGCGCCTCATAAAGGATCATCTCCAACACGTGTGGACAGAGGGGAAGTTACTAGGAGGGAGACACACGGGAGGGAGCGGTGCTTGTGTCACACCCTCTCCGAACAGCAAGTGTTTCTCAGTGAGTCACCTCTGGGAGACAGTGGAGGACAGAGGAGCCTGGCGGGCTGCAGTCTGTGGGGTCGCAAAGAGTCAGACATGACCGAGAGACTGAACAAAAACAACTCGGTGAGGGCAAGAGTCTTTCACTAAGGATACAAAAATGAAAGCAGGAAGAAGTCTGAGGATGAGTTAAATTTCACATTTTGTATTTCCTATTCAACTTCTCAGAAATATGCACCATTTCAAGGTGCGGGCATTACAGTCCTGTTAATTAGCACCAACCCCTCAGATACTTATTTAAAAATCCAAGAACCCTGTAGTTCTAGAATGTCTATTTTTGATTTTAGGTTTTAAGACCAATTAACATCTCTTAACAGCCCACAGAAAAATACCTGTGTTATAAATATCAAGGATCTTTGCAGAGAGAAGGCATTCCCAGGCTCTGGTCGACCCAGCCACACACACCATAGCACCAAGGCTCAAGGGTCCACATTCTGAGCTGTCCAGCTCTCTCTGGAAGTCTCTAGACAGACTAGGGATAGAAATGAGACATCTGGACATGTCAACATGAAAAACAGTAAGGATTTTAATACTAGGAGAAAATATTCTTTTTCCTCTATGTACAAACATCTCACCTGCTCATCACAGTTAAGTCTGAAGAGAGGTGTGACGCAGGTGAACAGGAATACTATGACACCCTCATATACATGGAGGACTTGGGGCAGAACTGACGACTTGGGAGAGATCGTTAAAAAATAAGTCACAACTAGGAGAGTCACCTGATCTTCCGACACATTAAAACTAACTTCAGTCTTGGCTTTAACCCCTTAAAAATATATAGTTTTAAGAAAATGTTTTCAATATGCACGAAAAAAACTGGCGGGATGCAGATCTGCAGCTATTTGTTGAGAACAAAATATCAGGCCCACAGATGGTTTTAGACATTTGAGTGTCTGCTGGACACCATGTGCCATGTACCTGGTAACTAAAGCCTCCTGGAGCCACGAGACAGTCCCAGACCTGGGCCAGGATTGAAGCCAACTCGGACCAGCGAGGCCCTTCCCCACACTCCCTAGAAGAGGTCACTCTGTTGAGAAACAACAGGGCAGCTGTATTCAAACTGCTTCAGCCAAGACACTTCAACACTTGAAAAATAAGTGCTAAGGAGTAGGGGCTAACGTTCATCTTAAAATGGCTTAAGGTCTCTGCACACAGTCACTTTACAAATATCCTGTAGTCCCCGGAGATGGAGGACACACTTCAGCAGGGAGTTCCCAGGCTTACTGACCGTCACAAGGGCACCTTTCCACTTGTGGAGGCCAGGCCAGCTCTTCGGGCTGGATGACACTCTCTGTCTTCCCACCGTGGACACTCAGAAGACAGGAGAGTCGCAGAAAGGGCAGGGGCTCTGCAGTAACCTCTTGATCCAGTCAGGGTCTGCCAAAGGAAGACAAGAGGTAGTGAGCGCACACTTCAGAGAAAATGGGACATGCCCTGGGCTGACCACAGTGTACAGATGTGGGTATTCTGGCCCCACTGCGACCCTGCACAGAGGTCCTCACTGTAACATTCCAGACGAGGCTGCACTAAATCTGTGGTTCCCAAAGTTAGATGTGTGATGAAACAGGAAAAGAAGGTAACGAATGAGTGTTTCTCATACATGGTTAATGTTAAAACTTACTCTGAAAACACTGTGTCAACACTTTCTTCTCCTTTTACAGAATTCCCTGGCCTATAAAAAATGCTCTGCCTATGGGTGAGTACTCTCCAGAGCTCAGATTCCCATTCTCCCTGGGAGCTGTATGTGGCTCAGTGCAAAGTCAACTGGCAGGTGTGCTTGTTTTTGAGTTTGTTCCCATCTTTCCCGATTTCCTGTCTAAACTATAAACCAATTCTTAATTGAAACAAGTGTTTAAAAGTCTCCAAAATTTGTTTCAAAATAATGCAGTCAGAGGAGGAGGACTACAGACAAACAAAAGATTATGAGCTGGCGATTTCTGAAGTTGAATGACAGGTACATACGAGTTTCTCATCCTCTTTTTCTCTACTTTTAGGATTGCATTTTCCAAAATAAAGAGTTAAAACAGAACACAACATGCCAGCACATCCACTTCTCCGAATTAGAGGGCTTCAGCCAGTTTAGAGCAAAAGTCAAGAAGGCTGTGTGGTTTTACACAGAACATTCTGTATAAAATGTTTATTTGAGACCACACATCACCCCTAAAGTGTACACCGCCGTGTGCACAGTGTCTAGTAAGCTCATTCGGTTAGTGTGATATTAATGAACCTCAGGTTATAAACTGACATTCATGTGACTATTTAAATCATCAATTCCTGGCTCATGTCTATGATCTTATTCCAACAGTTGATTCAGGAATGTACACTTTGTCACTAGGGCTATTAGGAAAGAGAACATTGATGAAACAGAAAAATAGCCCCACCGTGGCTACTAGAAGGATGCCTCCAAGTGCATGTCCTGTTTCAGCAAGGCTGTCTTTATCTATGTTACCAGCTGCAGAGTTTTCATTCAAATATAATCTATATATGCCATCTAAAACAAATTCTTGACATTTTTTGAATAATTTGCAGTGACAGAACAGCAAACTGCAGCCCTACTCACTCACATAGTATAATGCTATACGTATGTTGATGATTTCAGTGATCATGTGTTCATCAGTTGTGGGTTCATAACAACACTGTACAGAGCAAAACGAGCTTGCTCACTGTCCCCGATGACCAAACACCAAGGTGGGGGAGAGGGGGGTGCCTCTGAGGCACCAGCATGTGCAGTGTGCTCAGCCTCACCCTGCCATGGCCAGGGGAGCACCCACCTTCTGGAATTGGATGGCGAGCAATGCTGTCATGGAGCAAACACCTTCTGTATATCAAACTCTGGCAGGACTGGTAGGTTAAAAAGCACCTGAAAGCAGACAGATGGTATCATCAGTGCAACCAACAGTGGAAAGCAGCACAGTGTTGAGGGTTAACTCACCACGGACAATTATTCTAAAATGAGTTAACTAAGTAAAGGGCAAAAATGGTTGACAAATTCATGGCAACCATGTATCCCTCTGCACAGGACAGCTGGCCAGACCCACCGCACACTTAGTAAAGGGGAAGTGCCTGTGTCAGGCTAAGCCAAGAGATACAGGGCTTCTAATCCAGACAGTCACTGCAGCCCTGGGAAAGAATGCAGTCTGTCTATACCCGACTGTACCGTGAATTCTTCATACGTTAAAAAAAATCAACCATGTATTATATCAGAAATTATTGTTAGTGATTTTTAGATTAGGTATAAGCACAATGTTTAAGACTAACGGTACAGTGGTGAAAACTTGAAAGAAACAGAAGACGAAATTAATGGTACAAAAAAATAAGGGCCATAAACAAATGCTTAGAGATTCAATTCCATCCAATGACCCTTCACTGGGCATCAGCCAGGCCCTGGCAAGTAAGGGAAGGTGAGAGCGATGGGAGGCCAGAGAGAGCTGCTGGGTTCTGCAGGGAAGATTTTCTGAAAGCTAACAGGAATTAGGAAGAGCAATACAGAGTAAAGCACACAAAGAAGGGAGGTGGGGGAAAGAGTTCCTAGTCGGTTTACCTTGAATAAAGACCTGGGTGCACAGGAAGAAAGACTATACCTGAGCGAGAGCAAGCACCCACTCTCACTGAGAGTTACGTCAATCAGCAAAAATGAAAATGATTTTTGTGGAAGAAGCCATTCAAGAAACAACAGTGGACAGAGGTTACACGTGAAAACTCTGGAGCCAAAAGGCCAGGTTCTCAGCTCTGCCACTAAGCACCTGCATGACTGTGGACAAATTACTGAACGTCCCCAGGCCCCAGTTTCCTCATCTGTGTCTGACATGTGGCTTGAGATGTGTGTGCTGCTGAGCACCGTGCCTGGCACACTGGCAGCACCAAGAGGGGCTGGTTGCTGTTGTTACAAGACCACTACTATTCCTAGGCTCCCCTGAAACGTAAGTCTGAACAGTGAAATTAGTAACAAGTACAGGTACACAATAAAGACTGGAAAAAATCCGAATATCAGTCAACAAGAGAGGAAATAATGGAATATCCATACAATGGGAAACTCTATGGCTGTTAGGAATGGGATCTATGCACTGATACAGAAAATAACCACAACATTTTGGTAAGAGAATCGGCAAGTTATTAAGGTAGTTATATGTAGCAAAATCCTGTTTATATTGAAAATAAATTTAAAAAATTTAGTGAGTGCCTACCACATACCAGGCATTGTTCCAGAAATAGCCAGGAACAAAACAACAAAATTCCCTGCCTTCATGAAGCTTTCTACTCCAGAATGAGGAGAAAAACTCAAAGTAAAAAATATATTAAGTGGTGATAACTGCTAAGGAGAAAACAGAGCCAGGAAGAGGGATGGAGACTGCCGGGAGGCAGAGGGACGTCATCGGGGTCATGATTTCAGGCAGCCTGGCCGGAAGGAAGGCCGGCTGGAGGAGAGGTCCAAGCAGAGAGGATGGCCAGCGCAGATGCCTGGGGTGAGAGGGGTGTCGCGTGCACCCCCGGGACAAGAAAGCCAGTGCACCGAGTGAAGTCAGCAAGTTGGAGAAATGCAGAGATGAGATCAGAGAAGGGGTGGGGGCCAGGCCATGGGGTCTTGATCGCTGAAAGGACTTAAGCTTTTACTCTTCAGAAACGGACAGCCACTAGAGAGCTCTGAGCAGAGGGGTGACATGAGTTGATGAAGTCATTAACAGGATCACAATCTCAGCTCTCCTGAGAACAGACTGGAGGGGACAAGGAAAGACACAGAAGATGGGCTGGGAGATAACTATAATAATCTGGGCAAGAGATGATGTTTCTTGGACCAGGGATATAGAGGTGGAGGTACTGAGAAAAGCTGGATTCAAATTTGAAATGCCTTTAAAACTTCCAAACAGAGCAACTGAGCAGGTGCTTAGATATGAAGCCTGGACTGAGGGAAGAGACTCAGACGAAAGTGATGTTTAAGTCACTAGTGTACAGCTAATATGCGGCAGCCTAGTGGGAGTGCTGTGGGCTTGCCAGGTGGCGCGTTGGTAACGAATCCACTTGCCGATGCCAGGAGCTGCAGGAGACTTGGTTTGACCTCTAGGTTGGGAAGATCCCCTGGAGAAGGGAATGGCAACCCACTCCAGTGTTCTTGCCTGGAGAATCCCATGGACAGAGGAGTCTGGTGGGCCATAGTCCATGGGGTTGCAAAGAGTTGACATGACCGAGCACACACACACTGTAGGGAGAGTGCTGATAGAAGAAAAACGGTCCAAGATGGACATCAGGGAGATACTGTGTCCAGGAAGCCAGGGGATAAAAAGGTGCTCTATGGAGGAGAAGGAGGGAGGGATCGACAATGTCAAACACAGCCCACAGGGCGACAGGGTGGTCCTCTCAGAGTGAGACTGAGGGGAGAGAAGGGGAAGACTTCTACCCTTTGTTAAACCAAACACAGTACAGGAGCACTTTATATTCTGTTAACTTGAACGGCCTTTGCTTTCATCGTAATGATTTTTAAAAATTCAGCACTAACTTAAATTAAAATAGTATCGTGTGTTAGTCACTCAGTCATGTTCGACTCTTTGTGACCCCATGGACTATAGCCCGCCAGGCTCCTCTGTCCATGGAATTTTCCAGGCAAGGATACTGGAGTGGGTTGCCATTTCCTTTTCCAGGGGATCTTCCTGACCCAGGGATCGAACTTGGGTCTCCTACATTGCAAGTGGTTGCTTTACCATCTGAGCTACTAGGGAAGTTGAATATAGTATTACCAAAATAAACAGAGAAACTCCTATTACAACAAGCAGTTACGAAGAAAAGTACTACTAAAAGGTTTCAGTCAAACAGATGGAAAAAGACCACAGCAGGTTTTACGGTAGCAGCTTTTCTCCAACCTGATGGCATGGGCACCATACCCTTTGGATAAACACTTGAGAGTGGTCTGTGGGGCACAGAGCTGGAAAACGTGCAAAAGCAGCTTACCGGAGCCAAATGTGGCCATTGGAGCAGACGGCCTGCTTGCGATCTGTGAACGGCAAGATCTCCTTACACAAACTACAGTGCTCAGGGAAGGTCTGCTTGTTCATCTTCTTTGAGATGTGTCCAATCAGCACCTAGTAAAAAAAGCGGTCAGTGGCATTTCATGGTGAGCGCAGGGCTTCCCAACAGCAAGGAGAAAAGGACAACTACGCAGCGTCTTCCACCAGAGAGGAGCGCTGCATCCCCACGTGGGCCCACCACATTGTGTAGAAAGTAAAAAAGCTGGACCGTCAACTGGTTGAGTAAAAGAAAATAAATTCAATTCAATCAGGCACCCTGCGACAATGGTGAACTTTACTCACTAAAGGAGAAACGTTCGGAAACCCAAATCTTATTATTTGCCATTACTTGCTTCTGAAAGGACTTCAGAGTTCTGTCAGAAGACAAAGTATTCGGCTATACTTACAATGCTTGACTTTTAAGAAAGAAAAGCATAATCTGTACAGGCAAAGTATCATGTGAAATACTAACTCTAGAACCAAACAAATGTCTATTCTTTCAGAAAAGCTTAGAAAGTAAAACGATGATCAAGATTAAAAAATAATACCTTCTCCTTCTGATGGCCCAAAGACCCACAACCAGTCTAGTGAGCCCGCAATAAGAGACCCGCCAGCTCCACAGCAAAGGTATAGGGGACCTGCTGTGGGAGTGGGGGAGGGAGACAGGGCAGCTCGAGGCCTTGGCCCTGCTTCAGTTTTGCTTCTTTCTCTGCTTTATTAGGATTGCACCACTTCAATGAAAGTCTGAAAAACATTAAATCTGCTTCATTATTTTGTTGGAAAAAACCTTCACAAGCTACGTTTTTGGGAGGCATGGAATATGTCAATCCTTAAGAACCACCTTTTCTTATTAGCAGATAATGTCCTTCAAAGTTATAATCCATTTACACTTGAGCTCTTGTGTAAGAAGAACTTACTAGTTTGCCATGCATTAAAATTAGCTCAATGATGTTCTGAAGGGTATCTTAATAGCTCAGAAGGGTATCTTACCTACTGTGCATATAATTTGCAAATTTAAACTCCATTAACTTTTGGCCTTTTTTAAAGGTCTTGAGAATTCTAATTTATGGTCCCTTATAGCAAGGACAACTACTGTACCAGGTTTGAAGATTCATTTTAGGTATACAGTAGGATTTTAAAACAAGACATGTATTGTTTTCAATGAAAACTCAGTTGCAATAGCAGAAGTATAATCTTCCTTTCTTTAAACTGGCTCCATTGGAACCAAGTTAACTGTGCTAAATGTAGCTTTCCATGCTCGTGCAGCATGCGCGATAATTATTCTAAACCACTGCCTGCCAACTTCCATTACAGATTTATGGTTATAATATCCTTACTTGGCCCTATGAGCCAGTGGTAACCAGAAAACTCTTTCACACCATTGAGATCACAATGAAATGATCTTTAAAAGTTGACTTTCGAAGGTGAAAAGTCAGTTACGTGAACAGTACATCTTTTTTTTTTGAACAGTACATCTTAACTGCTCCTGAGTGTGAATGAACACGCTGCTGCTGTACGTCAGTAAACAAAGGATGCTGCAGCCAGGAGCCATGACGTTACCACTGCTGCCTGAGGGTGAGCCCTGAGAGAACTCAGGATGGAGGCAGGATGGCCCCCATCTAGCTGTCAGCCGCTGCGGCGCCCCTAGCGGGGCATCCTAAGGAGACTCAGGCTGAGAATCACAGGATATGTGGCCCCAGACAGCGGAGGTGCACATCAAAGTAATGATTTCAGTGAGCCCAGACCCTGTATAGGAGAAGGCAATGGCAACCCATTCCAGTGTTCTTGCCTGGAGAATCCCAGGGACAGGGGAGCCTGGTGGGCAGCCGTCTATGGGGTTGCACAGAGTTGGACACAACTGAAGCGACTTAGCAGCAGCAGTAGCAGACCCTGTATCTTCCCATACAGAGAAAATCCCTAAATTCCTTAACCGTGATATGTGTTGGTTTCCTTAATTTTGCAACAAAGACTGGCTACGGTCTTTGTTGTAAAAACTCGTATATACCCTAGCTCCACACCCTGGCCCCTCTGGTGCAGTCTCTCCGAGTTATCTTAGACGCTGTGTCCCAGGCTTAAGTCTTCAGTTTTGCCTGTCGAATAAAACATAACTCAACTTTTAGGCTGTGTTTTTTTTTTTCTGGTCAACATCAGATTGTTGCAAACATCCTTAAGAAATAATTTTAGGGGTATATGGATACACACACACAACTTTCCAACAAGAAAACACAACAAGTGACTTGTGAATGGTTTAACATTAGGCATGAAGATACCTGAATTTATTACCTTCAATTAACATTTTAGATTTTAGATAAGACTTCAGGCAGTGAGAATAAACATCAAACTTCAGAGTAAAAAGGACCATAGTCTTGTCTTCTTGGATATTTTAGTATACAGTATGTTCCTTAAAACGCAATTTTTCAGGATTTTAGAAGCTGTTAGCTCAGGATTCCTGATTAAAAAGTCTATACGACACTGAACTGCACAAAATTAAAGGCTTCTTTCCTCTAGGAATTCTCAGAACCCTTAGAAGGATGATGTACACTGGAAACCTCTAAGAGGAGTATGGTGTATTTCCCCAAGCTTGGAACCCTACTATTCTATCAGAGAACTTTAATTCTGTGAAACAGATTTTAGATAACACTATAAGATTGTTCTACCACCAAAATAAAGATTATACTCAGTTTTTGCTGGAGGGTGGAGGGGGGACACCTTAATGGATAATAGTTTTACTTCCTATGCCCTTGTCGCTAAATCAGAAGACCTCCTCAAGTCCTCTCAAATGGAAAGAATCCCCGCCACAGGCCTCCCCCTCCCATCTTTCTGCAGACAGGAAGGGGAGGGAGGGCTGGTCTGCCCAATCACAGCCCAGTCTGCTCCTGGAGCTCATCCACAGCCCAGAAATCGCCCAAACCTTGCACATCAATCAAGGCACCAGTAAGAGTAAGAACTGAAATACTCTTAGTGGGACATGAATACGTCTTCTGCATTAATCTGTTTCCTATTTATTTTCCTGCACTTCATGCTCATCAATTACCTAAAAACGTCAAAGCAGAAGTTGAGTTTTACAAATTAAGTCATTTCTTTCTCGTGAAGCAAGCAGACGTTTCGGTTCTCAGTGTTTTTGCTGACACCTACCCGTGCAGTTCTGTCATCATACTCCTCGTCGGACATCAGGAAGTTGCAGAGGCCCCTGGTGGGGATGCTAGTGTTTTCTGTGATCCAGGTGTGCAGGTACACTTCGCCCAGGACTCGCTTCATGTGCTCCCTCGTCAAGTGCATTTCCACTGCTTCAATTTTCCCCTGGATTTCAAGGAGTTTCTCTTCCATTGGCTCTCGGCCTCCAGTATCCCCAGACTGAGGGAGTGAGTCCTCTGTGGGGTCCTCTGGATCACCGTCTTTGCCTTGCTTGCTAATCTGCTTGGAAGAAGTGCCTTCTTCCTGCTGTTCATCCTCAGCATTGCCCATCCCAGGTGAGTCAACTAGCAAGATTTTTGAGTCCTCGTGGGTGGGTTTGCATAAGGCTTCTGAAGGGGTTTTCTGCATCGACTGGTATAAAATCCTTAGGAGGAAGAGTTTGAAACGCCAGTAATAGGTGGCCCCACTGCTTTCGATCTTTTTTTCCAAAGCTTCATGTAAAAATTGAGGGATATGCTTATCCTTTAAAATCTTCCAGCGTACTAGGTCTATTAAATCTACCTGCTTAAAGAGATTCTGGACAGAAGACTCCAGAAGCTGAGCAGCTGCTTCTTCAAAGGTTTTGAGAGTAACGAACTGAACCTGGTAGTTTTTGTTAACGGGATGGAGGCCGTTGACCATGCCCTCGGTGGTGATGACGGCCAGGTACGCGCCGCAGGGGCTCACAGCTATCCCGTGTGTCCTCACAGAGCCAAACACATCAGAGAGTTTAATCAACTGGTGCTCAAACTTCAGTGCCACATCCGTGAAAATGGGGATCAGCTGCCTCACCTTGCCGTCACTGGAGCAAGTATACACCGTCCCATTCTGCTTGTCGGCAGTCATGGAGACAATCGGCAGGGAGTGCAGGCCCGTGACGTGAGAGTTGTGAACGTTCAGACCTGCTTTGGAGATCAGGAGAAGACACCAAAACACATAGGATCCTCGTGCGGCCACCACTAAGCTACAGCTGCACTTCTGGTAAGGGTGATACAGCGGCACACACTTGATGCTGTGGACTGGCAACTGGTCCATTTCTTTCCACAAGACGACAGGCTGCCTTAGGGTGAAATAGCCTTTGACTGCTTTGAGATTGACAGGGAGGATTTTTACAGGCCCAAAGGCACTCCCCACAATAAGGCCGCTCATTTTCCGATTGTTGTGCTCGTATTCCCACCAAAACAGAACACTAGGAGAGTCGATCCCGGACTCAATCGTGTTGCACGAAGAGATCGACTCCTTCCCGACAAACGGGAGCTGGAACTGCCACACGGCGACATTCCCGCTCTCAAAGAGGACGGCCAGGAGCACACTGCCCACGTCGCGGCACTCGTTGTTGTGCCTGACCTGCTGGGTGGTGCAGATGCCCGACCACTCCATCCGGACTGGCGCCTGCATGCTGTGTCGCCTCTGAAACTCAGCGAAATCCCTGAGATTGCCCTCCGGGGCCTCACTTCTGGAGAACCTGTAGCTGGTCTCATAGAGACGCTCTCCGTAAATCTCCGTCAGATCCACCAGCTGCACCCACTGCAGTCTGTTAAGGTTAGCCTGGATGGTCAGGCGATTGTCCATGGTCAGTGCGGCCAGGAGGCACCTGCCATTAGCGTCACAGCCCACGGGGGACCAGCTAGTGTACTTGAACCCTCTCAGTGGTGGCAGAGCCTTTCCCTCAGGGTTGAACACCCTGTCCAACATGAAAGTCTGACTGACTGTGGGGTCTTCAGAGGTGGCAAATCTCTGTTTACACTCAGCAACTTCCCTTTTTGAGCCAACCTGAAAATAAGATACAAAAACTATCAGATAAATATTTCACTCTAAGAGGAATAGATTTACATTGCATAAGGTGGATTAATTGATCCACATAAATATGTACAGTAATTTGACATCAATTCTATTAATTTTGACACGACATGCATTTAAAATATCAAGTACATGTCTAACACTAAACAAGCATTTACTCAGGAAATGCAATTTTTTAAATTTCAGTTTGTTTATAGGAAATGGCAATATTTTTAAGGGTCAGAGAAAGTGCTGTGGTTACTCACAGCCTGGTTCCCACCTTCTTCTCAGAATTAACAAACACAGTAGCAATGACGAAGAGTACTTGATTCTAAAGCGTCAACTAAGCATTCTGCTAAACTAGTCACAAAACAATAAAGGAGTTAAATAGTCATGAAAGTGTCTGTATCTGTATCTATATCTCTTTCTATATATATGTTTGATACAATTAGATGTTTGGATCTTTAACAATATCTTTGCAATATAAACGCCAGCTTTTAAGTCTTCCATCTGAAGTTTCACTGACAGATTACTCTGCGAGCCAGCTCCAACAGCTCTTTCCACTGTTTCTAAAGAAGAATCTCCACCCTGCCTTCCCTGGCTCCCTTGTGTAGAATTATCTTTCCTCCTATCTGAACCCATCTGTCCTACCAGGTTGAGCTCTATGAGACTTTCTGAGAGCATTCTAGCCTTCATTTATCTCTCTCTCCTCCAAGTTTGCAACATACATGAGCGGTTCTATTTATGTAATGTCTAAGTGTACAACGGTGAGCTCTTTAGGAAGATTTTAAAGCGACAGTACAGATAGAGGAGGGAGAAGCGACCAAGGGAAAGTGACCCCGAGCCTTAGGAAGAGGGCCAGGAGGACTAAAGCCGAAGAGGGCGGAGGTCGAGCAGAAACGATTTCTGTTACATCAGAAGTAGGAAGAAGGACTTGATCCACTGTCTTTAGAGAAATGGGGAACAAAGAGAAAGCAGAATCTTGCAATTCCTTTTTGGTGTCAATCTTCTTTTCCATAGATGCTGATCTTCAAACTGGAAAGGGTAGGTTAAACATGATTAATAAGGAATTCTAGCCTAAACATACATGTATATAACAACAACAACAAAAAACTCACTTTAAATGAGTTGAAGTCCCCAAGCCCAGAAGAATTACACTCCAGAACATAGAAGATGAACTCAGAACTGTAACATTGCTCGATAAAGCTCAGACAACTGGAAATGTGTCAGAAAAGCATAATGCAATGAATAGTTAACTGCTAGATCACATTAACAAATAGGCTTATAAAGTGAAAGGTAAATAAAGATCCCTGGAGAAGGAAATGGCAACCCACTCCAGTCTTCTTGCTGGGAAAATCCCATTGACAGAGGAGCCTGGCAGGCTAGTCCATGGGGTCACAAAGAGTTGGACATGACTGAGCACACAAACATAGATGCAAATTCCAACATATGAATTAGGAGACTAACTTTTTCTAAAGTGTGTTAAACAGAACATCACTCCACTAAATTGTCCCTTGAAAAGGAGTTTTGTAACTAAATGTGTTTTGAAAATGCTGTTTATTATACATTATTCCCCCTTCAAGAGTTATAGCCAGGGAGCTACTATAGAGTAGCTCTGTAGCTGTTATAGAGCTAGAGTTATCTAAACTTTTTTTTTTTAACAACAGAACCTTATGGTGTTATGGGGGAGTGGGGGTGGGCCCCGGGGGCTGTCATCTTTCTTCATCCTAAATAATACTTTGGAAATGGGCCCTTAGGCAGTGTATCTTAATTTCAGGGTAGTCTCTTGGATACACCTATGGATATAATGGAGAAATACAGACCAGAAATTCCAATCAAATAGAGGTGTCACTGGCTAGTCTGTTAATAAAACAATGCTAATCAAAGCCCACAACTTTGTATGGGGTAGATAAAATTTGATTGAAAATCTGCACTCTGATGCCAGATTGCCTCGATTCAAATCCTGGCTCTGTCACATACTAGCTCTATGACCCTGAGCAAATTGTTTAAACCTTCTGGCTTTAATTTCCTCATCTATAAAGAGTGCAATGACATGTTCTCTTAGAATTAGGAAGGTTAATTAAGTCAATATATGTACAGAATATATTAATAAATACTCAATAAATGTTATCTATGATGACAAGTAGTAGTACTCTCTGAGGATTAAGTAAACGTTAATGAGACCTAATAAAAGTAAAATGCAAGTTAGATAGGTATTAAGCTGTCTGCCAAATGGAGGGTAGATATAAAATTACTCACCAAATCCCATAATACTACAAACTATGCAATAATCCTCAGACTAGGATAATTTACTACAGAAAAAACTACTATAGAACTAAAAATAAACTTAGAGAATGCATAACCCCCAAAAGCAGTTCAGAATGAAATAAAGGAAGCTCAGGCTTGGTCCTACTCACAGCAGCAAGAACATGATTGGATGGAGAGCAGCTTGGATGTCAGCCAGTAAGGAAAATCCTTAGGGTTTTGTGCAATAATTTCTATTTTAGGTAATCTGAATTAACCTACTGCACCTCCCCTCAACTCTTCATATCACAAAACTAGTTAATGAATCAAAACAAGTACTCAAGATGCCCCAGGAGCAGGTTAGTTCAGAGTCCAGCTCTCAGAGGCTGACCCCGAGTCAATCATTTCACTATATGCTATCCTGTTTCTAGTTGGCCACTATGACAACTAATTACCACGTACTTTGTAAGCACCTAACAAAAGCTCGTTTGAAGATCTTAGACAGTAAGTTTCTTGAGGGCAGGAATTTAATTCCAAAGACAGGAAACAGTTATTTAACTTAATGGAGTAGATGGAGTTGATATTACTAAAGTTCCTAACAGCTGAAACAAACAAAAGTAGTCATGCACGTATTATTAGATTTTGGAAATGTGTGCAACTAGATGATTCACTAAGTCAGCAGTCCAATGGGAAGAGAAACTGCAAACTTGTTCTTAAGTCACTACTTCACTGGTTCTCAGATTTATACCATTTGCCTTTGTATCAGTGCCCAGGGCAGTAACTTGCAAAGAGCAGATAATATGTGAACTATTATTTAATTGTGTATTTTCCTGAAAAAACTCATAATCTAAATAATGATCAGAGCAAAAGCTTCAAACAGGTTTAGCATCTAGTCTTCTAGCAGTTCTACACACTAAAACTGTGATCTAGGTTGCAGGAGTCCATCTTCCTTGTTGGAGCAAACTGGACAGCACCAAGGAGATTTCAACCCACAGGGACTGTCAGTGGGCAGTGCCATCAAAGTACAGAGACTTCCTTACATTCCCACCATTACTCCAGTTTTATCCCACAGAGGCCTCTCTCAGAACTGCAGGGACATCTGACCTGAACTGAATCGATTACTAGAGGGATATATAAGGATTTCCTATTACTCATTTTCCAGTTGTGGAACCAATGACAAGAGTCAAATTTTTATCAGACTACAGTGATAGAGATAACTTTGTATCCATAGCCAAAGCATTAACCAAGAGTCCTTCCTTCATACTTGCATGACTGTTTTTTAACTTGAGCATCTACAGTGTGCCAGGACCTGTGCTAAGTAATCACACATGTGTACATATGGACATATGAGCATATGTATAAATATCCACAGATATTTTAACTTAATCTTCTAAAAATGCTCAACAAGGTAGGCTTTATTGTCCTTTTGCAGATAGACCTGGCTTGCTATCTTGTGCCAAAGTGCAATCTTAACCCCTGTTTTATGCTGACTCCAACAATCACCTACTTGCCTTTAGTCCAGCGGAGCCACATTCCTGCACCACACCAGGTCAGTCCTTGTCTATGATGCTGTAACAGCACCTCAGGGCTTCCTAAACTGAAGTCCACTGTCTCAGACTGACCTTCCAAGTTCCCAAACTGACCTCCCTTTACTGTCTCTGACTCTCTAGGAAAGCTACTTGACCTCAGCTATGAACCCAACATCATTTATGCAACCAACAGCAAGCTGTGTTCATGACGTATGTGTCTGTGCACAAGACGGGCACCTCACTCCTGGCACTTGGATGACCCCTTCCTCCCTTCTTTTTACAACCCCAATCCTACTTTTTTTAGGTCTGCTGCAGATTCACCACCAAATAACCTTCCCTGATAAAAGCATCTCGGTTCAGCGTTCCTTCACTTCTTGAAATTCTCTCTGCTGAAGTATTAAGTCTACCACACTGAGACACACACTTAAAATTTTCTCTAGCTGATGTGCATATGAATGAACATTAGCAACATTAAGTTCCTTTTCAGCAGCGGATACACCTTTTAAAGCCCCTCTGTTCTGCCTTTCTCCTTGAGTGTTTCTGTTTCATAGGATCACCAACATCTATTCACCTGACTGGTTTATCAGCTGAGCTGCTCAGGCATGTCCAACTCTCTGCAACCACAGGGACAGTAGCACCCCAGGCTTCCCTGACCATCACCAACTTCCAGGAGACTGGTTTATACTTGAATTAATTTGTTCACACCTTATCCAAGACCTTTGAAGGCTTAATCATACAAATTTATCAATGATCTAATTCAACATCAAGCTGTCACTTTCAAACTTGGATTAAGTATGCTAAAAAGTGGTGTGGGGTCTCTGCACCCCATTCAGTTAGTGATCCATATTTTAAAGGGCTTGGCAGAGCAGTTTTTTTAACTTCACAGAAATACCTCTCTGTATATAGATACATATTACAACTTATTACTACCTGTTATTACATTGGTCTTTGTTCCCGATTTGTCAAAAGAATGTGAGCTCCCAGAGGAGAGGGATTTTTGTTGTTTGTTTTTGTACAATGTTTTACTTCGGAAGCCTAGACTGGTGTCTATCTGATACATTGTTGCTGTTGTTTCAGGCGCTAACTCCTACCAAGTTCTGTCCCACCCTCTGGCAACCCCCATTTCCCAGGCGGTATTCAAAGGTGTGGTGAAAGAATGAATGTACACTTTGATAATCACACATATGCATACGGATCTAGAAAGGAAACAATAATAAAGTTTTAATATTTTTAAACCACTAAAATGGACAATACGACTTTCTACTTTAAAACCTTTTGAAAATGGTGGTGATCGAACAATAAAACTTGAGCAGCTCTCAAGTTCTGAAGGCAAATTTAGTTAATATGAAGCCAAAAGCACTAAGTCTACACGAAGCATTAAATCCATACGAAGATCTTAAGAGCTGCACTTATTTCCAGAGCCTTTATTTTTCACTCTACATCCCAAAGCCTTTTGGTTATTGAAGAAAAACTGGAGTACCAACCCCCGACATCCAGTATCTATCCATCTGCCCAAGATGAGAAGGACCACTCATATGACAAAGTCACTGAAACAGTTAAAGACAAAGCAAAAAAAAAAAGAAAAACAACCCACCAATTTTCTCTCTTCCAAAGCCAAGGAGGCGGAAGAGGGCACATCACAGTAAACAAAGCCAGCCAGGAGCCTCCGGGAGCAGGCCCCAGACAATAGGAGCCGGTGGCAGAGGCAGGTCTGGGGTTGGGTCAACAGGGGGGTGGAGCCTCAGAAAGCACCAAGGGAAGAAAGCTGCGCCAGCAGCCGGCCAGACGCCGGGCCGCAGGGAGAACTCGGCTCCAGAGCGGGCCCTTCCGAAATGTACCTGTGTCTCGGGAGTGGGTGGGCGATCCGGGAAACGGGACATACACGGCGTTTTTCTTCCCCCCCTTAAGCTACTGCGGCGACCCTAAAGACGCAGGGTGCGAGGAGGCGGGAATCCCCGGCTGAGGCGTGGGCCCGGGGATTCCCCCGGGGAGCCGCCGGGCCGCGGCCGCGGGAGGGAGGGGACGGGCAGGAGACCCTCGGAGCCCGGGGCGGCGGGCATGACTTACTTTGAGGAAGCAGCTGTGGAGAGGCGCGGGCACCGACGTGCGGTGGATCACCAGGTCCTGGCCCGGGTTGTGCACGTCGCAGATGAGTTCCAGCACTGCGATGCTCCGGGCCGTGGACACCGACACGCGGTGGTCCTCGGACCACGCCAGCGGCTCCAGGCCGCTCACCGCGTACTGCAGCCTCACCGCCGGCTCCCGCCGAGTCACCAGGAGGCGGAACGCCGTGCTGGGCCCCGGGGCCGCGTCCGCCGCCGGCTCCTTCCCGCCGGTCTCAGACCCCTCCACCTCCTCGGGCGGCGCGGGCCGCTCGGCCGCGGGCCCCACCCGGGTCAGGGCCGTGTTCATCTCTCTTCCGAGGCAAAGGCCGGGCCCCGGGGCGCGCGCCAACCTCCCCCCCTGCTCCTCCCCCTCCCAGCCCCGCTCCGCCCCGCCCCGCGTCGCCGTCCAGTGGCCGCCTCCCGCACCGCGGCCGCCGCGGGGCCCCCAGCTTCCCTCGGCGGCGGTTTTCTCCCCCTCAGGCCCGGAGCGCGGCCGAGCCACGAAGGACCCCGCCGTTGCTAGGCAACCCAGCTCCTGCCGGGTGGCCAAGGCGCTGCCTGAAAAACAAATAAATAAAAAATAAATAAAATCTCACCTTCCTGTGGTGGGGCCGGATCGCGGGTGGGCGAGGGGCAGGGAGTCTCCCCCACCCCCACCCCCGGCGCCGGACAGCTAAAGTGCTGAGGAGAGTCAAAGGAAGGGGCGTTGTTTCCATGGGACACGCCTCTCCTCGTTCCCGAGAGGAATTTCAAAAGAACGTCAAGGGCAGTAACTCGGGTTCGGTGTGACGGGGCGCCCCCCACCCCCCGGCACAGGCCGCGCCGCGCGGGACGGCCCTGTGGCGCGGGCCCCTTCGTGAGGGGGGCGGGCGGCGCCAGGAAGCGCGCGCGGGCGCTCAGGACTCGGCGGGACAGCTCCAGCGGGGTCCTCGCGCGCGTCCCACGTGGGGCCTCGCTGCGCCCCGCTCCGGGTTTCGCGAGATCCGGACGCGCCTCTCTGTCGACATGGCAGCCGTCAGCGGAGTGCTTCCCCAGGTGCCCGAGCCCCGGGCCGCCGTCTTCAGGACCTTCTCCAAGCCCCGCCCGGCCCACGCGAGGCGGGTGAGTTCTGACCCGGTTTTCCGGAGGCGTTCGCTCCCGGGCGGGGAGGCGGGGGGCCTCGGCGCGCTGGGAAGCTGCAGCCCAGGCCTTCTCCGTCGGGACTCGAATTAACTCTGCGGAGTCGGGGTGGGGAAAAGTCGGACATGAGGCAGCCCCGGAGGAGTCGCTGAGCCGCGCGTGTCTTAAGCGGGGGCCGCAGCCCGCGGAGACGCGCTCGGAGGGGGAGCGGGGCGGGCGGAGGCGGGCGGAGCTGGCTGGGGGCCGCTTGTGAGTTGAAGGCGAGGCTGAGAGACTTGTCACCCCGAGTTAGAGACTGACTCTCGGGGCGTTGGATCCCTTAGCAACCCGTCTTCTAATCTCTCAGCCACTCTTAAGGGTCAGTTTGTTTCGGGAATGAGGACTGGAGACTAGAAATTTCTTTGACGAGTGTTCGAAACCGAGATATACATCGACGCGCCATGAAGGGGTGGGGGGGCGGGGAAGAAAAATACAACTCATCAATATAATATCTTCGTTAGAGAGGCAAAGGTGTCTGAAATTTAGCCCAAACAAGAGCAGAAAATTGGTTTTTAGGATGGCTGACTTAGCTCATAGCTAAGAGGAGGAGTGCGGGACAGAAAATCTGTTGAAAAATCTTGTTCCCTTAATGACCAGGAAGGATACAGTTTGCTGCCGAGAAAAGTGTGCGTATGTGTGTGTTTTCTCGAAAAAGCATCGTTTAATGCCATTGAACAATTATTTGTCAAAGTTCGGTTCCGTCCCTTTCAATCAGTATAGTGCCGCTCGCTGAAGTTCCTTAAGTTCACATCAGCTCATAGCAACTGTCTGGATTATTGTCTAGACTTTTTTCGTGGTGATCAAGTTTAGGATTTAAAGGCTTGTGAGTAAAAACTTTTCGGCTGGGCGATGTTGTGGCTTCATCTATACTGACCGGGGAGGGAAGTACAAAAGAGCCCGTTGGGCACAGGGGATTTGGAATAGGACAGACCTGGGATTAGATGCCAGCGATACAACATGCTGGTTCTGTGACCTTGAAGAAATTACTTCACCTCTGTGATCCTCACTTTTCCTATCTATAATACGAGAACAGTAATTTTGACTTCATATAAGGTTATAAATCATATTGACTCCTTTTTGGGTGATAGAATTGCTCCATCAGGTCAGTAAGGTGCTTATATCAAGTACATGCAAGAGGTAGAAAACACTTACTAAAAGTTCATTGAGTGGGTTGAATAAATAAATGTAAGATATCTGGTTTTATGATTGCTTGAACCACTATGGCAAAAGGATATTGTTAAACAGCTATCTGTCTGTGTTGGCCTTGTCTGCATATTTGTTATGTTTTGAATGAGAATTCTGTGTATGCTGACCAAATTTGCCAATAGCCTAAACTTGGTGTGAGTAGCTAACATACTGGACTTGGAAAGACCTTGACAGCTTAAATTATGCTCTAACACTACATGAAATGTTTTTCCTTAAAAAAAAAAAAAATATATATATATATATATATATGTATATACAGATTTATTGTAGGAAATTTGGAAAGTAGATTAAAAAAAAGAAAACCCATGATTGCCATACTCAGAGATAACTCTGGGTAACATTGTGATGTATATCCTTCTAGAAAAGAAGCAGAGAAAAATAGGGATCAAACTGTACATGATGTTTTCTAACCAAACAGGCTACAGTTTCTGAATGGTGTTGCAGCATCACTGTTAGAAACTAGGCTGTGGAATCAATGCTTGGGCATCCTCAGTGATCTGGGGACGGGTCACCTCCCATCGCCACCTCAGTGTTGTTATCTTAAGATGGGGGGTGCATACCAGTACTGTATGGCCCAAGGACATCATTCATGTAAGTACTTAGCGTACTGGCTGGTGCATAGTAACTACTTAATATGCTTGTTAATATCAAAGACTCGGCATGTAGACTGTTGGGGCTGGATGGGCCCTAGAGGTTTCCTGCCATATCCCCTCCTTAGGCAGGTGGGGGAGCGGACTCAAGGACTTGCATATCCAGGTATCTTTTCTCCTCTGTGCTCAGATGCCACCCCATGAAGCATTCCTGTATCTTTACCTCCCTCCCCCTCACCATGGGCCATGGTAGTCTTCTTATTTTGTGCCCTTATAACTCTTTGTCCACACCTCTTCTGTAGTACAAATAAGGTTTGATTTGCAGTCTTACACTTTTGTTTCGTCCACTTGTCTCTGACTTCATGGGCTTGTCAGATCTTTGTACCTTTAGAACCAAGCTACTTAACAGCTACTAAGTGGTCAGTTTTTTTTAATGAATGTGTTGTGGATGCTGGGGGCAAGGGGACTGACAAGTAGACCAGTGTCCAGAGTACAGAAAAGGATCATTCCATGACGTGTTGTTCATGCATCCTGCAAGTATTTATAGAGCACTTACTTTGTGCCAGACACGGTCCTGTGCAGGAAATGCAGTGCTATCCGGCACAGGCTTGTCCATTTATAACAATCTAATGGGAAAGACAGACATCACACAGCGAATGACACCCTGTATTTACTGTTTCACTGAGTGCTACAAAGGAGAAGAAGGGCACCAGGAGAGCCAAGGACAGGGACCCTGGTTTGACAGGTGGAGGCAGGAAGTCTGGAAAGGCTCCTCTGAGGATGCAGCAGGTGAGCCTGGATTGATTTGAGGAATGAGTACAAGAGGGTGGGTTGGGGACACGGGTTTGGGAGTAGCACGTGCAAAGGCCCTGAGGAGAGAAGGAGCTCGGGACATCCTCAGAATTTAAGGAAGACCAGGATGACAGAGAGTAAAGCTGAGGCTGGTGAGATGGGCAAAGGCAGATTCTAAAGAGCTTCATAGTTTATGTCACACATTCTGGATTTTAGCCTGAGTGCAATGGAAATGTTTAACTCATAACACTTAGAGAGATGTTGACATGGGAGTAAAGAATGACTGGGATGATAAGGGGTCTAAAGTTTGTGTCCTGTTTGGGATATTTAGTCCAAAGAAGGAGAAAAAAAATGGAATTCTGTGGTGAGCAAAGGAGTGTTGTGTACAAGAGTTGATGCCGAGAACAAACTGCAGACTAGGACTTGGATCTTCTAGGAAACAGATTTTGCCTGAATGTCAGAAAGAACCTCCTGACCCCTGGAATTTGGTCAGAAACAGAATGGGCTGCCTCATGGGGTAGAGAACAGTAGGAGGGGGTGCAGGCAGGAGCTGCAGGGCCACCTGGCAGGGCTCCTGTGGTGGGAGGTCCACGTGTGCGCAGCGGGAGAGGCCTTTAGGCCTTTTTGTGCTTCAAGAGCCTGTGATTCTATAAACCAAGCAAGATCTGCCCATTTCATCCCATCTTGAAAATGAGACCTGATTCTTGACTTTCTCTCTTTTTAGTCTGAAAATTCGGGACTTTGTAAAAATAAAATTGTGACATTTGTAAAATGAAGCAGATTATCAATACTAAATGTAAATACCAGTGCTAAATATTAATACCAAATATTTGAAGTTATATATATATTGAATTACCTAGCTATAGATGCCCTTAGGGTTACCAGGAACTGTTGTTGATGCCAGGTTAGTCAGAACCTGACAGTCACGGCTAAAGCAAACTGATGTCTACACACAGAAGTCATGATCTCAAGCCAAGAGGAAGATAGCATATTCCAAGAGAAACCAGAACTCCAGAATAATAAGCCCCGGCTACTCAGGGGATGTTTGTATATTCATGCATAATGTAAACTGGAAGAGAAGGTCAAGGAAAATAGAGAAATTGGATATTCTTCTCCTAGGGGAAGTTTGGACATCATGCATTTAACAACATTCATGTTATGGAAATAAGAAGCAACAGGCAAGAAAATATCTCACGTTGTAGCCCACAATCGCTGATCAGATGGGGAATGGAAAGGCGAGGAGCGTTGGAAATAATTGCAGTGGAGGTGATGGATGGAGCAGAATTCTCATTTGGAATGGAAGCTGGGAGGAGGAATCGCCTCCAAGCCCCCTGAATCTGGGGGAGCAGCATGAGGGCAGAGAATGACAGCCGTCCAAGCGCTCGGGCTAGGCGGTAATGAAGGTTTCCGCTTCCTGGGCACGTGCAGTAACCGATGGGCTTTGTTGGTGGAGAGAGGCAAGATTCATCGCTCCTCTTCCCCGCGATTGCCGTGTAAATGGATTCCTAGGGATTTGGATCACCTTAGCTGCACACTTCACTAGGTGGGTCCTCCTTTCCCTGCAAACAGACTGCGGTTATTAACATTCAGCCTGAAGAATGTCTCTACCTTGATGATCTTGGTGGAAGTGGAGGTTAAGATGATTGGTAAGGTCTGGTAGATGGATCAGCTGAGATTTGTGGGGTTTTTTTCTTTCCCCCTTTTGGGAGAAAAAAGGGCCGAGTTAAAGAATCTGATTGCAGACCCTAAACTGTTGCTTGACATATGGGGAGTAATGATCTCCGCAGGGAGAGATGCAATTCTGTGGGCAGTCAGGCTTCACTCTGAGGTCTGTCTTCATGGACTGACGCATCTCTTGTCACTCTCTCCTTTTGGGAACAACACAGCAAGCAGCGGCCACCAAAAGAAAATGCCAAGCGACCAGCGAGGCTCCCCCAGCGAAACGGAGGAGCAAAGCCTCATTTCTCCCAGCCAAGAAAACTGCCGCGAAAGAAACTCGCAGGACCTTGAAGGGGAAGGCACAGAAAACGTTTTCTCCCAAGAAGTCTTCAGCCGGTGCAAGTGATGGAAACCAGGAACGGAAGCCAGGCATTAAGACTTCATCGCTGTTTAAAAACAACCCTGAGATTCCAGAACTCCCCAGGTATGTCCAGGGGTAGACGCCCTGCGAGAATGAAAGGAATTAAGTGTCTTCTGCCTTTTTCTTTGTCTCTTGGAACTGATGCCTGCATCTTATTCGTTATTTGCAGACCTGTAGTAAAGCAGGTGCAAGAAAAGGTGTTCACTTCAGATGCTTTTCAAGCCCTGGACCTCCACCCACATCTCGTAAGTATCCCTTGTTTTCTGGGTGTCTCCATTTGGGGGGTCTGTTTGTTCATTCAGAATGTCTGTGAAGTGACAGTTCTAGGAAGAAAAAAAATCAAAGAAGGGTTATATCTGCTCCAGGTTACCCAGCTAAACTCAGATTGATCAGATGCTTTTCCAAGACAGTTACGTGAGCTTAGGAATCTGTTCACTGTCCTCACCCCACCCCACCCCACCCCACCCCCCTTTTTTGTTTTTTGCTCACCTAATTCACTTTAGGACTGGGACTCCACTTATCTGACTTGAAGACCACCTCATAATTACTGGATAAATATGGCATTAAGACTGTTTTGGGTGGCCAGTGTCACAGTGACCCTAGGGGAGGGAGATGAACTGTCATCTTGCTATTAAGGGAGTTATAAAGAACTGAAAGAAAAAGGGTCTTTTTGAACATGGACACTTAAAAAAAACCAAACAACCATGAATGAGTGTTCTAGTTGTGTTTATGAGTAAGGCGAGAAAAATACATTCACTTTTAGGAAGTCCAGATTTTCTTGGTTCAAATGGTCACGGCTTACCTGCTTCTTCTTTCGGGCAGGTTACTTGTGCTTGTGTTCTCAGCGCAGAGTGCAGCGACTTTCCAAGCCTGGGTACTGTGCACACTGGGAGATGGGGTCTCTGTGTCTCAGGGGCTGCCCCACGTGTTGTAGGTTGTTTGGCAGGTCCTGTGCTCACCCGATGCTAGGAGCATCCCCGCCCCCCACTTGTAACAACCAACAGTTTCTCCAGATGTTGCCACATGTCCTGGGCAAGCTGGCGGGGAGGCAGTGTGCAGAACCACCCCCAGTTGAGAACCATTGGTTTGGGACAGGCTGGCAGGGGGGCAGTGCACAGAACCACCTCTGGTTGAGAACCATTGGTTTGGAGGAACTTGACTGGATTGTGAGCATCAGTTTTTACCCCAGTATTTTCCCCTTCTTTGCATCCTTATTTGCATTAAATGTATTTATACCAAAAAAATTAGATAAAGGAAAGTATTTATTTATTTATTTTTTGTCTTTTCTCTTAGATTTCCACAATAAATACTGTCTTAAAAATGTCTAGTATGACCAGGTAAGAGTTCTGGGTCACTTGATTTTCTCAGGATTTAAGTGGGTATAAGCAAATGAAATCTGAATTGTCCCTGGAGGACAGCAGACTCATGTCTTGGTATTAGAGAGCAACACCAGATTATTAACCTCTGAGGGCTTGGTAACCACTCGGCTTCCCCACGCAGTACATGGGACTGGGTCTCCATCCCTGCCACCCTCAGCTCTAAACTCTTAAGAGGACTCTCATCCAGAGGTGGTCTGCATGGAATGCTGCTGTGGACTGTGCTGCCCGAAAATAATTTGTCTAAAATATAGAATTTATCTTGTCATTTCTTATTAGTAAGAAGTAGAGTCAGCTACAAGATAGGAGTAATACTTGGTTGGATGTAATGGGATGCTGAAAAAAGATTTTAAATGTTAGTGACAACTCCTGGAAAATGGAAATAGAGTAGTGAGAGGTATGGAGCAAAACTGACACCCCCACCTTGAGTGTGTGCTTGTGTGCGCTTTAATGTCTCCTTTCACTTAGAAGTAACTGTGAGTAAAAGTATCAAAAAATGAGCCCCTTTGTTACCGTTTTGTTCAGTTTTAGCAATCACATGTGATTTCCATACTCTGTTTTTTTTTATTTTATTGAAATATAGTTCATTTATAATGTCTTAATTTCTGCTGTTACAGCAGAGTGATTCAATTATATGTATGTACATTCTTTTTCATGTTCTTTTCCATTGTAGTTTATCACAGGACATTGAATATAGTTCCCTATACTATGTAGTAAGACCTTGTCATTGTAGTTGTTTGTTTTTGAATACACACCTGGACACACATTTTACCGTGTCCGTGGCAGTCATATTTGGTTTTCTAGAGAATGAGCAGCAATTCCTGGCTGTCTGTGGGACTCACGAGTCCCCCTTTCCCTCTTCTGCTTGGGAATCTTTCCATAACATCTTATTGCTTCGTATTCCCTGGTTCAGAAGATAGAATACGTGATGTGCTTTGTGGTGGCTCCAGCTTGTCATCACGCCTGTCGCATTTTTCTTTTTAATTAGTGTAGCATACCAGCCAATCTCTGGGTTGCCTCAACTTTTTCAGCCCCAAAAGTTCCAAAACTTTAACTCGGGTTTTGCCCTTCTAACCATCAAGGGCTTCTCAGCCCTTCCCATGAATGTTCAGGTAATCTCCAAGGTGACATAGAGCCTGGGGCAGTTGCATTCTGTGGAGCTTGTGTCTCTGCCTGTAAACCTGGGTGGGTAGAACATCATAGGTAAGCATGTGCTCTTTCTTCCGGGCGGCCCAAGCGTTCAGAAGCAGAGCATCCCTGTGTTGCTGGAAGGCAGAGATGCCCTCGTGCGATCCCAGACGGGCTCAGGTCAGTCGTCACTTGATTTCTGCCCTTCCTCCACGGTCATGTGGTGAGCTGTCTGTTGATGGTGGTGGCTGCTTTGTTTGGTGGGGGGAGGGGAGGCCATGCTTGCTTCTGATCAGAGCCCTGAAAAGAAGGGGATGATCAATGGGACCACGATCAGGAATGATCAGAAAGGAGTCAGGTTCCGCAGTCATTTCTCAGCGCCCCTCCCAGGGCTCCACCTGGTCCCACCATCCATGGCCAGAGCCGTCCATCTTCACTCTAGTGGTGATGAATGTTTTTTTCTGGTGTTAAAACACTCTTGCCGTGAGCACGCACTGACCAGATGCCAGTTGTTGTGCTCAATCACGGAACACTGGTTTTGTTCCAGAACAGTCTGGAATGGCTTTTCTGACCTTTCCTCCCCCACTCAGCCTGTGTCCAGGTGGGCGGAAGCCCAAGGGTTTTGCCATCGTGGTTTCTCCTTGGTCTCTGGAGGCTGGCTCTGGGCTTCCAACTGGCTCCTGACCGTGAAAGCACCATAGAGGACACTTCTGCCTTCAGAAGCTCCTCTGAGAGGTTGAGGGTGACCCCGGGGAGGGGAGCTTCTCTAGTTCCTAGGGACAGTCGCTGAGCTGAGCTTCTGCGAGACTTGGGGAGCGTATTATTGTCTCCCTTGTTAGGTGTTGAGGGAGCGGAGCTGCAGGTTTATTAGAAGCGCTGCATTCACAGAGCAGAGCTGGGGGCTGTGGCTTCCGTCTTCCCCTGAATGTGAACGCACTTTTCCTATCCCCAGACTTCAGGGCGGCGCCAGTTTCCTTTACCATCTTGGGTTTTGTGACGTTCTCAGACTCTGGTTTTAATTCCTCTTGTCCTCTTTTAAAAGGTAAAACTCTTGCCTATTGCATCCCTGTGGTCCAGTCTCTTCAAGCAATGCAGTCCAAAATACAGGTGAGTAGGAAGGCTGTCTTCCAAGGAGTTCCCTGGTGGTCCAGTGGTTGGGACTTGGAGTTTCACTGCCAGGGGCCTGGGTTCAGTCCCTAGTTGGAGAACAAATATCCCACAAGCTGCTCAACAAAGCCAAAAACAAAAGAAAATGCATTTTTTCTGTTATTGTTCATGGTGCATATGAAACCATCAAACTGAACCAAAGCGGTAAAATCTTTTCACTTAGCTTTGTTTTCCTACCTCTGTTTAATTCATTTACTATGTAAGCATGTTGCATCTAAAGATTGTGCCCAGAGTGGGGGATAGAATAAAGACTAGAACAAATAATGGACAACTGTAGCGGTCATTGTAGCAGGTCTGCTAGGGACCATGTGTAAGATGCTGCCCGTGTGTCAGGCATGCTGCTGAATGCTTTGCTCACGTTATCTTCTTGGCTTGCTAACTGCCCTGATCGCACTGAATTGGAAGGAATTACTGTCACATCAATTTGAAAAAAAAACAAGGAGACTTGAAGTTAAATACCATCCTAAGGCCATGCGGGGACTGAGCCTGAAGCTGGGTCTCCACCTCCATTCTCTTTGGCTCCAGAGGCCAAGCTCTTCTTACCAGAAACGGTTAGCATTGTATTAAAAACAGGAATTTGGCATGAATAGTAGAAGTGAAAATAAGCACCCTATTAGTGAGTGTGACTGTTGGGCCGCCTTGTATTTCGTATTTTCTCGGACCTCTTTTTAGTTGTGAAACACAGTTAGCACCTGGGCCAGAGGGGCCAGAACTAGGTTCCTTGGCACGGATCCCGAGGAGGCCACGTGACTGCCATGTTCCATGGGCATCAGTACCATCTCAGAACCCAACCTGGAATCTCACGAATACACCCTGGTTATTCTGAGTTGAGAGGAAACAGTGAGAATAGAAATAGGAAGTGGAGTAGTTCACAGGCAGATGAGAAGAGCTGGTTGGTCACTTTTTCCCTTGGTTTGGGCACGCAGAATTGGATGTGTGTCGAGCCTTCCTGTTATTGCAGTGACAAAATAAATAATAATAGTGTTGGGTTCCGGTCCACAGTCTAAAACAAATACCCTGCGTCCAAACTGACACAAATGAATTCTTGGCTAAACAGGTGGGACAAGGGGAAGCCCTTCCTTACAGTAGAATTCCGGTGTATTCATATAGGACATCATCATGTGGCAAATGCCACAGTGATACTGCCTCAGGCAGGAATCATTGGAGATGTGATGGTGAGTGGATTAAAGTGTGGTGAAAATGGAATATTTACACACTCAGGTTATCTTTCCAGGAAATAGAGGAAAAAAATGGTGCCTTTACGGTGGGGAGCCTGGCTGGCACCACCTCACCCACGTGCTCATAGGGGACCTCACCAGTGCTGGGTTGTGGTGGCCTCACAGGCTCCTGCTGGGGGCATGAAGGATGAAATAGTACTTCCCTGGTTTTCTTTCATGTATTTTTTTTCTTTTAAGTTTTGTATATTTTTGTTGTTTGTTTGTGGCTGTGCTGGGTCTTCATTGCCGTGCAGGCTCTTCTCTAGTTGCAGCCGGTGGGGCTGCGCTCTAGGTGCGGTGTGAGGGCTCCCGGAGCTGCAGCTCCCGGGCTCTAGGGCGCGGGCTCAGTGGTTGTGGCGCGTGGGCTTCGTTTGCTCCATGGCAGGTGGGATCTTCCAGGGTCAGGGATGGAGCCTCTGTCTCCTGCATTGGCAGGTGGATTCTTTACCACTGAGCCTCAAAGGAAGTCCTTCTCTGGTTTTCTTGCCAAAAATGCACAATTGTAATTTGATCACAACCATCAAATAAAGCCAAGTCAAAAGACATTCTACACAGCAACCGGCCAGTACTCTTCAAAAGTATTAAGGTCACAGAAGACAAAGCTACACTAAAGCTCTACCCCAGAGTAAAGGAGACGAAAAAGACACGACAGCTGAGTGCTGCCTGTGGGCCTGAATTGGATCTGAGTCTAGAAAAAAGAGTGTTAGACAATCTGTTAACAAAACTTGAATAAGGTCTATAGATTAACTGATAATATTGAATCAGTGTTAATTTCCACTGTATCAGGTTGCCCCAAAGGTTTGTTCAGATTTTTCCATAAGATCTTAACATAAAGATTTTGAGACTCAGTGTCCTATAAGGAAGCTGGGAGGAGGGGGTAAGGGAGTTCTTTGAACTATTTGTGTAGCTTTGTGTAAGCCCAAAATTATTTCAGAATGAGCGTGTTCAAATTTATTTAAACTTTATTTAGATGATTTTAAGTCGATAAAACAAATCCTACACATTCAAGTGATAGAACCTTATGTAGTTATTGAAAGTGATATTTTCTTCAGTTCCTAGTCGTGAACTTGATAGGCATTCTTGCCATGTTAAAAAAGGGAGGTTATAAAGTAGTATGATGAGTCCAGTTTCATAACTAATGATCATGTATATGCACCTATGTATGTGCGTGCACACTCAGAGATGAGAAAGATACTTTTCAAACTAATACTGGCTTTCTCTGAGGTGGACGAATGAGAATTCTGTTTCCTGTGGATGACTGGTGTTTCCTTCCACTGGGCGCTTTGCAGTGAAGGGGTTCATACAAGGGGCTTTCGCATTGTACCTGGTACAGGTTGGAGAAGAAATATGAATTATTAGGTCAGTGTGGTAAAGTCTCAGCCCTTTAGATACTCCAGAAGAATGTCTGTTGACAGTGGAAGGTTTTTTCCTTCTTGGAAAGTTGCAGGGTTTGGGCATATATCTGAGCTGGCGTGGGTCCCACAGTTCCAGCGGAGCTGACTCATTTCCTGGAGCCGTGAACTAAGAACAGCAGAGATGCAGTTGTGTTCCTAGAGTGGACAGCGTGGTGGGGCTCTGCTCAGAACCTGGGTCCGAGTGAGATGTTGAGCGCATCATTCCATCCCTGTATGCCCCAGGGGGGGTCACGGGGAGCCTGTGTCTTGGGGTTGCCAGGATCAAGGGAGGCGTTGCCCCGGGAGAGTGGAGCCCTGCCCCTCCCATCCTGGCAACAGTACCTGCCCGCTCGGTGTCCTCCTTGTCGTCAGCAGCGTGGACTTGTGTGAAGGACAGTGCTCTGGATTGCTGATATTCGGAGCATTAACCAGCCGTGTGTGTCATCGCTTTTATTTACTCAAGTATTTTTTTAATATTAATAACAGCTCGTTCTATTGAAGATGGGAGTATTCTGTAGAAACGGTTTTCCAAGCCCGAATTTATTTCAAGTAACATTCAGCATAGGCCCGTGCGGTTCCATGTAAACTGATCTGGCCTGTTAAAAACCCGTCTGGAGGGAGCAGCGAATTCAAGGCACCCAGCAGAGTCTTCAATCACTGTAGTGATGGAATGAGAACGGACCAATTTTCTGTGTTTCCACACTTTCAGCTCCTTGGGCTCTTATTTTTTTTTTTAACATCCCATCCATCCTTCCTCACTCACTTTGCCCTGCGAGGAACTGATTGTTCCTTCTTCTTCTCTGTGTAGTAACACCTTTTGAAATGTCAGAATCTCTAGCGCTGCGGTGTTGATACCGTTGTACTAACATGTTTACCGTTCCCCGCCCGGGCTTCAGCGCCTCTTGCAAAGATGTCGCGTACAGACACCTCGAGTTTGAATTCCAAATCTTTTTCTCCTTGTGGGTAAATATTTCCTATGCACAACATGAAAACCATCCTTGTAATGTAATTTGCCACTAAACCTGTGCTCAGCTTCTACACTAATGTGTTTCTTTTTTTCCCCAAGATTTTTTTTTTTTGACATGGACCATTTTTTAAAGCCTTTATTGAATTTGTTACAATATTGCTTCTGTTTTCTCTTTTGGTTCTTTGGCTGCGAGGCATGTGGGGTCTTAGTTCCCTGACCAGGGATCGAACCCACACCCCCTACATTGGAAGGTGACGTCCTAGCCACTGGACCACCAGGGAAGCTCCTAACAGAGTCTTGGCTCCTCCCCTATGTGTCTGAGCACTTGGGAGGGGCGGGGCACCACAGGACCCTTTTCGGATTACTTTGTTTTCTTCTGTCATTGTTGCTGTTATTTATGGATATAATGCATATGTTAAAAAATTTCTTGAAGAGTGCCAAAGAACATACAGTGGTCAGTGAGTCCTCCTACTGCCCCTTGGCCCAAATGGCACAGCTCTTAGGATAGTGTGTCACCAGCCTCCTGTTTATCTTCCCAGGGATATTCTTTGCGTGTAAAGTAAATCTGAGTATGCATAGTTCCCCTCCCCCTTTGGTTGAAGTTTTTTGTTTGTTTGATACAGAAATGGTTGCTTGCTGTGCATGATTGTGCCTTGCTTTTCTTCACTTAATATGTTTTGGGGATGGTTTCTTATCATTACTGTGTTGACCTGCCTTTTTTTTTTTATGGCCGCCTAGTATTCCACTATATGTATGTACCATAAATTGTTGAGTCATTCCCTCATTGATGGAATTTACGTTGTATTCAACATTTTGCTACAAAGCAATTAAACAACTTCTTTACACACACTTATGAATCTTTTTGAGAAAGTCTTATAAATGGGATTTATATTTATTTGGTATTTTTATTTGGTAGATAATGCCAAAATTGATCTTGAAAGGAGTCACACAGATTTTCATTCCCACCAACAGTGTATACCAAGAGTGTATAAGAATTTCTGTGTCCCCTGTGCTGTGCCTTTATCAACACTGTCGGCTGTTTTATTTTTGCTCATCTGACAGGGGAAAAATACTGTGTCATAGTTTTAATTTGAATTTTCTTGGGAGTAAAGTTGAGCATCTTTTCACATGTTCAAAAGTCATATTTTGAATTATTATTTCCATAAATTAACTGTTACGCCCTTCCCCATTTTTCTGTTTGAGTTGATGGTCTTTTTTTATTTTTAATTGAATTACAAGCCTTTATAAACTAAGAAATGGTTCTTTCTCTTATGTATGGCATATTTTTCCCCATGTTATTTGATTCAATTTTGTTTAGGTATTACTTTTTAATTTTGAAATTTTAAATTTTTTGTGTAATAAAATTCTTCATGTTTTATAGTTTCTCAGTTTTATGTCATCTGTAAAAAGGCCAACTTAACTCCAACTTTATTTTTCTAGCTTAGTTTTAAAAGGGCATAAATTGTTCCTCTTTTCATTGCTGATATAAATTACCCCTTACCGTATTTCCTGACTTTTTATATGTATTTGATTTAATTATGGACTGTATTTGCCATTATAATCTCTTATGTGCTAACATCAATTTTTAAAAAACTACTATGGATTTAAGTTGTTTTAACACTTGATGTTCAGAAATATCTTGATTATTCTTGCACATTTGTTTTCCATGTGAACTGTGAAATCAGCTTATCTGGTGTATATTGTTTTTATAAGCATGTATATGTGTATTCGTGATATTTTATATATGCATAAATATGCATGTTCATGGCATTTTTATTAGAACTGCATTACATGTATGGATTGATTTAGGGAGATTAGCTTATTAATGATATTGAGTCTTATCCAAGAATCGTTTATTCAAATTTTATTTTACGTGCCTCAGAGGTATTTAAAATTTTTTATTGTATTTTTGTGAAGCGTAGTTTTTTATTTTATTTATTTATTTTTTTTTTGCTATTCTAAACATGGTTCCATCTAACTTTCTGCATTGGAAGGTTATTGATTTTTATATATTAACTTTACATTCAGCTAGTTGACTGAATTGTCTTTCTATAATAGATTTTCAAGTGATTTCTTAAGCTTTTTTTCTTTAGGATAAAATGTCATCTGCTAATAATGACAACTTTACTTCCTACTTTCCAGATTCATGCATATTTCTTTGTCTGATTGCTTGGGTCAGAGCTTCTAGATCATTATTCCATGATAATGGGCTTCCCTGGCGGCTCAGACGATATAGAATCCCAGGGAGACCTGGGTTTGATTCCTGGGTTGGGAAGATCCCTTGGAGAAGGAAACAGCAACCCACTCCAGTATTCTTGCCTGGAGAATCCCATGGACAGAGGAGCCTGCAATAGCCTGCGGGCTACAGTCCGTGGGGTCGCTGAGAGTCAGACACAGCTGAGTGACTGAGCACACAAGCACAGTGGGCCATCTTATCATTTTCTTTAATAAGATTGCTTCTTGTGTTTACAAGTGGCTGCCCTTCATATCTGTCCAGATTCCTATGACCTGTGTTCATTCAACTCACAGCATTACTTTTCTTCTGTTCAACAGCGTGGTGATGGCCCCTACGCTCTGATACTAGTGCCAACAAGAGAGGTAAGCAGTCCCACTTTCGGGATGTGTGCTTAATAAGCAGGTTCTTTCAGCAATACCGTTGAATAAAATTCAAGTATTTTGACTATTTTTCTCCCTACTGCACCAATCACCACACTCTTTCCTTTGCCAGGGAACCATCCTCTGGTTCCTGACAAGAAGAAAAATTCCAGTAGTCTTAGAAACCAGAAGTTTCTGGATTGTTATTTAAAAACTAATGACATTAAGATTTCTTTTAAAAGGAATTAAAATAATTGCATTTTTGTACATTTTTTTCTTTTACAACTTAATTAAAAATTAAAAGCAGTTGACTCTAAAAATGAACCATTTTTTTCTTTTTTTAATTTTTACTTGTTTCTGAAAGTTAAGCTTCTTGATATTTTTCTTCTTTCTTGGTGGAAATCTCTTCTATCCAGTTTATTTTATTTGCCTGCGGAGGCAATTTCCGATCAGGATGTGTGTTTCCTGTATCAAATGCCAATCACTTCCTTGCAGAGAACAGATCTAGACGATGGAGGTTTCAGCCCAGCCTTTTGTACAGCCCGCAGTGCCCTCTCTCAGCTCCATCCAGTGAAGGAGCAGGCATGGAGCTATTTAAATTTTTACAGCAGCAACCTCGCGGCTTCCTTGGAATGCTTCATGAATACTAAACGTGTGGAAACTGTGTATCTTCCTTGGATAAAGGGATTACGTAGAGGCTGTGTTGATGGTTGTTAATGGCTATAACCTACATTTATTTTCTCTTTTTCTGGTTTCCACTGGGCTTGTTGGTTTCTGTGTTACTTCTGGCCCCCTTTAGTAAGCTTAGGAAATGATCAGCTCTGTCCTTGGCTGCTGCTCTGCCCCGACATAGCCTTAGGAAATAGTCATGTCACCTTTACAGCAGCGGCCCGAGGCTAGCCTGTTGCGTCACCATACCCATTCACACATACTACATTCTCTCTCTTCCCAGGGCGAGCCAGATTCAGGTCGACTCTGCTTCATTTTCTTCCATCTTTGTGCACCATAGACTGTACCTCTCTGCACAGTACTCGGGGAATTTGAGCCAGCAGAGGGAGCACAGAACACTATGTTTGTGTATGTCCAAGAAATAGATTCTCCAAACTGACAGGTTTCAGCATCAGCCTAAGAACAAGAAGTATTTCCCAAGTAGATTCTGTGTATAGGACTTTTTTTAATCCTAGCTTGAGGTCCTAGGTTGCATCCTTGTCACTTCGCACTGTCCAGATTTTTAAAAATAAGTGAAAAGGAAAGGAGGGTTCCTGCTCATCGTTTCTCACTTTTTCGTGTCTACAGCTGGCTCTGCAGAGCTTTGATACTGTCCAGAAACTTCTTAAGGTAAGGCAAGCCACGAGTTCAGCTTTTGTCTTTTTTTCCCGACTTTTTGAGGAAAGAGATCCCACAGTCTTTTCTTTATTTTCAAAGAGCTAGGAATCACTCCAGTTTCCCTCCATTCCCTAGTTGTCTCTGCTCTCTCCAGGTACAGTTTGTAGGTTTTTATTGATCTAAACCTTATGAGTCACTGATTTCTAGCTTAGCGAGTTTACTAGTGTTTCCTGGTACTTCCATTCCTATCATCTGTTCATCGTAGTCACTAGCAAGCCACCTACAGAGCTTCACAGGTACAGCCTTAAGGTGATCCAGTGAAAGCTACTTAACAGGCTGCAAGCAGGGTTTGTTTCAGAATGAAGAGAGAGAAAGCTTCTGAGTCAAAGCCTGCCAGCGCACCAAATTATAATGAGAATTGATCTCTCCTATCTTTCATCATGGGTGGCAATGAGGAAGCATTGTATTTGGGTTTGATCTTAACCAAAAAAGAAAAAATAAAAAAGGCAATAGACTCACTGAAATGGGTTTTCAGTTCAGGCTCTATGGGGAAAGGCAGAGAAGCTCCTTGAATCATTTCAAAAGCTCGTATTCCTCTCTTGTAGCATCAGAAGCTAATCAAATAGCTGTAATTTAAGTTAGTGCTAATAACCACGGGCCTGGCAATGCCTTGGAACTGTGTCTGCACAGTATTGCCTCCTGCACTGAGAAGCCCTCCCCCCCAACTTCCTAAAGGAACAGAAATTTGGAGTTATGCTCTGTTTTCTGTAAACAGGGCTTCACATTGATTTTGGTCTGATGTCTTTCTGTAGCCATTTACCTGGATTGTGCCTGGAGTGTTAATGGGAGGAGAGAAGAGAAAATCAGAAAAAGCCAGGTAGGGAGAGTTTTGTTTGTTGTTAATTCCTTTTTCAGTCTGCCCTGTCTTCTTCTCTGTAAGACTCTGGCCCTTCTCAGCCTGGGGAGAGCCTTGTCCCAGATGCTGGTTCCTAGTCCCAGGGTGTACGGACAGCTTGAGTCCCCATGAGGGGTCGTTCTAAACAGTGCTCTTTGTTTTAAATACTGTTGAGCCTACCAGTGGCTCCCTTTTGATGTGATCAGTGACAGCTCCTTACCTTCTTAACTCCCACCCTCAACCCCTCCCATCCCCCAGCATCCATGGTCCCCCTTGCTAAGGATACATCCCCTTAGACTCCCTTTTGTAACACTGGGAGTTTGGGAATTTGTTGTTTGACTTTACAAAAACAAGATGATAAACCTACATGATGCTTTACATCTTGCTTTTTATACCCAAATACATTTATTTGTAATTCTGTGTTAGAATTGGTCATGGGTGTCAGTAGAAAATTCTTGCAAGAAGTACATCCCAAATTGTCTGCATTCTTTTGAAGATGTTTTTATTTTATTGTAGCCTCATGCTTAGTAGTTATGTCCAACCCTGTGTGTAACGTGTAACCAAGGAGCAGATACTAAACATGAAACCCTCCAAACATTGGCTAGGATGAGATTCCACTCCACTGTGAATAACAGCAACAGTGCCGCAAATGACATGGAAGTTGTTCTTCTTTTCCTTTCGAATTTAAGAAGCTGGCTGGCATGGTGCGTGCACCAGGCTGAGGACCCCTGGCTCATTCTGGTTTTTTGTGCCATTAAGTGAGGCTTTTGTTTTCAAGCTTTCCTCATAGTGTTAGATAGTTGTTGGAGCTCCAGCCATTATATCTAGCTTCCTGCCATACCTCCTTCTTCTAAAGCTACTGATAGGATTTGCATATTTCCTTTTGCCATTTATCTTATTACTAGAACATAGGCATGTGTCCACTTAATGACAAGGGCAGCTGGAAAATGTACTCGGCTGAAAACCGTACACTTTTATTACTGTGGCCTAATGGGATAAAGGATGTCTGGGGAGCAAGAAGTTAAATTTGTTCTGCCTCATCTATGGTGAAGGTGAGGCACTTTGCATGGAAGTTACAACAAGGATTCAATGTAAGAAACCTTCCAGCCATTAGAGCACATTGGCATGGGATGACTCATTCACGTAAGGGATTCCCTGGCACAAGCAAGGTGACAATCTGAAATGTTCTAGAAAGTGTCTGTGGATCAGATAAAGGGCATTGGGTCATATAGTAAAGTTTCGTTTAGACTTAAGGTTTTACGATTTTAATAGAATTTCAGCATGTACGGTTATTTTCTGCAAGATAGAGAAACTTCAGAGAAAAATTAGAACTTAATTTGTATCTGCTTGTTATGTTTGTCATGACTCAAACTGTGGCACCTTGGCTCTGGCCATGAATCTGTCTCCTTAACCCTTTCGCTGTGTTTTCTTTTGATGCGGCTCCATCAGATTCACTTTCTGTTGTGATATATGATTTTAAACAGGCTCCGAAAAGGAATAAATATCCTTATCTCCACTCCTGGGCGCCTCGTGGATCATATAAAGTCCACCAAGAACATTCATTTCCGTCAGATCCGATGGCTGATTCTGGATGAAGCAGACAGGTGAGCCCTTCCGGGGAGCATGAAAGGTGAAGGGAAAGGGCTGTTTCTGGGTCTTCACTGAAACTTCTGGAGCCCTGTAGCATTCCATGTATTCATAGAGATTAAAACTCCTCCCTTGAAACCACAGAATCTTGGATTTGGGTTTTGAAAAGGACCTCACGGTGATCCTCAATGCTGTGAATGCCGAGTGCCAGGAACGACAGAACGTCTTGCTGTCGGCGACACTCACGGAAGGTGAGTTGAAAAGAAACACTCTCTGTTCTCAGTGAAGAGGAGGGGCTAGACGTGAGATGCCCCTCTGTTGTCTGCCTGCCTCGGTTCTCGGCCTCAAGGTGGGGGCCGGGGAGGCAAGGAGGAAGGCGTCCTGAGAGGACTGCTCTCCAAACCACATGTCCTGTGTGCCCGGCCTCCCTCTCCCCGCCATCCTGACTCTCTGGTCTCCGGTGCCTGGGGAGGAAAAAGGGCAGGTTCCAGGTCCAGCACCCTCACGGGAGGGAGAGGCTGCTGGCCCTCACGTTGGTGTGGAGGTAGGTGGAGGCTGGTGGTCTCAAGAGGTTGTGATGGCGGGTGCTGCCCAGCCAGGGCAGGGCTCCTGTACTGAAGGAGGTGACCTCTCTGCCAGCACATTTCTAAGTATCATCATCCTGCCTTTCTCCTGAAGACACTGTGTTGTTGTTTAGTTGCTCAGTCGTATCTGACTCTTGCGACCCTATGAACTGTAGCCCATCAGGCTCCTCTGTTTTGGGGATTTTCCAGGCAAGAAAACTGGAGTGGGTTGCCATTTCCTTCTCCAGGAGATCTTCCCGACCCAGGGATTAAACCCACATCTCCTGCATTGGCAGGCGGTTTCTTTACTACTGAGCCACCAGGGAAGCCCAGCTGGGATTTTTTTAAGTCTCTTTTTTTTATTAAACCTAAAAAATACATTCTGTGAGCTCATTTCTGTCTTTCCATCCTTGTGAGATGGGGCTTCTTAGCTCTCTGTCATCAATGGGAGCACCGAGGCCCCACCAGGATCCTCTGCGCGCAGATCACTGCAGGCACTTCAGCTGTCGTGTTCCTTCCTCACTTGGTTTACCAGCCACTGCACGTGTGCCAGACGCCATCCCCCTGCCCCACCAGCAGTTCTCAGAGTGTGTTCTAACTAACAGTGACCATAAGAGATAATCCATGAGAAAAGGATTCTGTGCTCAAAAAGTGGGGGAAATGCCACATACTACCGCCTCCTCTAGGAGGTTCATGGGCACAGTCACACAAGTAAAGGTCCTGACAAGGCCTGTAGACCCGGGAAGCCCTGTGAAAGAATCCCAAGAAACCTTTCTATCAGGATTTCCATAATTTGCTTGACCACCGAAGCCTTTCTGGGGAGTGATGGACAGACATCTGTTGCAGTGGTCTTCCGCAGGTCAGAGTTTAGAAACATTGGTGGCGTATATGGGTTTTTAGCCCCTGGGAAGAAATTGGTGGGTCCCCAGGAGACTGACAGTGGGGCAGATCAGTGTTAGCATTTGGGGGTCCCTATCAGGGACTTCTCAGTAAGCCTGGATGTGTGGTGTTGGGGGTGTGCGGATGTGACCGGTTGTTCAGCGCAGGCCTGTCAGCTGTTCTTTCTCACCTTCTCTCCAAGGAGTAGCGCGGCTGGCTGACATCAGTTTACACGACCCTGTCAGCATCTCTGTCCTGGATGAAAGCCATGACCTGTCGAGCCCGGAGAGCGAAGCCTTTCTCGAAGCTTCTCCTCCACAGGCGACCGATGAGCTGGATGGCTTTGCCATCCCAGCCGGTCTCGAGCAGTATGTGGTGGTGGTCCCCAGCAAGCTGAGACTCGTCTGCCTGGCTGCCTTCATCCTGCAGAAGTGCAAGGTAGGTCTGAGGGCTGGGCCTGACCTGATCCTGAAAGGACCACAATGTTGTTTATGTCAGGCATGGAGGACAGTGAGCTGAGATGTACATGGAAGTTTCCCAGCTTCACTGTGGTAGTGAGTGCAGGCCTTAGCAGAGAGCTTCTCAGTCAGTGGTTCTAGAATTGCAGTAAGGACTCAGGGGTCAGTGTGTTCAACTTGAGATCCTCCTCATAGACCAGTCCTAGACTGCCACCAGGGACGTCACGCGGTTAAAGCATGCTGGATGTGAGCCAGATACACGGGCATGTGTTTAGAGACTCATCCTGCTTGTGTAGTTACTGGATTCACATGATCGCTTTCTCTGGTACATGGGAAAATAGTGGGTGGAAGGGCTGGAGGGTGCAGCTTCTAGACTGACTGTGATCTCGGGGTCCCCACAAGGAGGGCTGTGCGTGGCAAGCCCTGAGTGAGGGAGGGAGGCCGAGCTCACGTGCAGCTTTGCTTTGAAGCATGTTTGTTTTTCTCAGATGCGGGAGGCCCATTTGAGGGGGCAGCTATGTCATTTTCCTGTCCTGCATTCTTTGTATTAATAGCATGGCAGACCAGTGTTGTTTTTAAAAATAATTCAAAGCCATCTGTCAGCTCTGTTTCCAGTTCGGGGCCAGCCTGCCCGTGTGTTTTACAGAGAGATTCATTTTAGTGTCACCTGATCTTAAAAATGCGTGGTGGTTTTGTCCCTCTTTGTGTCCGTGCAGTATGAGAGAGACCAGAAGGTGATCGTCTTCTTCTCAAGTTGCGAGCTGGTGGAGTTCCACTACATCCTCTTCCTCCAGACCCTGCTGAGCAGCTCGGGGGCCCTGGCCCCAGAGCAGTTGCCATCCACCTCCACGCCGTTAAAATTCCTGCGGCTGCACAGCGCCCTGGAGCAAGAGGTGAGCCCTGGCCTCCCCGGGCTGGGACCCTGCTAGGCCAGGGAGGAAGGTGGCTAAAGTGGGCGACCCACTGGAGGCCACAGCAGGTGGAAACAGCCATGTCCCCGGGGGGTGGCGAGGAGCCCCTCGTCCCATTCACTTTTGCTCCGGGAGCTGGTCTCTTCCACCTGAGAAAGCGTGCGGGCGGCTTGGCCGGACTCTGCCCCAGCCAGCTGTTAAGGCAACAGAGCACCACTAAGTAGCTGGCACCAGGGAAGGCTTTTGCCTTTTTAGTACCCAGTGTGTAATTAGGGCTTGATGTCTTCAAATTAAGAGCATTAATGGAGCTAAATTGTGGCTCCCATATGGTACTGCTGAGCGTGACTGCTGTCATTGTCAACAAGATGCAGAGCTTTCACTCGGAGCACTCGGGCTGGGCGAGGACAGGGGGCACCGGGGGCTGCGGGGGCTCCACGTGGCGAACAGTTCCAGTCGGGAAGGAGAGGGAAACATTCTCCTCGTCCTGGGGACTCGGGTACTTCGCTGCGCTCACTCTCATTCCACTGCTGGTAGCCAGGCCATCCGTTCAGGGAGTCGAGCAGGATGTAGGAGGAGGTGAGCTCGCCGGAACTGTGGCAGGAAAGGCAGGCAGGGCTTGGAAGAGGGAGCCAGCTTGTCCTAGAGGAGAGGTTATCAGGCAGCTGAGGAAACGAGAGACCTCGAAAGAGAGCCCGGAAGCAGAGGACGGTTTGATGAGAACCGCCTTAAAAAAGCCAGCGTTTTTAGAGCCAGAGAAGGCCATCAAGTCCAGCCCTGTTTTTTGCTATTGCTTTTTTGTTTTAATAAGGGAATGGAGGCTCAGAAAAATGAAGTTACTCAAGGTTACTCAAGGACACAGCTTCTTAACACAAGACTAAGCCAAATGTCCTGAACGTTCCAGCCTTAATGAGTTTTGTAAACTCTTGAGTTTTGCCTCCAGGTTCCCCAGTTCAGTTCAGTTTGTTGGTTTCATAATGTAATGCCGTTTATGGTTTGTTTTTTAACTCAGTTTGCTAGTCCTCTAGGTCTGTTTTCGCCAGAGCTGTCCTGCAGGGGAGATGTGAGGATAAAGAAGAAGCTGAATGTGGGCTCAGGAGGATCTAGCCACTTGCAGAGGTCAGCAGAAGACCCTGCACTTAGGGTATTTCAGACAGTGCATCTCACAGGGTAGCAGAGTGCTTACAGCTGTGTGCACTGGGACAGGCTGCCTGTGTTCTGGGCCTGACTGCCATTCACTGGCTGTGTGACCTCAGGGAAGCATTTAACCTCTCTGTGCTCAGTGTCCAGGCCTCTAAAGTGGAGAGAACAGTAGTACAGACTTCAGAAGTTGTGGTGGTTCACTGCGTTAGCGCAGATCGAGTGCTCAGTACATGTCAGGGGCCACCCTTGTTGTTATTTCTCTTTCAGAAAAAGTAATTTTTTCATCGTTTAATAATTGCTAGTATTTTACTTGTGTTGTCCTGTTTGTTAGGTGCTGAGCCATCGCGCCCTGCCTGTGAGATGGGTAGGAGGTAGAAGGGAGGGTCTCTGCATTTCGTTTTCTAAACACGAATGAAGTGTCTTGTCCCGAGGACTAAGCTAAAACCGGGCCCATCACATCTTCCTGGCTAGTTACCCTGCCCACTGCTCCACGTGATCTCAGTGTGGTCTCCCTGAGTGGCTGACTCAGTGCTTTATGAGCATCAGAGAGGGGCTGCTGTTGAAAGAGTTGTCTCCTGATGGCCATGCTGAATCCTCAGGGGTCTAGTCATTGTATTCCTTACTCCACATCTGCATATAGTATGTCCTGCCTGTAAGGTGTTTCCTGGGCTCTTAGAAACTTTTTTGGTTTTGACTCCACGGAGAAGCCATGAACTCCCAGGGTTCAGAAACCAGTTCAGCCCTTTACTGACAGTGGATGCACATTAAGAGGCAAGTTCCTTAACCTCTTATGCCTCAGTTCCTCCCCCTGGAATGGGGGCTGGTGACAATACCTGCTCGCCAGGTTTCTGTGTGGATCGGGTGCATTCAGACACATAAAGTGCAAGCCAGCTCTGGTACCTGGTAGCCCTCAGTAGGAGCCCTCAGAGGGAGCCTCATGATGTTGCCAGCTGTGTGGTTTGTTTTGAGAGGTGGGATGATTTCATTTTCTTCCTTTGACTTGTTAAGACATATGGTTCTTAACAATTTTACAGTCTTTTTAAAAATAAATTTTTTTTTAAAAATTGCTCTATAGGAAAGGTTGGTTGCTCTTCATCCTCCAGACCACCTGTAGAAAAGGTGTTATAATAAATTCTGAGTTGGGACCCCCCCCCAAGGGCAGGCACTTGCCTTCAGCACCCCTACCCCTAGTGTTGGCTGTCTCTGGAGGGTGTGCTCCTCTCTCTGCATCATCTTAATGAAACGTGCTGTCCTCCATTATTTGCCGCTGTCTGGAAGAAGCCTGGTGCTGTAGGAACAGGGTCTTCTTGGATGATATGAAGAATCCACTTCTTCCTCTTCCTTGGCAAAACCTTTCTGTGCCTAAAAGTGGTTACAGTAGTAGGAAGTTGGGAGACTCATAAGAATCAAAGCCACCACCTAGCTGGCATTGAGCTGAGGTATAAAGACCCTATTTTTTCTTGTTTTTGCAGGAGAGAACAGCAGTGTTTCAAGATTTCACACATTCCAAAACAGGCATTCTTTTTTGCACGGTATGTATCACTCTGTGCTCCATGGGAAGGTTGAAAATTGATGGTGGTGGTGGTGGTTACAATTTTTTGTCTCTGGACTGTTTGCCTTGAAGTCAGTGGCCCTACAGGGAGCAGGGATCCCAGGGGCCACTTGGCGTGCTGGTCTCCTTGCACTCCTGGTTTGTCACCCAACTGCCACGGGTAGCGGGCTGCCACCGCCCAGAAGACTTGGCGATTTGCTCACTAATGGTGGCAGCTGTTGATCTGAAAATGTGTGAATCTCCGTGATTTCTATCCACCAAGAACTTGTAAATTACAGCTATCGGGAGTAATTAGAGCTGAGAAAGCCTTTTCACAACAAAATCACTGCTTGCCTCTGCTCACCTTTTCTTAAAGGAAAATAGACGCACTTGGACAGGTTCTGTGTGCTCTTGTTTAAACCTACCATTCGCCCTACAGTTTTCAGAGCCATTTCACTTGGCCTCAGTCTTCACGATTGTGGTTAGCCAGCCTCTCCAGCACCGCTTTGACCTTTTTCCTGCACATCTCTTGTGCTCTTTCAAGCTTGGAAACACACTTTCAATGTCCCCGCTTCTCTAGGGACTCACTTCACCAAAGGTGCTGCTCGCTCCCAAGATTAAAATGCCTTCCCCATGTGTGCCATCTCGGAAGGTGTAACTTAATCCCCAGCGGTTGTTTGAGAAATCCCTATCTATACAGTGATGAAATTTCACCATAGATTTAGTAACCCCGTGAACAAGTGCAAGGTAGGAACAAAGACAGTTGGCTGTTTGAAGGCCTCTCTAGGCCTCACTTAATACAATTACTTTTTAAGGAACCCTTGTTCTCTATTTAGTTTTGAAGGTAATAGAGATGGTTTTCTTTCTAAATTGAGAGTTTATGGGTCAGTACAACTTTGTTACTTGGGTGTATGTACATATGATCATCTACAAGACAGGCCTGCCTGGTCACCTGCTGATGATTCTCAAGTGTGTGTGTGTGTGTGTGCATGTGTGCGCGTGTATGTGCATGTGCATGTGTGTGTGCCCAGCAGTGGTTCTGCTGGCCCTGGTGATTAGATCTTAGAGCAGCAACTGCTGGAACACTTGCCTCCAAAGGAGGTCTGAATCTGCCAAATAGCCCTTCTCCTTATGACCCCCGTCAAGTCAGATGCTTGTGTTTATCCTAAACCATCTTTACATGCCCAGTATAAAGAGAAGATGGGTCCAGACAATCTACTTGACACAGGAATTTGTCAAGAATCCTACGTTCATTGAGACTTCTGGAGCCTGACCCCTTCCTTTCCCCTCTGTCCCCACTTTCCTCTTACTCCACATCCTTCAGCTAAACAGGCCCCTCTCTCAGCATCTTCTGGCCTCAGGGCTCTAGTACATGAATTCCCTCCTCCGGGGACACCCCACCCTGACTTAGACTCACCCCTTCTTAGGTCTCAGCTTCGTTGTCATTTTTCTGGAAACAGAAGCCCCTGTGCTTCCCCGTGAGACGCTGCCAGGGTGCCCTGCGTTTCTCAGTGATGTTCCTCCCAGCGGGTCTCGGTATCTTCCCCCCAAACCACAAGCTTGTGAAGACGGGGACTGTGTTCTGTTTGCAGTTCCGTCCCAGCCTCTGGCACAGAGCACCGGTATTTGTGGGTTAAATGGGTGGATACTGGGGGATCAGTGTTGAGAACCACTGATAAATGTCTATTTCTAAAGACTGAGGCTGACATTAATATACTTGTTCATTAGGGAATACTACTCAGCCATAACAGAATGAAATCATCCATTTGCAGCAGCATGGGTAGACCTAGAGATGATCATTCTAAGTGAAATAGGCAGACTGAGAAAGACAAATTTCATATGATATCACTTATATGTGGAATCTAAAATACGATACGAATGAACTCATTTACAAAACAGAAACAGACTCACAGAAATAGAAAACAAACTTATGGTTATCAAAAGGGAATGGGGAGGGATGAAATAGGAGTTTGGGATTAGCAGATACAAACTATTTATGTAAAGTAGATAAACAACAAGTTCTTACTATATAGCATAGGGAACTACATTCAGTTTCCTGTAATAAACCATAATGGGAAATAATATGAAAAAGAATATATATGTGTATATACAGATACACACACACACACATATATAAACTGAATTACTTTGCTCTACACCAGAAACTAATAAAATATTGTAAGTCATACCTCAATAAAAAAAAATAAAATAGAAATTCAGGTTTACCCCTGGGATTCTTGTAAACATTCCTGTAAAGGATTGTTTGTGACATTTTTTTTTTTTTAAAGTGCTCATTAGGAATAAGTTTACTTTTTCATATCCGTGGTGTTATCTGAAGAGTGAACTTTGGAGATCACCTATGTTAAAACAGAAGGCAGCAAGAACCCATGTGTTGGAGTTTGGGTTAGGACCAGAACAAAGTGCTTTCTTTGACCCTTAAGATGCTAGAAATGTCCCTGGTGGGAAATTGTCAAGTCTTCCAAGGTAAGCAAATGCGACTGTGTTTTTCACAGATGTGGGTGAGCTCCAAATCTCAAAGAAAACTCCAGGTATTTGAAGTTCAGTTTTTGGTTTTTGTCTTTTTCTAGTAGCTCTATGGAAGCAAAGATCATTTTCTGAAATGTGACTCTCGGTGGGGTCAAAAGCACTTGATGGCTTTCCTTGTTCAGCCTGGCTGCTGCCTGCAAGCGGGTGATGTCAGCTAGATGATGAGCCCTGTTGACTTGGCAACACGCTGCACCCCACACCTCTGCCCCCTGCCAGGCCCCAGTGCCAGGTGAAACGCACCCTCTTGCCATCGTCTGATTTCTCTAAGCCCCTGAGTGTTCATTTGCTGGTCCAGGTCGTGTCCAGTATGCTGAGCCTCTGCCAGTCTCTTCTTTATTCTGCTTGAAGAAATGACTGGAAAAGAGCCGAGTAGGGGCTCGTTTCCTTCCATTTCTAAGACAGGATAGCAGCCCAGGTCCCCGATGATATGAAGTTCTTCCTCCCTGCTCGATCTTCCTCCTCCTGCCGCATGCGGTTGCTGTGGCTGGAAACTTGGGGCGTCTGAGATTCGCTGGCTGTGATAAGTGGTGCCTGGGCTGGGGAAGCATCGTCACTGCGTCTTTGGCAGCAGTCTGTTGCTCGCCAGGCTCTGACCGCTCTCTGGGAGCCTCCTGGGTGCTAATGAGCAGTGGGGCCACAGAGGACGAGGCAGATGGAGATGCGCGTCTTCGCATAAAGAGGACCCATGTTGTTAGCTGTTGCAGGGAGACTTTCCACCTTGGTACCATGTCTTTTGCCATTTTGATTTTTCCCAAGATTCTTTTAACAAGGCCAAAAGACTGAATGTCTTGTGTGGGAAGTTGGGAATTGTGGTGTAACCACACAAAAGCTCATAATTCTGCTATTTCCTTTTCTTCTAGAAAGTACCTTCCTGCTCCCCATTCTCCTCCATTGTATTTTTTCTGTGGTGAAGGAAGTTAAGGGTGTGTGTGTCTGTGTGTTTAATTATAAACATATTCAAAGCAAGGGCTGTCTTAATTTCATGAAGTCTTTTGGGACCTGATACATGACTATATAACATGAGTTCTCGGTACACGTGTGACTGCAGTGGCATGGAGTCTGGGCAGAGGTGAAAGGATACTTAAGCAGGAGAGACCAGTCTGGGAAAGAAGAGTTCTTACATACTTGGAATGTAATTTTCTGTAATTTTCTAGCTTTGTCTAGAAAAACTGGATCTAAGGAAGCCAAGGTAAGGAGGGAGCAAAGTACTAGCAGGAAGGAGTTATTTGAAAGTTCAGAGTCCACTTTCTTCAGTGGAATTAAGAAATCAGAAGAAGCAGACAGAGGAGATGGGCTTATATTCATGCTAATTCCTTTGGCTCATAGTGAAGCACTCACCCGAAGCCAGAGGTTTTGAACATCACTGTTAAATCGAGGTGTTGGGAAAGAGAAACCCCAGTAAGTGACTGCAGTGTGGTGTTTCCAGGCTCCTTCTGGTTTTAGGGCTGATGGGTGGCCCTCCCTGGTTGTCCCTGGTGGTGCCCAGTGATGTGGCCTTCCCCCACCCCCACCCCTGCACAAGGACAGGCACTTTCAGGTCCACCCATATCCGCTGGCTGAGCCTCTGTTGGAATGTATGTGGCTTCCACACATGCCCTGTTTTTCAGCAGAGACCTAAAGCACCCGTGCTGCTCTCCTTCACCTGCTCTCTTTTTTCTTGAATCACACCGTTAGGTCTCTGCACTTCTTAATTTCCTTTCCTCCTGGGGAATTTCTGCCGTGCCAGGTGGCCAGGAGACAAAGGATGCTTGTACGCGTCCCAAGAATGTCCCTTCGATGCCCCCAAGAAACGGAGACTTTCTGGGTTTTCTCTGGCCTATGCCTTTTAGGTGAAGTTTATCTTTTCCCCTCGTATTTCATCCCTGTTCATGGCGAGATCATTTGGAGACGGTCGGCTGTTGACTCAGTTACACTAACTCATGTTGCCAGATTTCTGGCGGCTCCAGCCAAGCTCTCGCGCCTCTGACAGCTTCTGTGCACACTCCTTCCCCCTCTGATTACGCAGCCCAATCTGTCACCCGGACAACGGGGGCCCGGACCCTGCTGATGGCTTTCCACACACGGCAGTAATGACTTCTGGCAGGCCGGGAAGGCGGCAGAGGCGAATTTGCTGCGTCCCTTGCTCAGAGAGCCACAGGCCGCCTCTCCCTGTTAGTAAAAGCACTTTGTGAGGTTCTTGGGTAAATAAATGAGTCATTTTAATCCAACTGACAGGCTGGCACCTGAGCAAGCTGCCTTCCATCTGTACCCCTCGGTCTCGTGGAGGCAGCCAATTGTCAGCCCATGGCCTTCAAGGCCTCGCCCGTGAGTGTCTTTCAGAACTGACTTTAGCAATTCTTTCGTCTGAATTAGGTTAAAGGAATACAGGCGATTTGGATCTTAAGTTCTGAGGGCGGGCACAGAACCGGAGTCTCGGCTGGGTCTTATGTAGGTCAGAGTCCTCTGGTCTGGTCCTGCTGGTTGACAGCGTCCAGGAGGATGGAGCCATCTCTTCCCTCCTCCACGGTCCTCTGCCCGCATGGGTGATAGGCTGTGAGCGGGGAAGAGAACCCAGAAGCTTTGACAGCCCCACTTCATTGCCTGCATGCCCGTTGCTACTTCATCACCAGCCAGAACACTCAGATCAGTGATTCTCAAGACACTTTTCATGTCCACTGTCTCATTGGATCGTCACAGCAACCGGGGGAGATAGATCAATTGCAGCCATTTTATAGGTGGGTAAACTGAGGCTCGGAGGGCAGAGTTGACTTGCCCAGATTGGATGGCTGCTGCAGTGGTCCTGGAGTCCAGTTCTCCCTGTTCTTCCCTCCCACCCTCAGTGTAGCCCCAGCTGAGACTGCCGAGAATTGCTAAAGGAAACAGCAGGGTTGAGTCCAAGCAGTGGCTGGCTGTGAGGTGACCCCTCCCCAACACCAGGAGTCGTGGGAAACGGGAGACTCAGCCTGGTGTCCTGGGCTGCCCTCCTCTCACAGATCAGCCTTGTCGTGGCGAAGGGGCTTACATAACTCAGTGAAGCTATGAACCATGCCATGCAGGGCGCCCCAAGACGGACAGGTCGTAGTGGAGAGTTCTTGCAAAATGTGGTCCACTGGAGGAGGAAATGGGAAACCACCCCAGTATTCTTGCTGCGAGAACCCCATGAACAGTATAGTAAGGAAGGCTAGATGGCTGTAATAAAAATAGAACGTAATGATCTAGGCTTTAGTCCAGGGTTAGGGAAGGAAAACTATTAAGGTTGGTGCAAAAGTAATTAGGGTTTTGCATTGTTGAACTTTGTTGTTTGATATTAGAATGCATTCTTAAGTAAATGTGGTAATGTTATACATCATTTTAATGTGCATTTCTCACGTTATGGTTTTTTTTGCTAATGACACTACTTGCTGTGTATTGCATATTTATTTTAGACTAGGGCAGTGTTGTTAGACAAAAAGCAAATTCAAGCGACTTTCTTAATTCAAGTTCAAAATGGGTCATAAAGCAGCAGAGACAAGTTGCAGTGTCAACAGCACATTTAGCCCAGGAACTGCTAACTAATGTACAGTGCGGTGGTGGTTCAAGATTCTGCAAAGGAGACGAGAGCCTTGAAGATGAGGAGCGCAGTGGCCGGCCATCACAAGTTGAAAACGACCAATTGAGAGGATCTTCGAAGCTGATCCTCTTACAGCTACACAAGAAATTGTGGGAGAACTCACCATCGACCATTCTACAGTCATTAGGCATTTGAAGCAAATTAGAAAGGTGAAAATGCTTGATAAGTGGGTCCCTCATGAGCTAACCCCAAATCAAAAAAAATTCATCATTCCAAAGTGTCATCTTCTCTTACTGTATGCCACAGCAGTGAACCGTTTCTCGATTGGATTCTGACGTGTGACGAAAAGTGGATTTTATATGACAACCGGTGACAGCCAGCTCAGTGGTAGAGAAAAAGCTCCGAAGCACGTCCCAGAGCCAAACTCACACCGAGAAAGGCCTGGTCACTGTTTGATGGTCTGTTGCTGGTCTGATCTACAACTTTCTGAATCCCAGTGAAACCATTTCATCTGAGAAGTATGCTCAGCAAATCGATGAGATGTCCAGAAAAGTGCCATACCTGCAGTCAGCTTTGGTCAACAAAAAGGGCCCAGTTCTTCTCTGCAATAATGTCCACCCGCACATCGCACAACCAACACTTCAACAGTTGAACAAATTGGGCTTCGAAGTTTTGCCTCATCTGCCATGTTCACCTGACCTCTTGCCAACCGACTATCACTTCTTCAAGCATTGCGACAACTTTTTGCAGGGAAAACACTTCCACAACCAACAGAAGGCAGAAAATGCTTTCCAAGAGTTTGTTGAATACCAAAGCACGAATTTTTACACTACAGGAATAAACAAACTTATTTCTCATTGGCAAAAATGTGTTGATTGCAGTGGTTCCTATTTTGATTAATAAAGATGTGTTTGAGCCTAGTTACAATCACTTAAAATTCATGGTCCAGAACCACAATTACTTTTTCACTGACCTATTATAAAAATCATCTTAGGTACAGTTGGTAAAACTTGAAGATGGACTGATTATTAAAAAATAAAGTTATTTTAAGTTTCTTAGCTGTGCCCATGGTGTTGTGATTGGTAGAAGAATGTCCTTTTACTTAGGCAATCTGTGCTGCAGTTTTAGGGGTGAGATGTCATCATATTTGCAACTTCCTTTCAGGAGGTTCTGAAAAATGTGACTGTACAGAGAGGAAAAAAACAGATGTGACAGTTTAGCAGTCGGTCAATCGGGAAGAAGGGTTGACAAGTGCTCATGGTACTATTCTTCCAGTTTTTTTGTAGATTTAAATTTTTCTATAATAAAAATGGGGGGGTTAATAATATATACATTCACTGTCAAAAGAAAAACAAAGCAAACACAGGAAACTGCAAAACGTGAAAGTCGCTCAGTCATGTCCAACTCTTTGCAACCCCATGCACTATACAGTCCATGGAATTCTCCAGGCCAGAATACTAGAGTGGGTAGCCGTTCCCTTCTCCAGGGGATCTTCTCAACCTATGGATCAAACCTAGGTCTGCTGCATTGCAGTTGGATTCTTCACCAGCTGAGCCACTAGGGAAGCCCAAGTATACTGGAGTGGGTAGCCTATAATGCCCCCAAGCCGCTCTACCTGGGGATAACCACAGCTGACAGTTTGGTGAACTTCCTCCCAAGTATTGGTTCTTGGAGTATCAGTCGGTCTATCCATTTATCCGTCTGCCTAATCTCTTCTATTTATTTATTTGGCTGCATCAGCTCCGTCTTAGTTGCAATACATAGAATCTTTGCAGTACACGGACTCTGTAGTTGTGGCCTGCAGGCTAGTTGCGCCGCAGGATGTGGGATCTTAGTTCCTGGACCAGGGATTGAACCCGCATCCCCTGCATTGTAAGGCAGATTCTTAACCACCCGACCACCAGGGAAGTCTTCCCCCTAAAGTCTTCTATTTTTATTACCCTCCTCTTTTTTCCTGGATTTTTTAGCTGAAGAAAGACTGTTGTTCTTTAGAACAAATACCCCGCATCCCGGATTTGGCTAGTTGTGTCCTTGAGGTGCTGTTTACCTTGTTCTTCCCTCCCTGCAGTAGGTGTGGACGTTCCTTTAGTCTTGGGATTTTTGTGTGTGTTTTGGCAAGAATATGTCATGGGTGACACTCTATCCTTCCTGTTGCATGACAGCAGGTTGTCTTTTTGATTGCACTGAAACATGGTCTCAGGGTTGGAACTATAAGGGCCTTAAAGGAGTACAGGACCCACCCTGGCCCCTCCCCCTCTTCTCTTCTCTTCCCTTTAGCTCACTATTTTTATAAGCTTTATTTCCTTTTGAAATATGAGCCCAGTATATTTGTATTTTCTCCACTCCTTATGCAAAAGCATACTATTTTTGCTCAAAATACAGCCTCAACATTCTCCATGTCAGTGCAGAGGCACCTCCATCTTTTTGCAGCTGTGCCCTGTAGCTCTGTTCTGTGTGCTGGTTACTGCCGTGTTTCATTCAGCCTGTCTCCTACTGGACCCTGGGGTGCTCACCAGACCTGCAGTCGTAAACGGCGCTGAAGTGAAGAGCCTTGTGCAGCAGCCATTTACATTTTCACCAGCGTACCTTTGGGATGGATTTCTAGAGGGGAGATCACTCTGGGCCAGAGGGCAAGTGCATGTGTAATTCTTCTGGATATCCCCAGATTCCTTGCCATAGGGGTCTGTAGTATTTTGCATTCCCATCGCATACAAGGGACACAGTGTCTTCTTTGATGGTGGAACCGTGCAATGTAATTTGGTCTTGGAAAAGAGCAGACCTGGATGGGAGGGCTACCCTCTGCTTGTTAGCTGTGTGTCCCTGGACAGGTTACTTAACCTCTCTGAATCTTGGTTTCCCCTCTGTTTTGAGGCGTTATTTTGACGAAGAGTCAAGATAATGCAAGTACAGTGTTCTCATGTACAGTGAGTGCTCAGAGCCTACTGCCTGGGGCTCCTCTTGGTGTTGCTTGCCCTTGGAGGTGGGTGCTGACTGTGTGTTTACTGCCAAAGACGGAAAGATTCCCAATTTCCAGTCTCCCTGCCAGAGTGGCCAGACATACCAGAGAGCAGTCTTTGCTCTTGAGATGGCGGCCAGCTCAAAGGAAAAAAGCAGTCTCCATTGCTTTTATACTTTGTGTCTGTCTGGTTAAATCTCTGGCCGGTGTTCTAATTGTAACTGCCTGTCAGAAGAGGGAGTGTCGTTCGGTCCTTCCCTCTCTCCGAGGCCCGTGAGCAGCGTCCTTGGTCAGTGACTCTGGGGCTCACCCCCACGAGGACATACCTCAGGGTGACCTTCTAGAATCACGCCTCAAAGCACATTATCGTTCAGCATTGCTGATAAGACCGGGTATGGGCAATAACCCACGACTGTGTTTACCATAAAAGGGTTTTTCAGATAAAATGTAAAACATGCCAGCAGTTCTCTGAATTCTTAACACAACACAACAGCCCATGACTCATTCCAGTTATCCAGTCTGCGTGCAGGTGATGTTCTTGCAGTGAAGTGGGCTGCAGCTGCCTCACTGCAGGTTCAGGAGAACTCATCCCTAAATCAGAATTTTACCCACAAGTGGACGACAGTGAGTTCCTCAAGTTGTATGCACACCTGTGTACATTCCTGGGGGTGAGCCCTCAGTGTTTGCCCTAGATCATCAAATAGACCCAGGACCCCAAAAGGTTGAGAAACTCCATCCTAAGCCATATTCTTTTGTTCTTTTCTGTTTTGAAGGATGTTGCGGCTCGGGGCTTGGATCTCCCTCAAGTCACATGGATTGTCCAGGTAACATCTCTCGTTGTTATGGTGCGGGCTTGAGGCCGGAACGTATGATCATGAGCAGACGCTTTGGCTCGAAGTAATTATTAAGACCTTCTTGGGTGTTGCCCTGGTCCCCAGGCAGCCACCAGCCCGATCTGCACCATTCTCCTGCCACCTCTCCTTACTCCAGTCCCCCTGACCACCACAGCTCAGCCTCCAGGCTGCACAGCTGCGGGAAGGAGGGGCGGACGCCCCAGCTCCCAGACAAACGCGAGTTCATCCCAGACGAACCCCCGAGTTTCAGCACTCTGAAAATAACGGGAACCACTGGGCCCCTGGGAGGCCTCGTTGTGTCGGGAAGACGGTGGCTCAGCTGTCCTGAGAGCTGCTGGTTCACACTGACCTGCGGGGGCAGTTAAGGCCCTGACAACGTCTTACACATACCTCTAGCCTTTGCCGCTTTGCCACAGGGTACGGGTGTTAGCCCTAGAGCCTGGTGGTTTCGGTTTTGTTTCTTCTCATTAGTCTGCAGAGTGATATTTTTAAGCCCTTCTGTGAGAGGGCCAGGGGACACGTGTCCTGTTTATTCACATTTTAGTGGAATTGCAGCATTGTCACTGGCTAGAGATCTGCTCTGCTCACTGCACATGATGACTTTGCGACCAGAGGCATTGTGTCTTCTCTCCTGCAGGCCACAGAGCAGATGTGAAATAGGAAGGATGATTTTAATGTGTGGGAGACGAGCCATGTAGAATTGATCATTGAGCGCCTCCCTGTAATTGTGGGTATTGATTAGTTTAATATGCCTGGCCTGCCACCGTAGTCATCTCAGCCCGTGGTCTTTGAGTTGGGTAGCAGCAAAGAACAAAAGGGCAGAATGAGTGCAGGATCAGTTGGCTTTAATGATGACCAGTTACTGCCATGGAGCACGCCCGTTCTACTGAGTTCGAGCATTTGCCTGTCTCCCCGGCCAGGAACGCTGTCCGCGGGAGCAGAGTGTGTCCCTTAGGAAGGGAACCTCTCAATCCCCCTGCAGCCTCGCTTCCTGGGGCCTGGGGGGCCTACAGCGAGGCTCTGGGACCCGATCCCTCTTTACCCTGTGTGCCGTCTTTGTGCCCGCAGCCCCGCTGCTGTCTCTCGAGGAAGTAGGCCAAGGTCGTGCGGCCATCCTGCCTGCATTCTCACCTTGCCCAGTCACCTCGGTGAAAAGATGCAAGTAGGAAAGCGAGGAGACCTGTGGAGAAGTGAAATTAAAAAGGAGATATTGGGACGGGAAGATGTCTCGTTTATCTGAAACTTGGCCACTGTTCCTGTTGGCGCGTCAGAGCCTTGTTATTTCCAATGAAGCCAGGAGTTTCAGGGTTGAGTGACTTCTCCTTGTGATGGTGGTGGGGTAACCATAGCACCAGGATTTAATTCTAGGGATACCTGGAGGCAGGTGAGGGGTATTGCAGTTCCAATTAATGGCAATCCCTTGATCTGTGAATGCCTTCATTTTCGTGCCCCTCTTTTAGTACAATGCTCCGTCTTCACCTGCCGAATACATTCACCGGATTGGGAGAACGGCCCGGATTGGCTGCCATGGGAGCAGCCTGCTCGTCTTGGCTCCTTCGGAGGCAGAATATGTCAACTCGTTGGCTTCTCACAAAATCAAGTGAGTCAGAAACCTGAACGGGGTTTCCGCTGATCTCTCCTAATTAACTTTCTGTCGCTTCTTACAGTGGCTGGGCCTTGTAAGCCAACGAAGAGCCATTAACCCTTGTGATCCCTAAATGAGTCCCAGAATAGCCAGTGGCAAAGACTAAAACCCTTCATGCCGTCAGCACATGACAGTTCTCACCGCATTGCCGCTCCGAGTCAGGGAGTGAGCCGCTGCACTCCGTCTCTTTCAGGGAGAGGTCTGTGTTCCATTGCTCTTGCTGTGAAGCGAGTGTGCCCCACCCTCCCAGCCAGCTCCACCGAGGTCTCTTATAGTCATTGAGTTTTGCTTCTTGCAGTTCATTAACGTTTTGGACCTTAGAGTTGATTTATCTGTGAGAAAAAGGATGCTTTGGATTCATCACTTTCCCTCCTCCTGGAAAGTACGCCAAGGGAGGAAACCGTTCAGAGCGGGTGAATTATTATGCACCCCACACTTGTGGGCAAGGGCGCCCAGTCAGATGGCAGTGTCTCACATCCCCCAGCGGGAAGTCCCAGTCCCCACCCCTTCCCCCCAGGTCAGGGACCCCACAGGGCTCGGCAGCTTGGTACCTGGGCCGGGGGCTTCCATCCAACCCCGATCTTCCCAAGCAGGGACAAAGACGGAGGGCAGCGGCTCAAGCTGGCCAGGCGGTCCTGATGAAAGCAGGAAGTGTTGACCTGGGCCGCAGAAATGAGATAGTTTTGTCACTTTTTCCGTAAAATCTCCAGCACCTGGAGTAACAGGCCCTCAAAATGGGCTTCAAAAGGCATGTGTGAAAAACTCACACTCATCTATGTAGGTTCACGTGTCCCCTCTGCTCAAAGCACAGTGATGCCAAGAGCATGTTCAGAGGCACAGGCTGGCAGCCTAGTGCACGCTGGGCACGCGAGTGGCCGGCTGCTGTGACGTCAGGCAGTGACGCCGCGCACAGCGTAGCTAACCAGAGGGTTGTGTTTCTGGGTGGCTTCCTCGTCCAGCCTGTGTTTTATGTAACAAGGCTTTTCACCTTGAAATGCAGAGCTGGGAACGCCATCGCCTCACCATCTGCACTGACGTGCCCTGGCCACCTGCTAGGAGGGGGCAGCTAGGGGTGGCTGTCCCCATGGGGAGCACCCCACTTCCCACCCTGCCCTGCGCCTCAGCCGACTGCAGCACTCTCAACACTGTCGAGGTTGCCAGTGTGATGGTTCATGGGGTGCAGCTTCCTCAGAAAACACGCTCCCCACCCCTTCAGGGTTGGGGAGGCCGGGGCCTGCCTCAGTGGGTCCAGGGAGTCATGTCAAGAGGGTCCGAGTGAAGACGGTTTGAGCTTTCCTCTCGGTTCTCTCATCTCATCTCTTACCCTGTCAGGTGAAAGAGTGGTTTTTGTTTATTTCAGGAAGGTGTGTGTCTTCTCTCTTGTGAGAAAAAAGTCTTGTGTCGGTCAGTCAGTCTCACTTCACCAGGAGCTTCATCTCCAGCTGGATTCTGAGTTCCGGGGGTGGAGGCCGGCTCCTACCTCTCTTTGCTGCCTTTTCAGAGTCGAGATGGTCCCTGATCCAGCAGGTCCACTCCAGCAACACGGGGGTGTGAAATGATAGCCCACTGCAGTGCTGTAACTTGTCCCTCTGTCCCGGGAGCTCATGAACCTGTGGAAGGCGTTCTCAGGGGGGTTGTCCCCAAGGAGGAAGGGCTCCCTGTGCTTGGCAGCCTCTCTGCTTCCATGGTGCCCTCCTCCTTCCGTTCTTGACCTGCGAGCTCATGTTCTCCTCTCCTCCCCGGCAGCAGTGCTCTGCTTGGTCTCCTGGGCTTGTTCACTGTGACGCGGTCTGCTTGGAGAAGTGGGTGCTGATGGTACTGCAGTCAGAGGGTCACGGTCCCGCAGAGGGTCGTCAGCAGAGGTGCCTCCGCCTCTCTGCTCTCGTTCTCGAGTACAGGCATTCCCGCTGATGGCCGTGGAAGGTTCTAGTGGAAGGTTCTAGTGTAAGCTTACCATTGAAGAGGGGAAGATGCTCATTAGCACCACCATGAATCATTGGTGAGCCAGGTGTATTTTAAGGGGGTAAAAAGGACAGTCCTCCTTTCTGATGATCTTGTCTGGAGAAAGAACCCACCAGCATTCGTGGGAAGTTCACCGTAAGGTTCACGTTCAGGGGAGAACTCTGATGCCAGGGACTCGGAGAGGAAGATCAGGAGAATGAAGACAGGGAGACACCTCATGGAGGACATGTGGGTCTCAGGTGGTGTAAGGACCTTCACTTAGGGGGCAGAGAGTCCTGTCAGAGTCCAGACTTGCTGGTGTCGGCCTTGAAAATGCACCTATGTCAGAGCCTTGCCCTGAACCCCTGGTTACTTTGTGGGTGAGCTCTAGTCACCCCGAGTGTGATCAGGTCTTCTGCTGCAGTACTGCCGAGCGTTGTTACATGTGCTGATTTCTGTTCAAGGCAGGGCTGTCTTCTGGGGAAATGTATGCAGACTGTTGCTTTGACTTCATACGAAAAACTAAATCTAAAAAGTCATTCCAAAGTGTGCTGTGGTAAAAGACAGACTTGAAGATTTTTGAAAAGGTACACATCTAAATATTAAAAAAAAAAAGGAGGAGGAGGAAGGAGTGTGTGCCTATTTGGTGCCTGAGGACCTGAGAGCCAGGCGGTGGGATGCTGGGGTGGCTGATGAATTACAGGGAAGATTCAGGAAGGCAGGCGGCAGCAAGGGCCATCACAGCAAATTGCCACCCGCCTCCACGTGCCCAGTGCCGTGGAACCAGCCCTGACAATGTACTTCAGCAGAGGGAGCGAGAGACAGGTGCCCGAGCCACGCCGCCTCTGAATAGATACTCAGAACTTCGTCTCTGCATCCTTGTGACTTCTTGGTATTTGCCAGCTTCTTCACTATTCCCCACTTCTCCTTTAAATGTTTTTCTAGTGAAAGTCACCGTAGGTTTATTTAAATGGGAAAGCTTCCTCGAAATGTGTCTCTCTTAGATCAGGCTTAAAAAAGACAGTTGCTTGGATTTATTCCTCACTCTCTCTCCATAGCGAGGTGGGGGTGACTCAGGTCTGTTGATAGAACCATAAATAGGCAGAATCGATTTGCTTTTGTTCCTCAGAAGTAGTGACGTCTTAGACAAGGAGGAGGCCCTTTTAAACTGTAAATCTCTCCGGGTCAGCCCCGGCTCCTGCTCACTTAGGGTAAACAGTCCCCCAACGCAGCCCACGAGCCGCACCCGGCTGGACGACAGCACTGCCATGCATCTGAGGAAACTGCGCCTCCCTCTGGCATTGTAGTTCTCTGTGGCCCTGGCTGTGAGTGACACTGTACCTGCTTTCTTTCTCCTCACTTCAGGATCTGACCCCAAGTGTTTACACTGCTTTTCCTTTTGTGTTTTTTTTTTCTTTTTTTTTTTTAAATAGAGGCAAGGCAGCTAGACAAAGGGAAAGACAGGACTGGGCTCTGGTTTTTACTTTCCTCCAGCTTTCCAGGCATAAGTAAAAGGCAAATTCAATAGCCATAACATTTTTGTCCCACATGAAAAAATAGATTTTGCAGGAAACTAGGAACAGTTTCCCCAGCTCCTACCCTCTCCGCATGTACCTCGCCTTCTCGGGTTGAGTCTTAACTGCCGTAAAAAGATTTCCCGAGTCCGCAGGGCTGTGAGCTGGCAGCCGAGAAGGAGCGGTGCGGGCTGGGGACTGAGGGCGTTTCGGGGAAGCGGTGACACAGCTCAGGTACATCGCTGTCAGAGACGGGACATGTTCATTCAGAGCTTTGTCAGAGTCACCTCTGGGGGAGGGAGTGGGGGCTGTCTTCTCCCTCAGAAGAGGTTGCCATTCACGTTCTAATTTGCTGTTACATTTTGAAAAACAAAACATACAAGAAAGGCATTTATCCTTTTTTCTGTGCTGAGCCGCTGAGCCCTTGTGGCATGCAGGCTTTTCTCTGCACCTCACAGGGGCTTCTTTAGTTGTGGCCCCAGGGCTGAATTGCCTCACAGCATGTGGGATCTTAGTTCCTTGACCAGGGATTGAACCCACACCCCCTGCATCAGAGGGAGGCAGATTCTTAACCACTGGACCACCAGGGAAGTCTTGGAAGTCATCTATCTTTTTAGAATCTGTTTTCCTGCCCTAGAACTCCTCCTTCCCTCCCCCTTCCTCCCTGAGGAGTCTGTTCTTGTCTCTGCCTCAGGACTCGGCTGTGTGCCCTTCGCCGGGGCAAAGGATGGGGTCTTCCAGAGCCAAGAGGGACAGTGTGCTGTCCCGACTCCCCCAAGAGGCTGCTTGGAGCATCTCATTCTGGCTGCCCGTGGCTTCCATTCACAAGTGAAGCCTGAGTTCTGGTGTCAGCCGTTAGCCCGTAACTCGAGATTTGCCAGAGGTACTTTGGTCCTCACCCTTGAGTAATTCAGAGATGACAGTCAGGATGGTCCCTCTGGGTAGATTAGGACGGAGTTCTGGTGCTGTCTATGGGAGCCATTGGTCGCGCGTTTACTTTCACTCAGGTGTTTGTTTACCCCACCATTAAGGGTCTTCAGCCACCTCCTTTAAAGGCACTGTCTGAAATGTTTTTTTGGCTTGTCATCTTCTGCTCAAGTCCAAGTAATATGTCAATAAGCAGGCCTATGTAGTTTTCCAGATTTAAGAAATAATGATGTGATCCCCATAAAGGAGATTCTACATGTATCCAGGAGGATGAGAATTGGTGGTAATGTCACCCCTTCCGTCCCTCTAATATCAGAGTCCCCTTCCTTCCGAATTCCTGAAGGATTAGGAAAACATTCCCTTTCCCGTGACCAAGTGTCACTTCTCCTTTATATCTGATTAGCCGGAAGAGAGGCCAATTTTATGCATCGAAGTTGATAGAATAATGTTTTTGGAAGAATAAAAATCTTACTCTATATGTCCTTCTTTTTACAGCGTTTCTGAGATGAAGATGGAAGATATTTTGTCTGTTCTGACAAAGGATGATTATTTTAAAGGGAGACGAGGGGGAGGCCAGGTGAGTTTTCTTGACTCTGCTCGCTGCTCACAGACATGACTCATTTCCTGGTGTGGGGATGCAACGGCTCTGAGTACTGGGCAGTTCCTACCACTGCCAAGTAAAGCGTGTGTTTTCACCAACACGTGAACATTAGACGAGGCCACATCTTGCTGGCATTTCTCTCTCTTTGCTTCGGATGCATTTGCTGGCCCATCCAGTTAATGGGCCCCCATCCATCCTGGGTGTCTGCCAGGCGGCAGCAGGCTACCCAAAAGGAGGGCTTGTCCCTGGCCAGAAAGGGTCTGGAGGCAGCAGCGCTCCACGCTCAGCCCTGGTGGTCCCCCTCCAGCTTACCCGCACAGACACCTGGTCTGACCCATCCACCCAGGACCGCATGGAAAAAATAAATGTCTCAGAATCTCCTTTCAGACACACTTAGTTCATCCATTTTTTAACATGTGCTATACACAGAGGAAGAGTAAAGTTGAGGTCGTTAGGAAGAAGAATTTTTATCATCTGAGCACTTCCATATGGAGATCCTGAGCAGTGCAGACAGCCCTGGATAGCCTTTCCTGCTTCTTTCCGAGGCTTCCCCCTGCTCGGAAGCACTTCCAGCCCCTTCCACCCCCACTCTACTGCGTTACCGGGTGTACTACGTGGACTTGTGTGTGTGTATCTGTGTGTGTAGTGTTGCTCTGTATAATTTTGTCCATGAAATTTTAATATTTGGATATTTTTACATTTCTATTCTGATGCCTGTGGATAGACTGGAAAATCAGAGCCAAACAGATGAAGTTTAAGAGTCTCTTATGTGCGTTAGTACATGTCTTTATTTGGACCAACATTCTCCCTGAGGCAAGGACTCCATTTGCCTGATCCCGATTTAAGTTCTCCTGTTCCAGGAGGACCTGCAGAAATGCACGCAGGAAAGGAGAGGAGCAGTCCGACGTCTGTTGCCCCAGCATGTGTTGTGGGCCTGGCTCTGTGCTAATGAGCTCTTCCCACACTTGGTCCTGTCTTAGCCTCTCAGCAGCCCACGAAGCGGGTGTTACCCTCCCACTTCACAGATGAGAAAACTGAGGCTTAGAGAGCTGAAGGAACATCCGTGAGGGTGTACTGATAATCATGGGTCCTTCTGGTGTGAAAGCAGGCCACCTGTCCTTCACAGTATACCAGTAAGCCTCCATTTGTATTAATTGGGCCAAGTAAATGGAACTAAAATGCTTTCTAAATTGGGTAACGTTAGCTGTTTTCATGGCTTCCTCGATGGTTCAGTGGGTAGGGAATCCGCTTGCAAATGCAGGAGATGCAGGTTCAATCCCTGGGTTGGGAAAATCCCCTGAGAAGGCAGTGGCAACCCATTCCAGTATTCTTGCCTGGAGAATTCCATAGACAGAGGAGCCTGGCGGGCTACAGTCCATGGGGTCGCAAAGAGTTGGACATGACTGAGAAACTAAGCAGCTGTGTACATAGAGGTGAAATTTGGTCAGTAAATGGTACCATAGCAACAAGCCCCATGAACAAGGAAAGCTAGTAAGGACTCGGTTGATCAACCTGTTATATTAAGTGATGTTTCACTACAGAGGCTCCTGGCCCCACAGGCCTTCAGGCCATCCCATAATAATAGTCTATTGTCATGGGAACTGAGTGGAAACTATAGAGACTCATTGGTCTTGGCACACGTCTCTGTTCTTCTGAAACTACTGCAAATTCTAGTTAGGGGCAGGGTTTGCTTTCTGTTTTTCCAGATGTTCCCACAGCTGTGTAATTACAGCCCCAGGACAGTTCTGTGGGCTGAGCAGGGGCACCCAGGGAGCTGTTTGAGGATGGGATGGCCCAGTGGTCAGGAGCATGGCCTTTGGGCCTGAGTCCTCATCTCACCAGCTGTGTGGCTTTGGGCCAGGACTAGACCCTTAGGGTCAATTTCTTCCTGTGTACAACTGAGATCATTTTAATTTTCTTCTCAGAAGGAGATTGAAGGGTTGAGCGAAAAATCACCCAAGGGTTCCAACACGGGGACTGCAGTGTATTTGTTATTATTGTTATTATATCACGTCAGTTAGTAGCAGAAGCGCATATGGGATTGAAGCTCAGACTCATTGACACAAAGCCCAGTGCCTTTTTTTTGCAGTTTCACACTAAGTGGAAAATTGGCACTTGGCTTCCCTGGTGGCTCAGACGGTAGAGAATCTGCCTGCAATGTGGGAGACCTGGGTTCTATCGCCGTTTTGGGAAGATCCCCTGGAGAAGGAATGGCTACCCATTCCAGTATTCTTACCTGCAGAATTCCATGAACAGAGAAACCTGGCAGGCTACAGTCCATGGGGTCACAAAGAGTCAGACACAACTGAGCGACTTTCACTTTGACTGTTCTCCAGAATTAAGAGCAAGCGGCAGAATTACACAAGGAGATGGTAAAGGTTTCAATAACCTTGTCTTCACTTACACTGTTGCCAGGACCGGCTTTGGTATCAGTCTTTATCCCCTGAACACAGCCCAGTTCTGTCTGGGGTGCCGAAGGTCATGTGTTTCCGAGCATCTCTGGGGAGGCTGTGGACCGGCACAGGGCTCCTCCTGCAGGACGCTTCCCCAGAAGCTTCCTCTGCTCTCTTGGAAACAAGCCACAGCCATTCTGTAAACATCCGCCCTGTGATTGGCGGCCCTAGTTCCTCTCCCTAAGCCTTTTTTGTGGCTCGAGACCAGCCTGGAAGGCTGGCTGGGGCTTGAGGAGCCCTTCTAAGATGGTGGGTGAGAGGCGGGGCCCAGAGTTGGACAGGCTCGGATCCGAGTCCTGGCTTCACAGTCAGTCATTCTGCAGCCTGGGGCAGATCCTCCCCAGCCTGGGTTTTCCCACCTGGAGAATGAGGATGACTCGAGTACCCATCCTGTCGGGCCCCTGTGAGGTTTAAATAAAACAAGACACGGAGCACTGTGCACACTCTGGGTCATGTGAGTTCACCTCAGCCCTGAACTGCTGCCTTGATGGACATGACGTTTCAATGTTTTTAAGGTCTGGTGATCTTCGAAAGATAAAAGTGCTAAGTAAGGCCGGGCTTCCACCGTCACCAAAATGACTAACTGGTTAACTTAGAAAACTCAACTACTCATGCCAGGTTCTAGATGTCACATCCATCAGCACCACTTGTTTGACCAAATTTACCTTTCATTCACAGGAGAAAGCAAAAACAAAAACTAAGTTGTCTGCATTACTAATTATCATGTAGATTACAGCCTGCAAGAGTGTATTATGTGTGTGAATCGTATGAACGGTAAAGAGAATAAAGTGAATGCTGGACACAGCTTTGGATTCTGTTTCTCCTGAAAGATACAGTGCCCTAATTGGCATCGTTGATGTGGGCAGTTCTTGCTGGTGTACCAGCCAGTATCGGGCACACAAAGGTGGGCACGGTGGCTGGGCCTTTGCGCCGACCCAGACACCTCATCATGAAGCCCATTCTCACCCAGCTTGGTTGAAGGCCATTGTAAGTGTCCCTCTGGCACATACATTTTAGGGCTTCTGTGAACAGAAAGCAAGCGAGTGAAGCATCTGTAAAATGTATATTTCATATTTAGGTATATAAAATATATATAGCTGCGTCTGGGCACGCGAATGTTCACCCACCTACAAAGAGAATAAATTTGATCTTTCAACTTGACTGGGAAGTGCTCAGAAGGTTCTAGGGACCGTGGGGGTAAAACTCAGCTTGGCAATAAAGCGATTAAAACAAAATCCTTCCATTTAGTTTAAAAATACCTTAGAAGTTGGCAACGTCAAGACACATGCTTCAAAAAAGAAAAAAAAGCCCCCCACCCCAACTGCTCCCACCTAAAACTTTTTACAACAAAATAACCCCACCCAGCTGTCTTGGACTCATCTGTTGACTCTTGATAGGCATGAATTCCATCTCCACAGTATAAACACACACCCAAACGCATTCTTCCTAAAAGTTTTTTTTGTCCAATGAAATATGCCTGTAAGCTCATCCTAACAGAAAGCTCCCTGGCATCATGAGAGATTAAAATAAGATCACTGTCCGTCACCCAGTTTTTGTGGATTGTCTGTTCTTGCCAAGACCAGTAGAATCTCTACAGACACGGTATTGAGTGTGTCTAGACCTTTGGAAATGTTTTTTTTCTAAACCACCCACCGTCTGCTAGTTGCGAGCTGCTTCATTAAGCAGGACTAAGTCTGCATCTTTGAGGGTTGGGGACGCCAGTCCTCGGGGATGTGCCCTCTGGGGTCTCACCCCCCCCTCATTATGGGAGCTTCTTCTCTGTCTGGGGCTGAGCCGGTGCTGCCTGACTCTGCCCCCTCTGTCTTCAGTTTAAATTTAGACTGTCCTCCCCAGAAGACAACGGAAAAATACCTCGTTCATTCTCAAGAGGGGCAATTTTAAAATAAAGTATTTCTGGAAGTGGCAAGGGGCGGGCGGGCTAAGACCTGCTTTCTCCTAAGTGTATGATGTTTCCTGCCGTTAACTTTTTCTTATATTCTACTAAAACTGACCTCATCATTTCAAATGTGCGAACCTAGTTTTATCGCCTTTTTTCTACATACTTTACTGGTATACACACATTATATATATGTGTATATGTAATTTTTTTTTTTTTTTTTTTGGTTGGGAAGAAAAGATGCCTCATTTTGAAACCTAAAGGGGGGAATAAGAAAAGCCCTTTGTAATATATTGCCATATTATCACTAAATCCCCTGACAGTTGTGACACAGAAGCAAGTCACCTGTCACTTAAGCTTGAGGTCTCTTTAATTTTCTCCTGGAATTCGCACCAGGCTGTCTTTAATTTGAGGCCTTTATTGGAATTCTGAAACCTCTCTGCCTCCCTGGCTCTCAGATCTATTCTGAGAGCTGTTACAGAATGTATACAATAACCAACAGAGGGATTGGAGAGGGCTGGAGCTCTGTTTATTTAACACTCTGGAGGGATTTTTGTGCTTATTCGGTCCTGGCTGCCCGGCTTTCAATATCGCTTTGACAACCATTCTGCCCTTCTCATTAATTTTAAACAGTTAAAACACAGGAAAAAGAGGAAAAAGTTTTCATTATTAAAGTGCTTTACTTTTTAATAACAGAGGATTCTGTCTGCCAGGGGAAAGGGCATCCTTGCTAATTTCACATTCATATTAAAAAAACAAAGCGCAAGGAAGGTGACAGTTTCGCTGCTGAGGTGGCTTAACGAAAGGAGGACGGCAAAAAAAAAAGTTTGCATTTCACATCAGTTAAGAGGGTAAAAAAAAAAATCCTTGTTAATGACAACAGCAAATGTCCACTTTCGTAACACAGCTCCTGAGTGACTTTTCTCTTGACATTTGAGTGGATAAAACCCTTAGGGGGACCATGTACCGTGAAATCAGCTAGACCGTCATCAACCAAACAGGTAGCAGGAATGATTTGACTAAACTAAAAACATTTTCAGGTGGTTAAGTCTCTATTAATACAGAGATGGACGCTGCTCCCAAGAAGGAGGCTTTTTCTTCCCCCACCCTTTATTCTTCCTCCAGCAGCTTTAACCGTGAAAGATGCCAGGCTGCCTGGGAGAGGCACGGTCAGCCAGACCCCGGAGCACGCACGCTGTCCTCTACAGGAGTTAAAAGGAATATGAACTGAGTCTCACCCTGGTTTTTTCCTGGTACCCATGTGGGCCGTGGTGGGTGAGGAGGGCTGGAGCTTCATTAGCACCATCCAAAGGATCAACACCTCTGGGAAGGCAGATTAGCCAAGTTTGGGTTCTGTTGATTCTCAGTTTCACATTCAGGAGACAGCATTCGTGTCAAGATACAGGACATATAAGCCACGTGTTTTCAGAAGGATGTAAAAAAAGGAAATCTTTTCTCTGGGGTTGCTAAAGGCTGAAAAGAAAAGAAGTTTTGGTTTTATTCACATTTTCCACCTGTAGGGTCTTCTGTGCATACAAATTTGACTTCTTACAGAGGGACCATTGGCTGCAGAGATCCATGACAGTGGCCTCGCATGGTTGGCTGGAGCAGCCCAGTCTTCCGTGGGTTCCTGGGCACAGGGGTCTGGGCTGCAAGAATGTTTCTGGAACACTGAGAGTCTGGACCTCTCAGGAGTGAGGACACGTGCTTTGTGATTCAGGGACAGACCACCTTGTGGGCAGGTGGCTGTGGGTTGCTCTTAGACAGGAATGGCCAGGGCTCCACCGATGAGTACCATGCAGGGGGCAGATTGAAAGCCTAAGTGAGACATACAAGGCTCCTGTGAAAACCGCTTCTGTCCCGTCATGTTTTAAATGCCTGAATTGGACTTGGAAAATTTCAAAGTGTCTCCCATAGACTTTCACTTTGAACACGAGTGATAAGAGGCCAGGAAGAAAAGTAAACAAGTAAATAAGTGAGAGACCCGACCTACTCCCTCACAAAGCCATCCTCGTCTTTGCTTGACTTTAACATCTTTATCTCTCCCTTTTCTTCCCTAGTAATATTGAAAGGATTACCCTTGTTGGCCCCTTGGTGGTTACTGTGTGATTTTACTGTTATTAAATCTATTATAAACCGCTTCATTATTCCTGACTCTGACTGTCTGTCCTCTAATCCTTCCGTCACCCTCCCAGAAATCCCGCGCTGCTGGCCCCCAGGAAATCCGAGAACGAGCCACGGTCTTGCAGACGGTGTTTGAAGATTACGTGCACTCCAGCGAGGAGACAGTCTCCGGGGCCAAGAAAGGTTGGTCAATTTTTTGGGTGGTTGTAGATGGATAACCCGACCAGGCATTGTCCCACCTCCACCCACATGCCCCCAGACAGGTTGGGAGGCCAACCAGGCGGCTCTGCTCGTCAGCAAAAGCCTTCAATCTCCCTAATTCTGCAGGGATTGGAAGCAGGCACAGAAGGTTTTAAAGTGATATTAAATGTTAATTTCATCCATCTTCACGTTTTGCACAAATGAGGCTTTATCTTGGCTTACATCAGGTCTAGAGCTGTGACCCAGCAACTTGGATCTCCGGGACCCATTTTCCTCTTTCTTTGAAAACTGGATAGACGAGATATGGCACGTCGGTAGGAGTAGTTGTAGAGATGGAAATCAGAGATGAAGGCAAGGTCTGGAAATGTTAGACCAAAGCAGTTCCTATCTGAAAATACAAAAAAAAACTAGAAAGAGCAGTGCTGAGGAAGGGCTGCAGACCATGAACCCACTTCCTGGGAAATTTATGAACTGGTTGGGTATTAATTCAGTATTCAGTGCCTTTGTAGCATAAATTGGCCCCTGGGATCACCAGGCATTAGGTATGGACTCAATAGTTCACTCTGAGCCCCGAAGAGCACATGGGGGAGGGCAGCTCAGAATGGCCCAGTGTCTTCCATGCTGGAACGTGTGTGTCTTGGCTACTGACTGTCCCATGTCTGCTGAAGAGACTCAACCCCCCATGGGGAGATCCACAGTTCTTTTTGATAGTGACCCATGATTTGGAGAAGAATGCCAGGCTGGCTTACCAAGAGATAAACGCTACGGCCTTTTGTTTTCTGCTTTTTATGAACTGAAACTTTTTTTTTAATTCCTTTAATATTTATTGAATTGGGCACCATTCCCAGTGCTTGGGACACACCAGGGATCAAAATAGACAAAAATCGTCACCTTTGTAACATTCTAGTGGGGACACAGACAGTGAAAGGAATAAACATAATAAATGAATTATGCATAAATTAGATAGTTTGGGGACTTCCCTGGCGGTCCAGTGGCTAAGACTCCGAGCTCCCAAAGCAGGGGGCCTGGGTTCGACCTCTGGTCAAGGAACTAAATCCCACGTGCTGCAGCTAAGAGTTCTTGTGCCACAACTGAAGATTCCGTGTACCACAACTAAGACTTGGCAAAGCCAAATAATTAGTTTAATTTGATGGTCTAGTGAAAGGTGGTGAGAGCGATAGAGGGAACAGCAGATGAGGGAGATGGACGGCTAAGGGCAGAGTGAGCCCTGTTGGGACAGTTGCCATGTGAGCAAAACCCTGAAGAGGGGCCGCCCTGGGGCTCTGACTGAGGGTGTCCAGGCAGGCGCCGTGGGCAGTGTGGCCAGAAGGAGGGGAGGGGCGGCAGAGTCAGGGCGTGGAGGCCGTCCAGGGGACCCAGTTACCCCGAGTGAAAGGGGAGCCAGTGGAGGGCTTGGGGCAGGGAGGTGGTCTGACGGTTCTGAGAAGGTCATGTGCGGCTGGGTGAGAACAGACCAGGGGTAAAGGTGAAGGCCGGGAGACTGGATCCCAGGCAGTTATGGTAATCAGGAAACCGATGACAGAAATGGGTTAGTCACGAAATATTTGCAGGTCCCTATTACATACCTTAGCATATTATACAGGTAGTCCTTAGTTTTTGCCAGAAAAGACTGGAACTGCCCAAGATGAATGATGAAATCCCAGTAATTGCCCTGTAACAACTGATAATTAGTGTGCATTATAGTCTGGTTTCTAATAATATCCTGTTCACGTGTCTCCCTGCAATGAATTCAGCAACTCCTAAGGCTCTTCCTGAGAACCTGCCTTTGGAGATGTGCTAGAACATTCTCTCATGGGGAACAGAATGTCTTCGGGGGAGGGTTTGGGCACGTGTTGAAAGTTGGACAAACTCAACTTGCTGTGGGATGCCTGACCAAGTGTTGGCCACAGAGTTGATAACAGAGTTGGAGTGAAGAGGAAGAAAGCAAAGCCACACCAGCACTATATTGCTGGTGTCAGAGGTGCTTTGGATATCCTAGCGAGCCCACGACTACTTCAGCATGTCTGGGTCATCAATGTAAAAGTGACAGTGAATTGTCCTTAGAGAATATGGTTTTGGGTTGTCTCTTCATCATTACCATTGAACTTACTAACACCAAGAGGCTGGCAGGGTTACTTGTCTTCTTTTCAAAGGATGTTGGAATGGGGCCACTCCCAACATTTATGGACCAAGAAGGAAATAAATACATCATCTTTTAAAGGAACTGCCTGTAGAGCATCTCGGTCACCCCACAGCAGGCATTAGGTTCTCCACTCTTCTCTCCTCTTGGAATTGAATTCTGGAGGTTTGAGGAGAGTAGACCTGTAATTGCCATACCCCAGGAGTTGATACTGTCTTTTGCATTTCCCTATCTCCAAATGCAAATTCTCCACCCCTGACTGGCCTCCTTTTTAGCCATTTCAGAACCCACCTCGTGAATAACTAACAAAAGCAGCTGGGTTTTGCCTTCATGGCAGAAAACTAGTTGGAAACTGGGCCAAGTATGCATTTGTTTTCCTTTTGCACTTTCCGACCCAGCTATTGCTAATATCCAGCATTTCCTCGTGGTCAGTTTCCAGAAGCAGTTAGCCCTTTTTCCCCTCACATCTTGCATCTTGTGGGTAGAGCTTCAAGTGGTAAAGATTGTGGTAATGTCAATTTGAACTCCAGACTCCTGAACAAAACTTTGAGAAAGCGGAGCCCTTCAGCCCTTCAGCTGCGCGGCACCACTTCCACTTCTTGTGGTTTAGGTGTCTCCTCCCTGAAGAGCGGGGGTTGTGTGTCAGGGTTGCGCCTGGCTCAGAAGGGAGCATCCCTCACTGTGATTAGAGGGAGGCTGGCTCCTTGGTCAAACACTTTGCCTTTAAGAGAATTAGTGCAAGCTGCCTCTCCCATACCTTTGGGTGGTTGTCACTGTTAATGTGCCAGACATGTGCTCCTCTGGGGCAGGAGTGGGGTTGGCAGGAGCAAGGATGGGCAGCACCTTCCAGGCTGGAGTTTTGCTCCTTTCTGCCTTCTTGACCCTAAGCATCATCTGCGAGATGTTGCTCTTCCTGATCAGATGTCCAAGAATAGATTTGGTTTTATTGCTCAAAAGGACAAAATGTCCTATGTCCTTGGAAGGTATTTTGAAATAGATTTCCCTAAATCCCGTCATCCTTAAGGCTCTGAAATGGGATTCAGTTATGTGAGAGCACCACCTCTGATTGGCTGGAGCGTCATCCGACTTGCATCCCACAAGTCTCCTTTCATGAAAGGTCTCCTTCCATGACCTCTCCTCTTCCACCTCATCTCGGCCTCTCAGCCCCTTTTTCTTCCACTCATTCCTGGCACTGCCAGCACAAGCAGTCTTGCTCCCTGGAAGTACAACCTGTCGAGGGAGAGAACTCTTCTGCCATTTCCTGGCAAACTCCTTTCCCTGTAGCTATTTAGTCAGTCAGTTCAGTCTCTCAGTCGTGTCCGACTCTTTGCGACCCCGTGGACTGCAGCATGCCAGGCCTCCCTGTCCATCACCAACTCCCAGAGTTTACTCAAACTCATGTCCATTCAGTCGGTGATACCATCCTACCATCTCATCCTCTGCTGCTCACTTCTCCTGCCTTCAATCTTTCCCAGCATCTGGGTCTTTTCCAGTGAGTCATTTCTTCGCATCAGGTGACCAAAATATTGGAGCTTCAGCTTCAGCATCAGTCTTTCCAATGAATATTCAGGAATGATCTCCTTTAGAATTGACTGGTTGGATCTCCTTGCTGTCCAAGGGACTCTCAAGAGTCTTCTCCAACACCACAGTTCAGAAGCATCAGTTCTTCGGTGCTCAGTTTTCTTTATAGTCCAACTCTTGCATCCATACGTGGATGGATTAGCTATTAGAGGAGCACCTAGATCTCCCAAGATTAGGCTCTGCAGCCTCAGCTCTCAGGATTGGTGTGGAGAAGAGCAGTCGTTCTAATCTGCTCCAGCACAAGGACAGTGTGAGTGAGGAGGCCTGGGCCAGCATTGGGGTAAATGAGGTTTTAAAGGCGCAGACTCTTTGGCATATCCTGGTTCCAGCCTGCTCTTTCTGTCTAGAATAAATGTTGGGGGTTGGGAAGAGGCGGTGTCTCCTGGGTCCTGGTGGTTGTAGCACTCCCCTCTGAGGACTTGAATTCGTGTCAGAACCCTCCCAACTGCAGAGACCATTTGAAGCATTAAAGATCTTCCTTGAAAAACCTCGTCCCCAGTTATTAAAGAGGGGAGTGAGCACAGATGATGAGAAGGGTGCAGAGGAGTCACCGTGGTTATTATTTCTCATCGATTGGGAAAAGGAGTTCACTTTGCTCAGTAAATAGAGCTTTGATGGGTTCCCAGGATCCTTCCAGGAGCTGATCTGCTAAAATGACACTTTTTATTACTGTTCATAAACGCCGATCTCCAGGTGCTGCCTGGATATTACGTTTAAGCTATGGGCAAACTTGCCAGTCCAGTGGCTCAAACAGCTAGGGCGAGGGAGACTGGTGGTCCGTGCCTGCTTCCAGCGACTGGGTGGAGAGGGGCGGGGCTGCGGATCGGCCAGCCGGAAGGCAGGGGCGCGGAGTCGGCGGATGAGGAAGAGCGCCCTGAGAAACGGGCCGATACTTGACTGTCACTGTTGTCGAGAGACATTCCAGGGGAACCAGGAACGGGAGAATGGTTCCTCCAAGGAGCGTCCAGTGAAGGTCGAGCCAGAGCGCCGCCCGCCTGGGAGCCGCCTCTGGCTTCTCTCTGGCCAGTGAGGGGTCCAGAACAGGGGCCTCTCTCTGACTTTGGAACAGGACCCAGACGTTCCTGGTTAGGCTGTCTGGTGAACAGCTCTAAACCCATGGCAATCGATGACTGTTTTGAGAGCTCTTTTAGACACCACACCCTTTTCTTTCTCCCCTTTAAAATTCATTTTTCGTTTCCTTTTTCACACGTTCTCTGAACGGGTAAGAAACACTGCATCAGTCAATCCTGGGTGCTTTCGTGTGAATTTGGTTTTAAAATTTCATGAGTCTACGGCGAACTGGTGTCAGTGATTCCTGTGGCTGGGGAACTGGAGGTGGGTCTCCTGGTGGAGGCAGGGTTTATGATAAGAAGAAGAAGACTAATATGCAGGGATAATGAACATGACCCACAATCACGATAAAGCCTTGTGGACCTTTTGGATTTTATAACATTTGTTTGTGTTAACTATTCAAAAAACTAAAATGTAACAGGAAAAAGTGTTCCCAACGTAAAGATCTAATGACTTCATTTTTCATAAGAAAATGGTGCGCATCGATCCTGTCTCTGTTTCTTCACTCGGTCTCTTGGTCATTCGCTTGCACAACAGAATCCCACCGCGGGACTTCCCCAGCGGCCAGTGGTTCGGACTCCGTGCTTCCAGCGCAGGGGGTGTGGGTTTGACTCTTGGTGGTGGCACTGAGATTCCACAGGCCACATGGTACAGCCAAAAAAAGACCATGCTGTGTGCCAGCTGTGTGCTGGCCCCAAGTCTATAATGAGGAAGAAAACAGCACCCTGCCTTCTAGGCTCATCATAAGCTACACAGTAAAATCTGAGATAATATCAGGTTTATTCAAGTGAAGTTATATTGGGTTTATTCACTGTGACCAGTAGACTTATTTTTTTATTTTTAGAAATTAAAAATATATATATATGAGTGTAGATTTAGGTTGCTCATATCTGTCCTGCTGTCCTGGTTGTCTGTCCATCATTGCCTGGCAGGATGAACTGCACAGGACAGGCCTTAGGCTGGGGCAGCAGAGACCTGTCCTGAGCTCCCCCGCAACGCCCCCCATCTGTCTTCCAGCCCTGCAGTCCTTCATCCGGGCCTACGCCACCTACCCCCGGGAGCTGAAGCATATCTTCCACGTACGACTGCTCCACCTCGGGCACATGGCTAAGAGCTTTGGGCTAAGAGATGCCCCTAAAAATCTTTGCGCCTCGGCCGTGAAGAAGAAGAAAGCAAACCTGAAAAGGTAAGGTGGGCAGAATTTGTCCTGTGACAAGAGGCTGAGGGTCAGGGGGGTGTCGAGGGCTCTGTTCCGATTGGCGGTGGTGTGGTGGGCTGCTGTGTGCGCAGGTAGACTGCCAGCTCGGGTTTGTGCAATTCTCTCAGCATGCTGAGTGCTTGAAACAACCGGGAAAATGCCTGATCCGAATGCTTTTAAGGCATCTGCAGGAAGTCGGTGATGTCTCCTGTTGGGTCCTGAGTGATGGGGATTATTGGCCTGTCTTCCCTGCCCACAGGTAGAGTAACCCAGGGCTTTCCGGGGTTGGAGCTCTGGCCATGCTGTGCGCTGTGGTCAACCCTGGAAGACTGGGGGGTGTCCCTGAAACTCTGTTGAGGCCTTCGGGGGCTGCCAGCACCATGAGCTGTTCTCCATGGTGCTAACATGCAGCCTCCCATGGAGAGGCTGTGCTGGAATCTTCTCCCTCCTCCCCCTCCCACCCCCTCTGCCCCCCAAAAAAACGTGTTAGCAACTGCCCAGGGGCCCTGGTGAGAGGAGAGGCTGTGTGTGTGTGGAGGGTTGCCCAGCGGTTGGACGCTGGGCTCTGAGGCCATCTTCACAATTTCAGGAAGCCCTGAAATGATTCCCCTCAACGAAATGCAGTTGTGAAGAGCTCTTCTTTCTTTCCTCAGAGACAGGGTGTTCTCTCGGTACCAGTCCCAGGCTGTGTGGAAGCTAGAGTATCTTAGATGCCAGGAGCTGCTTTTACGGGGAGTTTGGGTGGATCGTGGCTACTGCTTGTGTGATGTGTGGGTGGGAAGGGCTCAGAGAACCCACGAGTGCTCTGGACAGTTAACTTATAGCATGTATCCTTCTTTTTGCATGTTAGTTACAAACGCCAGTACATCCTTGCCCTGCTGCTGAGCACCTGTGGGCAACACCACACTTTTACCTGTTCCCACACCACGTCTGTCTTGCACATTCACCAAGAAGTGCTGATCACGTGACCAGCCTCACTGGGGCCTGGTTTCTCTGCTGTGAAATGACAAAGGGAGGAGGCCATTGGTCTTGGAGTTGGGGGACTTGGCCTTTAGCTCCAGCTCCAGTTCTGATGTGAGCCTGTGAGCCTCAGACCGTATCTTTGCTTAATGTCTCAGAGCCTTGTTTTCCTCAACCATAAGAGGAAAGAGGAAATCTGTGCTTTTAGCCACTTCACAAGAATCAAGGTTCTATGATGCGTGTCACTGTGCCTTTTGAAGCATGAAGGGCCATCGAGATGAGACACCGTGGGGCAGAGAGCTGGAGGCCGGGTGAGCTAGGATTCCAGAACACCCAGCAGGAGCTGTCCAGGGGCTGGGCCCTCACGAGGCCCTTCATGATGGATAAAAGGTTATCTGATTTTAGTTCCCGTTTTGGAATTTTTAAGATGTTTGGTCTTTTCTCTTATACCGACCCCTGTCATATAGGACCACACTCCAGTCCTCCTGCGAGGCAGGCATTTTTCCTCATGCCCTGCTCTGGTGCCTGGAGGAGACTGAGACACATCCAGCTCTGGTTTCTTCCAGGTAGTTTCGAGGTGCAGAGCGTTGCCTGCTGCCACACACGGCCTGTCCTGGGCGGGGCTGCAGCCAGAGACCCCTCTGCTGGAGCCCGGTCCTCCCAGAGGGAAAGGATGCCCCAGCTCCATCCAGATTTGGGGTGCTGTGCACCAGGGTTAGGTTCCTGCCCTTGGGTTTGGGGTAGCTGACGTCTGTACATGGTAACTGATTAAGAATGTGACAAACCCTGAGGCTCACAGTCAGGTCTAGAGTGACTGCCTAGTGGTCTGGAAGCCTGACCGTCGTGTCACTGTCTCTAAAATGCTGACACTTGAAGAGGTAGGAATCAAGCTGCTAGGTGATGACTGGTAAGAAACTTGTATTGTGTATTCCCCTTCCTGCAGATCAGTGTGACCCCAGCAGTTCACTGTTAGCGGCTGAGGTACCTTCGCAAGCGTCAGCAGCAGCCCCTCTGCCAGGGTGTGCTGGCCCTCACCCAGGGAGCACAGGGCAGGGAGGAGGGGGCTCGGCGCCAGCATTGTCCTCACCTTGCGAAGCCACCAGGGAGAGCGCCGGCCGCCGCTTCCCGCCTCCGCTGACCCGTGCTGGCAGATGGGCACCAGGACGAGTGTCCCCCTGCGAGCAGGGGATTTAACCGGGCTTTATTTAGGGAAGAATGGGCTGATTAGCCGATAAAGAGCGTATAAGAAGGTATGGGGCAGCCTTTGATGTCTGGCTGGCGCGGCAGGGAGCCAGGCACTGAGTGACAGCAGTGTGTCGCAGGATTACTCCGCCCGGGACAATGCCGCGCTCTGTCCCTGCCATGTCACCGCTCTGTGACAGCCACTTTTCCCGTTGTTACGCCCGTCTTTTGAAGGCATTTCTCCCCTCACTCCTTGCACCCTCCCGGCACCGCCCCCCCCCCCCACCGCCCCACCAAGGCAGACGGGCCCTCAAGGATACAGTAAGGTACTTTTTCTTACTGGGGGGGAACTTGTCGCTCCTGGAGGAAGAATGGCCGGGCAGCTAATCTGCTCATGGACCGTGTCATCATGGCCAGGGAGGCGGCAGAGAGACCTGACAGATTCCCCACACCTCAGGCAGCGCTCGAGCCAGTGCCAGTTGCTGCTCTTTGAGGACAGGAAAGAAAAGTCCATTAAACCCCGCACGAGTGTGGAGAGTTATGCCATGGCCATGATAATCGTTCCGAGCTGAGGCGTCTCCTCTGAAATCCATCTGTCAAGAAAGAGAACAGCTTCCCTGGGTTTTGTATGGGTGGATAAAATAATAGCGCTAAATTCTCCAAACTATTCTGCAATCCATTTTATGATATTTACTTCCTCAAAGAATTATGTCAGGCGTAAACCTCTGATAATCTGCAAACCAAATTTATGAGACCATAGGCAGAATCCTGTCTCACCTGCCATCCCCACCCAGAGTTCACCCAGGTGTTAGCAGGTGAGGCCAGGGCAGGTCAGGTGAGGCGATGACCAGGCATTTCTGTGCAGTGAGAAGGGGACTTCTGTCTCCTCTACATGCCTTTATTTCAGAAAAAGGAAAGACCGAGCTAATGTCCCCAAATGAGATCTTCCTCAGCAGGCGTGTCTCTGTCTCCTCCTTCAGTCCTCCATTCTGAAAGGGAACAGGAAGTGCCTCCCCTGCACACAGGACTCTTCTGACACCGACACTCCAGCCTGTCAGGACAGCCCCACCCCAAACACCTACACGCCCCGCACACAGGGAGTTGGTGCTGCTGGTAAAATAGTGAGCGGCCCCTAGGCAACATCCAGCACAGACGCAGCATTTTCTTCTCGTGAAATGTGGGTCTTATTTTAAAGCCAGGTATATTGAGCAATGCCTGAAAGGAAACATACCTTCCAAAATCTCTATCTTCCCAGAAGACAACACTGTCCGCTCTGGGAGGGCAGACTTGTGTTCTTCACCAAGGTGTCTATCTGTCTCTCTAGGCAGTCATGTGTGTGAGTAGAACATGTCCAGCACCAGTGAGCAGACAGTTCCCTCATCTGTTTGACACTCCGTGAACAGTGGTTCACGGACGTGGAAGCTCTGAGCCTTAAGGAGGGGCTTGCTGTTACGGTGGCAGTGTGGAAGGGTGCGTCTACTGGTCTTAAATCACCCTGTCTAATTTGGATTGTGTGTTATAATTGTAAATTTATCAATACTTTTTCCCAGTCTAGTTTATAGCTGCCTGAGACTGGCCTCACCCCTGGCTTCTACCAGCTGGGTCTTTCTGATGTTGCTCTTAATGCGTAGATACATCTTTCAATAAATTTTCTCACACCAGCCCAGCTAAGTGTTACCTGGTAATTGTTTGATTTGATGAAACAATCTAAACTTAGGGCTCTCTGGTACCTTAGTACTCACTGGATCCTGGTGTGCTCCCCTGGCCCGGCAGGCTGGGATCCACAGTGGAAGGGGGCGTGGGGTGGTCCTCTTTGTCCTGGCCTCATGTCCCAGTCACCGTACCCAGCACCACAGAGCATGTCCTTCACCTCTGTTACTTGCAAAGTTCTACATTTAGTGTGCTCGCTAAAATAAGGAAACATCCTTGGGGGCAGAGTCGTACTGCCAGACTTCTCATCTGTGACATGCTTTATCACTAAAGTTCAAGTTAGAGATTTTGCAAACCTTCCCTTCAGTGTCTTGTATTTTTGTGGCTGCAGTCACCATCCACAGTGACTTTGGAGCCCAAGAAAATAAAGTCTGTCACTGTTTGCACTTTTTCCCTATTTGCCAAGAAGTGATGGGACTGGATACCATGATCTTAGTTTTTTGAATGTTGAGTTTTAAGCCAGCCTTTTCACTCTCCTCTTTCAAGAGGCTCTTTAGTTTCTCTTCACTTTCTGCCTTTAGGGTGGTATTATCTGCGTATCTGAGGTTGTTGATATTTCTCCTGGCAGTCTTAATTCCAGCTCTGCTTCATCCAGCCCAACATTTTGCATGACGTACTCTGCATATAAGTTAAATAAGCAGAGTGACGGTATACAGCCTTGACGTACTCCTTTCCCAATTTGGAACCAGTCTGTTGTTCCATGTCCAGTTCTAACTGCTGCTTCCTGACCTCCATACAGGTTTCTCAAGAGGCAGGTCAGGTGGTCTGGTATTCTCATCTCTAAGAATTTTCTACAGTTTGTTGTGATCAACACAGTCAAAGGCTTTAATGTAGTCAATGAAGCAGAAGTAGATGTTTTTCTGGAATTCTCCTGGTTTTTCAATAATTGAGTGGATGTTGGCAATTTGATCTCTGGTTCCTCTGCCTTTTCTAAAGACAGCTTGTACATCTGGAAGTTCTTGGTTCACATACTGTTGAAGCCTAGCTTGGAGGATTTTGAGCATGACCTTGCTAGCATGTGAGACGAGTACAATTGTGCGGTAGTTTGACATTCTTTGGCGTTGCCTTTCTTTGGGATTGGAATGAAAACTGACCTCTTCCAGTCCTGTGGCCACTGCTGAGTTTTCCAGATTCGCTGGCATATAGAGTGCAGCACTTTCACAGCCTCATCTTTTAGGAGGTGAAATAGCTCAGTTGGAATTCTGTCACTTCCATTAGCTTTGTTTGTAGTAATGCTTCCTAAGGCCCACTTGACTTCTCACTCCAGGATGTCTGGCTCTAGGTGAATGATCACACATTGTGGTTATCTGGGTCATTAAGATCTTTTTTGTATAGTTCTTCTGTGTATTATTGCCACCTCTTCTTAGTCTCACCTGCTTCTGTTAGGTTCATACCGTTTCTGCCCTTTATTGTGCACTTCTTTGCATGAAATGTTCCTTTGCTATCTCCAGTTTTCTTGAAGAAATCTCTAGTCTTTCCCATTTTGTTGTTGTCCTCTATTTCTTTGCATTGTTCACTTAAGAAGGCTTTTCTTATCTCTCCTTGCTATTCTCTGGAACTCTGCATTCAAGTTGGATATCTTCCCTTTCTCCTTTGCCTTTCGCTTCTCTTCTCTTCTCAGCTATTTGTAAGGCCTCCTCAGACAATCACTTTGCCTTCTTGAATTTCTTTTTCTCTGAGATGGTTTTGGTCACTGCCTCCTGTACAGTGTTGCAAACCACCATCCGTAATTCTTCAGGCACTCTGTCTTACCAGATCTAATCCCTTGAATCTATTTGTCATCTCCATTGTATAGTCATACACTTTGCTTGTGGTTCAGCTGGTAAAGAATTTGCCCACAATGAGGGAGACCTGGGTTTGATCCCTGGGTAGGGAAGATACCCTGGAGAAGGGAAACACTACCCACTCCAGTCTTCTGACCTGCAGAATTCCATGGACCGTATAGTCCATGGGTCACAAAGAGTTGGACACAACTGAGCGACTTTCACTTTCAGTGTATAATCATAAGGAATTTGATTTAGGTCATACCAATATGGTCTAGTGATTTTCCCTACTTTTTTCAATTTAAGCCTGAATTTTGCAATAAGGAGCTCATGATCTGAGCCACAGTCAGCTGCAGGTCTTGTTTTTGCTGACTGTGTAGAGCTTTGCTATCGTTAGTTGTAAAGAATATAATCAGTCTGATTTCGGTACTGACCGTGTGGTGATGTCCATGTGTAGAGTCATCTCTTGTGTTGTTAGAAGAGGGTGCTTGCTATGACCAGTGCGTTCTCTTGACCAAACTGTGTTTGCCTTTGCCCTGCTTCCTTTTGTACTCCGAGGCCAAACTTCCCCTCTGCTTTACACGTGGTAACGTATCAATTTCAGTGCTACTTTCTCAATTTGTCCCACCCTCTCCTTTGTGTATCTGTTTTGTATACAATAGTGTTATCTCTTTGTCCCAAACTCCTAATTTACCCCTCTCCCACCTTTCCCCTTCGGTAGCCATCATTTTGTTTTCTATGTCTGGGAGTCTGGTTCTGTTTTGTAAGCAAGTTCATTTGTATCATTCTTTAGATTCCACATATAAGGGGTATCATGATATTTTGTCTTTGTCAGACTTGCTTCATTTAGTATGATCATCTCTAGATCCATCCTTGTTGCCACAAGTGACATTATTTCATTCTTTTTTATGGCTGAGTAATACTCCATTGTCTGTGTACCACATCCTCTTTATCTACCCCTCTGTCAGTGGACACTTAGGCTGCTTCCATGTCTTGGCTATTGTGGATAGTGCTGCTATGAACATTAGGGTCCATGCATCTTTTTGAGTGAGTTTCCTCCCATTTTTCATCTTTCAAGGTCTTTGCTCTGTTCTTCTCTATGATTCTCACTTGTTTAATAATTGTTAATGACTTATGAGAGTTACCATGTTGAATATACTCTGAGAAGTTCTTGGGGCTCAGATGGTAAAGAATCCACCTTGTCCCCGTCAGCCGTCTCCCTGCCCTCCTCATTCCTTAAATGCTGATCGTGTCGTGCAGTGATGAAGAGTCTGGGCTTTGCCCACACAGACGTCTTGGTTGGATCACTTACCGTTTCTGGGGATCAACCAGGTGATGAGTATAAAGCCTCGACGCCATGTCTGGGATGTGGACTTGTGAGCACTTGTGGATGTGCTGATCGGGACAGGAGCACTGGTTCTTCCCACCAGCCTTCATGACACTTAAGTATCCCTAAAACAGAGAGCAGGAACATGCCGTTCACTGCCAACCTTTTAGCACCTTGAACTTTGCTTATCAGGAAGCACCTTGAACACACGAGCTGGTGCCTCCAAGACAAACATAAAGACACTGCAGCTGCATCTCCCTGCAAAGCAATATTCTCATCGTTAGGAGCAGCTTGCCTGCCAGTTTTTATGTGGCATTTACAACCTCCCTAATATCACTTAATTAGCTGAAGGCAATCCTGGAATCTTGCCCACTGTGAGATTTCTCTCCATTTCGTGGAGCCAGTCGTCATTCTGTCAGAAGACAGATCGGCCAGACGTGAGCGCAGAGGCTGGACCAAGCCCCCCCTGGAAGCACGGGGTATCTCTCCACCCTCAATCTCAGGGCAGCATCCTGCTCTGCCAACCCATCTCCTGGCAGTGGTCGGTCTCTTCCCTTAGCTCCCCAGCCCTGGCCTCATGAATCCCCGCAACTGCACTTCTGGAACAGTCCGCTGCTGAGTCTCCTGTGCCCACTCTCCTCCCTGCTGACTGGCGCTCCCCTCACCTGTCAGGCCCTTGCTTCTTCCAGTCTTTTGGTGAGGTCTCCTTACTCCCATGATGAGAACACACCCTCTCTTCCCGCTTCCCGCAGCTGACACCCTTGCTCCCTCGTGCTCCCCTTGGGCCTTTGCCCAGAGTGCTGTGGGCCTGGGCCTCTCCCCTCTCCTCTTTGTCTTTTGGCCTTCGTTCATTCTGCAGGGAAGCCTTCTCTGGCCCGCCTGTCTGGGTGGGCACCTCACCGCCCCTCAACACACACTGCCGTCGCCGCAGCCCCTGCTATCTGTGGTGTCTGCATGTGTGGGTCGAGCCTGCGCCTCCTGTGCCTCCATGTAGCTCAGGGGGGAAACTCTGGTTTTCCTCATTGCAGCCCCAGCACTGACCTGGCACATAGTAGGCGCTCGGGAAGTATTTTCTAATAGATGACTGGAACTTCAGAGCCTGCCGTCATCCTGAGAGGAAGACACAAACGGAGAGAAAAGAGGAAATGTTACGGCATGGGAACCAGGCCGATGCCTCTTAACTGTTTCGTGAGCCCAGCAAACAGCAAATCCTGCTTTTTGGAGCCCCAGCCACTCCTCGGCTAGTCTGTCCTGAGAGAACAAGCACGCAGTCACTTTCCTCGTGGCATGAAGCAGTCCCGAGAAGGACCAAGCCTTTGGCCCTGTTTCCCCAATGTCGCAGTGGAGGAGGCATGAGGACTGACCTGCAGAACGTGGAAACGAGTAGGTTTGCAATGGGGGTCTCCACCGGCCTGGACAAGACCAGAGCAGATGCCCCGTGGAGGGTCAGTTCGCTGGACCTTAGCCTGAAGGAAGTCTGGAATCCTAAAGAGTGAGATGGAAGTGGCCCTGAACTTGACTGTCAAACCTGGCACATCTAGACCATGTCAGCCCTGGGAACCTGGAAGAGGGTGTCCTCAGAGCAGGTGATGCGCTGTCCTCAACACAGGAGGGCAGTGAGGAGCTCGCCATGTGAACCTGTGGTTTAAAGATGAATTAGGATGAAGATTTTATTTTCTTGGGCTCCAGAATCACTGTGGACAGTGACTGCAGCCATGAAATTAAAAGACACTTGCTTCTTGGAAGAAAAGCTATCACAAACATAGACAGTGTATCAAAAAGTAGAGACATTACTTTGCCAACAAAGGTTCGTATAGTCAAAGCTATGATTTTTCCAATCCAGTGGTCACGTATGGGTGTGAGAGTTGGACCATAAAGAAGGCTGAGCGCCAAAGAATTCATGCTTTCAAATTGTGGTGCTAGAGAAGAGTTGAGAGTCCCTTGGATAGCAAGGAGATCAAATTAGTCAATCCTAAAGGAAATCAACCCTGAATATTCATTGGAAGGACTGATGCTGAAGCTGAAGTTTTAGTGTTTTGGCCACCTGATGCCAAGACCCGACCCATTGGGAAAGCCCCTGATGCTGGGAAAGATTGAGGGGAGGAGGAGAAGAGGGCAGCAGAGGATGAGATGATTAGACAGCATCACCCAGTCAGTGAACCTGAATTTGAGCAAACTCTGGGAGATAGTAAAGGACGGGAGCCTGGTGTGCTGCGGTCCATGGGGATGCAGTCGGGTACGCCTTAGCAACTCAACAACAAGGATTAAAAAGAGGATTTTCACGTTGAACCTGGGTAAGCTGCACAGGGGGTAGACAAGAGTACATTCTCCTGGCTTCTGGGCAAAGGGCAGCCTTGAAGCCTACACTGGATTGTCTCTCTGGGACAGCTGTACGAAGAAGTGTCCAGACTGGGACACGGGGCAGGACCAGTGCTGTGGTCAGTGACTGGGTCTCTTCTGGGTGGAGAACCCAGGTACACCGTGGTCACTCAGGGATGATGTGTTTATTGAGTCCCTGGTCATGTTCACAGGCAGCCCTGGCAGCCTGAGCCTTGCAGGCAGGGCTTTGCGGAGAGCTGGCCCTCCTGCCCTCAGCACCCTGGTGCAGCCATCAGTCGCTCCCTGCCCTCTGCCATAACTGAGGTCCACGTGATGACAGCTCTGCACATGCGCCCCTTTGCATCTGGCCCTTGCTTCTACCCCTGTTTTTTTCCCTCCCTGACACCGTGTAATTACCAGCTCTGTCTCCTTGTGGGGCACACGCCCCCTTATCTCCACCCGGCTAATGAGGCGATTAGAGGGATTTCACAGTGATCCTGCTCTTCCTCCACACCTGGGTCACCTGCAGACAGCAGGAACCACAGGGCACACTTTCAAGCAAGCAGTCTGGGCTGACGACAAAGAGCAGAAACCCAGACAGCCTCTCCTGGGAGGCTGCTGGGACGGTCACATTCACTGTTGGAGCTTTCCTGGCACAGGAATCAGGAGATGTGGCCGGCCCGGCACTCATCAGCAGACGCCAGACGAGCCCTCATGCAGCAGAAGACCCAGCCCTCCATCGCCTTGTCCTGGCTTGAGGCTCCCTTAGTTCAGACTGATGGATAAGTCAGGAGGGAGCACGCCGGTCCCCCAGTTCTCCATGTGCCATTCACATAGCTTTCGTTCCCCTGAAGGCGGCCACTCCCCTCCTCATCTGTCCCCACGTTCCTCAGGCTCCTTCATGTCCCCAGCCCTCCACGTCCCCTCTGCTTTTATGACCCAGAGCCTTTCCATCTGGTTAGGACCCACACGAAACGCCTCCAGGTCTTTTTCAGAGGCGATCTGCATTGTGGTCCTGAGGTTCTGGCGATCTGCATTGTGGTCCTGAGGTTCTGGCAGCAGTCTGAAGTGTGGAGTGATGTCTTACCCACGGAACAGCCCAGGAGGGGGATGTGGTTGGAGAACCAGCATCCCGGGGTGCGATGTGTGGGTCTGCCTGTGGGCTTTCTGTTCTTTGCTGGTGGTGGCGGCATCTCTCCCAAGGGTGCATGTGTGCCCTTGGCTGTGCGGAGTCTGTGTCCATGGTCGCGGAGATGTCACCAGGCCCATGGTCCAAGGCCAGGTCCCCAGTAACTAGCTGGTGAGGAAGTGGAGTGCCCAATCACATGGCCCTGAGTCTGGGCAACCCCAGAGCCCACGCTTCTGGTTCTTTGCTGCCTTGCATGCACCCCCAAGAGGCTTCTGGCTTCTGGAGTCAGTACTGGGCTGAGAAACAGGTAGATGGATTCTGTGAAGGGTGTGTTTTCCCCATGAACAGATACTACACTGTGTAACGGGAGGAGCAGACTTAGAGCGGGAGGTGTTTTGATGCCTATGTGGAAGGATTTGATTTGAAGCCAGCAGAGCAGCAAACCCTCCTGGAGTGGTTTGGAGAAGCTTTCTGCTCCTGAGACAGATCGTTAAGAAGAGACAGCTGCAGGAAAGATGTGGGTCCGACTTTTTCTCTTGTTTCCTTCCCAGTCTAGGCAGAGGGTGCAGGGGAAAGGGGCTGGGGCTTGGATGATCGGGTCGTGTGGAGCATGGGGAGAGACGACAGACACGCGGCACCCAGCTGGGCTTGGAGTCATTGTCCAGTAAATGTTCCCTTCCCCCTGCCCGAGTCTGTGAACAAAAAGTGCAAGCTTCATAGACGCTTCCTGAACGCTCCCGGCCGCCCAAGCCCTGTGCCATTGGTCACAGTGCTCCTTGGTCTTCTGTAAGGCCTGTGTTTTCCAGCTCCTGGTGGGGATAGAGTGCTCACAGCCTCCAGGGTGGACCCTGCTCACTAGCTGGGGCTCCTGAAATAAGCCCAAAGTGACCATTTTCATCTTCCACCCTTTAGTCTCTGAGATTGAAATGCCAAATGTGCGTGATTTACAAACAGAACAATACACGGTGTTATTCTCATTGATCAAAGCCACCCCGGGTCCACCTGACAGCGCGTCAGGTATCTGATAAGGCCCGTCGTCTACTCTCTCCCTGCTGCTGATAATAATAATAGTCAACACTTTCCAAGTGCCTTCACGACAGCTTCTCTGATACTCGCTTTGATTCGTTAGTTTGTTTTATCCTTTGAAAGTGAGCAGACTGGCACTGGGAGAACCAGGTACTTTGGCCAAACTCAGAGAGTAGGTTCCACAGCCTCTGCAGGACAGTGCTGGATCTCCCCCGGCCCAAGGTGGCTCTGCCCTGGCAGCCGGGCCCGGGCCACACTGCCCCAGCACCTCCAGCTGCCCCACATCCAGCCCAGCATCTGGGTGGCTTTTCTCTCCACCCAGGTTCTTTTCAAAATCTGGCTTATCCAGCTGCCCAAATGTGCAGTAGAGACTGGCCAGCCCAGAAAGGAGAGCGGTCACGTCTGTCACCGCAGCCAATGGTGTCAGCAGGGGTCACAGCTGCCACCCATGTGGCACTCAGCCCCAGCCAGACTCCGGTAGAGCCATGGGTCTCCTCCTCTGGTCCTCCGTGTCCTCACATACTGTCCCTCCCCAGTGCGGGGCAGACTAGGGACTCACACCCAGGCCTCCTGGCATCACACTGTAGCTTCTCCCGCCCTTGGCATCAGGTCAGCCCCACGGTTCAGGTGGGAACTCCTGGCAGCCGAGCCCCTACCTGTGCGCAGGTGTGACGATCCAGAACACCCAGCTTCTCTGACCCACCAGCAAGCCCTCCAGTGGCCCCAGTCCGGGGTACCCCTTCAGCGAGCCCATCCTTCTGGCCTGCTGAGGCGTTGCGGGTGTCCTGCCGTCTGGTGTGTTAGCTGTCCCCGCTGGCTCCTTGTCTGCAGGTGAGATAAACACGCCTTGTAATGCCATGCAAGTCACCGATAATAGTGTCGAGCAGGACAGGCCCAGAGGGACCGGCACCAGAATCCTGCCCCAAGCTCATCCGTCTCAGTCAGTGTTCACAGGACGCAGTCACACCAGTTCCAAAACTTCATCGTTTCCATGTCCAGCCTGTGTTTCTCCATCTTGACAGTTTCACAGAGAATTAGACTTTATAAAGCGTTCTTCATTTTCCTTTCACGCAACCCCTGCCCCACCCCGTGGAGGCCCTTCCTGACGTGTGAGGAATCTCAGCCTAGAAGAAGCCGCTGACTGTGGAGGGTCGTCAGGGGAGGGCACGCTGGGTTCCAGCAGGACCGTCAGAGTCCTCGGCCTGCATCCTGGCGGGCCCTGTGAAAAGGTCTCTAGCACTCAGATAACCCCGAAGCACTTCTGGGGCTCTCAGGGCATCGCCCTCAGGCCCTAGCCATCTCTGGGCGCTGTCTCTGTTCCCCTGCCGTCACGGCGCCTCTCCAGGTGGCAGGGCGGGCCGGCATCTACCTGCTGATCACCTGTGACCTGCACGGCCTGACAGCTGCCCGCCCCCGGCTCCTCACTGGGTCTGGTGCTCAGGGGAGAGGCCGAGACCGGCCTTCCCTCCATCTCTGTGTCCACGAGCCCCTCAGGCACTTTGCTGGGAGAGCACGCGCCGCTCTAACAGGGCTCCTCTGGAATGCAGTGTCTTCTGGGCCCTAGGAGTTTTACAGACGCTCGTGTTGGTTTGATCCTAAGACACCACAGAGAAGGCATCCTAAGACAGGCTGCCCACCACTGCTTGTCTCTGCCGAAACAGAAGCCGGGCTTAAAGAGCCCTGATGCACTCCCTCCATGGCTGTCAGAGGCCTGGCAGCATGTGTCCCTTCAGTGGGCTGACCTTTCTGTCCACACTAGCGGGTTCTGTACCTGAACGACTTTGTTGCACATGGAGGACTGCCTGTCACCTTCTCCTTGGAGTTATCAGTCACTCTCACTGTCACCTGAGAGCCACCTAAACCCCCTCAGATTCGGGGCCTTTCTTCATCCGCGAGGACCGGGGCCAGGCAGGAGGGTGGAAACCTGGAGGCGGCCTCAAGCCATCTTTTCAGTGGCTATGATTTGACTTGCTTTCATATTTAAATTTGCTGAACATCCCCATAGTTCTTATTTGCTTGTATGTTAATATGTTTGGTGGACCTATTAACTGGCCACCTTGTCATCATCACCATCACCATTATCATGTACTCTCTAAATATGGCCAGCAGGAAGTGTTCTGAAAGTCTGAAGGAATGTTCTAGAGGTAGATTTGAAGACCATGGGGGAAAGATTTCTTGTTCAGTGACTGGGATAACTGGATAACTCTTGGGAAGAAAAGGTTGAATTTGCCACATCCTACCATAAACCAAAACAAAATCTAGATAGAATTAAAGCAGTAGCAGGCTCAAAGAAAACTGTTGTTGTTCAGTTGCTAAGTTGTGTCCGACTCTTTAAGACCCCATGAACTGCAGCGCACCGGGCTTCCCTATCACCAACTCCCGAAGTTTGTTCAAACTCATGTCCATTGAGTCAGTGATGCCTTCCAACCATCTCATCCTCTGTCACCCCTTCTCCTTTTACCTTCAGTCTTTCCCAGCATCAGGGTCTTTTCCAGTGAGTCGGCTCTTCGCATCAGGTGGCCAAAGTATTGGAGCTTCAGCATCAGTCCTTCCAATGAATATTCAGGGTTGATTTCCTTTGGGATGGACTGGTTGGATCTCCTTTCAAGAAAGACAGTATACTTGAATATTTTTAAAAAGCTGAAATGAAGGCTTTTCCAAGCATGATCCTAAAGCTGTAAAATGTAAAATATTGAGAGACTAGACAGTACATAAAAATGCATCTCTTATCCTCTGATACAATTTACCATTCTGTCCTGCAAAAGCATGCCATGTGTTAGACTGACTTTTTAACCTAGGATGGTTGTCACTGAATTTATTGGTGACGTTGGGAGAAGGTCCTGAGAGCTCTCGTTTTCAGTGGTCATCCTCGCAGGCGTATTGATTTCCTAATTAGGCTGTGATTTCACCTCATTGGCAGTGGAAGTGGCATCTGTCTGTCCTGCTGGGTAATCCAGCCTGGTAACCAAGGGGGAGGTTATCCAGCCTTCACTACAAGGGAGTTCCCTGTGGTTAGATAAACTGATCTGTTGCTTGGTAACTACGGGATTACTCCGGTGGATGCTCAGGACACCCACTTGAGAGGGGCTTGGGTATTTGGAGGGCAAGGAGGGCAAGAAAGTTGGCAAGTTTCTGGGAGAACTGCAGCTTGGCAGGAGGAGGAACCGAGGCCCCATGCACCCGTTGTTTCATCTTCCCATCTGTACTTTGCCCGTTTGGGCGCTGGGCCTCAGAACAAAGGAAAAGCAGGCGGCAAGCCGGCCAAGCGAAAGGAGGGTCCCGTCAGGGTGTCTCCTGACAGCAGGGGAAACCCATGCAGGGTGACCCCGAGGCCCTCTCTCCCGCAGAAGAGGTCTGGGCCTGGGAGGCAGGACCCCTGTTTGCTCTCTGGACTGTCACTGAAGAGCTTGAGTTTGGGTCTCAAGTCGGAAGAATATTGATTAGAATAAAATTGTAAAATAGCTAGGAAATGTTGAGATCATAACCTCAAGACAAGCTCATCTGGCTTTCTGCCAGCATCCTCTGCCTCAGTCAGGGTTGACTCGGAGACCCTGAGAAATGTTCCTGATCAAGGCACGACCCACCCACCAGAGGTCACTGTCCACAGCCCCAGGCCTGGATCAAGGGCAGGAGCCATCCCCCAGAGGTCACCTTCCCAGCCCAGGCCTGGCTGCGTTTGTCAGCCAGGAAGGGACCAATCTCCCAGGACTCAAGAGGCAGACTGGGGGCGGGGGCGGGGGGTGGGGAGGGTATGTACAGTTAAGCGTCGCACTGTGTGTGTGTGTGTGTGTGTGTGTACACACTGGTACATCGCACGACTTGGCATGGCCTTTGATGCCAGGTCTGGAGCCCCGCGGCCTGAGCACAGACTGCTGCTGAGCACCCGGGCTGGAAGCAGGCCGCGTTCTTGCTCTGTGCCCGCGCTGTCGGCAGTTAGTGTATCAGGGCCCCGATAAGATGCTGGTTGTTTGTGTTGCCTTAGCAGTGGCAGGAGCCAGCATCGAAGTGGTAGCTCTCAGGCGGCTAGGAGGATATTTTGACTGAAATTTTGCATATTTTGAAACTTGGGTTGTTACATTTAAAATTATACACGATGTGAATACCTGGCTTCAAACAAGAGGGGGAGAAAAAGCATTCCTTCCTGTCAGAACCTTTCCAGTCTGTCTGTCATGTCACCCGACTAAAAATAAACTGCACGCCCGGGAACTGGCAGCATTCTGTTTGGAACACGCTGGGCGCGTTCAGCTGCATGCCCGTCTCCCGCTGCGTGCCACCCGCACGTGAGCCCCGAGCGTAGACGGACCTCCACCAGGGCCCGGGGGTTTAAAGCCACTGCCCGTCTGAAAGGGTGAGCCCAGCCCTGATGTCAAGGCCCCAGAGTCAGTCCCAGCTCCTGTGTGGCCTGGCGGAAGTCGCTTGGCATCTCTGGACTTCAGCTGCCCTGGTTTTAACTGTGGTTCTCTGCAGCCCACGTGCCAGCCACCAGCCAGCACTCCGTATGTCTTATTCTCTTTCATGTTTACAAAGCCTGTGAACTACGTTTCAAGGATCGTCCCCATTTTTCAGATGCGGAAGCCTGAGTCCCCTGTCATCATTCAGCTAGTGAGTGACGGAGCAGGGTTCCAGCCCCGGTCCCCCCTTCACGCTGCAGCTCTCCCCTCACGGCTCCCTCTGTCATCCGGCCTCCGCCCACATCGCCCCACTGAAAGTTTCCTGTGAGACACGAAGGCCTCCTCCATGTCAAATCGTGGTTGTTTGTCAACCTTGATCCCACTGGGCCCTCCTGTCCCGCCCAGTGGTTCCATCTGGGACCGGCTTCTGGTGGGAAGAGCTCAGGCTTGAGTCCATGGCCCGTGTTTGCATCTGGCTTGTGCTCTTGAGAGCTGATGGTCTTGGGGCGGCTACTTCCGCTCCTCCGGTCTCGGTTTCCTCGTCTGTAACATGAGATGGTGATCGAGCCTGCCTCGTGGAGTGACAGTCTTCCACCGTGCCATCTCTAACCACCTCACCACGCCCTGTCCACACTGACACACACTCATGTTACTGCAGACGCCTGACCCTTAACCATAGGGCACTGTTATCCCCTGGCCTCGAGTCTTCTTCCCAGCACAGGTTGGCTTTGCATTTCTCCCCGTTTGTGACAGTGGGAACCGCTGTGTGACTTACATGGATTTAGCCCCACCGTTGTGTGTACCCCGCGCTATGCAGTGAGTGTAAAAGGAGATGGTAGCTATAACCTAGTTACAGACTTCCTAATCAGTTTACTGCCACAGTATTGGTCTTGTAGTTGATTCCTGGGTTTTGAAGGAGTTCTGTTGTATTTATTTTCAGTCTGATGTATCCTCTGATTTTTACAGCAAAGGGAATGCTGTCGATGTAGGTAGCAGAGGGTAGCATCTGCCTTCTGTAAGAGCCCAAGCCTTTGCCACTTCAGGGTTGAAGGCACTGCGGGCACAGCAAGACAGATCCTCTGATGACGACCCTGTTGTTTTGGATAAAACCCTGTCTTAAGAAGCATTATTTTACTCTTCAGTTTTCATAATCATTTTCTCTGTGTACGATTGAACTTCTACAAATTTCCCCCTCTGATCTTCTGATCAAATAGATGATGAAGCAGCTGCCTTTTGAAACTAGTTTCTAGGATTCACCATCTGACATTGATTTTCAGGCTTCGGCATTTTCCGTGCGGGTTGGGTCCATCCCCGGTGCAGACGCCGCGCCGCCGTCTGCCCAGGCACACCTGGGTCTGGGACTTGTAGGGTCAGAAATGATTTATTATTACCAGAGGCTCTTCAGTCAGGGAAGAGGTGTCGGTGGCAGACACCTCAGCCCCTACTGGCCTCCCAGGCAGGTCCCCAGGAGGCAGCCAAGGGCAGGGGGCTCCCAGGAGCGGCTCCCAGGCACTGGCGTGCAGTGTTGTGAGTTTCAGGGTGGGGTACCCCCATCCTTTGGCAAACTGCTGTATCATACACCTCATTTGCCATCAGAGTTTGAGTGTGTTTCATTCTTTTCTTTCCGTGAAAACAACACAGAACAAAGCCTCACTTTTAAAAATGCCATGATATTTTGCCACCGTTATGAAAATCTGTCAGCAGCCTATCTAATCTTGCGGTGCATAGAATATCAAAACAAGTGCTATTGAAGGGATTGTACTTCTGTTAATACAAAAATGTCAGTTCCACACTGTTGGAACCAGCTGCCATCCACCTCTTCCCAAATGGAGAAGGAAAAAAATAATAATAAAGTTTCCTTTCCTCCCCCCACCCCGCTGTCACTGCTCCTCAGGCCTGACCTTCAGAGGAAGAAGACCCAGAGTAAGCAGCGCCTTGCTGAAATCTTGCTTTCCGAATACGCCAGCGGGATGGAGACCGGCGTCGCCAAGGTCAGGAAGCAGAACACGCGTGCAGGGCTGGCCAGCCAGCCCCGCGGCACCGCCCGCAACCCTGGCCCAGCCTCAGCCGAGGGAACAGATTAAACACCCCCCAGGCCTCCCGGAGGGACGGGGAGATGTCCCAGAAAGTATGCTAACCTCTGCCTGCACAGGACGGGGCCTCAGGGTGGACCCTGGAGTGGGCGTCCTCTTCTCATTAGGAGCCCCGTGAGAGCTGAGGGTGCCCCCGCCACCCCCTGCAGACCCCCGTCCCTCGGCAGACGGTGGATTAGCTGATTAACCTGCCTTGTGTAAGACCCCCCTCAGATGTATTCCATCACTGCCTGTAGATCACATGAGCACTTAATCACTTAATGTAAATCCTGACGTCCTGCGGCACCCACCCGGAGGGGATCCTGCCTGGTGATGCCGTTCTGAAATTTCACCGTTCACTTTAAGCTGCCCTTTACACGTATGTTAGCCTGAATTTTGTAAAACAGGATTTTAAAAACTGGAATTGGTAAAGAGAAAAGACTATCAGATCCTTTTCTTGATGTATACAAATGCTTTATTAAAAAGGACCAAATGAGCGTTTGGTGTGGGTCGCAAATGCCTCTGGGGTCTCAGTTCCCGCGTACTCAGGCGGCTCTGAGCGCCCACATCACACTCACCTGCGATACTCTGCCTTTCTTGTCCAGGGAAAACGTACTTTCTTGGAGCTAATTGATTTACTGTTGCCTTTTTCTGGTTTGCCTTTGAAGTCAAAAGGCACCGATGTCCTGAGCGTTCTCTCCCATCTTGTGCTCCAGAAAGGCTGGGGGTCTGTACTGTGCCCAGGCCACAGCTGCCCCTCCCCCATTGCGTTTTCTGGGAGGTCTGAAAGAGAGCCCCCGGGGCGCATTGCTGTCCCAATAATTGTAAGGTTTGGAGTGGCCCGCGGGAGAGGGGCAGCAGAGCCCCTGGCCCCCACCCTGTCCTCTCTTCGCTCCTCTTGTCCTCAGTCCCCTGGTCTCTGGAGTTACTAGTGCGAATGTGGAGGCCCCCCTTCAGTAGCCCCCCCAGAGCCACGTGAGCTCAAGGACCTGGCGAGGATGGTGAGGGTTACACAGGCAAGCGGTCTGCAGGGGCCGTGGGGAGCGGGAGGCCTCCTGCCCTCCACCCCTCAGGCGTAAGGTGAACGTGGGTGGACATCACACCAGAAGGGACGTGTCCTGAAGGTGAGGGTGAGTTTCATAAGCCCTGGCCCACCAGTGCAGGGAAAATGTGACCTCAGAGACTTGGCCATCACACCGGAATTAATAGGCATCTTTGGTGAAATCTCTAACGATGATAAAGAAACACACCTGCAGCACACGCCATACTCACTCGGGGTAAATCTGCCACCTACTTTTTACTTCCATATGTAAAGGCCCACATGATTGAGATGAGAAAAGGGGGGATCAAACTTTGTCAACAAATCCCAGCTGTGTGAGAGAGGATTAGTGCCAGTGATCTGGAATGATCAAAGAGAAACCCTGCTTCCCTGCCTCCCCCCCACAAAGTACTCATTCCATGAAAGGAGGAATCTGCAGAGTTCTGCATTCCTGGGACTGGGCAGAAGTGCCAGGACCCTGCAAAGCATTTAAGTGACTGTAATTCTGAGATCGAAACTTCCTCTTCATGTGCTGAGACTTAAGTGAAGGTTTCTTGCCATGGATGCTGTCCGGGCCTGTTTCTAAGTAGAATCAATATATTACCCCCAGTTAATAAAGAAACATGGATTTAGCAGATTTAGGGTTAATATTATCTAAATTTAAATAACCTTAAAATAAATCTCTTTCTCTCTTATTATGGCTCTTGACAGATTATACATTTCAGGCATCAATTAGGGAAAGCTTTAGCCTAAGTCCACTGTACATATCCTAATTTTGTGTGTATTTCTAATCCTGCCTCTCTTTCTAATTTCCCAAATTTACCTCTTTCTCTGTCTCATAAACCTGATCCCCATATTTAGAAGTCAGAGAATCGGGACATTTTGTGGAATGTTGCAGCCTAAAGCTTTTTTCCCTCATGGGCTTGTGAAATGCTCGTTTTGAATCCCAGACATCTTCATGTTTGGAACCCTTCTGGGCTGCACATCTTCACAGGGCCCCCTGTTCTCAAGCAGCAAAGGGCAGAGAGCCCTCGGTGAGTGATTAAGGAAGGCTGCGCTGATGCAACACAAGCGGCATTTTCCACTTTCAGAGAAGCAGAGCCAACCGACTCTCCGCAAAGGACATTCTGACAAAGCCCAGTGGATTCCTTTGATTTTTTTCTCCCTCCTGTGGTGGTGAAAGGCGAGATTTAGGGAAGAGAGAGGAGTCAATGAGACCCCCTTAAGGCAGGTGTATCCAAACTGCTAACACCCTTGGTATTTAGCACTTGAGCCCTTCAATGGAAAGTCAGTGGAAGCCATTAGAATCCAACCGTCGCTTCCAGGAGACAGAAATTTAAGGCTTTTTTTTTTTCCACTGGAGAAGTTGCCCTCCTTGCAAAGGGTGCTCCACTGGTCTTGTTAAATTGTCTGCATGACCACGACATCTTATCTCTTAATCTGCTCCACCAGAGGAGAAGTTCAGAGCAAAGCCTTTCAGCGTGGAGGCGGCCGGGCACCCCTTAAAATCAGCTCGACTTCTCAAACAGGCTCAGAAGCCTCGCAACAAGGCTGCTAGGGGAATCTCAACTTCTTTTCAACTCTGTTGCCCCTGCCCCGCTGGAGTCTAGGTTTATAAGGGAGGGTGGGGGTGGGTCAGTGGAGGCGCTTGAGATGCTGCTTTCTCAGTGCCTCTGTATTGTCTTGCCTGCTGGGGGTCTCACACATTCTTTCTTTTTTTTTCTATCTTAAGGGAGAGTTCACCCAGCTCCCAGGGTTGGGAACAGAGAAACCGATTTAGCCTTCTAAATGGATGAAAAATGGAGCCCACCTCACTGCAGAGGTTGTAAAGTTATTATTACAGATGGGAAGTGCAGGACAATTTAAAATACTGTAATTATAAACTTGTCGGGGAGCCTTGTTCTTCATTAGTGTAAGATATGAAATCAGCTCGGAGGTACAAGGACAATTACATGGTTGGGAATGTGTCTGGTTTACACGGCCACTGTGTAAATGTAAGGGCGGTCGCTCCAGTCTCTCTGCTTCCCTTTTGCACAAAATGAAAAGCTCACCGGTGCAAGTTGTCCTTTGATAGATTTTTAATATGATTTTAAAGAGTTTTGTTTGGTCTCATTCTTATTCAATGAGATTAATTTAAAGCACTTATCCCCTGGGTTTAAGTCAATCCATGTAGGATTTGGGCAGGGTGTGTTGCATGGGGGGGGGGGGGGTTGTTTGCAGGAGGCTGTGAGAGACTTCTTTCCCACTTCATTAACCCTGAGTTGGGGACAGTCCCCCCCCCCCCCACACCCCCCCCCCCAGCCAGAGCTGAGGATTTACCAACCCCCATTCACATGCAAAAGAACTCGAAAGCCGAGGGGCTCCTTGACTTAATTAGCTGCTGTGCATTTGGCAAAATTAGAATAATACCCTCAGCACCCTAGGAGAGAAAAGGGGTGGCGAGAGGGTGCTGGCGGGGAGGCGGGAGGAATCAGTAGCAGAGGCCAGTGGAGGGGAGTCCAGAGTGGAATCCGAACCCCACCCCTCCTCCACCAGGCAGTCCTCTCCCGAAGCAGTCCCACCACAAAACCGGAGTGGGGCTGGGCTTGCCGGGCCCCCAAACTTCCCAGCTCCAGGCGCCTCCTGGGAATCTGAGCTGTAGGTGGTGTGTGGGAGGGGAACACCTGAGCCCACCTCCCCTGAGAGCACTGGTGGGCGGGGGGCGCCAGGAGGTGACCTTGGACCTTTGAACGGGATTGCGAAGTCTGGAGTCTGGCTGGAGGCTGAAATCCCTGCCCTGATACCCGGAGTCAGAGGCGGGGGACCCCGGGGCAGACCCGGGGGTTCAGCTTTCCTCTGGGTGGTGTCCCCAACATGGTCGTGGGGTGAAGGGACAGTGAGAAGTTAGGGGAGTCAGGGGTTCCCCAGCAAGGGCTCGTCAGGCCCTACCCGGGGCAGGGGCTGGGAGCTGCCTCGCTGGCCGCTGATGCACAGGGCCGGGGCGCAGGGTGGAGGGGCCCATGGCGGGAGCAGCCTCGGAGCCCATCTGTCGGCCCCCGCGCCCGGCCGGCCGGTCACCAGCTGCCGGCGCCCTTGTTGCGGCCAGATGAGCCGGCTCAGCCAGGGCACCGCAGCCGAGCCGGCCCGGGCGCTGACCCCACCCCGGCCCCCGGGACCGGCTGAACAGCGCGGAACCAGATGGAGAGGCAGGAGCAGGTGGGGAGCCGCGCGCTCGCCTCACTATAGAGATGGGAAGACTGAGGCCCGGGAGGGGGGACGCCTGCCCCCAACCGCAGCTCCCAGGAAGAGGGAGACGAGTCACAATGCTTTCTTCCTGAGGGTGAAAAGAGCCCGAGTCCAGAAGCGGAAAAGGAATCTTTGGGAGGAATGGGGAAGGGCCGAGCGCGGACCGACCAACGGAGCGCGCGGACAAGCGCCTGGTTATTTGTAAGAAGTTTATTTTCGACGTTTAAAAAAAGAGAGAACCCGAGGGGCCTGGCTGTCTCCCAGACGGAGGCTGGAAGCGGGGATTGGGGTGGGTGGGCAAGTCCCCTGGCCTCGGCCTGCCCCGCCTGGGGCGGCGGGCGGTGGGCACAGGCCACAGACTCACTGATTCACAGACACAGTCACGGGCTGTTGGGTCACGAATAAATAACTTCATATACACTTTGCACACGGTATGTACAGCTCTGCCGCCGGCCCTGGCGCGGGGGTGGGGGGGCGGGGGTTGCCGAGGGCTCCACACTCCCCTTCCCCTCCGTGTGTCAGGGCTGTGGGGTGAGGGCTCGGTGTACAGCTGGAGCGGGAAGGGGGAGAGCGCTGCAAGGGGGTCGCCCCACCTGCTCCCGGGAGGGGCGAGGGGGCGCGCCGGTGGCGAGAGTGGGTGTGGGGGGATGGGACGTATGTACACCGGCGATAAAAGTGGCTCCCTGATGGAGTAACGGGGAGAGAGGATGCCAGGGAGAGTTAGGGGGACTCAGTCCGGGGGTTCGGGCCTTAGAAGACTTGGCATTTGGCCCTTCTGGGGACACTGGGCCCGACGCCAGGGAGGGCCGGTCGGGGAGCCCCTCCCTTAACCCCCCCTCCCGCGGGAAGAGGCGTGAAACCCCGCGCCCTCCCAGAGGCTGGCGGAAGGCGGCCAGCACGGAGCCCCGGGGCGAGGGGCCGGGTGCGCCCGGGCGGGCGTTCACCGAGGCTGCGCGGCGCGCGGGAGGACGCCGGCCAGAGGGGGGCAGCGGCGGCGGCGGCTCGCTGGCGCCCTGGAGTCCGTGGATGAGGATGCGAGGGACCAGAGGTCTCTGCAGCGCGGGCGGCGGTGCGCTGGGCCCGCGATACAGATAGAGCGCGGCGCCGGGATCCAGGTTGGAAACCAGACTCTGCGGGTAGAAATAAGGCGACGGGAACATCCGCTGGAGCGCCGAGTAATTGCCCGCCTCGGCCAGCAGCTCCAACCCGACGGCCGTCTGTCGCTTCCACTTAGTCCTAGGGACCAAAATAAATGCCAAAGGCAGGAATCAGGACTGGGGCGCTCGGAGACCCCTTCCCCTCAGAGTGCCTGCCCCGGAGCGCCTGCAGAGAGGCCAGGAGGGAGCCCACTAATTCGTTCGTATCAATAAATCACGGGGTGCCGGGCACCGTTCTCGCGTATTAAAGGCATCGATGCTATTAATCTTCCACGAACCTTCCGTGACTGTCATCCCCGCTTACAGATAAGAAAACTGAGAAGTGGGTCAGATCTCAGGACGGTCTAGAAAGAGGAGACCCTGGGTTCTAAGTTAGGCGGTCTTATCCTCAAAGCCTGGGGTCTAAGCTCGCCACACTCGGCTCAGGGCATCGCCACTCGGCTCAGGGCATCGCAGACTGGGCGCCTGGAGCGGGATGTCGGAACTCTCCCCCCACCACCCCGCCCCGCGCCCCCATGCATCGGCCCCCGAAGGAGGCATTGGAACGAAAGATCACCCCGGAGAGGGCCGCGGGGGGCGCGGGGGTCGGTCCCCTCACGGGGAAAGGGGGAGCGGATGATGCTCCCAGCCGCACCACCGGCCCGGAGGAGACCAGCCCCGCCGGAGGACCCCAGTTGGCCACGCTTCTGAGGAAGCCCGCGGGCCAGAGACGGCGGCGACTGCAGAGGAAGAGCGCACGGCCGCATCCGCCACACCCCGCGCGCAGGTCCGAGGCTTGGGGCCAGCCCCACAGTCTGTCCGGTCCGAAGCCGGGAGGCCACCAGCCGAGTGCCGGCTGGGGTTGGGGGAAGGCAAGGAAGCCGAGGCCACGCTGGTTGCCAGGGCTGCGGCCGGACTCCTGGGTGCACCTGGCCAGCAAGGCAGCCCCACTGAGTCGGACTCAGCCGCACCAACCCCCGTTTTCCTGCCTGAATTATTCATCATCATCATAATTGTGTAATTACTGTAACGGGCCTTAATTATTGATGCCCGGAGCAGTAATCGGTATTTATTATTAATGGTGCAGCGTGTTCTGAGCTTGTTTATGGAAAGCAACATTCCAGCCTCCACTAAAAGTGTGCGGGTGACTGTGGGTGTGTTTGTATTGGTGAGTTGTGTCGACATGAGCGTGTGACTGTGGGTTGAGCATGTGGCTGTGTGTGTGTTTTGTACGCGTTTGTGTTTCTCTTCATCCTGCGAATGTCTTGGGAAGGAGGATTAGGAAACACCAGGTTAGAGGCCAGTGCCCAGCACCAATTTTCCGGTCCCCCAGTCCCCAAGGAGCTGGGGCTGGGCCCCTTCCCTCCTTGAGTTTCAGGGACTAGAAAGACTGAGGAGGCCTGAAGAATCCCAGGAAAGCTCAGTGCCAGCCCCTCTACCCCTAGCAGCTGCCGGGGGCTGGAGGAAGGTGGTAGGACGTGGCTAGGGTGGGCAGGCTTGGACCTCCAGTGGTCCACGTGTCCGTCTGTCCACCTGATTGAGTCCTGTCTCTCTCCCTCACTGTGGGCTTCGGGCAAGGCTTTCTTTCTCCATCCGAGGCCTCACTTTCTCAGTTTCACAGAATGGGGAAAGCTCAGAGGTCCTCCTGGCAGGCAGATCTGTGTCCCAGCGGGTCCCAAGGAGGGGCGGGGAGGAGAGGGGAGGGGGCCTCACCTGCGGTTCTGGTACCAGGTCTTGACCTGCGTGTCGGTGAGGTTGAGCGAGGCTGCGAGCTCCATGCGGTCCTGCACACTCAGGTATTTCTGCCGCTCGAAGCTGCGCTCCAGCTGTGCCAGCTGGTGGTCTGTGAAGGCCGTGCGCGCCTTGCGTGGCTTTTTCAGGCGCACTGGGGGGCTGTCCCTGGAGCTGGAGATCTCCCGGTCGCCCTCCTCCTTCACTGCGGAGACACAGCCACGCATCAGGTCCCAGCCTTGCCACCCTCCGGCCCCAGTGACGGCCCTCACGGTCTTGTAAATGTGGCTCCGGGTGGCGGTGGCCCCGCTGCACTCGAGCCCGTGGGGCCGCGGCAAAGCTACTCCGGGGCTGAGACATCCCATCCCCCAGACCGAGGCGGATCGACACCTCCGGGGAGAAGTAACCCAAAGCCCAAAGAGAACTCAACCCGGCTCCCACAGACCCGGCTCCCACATTGCACGGGCGCTCCCTAGAGGGATTAGTGGACCGACTGGGTGGACCTGCCAGGGAAGGGGAGAGGTGAGGAGGGGATCCAGGAGTTCCAGCCTGGTGGGCTGCTCCAGTGCATGCTCCGGGTTTTAGGACTGTGGCCCCGATTCTCTGGCTGCATCTGGGCCAGGAAGAGAGGAAGCTGAGAGCCAGAATCTGGGGAGAAGAACCCGCGTCGAGGGACAAAAACCTGTTCACCCTGGAGTGGACGGTGGTCCTGAAGGACACCGACGTCTCGCCTGGCCCCTGTGTGGGCGCGAATCTATAGGGATGATTTCCCCATTTCTTAAACTACAAACAATGCACAGCGCAAAATGCAAACTGCCAGGTGCCCGATCTGGGAGCACAAAGCGTTTGGAAAAATAAGTGACGCATTTACCCCTCAGATGCACACATCTCTGAGGTCCGTGTGTCCTTGTCATTTGCCTACTGTAGCTGCCGTGTGTTTCCCCCGATGGTCGAGACACACCAGCAGGGTCCCCGCTCCTGAGTCACAAGGATGGGACTGGACAATGTGGTTTCTTTTTTCCCCAGCACTTTCCTTTGGAGTTGACTGCACCGAAAATGCACACTTGCTCGAGCAAGCTCAATGACCTCCCTCCTTCTTCCCCTAAAGTGATGAGATAACCAGAGACCATCTCCCCAAAATGGGCATGGGGCTTCCCTCCCTCTTTTTAGCTATTTTTCCTTTATGCTGAGTTTCATTGAGCATGGCGTTTGCAGTGACAGGGTTCAGCTGAATGCGAGTTGATTTCTCTCTCTAGGAAACAATAATCCGGTTAATTGAGCCACGAGGGAGCAAGACTTTTCAACCAGAAAGAGGTTCAAGACTGGGAAGGCACCGGTCACCGGGTACACCCCAGCGGGTGAGCCGGGAGAGCGCCAGCCGGTGAGAAACCGTGAGAAGCCGGTGGGGGGGGGGGGGGGAGTCCACGCCTTCCTACTGCCTCCTCCAGACCAGCTCGCTGGCCTCCCCTGCCCTCCTGGGCTCGGGCCACCTTGGGGCAAGGCTGCCTCAGGAGATGGGGATCTGTTAGGACAGGGGTTCTTTTCTGTCTGTGTCAGGCAGATAAAGTTTGAACAAGTTCGAGGAAATGATTATCCAAACCTCTAACTTGATATTGTGGGAACCTTACTTTTTGACCTCATTGTCTGGCCTTTTTGTAAAAATCCCCCATTTCTCAGGGCTGAGCTCCAAGGTTGGGGGTTGGGGTAGAGGTTGAGTTTGGGGTGTCCAAAGAAGAACGGGTTGGTTCCTGGGGCTTTTTCTCTAATTCCTCTCCCAGGCACAGGCTGGAGCCTTCACTCGCTGGTGCCCAGCCTCAACCTCCAAAGCAGGCTCAGTCGATCTCAGTGGCTGAGAGTTTCGGGCCCACCGACCCTGCCGGCTGGGAGCACAGTGCCACTTTCGTTTCTCCATGGGTATCGGCTCTTGGAAGTCAAACCGTGCACTGCAGAACGCCTGACTTCAAAGCCCAGTTCAGCTTCTTTAAATGTGATGCTGAGGAACCTTTGATGCCAGACTGACCTTCCCTGCGTGCCCTCCTTGGAGGAGGGACTCTTCGCATGGTAGGTGGATAGAGGAGTCCCTTAGATGTCTACCCCGCGTGTCTGCCTATCTCTCAGTAAGGTCTCCTGCCTCGGGTCCGCCTTTGAGAAATGCTCCAGAGGCGGTTGTTTCCTCTCCCTCTTCACCCGGAGCTTTGTTGATGCAAAGGTGGGATACCCAGGGGTGGGGAAGACCTTCCTCTGTCCTCAGCTCCAACCCTATTTAAGTGATATGTGGACAGCCGGCCTTCATTTCCTCCCCGATCAGATATCATCAGGGACAAGAGAAGAAAATTGATATTCCAATTATCTTAAACGAAACCTCGACTCAAAATCCCACCTATGGGCAATAATAAATAAATAAATAAAGAGACACAAGCCAAACTCACCAGCACCATGCGGTGCAGGGGCAGGGGGGGAGTCTTGCGGCTTACTCTAACCATAAAACTGGGTGTTGTTGAGAATTATAAATCATAAAATATGGTGTTACACATATATATTTACCTTGCCTCCCTTGCTCCCCCACCACCCACACTTCCCCACCACACACCTGTCTTTCTCCCAGGCAAGTTTTCCTCGTCTCTCTAAACAGACCTGGGAGGAGGAGCAGAGGTCGCTGGGCCACAGGCATCTGGACCTCCGTCCTCCGGCTCCAGCCCAACCTGCCCATCTAGGCACGGCTGACCCAGGGAGACCTTGGAGTCTCTACCAGCTGCGTGGGGCAGCAGAGGAAGGAGTGAGATGTGGAGTGGGGCCCATGTGGGTTTTGGTTTGAGGTCAGGGCATATCCACAACGAATTCTTGGTTGGGAAGAGAGTGTTAAATGAGCCTTCCTAAATTTTTGTGAAGACTTAGTGCAAACATGGGTCAGGAGATGTAGGGCCCCCAAGACAATATGGAAGTTGGCTTTATAAGGAAGTTTTATCTCATGGAAAGCATTCTTGGAATTAATTATAAGGCCGAAAGAGCTCTGAACAGCCCCTGCCAGCCCTTTGTTTTCTTCTGGATAGTGACACAGGGCTCCAAAACTCCTTCCCTTCCTGCCTCCTGACTTCTCCCTGAGAAAGAACTTCGTGCCTCTGGCCTCACCAAAGACCTAAAGTCAAGGCAGTGGCCAGGACGAGAAACAAAATTAGTGCATTCTTTCTCTCCTTCCTTCCTTTCTTCCTTCTTTCCTTCCTCCTTCCCTCTTTCCTCTTAGTGCTGATCTCAGCTCCCTGGTCAAGACAGGATGGAAACGAAACTATGGAAAGATTCACGGGGTGAAAAAGCAAGTAAAGGGTCCTGCAATCCCAGTATAGCCTGGGTGCCCCGGTGGAGGGGGGGGGTGTCTCTGGGTCCCACACACAAAGCCCGAAGTTGATTGCTCAGTGCACTTCAAATAAAATCCAGTGAGAACAGTTGGGTGAGCGCAGAGACCTCTGAACCCGCTCCCAGCCGGCCAGCCGCCTGCCCGACTGCTGTTTCTACTTTGAAGTGAGCATTTCTTTTGCACGATTCCCTGGACCCAGATCACACCAGGGGCCAACGGGAGGGAAAGCTCAATTCCCCTCCCCATCTGGATATTCAAATTAAAGGGTAGAAAATTCTGACTGTTCTCAGGGCTCCAGCTGAAATTTCCTGCTAGGTTTCCCCCTTATAAAAAAAACATTCGAGCAGAACCCATTGGGTCTTCTATTGCTTCTGCAAGGTCTTTTCCCAGAAAGCCACTGGCCTGATAGGAACTTGCTTCTGCTCACCGGTGGGTTGGTTAGTCCCAGCTGAAGTTTGCAAAGTTTACTTTGTGTGTTTTCGGGAATCTCTCCTGGGTCACACAGCATTCCTCTCCTCGCTCTCTCCGCTGGACTCTTTGTTGCTCAAAAGCATAAGCACAGGGCTGACTGAAAGCTTCAGACAAGACCAACGGCTCTGCCTGGGCCCGGGGGGAGCCCCGGGGGAACATGTGCGTGTCCCCGCGTGTGTGCGCTCCAGCCTTAATACCAGTGGTCAGCAATGGAGCACCCCTCCCCTAGGCTTTCATCTCCCGTTTTCTTACCTTTATACTCAGAGTCCGATGAGGCGTTGCTGCCACTTTTGTCCAGCTTGTCTCTAAAGTCCTCCCCGGCCTTGGCCGCAAGACGGCCCCCAGGGTCAGGAGCGGCCGGCTGCCCGCTGCTAGAGTAGGGTGCACAGGCCGCGAGCGGTTTGCAGTCGGCAAGGATGTCCCTGATCAGAAAGGAGGAGGTCACGGTGCGAGACTGGGCTGGGGCCGAGAGCTGTCCAGGCTGCAGGTGGGAGTCCAAACCTGGTCCTGAAGCCCCGCCAGGCCGTGGGGCTCCCGTCTCCAGACAGTCCCTTCCTGGCGACGCTGGTGAAGAGCAGTCGCTGCTGCTCTCTGAGCGAGGACTCAGCTCCAGGGGCGAGCGGCAGTCCCCGAGCAAGGGGTCCCCCTTGGGAAGGGCGGGGCTGCCCGCTCGGTGGGAGAGAATGGAGTCGATCCCAAAGCCATTGGAGCCTTCCATAGCCAAGCTGCAACCTGTCCTCCCCAAAAGCTCCCCACCCACCCCCAACCCCAGCCACCGCTGCCCCTTCCCCTAGCTGCGGGCTGGCATGGGGAAGGCGGGCAGGGAGCCTGCGGGCACCTTGGATGGAGTTCAGCCTTGGGGGAGCCCAGGAGCTCTGGGCCAACCTCCTCTGCGCATTAGATCCAAAAGGACTCAGCGCGTCTTCTGCAGCATCGCGCCGAGCCGCCGAGCCGAGGAGGGGTGGTGGGAGTGTCAGGGAGAAACGGGAGGGAGGGTGCGCCAAGTTGGGGAGATCCAAGGGGGAGACGGACGGCCTGAGCTCCCCTTTGGCACAGAAGAGATGCGAGGACGCTGGAATCTAAATAAAGAAGGGCTTAAAAAAAAAAATCCAAACTGCACGCTTCCTCCAGGAGAGAGCGGCGGCCGAGGGCAGCGGGGTCAGCACCGCGGATAGCAGCGGGCCCGAGCCGCGCTACCAGCCGGGGGATCGGAGCGCACCTGGCGGCGTCAGCACCGCGGATAGCGGCGGCGGCGGCCCTCGGCGCATGACGCTCCACCTGGCCGGGGAGGTCTTCTCTCCGCGCTCCCACCGCTCCAGGGGGCCCGTCAGCACCGTGGACAGCGCCTCCCGGCTCCCCGGTTGCAGCTCTCCGCCTGTCCTCCGCGCGCGCCTTCGCCTCCCCCCCTTCCTTTAAAAAATGAACTTGTGTCACTTTTACTTTGGGGCTGGATTTTTTTTTTTCGTTTTTTTTTTTCCGTTGTGTTGTGTGTGTGTGTGTGTTTTTAAGGGGACTCGCCCACGTGTCCCCGGAGTGATGACGCTGATTGGCTCCGGCCGATTTTGGGGGTGATGTCACGGCTCCGCAAGCCACTGCCCGATTCCTTTCAGTTTGATTAAAAGAGACACTGAATTAATTACAGCACAGACCCAACTGTTTACCGGCGATTTCCACACGGTTTGCTTTCATTAGGCCGGTGATGAGACTCCTAATGAGGGTGATTAGCCGAAGGGGGTACAGACGGGCGGGGAGGGGTCCAAAGCCTGGCTGCCGCTGCCGTTGGGTTAGGACGTAAGGTTTTTAAGTTTTTCCTCTACACTTTCCCACAGTTATTCAAATTATTCTTCCATCGGGCTGTCAGTGATCCCTTTTCTACCCCCTCCCTACCTCCCTGCCCCGCCGTTGTTGTTTTTTTCCTTCCTCTAGCAAGAAAAAGGGACTAAACCCAGCAGAAAAGGAACTGTATGTGTGGAGAAGAGATTTTAATTTGTTGCGTCGTTTTCGGGCATTTCCTTTGGGGTCTATATGTTTTTCGTGGAGAAAAATCTGTAGCCCCCCTCTCTGACCTCTTTGGACCTGGTGGGCCTGGCAGAGGCGCAGAAAGCTTGGTGTCTGCCCCTTGAAGGAGACAGAACGGTGGCTTCACTGTGGGGCGAGGCTGGAGAACTGGGCAGGTCGGGTCGGGGACATTAGAGGGACCCCGAGAAATCCGTGTGGCCCGAGAGGGGCCGCGCAACGGACCCCAACCCAGTCGACAGTCTCTCCTGCGGCGGTGCGTGTCTCGGGGGTCGGGTGTTTTTGTACCTCTAAAGAGGAACCTGCGCGAGCTTCTGAGTGCGAGGGTAGACGTCTGCTAACGACTTTGCATTTCGCGAAAGCTCGCCTGAGGATTTGTTTTCAAAGCAGCGCTGGAAACACGGTCTTTTTGCTGTGAATAACTCGCCCCCTCCACCCTCCCCTACTCCACCACGGTGGTACTCCAGCTCTGCGCCTTTCATGGTTCGGCCTTCCGCGTGGGGCCCAGGGCTTTGGGCAGATCTGAAGCGCGTCTGGGGCCTGGATCCTCTAGAGGCTACCCCAGGGGTGGGCGACCCGGCTCTGCGGTCAAAGGGCGGAGGAAAACCAGCCTGCGTGCCTACATTTGGCCCCGGCGGCCAGGGGCGCCCTTCACCCGCTCTGCGCCCAGAGCCCAGGCCTTTCCAAGCGGGCCCGCACTTTCCTGGCCCCCCTCCCAACGGGCCCCCAGAAAATACCCCAGCCCCGCGTCAGGCTCAGCATCTGAGATCGCAGTGGAATAGCGAAGCGCCCAAATTCCCCACACCCGAGACCCGGCCGGGGAAGGCCCGTGCAGCTGGACGGAGCAGAAAGTTTCTTCTCCCTTGAGCCAGGTCTGCAGTGGCCTCTCGCCCGGCTCCCCGCGCTCTCCCCCGAGCCTCCCGGCAGATTGGAAGCGGCCTCGCCGCCGGCCGAGCTGGGGGCGAGGACGGGCGGCTCCCCGGGGACGGCGGGTCCGGCTCGGCTGCAAGCTGTCGGGGGAGGCGGGAGGGCGGGCGCCGAGGGGCCAGGAGCCCACGGGCCCCCGCCCTGGCCCGGCGACCGCTGCAGCGGGCGCCTCCCGCGGCCGGCCGAGCCAGCGGTTGTCGGTTTTCGTTTGGTGGGTGGGGAGGGGGGCGTAAATCACGAGGACCCTGGGCCGCCCTCGCCCTTCCCGGCCATTCCTCGGCTTGGGCCTCGCTCCCCCTCCAGGCGCCTCTGGAGATTCCGCTCCCCTCTCTACTGTTCACCGGACCCCCGCTCCCAGCCTGCTGCCCGTGCCTCGGGAAGAACCTCATCTCCCCCAGATCCCAGGTTCCCAGCTTAGGTCCGCGGGCCGTCATCCTGGGCCTGTTAGAGATCCTAACGCCCTGCGCTGGCATCCGCGGCATCCGCTAAGCCGCAAGCAAGTCTGGTCCTGTTCCGCCAGTGGCGGTCCGAGCTGCCCCTGCCTCAGGCGGACTTTTTCTGGCCTTGGAGTCTTACGCTGGGGTTTGGATGCCCGGCCCAGAGAAAGCGATGCCTCCGGCGGTACAAGACACCGCGCGGGTATGGGGTTGAGTAGTAAAGGTGGGGGACAACCTCTTACCATGGGGAAAAAAAGGCTAACCGCCACCACCAACCACCACTCAACCTGCTGTAGCCCTAGCAGGCTTCTCCGTGGTTCTTCAAGCCCAATACTTAACAGCTTGTTATACTATCATTAGTTTTTAATTATCATAGTATATGGTGATAAAAACATGCTATGCCATTTATCCCACCTGGAATTTGGATCCAGCCCACTGTTGCTAACATTGTTTTATTCCTATTTGGGGGTTTCCAGCTCCACTAGTCTGCCCCCATCTTTCTCTTTTCTCCATCAAGGGGGTCGTTCTTGCATCTCAGCCTGAGAGGTGTGTGTGTACCCACCTAGGCTCTTGTTTAGCTGGGAAGAAGCCCAAGAATTGGAACTTTACTAAGGTTCCTGGGGCTCCTGGGTGGGTGATCCACCCCTCACTTTGAGAAAGGAGCCTGGCTGGTCCTGGAGGGGTGGACTGTTCAACAAAGCAGGGTGTGAACCATGGCAGATTAACCTCTGAGAACTCCATTTACATGGCAGGAAACAGACCTCTCTCCCTCTCTCCCTTCTGAGCCCCAGCCCTCTACCTAGCTCTCTTGACCTGCCTCCTTCACCCATGGAAGGGAGATGCTTGGAAGACTCAAGGGAGAAAAGGCAAGAGGGGAGATGCGGTCAGATCCAGGACTAGCGCCCCTCAGACCCCTGTTCTGGGCTCCAACACCTCCTCCCCAGCCTCCTGCCTCTGGGATCCTCTAGCTTCAAATGCCAGCCTCCTGGCCATCCAGCCATTTGAAATTGCTTTCTTTTAAACCTTCTGTCTCTCCGTGGACCCAGAGCCCTGGGAAGGCCCAAACCAAGCACTCACAGAGCAACACCAATGGAGAAGGAGCCATTGCTCTTCTCCAGGGTAAGGAGGCAGCTGCACGGACTGGCCCGCAGAAGGCCCGGGCTCTGGCCCTTCTCCCACTTCAGGCAGCTCATCTCTCTTGCCGGACCTCAGCTTTTGGTTTGGTCCAAAGACATTAACATCGGAGACTTGTAGCGAGAGACAAGAATGGGAGAGGCCCGTGCTGGCTATCAAGTGGCCTGCCTATGGACTACAGGCCCTTCTGCTCAACCGGGGGCTCTGGGCTTGGGTTCGGCTTTGGGTCAAGATGAGGCCTGGGCCTCTGGCTGAGCAATGGTTCTTAGCAACTTCCTTACCCGTAGCCCCACCTCCCTCTCCACTCTATGTCACTCAGTACCCCCAGTTCTGAGCATGGAAAAGGCCTTATTTTGACCAGTTTTGCTTATTGACTTACAGGCAGAGTCACGTGGGGAGATGTGCTCGAAGCTTTTCATGAATGGTCCTCAAGTCTTTTCTTCTTGTGGAGGATTGTAGCTTGAATGCTGTCATTCAAGGTTCTGAGTAGCTGGGGCCAAGGGCAGTATAACACCGGTGGAAAGATGTGGCTGGGGATATGGACTCCAGAACGGACCAGACCTAAAGTAGAATCCTGACCCTAGAGCTCAGGGCTAGGGCTAAGGTGAGGCAAGTGAGGTGAATAACTGAAGTCTCTATTGAACCTGTTGCTGTTTAAAATATATATATATATATATATATATTTGGCCAAATGGCATGTGGGATCTTAGTTCCCTGACCAGGGACCGAACCCAAGTCCCCTGCATTGAAGTGCAGAGTTTTAACCACTGGACCACCAAAGAAGTCTGAACCTGTTGCTGTTTTGTCTATCAGGGATTTTTAAATTTTGATTTCAAAATATTGCATTAAAATATTATCTGTCTTGGTTACCGAGTTTGGCGGAAAGTCAAAAGGTTTGTGTCCTAGGCTGGGGTTTGCCTGCCTCACCATAGTCCCAGCCCTGCTCTGTGACCTTGAGCTTTCTCAAGGTCACTTTCTGGGCTGTATGTTTTTCAGTGGAGTTGCCCACTTCACATGGTCGTTGTGAGGACTCTGCACTTGGCTCGAATCCTGGAGAATAGTGATCATGCCTTTCATATGACGACTACTAAGAATGATAGCCAGAGCTTTTCCTCTGGCAGGTTAGGGCCCCCACTGGAGAAGTCAGCCCCCTGCCCTGCCCTTTGCCTCAGGCCTTCCTACCGAAACCAGCTTTTAACATGGCAGGGACAAGGGATTTGGGCAGTATGGGCCGAGCTTGGGTGCTAATATCTTTCTGCAAACAGATGGGCCGGACAAGGATTTGGACAGTTTGTGGGTTTCAAGGTCATGCTGCTCTCAATCATTTTTGTTGGTTTAGCTCAAAACCCCATGGAGCTCCTGAAACCTGAAAGAGGACATGTTCTTTCTTTTCCTCTGTTCTTCCCTCCCTCCCTCCTACCTTACTCTCTTCTCTTACCCTTCCTCCCCTTCTCTTTCTCTTTCCCTCCCTTCCTCCTTCCTTCATCCCCTGTAAACATGCATTATGTCCTGCACACTCTGTGCCATGCTCCCTGCTGGCGATGTCACAGGGGCAGGACGGGATGGACCCTCATGCCTGGGTCTCACAGTGCAACGACACCCATCAACCTAAATTTCTCTCCAAAGGTTATTTCCCAATTGTGAATTCACGTTTTTAAATTGCTTGCGTTCAGTTCTAGGAACCTGTATAAAAAGCCGACCTAGATTTTTTTCTGGTTTAATGATGATTTCAAGCATCAAAGGGTTTCCCTAGTAAAAAGAAATGCAGCCGAAAGACGGTTTTGGTCCAGAAGGATGAACGCAAGAGAGGGTTTTTGATTGGAGAGACAGACCTGTGTGGCTGTCACGCAGGCCCACCTTGGCGCCTGAGCTGCTGGTCTGCTTGCTGTCACGCACATGTGCTTGCTCTGGACCCTGAAATCTGTGGGTCTAAGTTGGGGAGCTTGGATGAATGAATCAAAGAGCCAAGCCATCTCCAGCTGGACCCAGGGACCTCCCAGGACTGGATTTGCATTGGTGGCCTTTGAGCATTGCTTTCTCTTCAGGCTTCTAGAAGCACCCTGCCAGGCAGAGCTCAGACATCAATCACCATTGGCTCATTGCTACCATCCCTGCTAAACATCTTGTACAATTGTCAGACTCCAGAACCCCATCTCCTTTCTTCTGGCTGAGAAGATTGTTAGTTACCTGGTTTGATCAGAGTGGGTGTGGCAGGGAGAGAACCAATGGGGTTTGGGCTCTAGTTTAAAAATCTGGAAAGAGATTGAAGTCAGTGGGGATTCAGTGTGAAAAGAAAGCTGGACCTACCAGCCAAGAAGTCTGCTCTGGTCCTGGTTTGGCTGCTAAGTAGCTGCCTTAGTAACTCCGTCTTCCCTGGCAGGACCAGACATGTCCTCAAGCCCCTCTCAGTTTTGTGAGTCTTGTTTCAAAGTCTCAGCACCCCAGACCCCCCGCTTGCTCCGCCTCCTGCCCGGTGCACATGAACACAGGTACTGCCTTCCTCTCACCTCTGAGCAAACTTCTGAGAATTTCAAGCTGACTGGGTGGGGGTCCAGACCAGCCACCTCTCTGAGGCTAAGGAGGACAGTACTCATGGGCCTCTTTGTCTGGTTGACTCTCTGGTGGGGTTTGGCCACGAAACCCAACCAGGAGGCAGAATGTTCCCAAATGCCAACCACCAGGGAAATGAGAAAAACAGGAGCTAAAGATCACATCCCTGGTGAGGGCCCTGCTTGCGGGGCACTCTGTGGCGTGTGATCAGGTGCTGTCCCCATATCCGCCCCTCTTTAATTAAGAGGTGGCTTTTGGGGGGCAGACTCTGGGACACACAGTGGACCGATCACTGGCTTGGGGCCGACTTACTGAGTGAAGTCGGGCCCCTTCGACATCTCTTTTCAACCTGTGAAATGGGGAGGATGGTGTTGGAGGGAGACTAGCAGATGAGCCCTAAGGCCCCTGCAGACTGGAACCTTGGGGGCGGACTCTACCCTGGGTTGTGAAGATGGTCAAGGGGCCCAGTTGTGCCCGGAGGTTCCCCCAGTTCAGGCTCTGCGTGAGCGAGGACAGGCGTGTGGCCGACATGACAGGATACCCGAGAAGGCAGAATCAGACTGGAATCAGACCTGGGGCTTTGTGCGGGCGCAAATAATTCATGAGGAGGGAAGGACCAAGCGAGGGGAGGGCCCTTCTCTCCCGGCCTCCTCCTTGGCCTCCTGCTTGGACCTGCCAGTGGGCGGCGCTGTAGGACAAGAAGCTGAGGAACCCTTGCGCGCTCAGGCCTGGCCCTGGAGCACCAGCGCCTGGGGGACTCCGGGAGAGGATGCAGGCATGCTCCTGGTGCATGGATCACAGCCCCGACCAGTCCGCCCAGTCCCGCAGCACACGGTCTGCCCGACCTGCCGCGGAGGCAAGAAGTAATCGGATAGACGAAAGATTTCCTGCAGCTTTTTCTGGCCAAGTTCGTATTTCCCCACCTTGGCCCCATCCTTGGTAAAGTTGGCCTGGAGGGGCCACTGACCAGTGGGTTGTCTTGCTCATTGCCGTGGCAGATAGAGCCTAATTTGGGATCCTTTAGGGAATTCTGTGTCCTGATGTGTACCCCCCCATCCATTGTGGATTTCAGAGCAAGAGAGAGGGCTCCATTCAAAATATCTTAACCTTCTCGATGCATCTGGACACAAAGGCTCCTTGGAGCATCCTGCCTTCATCCCTCGACCCCCCTCAGAACTCTGGTTGTCCCTCTTCAGTGTGCCTTATTGATAAGAAAATCATCCACGATCATCCGTTCTTTAAAGTGCCGGAGTCTGTGCTAATCACATGAGACACGTGCTTTACTGTAATCGTTACTGAAGTGCGCTTCAGAAAACATCCTGTGTCGTGTCAAGGTCCTGACCACAGATGAGGACACTCACACAGGCTCGCGCAGAAGTTTCTTGGCGGAGTTGAGCGTCCGCCCTTGAATGGCCGCGTGCTCAGTGACCAGGCCCCTCGGGCTCACCTCGGTCCCTCACCAGGGCCGCTGCGCCCAGGGGTCAGAAGGCTGCAGGTGGGCTTTAGCAAAGACAGTGGGGATGCTTGTCTGGTGCATGGGGTGGGAGGGGGACTTTAGACCCTTAGGATGGGGTGGGGGTCTGTCAGAGCCCTGCTGAGCCAGATTCCCGAGGAGGTTGGTTAGTGTGTGAGGCGTTTTTATGGAATTAGCTTCTAAGGAGCTGCAGTGCTGGCCCGTGTTGAGGTTGGGGAGGCTGTTCAAGAAACTCACTCAGATCTGTAGTCACAGACTCACTGTGTCTCTGCTGAGGCTGATGGACGACCCCGCCAGGCACTTGGCCGGGGGCGGGGGGCAGGAGCCACAGCGGATGTTCATGCCATCGAGCATTCCACACGCCCCTAGCTCTGCGCCCTGGGATCTTAGACATCCGGTCCAGGGCCACTTCCCTTCTAGAGGAGGAGACAGGCAGTGAATAAGGGCTCATCGCTTTGCTGAGAATAAAATAGGTTGGTGTGGGTTTAACTGGGGGCTACCCCTGGTGGCTCAGACAGTAAAGAATCCACCTACAATGCAGGAGACCTGGGTTCTGTCGCTGGGTTGGGAAGATCGCCTGGAGGAGGGCATGGCAACCTACTCCAGTATTCTTGCCTGAAGAACCCCCATGGATACAGGAGCCTGGTGGGCTGCAGTCCAAAGGGTCACGAAGAGTTGGACACATACACACTCCAGGGAAGGCCTTTTGAGTGGGAGATTTGTTCATATCTTTTTTTTTTTGTCCACACCACACAACTTACAGAATCTTTAGTTCCCTGACCAGGGATTGAACCTGGACCTGAGTCCTAACCACTGGACTATCAGGGAATTCCCATAGGGACATCTTACTCTTTTTTGTATTTTAAACTAATTCCTGATTTTATTTTATTTTTGGCTGCGCCGTGTGTCTCGTGGGGTCTTGTGGGGTCCCCGACCAGGGATTGAACCTGGGCCCCAGCAGTGAAAGCTGAGAATCCTAACCACGAGCCCACCAGGGAACTGCCTGAGGAGGGTGGGGGGATTTGGTTTTTGACCTAAGATCTAAATGACAAGAAGGGGTGGGCAGGTGACAAGCTGTGGAGAAGGGATTGTGGGGAGAAGAAGGAATCTGATGCAATTCTCCAGACAGATGATTGGGACCCAGAGATGAATCAGGGTGTTTTTGGAAGTAACGCTGGCAGGCTTGTTGATGGATTGGATGTGAGAGTGAAGGAAATGGAGTCATGACGGTTTTTGTCTTTAGCCTCTGGGTGGTCTCAAGTATGAGATGGGGAAAATGGAGGGAGAAGCAAATTTGGTTGGGGGAAAAAAAATCCAGAATTCTGTCTTGGCTGTGTTGGTTTGAGATGAATGGCTGACACTTGAGTGGAGATTCCTGGCGTGGGGCTGGGGGTGGGGGGGTTGCCGCTGGATAAATGAGTGTGGGATTCTGGGGAGAGATCCAAGCTGAAGGTCAATGCTGAGAACCCTCAGACCCGTCAGGAGATTTTAAAACTTGAGAGTTTGCCTGACTTTTTATAGGTACTGGTCAACATGTCATGGAGAAAGTCGTGGCCCTTGGAGAGTCTGAGGCTGATTCTCACACTGGTTTACAGGCTTTCAAATAAAGGCACAAGAGGAGGATGACAAATACCTCCTTTAATTTAAAGCGGATTGGTATCTAATTTGTGGGGAGAAACCAGAGGACCTGCAGAAAGATGGAAGTACAAAGGGCCCCAGCCTGGGTGCTTTCAGCCCTGGAGTGCGTTGTCTTTCGGGAGGTGGGAGGGGTGACCTTCCCAGGTCAGTGTGGGTGGAGGCGTCTTAGCCCTGAAGAGATGAGGGCCCACTCCAAGTAAGGAGCCTGGGCTCCTCCTGCTGTCAGGGGTCCCGGAGAGATAGTACTGCCATGGAGAGACATCAGGCATCCCCAAAAAGAGAAATTAAAACTCATGTTTGGAATACGAAATGAGGGCTTTCAGAGCTAATGATACTGTCACACTTTCTACAGCAAATACATGGGTTGTTTTTAATACTTGAGGACAGAGCCTTAGTCTGGAGCCTATAAAATCTGCCTTGAAACTTGAGTTTCTCTTATCAGGCTGGGGCTTGAGAAGAGAGGTAGGGTCCTGCTGGAGGAGGAGAGTCCCTAAGTGAGGGGTTGCTGTGGCTAAGGGGAGCGAGTATGGCTAACTCTAAAGGGGGGCTCTTAGCAAAAACAAGTCATCTAAGACCCAAATCCGAGGTCCTGGCAGAGGTGGAACCCGCAGAGCGATGGGGGAGTGTTTTGTGTGAGTCGGGGCAAGGCAGGCGAGTCCTTCAGAGAATTTTCTATCACATCAGACAGGCTTTAGGGGTGGGTGTAGTTGCCCATCCTCAGGGTCCCCTGGCGCACGGCACACTCTTCCCGGTGGGCTTTGAAGGCTCTCTGGCGATCGGCCTCGGTGGGGAAGGTCGAGAGATGGGGGCCTACCTGCAGACAGAGGGAGAGCCGGTTAGCAGGCACGAGTGCTCCGGAGCTCCCCCGGGGACGCCCCTTCCTTCCATCTTTGATAACAAAGATCGCTGTCAGAGGGAACCAAGTGAAGGGAAAGTGCTGTACTGGTGTTCCAGGGTGAAGTGGGGGGTGACCCCCCGTGGGACGGGGCGGGGGCATCAGAGCAGAGCTGCCCGGTGCTTGCTTTTTCCTTCTGTCTTGCTTGTTGCTGGGACGACGTGCACTTGATAAATATCACCTGCCGATGATGGCAGTCACCAGGCAGTGGGACCTCTCAGCCAGCATCATCCTTCAAAGCTGATTCTCCACCATTAAAACCCCAAACGAGCCACTCTCCAATGGGGGCCTCCAGACACAGCTGGGGCTCTGTCCATCACTGTAGGTCCATCTGACCCCCGCCCCCATCCCTGCGGCTGACAGTTGGGCCAGAACCAGAGCCAGACCCAAGGCGTGGGGGCCTCTGCCGTTAAGTTGTTGTGCAGTCAATATTTTGGCCTGTCCTTCCCTCTCAAGAAATGGTGATGAGTGGAAACCCCTTCTGTCTCCTGGGTCTCCTAGGTCTGCTGCACCACCTCCAAATGTATGAGAATCCCCCCCAGTGGCACGTCTCTTCTAAGGGGGGCACAGGGTAGAAAGGGTTCATTCAGGCTTGCTTGTTTAGTCAGGCATCTGTTCATTCATTCACTCATTCAGGCCACACGTGTTAATCACTGAGCACAGCTCTGTGCCAGGCACTGGGTCCTGCAGTGAACAAGGGGGACTCACTCTTCCTGGGCAGGGAAAAGATGTGGGTGATGGTTACACAGCTGCTTCATGAGAGTCTGTGGAGTGGTTGGGGGCTGCGAAGAGCACAAAGAGATGGCCTCGACCCACCCCAGAGTGGTGGCCCAGACGAGGGGTCCGCTGGAGCAGCTGAAGGCTCTGCTGTGACTTCAGGATAAGGCGGGACCCACATGGCCAGCATGGCCACAGGCTCTGGTCAAGAGCCAGGCCAAGGGCCCCGCTCCCTGCAGGGGTTTGCTAAGACCACAGAGCTGCAGGCAGGCGTCTAGTGATAAAAGGTGAGAGAAAAGAGAAACAGAGAGGATGAAGAATTAAAAGGAACCAGAGGGAAGGAGGGCCTTCCCAGGTGGCTCTAGTGGTAAAGAACCCGCCCGCCAAGGCAGGAGACTGAAGAATCACGGGTTTTATCCCTTGGTCGGGAAGATCCCCTGGAGGAGAGCGTGGCAACCCACGCCAGTGTTCTTGCCTGGAGAATCCCATGGACAGAGGAGTCTGGTGGGCTACAGTCCATGGGGTCGCAAAATGCTGGACACAACTGGAGCAACTTAGCAGGCACAGACACAGAGGGAAGGCGGGGAGGAACTTGCAGGGAACGTCCGTGCTCCGTGTCCCACACTCTGGTCCCCATCAGGACTCACTGTGGCCTGGGGACCCCCACCCCCGGGGGGAGCTCATGACTTTAACCAGAGCCCGAGGCCCAGGGATGGTTTCCTGGCAGCAGAGAACATGGGTGTGAGCCGACGCGACCTCCTGGGGCACTGGGGCCTGTGTCTGCTGCCTCCCTGCGGACCCCGTCAGCACCCCCAAGTCCAATGTCCCGGTCACAGGTTAGAGTCGGTGAGACCCACACCTCAGGTCCAGGGAGACGGTGGGTCAGGGTGCATGTAGGGCCCAGGGGGATCTGGCTCCACTGCGTTCATTTTATAGGTGAGGAAACTGAGGCCCAGAGCGGAGTTGGTCCAGAGCCGGCCCCAAAGGGAATCAGGGACAGAGAAGCTTTGCCTTAGCACCCACCCCCCCACCCACGAACCCCTGGGTACTAGGTTCTGGATTTCTTCTAGAATATTCTGCCATGGCTGCCACTCTGGCTATGTCCAAAGGGAGCTACAAAAACTTATTAGAAACTGGTAAAAAAAAAAAATCAAACGGTGATGAGTAGATTGAGTTAGCTACTCCAGGACGTAAATCTGCATCCCTCATTCTCTGGGGGGTGTGGGCCCTCTGGAGCCTCTGCAGAAAGCCATGACCCACTCTTCTGGGAAAATATGTGCCCACAAGTCCTAAGGCACAAACAGTGCAGGAAATTCATGGACACGCTTCCCTGGTCCCTCCATGGACCCTCATGGTGGCATTTCCAGGAGCTGTCTCAGCTCCAGCCTCGGGCCTCCAGTTTCTGAGACTTGCATCAGGGTTGTTCCCTGGGCAGGGTCCAAGCCCAGGCCCAAAGCTCTGAGCCCCCCTAGGTGGGCACTTCCCTCAGTCACTGAAGGCCAATCAGGCCCAAGCTCAAGGCCTGGGGGTCAACTGATTTCCATCAATCACACCACAATCTTTTATACTTTGGGTTATACAATAGGTCTTTGTTGGTTGTCCATTTAAAATATAGCAGTGTCTGCATGACACACCACAATGCTGTTCTCAGCTTGGTCCAGTTTCAGAAAACTTGCCAAGTGGCCTCATGAAAGGTATTGAGAAGAGAGACGGTCCAATACTTCGTGCAGGATGGAAGTAGACACAAAGAAAAGGCCTTTTCCAGCGTCTGTCCTGTGTCCCTCTGGCATGGGACAAGGGCTTTTATATAGTGACATGTGTCTCCTGACACTCGTGCTTCCCAGAAAGCAGCTAGAGATGCTCAGTAAGACTTCCTGGGCACCCTGGCCGATGGAGATGCCGCGCTGACCTCCATGGTCATCTGTGGCATCCAGAATGGCAACGGTCCTGACCCGGGGGGCCAGGCACCAGCCATTCCTCACTGGGAAGCACAGCTCTGCAAGTCCACGCATCCCTCTGGCTCTTGTAAAGGACTGAATGGTGACCTCCCGGCAAAAGACACATCCACATTCTAACCCTGGGAAGCCCAGGGGAAGTTTTCTTTTTTCTTCCTTGGAAACTTTATCAAGGAAGAAATTCTCATTCATCCATCCATCCATCTAAGTATTTATTAAGCCCTGTGTGCCGAGGACAGTGAAGCACCACACCGTTTGTGCTTTGGTGTTCCTGGTTTCATGTCCCCCTGGTTTGCTACAGGGGTGTTTGGGGGGGCACAAGAGGTTCACCCCAGTGACTGACAGCACACTCTGACACCTACTATGTTCTCAGCAGCACTGGGCTGATGTGGAGGAGGCAGGCATTTAGCACGTGGTCCCTGTTGTTGATGGATTCCCATTCCTGCTGGACTTTCTCAGTTAAGTCACTCACGGGAGGGATGAGTTCAGTCTTCCATGGGAGGGATCCAGGGGAGCACAGGTGAGGGTCCAGCCCCAGAGCCCTGTAAGGTGGGGTCTGCGCCTGCCCTGTTCCCCGACAACCCCCAGTGCCTGGCATGGGGCCTGGCATTCAGGACATATTGAGACAAAGTTGAAAAGACTCAACAAATGAGTGAGTGAAGGAAGGAAGTGGGCAAAATTCACCTGGCTTCAGGTGGTCAGGGAGGGCTTCTCAGGCCAGATGGGACTTGACTATGGCCTGGGAGGATTGGGATGAGAGGGCTGGCAGGGAATACAGCAGAGGAAATGGTGTCAGCAGAGGGAGAAGGTGAAAACCAAAGGAGATGCTTAGAGGCTGGGGCTGGGGGACTCTCCAGAGAGCTCACTCAAGCAAAAGCTTACTTACTGGCCTTCATGGGACTGTTCTTTAGAAAGAGAAGTGAAAGCCACTCAGTCGTATCTGACACTTTGCAACCCCATGGACTGTAACCCACCAGGCTCCTCTGTCCATGGAATTCTCTAGGCAAGAATACTGGAGTGGGTTGTCATTCCCTTTTTCAGGGGATCTCCCTGACCCAGGGATCGAACCCAGGTCTCCTGCATTGCAGGCAGATTCTTTACTGTCTGAGCCACCAGGGGAGTCCATGAGACAGAAAGGAAAGAGAAGGGGCCTATTCTGTACCCATGAAGTCCCCAGCTCCCGAAGCAGAATACGGCAATCCACCGAGAGGGGCGTTTCAGCTTTCAGAGCACCGAGAAGCGAGTGCTCCTCTGCAGAATGTGCCCTGGAGACCAGCGACTGGGACTGGGCCCAGGGCTGTTTTGGTAACAGACCTGCTGTTTGCCAGGTGCAGTGCACTTATTTAACACAAGCCTCAGAGCATCCAATGTTGTCTGCATCTTACAGATGGGGAACCAGGGGCCCCAGAAGATTAGGTCACACGGCCCAGGTCTCACAGAGCCCCAGAGCCGTGGGATCCTCCTGGCCCCAGATCCTCACCGAGAAACTCCACTCTCTTAACAAATGCCCAGGAAATGAGTCAAGTGAAAGGCCCTGCTGGAAACTTTGTGGCTCCCATCCCGCCCGCCTGCGCGCTCTCTCCTCCTAAAATAGCAGCTCCACCAGAGATGAGGGTCCTAATTACAAGTCAGGCCTCAAGCGTGCATGGTCACGACCCCACAGACCCCCGGAGTCAAAGGATGAAGAGCCGTGGAGCAAAGAATTCCTTCGGAGATGCTTCTAAATTAAGCCATCTGCGGTCTGTCTCTGCCTGGAGCTAAGAAACTGTAACGGCTTTGGCAGGAGACAGCTCTGCTGAATGGAGCTGAGTCGCTCTCAGGTCAATGCAGGTAAGTAAGAGGCAAGCGCCACTGGCCTGCCAGCAGCCCTGGGAGCAGGATGGGCACGTTGGCGGAGGCGCTGGTACTGTTTGAATGGGGAGCATCTCAATACGTTGCCCAAATAAGGACTGGGTGCCTGCACTACACAGTACACCCCAGGGACATGCTGGTGAATCAGGCCAACCCACACGGACCCTGCGAGATGGCACAAGAGGTGGATGCTAAACGCACTATACACATCATCATTTAATGACAATTTAGTAGCACTGTGGACTGGGGAATTCTACGTCCTTCTGGGGGCAGGAAGGTCTTTCTAGAGAGGATGAGGGAGCTATCCAGGGGAAGAGGAAGGCAAAGATGTTCTAGATGAGAGGGACCAGCCCAAACCCTGAGCACATGTGGCCCAATGGGAGAGAATGAAAGCTGGTGAGCGTGGCTGGGGGACACAGGGACAAGGCAGGGGAGGTGAGCAATTACCATTGTCAAACCTTAAATAAAGATTTGTAGGGACCGCAGTCCCCTGCCTGGATGATACCCTTTGCCTCTCTGCAACCACACTGGAATAAAAGATTCCCCCAAACCTAGGGTTGGAAGAGACCTCAGAGATCAGTATCTCCAACTCTCCCATTATACAGATGGAAAACCCAAGGCACAGAGGTGGGAAGTGATTCTCTCAGGGGTCCCTGTGGTCCTGGGCAGAGCTGACACCAGCAGCCACTCCATCACCATTTCCTGAGGTCCCTGCCCCTGTCACTGTGGTCCCCACTCTGCTCCAGGGGATCTGGATTCCTGGATCCCATTTCCCAATTCATTTGAAAGTGTCTGTGCTTTTCTGATCTGCTGACAATGAGTCAACTTTTCCTCTGATCGATACCTTTAATTATGCCTTTGACAGTTGTTAATTTTGCTCCTGACCTTGTGGTTTCCCTCTTTGAAGTCTCTCTGTTGTTCCGTTTCCAACATCTAGAGTTGTCTGCTTAGCTGTAATTGCCTTTTAATCTTTCTTTTTTCCCCTAATATTAACATTTATATAACATAGCATTGGCAAATATTTTCCCTCTAAATTTTCTTTTATCTCATCTCACAAGTTTTGAGAATATCTATTTTTGTTTGATTCTCTTTTCATCTAGTCTCCATCAAATTTCGTTTGGATTTCTTCTTTCATCCTGAAGTTATTTATAAATAGGGTTTTACATTTCCAGGCAGTTTTGTTAGTTACGTTTGTGACTGATTTTCTAATTAAATTTCTTTGGTGCCAAAGTGATCCGTGTGAATCAGACCCTTTGGTGCTTGTTGAGTTCTTATGCTTATGTGAAAAGTCGGATCCACTTTGGACAGAAAGTGACTATGTGGAATAAACTGGTGCCGTTACAGAGAAGGTGCCCACGTGACCTGGATTTGGATTAGGGGGTGAGGTGTGACCGTTGCCCCTTCATCTGCGGCTCACTATCCCTCTTATTGAATAGTTACTGAGTACCCACTGTGTGCCAGGTGCTATGCTAGGTACCAGGAGTCAGGGAGAACTCAAATAGCGTCTGCTATCATAGAGCCAGGAAACTAGCAATAAAATATAATCACACAGCTGCTTATTTGCTTATAGTCGTGCTAACTATTAAACGAAGTATAATGACTTCCCTGGTGGTCCAGTGGCTAAGACTCCATGCTCCCAGTGAAGGGGGCCCAGGTTCTATCCCTGATTGGGGAGCTAGATCTCACATGCTGCAACTAAGATGCAACTAAGAAAGAAAGGAACAAAAGCATGATGCCATTTATATGATAATTTTTAAACCTACAAAATGATCCCCCGTGTTGTTCAAGCCTGTGCATGAATCTAGTTAAACAGAAAGAAACCGGAGGAAAGAATATGCCCAGCATCACGTCTGGGAGGGAGAGGGGAGGACAGGGAAGGCGAGAGAGCTTCGGTTTTATCTGTTCCCGTTTTGTCTTTTTCAGATGAAGCACTAGGGATGATTTTCAAACTGCATTTTGGAGAAGCAACTTAGGGCCAGAAGTCTCTCCCTCCACACACTCACAATTTAGAGACTTATTTTTTGGCAATTTGTGTTGGATTCCATTTGAATCCTGAGTCCGGTCTCCAGGGTCATTACCAGTGCTGTGTGACTTTGGCTTGAGCCCGTGGGAGGAACCCACCCACCACTGTCAAGTTCACAAACTGAGCAGCTTTCCCACAATCCCCCCCACCCTGACACATCCTCCTAAAAGGGGCAGCGGCGCCAGGTTGCTTTCCCAAACCCCTCTCATGAGCCACACAATGATTCCCCAACTGGACACTAAAACCTCCAGTGCCCAGTCTGGGAGCTGAGAAGTCCAGGTAGAATCTGAGGAAAAAATAGCCGAGTTAACAACAACAACAAAAAATCTCCCCAAGAACTAAAAAAAAAAAAGACAGCTATAGAGATTTAGTTTAGTTTTTTTTAAGTGACAGCCACTCAGGTGACTGGGAGAGAGATTTCGCTTTAAAAGATGGAGAGGCTGTCTCCTCTAATGAGAGGTACTTGAAAATTATGGATCAGTCCCAGGTCAGTAATTTCTGTCAAGCTCGGGCAGCTGGAGGTCAGAGGCCCCGTAGAACACAAATCCGTGTAGGATGTCGCTGGCGGACGCGGTGGGTCCTGGGCTCTGATGGAGCAGGTCTGCAGCGTAAGTAATTAACGAGGGCGGCAGTCTCTCCTGAGACATCTGGTCCCCTAAATTGTTATTCTACTACAGCTCTAATTTCTCTGTGGTCCAAAAATAGATGGAGCAAGGACACAGGGCCTGACCCGCCCTGCTGACACATGCTGTGTTCTCAGAGAACAGCCAAACCTGGGCTTAGAAAACAAACTTCCTGCCTGCCCACAAGATCTAACGTGGGACCACGGGGGACCGTGTTAGGTGAAGAGGGGAGGGGGTGAGGAGTCGGGACAGGGCATCTTCACTGACAACAGAGGAGACTGATTCTCAGGATGGTTAAGACACTGGCTCAAGGAGACCCAGCTACTACATGGCAGAGCCGGACCCAGGAATCAGGTTTCTGCTCCACTGACTGTGAAGTTCTTGAGACTCACTGGGGCAGAAGAAAAGACAGTCATGCATTTGCCTTTGAGCAGGAGAATGGATTTGCTATTTCCAGAAGCCAAACAAAATCTCTAGATCATTCCCAAGGATTAGCTAAGGCTAGTCAGCAGCAGTTGAGATCAAAATTGAACAGTGAATCTGTTTGCCAGATGCTGGTAAATAAATCATAGGGTAATCCCAAAGCGAGGTGTTTGAATTTTCTGAAAAACTCTGGGTTGGTGCCCATCTCTGCTCCTTCAGTGTCAAAGCTTAATAGGCTCCAGGTAAGTGAAGCTCCAATACTTATAGCCACCTGATGCGAAGAGTCGACTCATTGGGAAAGACCCTGATGCTGGGAAAGACTGAAGGCAAAAGGAGAAGGGGGTGGCAGAGGATGAGATGGTTAGATAGCATCACCAACTCAATGGACATAAATCTGAGCAAACTCCAGGAGAAGATCCCCTGGAGAAGGGCGTGGCAACTCACTCCAGTATTCTCACCTGGAGAATCCCATGGACAGAGGAGTCTGGTGGGCTACAGTCCAGGGTCACAAAGAGTCAGACATGACTGAGCGACTGAACGACAATAGCAACAAAAGTGAGAGTCACAGTATCTCATCAGGGAGGCTGAGGACACACCAGACACTCTCTCATCTGAGGCCATTTCTTGGGGCCCCATCATCACCCTGTTCAGGGCTCCAAAGACGGAGTCTGGACGATGAGCACTCATCTGACTCTAGTGGGCTCAGTTCAGTTCAGTCACTCAGTCATGTCCGACTCTTTGCGACCCCATGAATCGCAGCATGCCTACTTTTCCCCAATTTTTAAAATAGCTTTATTGAGATATTAGAGCTTCCCTGGTGCCTCAGCAGTAAAGAATCCACCTGCAATACAGGAGAAGCAGAGACGCAGCTTCGATCCCTGGATCAGGAAGATCCCCTGGAGAAGGAAGGGCAACCCACTCCAGTATTCTTGCCTGGGAAATCCCATGGACAGAGGACCCTGGTGGGCTACAGTCTATGGGGTCGCAAAGAGCTGGACATAACTTAGTGACTAAACAACAATTGAGATATAATTCAGACACCATAAAATTCACCCAAAGTACACAAATCTTTGCTGTTCACCTGAAACTAACATGACCTTGTAAATCAACTATACTCAAATATATAATAAAAATAAAACTAAAAAACTTTTAAAGAAAAAAAACTAAAGTTTTCTCCTAAAGAAGCATATGCATCAATGATCTTTAGTATATTCGTAAGGCTGTGCAATCCACCAGCACAATGTAAGTTTAGAATATTTTCATAATCCCCGGAAGAAACCTTGGGCCCCTAGGAATCACACCCCGTTTCCCTCCCTCCAGCCCCTGGCAACAACTAATCTACTCTTTGTCTCTAGGGATTTGCCCATTCTGGACATTCCCTAATGATCAAGTCATATAGTATGTGGTCTTTGGTGATCAGCTTCTTTCATTCAGCTAACATCCTCAAGTTTCCCCTATGTGGTAGCGTGGCAGTTTATTTAAATGGCCCCTCTAAGGGATGGCAAGTAGGCAGCACTTCCCATCATGACGTGGCCACGTTCAGTCATAAAATATTCTCAGGCTAAATAGAGGCTCCTGAAAAAGTGTGCAGTGATTGATTAGCAAGGTCTGCTGTGGGCATGGGAGGGAGAGTGCGCCATGGATTTGATCTAAGAGATCAAAACAGAGTCTCCCATGGTAACAAGAAGGAGGCACAAAGACTCAGAAGCCCCGGGAGAAGACATCCATGTGTTCACCTGCCCTGAACTGTCTCTCTCCCTCTCGAGGAGACCTTGGGGCACCCTCCTCTGTGATGGCCAGTGGGTAGGCTAGCAGGAGGGGAGAGCACGGAGAATGAAAGAGAGGAGACGGAGGGACCAGCAGGAGGCAGGCGAAGGAGCCAGCATGGGCTCCCCAGAGTCTTGTTATTTATAGAGTGGGCCCCCCGCCCTTCTTGGGCGTAGGTGCAGGAGACAAATAAGGACTAACACATGCTCCATAGTCATCCCACAGGGGACATCCCACGGGGGACAGTGATACGTGCCGCTTAGAGAAATTGCTTCTGCTTTTCAAAACCATTAAACCTTCATTTAGGATGCAGAGCAGAGGCCAGAATCGTGCTGGTCGTGGCTTTCCACGGCCCCTGTAAGTAGAGTAAGTTCCCGGTGATAAAGCCTCGAGTGTGGCTCTGAACTGGCCTCAGCACCACGTCCGCCCCAGCCGGTCCTCTTGTCCGGCACGTCCATCACGGGCTGGGCCAGCGCCCGCAGGCTCTGGGAGTCCGCCAGCCTCGAGGTGCCTCTGCGGAGGCTCCATCCGGGAGGCCTGGAAGCCACCCAACTGTCCGGTCACGTGGGCTCTGCTTCCTGCCTTCTCTTTGAAAGAACCCAGGAGAAGGGTGTCAGGCCGGGAGCTGGTGTGTGGGAGTCAAATGCAACTCGGGCAGAGAAAGCCCCTTTTCCCCATCCCCACCAGAGCCCCCTACACACACACACACACACACACACACACACACACACACACGCATGCACACACACACACGCACACCCCAGGATGCAAATGATAACCGCAGAGCCATCACTTGTGAAGCTTGACAGAAAATAATGAGAAACACTAAATCTTTTATAAGGTCAACACTCGCCTTAGCCGAGCAGCTGTCAAACAAGAAAAGAATTTAGCGCTGGAGCCACGAAACTTCCATCGGCTCATTAAGCCCAACAGGGCCTGGGCCTGGCGTGGCGGAGGAGACGCGGGGCCTTTCCGTTTTGTGTCAGTAATTTGCGGCGGAGGAGGAAGAAGAAAAAGCCCGCGCCAAAGGGGCCTGGGGGGCGGCTGGGGAATCGTTAGGACGCCGGGAGCGGCCCCGGCTCCTAATTGGAAGCATTGGGCATTATCAACGGAGGATTTGCCTCAGTTCCCTGACAGCTCGTGGGCCCAAAATGATCGCCCACTTGTCAGTGTAAAAGACCATTAAAAACAAACCATTTTTATTTAATTGGAGGCGGTGCTCCGTGGGGCCAGGTGAGGCTGCTCGGTAGCCCCGCTCCCCCAAGTTGCCGCCCCTCTCCCTCGGTGATGGGGCTGGGGGTGGGGGTGGGGGGGTGGGGGGGTGGGAAGCGAGGTTTTTCCAGACTTTTCGCCTTTCAAAAACTGTCTGAGGAAGGGCTGAATGGGAGACGGAATGAGGCTTCACAGTGGCGGCGAGGGCTGTTTTCAATGGGGTTGTCAGCAAGCACCGTGACAAGCAGAGCTGCCAGGAAGTGGCGGTGGGGGGGTCTCCCCTTGCCTTTTCAGAGCTCAGATGATGGGCGTCTGCTTGGCACTCTTCTTCTGGGAGGTGGCCCGGAGGCGTCTGGCTGGAGGGGGGTTAGCCTGCGGGGGTGGAGGGCTATCCCAGCTGGACAGTTTCACCCACCCACCCCAGACCTGTCAGGACACTGATGGTCACGGTGGGGCTCTAATCTGCAGTGGGCAGCGGAATTTCTTTTACTTTAATTGACTTCTTTTGTTTTAAACTCAAGCGAAGGAGGGAGTTAGGGGAGGAGGCTACGTGCTGATGGAGAACCTTTGTGAACAGGGCAGGCCCCGGAGACCCGGGTGCTCACCTCATGGAGGCCGCGGTGGTGAGGATGCCTGGTTGAGAACTGCTCATCGTCTCAGAAAGAGGAGGCCGCTGGCTGCAAATACTGACCTCAACTCCCAGTGGGTCCTCCTATCAGAGCAGGGGCCTCCAAGCACACCGAGCATCTATCCGCTTGTAGCTTTTTGAGTCAGAGGGTAGACTCCCTGACGCCCAGGACTGTTTTCCATGTGGATACTCAGTATTGTGCATGCTGTGGGTACTTGATAAATATTAATTGGCGCCTGCCAGATTTCAGAGAGGGCTATATATTTGTGTATTAATCTCACCCCCCCACCCCCACCCTGCAAGCAGGGATCTCATTTGCTGCCTACTGCTTCCCTGCCAAGACAACACAAGCAGACCACGCGGTGCTGGAGAGCATCTTCCCGAGGGCAAGGGGGGAGCCGCACCCGCCCATCTCTTCATAAACTTCTACTGTTCATCGTGATGAAGGATCAAGCTGGGAGGAGACACCAGATCCCTGGCGAGCGTCGAATTCCAGAGCTTCCGATTTTGCTGCTGAGTTTAGGCAATGGGGATTCCTTAATTACTTTCTCTGGAAATTTACCTGACAGTGCTTTCCCAGGTAGCGGCAAGGTGGTTATCCAGGCGCACGGTTCCTCAGTTGACAGACTCTTTGATTTTGTGCTCGGTTGCAAATTAAGTCCTTTGCTGAGCTGTCCATGCAGTGCCCGTCAGCATCTTATCGCTTATTCATATTGGCTGTTGAACAACTCCTGTGTTGCTGCCAGGGAAGCTGGGGACATACTCAGATGTGTGGTGCCCATGGCTCACTGGGGTGGGGTACACTGTGGTGAGGCTTGGTGTTGTCTTTCCCCTTTTCTTTTTTTAGAATAATAAGCAGGAAGATTCTTCCAGTATCTTTTAAGGAGGAACAGACTCTGTGGTTGAGGAGGCTGATCCTGTCAAGTCACAAATAGGAATATTAGAGTTAAGGGTCGTCAACTAGGCAGCAAGGAGGTTGATGTCATTTTCCTGACATGTTCCTGGGAAATGTCAATGGACAGGGGACCTTACTTGACTGTTAGGGGTGCCCTGTGGACATTCAACAAATCCTGGCTGGATTACTGGATGGATAGAAGGATGGATGGAGATAGATGGATGGATGGTTGGATGGATGGATGGATGGATGGATGGATGGTTGGACTGATGGATGGATAGCTGGATGATTGGACTGATGGATGGATTGTTGCACTGATGGATGGATGGGCTAGGAGCCTGAGATAAGGCAACAGAGTCCTTAGAAATGCCTCTGAGATTCAAACATCCTTAAATGTCTTCTCCATCTCCTTCAGCTAAACCTCTAAGGAGAAGGGGGTTTTATTTTCTTAATTTGTACACATAGTTTTGTTCAGAAATATGTAGAAAGGCAGTTCCAGTTGACAAATCCTCTGTGATGGTGGACAAAACTAGAGAATGTAGGCTGAGTGGCAGACATCATGGCATTCAGGTGACCCACGGTCCCTGCAACACAGGGACTCACCTTCCGATGTTCGGAACTCTGCCTGGAGGAACAATCCAGAACCAGGTCATCAGCAATCAGTGACAAAACAGTATCTTACTTCAGGTATTTGCAGGGCTGTTACTTAGAAGGGGAAGCAGGTGGCTCCATGGAGTTCCAAAAGGAGAAATACAACCTGGAGGTGGAAGGTGGAAGGAGGTAGAAGCGGGCAGAACTTCAAATGAACTTGGGAAAGAAGCTGTTGTGGACTGAATTGGGTCCCTCTAAAATGCATGTTGTGAAGTCCTGCCCCACAGGGTGATGGTATTTGGAGGTGGGGCCTTTGGGAGTGGTTAGGTTTACATGAAGTCATGAGGGTGGAACCCCCATGATGGGATTAGCGCCCTTTTAGGAAGAGACACCACAGTGCTTGCTTTCTCACTCTTTGCTGTGTGAGGTCACAGTGAGAAGGTGGCTGTCCATAAGCCAGGAAGAGAGGCTCATCAGATCCTGTCCATGCTGACCCCTTGATTTCCAACTTCCAGCCTCCAAAATAAATATCCATTGCTTAAGCCACCCAGCCTACAGTATTTTTGTAGTAGTGGTCTGAGCAGATTAAGTCAGACATCCAGGGACTTCCCTGGAGGTCCAGTGGTTAGGATTCATGCTTCCACTGCAGGGAGCACAGGTTTGATCTCTGGTCAGGGAACTAAGATCCTATATACTGTGCAACATCACCAAAAAATAAAAAATAAAAGATTAACATTCATAAACCTTACAGCTATTTAACAGACCACAGCCTGCCTCCAATGGGATGTTCCTTTTGAACCCCTGGCCTGCTTTATGTCAAACATATGAAAGGGCACTGCCTGACTTGGTAAATATGCGCTTTGAATGCATCTGTGTAGGAGGAGATGACGTTGACCCAGGGAGCTGGGGAGCTACTTACTGAAAATGCAGGCTTGGCAGCTACCCCAGACCCACCGGATCGGGGGCGCTGGGGGCGGGGGGCCTGGAACCTGCATTTTAAACCTCTCGGAGGACTCCAGGCACAGCCAAGTTTGAGAACTGTTCTTCTAGAAGAGCAGATGGCAAAGCTCTGTCTGACCCAGAGATGCTACTGCTCCATGACCTTGCCCTGGCCAGGCCCCTGCCACTTGCTTTACATGCACAATTGCATTTGATTCTGTTGTGATCCCCACTTTACAGATGCAGAGGCAGAGGCACAGGCGGGCTGGGTTCTGGAGCACCAGCGTTTCCAAGCCCCTGGGCTCAGCCCTGCTGCTGGGCTCTGTCTCTGCCTCACATCATTTGATACAGCAAGCTTGAACCCCCGATCAATGGGCTCTTTCCTCTTTAGCCTTGGGGCCAAGCTGCAATTTAAAAAATGCTCAGGGGGTTTGTCAAGGTCTAAAGGCTATCAGGGCAGTGGGAAGTTTTGTTTATTGCGAGGGCTTCAATCAGCCAGAGCAGGGCCAGCCACGACCCTCTGGACACCTATAAACACCTGAGTTCCTGACTACCCTTCACTTTTGTTCCCAGGTCCTGCATTTGGCCCCCGCTGGTCCCTGACCTCAGTTGCAGGTCCTTAGTATTTATCAGCCCTTCCAGGGCCTGAGGCCTGGAGGCAGTGGGCCAGAGGGCTCGGCCACCACCTGCCACTTTTTAACAGTGGCCCTTGAAGCCTCCAAGCTTTGGTTTCCCATCTCTGAAATGGTGTGACTTATCCCTGTCACGGAGGGTTGTTGTGAGCATTGACACGACACTAGACCGTCCTTCAGAGCATGCAGGGGAGCCCCTCAGCAGCTCTTGAGACGTGTGAACTGTTGGTGTGGGCTTCCTGCTGTCCTCTGGGAGCCCCATCTTCTTGGATGTCCTTCCCTCTGCGCCGCCAGCCAGTGGACTTTGGTCAAACTATCCACGTTGTCTGCACCGCAAAGGCATCATCTCTCAGGATCCCTTTGAGCAGAGGAAGGGAAGAGGCCAGAGAAAACATCGCCATTGTGTCACTTCCTCCCCAAAGCGTTGTATTCTCTGATGAACATGAACTTGGCATCTCCCAGGGAAACCAGGGAGGCTGTGTTTTTTGCTTGCGGCTAGTGGATATGAGGATACCAGCCTCTGCATTCATCCTGCCTGCACTGTTGACAAACCTGTTTGAATGAACCCCGAATTATCTGAGTAGGTGATTTGATGTTGTTTATCTGCGAGACCCTCCTGCTGGCCACATGCCAGGCGGCTAGGACCCCCGTCACGCCCGCAGCCTTGGTGCCGAGTGACAGAAGCTGACAAGTGGGGACGTGTGGAAACGAGGGATTCGTGGGAGACGGGGAAGGAGTCCTTCCAGAGGGGGCAGATATTAACCTGAATGCCTTCTCAAGCCCGGGGAGGTTCTCTTTAGATCACGGAGGATGGATTCTCTTGGGGATGAGCTGGAAGAAGAAACCGGGGACCTGGAAAGTCTTATCAACTCCTAAAACTCAACAAGAGATTCCAGCCATCTCCAGAGATTAGACATATATACCTCATGTCAAAACAGGCTGGTCTTAGTCTATTTTCCAGTTGATTTTCAACACGAAATGGCAACCATCTTATGGAAAAACCTGAACGAACTTTTTGGCCAACTCAATATTTTGGCCACCCAGTGGGGGAGGGCGGAAGTGCCTCCTGGTTAAATTGCAAATTCCTGGGTGATGGAAAGATTACAGGGACAGCCGGGCTGGGGCGGCGGGGGGAGGGGTCCCCACGTTGCAGGGCTGTTTTGGTACACGTGCCAGCTCCCACCTCCCCTACGATGCCTGCCGTCTCTCTCCATGACCTGGGCACCCCCAGACTTCGAGATTTCTCCAGCAGCACCAGAAATTTTGCCTCTGTCTCCTCTAGCTGGCCCCCACCTCACCCAGCCCCCCTTTTCCTCTTGTCCACATTCTCAGAGCTTCAGCTCACCAGGATTTGAGCAGCAGTGTCACCTCGTGAGCAGGTGCCTGAAAATTCTGCCTCTCCGAGGTGCCGGATTATGTAAAACCAATTAAGCCCCTGCCTTTATTCCTTCCTCAAGTCAGCCTTCCCGCATACTGATCTGATTTATGATGGAGGCGGGGTTGAAAACTGTTTTTAGGGAAGACATGTCAAGAGCATCAGGGCCTCTGAATCATTCTTCCCCTGCCCCGTTTCCCCGTGTGTGACATGTTCCATCCCTGCTCTCACTGCCCTACACGGGACCCTGAGATGATTCTTATTCCAACGCGACAGTGAGGCAGGTTCTTAAAATACATCCGTGGTGCAGGGGCCTCGGGGAGGGCTGGCCCACCTGGAGTCTGCCCTTCCTGGGTCTGGGAGGAGTGACTTTGGGGCTGGAGACGCCTGTTCGGAGAACAGGCCATCTTTATTTGAACCGTGCAAGCCCTCTGGAAAGAGGGCGGCTGCGGGGTGGACGGGCTGAGAGGACACTCTGGGGCTTTAACAGAGAGTTAACCTTCCAGCCTGCTATGATTTGTAAGAGAGCTTAAAGGTGGGGAAGAAAATCCTTTTCTTAGATTCAGCAGCTTCCACTAATCAGCTGCATCTCTGGGTGTCACTGCTTGGCTGACTGCTGATTTTTTTTTTTTTATTTCCTTCCTCGCTGTCTCCTGTTCTATTAGGGAGCCAGGGGCCCAGGAGACCCGAGGCAGGGTTAGTCTTCCACAAAGAGAGGAGTCTGATCCCAGCATTCAGAGCACAGGAGCTTGTAAATCAAACTGTTAGCTTAATAGCTTGGGCCATTATTCTAAAGCAGTGGGGCTGAAACCAAAAGCCAAATGAAAATCTAGTCAATTTGTTCATACTTTAGTGACTGAATGACTATGTAATGTCGGTGGGGTATCGGGGCTGTAGAGGGCTTGGTGGGGGAAAGGCGGAGGGCTCGGGTTGAAGCAGAGACCCCGAGATGCTTGGGCAAATCCCCCTCTAGAATGGATCTTGGATCTCCAATTATAACCCAGACTTAGCCATAGAGGTCCAGACTCCACAAGTCAGCGCCTTCTTGCTGGGGCACAGTGCTGGCCTCTGACCTTCAGGCCTGATGGAAACTGCCTAGGGGAGACCTGGGCTCGGCAGCAGCTCTGGGAGCGCTCCGTGAGCCGTGGGGAGGAACAGGGCTGAAAGGGGCTTGAGCACAGGGACAGGCACCCGGGGAAGGATGTAGAGTCCCCACCCTTTAAAAACATTTAAAAAATTACTTTATTATTCCTATTGCTATTTTATTTATCTTCATTTTTTTGGCCTTGCCATGTGGCCTGTGGGATCTTAGTTCCTTGACCAGAGATCAAACCCGTGACTCCTGCATTGGAAGCGAGGAGTCTTAACCACTAGCCCACCAGGGAAGCCCCTAAAAACATTAACTGGCTTTGTAGAAGTTACATGTACTCACTATAAAAACGGAAACCGCAGGAAAGAGCGTCGGAGAAAGTCAAACAGCCTGAAGCTCACCCCAGGAATCACGGCTGCCGCCACTTAGGGCCCCCCTCCCGGACATCTGTTCTGGAGCACCGACCCCACGTGACGGATGAGTGTCTCCATTCAGACAGGGTCACAGAACACAGGTTCTTTCCCCCGATAACACATAGGCCAAGCAGGACTAACCTGGGAAAGTATGATTAAAATGCCAGTAAGTACAGACTCAGTCAATATTTTCAGTGGTGGATTTCCCTGGTGGTCCAGTGATAAGATTCCACCTGCCAATGCAAGGGACACGGGGCTCGATCCTTGACCCGGGGGGACCCCACATGCCACAGGGCAGCCGAGCTCAGGCGCTGCAACTACTGAGCCCAGCCGCGCTCTGGAGACGGTGCTTGGAAACAAGAGAGGACAACGGAGCGAGAAGCCCACGCACTGCAGATAGAGGGTCACCCCCAGTCGCCACAGCTAGAGAAAGCCCACACAACAGCGAAGACCCAGCACAGCCAAACATGCATGAAATGTATTAAAATGTTTTCAGTATCTGCGTAATATCGTGATGCTGTATATTGTCTGTATAACATCTGTGTAACGTGTCCCAACATGTACTTAAGCCATTGCTTGGCCTGCGACGTCTCCAGCCTTTCACCACTGCTGTCGGGACGGCCATAAATATCGGGGGCACCCCACTCCTTTGTCTTTGCTCCTTTATCATTGGTAGTCTTTTTGTAAAAGGGGATAAAACCGTCTGTTTTTGTTGATTTAATACCAGGAGACCAGAGAACATATGGTTCAGATTGGGTCACTTTTGAGAGCAGAGGGGGTACTTGTTAATAATTCTGCCTCCCAACCGGCCCCAAGGAGGGCTGTCCTGGGGAGCCAGACCCCCTCCAGGCCTGGGGACACCCAGGGAGGTTTCCACAAAAGGCCGGAGAACAGGCTGGGCCAGCTGGAGCGTGCATGGTGTTGGAGTTTTGTTATGGGGCGTCATCCCCACCCCCAAACTTGGGGCTGCCCACTCAGGTTGATATCCCCTCAGCATTCCAGGCTGAGAGAATTGGACGCCAGAGCTGGAACTTCTCCAAATTTCCGCATCTATCCGTCCACCTGCACAGTGTCCTGTCCACCTTACTCTTTGCCCGTCACCAGCAGCCCTATGGCAGCGTATTGTGAGCACTGAGAATAGGATCTGACTCAAAGGCGCTCAGGGATAAGGTTTGTAAATGAATGAATGAGTGAACGAATGAGTGAATGAATGAATGAGGACTGCATGAGTGATCACCAGGACCATCCTTGTGGCAGCTGCCGTTTATTGGCAGCTTGATAAGGGTCAGGTGCTCTGCTAAACATCGTGCACATGTTCCCATCAAACCCTCCCAGCAGCTCTGCCGACAGGCACAGGCCCATTTTACAGAAGAGGAACCAGGACTTTGGACAGGTCAAGCCACATGCCAGGTCAGGAGTGGCGGAGTCACCACTTGGTGGTCTGGCTGACCCTGGAGTCACGTGCACACAAACATACCATGCTGCCCCCTTCTCCCCCTCTACTGGCCCCCAGAGCACCTTGTGGAGGGCAGAGAGAGCCCGCCCAGCAGGAACAGAAGGTGCAGGCTCCAAGCCCAGCGGTCCTCCCGCTCAGGGACGAGGCAATGAATTCTTGTCCCTTCCCGAGAATGAGGACCTGTCCCAGTTCACCCCAGTTTGGGGCCTGCAGCCTCCAAGAGCCCCATGTCTCCTGCCATGTGGCCGTTTGGTCCTGGAAGCCGGGGTTGGAAGAGACCCTTAAGAACCAGTACCCCACCACCCCATTTTCAGGTGGGGAAACTGAGGCCCAGGGAGGGCCAGCCACTGGCCCAGGCCTGGGGGCTGGCTGGCGGCTCGTCGTGAGCATCCTGGCAGAAAGGCCACTTGCCAGCTGTTGGCTGACCCTCCCTCTGGGCACTGGCCGTCGCGTGGCAACTGCTGGCCGCACAGCCCAGGAGGTAGCGCTGGAAACCGTGTGGCCGGAAAGGGAGCCCCCCGAGGGGTGCTTCTGCTCTGTTCCCTTCCGTGGTCCCTCCGGGCTCAGATGGGAGGGGCCCCGAGTGGGGCCGGGTGGGGATGGGTGGGTGGAAAGCCAGCTCGCTCCGCGCTGACCCAGCCCGGGAGCGCCCGCGCCCTGCCTGCTGCTTTTCCGTGTGAAAGGTGTTTAATTATTTCTGACAGAGTTCAGCGTCGACATCTGTTCGCGAGCGGGGAGAGTCCATTTAGGTTATCCATCACCGTGACAGATTCCACTTTTTTGGAAGCGTCTTTTCTTTTCATAATGGGGCCGGGTGGGGAAGGGGGGCAGGCGGATCAGCACAGACACGAGGCACAAAGACCCTCCTGGGGCCCCGACAACAAGCAGCGCCCCCTCCCCACCCCGAGGAAGGAGCGGCTCTAGCCACGACTGGCCCCTGTGGGTCCAGACCCTGCCGGGGCTGGTGGGCACTGGGACATTTAAGTTGGGAAGGGTCTGTGAAAGGCTTTTCAATTCTTCTGTCCTCCTGGGCTGTACTGTTCATTCATTCATTCATCCGATCCTTCCTTCTTCCCTCAAACACTTACTGGTCACCTGTTGGGTGTCAGGGCTTTCTTGGTGGCTCCGATGGTAAAGAATCCACCTGCTGATGCAGGAGATGTAGGAGACCCAGGTTCAATTTCTGGGTGGGGAAGATCCCCTGGAGGAGGAAATGGCAACCCAGTCCAGTGTTCTTGCCTGGGAAATCCCACGGACAGAGGGAGCTTGATGGACTGCAGTCCATGAGGTCACAAAAGAGTCAGACACAACTGAGTGACAATGTTAGTCACTGCTGGGTGTTAGGCCCCGTGCTGGGCTCCTGGGACACAGTGGGGACACAACAGACGTGTCCTTGTGGGCTCACACTTTACTGGGGAAGATGGACATTGAACAGTGAGTGGCCCAGTTAATGAATGAGTTGCAGTGTAGCTAAGTGTCTCAAAGGGGTGGAAAAGAGCCCATTGGTATCGAAGAGGGGACCTGCCAGGGTGGGACTGGAAGTGAAGGATAGTGTCCTCAGGAGGCATCACTGCCCAGCCACACAGAGAAGAGGCCCCGGACTCGGCAGGAACCCCTTTCTCTCAGGGCAATTTCCTTCCTCTCTCTGAGCCTCAGTCTCCTCATCTGTAGAACGGGACCCTTGTCCCATTCTATGAGATAATGCATGAGATGACGCATATCTGGCACTTGGAACACAGTAGGAGCTCAGTAAGTACTTTTCATCTGTGGTATTTCCCAGCAGGGAGGGGGCTGAGTGTCTCAGCGGTGGCGACAGCACCCTGGGGCTCTTGGCGCCTCTGCGGGGCTGTCCTGGGTGGTGCCCAGGGACCAGCCCTGCTGAGATTCCTGTGGCTGAACTTCCAGAGCCCATGAGCATCACCAGGGAAGATGAGAAAACACCCTGTAAGCCCAGGCGCTTGCATTTTATTCTACTTCTTGTTATTTCAATGGCACAGTGGATGGTGCCTTTGTACTCGAGCCTTGCAGTTAGAGGGACCTGGGTTCCAGGCCCAGCCACTTGAAAATGAAAACCATCTCTGCCGGTCCTGAGCAGAACTCAAGTAAGGATGCTGTGTGAAATAATACATGTAAATGACTCAGCACGAACAGAGGGCTGGCATCACAGGTGGGTGGCCGAGTTCCTAACAGGTTTTTACAACAACAGTCTTAAGACCAGAGGAGACCTGTACTTAGTTGAGTCAAATTCCCTCTTTTAGACTCATTGGAAAAGACCCTGATGCTGGGAAAGATTGAAGGTAGGAGAAGGGGGCGACAGAGGAGGAGACTGGTTGGATGGAATCATCGACTCAATGGACATAAGTTTGATCAAACTCCGGGAGATGGTGAAGGACAGGGAAACCTGGTGCGCGGCACTCCATGGGGTAGTGGAGAGTTGGATACAACTGATCGAATGAACAAGAAATAGAAACTCATTTATTTCTGAATTTCTGCTCCTACTCTGGGCCAGGCTGTGGGGGTACCTGCGGGTGAGACAGGGCTCCTGACACAGGGGAATCCATGTTACGCAGGTTGGGGGTCTTGGACAGGGAGAGGGGCCCTTTCCTTGCTCCAACAGGGTCAAGGGAGACCACCTGAGCCCTCCTTTGTCCATTGCCTTGGGAGCTATGTGCGTGCTTAGTCGCTCAGTCGTGTCTGACTCTGTGTCTATAGCCCACCAGGCTCCTCGGTCCATGGAATTCTCCAGGCAAGAATACCGGAGTGGGTAACCATTCCCTTCTCCAGGGATCTTCCTGACCCAGAGATCGAATCCAGGTCTCCTGCCTTGCAGGCGGCTTCTTTACCGTCTGAGCCACCAGGGAACCCCCTGGGAACTACAGGTAGATTTTAAATCAGAGACGAGGGGCTGAGAGGGGCTGGGGGTCGGCACTGTAGAGCAGAATGCCTGCAGGGTATCTCGTGCCCAGGGAGCTGTGGGTCCCATCCCGCCTTGGGCAGGGTCCCCAGGATGTCTGTCCTCCATGCCCCACCACGGACATCGAATGTCAGGAAAATCAGAAAGAGAAGAGCGAAAGAGGAAAGGCAACAGAAGGAGGGGCCAGAAATGAGGCTGAGTGTGGAGACGGGGCAGGAGGGATGGGGGGGGGAAGGAGGGAAACTGTGGGGGGGCGAGGGATGCTGCCCAGGCCGGGCGGGGAGCGGTAACCGGCCAGTGGCACACCCCGCTCCCCTGCTCTGCACCAAGCCGTGCCCGTGTGTGCGGCGACGGCCCGGACTGACGGGCAGTGGGGCGAATGGCCGCTGACATCTGCTGATGGCGGCCACTTGGGCAGGACATGGGCGCCGCATCAAGAGCGGCAGGCAGGCCTCGCTGGCAGCCTGTTCGGTTGCATTAGGCTCAGGAAGGCATGGGCCCCTTCATTGTCTAAATTGCAGTTTAACTCAAACAAGCGGCCGGGCCTGGTCTGGCCAGGAACATGGCTTTGTGTGGCTGTCTTCCCGGGGCCAGGCCTGTCCCTGGTGGCACTTAGGAAGGGCTCCAAAATGTTAGCTCTTGCTATCATCGCTGTGGTTGCTGTCATTACTGTTGTGCCAGTCGAGGGGCAGAAGCCCCCAGAAGCTGCTGTCTAGAGGACAGGTAAACAACAGGAAGGGGGCATCTGCTGGGTGCGGGAAGGGGCAGTTGGAGGCGGGACTGACCTTCTGGAAATGAGGCATGTGCCAGAGGGCGTCCAGCCCCACGGGCGGCTTGTACTTCCTCAGCTGACTGCTCCGGGTCTCGTAGAGCTTCCCGAGGATCACCTGCGGATCAGAGACAGGCCGAGGCTCGGTGGTGACTGGCTCCTGGAGAGGCTGGAGCCACGACGAAGGGGCTGGAGGGCCCGGGGCTGGGATTCCTGCTGGGACAGCCCCGTGGGGCACTTTCCCCCTGGTTCCGGCCCTTCTCCCAGTCTGATTGCAGGGCACCTTCGCCCCTGGCCCTGCCCGTGACCAGGTGGACTCAGGGAGGAATCATGGGGTGCTGAGAGCGTGCTGTTTCAGTTTCTGGTTCTGCCCTAGAACTCTCTGGGTTCTGGAAGCCAGCTGCCTCAAGGGCAGGGATGTGTCCTTAGCTAACACAGCCCTGGTGGTTACCAGGGACGCCACCAGGTCTGAACAAATGAATGATTTGACGGGGCTGTTGCCGTTTCTGGGAAGCAGGTCCTCAGCATGGTCTGCTTGTGGAAAAGAAGGGAGGACTCCTTTGAGAGGAGGAATTAGAGGGCTCAGGGGAGAGCCCTCAAGGTCTTCTTGGGGGGGATTTCAGAGCCACAGAGGCTGTCCAGCTCCTCCTTAGTGGCACGCCCCATACTCATGAACAGATGATGTGAGCCTATGGTTAGGGACCCATAGCTCTTGGGGTCTGCTGTGGACTGAACTGTGTCCCCTCCAAATCCATATGGTGAAGCCCTAGCCCCCAGTTGGGACCGTATTTGGAGCTGGGCCTTTAAGGAGGTGATTAAGGCTCAGTGACATCAGAGGGTGGGGCTGTAATCCAATAGGACAGATGACCTTATATGAAGCGGAAGAGACACCAGGGGTGTCCATCCAGGAAAGGCCCTGTGAGGACAGGGTAAGAGGCGGCCGTTTTCAGGCCAAGGAAAGAAGCCTCCAGGGCAACCGACACTGCCACCTCCATCTTGGACTTCCAGCCACCAGGATTTCTGTGGTTTGAGCCACCCAGCCTATCACACTTTGTCACGGTCACCCCAGCAGACTCACCCAAGGTCCCCAGCCCCCAGTTGCAGGATCAGAGTGGGACTCTGATTCAATGCGTGCCCCTGGGGAACTCTAAGCACAGTCAGACCTTAGCTCACAGCTGTGACCTTGTCAGAACTCAAAACCTCCTGGAGGAGTCAGCAGGTAAAGAGGGTGCTCCTGTTTATACCTAGAGCTGGAGAGTTAGAACCCCACACCCGGAGTGGATGAGCTGGACGACGCGCTGGTACCCAAGTGACTCAAAGAGGATGGGCCACTGCAGACAAGGCCTGAGAGAGTGACACAGGACAGACAGTGCAGCTGACAAATGAAAGGACCCGGATTTAACCGAAGATGCCCCCACCCTATCGAACCCCTTTTATTTTACTTTTTAAAAAAGATAGCATCTCTTTATTTTATTTATTTATTTTTCGGCCGAGCCATGTGGCATGTTGGGATCTTAGTTCCCTGACTGGGGACCAAGCCAGGGTCCCCTGCACTGGGAGCATGGAGCCCTAACAACTGGACTGGCAGGGAACCCCTTTTATTGATTTATTTTGTTAATCAATTATATTAATTTTATTGAATGTGTCTGTGGATAACTTCCAAGCCCTTTGGATCAACTCTCCCCTCTGCTTCCTAGAATAGCTTTGAAACTTCATCTCGAACCAAAGCTGAGAGGCTGCCTAGCCAGGGCTTAATGAGCCGGGCTTCAGAATTAGAAGGATGAAAGTGAGCCTTATCACCTTTCTCAACCTCAGTTTCCACTGCAGGAAATGGGGTACAGATGCCTAACAAACAGGTTCTTGTAGGATTTGCTGAGTTAGCTTTGAGCAGAGTGTCTGGTCCTAGACAATTGCTCACTAAATGGAAGCCGTTTTCCAAGAATTTCGTTTGGGCTCATCACCATCCAAAACCCAAGACATCCTGAGCTGTTAAGAGACCAGTTTCTCCTAATATGGGAGCAATCTGACCTTGTAAATCAACTGTCTCATCAACCCTAATAGACTGTGTGTCAGCCCCTCGGTGTTTTGAGGGTCTGGGTATTCGTAGCCCTTTGATAGAAAGCATCACAGCTACAGAGAATCTTGGAAAAGGAGAACTCTGTGGTTGGTTTGACAAGTGCTTTTTGAGTGCTTACTATGTCCTGTGAAAGTGTTAGTCACTCAGTCATGTCTGACTCTGCAACCCCGTGGACTATAGCCTGCCAGGCTCCTCTGTCCATGGAATTCTCCAGGCAAGAATATTAGAGTGGGTGGCCATTTCCTTCTCTAGGAGATCTTCCCAACCCAGAGATCAAACTCAGGTCTCCTGCATTTCAGGTGGATTCTTCACCCTCTGAGCCACCAGGGAAGCCCCCTTCTAAGTGCTGGGAAGCCCCACCTATGTGCTGGGCCCTCATTCAAACGGACCCCTTTTTTTTGCCCATCAAGGTCATTGAGACCCCAGTTTGGATGACGTCATCGACTCAATGGACATGAGTTTGAGCAAACTCTGGGAGATAGTGAAGGACGAGGAAACCTGGTGTACTACAGTCTATGGGGTTGCAAAAAGTCAGACACGACCGAGAGCAACCAAAGTGGTGATTCACTCAAAGCCACAACCCCCTGTGCTGGCATAAGTCCCTGACCAGTACTGGAGGTGGAGCCACTGATAGTGGCTGATTACAGGCCAATACTTTGGCCACCCGATGTGAAGAACTGACTCATTGGAAAAGACCCTGATGCTGGGAAAGATTGAAGGTGGGAGGAGAAGGGGACAGCAGAGGATGAAATGGTTGGATGGCATCACCAACTCGATGGACATGAGTTTGAGCAAGCTCTGGGAGTTGGTGATGGACAGGGAAGCCTGGCGTGCTGCAGTCCATGGGGTCACAAAGAGTCGGACACAACTGAGCGACTGAACTGAACTGAACAGGGTTCTCTGTTGAAAAAGGCGGGGCACTGACTACGAGACTGTCTCTAGATTCAGAAGATGTGTCCTCAGAGGCTCCAGATTCCATGCACCTGTGGCCCTCTGAATTGTTATGAAATAGCTGCTAATTAAAAACATGACTCTGTCCTGGAGCTATCAATATGAAGTAGCAGCGTGTAACGGTAATGCTCCCTTGGAAACTGGTGGTTACCATAGTGAGCTCTTTCTTGAGCTATTAATGAATAAACTAGTCATGGACTGCTTTTAAAATATTATTACAGAGACTTCCCTGGTGGCACAGTGGGTAAAAATCCACCTGCCAATGCAGGGGATATGGGTTCGATCCCTGGTCTGGGAAGATTCTACATGCCAAGGAGCAACTAAGCCCGCATGTCACAATTACTGAACCTGTGTGCTGCAGCTACTGAAGCCTGCATGCTTAGAAACTGTGCTCAGCAACAAGAGAAGCCCCCACAATGAGAAGCCCATGCACCGCAACAAAGACAAGCCCCGGCTCCTAGAGAACGCCCATGTGCAGCGATGGAGACTCATGCAGCCAAAAATAGAATAAATGAATTAATTAATTTAAAATATATTATTACAACCCTCTGCTCTGAGTGGTTGTCTCTGACTTCTGACTCTCACCACCACTGAGAACAGACCAGAGGGGCCTTAGGCAGAAATCACAGTCTTCCTCTCTAGGGGCTTAAGCCAAAGTTGAACCTGATCATCACCAAGACCCTTTCAGCACAGCAAGGAGCAACTCGATTGCCCAGTCAACACCCCCCCCTCACCCACCAGCAACAAACATGCCCAGGGGGCAGCCTCAAAGCATTGCCGCTCCCTAAGCCTTCCCCCCTCCCTCGCCTCCCACCTTGTCAGTCACCCACTCTGCAGTGAACATGGTGTTTACCTTATGCTTTTTCTCCAGTTTAATGGCTTTCTGGGTGGCCTTTTGCTCCTGCACCCACAGCTGCTGGTAGCGATGCTGCAGCAGATCAAAGAAGGGGGTGGAAGGCCTGTGGGGAAGAAGTCAGATGGGTTTGAGGTCTGGGGAGGGCCAGAGACCCCCTCTCCCTGGAGGCTGCCCGCCTGGCCGTCAGAGCTGTGGGGCAGAGTGCCCTCCCCAAGGCTGTGAGAGCCCCTTTCTGGCTTTCTGCAGCTGTGGAAGAAATGAATGTCTTCTGCAAATCATTCAACAAATGTTTACTGCTCACCGATCAAGCGCTGGGCCTGATATCGTGACAGACTCTCTCCTCGACCAGATTTAAGACAGACTCCTCAGACCCCTCCTTTCCATCAGGCCTTGTCCTTGGGACCTATCTTTGGCCGGATGAAGTCAGCCTTAGCAGAGAACCCTACTAAGTCAGTACCCCCACCCCTGATGTCTCATCACCTTGGCTTGCCTTTACCAAGAGTCCTGTTAAGGCAGTTTAGCAAGAATCTGCTACGTACCCTTGAAGTCTCCTCTTAGTAATTTGCCTTCCACTCTGCTCCTTGGGTAGAAATTCCCATTTGTGTTATATTAAGAACTGAGCCTAGCTCTATCCTGAGTTCACTTTCCCCTTTGCAATAGTGCTGAATAAAATCTGTCTTTATTGCCTTTAGCCTCTGCTCTGATTCTCATTGACAGGGGTCTCCAGCCAAGGAGCCTGCATAGAGCATTTTGCACACCCCACTCCTCATAACACTGTGAAGTGGGTACTATTAATATTATTACTCATCCTGCAGATGAGGGGGTCAGGTCTCAGAACAGTGAGGGCAGGGCTGTGTGTGAGGCTCTCTCAAGGCAACCTAATAGGTGATAAGGGAAAGTACTTTCTAGAAGAACCAAAGCTAATAAGATGCAGGAGGAAGGACAGAATTGAAGGGAAGAGCATCATTACCTTGTGACTCCTAATGAGATAATGGATTTAGGTAATAAGCGCTGATTAGGTAGAAGGCTGACGGGGAACTTTACAATGCATAGCTCAGGCTACAGCAGCTGAACCACAGGATCAATTTGTTTTTATTGTGATAAATGTGTGAAACATAAAATTTACCCAAGCGATCAATCTTACCATCACTGAAAGTGACAGACACAGGACCAGGAATGATTTTTATTTATTTATTTGGCTGTGCTGGGTCTTAGTTGCAGCACGTGGGATCTTCACTGCATCACGTGGGGATCTTCTGAGGCAGCTTGTGGATTCTTTAGTTGTGATGTGTGGGCTCAGTAGTTGCGGCACGTGGGCTTTGTCGCTCTGCAGCATGTGCGATCTTAATTCCCCGACCGGGGATCAGACCTGTGCCCCCTGCGTTGGAAGTGCAGAGTTTTAACCACTGGACCTCCAGGGAAACCCCCTGGCTTTGTGTTTTATATGGCCTGCACGGTGGTATTTAAAGTCTTGGAAATTGTTGTCGACCCTTAAAAATTGGGAAATTTTACATTAAAAAAAAACACCAAACCCAGCTTTCCCAGATTGTCCTGAAGATGTATATGTTCTGATCATGTAGGTCTGCCTTCCTATGTGGCAACAGTTGTCTGGAGCTGAGTATCAGGTGTCATTTAGCCCAAGTCCCCTCCCTTCCCTACTGCACTCCACTGCCTGCTGGGCCCCTCCAAGCATTTGTGGCCCTAGAACCAATCATAGAGCTGGACTGGACCCTAAACGCCCACACCCAGCTCTCCCACCTTCCAGGCAGACTTCTCTGGGACTGGGCTGCCCTGGGACTCCTTTTGAGTGGTGCTTCCTCGGCTTTGAAATGCTACTCGAGCTCAGAGGTCTCTTTCCAGAGCAGCCTGCAGCGCATCTACAAACAGTGGCTCTTTGTTTTCTGGTTCCTTTACCCCTGTGGCGACTTTTATTACTTAATTATTACACACCCCGTGCTTCTGAGCAGCCTAATTTATAGCGGTGCTTTCTAATGACACGAGATGCGTAATCTCACAAGATCTACCCCAAGAGGCCTTTCACAACAGAAAAGCTATCTTTCCAGCAGCCCCACTGCCCACAGCCCTGCAAACCCACCCTCCCGGCCCTCCCACAGCCTCGCTGACCGTCTTTGTGTCCTGTTTCAGCCAGCGGTTCTTGTTGCTGGAAAAAGGCAGGGGCGGGGCGCTCAGGGCAGGAGAAGAGCTGACAAACCTTGTAAGTTACAACAGCCCAGTCCTGACTGCCTGGTGGAGGTCCAGCAGGTTCTGCCCGTTTTTGCTCTGGCTCATTCAATCGGATAAAAAGGGGGAGAGGCTTGTCGGACATAGTGAAAACGCAGGACGTAAATTGTATCGCATCATCTCTTGCTTAAAATGCCCTTGGCAGCCTCCCATTTCTTAGACTCAATCTAGACTCCTTGCCACGGCTGGCAAAGCCTCCCCTCCCCAAACTCCTCTCAGACTCTCAGCACCTCCTTTGCCTACGGGTCTCAGCTGTTGGGTCACCTCCTCAGAGGGCTTGCCCCTGAGCGGTCCGTCTTCCACCGGCCCTTGCCTGGTGCCCTCCCCTGCAGAAGCCCACTTGTTCATTGTGTCACTGGTCTATAACTGCTCTTGGCCATTGAATACCAACGCCAGCAGGAATGGTTTACTCTCAATAATTATGCATTGTTGAAAAGGAGGAGGAGAGAAGGAGGGAATCAGAGAAAAAAAGATTAGGTGAAAATTTTAGGAAATATACTTTTCATAAGTCAGGGTAGTGTAAATTAAGCTATATGTGAGTTGTAATGAAATTGAGAGTAAATTGATGGAAATTATAATCCAGGAAAGGAAGGACAGTCTTTCTAACAAATGGCAGTGGAACAACTGGACGCCATGGACAAAACCAAGCAAAAACCTCCTGACCCAAGTCTCATACTTTATACAAGAATTAACTCAAAATGAAACATGGAGTTAAATGTGAAACTGTGAAAGTTTTTGAAGAAAACATAGGAGAGACTCTTTGGGACCTAGGGCTAGGCTAGGTGATGAGTTCTTAGACTTGACACCAAAAGCAAGATCCAGCAAAGAAAAAAGAAAGATAAATTGAACTTCCTCTAAATTAAGAAGTTTTGCTCGTTGAAAGAGCCTCTTGAGAAGATGAAAAGATAAACAAACCATTACTAGGAGAAAATATTTGCAAACCATGTATCTGGCAAAGGACTCCTACCTTGACTGTATATAAAACTCTCAAAACTCCACAATAAAACAAAACCAAAACAAACACATGACTGTATTAGAAAAAAGACAAAACATGAAGAGACAAGAGGGTGTATGGATGGCAAGTAAGTACAGGAAAAAGTAGTAACATCTGTCGCCATCAGAGAAACGTAAATCAAGAGCCTGATGACATGTCACTGCACACCTATTAGTGCAACTAAAATAAGAAATATGTAGTGACAGTGGGCTTCCCTGGTGGTTCAGACGGTAAACAATCTGCTTGCAATGCAGAAGACCTGGGTTTGATACCTGGATCAGGAAGATCCCCTGGAGAAAGGAATGGGTACCCACTTTCAGTATTCTTGCCAGGGAAATGCCATGGACAGAGGAGCCTGGTGGGCTACAGTGCTTGGGGTTGCAAAGAGTTGGACATAACTGAGCAGCTAACCTGCAGTGCCAATGCTAAGTGCTGGCGAGGATGCAGAGAAACTAACCCACTCACACATTGCCAGAGGGGATGTAACGTGGCATAGCTGCTCTGGAAAATGGTTTGCTAGTGTCTTGAAAAACTAAACCTACACTTACCATAGGAGCGTAGCAATTGTACTCCTGGGCATTTGTTCCAGAAAAATGGAAACTTAGGTCTACACAGACACCTATGCACCAATGTTCATAGCTGGAATACTTGTAATATCCCCAAACTGGGAACAACCAAAACACCCTTCAGTGGGTGAATAAACTGTGGTCCATCCATACTATGGAATGTTATTCAATAGTAAAAAAGGAAAGGACTATTGATACAGCAAAAGCTTGGATGATGTCAAGGCTATTATGCTCATGGAAAAAGGCCAGTTTCATAGGGGCACATACTGTATGATTTCATGTACATACCTTTCCTGGAATGCCCCAAAGATCCGGGAATGGTGGGGAGAGGGGTCATTACACAGACGCATGAAGGGGTGTCTTTGAGGTGATAGAACAGTTCTGTATCTTGATTTGTAACACAAATCTACACATGCGATAAAATGCATGGACACCAAATACGCAGACACAAACTGCATCTAAAACTGGTGAAATCTGAATGAAATCTGTGTATTGTACCAACTTTAGTTTTTTAGTTGTTTTTTAATGTTTTTTTCAAATTTAATTAATTTGGCTGTGTCAGGTCTTAGAATCTTCACTGCATCATGCAGGAGCTCTTGTGGTGCATGGACTTTCCAGTTGTGGCACACGAGCTCAGGGCTGTGTGGGCTCAGCAGTTGTGGAGCATGGGCTTAGTTGCCTTGCGGCATGTGGGATCTTAGTTCCTAGACCAGGAATCGAACCTGTGTCCTCAGCATCGAAAGGTGGATTCTTCACCATTGGGCCATCAGGGAAGTCCCAGCTTTTTAGTTTTGCTATTGCACTATATTTACATAGGATTTTATCATAGGAGATAACAGGGTGAAGAGTAAACAGGATCTCTCTGTACTATTTTTAGAAATTCTTGTGTATTTAAATTATTTCCATGTAAAATATTTTCTCAAAATGCAATCGAGCATGCTAGCTTTCATGCATGCAATCAGGCGTGCATGAACTAGCTTTCTACTTTATAGAAAAAATATTACAATATTACTTTCATACAAAGAGGTGATCAAAGAGTTTGGAGAAAAAAATATAGGGGGAAAATGAATATAGGGTGCGGCAGGCAGTTAATTTTTTAAAAATGTGTTACTTTTTGGATTTCGTGGCTTATGATATTTGTCAGCTTATTTAAAATTTTAATTTGTTCTGATTCTTTTTCTCATTCTAATTAAGTATTCAGTTTTATGCCTAAATTTGTATTCAGGATTTTGAACTTTTTTTCTTAAAGAGAACCCCCAAATATGAATAAGTTCCTAGTCCCAGGAAACATGGAGCTGCCCTTGTGTGAAGATAAAATGTTTCTTTTAATTATAAGAGGGTATTAGGTAAAACTTTATGCTAATAATGTGAAACCAAAACAAAATAGGTGATTTGTCCAGGAAAATATAAAAGATCAAAGTTGACTGGAGTGCATATATAAAATGTTAATAGAGCCACGGGTACCAGACCAAGGTATGTCCACATGTGTGACCTCCTAGCCTTGCAGAGAATAGTATTACAGGGCTTTCCAGAAGTTTTTATCAAAAGCTTCCCACATCATGCTGTGATCCCAAATCAAGAGAAGGAAAATGTCTTGGTCAGTATCACTTAGAAGAGCAAATGAAAGACTACTCGAGGGTGTGATGAATTTAGGAGTCTGGGATTGACATATATACACTGCTAGGTATAACACAGATAGCACAGGGAAGCCACTTAGCTCTGTGGTGACCTAAATGGAAAGGAAACCCAAGAAAGAGAGGATATATGTATGTGCATGCTGTGTCACTTCAGTCATGTCTGACTCTTTGCAACCCTATGGACTGCAGTACACCAGCCCCTCTGTCCATGGGCTTCTCCAGGCAAGAACACTGGAGTGGGTTGCCAAGCCGTCCTCCAGGGGATCTTCCTGACTCAGGGATCGAACCTGCGTCTCCTGCAGCTCCTGCATTGCCGGTGGATTCTTTACCACTGAACCACCAGGAAAGCCAGGATGTATGTATACGTATAGCTGATTCTTTTTGCTATCAGCTAGAAACTAACACAACATTGTAAAACAGCTATACTCCAACTTAAAAAAAAAAAAGAGCCTAAAGAAATAAAGTTATGCTTGAAAACTGAAAAAAAAAGAGAACGAATACTAAGTGAAATATTACTAGATCACATTGGGCAATATACTATACCTCCCTCCACCCGCGCTGGAGACGAGGAGTGGGGAGCCAAGGAGGGGTCCCAGAGGGCAGCTCACCCCCAGCCCCTTCCTGCAGAGCCTCCAAGGCGGGGAGGAAAGAGACTGTCCCAGTGCAGCTGGAAGTTGTGATGCGAGGATTACACCAGGCCGGACGTATTAACCTGTGCACTGAGATGGCCTTTTGTAATTGCAAGTGAGCAGAAAAGCCGTGGATGGCCTGAGACTTCACCCACGAAAGGGGCTGGGAAAACAGCTGACCCTCAGAGCAGGTGTGAACAGGGTGAGGACGCTCACGTTCCGAAGTCCCTTGCCCCCCAACTTGTTCACATTTATCAGGAAATATTATGAAGCTGCTAGAAAGAACGAACTGGCCGTACGAGTAATGACTCAGAAAGATCTCCAAGACCTAGGTCAAGTATAAAGGAAGAAGCTGGGGAGAAAGAGCCATACTTGTGTAAGCGCATGAACGCAGGCGTGAAGGATGGTGAAGGGCAGGAAGGAAGGTCGCAGGGGATGGTGCTGGGGAGGGGGCAGACGCAGTGGGTGGGGCAAGGGGGCTCCTCCCCTCCAGGCTACTTGAGAAGTGAAAGTGAAGTCGCTCAGTCTGTCCGACTCTTTGCGACTCCAGGGACTGTAGCCTACCAGGCTCCTCCGTCCATGGGGTTTTCCAGGCAAGAGTACTGGAGTGGGCTGCAATTTCCTTCCCCAGGGGATCTTCCCAACCCAGGGATTGAACCCGGGTCTCCCACACTGTAGGCAGACGCTTTACCGTCTGAGCCACCATGTGACTCTTATGCAACAAGTAAAGCAAAACCAGAAACCCACATCTGAGAGGTCATGGGACTCGGCCGGGGCCACAGCCAGTGACGGGGTGATGGATCTGGGTCAGAATCGGTGTCAGGATGCAAGCTTCTCTCCCCCACCCCTCCCCCTACCCCGCCATGCACAGCTCTGCCAGCATCACACCGGAACTAGCCAGGCTGTTTGCTTTTTGCCTCTTTCATCATAATCAGATGGGGGTGGTCGGGCCTTCTGGGCCTCACTGTTTGGAGCGAAGTTTCAGCGTTTTCCTGTGTACTTGGCCCTTGCAGGATGCAGGCATTTTTTTTTTTTAGCATTTAAAAAAATTAGTAAATTTATTTTTGGTTGCTCTGGGTCTTTGTTGCTTCACGTGGGCTCTCTCTAGTCGCGGTGAACAGGGGCTACTCTTTGTTGTAGGGCAAGAGCTTCTGATTGCTTTGGCCTCTCTTGTTGAGAAGCACGGGCTTCAGTATTTGCATCACCTGGGTTCAGTCGTTGTGGCGTACAGGCTTCGTTGCTCCGTGGAATGTGGAATCTTACCAGACCAGGGATCAAACCCGTGTCTCCTGCGTTGGCAGGCAGACTCCTATCCACTGTACCACCGGGGAAGTCCAGGGCAGATGCACCTTTAGGAGCCATTTTTCTTATTTTCTTCCGCAACTATTTTTTTTTCTTTTGCTGCTACCTTAAAACATGTTCAGGGTTGTCTTTTTTGTTTTAAAATAAACATAGTTCTTTACAATAAAAAAGACGTTTTTTCCACCCCAGAATGAATGATTTTCGCCACAGGCCGAGAGCCCCTGTGGTCACAATTACAGTCATCCGAACTACAGCTTTCTTTTGAGGAGCTGGAAGGGGTTCACTCAGAAGATCTCAATTATTTATCTTCACTAAATGAGATGGGAAAGGTGGGAGTGGGGAGGCTGAAGCCCAGAGAGGTCAAGTGGCTGGCCCAGGGTCACACAGCACACTCGGCAGCCTAGCCTGGACCCCCACCCACAACCCCACCCCCACCCCCACCCACCCCCCCCCCCCCCCCCCCCCCCCCCCCCCCCCCCCCCCCCCCCCCCCCCCCCCCCCCTCTTTGCACTTGGGAAAGTTTTTTTTTTTTTTTTTTTTTTTAATATTTTCAGTGATCAAAGGAAGGATTCAGTGTCTGCCTTTCTGATTAAGCTCTGAGCCCCATGCGGCAAGGACTGTGGCTGGATTGTTCACTGTGCATCCAGACCAGGACAGTCTGTACTTTGTAAAAATGCTGAATGGCACCAGAAATCTTTAAAACCATCTTCCTGAGATACTGACCTCCTCAACTGCAGCGCCCAAGAGGGAGGTCTGTGGCAGAAATGAGCTTTTCCTTGGGGAGCCCAGTGATGGGGCAGGGGTGCCTGAGTCCTGCAGAAGGGGTCCAGGTGCTGAGGCCCCGCCATGGACCTCTTTATTCCTCTCCTCCTCTGTCTCAGGGGCTCAGGTATTGAAGCCGGCATGTCAGAGTGGATCCTGGCTCTGGAAAGGGGCAGCAATGGTAGTTCCTCCCCACCCCCCAAGAACAAAGGGCGCAGTCAGGAGGGGTGATACAGGGGAAGAGGCTTCATCCCAGGGATGAATCAGGGGACCCATGAAGCAGAGGAGGAGGCGGAACATGGGTCCCCTGAGAACCCAGTCAACCACGGAAACCTGGGACCCTCAGACCCGTTCATTATGAATCTTTAGAAGCACGTTTGAAAGTGGTTCAGTCTTCCATGTGGTGACAAAAAAATAGCCACAACCTAGAAGCTGGGAGTTACGTTTTATTTGGTGGGAACTTTTAGGACTTCAAGCCCCGGAGACAGTATCTCAAGTAACCCCGAGAGAACTGCTCCTAAGAGGCAAGGGGAGGAACCAGGTTATACAGAAGTTTTTAAACAAAGGGCAGGTAATCTGAACATGAAAAGATTATTGTTAATTAAAGGAAACAGATATCTCAAGTTAAGGAATTTAGTGCTTTTCTATGTATGGGAAGATGCAAGAGTCTGTGCTTACTGAAATCATTCCTTTCATATGCATCTCAGCTATCTGGGGCCAGCGTCCTGCATTTTTCACATCCTGAGCTTCCTTGAGGCTCACCGTAGGGAGTGGCTGCGGTCCGATGGCTGGCAGATGGCAGGGATTCTTCTCCTTTCTGAGTGCCCTTGGGGCTCAGGAGCTTGTATTGGAGCTGCAATCGCTGGTGACTGTGACATCCTTGTTTACTGACATGGCAGGAAATACTTCATTTCTCACATGTGATACTGGAAGGGTCCCCCAGTGTACTGGAGGCTTGGGGATGGAGCTTGGGGGGCACTTAGAGGCAATTTGGAGCCCAGAGAGAGTGAAGGAGCAGGCTGGCCATGAATAAGCATCAGTGGAGAGACTCCTGGGCCAGCAGAGGGAGGGCAGAAGGAATCAGAGCAGGTCCACACCAGCCCTGGGGAGCTTGGTCAGGGCAGGGGTCCTCCTGGAGGTGGGGGAAGGGACTGGCCACAAAGGGGCATGGTGGGGGAGGGGGTTCTGGGATGATGGAAACATGCTATGGCTTCACTGGGTGCCCAGCTGTATCAACTTGTCAAGATTCATCAGATTAAACATGGACAACATCATTATCTGTAAACTGTACCTCAATAAAGTTGCGAAGAACTGACTCATTGGAAAAGACCCTGAGGCTGGGAGAGATTGAAGGCAGGAGGAGAAGAGGACAACAAAGGATGAGATGGTTGGATGGCATCACCGATTCGATGGACATGGGTTTGAGCAAGCTCTGGGAATTGGTGATGGACAGGGAAGCCTAGCATGCTGCAGTCCATGGGGTTGCAAGGAATTGGACACAACTGAGCGACTGAACTGAACTGAAAAGTTGTTGGAATCTTCCCTGGTGGCTCAGATGGTAAAGAATCCGCTTGCAGTGCAGGAGACCCTGGTTCAGTCCCTGGGTTGAGAAGATCCCCTGGAGAAGAGGAATGGTAACCCACTGCTTTATCCTTGCCTGGAGAATTCCATGGATAGAATTCCATGTAGCCTGACAGGCTACAGTCCACAGGGTCACAGAGAGTCGGACAAGACTGAGTGACTAACACTTTCACTTTCAAAATTGTTTTAAAAGCAAAAACTAAGAAGGCTGAGAAAGTAGGAGTCATCACAGAAGGTCTTTGCCAAAGCACTAGGGAGCTATGGATGGTTTCTGAGCAAGGGGAGAGAGCATGGTGACAGTCACACTTTGGCGCAGTTGCCAGGGGTGGCAGAGTGAATTAGTGGAAAGGAAGGGGATAGGATTTGAGGATCCAAGGCCATTTCAGGGGGAGAAAAGATATAGCAGGAGGGCTACACACCTTGAGAATGAGACCTCAACTCTGTGCTCACTTACTCTCTTGTCCATCCATCCACCTGGCAGACCCCGGAGCATTAACCAGCTTCTCGTGATGGGCCAGGCTCTGTGAGATGTGGGGACGTGCTCTCTGCACCCTGGGGTTTCGGGGCCTGCCGCAGAAGTGCTGAGATCCACCACTGCTCACACTTCTGTCTGCTTCCTGTATCCTTAAGACAATATCTCTAGAAATAGATACTAAATACCCTCTTTTCACAGAGGACAAATCTGAGGCCCAGAGAAGTTCACTGTCTTGCCCAAGACCACGCAGCCACTGGGTGACATGTTGCATTTCCCTGGGAGGTCCCTGAGCATATCCACCCTGCGGCTCTTTCCCCCTGAGGAGAAGAGAGCTAATTGCCAGTGTACACACGGCCATAGGAGCTCAGAGGAGAGAACGGTTAACTGAGCGAGGTCATGGAACGCGAGGGCTTCCCAGGTGGCACTAGTGGTAAAGAACCCGCCTGCCAATGCAGGAGACATAAGAGATGTGGGTTCGATCCCTGGGTCAGGAAGATCCCCTGGAGAAGGAAATGGCAACCCACTCCAGTGTTCTTGGCTGGAGAATCCCATGGACAGAGGGAGCCGGGCGGGCTACAATCTTTAGGGTCTCAGAGAGTCAGACACGACAAAAGCAATGTAGCATGCACGAACAGGAACCAGGAAAGTCTCCTGTGAGCTTTTCGGTGGGTCTTTGGGGATGAGCAGGAGGTGACTGGGTGGAGAAATAGAGTAAGGAGGCTCCAGAGAGAGGGCTCAGTGTGAACAAAGACAAGGGATTGGGCCTGGCTGGCAGCACGCTTCGCAGCCCTAGAGTGGCCTGATGGACATCGGAGAGTAACAGGCATTCAAAACTGCCTCCCAGTTTTTGATGAGCACTTACTACACCAAGCCCGCTGGCTGCACTCCAACTGCAGTCCCCCTGCTTCTTCTCTTCTCCCATAACCTTGAAAGGGAGGGTTAACACGCCTGCCTTCAGGTGTGGAAAATGACATGCAGAGAAATCAAGTGCCTGGCCCGAGGTTTGCTCACGGACATGGGGCGGCCCGGCAGCGGAGCCAGCGCCCCATCCGGCCTCCCCTGGCTCTGAAGACCCTGGGTTGTGGCATTTAGGCTCCGAGTGATCCATGCCAGCGAGGGCACCGCCAAGGGCTTCGACAAATTATTTGCTGATAACCTGGCAGGACCCCCTCGGAAAAGATCCTCGCCACCCTGACGTTCCTGCTGACAACAAAACCGTGTCAAAACTCAGTCTGGTCGAGTGGAAAATGGGGAATAAAATGAAATGAAATCAGCTCTACTCGGGGTAGGGAGAAACCTCAAATTAGTTGCATCCGGCCCATCTTCCGCTACTACCTCGCGACTGATAACCCCCAGACCAGGGGTTGATCTCCCATGGATGCACCCCGGGACGAGCAAGGGGGATGGAAATTATCATTCGCAAACATTAGACTGACACTTTGTGCGTGGAGGGGGAGAGGGCTGACAGTTCTGATTTGCCGGCGTGGCTCCTCTCTGCCGAGGAGGGCTCTGGTGGATTAGAGGGGGCCCCTTTCATGGCAAACCCATCTTCATCTTCGCAGCTCATTAAAACTTTGTGGAGTGGAGAAGTTGGAGGAAGGGAGGAAGCTGGAGGAAGCTTCTGAGGGACACGAGGTACACATTTGTTGAAAGGTGTTTGAGAAGGGAGCCTTGGGTCTGACAAACCGGATTTTAGTGCGGCTCTCCGTTCACAGCGGGCTAAAATAATTGGTCATCAGTGACTACTAATTCGGTTTAGTAGCCAGAGGCAATTTTTTTCTTCCTGGAAAATCAATGACAGCACGGAGGTCTGTTTAACGTGATTGCACTCAAGACGGGTCCTTATTTGGCGCTTGATGGTTCTTCCATGGGAGACAGCTATTTTGTTAAAATAAAATTAAAATCCATCTCTAATGTGCCAGCGGTCTGCTGCTCCCAGGGGTGGGCAAGGAGAGGCCCTGGCCCCGGTCCCAACACAGCCTCGGGGACTCAGGAGTGGATGGTGGCTTCTGGAATGTGCCGCATGTTCTCGGCTGGGTGTGAGGTTCGGAACACGCCGTGGACCGTTGGAGGGTCTGGTTTTGGAAGAGGGGAGAGGCCGAGGGGCTGGGCGTCTCTTGGCAGCTCTAAATCAAAACCCAGCCCGCTAGGGACAGCCAACGGCAGCATCATCTGAGGAGACTCACATTCTGTCCCACCTCCACATTGGACGCGTTCTCGGACGGCAGCGGGTGGTGAGGGGCCTCCCTTCTCGGCCTCACCTGAGGCTTCCTGAATGGGCCCAGCTGTGGGCAGGTGACCTCAGGGACCATGACTGAGCACTTGGCTTGTGCCTAAAGGGGTACCACTGTTTCTAGTAATAAGCGATTCTGGTTAACATGGCCCACAGGCTACAAAAGCACAGCTAAAGCCTTTTTCTTTCTTTTTTTTGGCAATTGAAATTTTTATTAAGGTCATTGGAGGTTCACATGCAATTGTTAGGAAATAATACAGAGGTGGGGGGAGAAATATGTAGAGAAGCCTCTGTACCCCTTACCCCGTTTCCCTCAGTGGTGACATCTGGAAAAACTAAAGCACAGAATCAAAACCAGGTTATTGGCAGTGGATAACTCACCCATCTTCCCCCTCATGGATCACAGCCTTGTGGTGAAGGGGCTTGCGTAACTCAATGAAGCTATGAGCCATGCTGTGCAGGACTGGTCATGGTGAAGAGTTCTGACAAAGCGCGGTCCCCTGGAGAAAGGAATGGCAACCCACGCCAGTGTTGTTGCCTGGAGAGAACCCCATGGACAGTATGACTGGTGTATTTGCTTGTATACAATTTCATCCCATGTGTAGGTCTATGGACTCACCACCACAGTGAAGGTACAAAAGAGCTCCATCACCTCGAGGATGCTTCCTGTTATGCTTTTATAACATCACCCATCTTCCTCCTGTGCTGCACCCATGGGCCTCGGATGTTTGCTTTTCATCCTTACAAGAACACTACCAGCAGACTTTCCTGGTTGTCCAGTGGCTAAGACTCCATATTCCTAACATTGGGGGCCCAGGTTTGATTGCAGGTCAGGGAACTAGATCTCATGTGCCACAACTAAAGATCCCACGTGCTTCAACTAAGGCCCAATGCAGCCAAATGAATCAAAGTAAGAATAAAAAGAACCCTAGCAGATAGGAACTACTATTCTGTCGTTTCATTGATAAAGAAACTGATTGATACAGAACTATTGATACTGCTATCGAACTATCAATAAATCATTCATTGAGGGTTTCCCTGGTGGCTCAGTGATAAAGAATTTACCTGCCAATGCAGGGGACACAGGTTCGATCTCTGGTCTGGGACGATCTCACATGCCGCAGAGCAACTAAGCCCAAGCTCTAGAGCCAGGGAACTGTAACTACGGAAGCCTGCATGCCCTAGAGCCTGGGTTCCACAACAAGAGAAGTCGCTGCAATGAGAAGCCTGTACACCACAGTAAGAGAGTAGCCCCCACTCGCCACAACTGGAGAAAAACCCACTCAGCAACGAAGACCCAGCCCAGCCAAAAATAAATAAATAAATTAATAATTCATTTTAAAAAAGAGCTTAGTCAGATGAAATAACTTGCTTGGGATCAATATCTGGCAATACTGCACCATGTGATTGCAAATAGAAGACTGTAGCACATGGTGTGGTCACTTACCTAGATCGAGACATCCTGGAGTGTGAAGTCAAGTGGCCTTCGGAAGCATCACTACGAACAAAGCTAGTGGAGGTGATGGAATTCCAGTTGAGCTATTTCAAATCGTGAAAGATGATGCTGTGAAAGTGTTACACTCAATATCCCAGCAAATTTGGAAAACTCAGCAGTGGCCACAGGACTGGAAAAGGTTAGTTTTCATTCCAATTCCAAAGAAGGGCAATGCCAAAGAATGTCCAAACTACAGTGCAATTGCAACTCACTTCACATGTTAACAAAGTAATGCTCAAAATTCTCCAAGCCAGACTTCAACAGTATGTGAACCAAGAACTTCCAGATGTTTAAACTGGATTTAGAAAAGGCAGAGGGATCAGAGATCAAATTGCCAATATCCGTTGGATCATAGAAAAAGCAAGAGGATTCCAGAAAAACATCTACTTATGCTTCATTGACTATGCCAAAGCCTTCAACGATGTAGATCACAACAACTGGAAAATTCTTTAAGAGATGGGAATACCAGACCACTCTACCTGCTTCCTGGGAAACTCATAAGCAGGTCAAGGAGCAACAATTAGAACCAGACATGGAACAACAGACTGGTTCCAAATTGGGAAAGGAGTATGTCAAACCTATATATTGTCATCCTGCATATTTAACTTATATGCAGAGTACATAATGAGAAATGCCAGACTGGATGAAACACAAGCTGGAATCAAGGTTGCCGGGAGAAATATCAATAACCTCAGATATGCAGATGACACCACCCTTATGGCAGAAAGTGAAGAGGAACTAAAGAATCTCTTGATGAAGGTGAAAGAGGAGAGTGAAAAAGCTGGCTTAAAAGTCAACATCCAAAAAACTAAGATCATGGATCTGGTCCCATCACTTCATGGCAAAGAGATGGGGAAACAATGGAAACAGTGACAGACTTTATCTTCTTTGGCTCCAAAATCACTACAAATGGTGACTGCAACCATGAAATTAAAAGATGCTTACTTCTTAGAAGAAAAACTGACAACCGAGACAGCATATTAAAAAGCAGAGACATTACTTTGCTGACAAAGGTCCGTCTAGTCAAGGCTATGGTTTTTCCAGTAGTCATGTATGGATGTGAGAGTTGGAAGGCTGAGCGCCGAAGAACTGATGCTCTTGAACTGTGGTGTTGCAGAAGACTCTTGAGAGTCCCTTGGCCAGCAAGGAAATCAAACCAGTCAATCCTGAAGGAAATCAACTCTGAATATTCATTGGAAGGACTGATGCTGAAGCAGAAACTCCAATCCTTTGGCCACATGATACAAAGAGCCAACTCACTGGAAAAGATCCTGATGCTGGGAAAGATTGAAGGCGGAAGGAGAAGGGGACAACAGAGGATGAGATGGTTGGATGGCCTCACCGACTCAATGGACATGAGTTTGAGCAAAGTCTGAGAGATGGTGAAGGACAGGGATACCTGGTGTGTTGCAGTCCATGGAGTCACAGAGGTGGACACGACTGAGCGACTGAACAACAACAACAGACATGTCTGGCCTGCAGACATGCTTAGTTTGGTCTGTCACATTTAAAAATTCTTGTTACCAATATATGCATTTTTAAGCCAGAAGGAAAAGCTCACATTAAAATTCCAGTGTCTGGCTTTCCTTAAGGAGGCATCAGATCATCTGGTAACACTGGACTCACATTCTCAACTGTCAGTAAATGGCTGGAGCTGCCGCCCTTTGCTTGAGTTTGATGCAGTCCCCACCACTCCCTATTGCCTTAACACAGGGCCGGCTTTGCCCTCGGGCCTGCCAGGCCTCTGCAGGCCTGTGATTGTGTAGCCCTGGCTCCACACCTCTTAAATAACAAAATTACTTGGTATTTCTCTATCTTCCCAAGAGCCCAAAGAACTTACTGATGAACTCGCACCATTGTTCTGACACAGCAGGAGGTAGAATTGGTCCCACTTAACAGATGGGGAAATGGAGGCCCATGGAGATGGTAAATAATGAGCTCAAGGTCAATGAGGGAGCAGGAGAGCTGTGTTGAGTCTACAGTCTTCAGGTTTCGAGGCCAGCTGTTCACCCTTTTTCTGCCTTCATCTCTGCTCCCGCCATCAAGGAGGCGCTGGGAGGGGCAGGGTGGGAGAAGAGAGGAAACCCCCCTAGAGGAGGAAGGGGATGATGAGGCCTCCGGAGGAAAACAAGGGCCGACTTGCTCACTGGGCCTGAGCGGATGGTGCCTGGGCCCCAGGACTCTCCTAGAGACTCATCAAAAATGTTCTAATTCCTTTTAAAATCAGAAGGGAAAAATAAAAGTAGCACAGCCTGGATTATATTCATCTTTATACCAACACAGCCATAAAATACTTTAAATTACTATTATTTTTTTAATGAAGGAAGGGACTCATGAAGACAAGAGTGCCCAGAGCCCATAGAAGTCCTGCTCTAGCGCCAGAAGCTGCATTTAATACGGGCTCTCCTCCCCTCTGGCTTCCCAGGTGGCTCCGTGGTAAAGAATCTGCTGCCAATGCGGGAGACGTGGGCCGGATTCCTGGGTCGGGAACAGCCCTTGGAGAAGGAAATGGCAACCCACTCCAGTGTTCTTGCCTGGGAAATCCCATGGACAGAGGAGCCCAGCAGGCTGCAGTCCATGGGATCGCAAAGAGTCAGACATGACTAAGTGACTAAACAACTCCTCTCTCATCCTGCTGAGGCCAGAGACTGTCAGTCTTGTGCATAAACAGGAATAATCCAGAGAGCTTATTGACAGAAGAGCAATGCCTGGATCCCGCCAACAGACAGTCTGACTCAGCAGGCATGGGCCGGGACCCAGGCCTCTGCATCGTTCCCGGGGTGAACGCCCTGCCCCCTGTGGGATGATGGCCACGTGGTCCCTGGCACCCTTTGCGGGGTCTACCGCTCTGAGCCTCTTCCTTGTAGAGGCCCCTCCAGCCTAGCAGCCACCAACACCTTGCCTGGGGCAGGCTGGCCATCCGCTCTGATCCCAAGGGACCCCTGCAGCCCCTTTGTCCCCTCTCACCACTACCGCCTTTTTCTTAATTGTCCCCGCTTGGCCTGCCGGCCTGTCTTTTCTAACTAGCCTGGAGGAAGGGGTGGTAATTGAGGAGCAGCCTCTCTCCCTGGCAGGACTCTTAGAGTTAATTAGAGGAGAGGACCTGTGGGCTGGCAGTTATTTTTTAATTGTTTGTGGGTCCAACATAAAAGCTAATGACAGAGGAGGGAGGCTTAGTTAGCCGCACACTCCTGACTTCTAAATTTGTCTAAGAGGTCATTTGCAATTTGTTAACATTTTTCACAAGGGTGAATTCAATTAGCAGTCCCCGCACCGGTGCTCAGCCGAGAGACAGGATTGGCAGGGAAGCTGGACCGGGCTTCCAGGAAGCTTCTCCTGGCCTTGAGGGCCTGAGCTGCAAACTCGGGAACTCTCGCCACTTCCCCCCACACACACACGCCGCACACCCTGCTTCCGACCCAGCCGGCTGTGACTTGAGCCCCTCTGGAGAGAAAAGGCTCAACACAGCCAAACGGAGGAAATAGCCTCTAGACCAGGGGTCCCCAAACTCCGGGATCTGATGCCTGATGATCTGCGGTGGAGTCGATGGAATAATAATAGGAATAAAGGTACACAATCAAGGTAATGCACTTGAATCATTCCGAAAACATCCCCCCTACCCCACAATCAGTCCATGGAAAAACTGTTCTCCACAAAAGCAGTCCCTGGTGCCGGAAAAGGTTGGGGACCGCCGCTCTAGACCCCTAGGGAATCTGTGTGCAGGGGGATCTTGGCATCTGGGGAAACAGGTGAGCACCAGATGGGGCATCCCTGCCAGGGAATATGAGGCTGGTCAGGAGAGCACTGGCAGAAAGATCAGACCTGATAGGGACGAAATAGATGATTAAATAGTTAATCCCACTAGGGAATTGTAAGCAGAAAAATGTAGGAGACCCCTATAAGTTAATGATCACTCAAGAAAGCAGGGTTGCTTAACCACAAAACCAAGCAGGCTTGCTTAGCAACAAAACCATGCAGCAGAAGCAGCAGACCTGCTCCTAAACAGAGAGTGGTGGTGTGAGACCTACATCCTGCCCAGTGAGCTCAGTGAGTCAGCAGCCCCGCAAACATGTTCTCTGGCTCCTAAGACATGTTCTTTGCACCATGCCCCCCAAACAATAAAAGAAAAGCAGAAAAAAAGGCCTACAACCTGCCCAATGGTGTCATCAAGATAATGTGCCCCCCCAAAAAAAAACAGGCTATGCGCACATAGAAAACAATCCTTTATGGGGAGGTGACTTTTCAAAATGAAAGACCCTCACTGTATGTCCCGAGATCTGAAAATATTTTTTCCAAAGTGCTATGACAGTCCTGGCCTGACCATCTAGGGAGGGGTGAGTAAACTTCCCTGTCCTACCTGGAGGAGGAACTGATGATGGAAATGTACATCTACTCAAGAAAGACAAGGACAGGCTTCTCCCCCTCCCCACTTTTCCTTTGATTAGAAAACTGGCCCGCTGAGTTAAGTTCTCAGGGCAAGGGCATTTCTCGCCCACTCGTTTGGAAGCCTCACAGGCATCCTGTTCTAATGAATCACTTCTTATCTACCACTTTGCTTTCGCTGACCTTCTCTGCACTGAGACATAAAGGACTAGGGTACCGGAGCTCTTTGCAGCCCCTGAAATGACACCAATCGGTTTCAGATCCACTGGGGTGTTTGTGTAAGCTGAGGGGGTCCCGCTTCGGTGTGGAAACTCTGCTTATGGACCATGATCCCAAAGAATTCCGTGTTCCTCATCATCATGGGAGAAATGAGAAGCAAGCTGGGTGTCAAGTGGTGGCAGAGGGATGAGCCCACCGTGGGTGATTTGGACAGCGGACCCGGGGACTTACGCAAACATGCAGAGGGAAAAATCAAGTCGCCATGCAACGAGACTTGAATGGTTTGCGTGCCTATGTGCTGAGTCACTTCAGTCATGTCTGACTCTCTTTGTGAGCCTATGGACTGTAGCCCGCCAGGCTCTTCTGTCCATGGGATTCTCTAGGCAAGGATACTGGAGTGAGTTGCCATTTCCTTCTGCAGATGATCTTCCCGACCCAGGAATGGAACCCATATCTCCTGCACTGGCAGGTGGGTTCTTACAACTAGCACCACCTTGAAACCATACTAAATAATATGCATTATTTATGAACATTTCAGGGTAGAGCAAATACGTAAACACCTAGGAGGAAAGCCTGTTCCAGCCTCAGGATAGTCCTCAGGGGACAGAGGGAAGAGTGTGGGATTAGGAGAGGTGAGGAGGGGCTTCCACTTATATTTGCTTTATTTTATTTCTTTAATAATGATATTGCCAAAGCCTTTGACTGTGTGGATCACCATAAACTGTGGAAAATTCTGAAAAAGATGGGAATACCAAACCACCTGACCTGCCTCTTGAGAAACCTGTATGCAGGTCAGGAAGCAACAGTTAGAACTGGACATGGAATAACAGACTAGTTCCAAATAGGAAAAGGAGTACATCAAGGCTGTATATTGTCACCCTGCTTATTTAACTTACATGCAGAGTACATCATGAGAAACGCTGGGCTGGAAGAAACACAAGCTGGAATCAAGATTGCTGGGAGAAATATCAATAACCTCAGACATGCAGATGACACCACCCTTATGGCAGAAAGTGAAGAGGAACTAAACAGCCTCTTGATGAAAGTGAAAGAAGAGAGTGAAAAAATTGGCTTAAAGCTCAACATTCAGAAAACTAAGATCATGACATCTGGTCCCATCACTTCATGGCAAATAGATGGGCAAACAGTGGAAACAGTGTCAGACTTTATTTTGGGGGCTCCAAAATCACTGCAGATGGTGATTGCAGCCATGAAGTTAAAAGACGCTTACTCCTGGGAAGGAAAGTTATGACCAAACTAGACAGCATATTGAAAAGCAGAGACATTACTTTGCTGACAAAGGTCCATCTGGTCAAGGCTATGGTTTTTCCAGTAGTCATGTATGGATGTGAGAGTTGGACGGTGAAGAAAGCTGAGTGCCAAAGAATTGATGCTCTTAAACTGTGGTGTTGGAGAAGACTCTTGAGAGTCCCTTGGACTGCAAGGAGATCCAATCAGTCCATCCTAAAGGAGATCAGTCCTGGGTGTTTTTTGAAAGGACTGATGTTGAAGCTGAAACTCCAATACTTTGGCCACCTGATGCAAAGAGTTGACTCATTGGAAAAGACCCTGATGCTGGGTAGGATTGGGGGCAGGAGGAGAAGGGGACGACAGAGGATGAGATGGCTGGATGGCATCACCGACTCGATGGACATGGGTTTGGGTAAACTCCAGGAGTTGGTGATGGACAGGGAGGCCTGGCGTGCTGCGGTTCATGGGGTCGCAAAGAGTCGGACACGACTGAGCAAATGAACTGAACTGAATAATGATAATAATAGTAAAGGTTCAGGGACTTCCCTGTTGGTCCAGTGGTTTAGAATCTGCTTTTCAATTAAGGGGACTTGGGTTCAATACCTGGTTGGGGAACTAAGATCCCACACACCTTGGGGCAACTAAGCCCAGGGCGACGCAAACTATGGAGCCCTTGTACTCTGAAGTCTGAGTGCCAACTAGAGAAGCCTGCACGCCAGGACGAAGAGCCTGCGCACTGTGACGGAGAGCCGGTGCAGCCAACAATAATCATAAAGATCAGAAGCAAAAATGACCAAGCGAGGGTATTTGTTAACTCTGAGCGTGGACTCATGGCAGTTAGTTAGGTAGCTTCTGAATTTCTCTATGTTTTTTTTCTTTTTGGAGAATTTCCTCAAAAACACAAAAGAAGTGTTGGCAGAAGTAAATGCCTGACTGTTAGGAAAGCGTTCACACCCATCACATTTGGCTGATTCCAACTCCTGACTGATTACAAAGCACTTCTCTATTTTCCCTCGAAACATAATCTGTAGCAAGACGCCAGGGGAAGCCATTAGAAAATAATAACGCTGAAGGTGGTTTTCTCAAAGTAGAAGTGTTAGCCGCTCAGTCATGTCCAGCTGCTTGTGACACCCATGGACTGCAGCCCGCCAGGCTCCTCTGTCCATGGGGTTCTCCGGGTAAAAATACTGGGGTCGCCTGCCATTCCCTTCATCTACAGGGACTGTTCCAGACCCAGAGATCAAACTTGAGTCTCCTACATTGCAGGTGGATTCTTTACCCATCGGAGCCACCAGTTTTTCTCAAAAGCCAGTATCTAAAATGCAGACCTTTCTGACTTTGTGTTAAGATGCTTTGGTGATTATAGTGAGTTGAGTGGTGGGTGGCCCCCCAAAAAGATATGTCCTAATTCTAAGCCCCAGAACCCAGGAATGTGATCTTATTTGGAAAAGGAGTCTTTGAAGAGGTCACTCATTAAGGCCCTTGAGATCAGACCACCCTGCTTTCCTTGGGTGAGGCCTGTATTCCACGACAAGAGTTTCTATTTGAGACAAAAGAAAAGAAGATACAGACACACAGAAGGAGGCCACGGGAGCACAAGGCAGGGATTGGGGTGAAGCAACCAGAAGCCAAGGACACTGGGGGCCGCAAAGGAGGATTTTCCCCAGAGCCTTCGGAGGGAGCGCAGCCCTGTGCCAGCCTGACTTTGGGCTTCTGGGCTCCGCATTAAAAAAGAATCCATTCCACATGTTTCAAGCTGGTGAGTTTGTGGCCATGGCTACAGAAACCCAGAAACAACAGCTGAAGCTCAGGGCCCAGCAAGTCGTGCCCAGGGAAGAGCTGGTGGTCTGTGCTCTCCAGCCTTAGAATATTGGCTGTTCTCCAAATCAGGGATGGATCACCATCATGCCATCAAGTTGTCTCTTCTTTTTTTTTTTTTAATATTGGCATTTTTGAACTTCCCTGGTGGTCCAGTGGCTAAGACTCTGCGCTCCCAATGCAGGATGTCCGGGTTCAATCCCTGGTCAGGTAACTAGATCCCACATGGCTTAATTAAAGATCCTGCATGTCACAACTAAGACTCCTGTGCAGTCAAATAAATATATTTTCAAAAAAAAGAAATATTGGCATTTTGAATCATTAATTTATTTGGCTGCATCAGGTCGAGTTGCAGGCACGCAAGATCTTCAGTTGTGGCATGTGGGATCTAGTTCCCTGACCAGGGATAGAACCCAGGCCCTCTGTACTGGGAACTAGGAATCTTAGCCGCTGGACCACCAGGGAGCTCCCTGTCTATTCTTTCTGTTTCAGTCAGTCAGCAAGCATTTATCAAGCACCTGCTACATCCCAGGCACTGGAGGTAGCCGTGAGCAAAACCAGGTATGACCCAGAGTCCCCCTGGGCCCTCTGCCCCCCTCTCCTCTGCCCACCTAGAAGCGACGTGTACTGGCTGCATTGCCATTTTGCCCATTCACCGCCTGCTTTATTTTGTGTCTTCCTTCCTTCCTCTCTGTATCCCAAATACCCAGTGTGACGTCCCGCAAGCGTGGGCACTGAATGAACACGCAGCCTAGGATGGAGGCAACAACGTGGCCCTTGAGATCAAACCCCAGCGTGACTACTTTTTGGCCATACAATCCTGGACAAACGTGTCTGGGCCTCGGGGATAAGAGAGTCTTATCTGTAATACAGGGATAAGAGAGTCACTATCTGGGAATTCCCTGGCAGTCTAGTGGTTAGGACTCAGCACTCTTACTTGCCAAGGTCCGGGGTCAATCCCTGGCCAGGGACCTAAGATCCTTCAAGCTATGCAGTGCATCCAGGAATAAAAACAGTCGTTACTTAAAGGGCTGCTCTGAGGGTCACCTAAGAGGAGGCACCTGGCCTCACAGGAGCTGCAGAACCAGAAGCTGGCATTACTATTCATCAGAATGAGTGCAGGGCGCCAATAGTTTCGGCATGAATGGCTGGCCACCTCCAAGTGGCTTGCAAAGGGGCCTGAGCTGGTCCTTAGCATCCTATGAATTCTTGGGCTTCCGGTTTCAGCAAGGACAGGAATGATGTGTCGGGCTTGAGGCCTGGTTCTTGCTGTGACCCCAGGTGGTGCTGGCCGGCTCCCCCATAGTACCAGCTTCTCCACGCCTGTGTCCAGGGGACACCGTGTCATGGGAGGGGCAGAGCAGCTGAACCCCAGCCACCCCGCTAATTATGTCAAGGCTGGAGGTGTGCAGAGGTGAGGACGCAGGGCTCTCCACCGGGCCAGGCACCGAGCCCACTCCCTACACTTCGCCCCCAGAACTGGGAGGGTGAGGCCCGGCTCTGGAAAAATCAAAGCAGGAGCCGAAGCCTGTGAGATGCGACTGGGGAGGCCCCGAGGGGGAGCAGCCCGGCCTCGTTAGCGCTGACCCCAGCACTAAGCCGCTCCTGATGGATGGGGTTTGGGCGGGACAGGCCCCTGGGGGACGGCGGTCCTATCCATTATGGGCCCATCAGCGCCTCCCGGAGCCCTGTCTGCTCTCGATGCTGGGAGCCTTGGGCCGGGAATAAATCTTTGTCTGGGCCGCAGGAGAGACGAGAGGGGAAAAAAGGCAAAGCATGAAAAATGTCTCCTTTGGGCCCTGGCAACAAAGCCGCCTTGGAGGAAGGAGCGAGTGAGCGGGAGTTTGGGGAGATGGGAGGCGATGGAGCAGGAGGAGTCAGGCAAGGGGTCCCCCGAGAGGCTGGGCTTCCAGGAGAGGAGGAGGGACAGAGTGCGACCCTCAGATCACAAGATCCTGGGCTATCCCTGCCCGCCTGGGCCCATCTTTAGCAGAGCTGCCTCCAGGTCAGGCCCAGGGAAGCAGGCTGGTTCTTTGCAGGAGGCACCTGTCGGGTCCAGTGTGGGGTGTCCCCGGCCCCAGCCAGGCTGTGATGAGCCAACCAACACCTCCACCTTTTGTGAGAATCATTTCTGGCTGCTGAGTGTGAAGGTCCTGGAGTGAACACGCCTCCACTCACCACCTGCGGAGGGACACGACCTCCCCCTCCATGCCTTAGTTCCTCGTGGGTGAATGGAGGTGCCAGGTTTCAGTGAGCATGAACTGAGTTATTCTGCAGAAAGCCAGCCCCCAGCGAGTGGTCCTTGGCCTCCGCTGTTGTTCAGAGATGCCATCCTGCTGGGAGGACTCTCCTGCACGCCCGGAGGTCTGCCTCTGCCTCCTGGAAGAGTTCAGCCTGCTGCAGACATGGACAGCGGCTCGGAAGGAAATGTGGTGCAAATCCTGCCGCACAACGACTGACCGGCTGTGTGGCCTTGGACAAGTGAGTCTCTGGGCCTCAGTTTCCACATCTGTAAAATGGGGATAACGGTCCAAACTTGACAGAATCATGAGGATTTAATGAGGTAATGCATGTAAAGCACTCAACATTATATCCATCGGCTGCTGAGCAAGGGCTCTGCAAATGTTAGCTGCTGGGACTGACCCCAGACACACATACACATGCTGGTCCTCGCTTTGTTTTCTGAAACTCCTGAGAGCAAAGCCCCTCCACTGTCCTCATAGCAGGTCCTCAGAGTATTGAGGACCGTCTAAATCTTTTCTCATGCAGCTGGGGAAGACTTCATTTCCTGCCATGTTCTCTGACACAGTGATCTCCCTGCCTTTGTCCCAGGCTGATGTCTCCTCTCTGGACACTCCGCTGGTTATGGGCCTTCCCCTGAATCTGTGATGGCTCACATTTTAAAATGATGCTACAAGACTGACCTGAGTGGCAGAAGAGTATAGGAAGTTCACCTCCCTTGTTCTGGACCTGCTACCTCTATTAATGCAGCCAAGGAACACATTCGGTCTTTGAGGAAGCATCACTGCAATGTGGATTCATAGCATCCACTATAGGGGAAGACAGCAGCAGTCTGCTAAATCAGGGGTTTCCAAACTCTGGGATCTAGTGCTTGATGATCTGATTAAACAATAATAGAAATAAAGCACACAATAAATGTAATTCGTCTGAATCATCCTGAAACCATCCCTTACACCCCGGTCCCTGGAAAAATGATCTTCCACGAAACCCGTCCCTGGTGCCAAGAATGTTGGAGACCACTGTTGGCTAAATGATACAGGAATCTCTGGTTTTACCATCTCATCTCTGGATCTCAAATCAACTTCCTCCTCACTGTGAATACTGTCTCAAAGCCTTAAAAAGCCCTAGACCACATTTCTCCAGCAAATATTTACTGAGTGCCTACTATGTTCCAGGCTCCGACGAAAGAGTGGTGGATGAAACTGACAAGGTCCGTACCCTCCAAGACCTGAGCACCCGATGAAGAAGCAGAAGACTATTTAACTACAGTTTCAGTCAGCGCTGGGGAGCAGATTGGCGGAGGTGGGGGGCCGGTTGCCTGGCAGGATGACCCTTTCGGGCCAGCTCCCAGGTGCTGGGGTCCTTGTGAGGTCCACATGCTCCCCCTTGTGGTCAGCCTGGTTTCACTCTGCCGAGTTTTGGCCAGCGATAATACCCAGAGCTGGTCTTTCCATTCAAAACCTGTCTCAGATCCCCAGGACAGGTGCTTGGGAAGGGGCTTATTATTGTTTCATAGGAGTTTGGGTGGGTGGCTTGGATTTTGGCTGTCAGCTCTGGGAGAAACAAAATAACCCAGAGTGATTGATGGGCCTCTTGTAAATTTGTAAAATAAATCAGCTTGGCAGAGAGATTCAGAAAAACCTGTCAGGCAGCAAACATTTTTTTAACAGCCTGTAAAACTTCCCCCATCCTTCACATTTGTCAGTGTCAGGCTGATGATGCATCTGATAGCTGGGCGAGCAGCGGCCGCGGATGGGAGGGTGGGCTGGCAGCGTTCCCTGTCTTTCGTGTTTCTTGTTTTCCCGCGGTCTGAACACTTTCAGCACTGGATTGGAGGGAGTCTAGGCTAGACTAATTGGTGGATGAGGTAAGAGTTCTACCCAAGTTGCTACTGGCTTCATAGTCAGACTTCAGTGTGGCCATGTGCTCGTACATTCGTTCAGCCAATATTTACTGAGGGCTTTTCAGCAAAGGCACTGGGGTGGGCACCAGGGATGCTGGGGCGGGAGAGGACAATGCAGGCCTGGAGCATCCCGTGTAGGGCAGTTCTGGATGCCCCATCACAGAGCTTGTTTACTGGGAGGTGGGCGAAGGCGAAGGGGAAGGGAAGGGAAGTGAGATCTCCAAAGGGAAGTTCACTGGGCTCTTCTGATGCTTCCCAGGTGGCGCAGTGGTAAAGAATCCTGCTGCCAACGTAGGAGATCCAGGAGACTCGGGTTCGATCCTTGGGTCAAGAAGATCCCCCAGAGTAGGAAATGGCAACCCACTCCAGTATTCTTGCCTGGGAGATCATATGGAGAGAGGAGCTTGATGGGCTACAGTCCATTGGCTTGCAAAATAGTCAGACATGACTGAGTGACTGAGCACACACACACAGATTATGTTTAAAACTTTAAGGAAAATCCAGACAAGATGGCCTTCTTCATATATACTCTGTCTCAGCACACCTCTCGTGCGGGAAAAATTTGGGTAGCATCTCTACCCATGTCACCTCCATCCTTATCTCTGTTGGGGAGGCAGCTCAGTTCCGTGGTCACCATCACAGGTGGTGGGGCCAGACTAACCTCCATTCCACTACAGAGCAGCCGGGGGCAAATGACTTCTCCTCTCTGACCCTCTGTCTCTTCTTCTGTACGATGGGGTTGTAAGAGTTGTACTCACTGAGCTGTTCAGTTATTCAAGGAGAGGAGGCCTCTGAGGTGCTCAGCAATGTCAGGCATGGAGTGGTAACAATAATACTAGTTGCCGCTGTTAGTTCAAAGCAGGGTCTACCCATCTTCCACCTGGCCCATGTCAGATACTGGCATGCAGGGGGCTGTTTGCTCATTGAGTGAATGATGGATCCCCCCACTAGCATCCATGAAGGCAGAGCCCTGGGCACCCAGAATCTGCCCGGAGCGCCAGCTGCTGCCCAGCATTCCTCACCACCCCCCCAGCCATCCTTGTCTTATCATAATTGAAAATGTTGGACCAATTAGGAGCGGTAACAATTAAGATGTGCCAAGGGCATGTGAACATTTGCAAACACTTATTAAGACACATCAATAATTAAGCCCTTCTTTAATGGTTACATTTCTGGCCTCCAGATGTATCTGTTTATCTGTTAATGGACCTGGGGTCACAGCATGCTTTGAGATCTGTGTTATGACCTTACATGTAACGAGAATTTAAAATCCTTCCCTCTCTTGGATTCTGAGTTTGACAGTGAAACAGCAGAGCGAGGATGCACATGCTCTTTCCAGCTGCCTGATCCTAGAGGTTCGCTCTTCAAAGCCCGCCAGCTAGCCAGGGTGCAAATCCAGGCTCTGCCATTGTGTAGCCTCAGGGAGTGCCTGAATCCTCCCTTTCCAGCTTCCCAGGTGCCTCAGTGGTAAAGGACCCACCTGCCAATGCAGGAAACACAAGAGACTGGGGTTCGATCTCTGCGTCAGGAAGATCCCCCGGAGGAGGAAATGGCAACTCACCCCAGTATTCTTGCCTGGAGAAGCCCATGGACAGAGGAGCCTGGTGGGCTATAGTCCATGGGACTGCAAAGAGTTGGACACAACTTAGCTGCTAAACTACCTGTTTTTATATGAGATCTCCTGATTTTTTTTTTTAATGTGGAAAGTCATTCAAACTTCTCTGGCTGAGCTCTGTAGCATGTGGGACCTAAGTTCCCCATCAGGGATCAAACCTGCAGCCCCTGCATTGGCAGCATGGAGTCTTAACCCCTGGACCACCAGGGAAGTCCTGAAATTTTGATTTTTTAAATCATGGCCTGGGCCAAACGAACACCTCTGAGGGTTGATTTGGCCTCGACCCCTACTTGTGATCACGTGTCCTCATAGGCATCTTTTGCCAGATAATTGCTTAGGTGTCCGCTTCCTTCTAGCCCGAGGCGTGTGGATCGAAGCGTACCTTTCTGATTTAGGGACAATCTGTAACAAACTGGTGTGGATTGGAAACCAAATCAGCTAACTGGAAAGGAAGTAATTGAATAATCCCAGATTCAGGGTTTGACCCTGTCTGGCGTTGAGAGGTCGAATGAGCGGGCGGGTGGAGGTGCACGCGGCCCCTCACGTCTAGTTGTTTTGTCCATCGTGAAATGTATAAAAGGCCAGAGGATTTGGTACTGGGGGAGGCGGGGGGGCGGGGGGGGCAGAGCTGTGATCAGAGTGTTCTCTCACGCGGCAGTTAAACCCGCAAACACAGCATCCCCAGCTTAGAGTAGGCCTCTCCTGTGTTCCGGCTGAAGTGGGACTTGATTTTGTAACAGATCTGACTTGTGAGTAAACAGTAGTCATTTCTTTCTTTGCTTCCTTCTGTATTGGACCAAATCACCCTGCCCACTCCTCGGGTAGTCGGGTGTAATCGGATTTGTTCTCTAACATGCTTTTAAAGTAAAGACATAAATACAATCAAGGCTTGTAAAAGGTGATCATTAGAGAATGGGCCTCGGTCCCATAGCTTTAAAGTAATAGCCCCATTACGAGAGGGGGTGATGATTTTGTAACTGTTCCTTGCACGGATGTTGGAAGGTTGAGGGGCTTCGCAGGCAGGTCGGGCGTTGCAGTAAAAGCTTTTCCAGCAGCCATTTAACCTCCATTTACGAAGAAATAAAGCGAAATTGATGCCGATTTGGGCCTGCTTTGGGGGGTATTTTTGTTCCATAAAAGCCCTTTTGCTCGCAATTTGCTGAGCTGCCCTGTCACATCAGAAAGGGCCGCTGTTGATAAAGATAAAGCTTTATGGCCACGATATTTGCTGCTAACAGCAACCTAATGCAGCATTTTCATTTCTGTGCAATTAATGTTAACGTCCGCTACGAAAATTGTCATTAAATACCATTTTAAAATCCATTCAATTTGCATATGCAAAGCCCATTTACCATCGCAGAAGATATAGCCAGCACTTCATCACGTCCTTTCCCTGGAATTGTAGCCACTCAGTTTAATAGCGATTTAAGATTTTTATATTGAAAGCTAGATGGTAGTGGATGTTCTTTCTGAGCCCCGGCTGACTTAAGCTTCTCCATTGTATGTAGAGCCACACGGCTCCAGGACCAGACATGGGAGGCTGCACTGTACCTGAAGAAAGAGCACTGGATGGGGAGCGCTGGCCGGCTCGAGACCTGGCTTTGGTCTGGTCACACCCTGCTGTGTGACCTTGTGAAAATTTCTTCACCTCTCTGAACTTCTGTTTTCCTGTTTCAAAGAAGGGCTTCGAACCAAATGATTGCTAAGGTGCTGTGTTCTAATATCTCATTTTTTTTTAATAAAATTTTTAGCTGCACCCCCTCCCACAGCATGCAAGATCTTAGTTCCCTGACCAGGGATCAAAACCATACACCCTGCAATAGAAGCACAACGTCTCAACCACTGAACCACCGCGAAGTCCCTTGTATTTCTAAATACAAGCATACCAGTTAAGAATCCAGGCCAAGCCTTGCTGTGAAACAGTTGTGTGAACTTAGGGAGGTCAGTTCATCTCTCCGTGGCTCAGCGAGGTAAGCTGCCTGCTTCCTGCACAGTGTTTGATTTACAAGGTTGTGCTACTTTCTCATGCATGGCCAAGTGAATCAGTTGTACGTATATAAGATACACATATTCTTTTCCATAATTTTTTCCATTATGGTTTATTACAGGATGTTGACTATATTTCCCTGGGTTATACAATGAGACATTGTTGTTTATCTGTTTTATGTATAGTAATGTGTATCTGCTAATTCCAGACTCCTAATTTATGCCTCCTCTATCCCCTTTCCCCGTTGGTAACCATAGGTTTGCTTTGGTTGTCTGGGAGTCTATTTCTGTTTTATAAATAAGTCCATTTGTATCCTATTTTAGATTCCACATATAAGTGATATCATGTATTTGTCTTTCTCTGCCCGACTTATTCACTTAGTATGATAATCCATAGGTCCATCCATGTTGCTGCAAACTGCATTATTTCATTCTTTTTTATTGCCGAGTAATATTCCCTTGTCAGGAAGCAACAGTTAGAACTGGACATGGAACAATAGACTGGTTCCAAATAGGAAAAGGAGTACGTCAAGGCTGTATATTGTCACCCTGGTTATTTAACTTATATGCAGAGTACATCATGAGAAACACTGGGCTGGAAGAAACACAAGCTGGAATCAGGATTTCCAGGAGAAATATCAATAACCTCAGATATGCAGATGACACCACCCTTATGGCAGAAAGTGAAGAAGAACTAAAGAGCCTCTTGATGAAAGTGAGAGAGGAGAGTGAAAAAGTTGGCTTAAAGCTCAATGTTCAGAAAACTAAGATCATGGCATCTGGTCCCATCACTTCATGGGAAATAGATGGGGAAACAGTGGAAACAGTGTCAGACTTTGTTTTTGGGGGCTCCAAAATCACTGCAGATGGTGATTGCAGCCATGAAATTAAAAGACGCTTACTCCTTGGAAGGAAGGTTATGACCAACCTAGATAGCATATTTAAAAGCAGAGACATTACTTTGCCAACAAAAGTCCATCTAGTCAAGGCTATGGTTTTTCCAGTAGTCATGTATGGATGTGAGAGTTGGACGGTGAAGAAAGCTGAGTGCCGCAGAATTGATGCTTTTGAACTGTGGTGTTGGAGAAGACTCTTGAGAGTCCCTTGGACTGCAAGGAGATCCAGTCAATCCATCCTAAAGGAGATCAATCCTGGGTGTTCATTGGAAGGACTGATGTTGAAGCTGAAACTCCAATACTTTGGCCACCTCATGCGAAGAGTTGACTCATTGGAAAAGACCCTAATGCTGGGTAGGACTGGGGGCAGGAGGAGAAGGGGACGACAGAGGATGAGATGGTTGGATGGCATCACTGACTCGATGGACATGGGTTTGGGTAGACTCCGGGAGTTGGTGATGGACAGAGAGGCCTGGCATGCTGCAATTCATGGGATCGCAAAGAGTCGGACATGACTGAGCGACTGAACTGAACTGAACTGAATTGAATATTCCCTTGTGTGTGTGTATATATATATATGGGTTGGGAAGATCCCTTGGAGAAGGGAATGGCAACCCACCCCAGTATTCTTGCCTGGAGAATTCCATGGACAGAAGAGCCCAGCAGGCTACAGTCCACGGGGTCAAAAACAGTCAGACAAGACTGAGCAACTAACACTAACATATATATATATATGTGTGTGTGTGTATATATATATATATATACCACATGTTCTCTATCCATTCATCTGTCCATGACAACTAGGTTGCTTCCAGATCTTGGCTAAATAGTGCTGCTATGAACACTAGGCTGCACAGGGTTTTAATGATGATGGGATGGAATTGACGTAGAGGCAGAACATACCCTGAGAATCCCAGAATGCTGGTTACTGCTATAACATCCTATTTACAGATGAAGGAACAGAAGTCCCAGAAGGAAAGAGCATTGGGAACAAAGTTGTGACTAAATGCCTGGGCAATTCCTGGCTGGGGCTCCTCCTGGACACCATGCTGTCTTCAAGACACTGGTGACCAAAATGGGCCAGTCTAGTGACCACACAGCAGGGACTCTGCACTGCAGGCAGTCTTGGAGAACCTTGCCTTGCCTTCAGAGACCGACTTGGGTGTTATTTCAATGCAGGAAGAAGGATGATATACAGATAATTAGTCAATCTGGCCCATGAGTGACTTTCCAATGTGTCTCTAGTGCCACATTCCAGGTTTTGAGGGCTGAGGAACAGAAATGCATTTCCAGTGAGAGAGTGCCAGGGAGGCAGGAAAGTTTACCAAAGAGAGGATGCTGCGTCGAGCTTTGATGAACAAGTAGGTATTTTACCAGGTAGGATGGTGAAAAAAAGCAGAGGGAAAATCACACAAAAGTATGGTGGCGGACTGCCACCAATTATAGTGGACGTGGCTGGACGTCCACTTTTATAGTGGACGTGGGAAACACATGGCAGTTAAAAAAAAATAAGCATAGAATTCCCATGTGGTCCAGCAATTCCGCTTGTGGGTGTATATGCAAAAGGACTGAAAGCAGGGACTCAAGCAGATACTTGCACAGCCGTGTTCATAGCAGCACCGTTCACAACAGCCAAAAGGTGGAAGCAACCCATATGACTATTCTGAATGGATAAACAAAATGTGATACAGTTTGGACTATTATTTAACCTTAAGAAGGAAAGGAATTCTGATCCACACTACAGCATAGATGACTCTCAAGTGCATTGCTAAGTGAAACAAGCCAGACACAAAGGACAAGCACGTTTTCTGGGTTAGGAAACTGCTGTGCCGGACACTTGCTGTTTTTGCCTGCTGTTGTGTTCTGTTCTCTTCCTTCTGGGCCAGAAGCCCTCTTTCCACATCTTTTCTACCATCAGCTCATATAGATTGTGGAGACTGATTCCAACCAAGCTCCCTCCAATGAGGGGCCAGGGGTCAGGCCTGACCAATCAGAGTATCAGAATCCCCTAGCCTCAGTAATTGGTGCAGAGGCAAGACACGGTGACCCAGGCATGCCCAGTCAGTGTAGTTTGCAATTTCTACTCCCCCCTGTGGTTGGGTCAGGGACAAGCATGGTACTGAAGTTAGACCAAAGAATCTTAACCTCAAGGCTTTTATAGTTCCTTTCCACTGAGGTCACTAAAAGCATAGGACCTAAGGATGCAGCTGTCCCTGGCCATTTTACCAAGTGAGGAAGAAGCTTATCAGAGACTGGAGCCCAAACTGGGAAGCACAGCCAAGTCATGGAGAGACAAACATGACATTGCCTGATTGCCTAGATCCAGCTATGCCTGAAGCTCTTCCCTTTCACTCATGTGAGTCAATAAATTCCCCTTTTTAAAAAAAAAAAACACCCAAGTTATTTGAGTTGAGACTTGATTACATGCAACCACACTCTTTTATAGAATGTCATGCATTCCAGAGTTGGGACATGGGTCACACGTCTGCCTCTGAGCCAATCACTGTGAAGGTGGTTTGTGAAATACGCTGTTTGGCCAGGCCTGGATCACTCGCCCCTCCCTGGAGTCCAGAGTCCGGCTCCCACATTGTTCCCAACCGTGAGCACCCTGTCACCACCACAATGAGGGGATGGAGCCTTGGGTACCAGCCATCTTACCGTGCCCGGATCCCGAAGGTCATATTTGGAGGGAGGGAGGGCGGTTCTTTCTTGACGCGCCTGTCATCCTGGTCACTGATGCGGATGTCGTTGAGCTGACGGTAGTGCAAATTCTCGCGGGCGGTGACCAGGCCCGCCTTCACTGCCCCTCGGTTCATGGCGATATAATTCCGGGTCAGCTCTTGGGGGCAGGTCGGATGCTGTTTAAACACGTTCCAGTGCCCAATGGCTGAGGGCAGGGAAAGACAGAGCCACAGCCACGGAAGTCAGTCAGGGAAGAAAAGCAATCGTGGCATCTCACTGGGAGGAAACTGGGGCACAGATATCGTTCATTAACCCAGAACCAGCCAAGGGACAGCCCTGCTCGGCTCCCCAGAAAGGGAGGGGTCAGGATTTCCAGATTCCCAGATTCCAGATGGTGCCTGAGCATCCTTCATGGAGCTGGGCTTGCCTGTCCTTGACCTCTTTTGGGGCTTCCCTGGCAGCTCAGCAGTAAAGAAACCGCCTGCCAATGCAGGAGACGCGGGTTTCATCCCTGTGTCTTCTTTTGTCAAGAAGATCCCCCGGAGAAGGAAATGGTGACCCACTCCAGTATTCTTGTCTGGGAAAGCCCACAGACAGAAGAGCCTGGCAGGCTGTAGTCCGTGGTGTCACAAAGGGTCAGACATGACTTAGCGACTTAAGAACAGCAGCAGCAGGCCTCCTTTGAGAGATCAGAGGGTCAGTCCTGCCCCTGCCCATGCTTGCAACTCAGGAGGTGCAGAGCACAGTCTCCTGCCTGGGGACGAGGCTCTACACGGTCAGGGGCCCTTGCTATTTCTCTGACACTTTTGACCTGGACCCTGTGTGGTTCTATCCTTCTCGGCTAAGCCCAGACTTGGAATTGTGCAGCAGGGCAGACCCTCGACTCTTTTTCTGGAGTGTGGCCAGCTGCCAAATGGCCTGGCTAGAGGGCCCAAGTCTCTTTGGCGACCAACGACTCTTGCTCACCTTCAGGGACTCCTCCATCCAGCCCCCGGATGTAGAGTCCATAATTAAAATTAATTCCTGGCAGACTGCAGCTTCTTTCCCGGGGCTTCCCGAGCTCAGCCTGTTGGGGAAGGACAGAGAGCACAGGTCAGGAGTGGGATCTCAGACCCAGGGTGTAACACTGAAATCAGCGACTGGGAGTCGTCAGATGCTTGCTTGGCCCCAGGACCTGTGGACGATCTCAGCACAACTGGGGTGTGGATCGCAGACCCCCCTGAGATGAGCACTCACTGCTGTTGGGTGTTGAGATGCACCTTGGGGAAGCCTGCCTGCTGGGCTCCTGCTCAGGGTCAGGTGAGGAGAGCAGAGTCAGGAGGAGCCTGGTGATAGTGGGTGGTTGGGACCCAGGCCCCAGAGGAGGAGGTGCATTTATGAAGCAGGAGAGGGTGGCACAGGCCCGTACTGAGCAGCCGCACTTGGGGTCCAGCCCAGATCTGCCCACCTAGTGTTGCGCATGATGTATCATGGAGATGGATGGAAAGACCTGGTTCACGGAGAGTCCACTGGGGCCACCCCCGAGGGAGGGGGCATCTTCCTCCCTAACCCTTCACTCCCAGCTGGGACCCTCCAATCCTTGTCCCTGGAGCTGCCTGAGGGTGGGGCTGTGGTGACAAGGCCCACTGTCACCCTCCCGGTGGCGGGACGGCCATTCTCACTCTGCGTCTTGGGTCAACTCCTCCTCGACTCCCCAGAAGGGGTTTTGGGGGATGAAACTGCTTTGTGATCAACGACATCGATTTCCCCATTGTACAGGTAGGGAAGCTGAGAACCAGAGCGGCGGGACCACGATCCTCGGCTCCTGAAGGACAGGGCCGGGTGTGACGTGCAGGTGCGTTTGGCCTCGGAATGAAGCTCTTTTTTAAAAAACAATTTATTTATTCATTTATTTATTTGTGACTGTGCTGGGTCTTCATCGCTGCACTGGGCTTTTCCTCTAGTTGTGGAGAGCAGGGCCACGGGCTCAGTGGCTCCGAAGCATGCGGGATGTTCCCAGACCAGGGATCGAACCCGTCTCTCCTGCATTGGAAGGCGCATTCTTTGCCACGGAGTCACCAGGGAAGCCCGGGGTAAAGATCCCTCTTAAGCACGATGCTTGTGCTGCCCTCTGTAGACGATAAGCTACTCCCTGGGCGCAGGGGATCTTAGGGCGCTTAGAACATTGCCGCTCTTTGGCAGTGGGCACCTGCTGAGGTCTGGGGTCTCCATCCACTTGTCTTACTTAATCCTCACGGCTGCCCTGTGAGGCAGCCCATCGCTGTCCCCATTTCTCAGAAGGGGAAGCCAAGGCATAGAGAGGTCAGACAGGTGGCACGAAGCCACATGGGAAGAAGTGGCAGAGCCGGGATTTGAACCCAGGCTGTGTTCTCCAGCCCACATTCAGATCCGCCTGCTAAAGAGATACCAACCAGGGGTGCGTGGGTCCTGGTGCCATCAGGCCTGGGGGCCGGGGACTTTACTGAGCTGGGTCGGTGCAGCTGCTCTTCGCGCCCCTGGGCCCCAGGCTCCCAGTCGCAGGGTGTTACAACCCCCAGGACATTAATACTCCAGCCTCGCCAAAGACTGTCCAGAGTCTGGTGGCTCTGGCCTCACCCTTTCTCCTTTCCCCTGTCAGTCTCTGTCCCCAAAGTTTGGGCTCACAGAGATCTGGGTGCATAAAGGTGGATGATCCAGGACCACCCATAACAGCTCATCACTGCCTTTGGAATAAACCCCTCCCTTAGGCTGGCAGTCTGGGCCCTGCTCTTTCCAATCCCGCCTGCCTCTGCGACTTTGCCCCCAACCCCCAACGTGGTCCTCAGACGTGGGCACAACATACCGCTCCCCACCCTGCAGGGTCTGCAGGCATCCCAGCCGCTTTTGCTCCTGCCTGCCCTCCCTTCTCTGGCTCTTATTCTTCAAACTTCCGGGACCCCTCCGGCTCACAGTGGCTTCTCCTTCCTCTGGCTCCAGTAACTCTTCCTATGGGTTCTATTCATTTGGATAAGCTTAGAACGTAAGTGACCTCAATTCCTAGGAAAGCACCTGCAGGCCAGCCTGCCCGGATTATACATTCCTACACATCCAGAATCACGGCTTCTATCAGTTTCTTTTTCCTGGTAGCGCATAACTGATGCTCACTAAATGCCTGAGATTAAAAACTGCTTCCTCTGGGAAGCCCTCCTGGATTGCCCTCAGTGCAGACAAACTTCCTTATCTATGGCCCCACAGGGCCCTGAGCTCACATTTAGGGTGGTCCGATGGTTAAAACTCTGGGCTTCCAGTGCAGAGGGCATGGGTTCGATACCTGATCAGAGAACTAAGGTCCAACATGCAGCATCACCAAAAACAAAAAAAAACCCATAAAACAAAACCAAGAAACAGAATCATACAGTAGAAACAGTAGAACTGCTTCAGCGGGGACAGGCTGTGACAGTACGGTGCTCGGTGAAGAAGTCAGTCACAGAGGACCACATATTGTATGATTTTATTTCATGAAATGTCCCGAATAGGCAAATCCATAGAAACAGAAAGTGGACTGATAGTTGCCTCCGGCTGAGATGCGGAAGGGAATGGAATGATTTAGGGGTGATGGTTAAGGGGTATGAGACTTCTTTCGGGGGTAATGAAAATGTTCTGCGATTGATTGTGGCGCTGGTTGCCCAATCCTGTATATACGCTGAAACCCATTGGATCGTATACTTTAAATGGGTGAATTGTATAGTATGCGAATTATAGCTCAATGAAGCCATTAAAGATTACAAAGTAGTGTAATTGGGTTATTAATTGTGTGGTGATCAGTTTAATGTCTATCTCCCTTGGTAGACTGTCCGCTCAGTCTTTCTTTCTTCTTTCTTTCTCTCTCTCTGTCCATCCCTCCCTTCTTTCCTTTTTTTAAGGTTGATTATTTTAAAAATAGACTTTATTTTTAGAGCAGTCTTGGGCTCACGGCAAAATTGAGCAGAGATTCTCAACACACACCATAAAGAGTATTTATTTCCACCCCTGGTTTTCAGAGAGATTAGCAAGAGAATAGATACGAGTAAAGAGAGGTTGATCAAGAGAATGAATGAATGAGCTGCCTCCTTGGAGACTCTATCAGTTTTTTGCTACCCACCACCTCACCATTTTTCTCCCTCTTCCTTCTCATCTCAGATCGTAGGCCTTGACCTTCCTCGAGAACTAGGAGTTCTGAGTCTCAGGCAGGGGCCTCAGCTGGGTGGTTTGTTTTGATTTCCTTCTACATGATTCACTCCGAGCTGCAGACAAAGCCCTGGCTCCTCATTTGTTTATGAAAATGATCTGCCCTCTCCGGTGCCGGCAAGGGAAGTTAATTAAAATGTGACTTCTCCGGGAGAGGCTCCACCTCCCTCCCGCAGGTGCTGACGGGCTGGCTTCCAGCTGGCAGAGGATCGACAGACAGACTCCATGGCTGCCACTGGGCAGGGGGCGGTGGTGAAGGAGGCGGGGAAGAAGCGAGTGCCACCATCTCCACACTTTTTAGTGACGGTTGCCTAGGAATCAACAGCGGCCAAAACCACTGAAGCCTTGGGCTGCAAAATCATCCCAATGGGAAAGTCACTCATTCGTCCCCTGCACAAATATTTATTTTGCATCTCCTCTGCACCAAGATCTGTGCCAGGAGTTGCAAGGTGAACACACTGCCCCCTGCCCTTATGAAATTCATTACCGTGCTAAAAGGACAGACTGAACAAGTAATGACAACCAAGAGCATCAGAGGGTTTGACAGGGGAGCATAGATTGCCTCTAGCCCTAAAAATGTGTGAGTCTATAGAGTGAGAGAAGGTATTTGTAATACATACATCTGACAAAGAGCTGCTATCCATCATATATAAAGAGCTGCTACAGATCAATAAGAAAAAGGCAAGCGATCCTATAGAAAGATGAGAAAAGACTTGAATAAGCACCTTATTAAGAGGATGTCAAGGTGGCCAGGACCCCTATGTCAAGGTGCTCAACCTCTGAGAAATGCAAAATAGAAACTCAATGCTATTGGTAAAGATGTGAAGTAACCAGGACACTCAGGTATTTGGTAGGAGTGTAAATTGGTACAAGCACCACAGAAAACTGTTCAGCAATACCTATTAAAGCTAGACATATACCTACCAATAACCCAACAATTCCCTCCTAGACACCCAATGGGAATTCATGCCGATGTCCACCCAAACAGATGTCTGAGAATGCTCACAGCAGCTTGATTTGTCATAGCCAAGCACCAAATGGCCATCCCAGGTGGATAAAAAGGTGGCGACAGATTCATTCCATAGACTACTCCATGCAGTGGTTCTTAACTGGGGGCAGTTTTGCCCTCCCAGAGGACATTTGCCCATGTCTGGAGACATTTTTGGTTGTCACAGCCAAGGAGCCGGTTCTGCCCTCTGTCCAATGGGTAAAGGCCAGACATGCTGGCGAACATCTCAAGATGCAAAAGGCAGCCCCCACCCCCAACATAGAGTCATCTGGCCTCCACGCCTGTGGGTTGAGGAACTGCCCCACAGCTGAAAGATCAGCTCTACACACCCACGCAGGTGGTTTTCCCTCAAAGTGTGGGGCGAAAGGAGCCGGACACACAGGCTACACACGGCTTCACGTGGATGAAGTTCAAACACAGCACGACTAGTGTCTGGTTTTAGAAGTCAGGAGGGTGGGTACCTTTGGGGCAGGGACACTGGCTGTAAGCAGCACAAGGAGGCTTTGGGGGAGTTGGTCCTGCTTGCCCACTTGACATGGGTGCCCTACGAGGTCCTGCCCGCTTCCCTCCTGCAAAGCCTGTTAGTCTGTGATAGTAGCCACATGTCGCAAGAGCAGTGGGTTCCTGATATTACCGTCATGCTTGAAATCCTACCCTTGGCAATTTAATCCTTTAGGTTTAGACTGTGTGTCTCAAAGCCCTTGCATTCACGTATAAACACCCTAGTTGTTGTTCAGTCGCTCAGTCATGTCCGACTCTTTGTGATCCCATGGACTGCAGCACGACAGGCTTCCCTTTCCTTCACCATCTCCAGGAGTTTGCTCAAACTCATGTCCACTGAGTCGGTGATACCATCCAACTATCTCATCCTTTGTCGCCCCCTTCTCTTGACCTCAGTCTTTCCCATCATCAGGGTCTTTTCCTCTAGGGAAATACCATAGAGGAGCAGCATATTCACCCGTTACCAGCTCAGCTGCCCAATGAGATGGGCTAACTGGGCCCACCCTGGTGCCAGCACCGCCAACCATGGCAACATCGTAGACATGATGACCACGGGCCAGGCTCCATGGGGGCGTTTACCCCTCGTACCACTAACAGTTAAGGCAGCCCTGCAAATTAGACAGCTTTTCGGGTGGGAAAGGGAGGCCTGGACAGCTGGACTTGTTTGCCCAAAGCTTGACTGCTAATGAGAGGCCACGGCTGAATCTGAACCCACATCGGACTCCATGTCTTTGCTGCCCCTTGGCATTTAGCATCAATTGCCCGAGACTCTTCATTGTCTTTTCCTGTGCATAAAGTCAGCTCCGAAGACTGGATTTTGCTCATGTTTGCACGGCGCCCGCCATACACGCAGAGGACATGAGTAGCCTTCTGTCCAGGAGAGTCCTGGGCACAGGCACTGTTTGCTGCATAGACTGGGGGTGATGGGAAAAGCCATCCTCTCAGTGAACTGGACACAGGACAGCTAAGTCATTCCTGGGTCAGGGCTGGACAGGAAAGAAGATCCAACTCTTGGGTGGGCATTTTTGGGGCCAGCTGATCTAAAAGCGATTCCAGTGGGGCAGCCAGGGAGTGCTTCTGGTCCTTTGAGGGGCTCCCCAGAAGCAGTAAAGAGGACTGGCCCAGAGGTGGGTTGACCGGGCACCGACTCTGGGCCTCCCTCCCCAGTTTGTCCAGAGGGGCTTTCTAGAAGCCTACAGAGAAAAGCTGCCCAGCAGAGGAGTCTGCAGCTCCTTGGGCAACTCAGGGGACTGGTTAAGGACTGACAAATAGGTGCCCGGAGGAGCTCCTGACTCTGAACTTCTAGATGTAGGCAAACAGGTTGTGAAACTACTGAGACGTGGTCACAAATCAGCTCTGATTGGACACTTAAGTAAACCAGGCAGTCTGCACATGGATGAGAGACAGCGCTCAACTGGGATGTTCAAAGGTCCTGGGGCAAATACACAGATGCTGGTCCACGTGAAGGCGGAGAGTACCTGCCCACACAGGGGTCCCCAGAAACCACCTTGTTCTCTTTATAACAGAAGTAAAGGAAACAACAAATAAGTGTATTTACTGAGCACCCGCTACATGCAAGGCTCAAGTTATACCCTGTGACCTTGCTTATCAGGCCCTTTTAGTGAGCACTTACTGTGTTCTGAGAGCTTGTTGTACTTCTCCCTGAACTCTCCCAACCCCACTGGGAGGTTGTTCTCCCATTTGATGGATGGGAAAACTGAAACTTAAATAGGTTCCTACCTGCCCAAAGGCACCCAGGTGGAAGTGTGTGCTAAGTCGCTTCAGTCATGTCCAACTCTGTGCGACCCATGGACTGTGGCCTGCCAGGCTCCTCTGTCCATGGGATTCTCCAGGCAACAATACTGGAGTGGGTTGTCATGCCCTCCTCCAGGAGGTCTTCCTGACCCAGGGATCAAACCCGTGTCTCTTACGTCTACCTGCATTCACAGACGGGTTCTTTACTACCAGTGCCACCTGGGAAGCCCAGTAAAGGGAAGAGCTGCAGTTAACCTCAGCCCTCTGACATCATACTTCTGCGCTCACCCTCAGCGGCCCCTCACAACTACGCTACACGGAGGTCACATTGCCCCCACTGGAAAGATGGGGAAATCGAGGCTCAGAAAGGGATGGAATGGCAGACTCCTTTCATTTCCCACCACCCCACCACCACCACCCCTCGATGCAAGCCCTCCTTGTATTTCTCATTCTCCTGGCTGATTTCTAAGACATCTCATGCATGACACTCAAGATCTTTTCAGAGGCACACCTTCACTTTGCACAACGGGGAACTGTGAAATACTGGCAGCTATTCGGATCCGGGCTACCAGAGGGAATCCCTTGTCCTCGTGGTGGTTAGACTCAAGAGGAAAATGGAGAAGAATCCCTGCTCTGAGTCTGGCCGCCCTGCCCCTCTCAGCCCTTTTCAAACTGTGCCTTTTTCGGAGTTTGCTCTGTCACAGTGGTTTGGCTGGAATGCAGCTCTGGGTGACAGCTGTCCCCATCAGCAGACAGCTTCATTAAACCTCATTAAGATGTCATCCCTTGCTGCCTTGTTTCTCATCTCCCAGCTCTAATTAAAACGATCTCGCTCCCCATCCCAGGGGGTCTTGGGATTCTCTGGGCTCCTTCTTGCACGGCCGCTCCCTCCCCAACATCGAGGACCAAGCCCTGGAAATCTGCGCTGAGATCCAGGTCAGGCAGACAGCCCCTGGCCCGGAAGCCCCCTCGGAGCAGCCTGTCGCCAGCCTCAGGACCGCTGGGGCTTTCCGGAGGCAAGTACAGGTGGCACTGCCGGCAGGCTGCCTCTGGAGTCATCTGAGACCCAGGAAGGAAGTACCTGGGGACAACTTCAAAAAAGTGACCCAGCCTTACAACTCGAGTGTGACAATTCTCCACCCCGTACGCTCTTAAAAAATCCTTAACTTGCCCCCATTTCTCACCAAAGAGGTAAAAATGGGTGAAATTAACTGGCTTTGCTTCTTGGACAGTATAAACTGGATCTCGCTCTGCACAAACGAGCTGGTGGTCATTTCCAAGATGGGTTTTCTGCCTGGGAGCTCGATGCCTGAGTTCCAGACCAATCTTGGGTGTTCGTCTGTGAGGCCGAGCCCCCTAGAGGAGTCGCTCCTACCTCCTGGCAGCCACAGAAGGCTGTGGCTCATTAACCCTCTAGTCCAGAGTCTCAACTAAATGAACGTTTGTCCGACAGTTGAGAAGCCTCTGCTCGCTTTCCCGTATCCTATTAAAGCGTAGTTCTGTGAAATCCCACGGTTATTGCCTGGGAGTTATTAAATAAATATCTGTATATGGCTCTGCCCACAGCCGCGCACGCACACACATCCCGTCTCGCTCACGGAGGGCGAGTTCATTATTGTAAAACAACTTAAGATCCTCGAATGAAAAGCACAATATAAATGCAAATTGTGATCACGATTAGCATAGAGGATATTTATTTATTTCCATAATGAGAACCTCAGATAAACAATCATGTGAAATAAGGTGCATTATGCATCAAAGGACCCCAGCGTCATCTCAGAAGCCAGGTTCTTTGAATCGTGTGTATTGTGTGAGTGGCAGTTGAATATCACATAATGATACTAAAAAGCCACACACCAGAAGACCACATCCATATATGATCAAAGGCATCTGAAATAACGTTAAGTGAAAAAAAAATCAGCAGGATTCAAAAATTTACATATACTATTGTTACGAACACATAGAAAAGAATTCATTGAAAAAAAGATACTGGAAATAAACATAAGAAGGTATGTGTGAGGGTATGCCCTTAGAGATGGGACCTTTGGGTGGGGGGCCAGGGGAGGGGCCTGGGTATTGAGACTTTATTTTTTACAATTAAAAAGGTAGAGTTAAAGCCAGTTTCTATTTTCTGTGTTCCCTCCCACCAAGCATCAAAGTTAGAGCTCTTCTCCTGGGTCATCACCACTCTGGTGCACGTGTATAGTGTGGGCTGTGCTGGAGGGAGGAAAGGAGGGGAGGGGGAGCCCCAGGCTCATGGGAAGGTGTGGGAAGCAAATGTATTAATGCCACAGAGCTGACACCTTGCTCTGCCACTTCCTGTGTGACCTTGGGCAAGTCACTTGACTTCTCTGGTCCCTATCACTCACCTGTAAAACCTCCGTGGCTGAGGATTGGAGCCAAAATCCAGTGGTCTCCATCACTGCTGTCATTGTTGGTATTACTGGATCAGCCCACCAGCTCAGGGCAAGGTGGGCGGGCGGGGAGTGGCCTGGGTGGTGCAGACCTCTCCAGGCCCCACTGAACCTGCCCAGCCACACCATGGGCCCCTGCCTAGTTCCCACGCCCCGGGGCCGCTTGTGTTTCACTGCCTGCCGGGGTTCCTCCGTCCTCCTCTCCCTGGGGCAGCCCCGGCTCCCTTGGTGCTGCCAGAACCAAGGCAGCTGCAGCTGATGTATGGCCCTTGGTGTGCGAGGCGGTCATGGTGATAGGGCCCCGGCGTGTCCACCCCTCCCCCCTCAACAGCTGGAGACCAGGTCCTTCATTTGCATTTACATGATCTCGCTGTGCAGCTTATGAGATCGAGAGATTTATTTGCTACTTAGCTTGATGTTTGATTACACTCGGAGAAGGCAGCGAGCAGCAAAGTGCACGGATGCCTCGCTCTGAGCCCGCGGCCTCCGGGGGCCAGTAACTCAATAGCGGGTTTAGGTGGATGAGGAGGAAACGATGTGTGTTTCGAAAAAGGCAAACATAAGAGGTTGGAAGGAACAAACACCATGATTTGGATTTTTTTCTTTTAAAGCAATGAAAATTGACTAGGTATCCTCTGAGATTATGAACAGACCCGAGCCACATTCAGAAGGCAGCTCACTGTCCTGGGAAAACTTCCTCCTGGGCGGCATCAGAAGCTCCCACAAGAGACGCTGCCTCTGCTGTTGGGAGGCGGCAGGGATGGACTCCCGCTTACGAGGACAGCTCTCGAACCGGAATGTCCAGGTCAACAGGGGCTCTGTCAGTTACACCTGCACAGTCTTGACACAGTCTCTCAACCTGCCTGTACCCCAAGTTCCTTATCTGTAAAGTGGGGGAAACAACACCCCATTTTAGGTCTGCGGCTGAGAGAAGCAGACGAGATGCTCTTGGCACCATAGTGGATAAGGAGTGGGTACCTGATAGATGAAGCTGTTACGGGTACGACTGGTCATTCTCTGAAGACACAGGGGATAAAGCTAAACTTCCCGGTGGAGAGAAATCACCGGCTGTAGGGTTTTGCTAAGTGTTACTTGCCTGTTTTGTGATTTATCCGCCGTGTAGGGTTTAATCCCAGACTCCCAGCAGTCCAGCTCTGGGAGCACACAGCTGGGGCGAGCTCCAGGAAGGCAGACTCGTTTTCCTAATGGTTTGAGCCGGGCATAATTAGGAGCACAGATCTTCTGCTGCCAGCGTATTGCTCATCACATCCCAGCTCCAGACAGAAATCACTCGACAACTTAATGGGACTTTACAGTTTGGTGCTTAAAAACACAAATTTGGGGACTCCCCTGGTGGTCCAGTGGTTAAGACTCCATGCTCCCACTGCAGGAGGCACAGGCTGGATCCCTGGTTGGGGAACTAAGATGACTTATGCTGCAGAGCACAGCAAAAAAACAAAAACAAAACCCCGCAGAACAACCAGAACAAAACAAAAAAAATCCCCACAAGTTTGAAGCCAAATGCGCAGGTTGGAATTCTGGATTCTCAACTCTGTGTGGCCTTGAACAAGTTGTTGAACTTCTGAGCCCCTGTTTCCTTACTGATACAATAGTTACAATGGGAATACCCAGCTCGGAGGGTTATTGGAATCTTACATAATGCAGGGGGAGTTCTTAGCAGAGGGCCAAGAAAGTTCTCAGTAAGAAGCAGTCATACAGACTCCTCTGGTGGTCCAGTGGTTAAGAATCTGCTTTGTAATGCAGGGGAAACGGGTTTGATCCCCAGTCCAAGCCCGTGTGCCACAACTACTGAGCTGTCTCTCTAGAGCCCATGGTCCACAATTAGAGAAGCCCCTGCATAGAGAAGCCTACACACCACAATGAAGAACGGCCCCCATTTGCTGCAACTAGAGAAAGCCTGGGTGCGGCAACAAAGACCCAGCACAGCCAAAATAAATGATCATTTGTTAAAAGAAGAAGCAGTCATGCTAGCTGGCGGATGTCATTAGCCTGTCCACTGGGTGGAATTTTCAGTGACTTTGTCTCTATCTGAACAGAAAACTAGCTACAAAATTAATAAGTTCCTTGACGGTGCCTCAAAAAATTAAAGGTAGAATTGCCATGTGATCCAGCAATTCTGCTCCTAGATATAACGCAAAGGATCTGAAAACAGGTGTTCATACTAATATATGTACACACATGTCTATAGTAGCATTATCCTCAAGAGTTGAAAGATAGAAACCACCCAAGTGTGCAGTACCGGATGAATGGAAAAAGTGTGGTCTATCCATACATACATAGTAGAATATTAGACAGCCATGCGAAGGAATGGAGTCCTCATATATGCATGAACCTTGAAAACACAGGCTGAGGGAGAGAAGCTAGATGACAAAGGCCACATAATGTGGAAACATCTAGAATAGGTAAATCCACAGAGACAGAAGGCAGATAAGTGATTGCTGCGGAATGGGGGGTGGAGAACGGCTGTGACCACTTCGTGGCTATGAGACCCCTTATGAACATACCCTGGAATGAAACAGGAGTGAGTGCACAGCATTGTAAAGGCGTTAAATGCCACTGAATCATACACTGAAGAAATGGGTAATAGTTAATTTTATATAAATTTTCCCTCAATAAAAAGAAAAATTGATATGTTCATAGGAAGGTTATGCCATGCCTCCTATCTGGACAATTTAGGACGTTCTTCTCTCTCTCTTCAGGATGGGAAAGGAAAGAAGTGCAAATGAAGTGGCCACTGTCTCGCTGTGGGATCACGAACCATGTAGTTGAAAATATCGTGCAGCTTCAAGGAGGTGAGACTGGGTGGTGATGGATGTATGGGCTGGGGGACCATGTCCCACCCTGATCATGCGTCTCTGATGGTCCGCGCGCTGGGAGCTGGGGCAGGTCTGTCTGTTAGGCGTGTCTTAGAGCTCCACGAATACCTCTGTTTGAAGGCCAACCTGAGGACCAGCGAAACTGCATGAGCTCTGTTTTGCAAGGTATACCTTCGCTTTGGGCACTTTGGGAAGGCCATGGTTGGCAGAAGGAGCAGTGGAAGGGAGAAGGAACGCTGGACTGTGGGTTTGGAGACCTGGATACTCATGCCTAGCTCCTCCCACCATCCTCCCAAGGCCCCATCTCACCTGTTCCTGGGACCCTGGAGGAGGTCAGAGAGGAGGTCAGACAACCTCAGGTGAAGGCAAACCCGGAACACAAAGCCTGCATCCTGAGCCAGCCAGGCGGCCGCCGGGACACATGTTCTATTTATGGGGACTCCATGTCAGTCTTCTTTGGAAGAAAGGGTTCTTCCATTTTAAGAAAAACATGAAATCGCTCAACTAAGGCCATGCAGAGGTCCTTTCCTGGTGTAGACGGGTGGGATTGGAATCCAGGCTCTGATCCTTCTGCCTCCCTTTGCGTCTCAGCTTCTCATCATTGGTGAAACGGGGACAACCGTCCCCATCTCAGCGAATAAAGACAGGATTTCGATGAGACGACTGAGGAAAGGTGCCCAGGGGTGCCCGGCACGCAGCAGGGGTGCCCACCAGCTGGGAGCCTTTCCCCTTTGCCCTTTGCTGCCCACGTGCCACTGGCTTAGTAAAGGAAGAAGCGGCGCTGGGTTGGCTTTGATGTGGCACCAAGGAGGGAAGGAGCCAGTTTCCAGACGGTGGAGAAGAAATAGAATATGAGTTCGCCTCTACCTGCTCACACCTGAAGGCGTAAGAAACAGACGGCATCTTCATGTGGCCATTTGGTCAGATCAGCTGCTAAGGGCCAAAGCCAATGGTCCGTAGAGAAATCAGACTTAAGAAAGAGGCTTCCTACCGAAAGAAAAAAAAAGGAAAGAAAGAAAGAAAGAGCAAAAGCAGAGAATGATCTATGTACTTTTCAAAACTTAAAACAGAAATCAAAGGAAAATGGAACTGTTTTAAGTTTTGACAGCTGCAGGGATCATTCTGTTTGGTTACTCTATTTATGTTTCCATTTTCTTTATAGATTCATTGAAAATCGCATCATGTAATAGGGAAGAAAAATGTTCAGTGTTTTCTACCCCCCACCCCCATAAACCCTTGTTCTTTCCCAAGAACAGATGAAAACGCCAGCTCCAGTGACTTTTGTTTTGATGTATATTTCATAATATCTCATTGATTGTAAGTTTTATTTCCATGTCAATAAAAAGAAAACCGGTATTGTAATAAGTGAGAAGGAGTTTAACACAAAATGGCAGCTGACCTGTTAGCACAGCAGATCGCAGGAGTGGAGGAAGGGGCTCCGAAATGAAGCCGGTTAATAAGGATGGCTGTGGATTCCAGCACAAAGCTGGGCGGCTGGAGAACAAGGTCCCACCTCAGCCCTGTCTTTGCAGCCTTTGGGCTGTTTTCTGGTGGGTTCTGGGTTTCCAATCTATAGGAGAGGTCAGGCTGGCCTTAAGCAATGCTCTTTTATATACAGCAGAGGTGGCGGAGGCCACTTACAGGGCATAAGGCACCATGCTTGGTACTTGGGAGTTTTCAGAGATGGATGATAACCTAGTTGTAGAGGGAGGAAAAAGGCATGACCATGGGGAAGCATTTACCACAGGCTTTGTTGGTGGGGCTTGGACAGGAGTGAGAGAGGGAAGAGGAATTATGAAGACTGGCTGGGGGCTTATGGCTGAGGGGCCACAGTCCAGAAAGGAGGAGGGCACGGGAACTCCGGGGCTGGGAGAGGGGCTCAGATGTCCACATGATGTCACTCTGAGCAGGGCAGGGAGTCTCTGGGTCTGAGATCTCAAAGGTCAGCTGAGGCTTGGGGGTCTTATGACCAGGAGGCTGTATCTTATCAATGACCAGATACTGATGTAGTATTAAGGGAATTGCAAAGCAGGCGAGTCCCCAGTGGCTAAAGATCTGCCTGTTTGGGCTAGGTTGGGGCTTCCCTGGCAGCTCATGCATTAAGGAATCTGCCTGCAATGCAGGAGACCCTGGGGCAGGAAGATCCCCTGGAGAAGGGAATGGCAACCCACTCTAGTATTCTTGCCTGGGAAATCCCACGGACATGGGCTACAGTCCATGGGGTCGCATAAAGTCGGACACGACTGAGCGACTAACACTTTCAGTTTCACTTTGGGGCTAGGTTCTCCAGGAAACTGAGCTATCAGGGAAAAAGTGGAAAAGCCAGCCTTGCCCCACTGTGAGCCCACAGGAAGGTAGGAGTTTCTGGATTCAGTGGGAGCAGCAGAACTGGCAGTTTCCTGCCCTGTGACCATGACAGGTGTGCAGCAACCAAGAAGGTAGGAGACTGAAGGCTAACGGGGAGGGCCAATCTAGGAAGGCAGCCTGGAGAAGGCTCCCTCCCCGTTCTTGGGCCTCCAGTGTTCCTGTCTGTAAAATGAGGAAGCAGAGCTAGCTGATCTCTGGGCCCCTCCAGCTCTGCCATTCTCTTTTTGGAGCAAGTTCTGAATCCACATCACCTAGACCCATGTCATCTGATTCTTTTGTTCAGGAAGGCAGAGCACACAGTGGGAATGCTTTGGGGTCACGTCAGGCTGATCTGGGCACCACTGTCAAATCTCCCATTTGCCAGCTCCTCTCTGAACACCACCCAATTCATAGGCTTGGTGTGAGCAGAGACTATTCAATGTCCCTCCCATAACAAGCCTCACTAAAACTCGGCAGTAGGCTTGAGTGGCAATTGTTATTAGAGAGAGTGGATGCTATGTTTGACACCTCCATCAGCAGCATCTTCACACCTGCACTCAACCAGAACAACCAGAGCAAAGCCGACTGGGCTGCCCTGGGATGGACCTCCACACCTGCCTCTCAGACACAACCCGCCTGCCACTCTGAGGCCCCTCCCTGGGTTTGTAGAAATCCTCTGAATGCTGAGCTGCACCACATACAATGGATAGAAAGGATTTGGAGAATGAGATGGTGAAAACCGTGGATCAGCCAAACCAAGCCCCACCCTCCAGTGCCCCCCCCCCCCGAGCACCCACCCCATCAGGTCTATATCCACAACTGAAAATTGGAACTGCCAAGGCTCTGTGGTTGGGAGGGGCTGGGGAACAGAACATGGGAGAGAAGATCTGAGTTGAGCAATATTAACCGCTCAGGATGAGAGACTGTGTTATAAATGATTTAATGGGTGGCTTCAAAGATGGAATAGGGCTGCATAACTCAGGTGAAGATTTCAAATATATGGCATAATTGCTACATGTGAAGTCTGTTTGTACTTAAGCTTTTAGTCTTGGAAATTACCAAGCTCTGTGCTACTCCTGTGATTAATCATTAAAGAATTAAGAGTGAGAATACTCATTATTGTAAAAAACTCGAGTGAAGATGGTCTTGATCCAACCTATAAAATAGACAGATTTGGTGCAAATGAATAATTTTCTTCTTCTCTGCACAAAATCAGGAATGCTAGTCATACTCAGCGGCTGGGGTGAATGCTTACAAACTGGTATAGACCAGCCCATAATTACCAAAATGGGGAAGAAAAAAAAAAAAGAACAGCATTTTGTAATGAATGACAAGCTGCTGAGCGGAAATCTAATTTGGTCTAATTAAGCAGCCTTTTGTGAGGATTTGTCTTTAGATGAAAAGAGGGAGCCAAGGAGATCTAAATGCAAATGAACTCCATCATTTTGGTTTTAAAGGGCTCGGCTGAGATGAGCGCCTTCACGCCCAGCCCTCTTCCCCATTAGATTATTAGTCCTCTCCTTGTGACCTCGAGCCCACACCAGGCCCCACCTGCCTCGGAGGAGCCTCACATTTCCTGTCCCTCGCAGCTCACATCTTTTCAAATAGGGTGCCTCGTGTCGACAGAGCTGTCAGGGAGCTTTTGCTTATTCAGGAGCAAATTTTATTTTGCCCAAAGTAATAAAAGCCAATGGAGTTTTGCTTATTAGAGGAATCTGCTGCTGTTCTCTGAGGGTGCATCTTCTGAAGTCTGGAGGGTTGAATGCACACCCAATGCCATTGGCCCTGACAGAGCAACAGGGGAAAACCAACCCTGCAGCTCAACCTGTGAGGTAGACCAGATATCTGCTATCTGTTTAAAGGCTTGAAGCTGGGGTACCCATCTCTTTAGCCAATCACAGAATCAATCGTCTTACCAGATGGGTTCTCTTTAGCCCACAGAGGATTACAACACACATCTAACTTGCCCCACACAGAGATGCTGGCACAAGCCCCTAAACCTCATGCAGATACTTCAGGGGTAAGCAGAGGCCAAATGCTTGGTTACTGTTTCTGCGTTCGTAAGATCATCCGCAGGTTCAACAGTTCACTAGAAGGACTCACAGAACTCAGAAGAGCCATTCTACTCATGGTTGTGGTTTCTTACAGCAGAAGGATCTAGACTAGAATCAGTAAAGGGAAGAGGTGCATAAGACAGGGTCCATGAGAGATCACTTGCCCCCTCCTGGTGCTAGGAGATGGAGCCTTTGGAAGGTGATGAGGTCTTAAGGGTGGAGCCCCCATAAATGGGATTAGTGCCCTTATAAGAAGAGATCAGAGAGCCAAGTATCTGTAAGCCAAGAAACATACCCTGCTGACCCCCAGAACTATGAGAAGTGTTTGTTGTTTAAGCCTCTAGATCTTGTTCCAGTAGCCCCAGCTGACAAGTACAAGCAGCCACTGTGGGTTGAGCAATAACTCTGTGCCTGTGTCTTGGTCAAGTGTCAGTGCTTGACGCCTGCTGATCCCTTGTCCCTTCCTGACCCGACCTTTTATTTAAGCTGAACCTAGCCTCTCCTCATCTCCTCCCCTGCTCTGTGCTTTTCCAAAGCACTTATCACTAACTGTGGGTTTTTTCTCTTTTAATTCTTTTGGCCACAGTGTGGCATGCACGATCTTAGTTCCTCCACCAGGGATGGAACCCCTGCCCCCTGCAGTGGAAGCACAGAGTCCTAACCACTGGATTGCCAGGAAAATCCCACCAACTCTGTGTTTTACTGATAAAGTTTGGTCATCACTTTTCTTTCCTCCCTAATATGGGAGTTTCATGAGGCAGGGATTATTTCTTTTGTTACTGTTGTTCACTGCTCTGTCTCCGTGCCTAGAATAATTCTTCACTCGTAGTAGGTGTTCGATAAATCTTTGTTGAACAGGGAATGAATGAATGAACTCTCATCGTAACATATGAAGCAGGTCTCCTCTTGTCCCAGTTTTACAGATTAGTGCTCAGCAAAGTTACACTGAAGGACAGGGAAGCCTGGTGTGCTGCAGTCCACAGGGCCACAAAGAGTCAGACATGACTTAGCGACTGAACAACTGAACAAGCTTACGTGCATCTCCAGGGTCACTCAGCTAATCGCCAGAGGCAGGGGCTGGGAGACCAGGGTACCTGACTCTGGGACGCCCTGGCTGGTGCCTCTATGATCTACTACAGCCTTTTTACAGTCCTGGAACACAGAGAAAGCCATCAGCTTGATAGGAGGCACCAGTAAATGCAAGAGGCTGTTCGTGGCTCTGGCTGCCTCAGGCCTGAGAAAGTCAGTGTTACAGCACAGACAGATCAAGAAGTCCTCTCTCTTTCCCGGAACCATCTCTTCTGTATTAGTGTCCTGTGGCTGCTGCAACAAATAGCCACAAACGTGGTGGCTTAAAAACAGCAAAAATTTGCTTTTGCTGAGTCCTGAAAGCCAGGAGTCCAAAATCAAGGTGTCAGCAGGGTTGGTTCCCTTGGAGGCTGTCAGGGAGGGTGGGTTTCACGCCTCTCTCCCAGCTTCTGGGGGCTGTTGGCCATACTTGCATTCTGTGGCTTGCCGGCATGTTACTCTGATCTCTGTGACTGTTTTCACATGGCCTCTGACCCCTCTGTCTGTGTCTCAAATCACTCTCTTCTTTTTCTTCTAAGGACACCAGTTGTTGGTCTAGAGTTTCACCCTAAATCCAGTACGGTGTCATCCTGAGATCCGTAACGTGACTACACCTGCAAAGGGCTATTTCCAAATAAGGTCACGTTCACAGGCGCCAGGAGTCAGGACTTGGACACGACTTTCCAGGACACATCCTGTTAGCAACACGACAAAGTAGTGCCATCCAACCGTCCGTGCTGCCTAGCAGGGGGGGTCACTCTCACTGCCCAGCCTGCAGCTGACAGCACGTCATGGGACTCCCCTTGGTGCTAAGGGCCGCATCAGGTGAGCTAGACCTAACGCGAAACAACACTGCAGTGAGGCGCCACCTGGCACTGGTCAGGATGGCCGTCATTTAAAAGCCTGCAAATAACAGATGCTGGAGAGGGTGCAGACGAAAGGGACCCCCTACTCTGTTGGGAATGCAAGTTGGTGAAGCCACTATGGAGAACAGTATGGAAGTTCCTCAGGAAACTAAAAACAGAATTACCCTAGGATCCTGCAATCCTACTCCTGGGCATATCTCCAGACAACACTACAATTTGAAAAGATGCACGCATCTCAGTGTTCACAGCAGCACTAGTTATAATAGCCAAGACATGGAAACAATCTGAATGTTCATCGACAAACGAATGGATAAAGAAGATGTGGCACGTATATACGATGTCGTGTGTGTGTGTGTGTACGTGTGCTAAGTTGCTTCAGGCATCTCCAACGCTGGGACCCTCTGTCCATGGCGTTCTCCAGGCAAGAATACTGGAGCGGGTTGCCATGCCCTCCTCCAGGAGGTCTTCCCAACCCAGGGATTGAACCCGTGTCTCTTGAGTCTCCCGCATCGTCAGGCACGTTCTTTACCATTAGCACCACCTGGGAAGCCCCATACTACTCAGCTGTTAAAAAGAACGAAATAATGCCATTTGCAGCAAAATGGATGCAACTAGAGATTATTACACTAAGCGAAGTAAGTCAGAAAGACAAACGCCATACGATATCACTGCTAGGTGGAATCTAAAATGTGACACAAATGAACCTATCTACAAAACAGAAACAGACTCTCAGACAGATATCAGGCTCACAGTGGCCAAAGGGGAGTGGTTGGGAGACAGATGGAGTAGGAGTCTGGGGTGAGCAGATGTAAGCTTTTATATACAGACTGGATAAACAACAAGGTCCTACTGTATAGCACAGGGAACCATATTCAAGATCCTGTGATAAATCATAATGGAAAAGAATATTGAAAAGAATGTATATCTATATAACTGAATCACTTCGCTGTACCGCAGAAATTAACAGAACATTGTACATCAACCATACTTCAATTAAAAAAAATAGATGACCGGGACCCCCATTTCTTGGGAGTGACCTCATGTGTGAATCCCTGACTATAGCTCATAAGAAGATGAGAGATCAGAGCTTGACCGGATAGTGGTAGATAAGCTAAGTTCTGGGGCCCGGAAGCCGAAAAGAAGCTCCCCCGGGGAGACATCTTGGGGAAGATTTCTCAGATCATGTGGTTTGTGATGTAGCAAGGGAGGGGTCAGCGGATTCTTCTAGCAGTGACACATGAGGGGCATTCCTGGTGATCCCCAGGACCAAGCAGAAGATAAGACACCTGTAGAATCTCTGGGCACAGAGGAGGCTGGCCGGAGTGTCATGAGGGAAGGGAAACAGGCTGTGGGGATTCCCAGGAGGGAGCGGGCTTATCTGCCCACCAGGCAGACCTCCAGGGAGAGGCGGCGATGGAGAAGGACTTGAAACGTTGAACAGAGAGATGCAGGGCTGCATGTGACATGGCGGCAAAGAGCACAAACAGGAAACAAGGGCACGTAGAAGCGCCATCATAGGGTGTTTTTCTGTCTCTGCCTGACTCACTTCACTCAGGAATCGCTTATACGTGGAATCTTTAAAAATGGTACAGATGAACTTCTTTACAAAAAAGAAATAGAGTCACAGATGTAGAAAACAAGCTTATGGTGAAAGTGAAAGTCGTTCAGTCGTGTCCAACTCTTTGCGACCCCAGGGACTACACAGTCCATGGAATTCTCCAGGCCAGAATACTGGAGTGGGTAGCCTTTCCCTTCTCCAGGGCATCTTCCCAACCCAGGGATGGAACCCAGGTCTCCCACATTGCACGTGGATTCTTTACCATCTGAGTCACAAGGTAAACCAAAAATTATGGTGACTGGGAGGAAATGGGAGTGCAGAGAGAGATAAATTGGGATATGGGGGTAGACATCTGTACACTACTATATATAAAATAGACAACTAATAAGGACCTACCGACAGCACGGGAAACTCTACTCTAAACTCTACTCTAAAACTCAGGAATGATGTATATGGGAAAAAAAACCTTAAAAAGAGTGGATACATGTGTATGTATAACTGATTCACTTTGCTGTATACCTGAAACTAACATAACATTGTAAATCAACTATACATCAATAAAAATTAAAGGGGAAAAAATAGAGAAGTGCAGCAGAAAATGGTCCAGCTGCCCTGGGGGAAGATGGGTAGTGGGGCCAGAGCTGCCAGGCTGTCTTCTTTATGGAGTCATGGTTGGCTGGGAGTCAAGGGGTGTGGGGAGCGACCAGTCCTGTGCTTTAGGAAAGTGGTGCCGGTGGTGAGTAGGGCAGAGACCATGAGCGGGAGCAGGAGAGGAGGGCTCCCCAGGAGTCTGGCTCTGCACTCCAGCGGGGCTCGGGTGAGGAATCAAGACCAGAACCCAGAGGACAGCTGTCAGGACCTTCCCGACTCAGGTGTCAAGGAGACACATTCGAGTTCTCTCCTCCCAAGTGTCTCCAAAGAGGAGCCAACGCAGAGAAAGCTGCCGGCTGCATTGCACATGGCTTCTGTATGCTTCCTGCCCCTAAACTAGCCTTTCTCCTCGCCCACCTCCCCTTAATTTCTTCAGTGACCGCAAGTACTGGGGAGGTTCAAAGTGGACTATCTGCTCAGCCCCTAAGTGGTCCTCCCCCTCACCCCTCAGCTGGGAGACTGAAGCCAGCATCGGGCCCATGATTTTCCCTCTGTAGATGAGCCTTAGAACAAAAATTAAATCTATGCCCTGGCCTAGATTTTTCTATTCCCCACAACACATGCTTCCAGCCAGGCTGGGCTGTCCCAGAAACTTTGGAAATCTGATTGTCCTTTTCAGAATATCAGAAAAGTCTGATTTTTTTTTTTTTTACTGTGCTTTGAGGTTTGCAGGATCTTAGTTACCCAACCAGGGATTGAACCTGGGCCCCCAGCAGCAGAAGTGCCAAGTCCTAACCACTGGGCCACCAGGGAAGTCCCAGAAAACTGATTTTTAAAGGCCAGGGACAAGGTACAAAGGAGAGTTCCAATATTTTCTTGAAAGCTGAAAATGCAATTCTTTCCCCTGCTGAAGACCACAGGCCCAATGAATGCTGCCAGCCGGTAGCAAAAGTCTTCTTGTACTGAATCACTCCCTTTCCAATGATAAAATAGTTAACATTTTCTGTCTAAAATGATATGCTTTCTTGATGTAAAACCATCTCAGAAGGATGGAGCATCTTTACCATTCTACACCCCAGAATTCCCCTTAGAAATCAAATATAATCCTCTTTAAGAAGCTTTAAATAATTTTGAGCTTTCTTATTGACTTATTAAAATGCAGCTTAAAACACGTCTTCAATGCAATCCTTTTACAAGGGTCAGGGATAGAAAATTTGAAGAAAAATGATTAGCAGATCAGTTGGAAAGACTTAAGTACTCAGCTGCAAGTTTGAGTATTTCAGAGAAAACTTCAGATCCTCCCACCAAGCTGCCCTGGGACAGGATTGCTCTCTGTCTGCCTCCCTCCGTTATCCCCGCAGGTCCAGGCTTCACTAACTTGGTGATGCCCTAGGGGTCTCTGCACAGAAGAATCTGCTGCCACCACTCGACACGTTTCCCCTGCAATGAATCCCCAGGAGCTTTGTCTGTGAGCTTCCCTCTGGTCCTAATGACCGAACTTTCTCAGAAACCCCTTTGTTAAGAGCTTCAAAGGGCTTAGAACATTCCAAGGGTGGTCTTTGATCCCTGGCATCCTCAAGCGATAGAAACCAGCAGTGTCCTGACTCACTGTGAACCATCCCACTTATTCCGTGTCACTGGAGTCCTGCTCTGTCCTGGGATGGACGGAGGCAGAGGCACAGTTCAGGAATTGTCATGTTCAAGTGATTGAATGGGTGCATAATGAACAAGTGAATCCATGAATCCACAAGGCTTTCCTAAGTGTATAGCTGCCCAATAGAAAGGCATACAGGGACTTGCCTGGTGGCACAGTGGATGAGAATCCACCTGCCAATGCTGGTGACATGGTTTTGATTCCTCATCTGGGAAAATTTCTCATGCCATGGAGCAACTAAGCCCATGCACCACAACCCCTGAGCCTGCCCGCCTCGAGCCCAAGCTCCGGAACAAGAGAAGTCACCTCAAGGAGAAGCCCGAGCAGCGCAACCAAGAGGAGCCCCTGCTCGCTGCAACTAGAGAAAGCCCGTGCCCAGCCATGCAGACCCAGTGTAGCCAAAAATGAATAAATAAACCAACTTTTCAAAAAAAGGAAAGCCACACAGAACAGGGACTAGGAAAAGCACCGTCTTTCAGGGGAAGGCTTCCATCGGACCACGTGTACCCCCTTCTTAAATAAAAGATGTCGACCTTAAAATGCAGATTAAATCTTGCCTTGAATCAAGCAAGGCTTCTGTAAATGCAGATCCTTGCAAGAGACAAATCCCAATTATGTGGCAGAGTTTGTAACACTTGCAGGGCACCTGCATTACACGTCCAGGGCAGGAGACAGAGACCAGAGTTTGCCAGAAGAGCAGTTGACATCATCGATAGGATGTCTGGCTCCAGAGATCTGAGAGGGTCAGTGGCAGCTCCTGCCACAACTAGGACCCATGTACCAGCACCAGGGAAGGCTTCTAGGATGTGTCCACAGATTGTTTGATTTCACACATCTAGTTTGGTCTGGAGCAGCGCTGTCTGGAGATCAAAGTAGTCCATCCTAAAGGAAATCAGTCCTGAATATTCAGTGAAATGATTGATGCTGAAGCCCCAATACTTTGGCCATCTGATATGAAGAGCCCACTCACTGGAAAATATCCTGATGCTGGGAAAGATTGAGGGCAGGAGGAGAAGGGGGCAACAGAGGACGAGATGGTTGGAGAGCATCATCAACTCAATGGACATGAGTTTAAGCAAATTCTGGCAGATAGCGAAGGACAGGGAAGCCTGGTGTGCTGCAGTTCATGGGGTTGCAAAGAATCAGACACGACTTAGTGACTGAACAACAAGACATCTCTGAATACAGGAAGTTATCCCGATGGGTGTGCGGTTTGGTGGGTCAATAAGCGGGTGTGGGAGCCATGATTACCTGCCTGGGCTGAAGCCCAAGCTCTGGTACCAGCTGATCAACCTTGAGCAAGGACTTCACCCGCTGGGGAGTCTGACTCAGTCTCCCCAGTGGTAAAATGGAGATGCCAAATAGTAACCGCCTCCAGGGAATATTATGAGAATCAGAGAAGATGATGCCCATCCAGCATGAATCCTGAAAAGTGACTGGGTTTGTGGGTCCAAACCAGAAAAACACTGGCCCTTTGATATGTTTAACCAAATACTGCCCAGTGCCTGTGATCCCCAAACAGTAAAGGGGGCCATTACTGTTACACTTGTATTCACACTGACCAACACCATGAACACAGTTATCAAATCTAAGGATGTCCAGGGCAGGTCACATTGGTACACACGCTGCAGCTTGGTGGTTTCATTTTACAATAAAGAGTCTTACAAATAATTCCTAAGTAACCAGTCCATCTCATCACAGAAACCTGATGTGAGTGTCATCGCTCAACATAAATTTGCAGACAGCTAAGTGCCAGGCATTGTGCTCGGTGCTGGGGACACTTAATGAGAGACAAAATTCTTGCCCCTCCCACCCCCCGCCCTCACCCAAAATACTTGTAATTTCCTGAAGGATAGGAAGAAAGGAACAAGTGATCTGGGACAGGTCATAGGAGCCGTGATAGGGGTCTGCCCAGGTGCTGGGCTCTACTGCCGGATTTAGCAAATAAAAAGTACAGATGCACATGTGTTCTTAGTCGCTAAGTCATGTCCAACTCTTTGTGACCCCGTGGACTAGAGCCCACCAGGCTCCTCTGTCCATGGGATTTTTCAGGGAAGAATACTGGAGAAGGTTGCAAGTCCTACTCCAGGGGATCTTCCTGACCCAGGGATCGAACCTGTGTCTGTTGCATCTCCTACATTGGTAGGCAGATTCCTTACCACTGTGCCATCTGGGAAGCCTCAAAAATGCAGGAGAGCTAGTTAAATTCACTTCAGATAAACAATGAATAACTTTTTTGGTATAAACGTGTCCCAGATATTTCATGCAGCATACTTATTACTGCACAGGGCATTCTTAGTATTCATTGGATATCTGAAATTCAAATTTAACTGGACATCCTATATTCTAGCTGGTGGCCCAAACCTCATAAAAACCCAATTTCACCCTCAGAGGAGGGCCAAAGGCTGTTGTCATCCTCATCAGAAATCATTTTGACTTGAGTGATGACTCCCGGCACATTATCAAGTGACGGGTCCACATATGTCATAGTCCATTTGGGCTGAGATGACAGAATGCCATCACTCGGGCAGCTTAAACAACACATATCTATTTCTCCCAGTTTTGAAGGCTGGGAAGCCCAAGATCAAGGCCTGGCAGATTCCATGTCTGTTAAGAACTCGTTTCTGGCTTCAGACGGCTAACTTTTCATCATGTCCTCATATGACCGAAGAGGAGAGGGAGCCATCTGGGGTCCCCATCATAAGGGCACTAATTCCATTTATGAGGTCTCATCCTTCATGACCTAATCACCTCTCAAAGGCCACCACTTCCTAACACCATCACCCGGGGGATTAGGTTTCAACATATGAATTTGGGGAGAGGGGTTTTAACATATGAATATGGGTACATTCAGTCCACTGCAATGCATCTTTCAGGTAAAAATTACACTACCCTTGAAACAGAATGGTGGCACTGTTGGTAAAGAATCTGCCTGCCAATGCAGGAGACACAAGAGATGAGGGTTCAATCCCTGGGTCGGGAAGATCCCCTGGAGGAGGAAATAGCAACCCACTCTAGAATTCTTGCCTGGAAAATTCCATGAACAGAGGAGCCTGGCAGTTTACAGTCCATGGAGTCACAGAGAGTCGGACATGACTGAGCTCACACACAGACACAAAACAGAATGCCCCTGCAAAGAAAGCCTGTTACAGCTGTGTTAGCTAAACCCCAGGGCTGGCCAGGTTTCCCATCACCAACCTTCCTGATTATGTTTATAGCACAATGTAAAAATATCCCTAAATGGAAGAAACATGAGATGCCAAGAAATGGCTTTAGAAGTCTGTGCAGGACCTGAGGGCATGGCCCTTGACTTTTGTTGTTCAGTCACTAAGTTGTGTCCAACTCTTTGCAAGCCCGTGGATTGCAGCACACCAGCTTCCCTGTCCTTCACCATCTCCCAGAGTTTGCTCAAACTCATGTCCATTGAGTCGATGATGCTATCCAGCCATCTCGTCCTCTGTCTACCCCTTCTCCTTTTGCCTTCAATCTTTCCCAGCATCAGAATCTTTTCCAATGAGTGGGCTCTTCGCATCAGGTGGCCAAGGTATTGGAGCTTCAGCTTCAGCATCAGTCTTTCCAATAAATATTCAGGATTGATTTCCTTTAGGATTGACTGATTTGATCTCCTTGCTGTCCAAGGGACCCTCAAGAGTCTTCTCCAACACCACAATTTGAGAGCATCAGTTCGGCGTTCAGCCTTCTTTATGGTCCAACTCTCACATGACTACTGAAAAAACCATAGATTTGACTATATGGACTTTTGTTGGCAAAGTGATGTCTCTGCTTTTTAATATGCTGCCTAGGTTGGTCATGGCTTTTATGGACTTGGGGCCCATAAAAAAGATAGAAAGATCGGGGTGGGCCTCACTTCAAGGGCCAGAAAGTCCCTCGGCCAGAGCGGATTCTCCTGACAATAGCAATTTCTGCCCTGGGGCTCTGTTACTTGCCTGGCTTCAGAGTTCCAGGGAGCTGGGTTTGTAGCCACATTCTCCAGATTATTTTGTGGGACCTTCCCAACTTCTGCCTCTTGTCCAGTGTTATTTCCTGGCAGGTTTTGGGTGACAGTCGCTGAGGCCAAATCCTTCAAGGCCCATGGCTTTCCTGACCAAGGGAGCACTCTGACCGCTTCCCAGACACTCCTGAGTTGTGCACACAAGGCTGACACCTCCATCAGGTCCTGGGGCGCAGCAACCAGGGTTTGTGGGACTTTGATGTCTCGTCCAAGCAGAAGAAAAAAGTAAACATACCTATTTGTAAAATGTAACATTTAATCTAAAATAAATGGGCTCATGAAGGCAAAACTACCCAGAGCCCGTGACCTTTAGGGCACGTATGACCCGGTTTGTATGTCGGTGGTCACCGACAGAATGCTCAAAGCGCTGGACTCGTTTGGAAAAGGGCCCAAATCTCTTTCTCAAGCAGGAATAAGTGAGGGGGCTTCCCTGGGGGTCCGGTGGTGAAGACTCCGAGCTTCCGCTGCAGGGGGCGCTGGTGCCATCCCTGGTCAAGGACAGTAAGCTTCCACGTGCTACAAGACGCGGGCAAAAAGTTAGAAAAAAAAAAGATGGAGCAACTGGTGGAATCTGCATAAGGCTGGTGGGTGGAACCCGTGTCAGTTTCCGGCTGTGATATCTCACTAGTTATTTAAGATGTCACCACTGAGGGAAGCCGGGTGAAGGGTGCTAGGGGCCTCTCTGCATTGCTTTTGCAAACTTCCTAGGAGTCTATAATTATTTCAAAATTAAAAGTTAAAAAAAAAAATGGTGGGGCAAATGAGATCCCCCTCGTGCAAGAGAACGTCGATGCCAATAAAGGGCGAACGGACTTTGCAAATAACTCTCATTTTCTGGGAAACACGTATGCGCCCATGTGTCCCCTCACGTCCTCCCCCTGCACCCCCGTTCAGCTGCCATGGTATTTTCCTTCATTATGCCAGCGCCTCAGAAGTAAACCTCTCTAATTTCCTACACCGCAGCTATTTATTTAAATGCTAACTTGCATTATGAAGTGATAATCCACACGCGCAGGAGATAATTTATGAAGCATTTAAATTAAGAGGAGCAGCTAATTGAGAGCATGTGTCTTATAAGCCTTGCTAACACCAGAAAACTACAAATTAGGGGGGATGCAGGATATTTCTATCTTGCTTTTACCTTCTCTTGGAAGGGGCTGGGAGGAAAAAGACCTCCGTAACTGCACTTGCTGGTCTCCACAGCCCCTCTGGTGGTGAGCGCCCCTGCCCTGGCACACTCAGGCTGTGCAGAGACCACCTTCTCCCCAGGCAGGGTCTGCATTTTCCCCACCACCCTTTTGCTAACAAGGGAGCCTTTTTTTTTTCTTTCGAAGATTCTCAGCTGGATGACAAAGATGCAAAGTGGCAAAGACTGGTACTTACTAGGCATTCACGCCTGATTGGAGAAAGAGAGGAAATTTGGGGAAGGGGAAAGTGCAAAGAAAATAGGATGCATTTTATAATTATTTCAGTTCTTTCATTCTGAAAAAGGACTGCCTGGGTTTGTGCACAGTGGCTGAGAGGGGCACTGTGTGTGCAGGCATGTTCCTTCACTTTCCCCACTTCCCGCCAACCAAAGATTTTAGTGAGCACCTACTATGTGAAAGGGTCTCCCCTGGTGGTTCAGTGGTAAAGAATCCATCTGCCAATGCAGGAGACATGGGTTCGATCCCTGGGTTGGGAAATCCCCTGGAATAGGAAATGGCAACCCACTCCAGTATTCTTACCTGGAAAAACCCCATGGACAGAGGAGCCTGGCGGGTTACAGTCCATTGGGTCACAAAGAGTCAGACTCAGTGACTAAACAACAACTACTACTACGTGAAAGACACTATGGGAAGAGCCACAAGCGAAAGAGACATCCTAGTCTCTGGTCACGTGATGTTCACATTCTAAACAGAAAGGCAGACACGACAGGATGAAGTGATTAATTAGCCTGTGCAGGTGTTGAGGGGAAGGGGCGCTGTGCCCTGGTCCAGGGTGGTCAGGGAAGGCTTCCTGGGAGAAACACATTTGAGTTGGGACCTGAAGGGTGAGGACTAGCTGGATGAGAGTGAGCTCAGCAAGGGCAGGAACTGGTGGGGACGGGAACATAAGACTCCCAGGGTCCCCTGTCCCAGGGAGGCATGACCTGAAATAAGTAGAGACGATCTTACTAAGGGAAGTAAGTCAGACAGAGAAGGGCAAATACCATATGATGTCACTTATATGTGGGATCTTAAAAATGCTACAAATGAACCTACTTACCAAGTATACAGTTAGGGAATTTGGGGTGGACATGTACACACTGCTATGTTTAAAATGGATAATTTACAAGGACCTACTGTATAGCACAGGGTGTTCAATGTTATGCAGCAGCCTGGATGGGAGGGGAGTGTGTGGGAGAATGGACACATGTGTCTGTACGTCTGAGTCCCTTCGCTGTTTGCCTGGAACTATCACAACATTGTTCATTGACTAGACTCCAGTACAAAATAAAAAGTTTTAAAAATAGGTATAGACTCACACACATAGAAAACAAACTTGTGGTTCTGGGAATTTGGGTTTAACAGATGAACACTACTGTATGTAAATTAGATAAGCAAGGTCCTATTGTATAGCACAGGGAATTATATTCAATATCTGTAATGACTTATAATGGAAAAGGATCTGAAAAACAATCTATGTGAATAAAAATATGTATATAAGTATATATATATGTAAAGATATAAATCTGAATCACTTTGAAACACTATGGATCAACTATACTTCAGTTTGAAAATGCTAATGTTTGGGTCCCAGCCCTAAATATTCTGCAATCAAAGAATCTTTGTAACCTAAGTTACAATCCCCTTACTTGTGGGTTTTGCAAATTCAAATAGTATTCATATCAGATACTCACAGATCAAGGCAGATAAGAATGTTCTTTTTTTTTAATGTAAAAGCTGATTCTACAGATTTTTTTTATTGAAGTATAATTGATTTACAACGTTGTGTTAATTACTGCTGTACAGTAAAGTGATTCGGTTATACACATAATCTTTTTAAAAATACATTCTTTTTCATTATGATTTATCTCAGGATATTGAATATCGTTCCTTGTGCTATACAGTAGGACTTTGTTGTTTATCCATCCTGTAGATAATGGCATCTGCTAATCCCAAACTCCTCTTCCACCCCTCCCCGACCCTCACCCCTTGGCAAGCACCAGTCTGTTCTCTATGTCTGTGATTCTTTTCCTGTTTCATAGATAGGTTCATATGTCAGACAGGAACGTTCTAAGGTTTCTAGGGACAATTCCTCCTGCCCAGTTCATTTGGTGCCTCTTTTTGAGTCAAATTTTTTTTGTCTTTCATTTTTATGTCGCCTCATGCCTTCACCCAGTTCACCCTGTGTGTTTCTAAAAACTAATTGCTCCCATAAAGCTCCAGGGACAGTGGTTAGAGAAGCTGTCTGTTCTCTCCTAGGGCCCAGAGGCAGGATTTGACAAAATTGGGGGACTTTTTAGAATATCCATTACGGGTAGTCTATAAAGTCATTCTTGCTTATTGTAGAAATGCAGCGATCAGATGTGTAAACAGCCAAAGGAAACAGTCTTCTTGCCCACATTCCATCCCCTCAAGACCCCAGGTTAACAGCTGGGTGTGTCCTTCTAGGACTTTCTCACTTAAACATATGCACATATGTCAACATTTATACGAAGAGAGGGAGTTTGCCCTACATCAGTGGGATTTGCAAGGTGTCTCTTTCCCTCAAGCGCAGCCTATAGGTATAACTTTTGCTTCATGTCTGACTCTTTGCGACTCCATGGACTCACCAGACTCACCAGACTCCTTTGTCCATGGGATTTTCCAGGCAAGAATATTGGAGTGGGTTGCCACTTTCTCCTCCAGGGGATCGAAACTGAAACCTCAGTTCTGTCTCTTCCTGTGCTGTTAACCTGGGTAAGCCACTGAACCTTTCCAAGCCTCAGTTTCCTCATCTGCAAAATAGGGGACATCAAGAGAGCTCATGGGAAAACATCCACAGAAGCTGAGCTTGGGGTCCAGGCCCGGGGTGCACATTCAGTTAATGGCAGCTGTCCATACCCTATCTGTTGACCAGAAAAGTAACACATTTCCTTTCAACATGAAATTATAAAATGTGAAGGTTTTAGGTGCCATTTCCTGACATAGGTACCATGACATAGGTGCCATTTCCTGATAGCTCAGCTGGAAAAGAATCCGCCTGCAATGCAGGAGACCCTGGTTTGGTTCCTGGGTCAGGAAGATCCCCTGGAGAAGGGATAGGCTACCCACTTCAGTACCCTTGGGCTTCTCTTGTGGCTCAGCTGGTAAACAATCCGCCTACAACGTGGGAGACCTGGGTTCGATCCCTGGGTTGGGAAGATCCCCTGGAGAAGGGAACAGCTACCCACTCCAGTATTCTGGCCTGGAGAATTCCACGCATAGTCCACTGCATAGTCCACGAGGACTTCGCAAAGAGTCAGACTGTCTTCCATATGGACCCTGAGTGACTTTTTCCATGATTCCCATTTTCCCAATTACAAACATCTGACAGTCTCTCTTGTTAATAGATAAAACTGTTAGACTGGCGCCCAAGCTAAGTTCATCTCCCCAGTGTCACTGGCAGGTTCTGTCCACTGATTTCAAGTTTCCCTCCAGGGATCACATTTCATATTTCTGTCTGCCGCCAGTTATAGCGACCCCTGCCTCCCTCTTTGCGTCATTAGACTGGCGCCCGCTTTTCTCCCGTGTCACTGGGGTTCTTCCACTGAGGCTAGATCCGCTCTCTTCCTGGGAGTAACCTCCGGCGTGTGGTGGATGCCTGGGAAAGCCCACCTTCTTTGGGTTATCCGGGTGGGTGGCCCCGGTGGACACAGAGCCTCCAACCTCATCCAGCAACCCGTTCCAGTTTCCCAGCACGCAGACGGGCATGGGTCTTTGTTGCAGCACCAGAAACAATGCCCAGCACCTAGTGGGTGCTCAGAAACGCAGTGCGTTCCTTGAGCTCCTGTTCTTTTTTTTTATTGGCGTGTAAAAGCTGAAGCTCCAATACTTTGGCCCCCTCATGCAAAGAACTGACTCATTGGAAAAGACTCTGATGATGAGAAAGATTGAGGGCAAAAGAAGGGGACGACAGAGGATGAGATGGTTGGATGGCATCACTGACTCAATGGACATGAGTTTGAGCAAACCTGGAAGATGGTGAAAGACAGGGAAGCCTGGCGTGCTGCAGTCCATGGGGTCACAGAGAGTTGGACACGGCTTTGCAACTGAACAACAATAATTACTTTCCAATGTTGAGTTGGCTTCTGCTGTACAACAAAGTGAATCAGCTACATGTATACATATATCCCCTCCCAGTCGAGCCTCCCTCCCGCTTCCCCCCACCTCCATCCCACCGCTCGGCCAAGCTGGGCTCCTTGTGCTACCAAGCAGCTTCCCACCAGCCATCTATTTCACACGTGGTGGGGTATGTATGTCAGTGATACTCTCCCGATTCATCCCACCCTCCTTGAGCACCTGTCCATCAGAGGGCTGGCCAGCAGGTTGAGGGAGGGGATGGTAAAGTCGGGGAACACAAAAGAAGCATATGAGCAGCCTGTGCATGGAAAAGGCAGCTGCCCTGGAGAGGGATGGAAGGTGGCCCTCAGATGATGTGCGCCCAAGTGCAAGCTGTCAGTCCTTGAGCAAGGCAGTCTGCAGCGGCTGTGACCTCTCTCCATGTGAAGACCTTTTGGTCCAGCAACTGCTCGGTTAAGTTTTAATCTACAGAGGACTTCCCTGGTGGTCCAGTGGTTAAGAATCTGCCTGCTAATCCAGGGGATGTGGGTTCGATGCCTGGTGGGGGAAGATTCCACATGCCACAGAGCAACTAAGGCCGTGTGCCACAACTACTGAGCCTGCGCTCTAGAGCCTGAGAGTCGCAACGACTGAAGCCTGAGTGCCCTGGAGCCCACAGTCCACAACAAGAGCAGCCACCGCAAAGTGCAGCCCGTATTCCACAGCTAGAGAAAGCCCGTGAGCAGCAGTGAAGATCCAGTGAAGCCAAAAATAAATATTTTTTAAAAAATTTAACCTACAGAAGTACTTGCACGTAGTTATAAACATGTTCTTGCAGTATGATTCGATAATGTTGAAAACCTCAACAGGACAGCGAGGGGGTCCAGGGGTGATGTGGGCTGCAGATCTGATGGTCCATCCATGGAATGAGATGCTAAGCTTTGAAAAAGGAGGCAGTGGTACACCCACTGCTGTGAAAAGATGTCCCACTTCTGACGTAGATGAAAAGAAAAACCCATTGGTGGGAAAACCAAACAAACCAACAGGAACGCTTGCATGCACTTGAATGTTTTCTGGAGTAACTCAGAAGAAATGCCCCACAGAGATCACTCCCAGGGAACAGAGCTGGGTTTCTTCTCTCTGTCCCACGGGAACCCACTCCTTTCCTGCTGCGCCAAGACTGAGGTTTGTATCCAAGGCCACACACTAAAGCAATTGGCTCCCTCCGGGACCTGGGGACTCTGGCTGTGTGACAGTGACTAATCGCTACCTCTCTGGGCCTCTTTCTTCAATAAATAGATGTCAGGTGCCTACCGTGGGCCAGGGACCACAGAGTCCTCTCTGGGTTTCCCTGATCCCTCCTCCTTAACACTTGCAGAGAAAACCAGGAGGACCCTTGGGGCTTTTAAAAAATGCTTACTGTTTTCTCAAGGACGTCAGCTCTAGAGCAGAGACGGGGGAAATCACAGGCGCTATGACTGGGCTGAAGCAGTGCCACCGGGTCCACACAGGAAGCCTGCCTCTTTAACAAAGCATTGCCGACAACACCAGTAATTGCCTTGTTACGGCCATCGGTGTCATCATTCACCGGCCGGTCCCGGGAAGGGCCCCAGGGAGCAGTTCTACCTTTGCTAAACCAATAGCCCCCACGACAAACCCCCGTGGTCTTCCCTTTGCTGTCCCCGCAGAATAAATCCTCCAGCGCTCTTTGCTGAATGATCATGAAGACATGATTAAAGCTCCAGATTTATAGCCTCCCTCGGCTGGAGAAATCAAGCTGCTCCCGCAGCTAGGGCTGCCCCCCTCAGCTGCTGGGGACCAGTGAGCGGCAAAATGGAAGTGGTCCCCAAACCAGAGGCAAGATGCAATTAACACATTAGCCGAATTGTAGCAGTGGCACAAATGGGATGGACCACGGGGTCTCTAACTCCTCCTGCCGTTATGGAGGGAGGCAGGCAAAAGCACGCCCTGAACCAAACCACACATCTTCTGGATTTTGTCTGACCCGGAAGCACCTGGCCCTTCACTCAGCCCTGGCCCACCTGTGCTATCTATAAGCGTTCTCCTTACATAGTCACTTTTTAAGCGCCATCCTTGAAAAGTGTGTGTGGCCTGTTCCTCTTGGAAGAACATGTCTGATCAGAAGTGAAGATTTCTGCAGATATCAGAGCACATGTGTCTAGTTATCACTGCTACTAGAGGCCCAGCCATCATTCAGCACTAGCATGTGCCAGGCACGAGGCTGAGCATTTTATGTTAAAGAACCTTCATACATTTTTTCCCTATTTTTAAAAAAATTTTAGTGGAGTATAGTTGATTTACAATGTCATGTTAGTTTCCGCTAACAAAGTGAATCAGTTATCCATAGACATACATCCACTCTTTTTATATTCTTTTCCCACATAGGCCATTACAGAGTATAAGTAGAGTTTTCTGTGTTACACAGTCGGTCCTTATTCAGTTGAGTTCAGTTGCTCAGTCGTGTCCAACTCTTTGCGACCCATTGGACTGCAGCACGCCAGCCTTCCCTGTCCATCACCTACTCCTGGAGCTTACTCAAACTCATGTCCATCGAGTCGGTAATGCCATCCAACCATCTCATCCTCTGTCGTCCCCTTCTCCTCCTACCTTCAATCTTTCTCAGCATTGGGGTCTTTTCAAATGACTCAGTTCTTCACATCAGGTGGCCAAAGTATTGGAGTTTCAGTTTCAGCATCAGTCCTTCCAATGAACATTCAGAACTGATTTCCTTTAGGATAGATTGGTTGGATCTCATTGCTGTCCAAGGGACTCTCAAGAGTCTTCTCCAACACCACAGTTCAAAAGCATCAATTTGTCGGTGCTCAGCTTTCTTTATAGTCCAACTCTCACATCCATACATGACTACTGAAAAAACCATAGCTTTGATTATACAGACCTTTGTTGGCAAAGTAAGGTCTCTGCTTTTTAATATGCTATCTAGGTTGGTCATAGCTTTTCTTCCAAGGAGCAAGCAACTTTTAATTTCATGCCTCCAGTCACCATCTGCAGTGATTTTGGAGTCCAAAAAAAAGAAATAAGGTCCTTATTGCTATCTATTTCATATATTTGAATTGTGGTACTGGAGAAGACTCTTGAGAGTCTCTTGGACTGCAAGGAAATCAAACCAATCAATCATAAAGTAAGTCAATCCTGAATATTCATTGGAAGGACTGAGGCTGAAGCTGAAGTTCAATAGCTTGGCCACCTGATACAAAGAGCCCACTCATTGGAAAAGACCCTGATGAAGGGAAATATTTAAGGCAAAAGGAGAAGGGGTAGACTGAGGATGAGATAGTTAGATAGCATCACTGACTTAATGAACATGAGTTTGAGCAAACTCTGGGAGACAGTGAAGGACCAGGAAGCCTGGCGTGCTGCAGTCCATGAGGTCACAAAGAGTAGGACATGACTTTTCAAGTGAACAACAACAGAGTGTATATGTCTATCTCATACATTTTTAAATTAAAAAAAATTTTTTACTGAAAGTCACATAATACAAAATTGACTGTTTTAAAGTATAAAATCTATGGCATTTAGTACTTTCACAATGTTCTACAACCACTGCCTCTGTGGAGCACCAAAACCTTTTCATCACCCTAAAAGAAAATTAGTACCATTAAGCATTCACTACCCACACCCCACCTCCTCAGCCCCAGGCAGCTACTAATCTACTTTTAGTCTCTATGGATTGATTTATTCTAGAGATTTCATAGAAATGGAAGCATACAATATGTGTCCTTTTGTGTCTGGTTTCTTTCATTAAGCATCAAGTTTTTGAGGTTCATCCACCTCAGGTGTCAGGATGTCCTCGTGTGCAGGATTGTATAATATTCCATTGTCTGGAGAGACTACATTTCATTCATCCCTTCATCCATCGATGGATGGGCATATGATTTTGAAGTGGGTGCTGTCATCATTCCCATTCTACAGAGGAGGAAACGGGCTGTTTGAAAGGTCAAGTTGCTTACCCGAGGCCCCCAAACTCATGAAGTGAAGGAGCCCGGGTGTGACCAGGCGGTCGAACCACTGAGCTGGCCAAGAACCAGGAGAGGAAGCAGGGCAAGAGCAGCTGCAGGGGGAGCAAGGCAGGAAACGGGACGCAGTGAGTTTTCTGCAGCAGAAAAGCTCTTCAAGCAACCTTAAAGGGGCTGGTCAGGGGCTTCGCTGGTGGCTCAGTGGTAAGGAATCCACCTGCCAATGCAAGAGACACAGGTTCCATCCCTGATCTGGGAAGATCCCACATGCCTGGGGTCAATTAAGCCCCTGTGCCACCACTATTGAGCCTGCGCTCTAGACCCTGGAAGCCCACGTGCCACAACTGCTGAAGCCCAGGCTTGGAGCCCTTGCTTTGCAACACGAGAAGCCACTGCAATGAGAAACCCCCACACCGCAACTAGAGGAAAAACCCACCTGCAGCAACAAAGACCCAGCCCAGCCAAAAATAAATAAATACATAAATTTTAAAAAACTTGATAAATAAAGGAGTTGATCAGTAACTGGATGGTATATGAAGTCTTACAGGGTATTCTGTGTGCTGTACTGAATGATATTTTAAGACTGGGATGATCAAGAGTAGTTTTTTAACGTCTCCAGCACACACAGACACACACACACACACCATCCATGCATCCATCCATCCATCCAGGCTGGATAGGATGCAGGGGGATAAATTACACAATTCCAGGGTTGTAAGCTGAGCTGCTACTGAGAACACAAGTCACAGTTTACCTGATTATCTTTCCATTTTTACCCTCAAGGCAAGTTTTCTTCCAGGATCTGGTCTGGTTATCAAATCTGTGAGTGTCTTCACCCCTGGTTGTGCTTGGGGGAAAGAGTGTGACTTCAAAAGGGCTCAATCGTTTCATGACGTTGTTCCCAACACTTTTATCTCCTTGTACACATCTCCATTCTTTTTCAGCAATAGCCTACTTGGAAAAGCAGCTGCTAGGTATCGTGAAAGGCATAACCCAAAGAAGGCTTCCTCTCTGAATTTTCTGCAGTGTCTGTCTATATCTGTGCTGCCAAAGACAACAGCCACTAGCCACAAATGCTATTTAGGTTTATTTATTTTTTAACTATTTTATTTTATACTGGAGTACCCTGGAGAAGGAAATGGCAACCCACTCCAGTATTCTTGCCTGGGAAATCCCATGGACAGAGAAGCCTGGCGGGCTATAGTCTGTGGGGTCACAAAGAGTCAGACACAACTCCTCGACTAAACAACAGTGATACCCGATTAGCTATGATGGTTTCAGGTGAACAGTGAAGGGACTCGGCCATACATACACAAGCATCGATTTTCCCCCGCAAACTCCCCTCCCATCCAGGCTGCCACATAACACTGAGCAGAGTTCCATGTGTTACACAGTAAGTCCTTGTTGGGTATCCATTTTAACTATTTAGGTTTTTGGAAACAATTGAAAATTTAGTTTTCAGTTGCACGAGCCAGCTTTCAAGTGCTCAGCGTGCCCCTGAGATGGCGGTGCTGCTGTCAGATGGAGCAGAAACAGGTGGCTTCCAACACCAAAGAAATCTCCATTAATAGGGCTGCGCTGGTCTACACAGCGCCAAGTCACCAGGGAATGCTCTCCATGTCACTCTGACCTGTATAGACCTGATCTCAGAAAGGAAATACACGTTTTCTTTAGCGGAATCACAATTGTTGATAGGATATACTTTGCTTCAGAGGGAAGGGGAAGTGGATAGATTACACAGGGCTGGGAAGATTCAGCCCAGATGCCCCATGTGGAGGAAAGGAGGTGGGCGAGTCGGGATCTGCTGAGCTGTCCATGCGCCACCCGCCAACCCCCCCACCCCCCCACCCCCGCCACCAGGTACAAGCAGGTGGAGAGGCCTGCTGATGAGGAAGACATCAAAGTCCCCAGCAAAGTGGCAGCAGCTATAAACACCACTTGGCGCGACGCAGGCCCGCCGAGGGCCCGGCCGGCACGAACGTGTCTGGCTCCAGGACGACGAGATCCTCCTTGAGGTTCTGATTTAAGGCCTGGCAGGGTTTTCACTGCAGCGTCCCAGATCTCACACGCGCAGCGAGGTCCCGCTCTGAGTGGGAAGGAGACCCGCAGCTCAAGCCCAGTGCTTCTCTGCTGCTCTGAGCTGCCGAGAAAATGGGCCCATAAAACACACGACGAGTGAGGCAAGGGCCTCGGGAAGGAAGGGACCGGGGCTATTAGGCTCCTAACTGTGCCAGGGAGAGCTGGGCCTGGGGACCCCGGAGGCCGGGCTCGTGACGTCGGATGTGCAGACGGGTTTGAGGAAGGGAACAGAAGGACGTTCTTGAAGCTGGGATTACCCGAGGTGGACTCCAAAGACAAGCAGGCCCACTTCTTTACGCTCCTTCCCTGTGTGCCCGTTCCCCTCCCCTTCCTCTCTCTGCTTCCCTGGGAGCAGGCAGCAGCCGTTTGTTTTCGCCTGCCAGCGGAGGCTTGAAATATTACAAAGGTGGCGTGTGGAACGCTCCCCGCGGCCCTGGCCCGATGGCACGCGCGCAGACATAAAAAGCAAATACCATCAGTAACCCGTCGCCAGAAACCCAGCAACAAGCCGAGAGTTTTTCTCCCTGCCGGGGCTGTTAGCGGCGATGTATTTCTCCCTGCACTAAGCACCATCTTTCCCAAGGCTGCATTACAATGATTTATAAACCCCATTTCTAGGGAAAACGAATAGATCAAAGCGAGGAGAAAGAAAGGGAGACATGAGCAGCTGGAGGAAGATATTGAAGCACGAAACGGAAACACAAATGAAAAACTAGGCGGTGACACAACTGAGCCATTCCTCGCTGCGCTCGCATCAGAGAAAAGTAATAGCAAAATCTTGATTTTAATCCTTTTTTTTCCTTTGATGAGATGCAGCCTCCTGTCAGTTACTGGGGTTCTGAGCCACTGGAGGGCCAGTGCGGGAAGAGGCTACCCAGCGTCGCAGTGGGCAGAGGGCTCTGCCAGGGGATGCTCTGATCTCAACTGCAGCCTCGCCTCCCTCACCTTCAGGGGGAGACTGTCCTAGGGGTTCGGATGGCTCCTGAGAAAACAGAGGGCTGCCCTTTGTTGCCCTGTGGTAGGGGCATGACCTTTTTAAGATCTCCAGCTGGATCAGAAGCCTCTTCCCATCCGCTGTTGCCTAGACCGAACAGTTTCTTTGACCTGCTGTCGTCCCATGATGACCGGAGGGAGCAGAGACAGACCTGAGGTCTGGCGTGGCAGCAGGACCACTGTGATGGACGCCCGTTTGGAAATTTCAGTTAGGCTTTTGTCCTGAGCTCCCGGCCGTCGATGAGCCGTGGAATCAGCTGAGGATGGGGCATGGCCAGGAACAGGCGCACATGCTGGGCAAAGAGCAGGAGACGTCAGGGTAGGGGTGAGGCCAGGCTGGCTGCAGGAGGTGCCCCGGAAATGTGTCTTGAATGAAGGACAGCTGCTACCGTGGACAGGTTCTGTCCCCAGTCATCCACCTGGGGCAGCCTTCCCTGCCCCTGTCCAGCTGTTTACCACAAGAAACACAAGTTTTTAGTTAATCCTTTATGGTCTGTTTTTCCCCCATTAAAGCATTATCATGAGCAAGGCACCTTGTCTCTCTCATCCACCGTCATCTCCCCAGAGCTGAGGCTGGTGCCTGACACATAGTAGGTGCTTCATAAAAAGGCAGTGAATGGGACTTCCTTGGTGGTCCAGTAGTTCAGGGGGCTTGGGTTTGATCCCTGGTTGGGGAAGTAAGATCCTGCATGCTCTGCAGTGCAGCCAAAAAAAAGAGAGGGAGATGCTGTATGAATGAATGAATGAGCGATGAATGAAAGAGTATGAGTGAACAAATGAATGAATGACTGTATGAATGAATGAAGGTCAGGCACTCACTTTCTCATTCAATCCCGGCAGCAATGCTCCCAGTGTGTATGATTATCCTCATTTTTACAGATGCGAAAACCAAGAGAGGTTATGTAATTTGTTCAAGGGCACGCAGCTAATAGGTGGCTGAGGCAGGATGAGAGCTGGGGTCTGTGGACCCAAAGCCCACACACTGGCCACCACATTCCGTGGCCTCCCCAAACCCTCAAGTTAGAACTTCACGCCTTGCACTGACAATGTTGTCTTGTTGGGAACAGAGTGGGGAACGATTATGGAGGATTTGTTCTTATTTTTAAGGTGAGAAGCCCACACAAAGTATTAACGGGCTCTGCTGCAGTAACAGAGGACATTGCCAGGAGCCAGATTCCATCCATCCCTAAGGAGGCCTAAGAAAGGTCCAGATAAGGTCTGCAAGTAGAATAAGAAGGCTGCCCCCTCCTGTATGAGATACGGCAGGAGTTCTTCCCACAGGCTAATTTATCCACTTCTCTTTTAAAGGTTAAGGCGATGAAACAAAGTCTATATGGGACCATAACCAGAGGATAACGTGCATGGAGTGTCATGACATTTTGGGTCCTCACGGCCCTCAAGTGCTCTAAGTGACCAAGTACTTCTGACTGAAGAGGACTTTGAAAGGGGGACTTTGGTGTGTGACTTGGAAGGGGAGAGCTGCCTTCAGCCAGCGGTTGGTTGAGGTCAACAGATGGTCCTTGGGTCCTGGAGTATGTGGCCAGTCCACCCTGCAGCCTGGACCGTCAGTGACGCGCCTGCCTTCTCAGCTCAACGGTGAGGGTAGCACTGGCTCTGGCTACACCTGTGGGCATGTCCACTTTCCTAAAAAGCCAACCTGCCAGGACTTCCCTGATGGCCCAGTGGTTAAGAATCCACCTGCCAAGGCAGGGGACGCAGGCTCAATCCCTGGCCAAGGAAGACTCCACGTGCTATGGGGCAACTAAGCCCAAGAGCCACAACTACTGAGCCCAGGTGCCTACAGCCTACCTCACCGCGGTGAGATGCCCTCACCCCACAACAAGAGGAGCCCCTGCTACGCTAAAGAAAGCCCCCACGCAGCAACAAAGACCCAGCACAGCCAAACGTAAATAAGAAACTAAGCAAAGAGATAAACGCCTTATGTATCAAAAAACCCAATGTGTCAGTCGCAAAATTAAGAGCACTTCATTTGCTTTTCCGATGGAGTCTTCACTTCTATTAACAGAAAAGGATTCACCACCCCATTCCTTTCTAAAGGGTGCTGTATCACATTATCCCACCCAATCGGTAAAAAGAAAAAAAGGTGATTTGGGGGCAGCTTCTCCAGAACATAGCTGCCAGGAGGTGTGTGGAGGCACTGATTCTACCATCCGTCCCCTTCCACTGCAGGCAGCAAAAACCCCAGGAACGTCTGAATACTTCTGATGGAAAAAGAAGCTTAATTCCACTTTACTCGTGTTGGTTAGAGAAACCAAAGTTTCACCCTCAAAGTTGAAAGCAAGCAAACTGTCTCACACTGGTTGTTTAATATTTTAGAGAGCGCTCGAGTTCCCGGCATGACAAGTTACTGTGTTTTCTGCCTGATCTGATTTTTAAATAGACGAGTTACAAACCTCCTGAAAATTGGAGTTTATAATTGAAATATTGATAAACTCTTTCCTGTAAAGAAGCTACTAGATACTGCAGTAATAACTAGGAAACAGGCAAAAAATAATAAGAATGCTTTTCTCTGCTTAGCCAAGAAATACGGTGGCAGAGTTTATTGCTTACAAAACACAGCTGCCTTTCCTCAAATTGGATAGGAAAAAATGAATCCTGATAAATTATGATGCCCCTAAATTCCAAAGATTGTACATCAATAATTGGGGGAGGCCACCATCATCTTTCTGGGCAGCCTACTTATTAGGACCATAATTTATTATTATTATGCTTTGGTGCAAATACACAGGCTGATAAAATTCAAGTCCATTAAAACAAACGTCCTCCTTTCTCTGAATCAGTAAGAGACACCTCTCCAAAAGGAAGTATTGTAAATTAGAGAAGCAAATGATTCCTATATACTCAGAAGTGAGACACTGAAAGATAATTGAAGGGGGAAACACCCATGCTTAGCCAGACTTTCTGAATCTTAGCCTAGAATTCAGGAATTGCCACCACAGTGGGCAGCAAGATGCAGGACTGGGGACCACTATCTGATGCTTCTGGCCCCAGCCTCCAGACTGAAGCCCTTTTTATGAAATGTTTCTATGTTTTTTTTTTTTTAATGAATTTTTTTTCAGGTGTGATTTTAACTAACATGTGACACATCTGGATGTTTTATTTGGAATGAATTTTGGAAATCACTGAGTTACCCCCTCCCCCTTACTGAGGAGGAGCTGAAACTCGCCGAGGGCATGCAGGAGAGAGTCCAAGCCAAGCATCAGGCCAGGCCCAGGCATATGCAGCCTCCCTGCCATGATGCTTGACAAAAGAAAAGTCAAGTCATTTGTCTTAACTGAGCACCCACCATGAATCCAACGTGGCATCACTAAGTGCTTTTCGCATGCATGCTCAGTCATGTCCAACTCTTTGTGACTCCATGGACCGTAGTCCACCAGGCTCCTCTATCCATGGAATTTTCCAGGCAAGAATACTGGAGCGGGTTGCCATTTCATCCTCCAGGGGATCTTCCCAAAGCAGGATTGACCCAACATCTCCTGCATCGGCAGGCGGATTCTTTACCCCTAATTTACCTGGTAAGCCAAGGGCTTTTTAGGCATCTTCTTATCAGAAATGGATGGTCTTGATCCCTGTCTCCTGTACAATGTCACGAACCTCCGTCCGTAGTTCATCAAGCACTCTATCAGATCTAGTCCCTTAAATCTATTTGTCACTTCCACTGTATAATCAAAAGGGATTTGATTTAGGTCATACCTGAATGGTCTAGTGGTTTTCCCTACTTTCTTCAATTTAAGTCTGAATTTAGCAATAAGGAGTTCATGATCTGAGCCACAGTCAGCTCCCGGTCTTTTTTTTGCTGACTATATAGAGCTTCTCCACCTTTGGCTGCAAAGAATATAATCAATCTGATTTTGATGTTGACCATCTGGTGATGTCCACGTGTAGAGTCTTCTCTTGTGTTGTTGGAAGAGGGTGTTTGTTATGACCAGTGTGTTCTCTTGGCAAAACTCTATTAGTCTTTGCCCTGCTTCATTCTGTACTCCAAGGCCAAATTTGCCTGTTACGCCAGGTGTTTCTTGACTTCCTGCTTTTGCATTCCAGTCCCCTATAATGAAAAGGACATATGTTTTGGGTGTTAGTTCTGAAAGGTCTTGTAGGTCTTCATAGAAGTGTTCAACTTCAGCTTCTTCGGCATTACTGGTCGGGGCATAGACTTGGATTAATGTGATACTGAATGGTTTGCCTTGGAAATGAACAGATATCATTCTGTCATTTTTGAGATTGCATCCAAGTACTGCATTTCAGACTCTTTTGTTGACCATGATGGCTACTCCATTTCTTCTAAGGGATTCTTGCCCACAGTAGTAGATATAATGGTCATCTCAGTTAAATTCACCCATTCCAGTCCATCTTAGTTCGTTGATTCCTAGAATGTAGACATTCACTCTTGCCATCTCCTGCTTGACCACTTCCAATTTGCCTTGATTCATGGACCTAATATTTCAGGTTCCTATGCAATATTGCTCTTTACAGCATCGAACCTTGCTTCTATCACCAGTCCCATCCACAACTGGGTGTTGTTTTTGCTTTGGCTCCATCCCTTCATTCTTTCTGGAGTTATTTCTACACTGATCTCCAGTAGCATATTGGGCACCTACTGACCTGGGGAGTTCATCTTTCAGTGTCCTATCTTTTTGTACAGGAGACAGGGATCAAGACCACCCCCATGGATAAGAAATGCAAAAAAGCAAAATGGCTGTCTGAGGAGGCCTTACAAATAGCTGTGAAAAGAAGAGAAGCGAAAAGCCAAGGAGAAAAGGAAAGATATTCCCATCTGAATGCAGAGTTCCAAACAATAGCAAGGAGAGATAAGAAAGTCTTCCTCAGTGATCAGTGCAAAGAAATAGAGGAAAACAACAGACTGGGAAAGACTAGAGATCTCTTCAAGAAAATTAGAGATACCAAAGGAACATTTCATGCAAAGATGGGCTCAGTAAAGGACAGAAATGGTATGGACCTAACAGAAGCAGAAGATATTAAGAAGAGGTGGCAAGAATACACAGAAGGACTGTACAAAAAAGATCTTCAAGACCCAGATAATCATGATGGTGTGATCACTCACCTAGAGCCAGACATCCTGGAATGTGAAGTCAAGTGGGCCTTAGGAAGCATCACTACGAACAAAGCTAGTGGAGGTGATGGAATTCCAGTTGAACTATTTCAAATCCTCAAAGATGATGCTGTGAAAGTGCTGCACTCAATATGCCAGCAAATATGCAAAACTCAGCAGTGGCCACAGGACTGGAAAAGGTCAGTTTTCATTCCAATCCCAAAGAAAGGCGATGCCAAAGAATGCTCAAACTACCACACAATTGCACTCATCTCACACGCTAGTAAAGTAATGCTCAAAATTCTCCAAGCCAGGCTTCAGTAATACGTGAACCGTGAACTTCCAGATGTTCAAGCTGGTTTTAGAAAAGGCAGAGGAACCAGAGATCAAATTGCCAACATCCGCTGGATCGTCGAAAAAGCAAGAGAGTTCCAGAAAAACATCTATTTCTGCTTTATTGACTATGCCAAAGCCTTTGACTGTGTGGATCACAATAAACTGTGGAAAATTCTGAAAGAGATGGGAATACCAGGTCATCTGACCTGTCTCTTGAGAAACCTGTATGCAGGTCAGGAAGCAACAGTTAGAACTGGACATGGAACAACACACTGGTTCTAAATAGGAAAAGGAGTACGTCAAGGCTGTGTATTGTCACCCTGCTATTTTAACTTATATGCAGAGTACATCATGACAAACGCTGGGCTGGAGGAAGCACAAGCTGGAATCAAGATTGCCGGGAGAAATATCAGTAACCTCAGATATGAGATGACACCACCCTTATGGCAGAAAGTGAAGAGGAACTAAAAAGCCTCTTGATGAAAGTGAAAGATGAGAGTGAAAAAGTTGACTTAAAGCTCAACATTCAGAAAACTAAGATCATGGCATCTGGTCCCATCACTTCATGGCAGATAGATGGGGAAACAGTGGAAACAGTGTCAGACTTTATTTTTTTGAGCTCCAAAATCAGATAGTGATTGCAGCCATGAAATTAAAAGATGCTTTCTCCTTGGAAGGAAAGTTATGACCAACCTAGATAGCATATTAAAAAGCAGAAACATTACTTTGCCAACAAAGTCCATCTAGTCAAGGCTATGGTTTTTCCAGTAGTCATGTATGGATGTAAGAGTTGGACAGTGAAGAAAGCTGAGCGCCAAAGAATTGATGCTTTTGAACTGTGGTGTTGGAGAAGACTCTTGTGAGTCCCTTGGACTGCAAGGAGATCCAACCAGTCCATCCTAAAGGAGATCAGTCCTGGGTGTTCATTGGAAGGACAGATGTTGAAGCTGAAACTCCAATACTTTGGCCACCTCATGAAAAGAGTTGACTCATTGGAAAAGTCCCTAATGCTGGGAAGGATTGGGAGCAGGAGGAGAAGGGGACGACAGAAGATGAGGTGGCTGGATGGCATCCCTGACTCAATGGACAAGAGTTTGGGTAAACTCCGGGAGTTGGTGATGGACAGGGAGGCCTGTCGTGCTGCGATTCATGGGGTTGCAAAGAGTCGGACACGACTGAGCAACTGAACTGAACTGAACTCTCAGAAATGGAATTGCCTCTTAGAGTAAAAGAATTCAGGAGAAAGGGCCAAGAGGGCATCTGGTCTACCCTGCCACTCAGACCTGATAACTGTTCCTCGTGAAGTCCATTGCTCTCTAATCTGGTGTATAGTTCCCATGACGAGGCACCCCTTCTGTATTAGGCAGCCCAACCCATTGAGTCCTAGTTGCCTGGCCGAGACCCGATACCTGGTGAGGATCCAGTGTTGGTGGCATTTAAATTGTTCCTCCCTCTGGAGCGAATCGTTTCTAGGGAACAGTACTTCAGAGACTTGAAAATCATTATTGCGTTTAACCTTGGCCCTTTCTTCTCTTTTGACTGGTCCTCCCATGGCTTCTGGATGGCTCACCACCTTCACGCCCAGTGTACTCCAGGTGGCCAGAACAGAGGAAGGAAGTGCTGGACAGGTATTGCCTATGTGTAATCTCAGTGCCCACGGCAACACCACTTGGCCGCTATAAGATTGTTCTGGGGAACAAGCTTCATTTTCGCTTAGGCTCCCAAAAAAGTAAAGTCAAAGCTCATCAAGACATAAGTGGCAGGGGCTTCCCTGGTGGTTCGGTGGTAAACAATCCGCCTCCCATTGCAGGAGACACGGGTTCGATCCCTGGTCTGGGAGGATCCCACATGCAACTAAGAGCAACTAAGCCCATAAGCCACAACTACTGAGCCGGTGCACCGCAACTACTGAAGCCCGCACATTCTGGAGCCTGCACTCAGAGAAGCCACTCTGCAAAGAGAAGTCCACGCACCACAACAAAGAGTAGCCTCTGGGCCCTGCACCTAGAGGAACACCCATGCACAGCAACAGAGACCCAGCACAGCCAAATAAATAAATAATAAATATATTATTACTCATAATTATTAATATATATTATTATTTATTTATCCAGAAAACTATACATCACCGAATACCACAGGACTTCTTGCCTTTCCTGTGAGCATTAAAACTGCCAGCACCAAAAGACCATAGTTTGTGTCAGACCCATGGCCCACATCCACATCTGGGTTTCAAATCCAAACCAAACTCACCATCTTTCTGCAGACCTGCTCCCACCCTGGAATTTTCTATTTTGCTTAGAGTTACCATCCTTGACTCGGGTGTCTAAGCCAAAATCTGATATCCACCTTCAACTTCTTTCCCTTGCCCTCCACCCTCAATCTGGGAACTCCTAAATAACTCCCCAAGCCATCCCCATGGCTACCGACTTAACCTAAGACCTCTCTCCTCTCCCCCACACAGCTGCAGTGGCCTCCCCTGGGTCTCCTGGCCTCCAATCTATTGATGTTCTGCAGCCAGGTGGTCTTGCAAAAAAAAAAAATCAGTTCCTTTTATTTCACTTCTTTATTTCGAACTTTTTAAAGTGTAGGGCCAGAACTAAGATCTCCAGGTAGGCAGTGTGGTGTAATTGTTCAGCACACGGCCTGGACAGCTACAGTCACTAGCTATGTGGATAGCTATTTGGAGGTGTTTTTTTTGTTTCGGCTGCCTTGGGTCTTCACTGCAGCACATGTGCCACTCTGGTTGTGGCACACTGGCTCTAGGGCGCATGAGCTAGGCATTTGTGGTGCTCGGGCTTAGCTGGAGTTCATGGAATCTTAGTTACTCCACTGGGGATCAAACCTGGGTCCCCTGCATTGGGAGCATGGAGTCTTACCCACTGAACTACCAGGTAAGTCCTTGGATGCAAGATATAAATGAATCACGCCTCCATTTCCTCATTTGTAGAAGGGGACCCATCTCACAGAAGCTTAGGACTTGATGCAAGCTAGTGTTGTCAATACTTTCATTATTCACAGTCTAGGCCCACATCCAGCATGTGCCCACATTTTACAGTCATCTTTCCCAAATTCCACACTCCCAGGCCCCACGCGTTTTCCCCAGCAGCTCTCACACACAGCATCCTTCCTGTCTCCCTGATTCTCCAGGTGCTGTTTCCTTTACCTGGAATATCCTCCCCAACTCATTTGCCTACCAAACTCTTAAGCATCCTCCAAAACTCAGGCGTCACATTTTAAAATGTTGACGATAGCGAGCGTGAGTGAGAATATGGAGCACCCAGAACTCTCATCCACTGCCGGGGAGGATGCAGAATGGCACGGCTCCCTTGGGAAGCAACATAAAGTGTCAGTCACTCAGTCGTGTCTGACTCTTTGTGACCCCGTGGACTGTAGCCCACCAGGCTCCTCTGTCCACGGAATTCTCCAGGCAAGAACACTGGACTGGGTTGCCATTTCCTTCTCCAAGACACTTATAAGTGTTGTACTTATTATGTAGCCCAGCTCCCACTCCTACGTATTTACCCAAGAGAAATAAACATATATGCATACGCAAAGACATGTGTGTGGCTGTTCATCACAGAATTATTCATAGTAGCCCCAAACTGGCCGAAACCCAAACATGCACCAGCCGGTGAAGGGATAAACAAACTGTGGTACATCCATGCGATGGAAAACCACTTGGCAATAAAAGAGAAGGAAGCGCAGATGTGCGCTACAACACGGATGAATCACAAATGCATTATGCTAATGAAAGACGTCAGACACCAAAGACTGAATTGTGTGGCTCCTTTTATGCAAAATTCTAGGGAAAACAGAATTCTATTGGGAGAAAGCAACCTGAGATTGCCTGGGGCCAGGAAGAGGAAAGGATATGCAGTGTGAAGGGGCACAACGGAGATTTTAATGGAAAGAAAACGGTCCTCTATCTTGACTGTGAGGGAGGTCATGTGATTGTACACAGCTACCAGAATTCACCAAACTGGATGCTTAAAATGGGTGAATCTTATTGATGACAATGATACCTAAGTGACAAAGAGAGAAAAATATTAAACCAACCTCCAGACTGCCCCCTAATAAAAAGGCCCCCTTCTCTGATTACCCCCTCTAGCTGTCCTGTCCTGGTTCACATCCCAGTTGTTGGACTTTTCCCATGACCTTGGCGTTAGTCAGACAGTCTCTCGATCAGCCAAGAGGTGAGGGCCTGGGACCCTTCATTCACCTCTGTCGCCCACTGTGCCTTGGCACCAGGAGACAAGTTTCAAGAACTTTGCCAAGTGCTTACTGTCTTTCATGTCCCCAACTGAGCCTGACAGCCCCCCCACGTGGCAGGTAGGACCGTCCCTGCTTTACAAAAAGGTAGAGGTGGGACTTCCCTGGTGGTCCAGTGGCTAAGACTCTGCGCTCCCAACGCAGGGACCTAGGTTCAATCCCTGGCTGGGGAACAATATCCCATATGTTGCGATTAAGACCCAGCACAGCCAAATAAATAATTTAAAAAAAAAAAAAAAAGAAGGAGGAGGCTTAGAGATGTTGAAAGGTTGATTAAATACCTGCCCAAAGTCGGGCAGCTAGAAGAGGTGGGACTGAACTTCAAAACCAGGTCTGTCTGTCTGAGTCAAAGCTACGCCTTAAACACAACATTACACTGCCTGATGCAATGTACGCGAGAGAGAGAGTTCTCAAGAATGATGCGTTATATTGAATCCAACTGAATGCAGAGCCCTTCCGTTCCTCCCCTACTCAGTCTTCCCAGGGTCACGCTGAGTTTTTTGTTGCACATATAATGTGTGTGTGTGTGTGTGTGTGTGTGTGTGTGTGTGTGTGTGTGTTCTTGATCCACTAAAATCTGAGCTTTTTCTCTCTCCTCATTTCTGAATTAAACCAAAAACCTAAACAAGCACTCCGCCCAGGAGGCCAGTATTACCTTGCAAACAGCTAGCACCTCCAAGCTGTCATCTAATTAAGCCACACTCCCAAACAAAGCGCACAACGGTGTCACCACATTAACAACGGCTACCTCCCCCGGCGGCCCCTCACTGCCTTATACAGCGTCTGGCCGTGGAAACTGCACTCCTAAAGTTGGTCTTTTCCTTCGGTGGAGATCCTTTGAACGCTGGGCGTTTTTATGGAGACATTCTAGGGCCGGGCACTGAATGGAAGTAGCGGGTGGATTCTTTCATCAGCCCCACTTTCTGGCGTGTTCTCCCTTTCAGCGTTCTGGAAACCCTCTCTTTCGACATACACGTTGCCCAGGGTGTTTGAACTCACACTAAGCTGTCAGCAGCTTAGTGTGAGTTTAAGGGGAGGGGGAGTTTGGAGCACACGAAGTGAGCGGGCATGCCATCCTGGGCAGACCAGAGCCACGTCTGCACCCTGCTTTGTGTGGGGTGGGGGGAGAGGCCACACTCCCCTGGGAGCAGAAGAGGTTATCTCCTCGTGGTGGGGGGGATGGCGGGGGTGGGGATAAGTCCTCTGCAGCTTCGCAGGGTGAGCTGCTCTCAGCAATTTACTAGGCTTGAAACTGGAACGAGAATGTGTGTGCTCAATCGCTCGGTCGTGTCTGACTCTTTTGAGACCCCATGGAATGTAGCCCACCAGGCTCCTCTGTCCATGGAGTCCTCCAGGCAAAAATACTGATGTGGGTTGCCATTTCCTCCTCCAGGGGATCTTTCCTAGACAGGGATCAAACCAGCGTCTGCTGTGTCTCCTGCATTTGCCGGAAGATTCTTTACCGCTGAGCTACCTGGGAAGCCCTGGAATGAGATAATATAGCTTTTTTTTCCCTTGGAGGGGTCCCCTGAAATAGAAAAGGATCAATTAATCTGACCTAGTTTGCTCTCTGCATCCCTGCAATAGAGGCAAGGCGCTAATTGATAGAGGCGGGCCACCTTCAGCCACGTTCCACATCAGATTTCACAAGTTAGTTGATTTTTTAAACAAAATATTTATTTAGTCGGGTCAGGTCTTAGCTGTGGCATATGGGATCTAGTTCTCCATCCAGGGATGGGACCCGGGCCCCCTGCATTGGGAGTCCAGAGTCTTAGTCACTGGACCACCAGGGAAGTTCCCCCTTAGTTGATTTTAAGGGAGAAAAACACAAACTTCAGAATCAGCGACAGTGTCGATTCTGGCTCGAGTTTGAATACCGGCTCCCCTATTTTACCGACTCTGCGACTTTGGGGGCTGGTCATCTACACTGCTCGAGCCGCAGTTTTCTCCTCTATAAAGTGGGAGAACTAATTCCTATATCACAAGGCTGCTGGGAAGATCAGCTTGAAGGAGGTGATGCCCACACATCGTCCAGCACACGCCCCGACACGGAGCAGCGCCCTCAGTGAACTGCAGGATAATCCTTTTTGTGCGATTCCACGTCTAGTTGCAAGAGAAAGGAGCCAATCGGCTGCTCACATGGCCACTGTGTAGGTCAAGTTTACCAGTTCTCACAGTGCCCGGGGACAAACCTAGGTCTTGAGGAAAGTCTCCACTATGATCGTTTACAGCAATTATGTCAGAAAGGTCCTTCATGGTTAGCTTTACCATTTAAGGGCCGACAATATTTGCCTCTCACTTCTTGTTCCGTGGGGACAGAGTTTCAGTTTGGGAGGAAGAAAAGGTTCTGGAGATGGATGGTGATGATTGGACAACAACGGGAATATATTTCACATACTTAAAAATGGGTAAGATGGGGACTTCCCTCGTGGTCCAGTGGCTACGACTTTATGTTCCCAAATTCAGGGAGCCCAGGTTAAATCCCTGATCGGGGAAGTAGACCCACATGCCACAACTAAAACTACTGTATGCCAAAGCTAAGATCCACCGTAGCTAAATAAATACATACATACATATTTTTAAATGGGTAAGATAATAAATTTTGTGTGTATTTCACCACAATTTGCTAAGGACCAAAAAAGCAATGACTTGCAAAACTGTTTTTCACCGGTAGCAACAAATGATTTGCAACACACGTACCAGTGGATTCAAACTGTGAAGCTTTTCAAGGATCCAGAGCCAGGACCACTGGCAGGGTGGCTCGGCCCCTGAGGACAGAGGGATGGGTCTGGGGCGTGGCTGTGCTGCCAGTGTGTGCTGCCACTTTATTTCCCTCTCTTTCGGCTTTCCTGGCACAAACCCAGCCCATAATTAGGAAGATCCTCCAAGGAGAGCGAATACTTCCTGCCCAAATGACAAGCTGTGGATTAGGCTGCTATCTTCCCAGATGTGGCATTTGTGTCCCTGGCAAGGCTGCAGGTGGCTCCGTGCTTACAGGCCGGAAAGCTCCATCTGAGCACCTTATTTCCACAAATACCTTCTTCCACAGCTCGCGCTGACGCCCAGGGCTTTCATTTTCAAGCTGTTTTCCCTCCGAGCCGCAGGCCCCCCCGCCTCTGGCATAAATAGACAGCGGGAGGGGGCAGGGTGTCTTTGGAACCCAACGAGGGGCCCCGTAGAGCCCTTCACCCAGGTGGGCTTCCCAGCTCTCCTCCCGGGGTCGTCCAGGCATTTTACAGGGAAACCCTGGAGGCCTGCTGTTGTCTATCCACGGCCCAGCACATAGCTGACCCTCGATAAATGACTGGTGATTCTGTGCTGAGTGAATATAATGGGGAAGGGGCCCAGAACTGCCACTGACTTCATGCAGCGTTGTGGGTGCAAAGTTCATTCTTTGCACACCCAAGCGGGTGTGTTCAAGTGCCGGTATCTACCATTCAAGCGTCGGTATCTACCATTCAAGCGTGTCCGGGAGCCCCGCAAATGCAACCTGGAGTCCTGTTCTCCAGGTAATGCTCTGATTTGACCCTTACAGACTCATATAAGTGACAACAACTGACATTTTGATAACATAATAATCCAAAATGAGCACCGTTGCCTCACGAAGCTCCCCAAGGTGATCTGTTTCACGTAAGAATGACACAGGCCTGTTTTACTTTACTTTGTTTATTATTATTATTGTTCTCGCTGCACAGCGTGCAAGATCTTAGTTCCCCAACCAGGGATTGAACCCGTGCCTCCTGCCGTGGAAGTGTAGCATCTTAACCACTGGACTGCCAGGGAATTCCCAACAGGATCCTACTTTAAACTGAAAGATTTCTTTTTAATGAACTTTAATGGCCATCAACAAATAAGTGGAGGACCTCCCTGGTGGCCCAGTGGCCAAGGCAGGGAACACGAGTTTGATCCCTGATCGGGGAAGATTCCATATGCTGAGGGCAGCTAAAGCCTGTGCACCGCAACCACTAAGTCCTCGTGCCTAGAGCCTGTGCTCCGCACCAGGAGGGACCACTGCAATGAGAAGCCCAAGCACTGCAACTAGAGAAAGCCCGCATGCAGCGGCAGAGACCCAGTGCAACCAAAAATGAATAAGTAAATAATTTTTAAAACCATATTAATTTTAAAAAACTAAATGAATAAGTGGATAAGCAAACTATAGTTCATACCTACAATGGAATAGTACTCAGCCACCAAAAAGGAGTGAAGTACTGATATATGTTATGATGAACCTAGACAGCATGTTAAAAAGCAGAGGCATGACCTTACCAACAAAGGTCTGTCTAGTCAAGGCTATGGTTTTTCCACAGTCATGTATGGCAAAGAATTGATGCTTTTGAACTGAGGTGTTGAAGAAGACTCTTGAGAGTCCCTTGGACAGCAAGGAGATCCAACCAGTCCATCCTAAAGGAGATCAACCCTGAATACACACTGGAAGGACTGATGCTGAAACTGAAACTCTGGTACTTTGGCCACCTGATGTGGAGAGCTGACTCATTAGACAAGACCCTGATGCTGGGAAAGACTGAAGGCGGGAGGAAAAGGGGACGATAGAAGATGAGATGGTTGGATGGTATCACCAACTCGATGGACCTGAGTCTGAGCAAGGTCCAGGTGATGGTGAAAGTCAGGGAAGCCTGGCGTGCTGCAGTCTATGGGGTCGCAAAGAGTCGGACATGACTGAGCAGCTGACCAACATGATGTAGGTGAACGTGGAAAACACCATGCCAAGCAAAAGAAGCCAGAATAGGAAAATCCATAGGCAGCAAGCAGATGAGAGGTTATCAGGAGATGAGGGAGAAGGGAGTGGAGAGTGACTGCCTAGTGGGTACAAGGAGGTGGTGGTTGAAAATCATCACGAATACGCTAAATACCACTGAATCATATCCTTCAGATGGTTAATTATATGTCTTTCACATCAATGAAAACACATCAAGTACAAAATAGTCTAAGATAAGGTTTAATATGCAAAATGAAATGAGGCAGCGCAAACTGTAACACAGATATTTTTTCTCATTTGAATAAATTTTTTTCTAAAGATGTTTTCCCGTTTTGGTGTGGATCATTTTAAAAGTTTTTATTCAATTTGTTACAAATTGCTTCTGTTTTATGTTTGTTTATTTTTTGGCCACCGGGTGTGTGGGATCTTAACTCCACCAGGGATCGAACCCACACTCCCTGCATTGGAAGGTGAAGCCTTAACCAGAGGACCATCGGCAAAGTCCCTGGATAAATTCCACCAGTTGCAATCCCGACAAGATGCAAATGCTGTGCTGTCTGGGTAAGGATGGTTTCACGATGCATCCTACTTGTGATTTCTCATTCCACGTCCAGCTTCACATCTGGCTGGCTAGCAAGCTCCCTTAGAAAGATCGGGGGTTCTTTTCCCTCTTATTCCCTGTATTCCTAGCATCTAAGTTGGCTCCTGGCACATAGTAAATGGCAAATAATTGTGTGTTGAGTAAGTGAATGACACCAGCAACAGAATCTCACTCAGGCTGGGTGAGGGGTGAAGGGGACTCTGGGTCATCTCTTCTCAACCTGGAATGCACGCACCCATCACCTGGGACCTCGTTAAAGACGCAGCTTCTGATTTATCGGCCTGGGATGGGAGCTGTCATTCTGTGTTTTCAACAAGTGCCCAGGGATATGGACGCTGCTGGTCCACCAGTCATATTTGGAGGAACAGGAGCCCAAGCATGCCAGACCCCAAGGCTTGTCACTGAAGAAAAAGTGCAGGGTTCCAGGTCAGACATCCGGGTGGTTTGTCTCCCCAGACCTCACTGCTCGCTAGTCCTCCCGGCACGGAGGCGCCTGAGCACTTCCTGATTACCCCTGGGGAGGGTGATTAAGGCAGTTGGCAACTTTTTCCCATGATTCCATGGTAGGCTGTCATTTCAAGGAAAATACGTCCACCTCAATTCCCAACACTCAGTGTTGGATGTCTTGTGTGTGGCGGGGCGGGGCGGGGCAGGGGCGAGTCTGGGCCCTCCCCCAGAGAGACCTGCTCCTCTTCTGCCTTGTGTTTCTCAGCATGTAAACTCAGCTGGAATCACAGCTAATAAACAGGTCATCTTGTACTTCCAAAATAAAAACATGCCGTCTTTCAGTGGAATAGCAACTGTACATTAAAAAGCTGTCAACTTCACTACAATTTCCCTGAACCTTGCACTGCAGAGAGATACCTTGTCACTCAGAGTTGAGTGCAGCTTTACTGAACTATCTCCTTGTCTGCATAAATAATGAGAAGAATTGCATAAGAATACCTGGTCCCCAGCCTCCTTTCCCCCTGCTCCCAAAGAAACATGCAAATAGCAGGTTTATGGGGCGAGGTGCTCAACACTTCACTTTGAAAACAAAGGCATGCGGTCCCACCACCCCCAGTGTCATGTGTTTAGGGTGCAGAGGAGGGCGTGAGGGGTTAAGGGGAAAGGAGAGGAGGGCGATGGTGATGGACACGGTGGTCTTTGCCAGCTTCCAATCAAGGAGGCGGACTGTCACTCAACAGCTATTTTGAGAACACACACAGGCTTGCATCAAAAGTGCCGTATCTGGGAGATATTTGCTGAGGAAGAATAACCCAGACCTCAGAAAGTGGCAGCCCGCACAGCCTGCCGGTTTCAAGACCTGGGTTCAAGAACCACTCTACCGCCTGCCAACTGTGGGATTTTAAAGCCCCTTCACCCCTCTAAGCCTCAGACAACAAGAATAATGATGGCCTCATGCAGTGAAAGCGAATGAGATGATGAATACAAAGATACTTTAAATCCTCAAGTATAATCTAATTGCTAAGCATTATTATCAGTTAAAAATTAAGGCCTGGGCTTTGGCGTCAGCCCAGGTATGGTTTGACTCTTGGCTCCACCGCTCACCAGCAGTGTGACTTCAGGTAAGCTTCTATACCTCTCTGAGCCTCAGTTTTCTCATCTATAAAATGGAGATAACGTCAATACCTACCCTTGTGGGGTTATTATGAGGATTTGATGCAAGATGCACGTTAAAACTACTGCCTGGTCCATAGAAAGAACCCAGGAAATGTGAGCTCTTATTATTGTTACTGCTGCTCTGGGTGATGATAGTGACAGTCCCCACTGATGATAAAGATGGTGACAACATTGAGAATGATGTTGTTGCTGATAATGATGATGGTGGCGATAATGATGATGGTGCTGATGATGGCGTTGATGATGGTCTTGATGTTGACGATGGTGTTGATGATGGTGATGGTGTTGATGTAGATGATGGTCTTGATGTTGACGATGGTGTTGATGATGGTGATGGTGTTGATGTAGATGATGGTCTTGATGTTGACGATGGTCTTGACGATGGTGATAAGTGTTGATGTTGATGATGATGGTGGTGATGATAGTGAGATTCTCCATTCCTCCTGAGTGGTGATCGAGATCACTGCATCATAGGATCAAGGACCAAGAGAGATGCCGGCTCTGGACATGTAGATTAGGGCATATTACCCAGACTGAGAGTTGGAACTGTAACAAAACTGAGCTAGATGAGCATGAATTGGAGAGACTGAATCAGACCACAAAGAGTGGACTCTCTCAGCCCAGAGCTCAGATGTGGAGGAAGAAAGAAGATGTTCCAGCTGCCTATATGGGCTTAATCAGGGCACTTCCTGGAGGAGGAGAGCCAAAGCCAGTGATTTAAGCAGGTGATGGAAAAGGGAATGATATTCCCATATGCCTCCCTCCAGAAGTCCCTTGCTGGCTTAGCAGTTACCACCTGCTTCCTCCAGGTCTTTGAAGTCTACGGTTGGACTCAGTGCTGTCAATCATTATATTCAACTTCTTCCTTAGCCTTTATTTAACCTCCCTGACCCCACAAAACAAAAGGAAACTAGGAGATCCTCTTTTCTCTGAAGGTCTACAATGCAGTGGCAAATACATTCTCCTAAAATACACATATATGTATACCAAATGGTATGCAGAGCCCATGTGTTCCAGCTCACCAGAGCTGACAGTTAAACATTCAGAAATTTTGCAAGTCATGAATAAAATTAAATTATATAAGTCTAGAATTAAATGAGATGTAGAAGGGAATGGCAACCCACTCCAGGATTCTTGCCTGGGAAATCTCATAGACAGAGGAGCCTGGCGGGCTACAGTCCACGGGGCCACAACAGTCAGACACGACTAAGCAACTAACAACAATCAAAACCAGAGGCAATAAAAAAAGGCAATGAATACCTAAAACTCATCACTTTCTAATTATTTTACTCCATTTTATGATTATCTATACCCTTGAGATTTATTTACCTCTATTACATCTATATAGTGAGAATACTGTACACTCATTCCCCACTTTCAGGGTGATCTTTCTAAAATGAAATTGGATCATATCCCTTTTAGGGGCTTCCCACAGCCCTCAGACAAAATCCAGAGACTCTTACCATGGCATCCAAGAATCCTTCCTCCAGATCCACTTCTTACCACTCTCTGCCTTGAAGTTCAACCTGCAGGTGCTGTCAGGCCTCCCAGGTGACACTACTGGTAAAGAATCTGCCTGCCAATGCAGAAGACCTAAGAAACATGTGTTTGATCCATGGATTGGGAAGATTCCCCTGGAAGAGGAAATGGCAATCCACTCATGTATTGTTGCCTGGAAAATCCCATGGATAGAGGAGCTTGGTGGGCTGCAGTCCATGGGATTGCAAAAAGTTGGACACACCTGAGCATCTGATCACACACACATACATGCTGACTGCCTTTCTGTCCCACATGGTCTCAGCCCACGCTGTTACCTACACTCTAGAGGCTAGATGTACATCAATTCAGTTCAGTCACTCAGTCACGTCCAGCTCTTTGCAACCCCATGGACTGCAGCATGCCAGGCTTCCCTGTCCATCACCAACTCCTGGAGCTTACTCAAACTTAAGTCCATTGAGGTGGTGACGCCATCCAACCATCATCCTCTGTCGTCCCCTTCACCTCCTGCTTTCAATCTTTCCCAGCATCAGGGTCTTTTTCAATGTGTCAGTTCTTTGCATCAGGTGGCCAAAGCATTGGAGTTTCAGCTTCAGCATCAGTCCTTCCAATGAATACTTAGGACTGATTTCCTTTAGGATGGACTGGTTGGATCTTATTGCAGTCCAAGGGACTCTCAAGAGTCTTCTCCAACACCACAGTTCAAAAGCATCAATTCTTTGGCGCTCAGCTTTCTTTATAGTCCAACTCTCACATCCATACATGACTAATGGAAAAACCATAGCCTTGACTAGATGAACCTTTACTGGCAAAGTAATGTCTCTGCTTTTTAATATGCTATCTAGTTTGGTCATAGCTTTTCTTCCAAGGGCCAATCGTCTTTTAATTTCATGGCTGCAGTCACCATCTGCAGTGATTTTGGAGCCTCCCAGTATAAAGTTTGTCACTGTTTCCACCGTTTCCCCATCTATTTGCCATGAAGTGATGGGACCAGATGCCATGATCTTAGTTTTCTGAATGTTGAGTTTTAAGCCAACTTTTTCACTCTCCTCTTTCACTTTCATCAAGAGGTTCTTTAGTTCTTCTTCGCTTTCTGCCATAAATATGGTGTCATATGCATATCTGAGGTTACTGGTATTTCTCCCAGCAATCTTGATTCCAGCTTGTGCTTCATCCAGCCCAGCGTTTCTCATGATGTACTCTGCATATAAGTTAAATAAGCACAGTGACAGTATACAGCCTTGACATATTCCTTTGCCGATTTGGCCCCAGTCTGTTGTTCCATGTCCAGTTCTAACTGTTGCTTCTTGATCTGCATATAGATTTCTCAAGAGTCAGGTCACGTGATCTAGCATTCCCATCTCTTTAAGAATTTTCCACTGTTTGTGGTGATCCACACAGTCAAAGGCTTTGGCATAGTCAATAAAGCAGAAATAGATGTTTTTCTGGAACTCTCTTGCTTTTTCAATATCCAGTGGATACTGGCAATCTGATCTCTGGTTCCTCTGCCTTTTCTAAATCCAGCTTGAACATCTGGAAGCTCATGGTTCATGTACTGCTGAAGCCTGGCTTGGAGAATTTTGAGCATTACTTTGCTAGTGGGTGAGATGAGTGCAATTGTGTGGTAGTTTGAACATTCTTTGGCATTGCCTTTCTTTGGGATTGGAATGAAAACTGACCTTTTCCAGTCCTGTGGCCACTGCTGAGTTTTCCATATTTGCTGGCATATTGGGTGCAGCACTTTCACAGCGTCATCTTTTAAGATTTGAAATAACTCAACTGGAATTCCACCCCCTCCACTAGCTTTGTTCACAGTGATGCTTCCTAAGGCCCATTTGACTTCACATTCCAGGATGTCTGGCTCTAGGAGTACATAGACCATTGCAAAATGGTGTGATAAACATGAGAGTAGTATGTAAACAGGTAAAGGAGCACTCAGAAAGTAGGTCCAGCTTCTAGGGAGATGCCGATCAGAGAAGTTTTTATGATAACAGGACTTAACATCTTTTTTTTTTTAATTTATTTGGCTGTGTCAGGTCTTAGTTGCAGCACACAGGATCTTCCATTGTGGCACATGGACTCTAGTTGTGGCGCGGGTTTAGTTGTTCCACAGCATGTGGAATCTTAGTTCCCCAATGAGGGATTGAACCTGTGGACCCCTGCCTTGCAAGGCAGATTCTTAACCACTGGGCCACCAGGGAAGTCCCTCAGTTTTTTATGTATTTGGTGTTTTGAATAAGTATTACAGGCACATGGCACAAAATTCAAGAAGATATAAAGGGTATAAAATGAAGAGGAAGTCTTCCTCCCATATCTGTCTCCCAAGAATCCCTCTCTCTCCCTGCCCCATGAGAGGCCACCTCTACAGGCAGATCTCATTCTATTGTGTGTTGCAAAGACTGGGATTTTTGGGGGGAGAATTAAAGGCTTCCAGCAACCCTGTGCTGAGCAAGTCTATCGGTGCCATTTTCCAACTGGGCTTTTCTCACTTCATGTCTCTGTGTCATCTTGGTAATTTCCCACATTTCAAATTTTCCATTATTATTATATTTGTTACAGTGATCTGTGATCATGGATCTTTGATGTTATTATTGCAAAAAGACTATAACTTGCTGAAGGGTCAGATAATATTCAGCATATTTTTGGAATAAAGTATTTTTAAATTAAGATAAGCACATTTTTTTTGTGGCCACATAGATGGACCTAGAGATTATCATACTAACAAAGTAAGCCAGAGAGAGAAAGACAAATATATAATATCGCTTATATGTGGTATCTTAAAAAAGAAAAGATACAAACAAACTTATTTACAAAACAGAAATAGACCAACAGACATAAATAAAAAACTTATGGTTACCAAGGGGGAAAGGGGATGGGGGAGGGATAAAATTGGGAGTTTGGGATTAACACAGACACACTACTATATATAAAATAAATATATATAAAACAAGGACCTACTATATACACAGGGAACTATACTCAATCTTGTGTAATAACCTATAAGAGAAAAGAATCTGAAAATATGTGAGATATATATATATCTGAGTCACTTTGCTGTACACCTGAAACACACATGGTTAACCAACTGTACTTAACTTTATACATATATATAATAAAAGAAATACAAAATATATTTCAATAAAAGAAATATAGAATGACGGAAATAAAAAGATAATGATTGGGCTTCTCCGGTGGCTCGGTGGTAAAGAATCTGCCTGCCAATGCAGGAGACACAGGTTCGATCCCTGATCTGCAAAGACCCCACATGCTGCAGAGAAACTAAGCTCTGAGCCTCAATTATTGAGCCTGTGAATCTAGAGCCTGGGAGCTGCAACTACTGAGTTCTTGCGCCCTAGAGCCCGTGCTCCACAATAAGAGCAGGTACTGCAGTGGGAAGCCCGAGCACCGGAACTAGAGGGCAGCCCCCTCCTGCTGCAACTAGAGAAAATTCCACCCAGCAACAAAGACCCAGCACAGCCATAAAGAAATAAATAAATACAATTATATTTAAAAAGAGGTGGTGAGTGATATCTTTAAAAAGTTGTATTCTTAAAAAATAAAAAGTTGTATTCTTTTCTGGGTGTTCTTTCTATAGAAATCAGTCTGCATATATCTTCATGCCATGAAAAAAGAAGTGGAGGGACAAATTCTTTCTTGATGCAAGAACAGGAAAGGCTCCTTTAATAGACTCGGACCAACTGACCAATTCAACTTTATTTGGTCCAACTCTGCTGCAGTGCATTGAATAGTGTCCCCCAGAAAGACATGCCCCCAGAGCTTGTGAGCATGGCCTTACTTGGAAAATGGGTCTTTGTAGATGTAATTAAACGAGGTGAGATTTAAGGGGGGGGGGGCCTAAATCAAATGAAAAGTGTCCTTACAGGAAAGACTAGAAGGAGACTTCCCTGGTTGTCCAGTGGCTAGGACTGTGCACTCCCACTGCATGGGACCCAAGTTCAATCCCTGGTCAGGGAATTAGATCCCACATGCCACAACTAAAGATCCCACATGCTACAGCTGAGCCCTGGCACAGCCAAAAAAAGTACATGAACAAATAGTTTTTTAAAAGAATAGCTAAAGACAGACACAGAGGAGAAGGTCATGTGACCATGGAGGCAGAGACTGGAGTGACTGGGTCACAAACCAAGCAACACCTGAGCTACCAGAGGCTGCAAGGATTCTCAAAGCAACACCGTAGCTTCTGACCTCTGGTCTCCAGAACTGTGAGAGAATCTATTTCTGTCGTCTCAAGCCATCCGCTGTGAGACAGCTCGTTATGGCAGCTGGGGGAAATGAACACAGCCAGGAATCCGTAACCAGACTCACCTCTCTTCACTGCCTGGCTGCTCTCTGGGAATGAGCGCTTGCTGCTGATGGATGGGTGACCCCAAACCTCACAGTTCCACTTGTTGTACAAATACCCTCTGGTAACAAAAAACACTCAGGTTCCCCAGCATAATAATCCCCACTGATGAAATCTATGCCAAGGTGAAGACTCTCTTCCTTTTTTCATTTGTCTTATAGACAGTGGGTGCTAATGAAGTCATCAGCTGAAATTACCAAGTACTTAAGGGGTAGAAATGAACCAGGAGGGCCCTGGGGTGCCCTCAAGGTATTGACAGGTCAGGTCATGCTGGGTTCCATTAAATACGATCTTAATTGAATCCTGCCATCTTGGCGGAACCAAGCGCTTGATGGGATCAATGTTAAATCTGCTTGAGTGCAGTGAACTTACCTCTCTAAACAGCACTCAGCGTCCTTGGGGTTCCTCCGGCTTCACTGGCCACTCACCCCCGGGGGTCAAGGCTTTCATAAACAAACTGGCCTCTTGGATTTGAGAGGGGGAATATGCTGAAAAGGGATTCAGATTCATTTTTATTTTGTTCAAAGCGAACACAGGCTTAGGGACTTTCCAGGTGACTCAGTCGTAAAAATCTGCCTGCAATGCAAAAGAGTCGGGTTCCATCCCTGGGTCGGGAAGATCCCCTGGAGAAGGGAATGGCAACCCACTCCAGTATTCTTGCCTGAGAATCCCATGGATGGAGGAGCCTGGAGGGCTACAGTCCATGGGGTCACAGTGAGTTGGACACCACTCAGTGACCGAACAACAACAGCAAAGGATGTGCTTGGTGAGAGCTCGTGTTGTGCAGAGAGGTGTTGCATCACAAGTGGTCTTCGAGCAAATATTTGAAAAATCTCTCTCTCTAGCAAGACCCCAAAATGGGAGTGAGGCATTAAGTTAATAAATAAAATAAGTGGGCAACCTCATGGTGACATTTTCATTAGCCCGCTCTCTTTCTGTCTCATTAGCCTTCGTGGGGAGAGGAAGGATTGTTTTAATTAGCCGGGTTGAGAAGTCGGACTCGGGTTGCCTGCCCCCCTGCTGTTCCCAGGATTACCCTGTCAGCTGATAAATACAATAGAAATCATTACAGCCACAATGCCACCTCAGAAGGCGACAGCAGAAAGCAGATCCACCCCAGTCCGTTGTAAGTGCCTTGGAACAATGTTCTTTCAGTAGAGCATTCAAACATAATTTAAGCGTAATATTGGGCTTTGTATCAAACAGCTCAATATCCTCTCACAGGAAAGCTCTTTCTAGTTGGGACCAGCCATGTGTTCCTCTTTTCCCCTTTTGTGCCCCGGGCTGCCCAGACAGAGGGCACATCTGACATAATGGCCATGCTCAATGGGATCAAGTCTCCAAAGTCCTCCATTGGATTTACTTGTTAGATGCTCAAATCAAAAGGCTGACCAGAAACATTCCCCAGGCCCCCATCAGACTCATATATGCATTCCCACTGCTTTTAGGTACTTGGGGGTTTGATAACACCCATGTTGATATTGATTGCATTTCGTTGACACGAAGTTCTACAATCTTTTGCTTCTCCGTGAGGTCAAATTGTAGATTCATAGCTTTCAGCCACCTGTGCACATAGCTATGTTTTCTTTCATGGAGAACAGTCTGTCTTTAAATCTTAAAATGAAAGCGTCTTAAGATTGAATTGAAAAATAAATCTAGATACTCATAGACATGCCAAGATTACTATTTCCTGGGAGACAGTCTCCCAGGCTCTCATTAAACCATTTATTTATTCACTCGTGCAACAAACGTTTATTGAGCACCTACTTTATGCCGAGTGCTGCAGGTGCTGGGGATGAAAAGATGAATTCCTGCCCACAAGGAACGAACCCACAAGAACAGACATTTTAAATACATGTGCTAAGAGCGAGGAAGAAATGCACTCAGGATATTTTGGAGGCAAGGGCAGGGTGTGCAGACAAAACATCTCAAGATGGGGATAGAGTCACGAAAGGCTTCCCGAGGGCGAGGACTTGGAGCTGGCCGAGGAGAGGCCAAGGGAGAACTGGAGGCAAGGGGAGGCAGGGGGAGGTGGAGAAGCAGCCCCCCAGGCAGGAGCAACGAGATGTGCCCACAGGCGGGCACCCAGTCACACCAACTAGTTCTTGGCATCTCAGGGTGTCCATCCTCATGGAGATAATAAGGCAAGACTCTCTGATCTTTCCTTCTTCATGTGTCAACAAGCCCATCTGCCTGCTCATAGCATAGTATCTACCTCTGCTTATAGCCTTTCCAGAGCCCTGGGTAGTTTTCATAAATAATTTCACCTGGAGTTTATAGATGTTATCTCTAAGAGACTTGCTCTGATAGGAGCTTACTTGGTCATGACCAGAAGAGGAACAAGATCTTTGCTCAATTCAGTTCAGTTCAGTCGCTCAGTTGTGTGCGACTCTTTGCGACCCCTTGGACTGCAGCACGCCAGGCCTTCCTGTCCGTCACCAACTCTCAGAGTTTACTCAAACTCATGCCCATTGAGTCGGTGATGCCATCCAACCATCTCATCCTCTGTCATCCCCTTCTCCTCCCGCCTTCGATCTTTCCCAGCATCAGGGTCTTTTCAAATGAGTTGGTTCTTCGCATCAGGTGGCAGAAGTATTGGAGCTTCAGCTTCAGCATCAGTCCTTCCAGTGAACACTCAGGACTGATCTCCTTTAGGATGGACTGGTTGGATCTCCTTGCAATCCAAGGGACTTCCAAGAGTCTTCTTCAACACCACAGTTCAAAAGCATCAATTCTTCAGCGCTCAGCTTTCTTTATAGTCCAACTCTCACATCTATACCTGACCACTGGAAAAACCATAGCCATGACTAGATGGACCTTTGTTGGCAACTGCTACTAGATAAAAATGACTTACAAGTATGCTGCTTCCTCTTTCTGACACACTCACTGAGATCCCAGGTGCCTCAAATGAGAGAACAAATGCTGTTGAGATTTTTTCAGTATCTTGGAAGTCTGGCAGGAAGAAGGGCTTTTCTTCAGATCACAGCAAGGAAGTGATTTTCAAAGGGTAACTCTGGTCATGGGGGGAAAAAAGTGGAGGTACTCTTTGTTGTGTTTAACTTATGGGCAGATGCTAAGGTAATTTCTAAAGCTCTTTTTTTATATAAGTGTATTTGTTTACTTTTTGGCTGTGTTGGATCTTCACTGCTGCTCGGGCTTCCCTCTCCTTGCCGTGAAGGGGGGCTCCTACCCTCCGTTGCAGTATATGGGCTTCTCATTGCGGTGGCTTCTCTTGTTGGGGAGCACAGGCTCCAGGGCGGGCAGGCTTCTGGAGTTGCAGCTCCCGGGCTCCAGAGCACAGGTTCAGTAGTTGTGGCGCGTGGGCTTAGTTGCTTCGAGGCATGCGGGATCTTCCAGGGTCAGAGAAGACACCCCTGCCTCCTTCATTGGCAGGTGGATTCTTTACCACTGAGCCACCAGGGACACCTTTTAAAGCTCTGTTTAAAAGATAAACATAACTATTTTTAGGCTATGGTTTGGATTACTCCTTCATAACATATCATGAGATGTAATGCCTGCAAAATCTCAGGAGAGAGAAACAAGATTGGCTCCAAACAGTGGACTGAGCATGTGTATCTACCTTCCCACTCTCCCAAAATATCATGAAAGGATAAAGAAAGTATTTTTCAAAAGGAAAAACTGTAAATAGTGTAGGAAAACAAGAAAGACCTCGATCAAGGGACTAGGACTTTTGAGAAATTTCCAAACGATCAAAATCAGACAGGATTAGAAATACAGAAAGCAAAACCGGAGGAAACCATCACCAAACATAAGTGTGGGAGATGATAGCATAGAGTCAGGGAGTGTCAGGAGAAGGTCAAGTCCAGATCAAACACACGGGAAAGGAATGTCTCCGGAGCACTAGTCAGGGCCTATCTGAGGAGCTGTTTTCGGAGCAAGCAGGTTGGCTCAGCCTTTCCATTTCCAAGGTTCACTAGGCAGAGAGCAACAGCAGCGCCTGCACCCGGACTGAAGCAGTGAGTATGGGAAGGAGAGACGAAAGGCTCCTTAGTCCGCAAAGTAGGGTCTCGCCCAGAAGAAAAATCACCAGCTTATCCCACCTCCCAGTGTATCCAACTCTCCCCCAACAATCGCTGGAGGTAGGCCACAATAAAGAGACAAAACGTCTGCATACAAGTATTTAAGGAATAGGAAATATAAATACTCTGCTCAACAAAGAGTAGCCAAATAGTTGAGAAAAAAAACATTACCAAGAAAGAACGAAGACAAACAAAGCTCACATTTGAGGAAATAGAGTTAATAAGGCAAATAGAAGATGCTTTTTAAAAATGGTAATTCATTCCCTAAGAGATATCAAAGGACAACGCATCTATTTTTTCTTGAAAAAAAAAAAACAACAAAACACTAATATAGCTACAGAATAAATTCAAAATCTTGGAAATGAGAAGGGAAGAGAAATAATACACGCAAGGTCACACAGCTTGTCATTCATTCATCCCTTCAACTAACAGCCATTTATTGAGCACCTACTATATGCCAGGCCCTGTACAGGCTTCTTAGAATAGAGAGATAAAAGGGAGCAATCTCTGTCCCCAAGGACCACAGCACATCAAGGTGATTCCCACCATGAATATGTGCACAGAGAACACACAGGCAGTGTTCACATTGAGGAGGGAGTCGGACAAGAAGAGGTAGCATTTGGACTGAGACTTTGGGGATGAGAATGCATTTTTTCCAGCCAGTGCAAAGAGTAAGGAAGCTGTTCCAGGCAGAGAGAGCAGCCTGTGTAATTAGAGTTCATATTATTGGAGCATAAAGATGGAAAATAATCCATGAGTGGGCCAAAGACTAGACCATGAAAAATTTTGCCACCTGTAGGTGATAGAGGGTCATTAAACATGGTGGGCTAATGATTGAGTCCCTTGGACTGCAAGGAGATCAAACCAGTCCATCCTAAAGGAAATCAACCCTGAATATTCATTGGAGGGATCAATGCTGAAGCTGAAGCTGCAATCCTTTGGCCACCTGATGTGAAGAGCCAACTCATTGGAAAAGACCCTGATGCTGGGAAAGACTGAGGGCAGGAGGAGAAGGGGGTGACGGAGGATGAGATGGTTGGATGGCATCACCGACTCAATGGACATGGGTTTGAGCAAACTCTGGGACATAGTGAAGGACAGGGAAGCCTGGTGTGCTGCAGTTCATGGGATCACAAAGAGTCAGACACCACTGAGTGACTAAATAAAATGATGCAGCAAAATAAAACAAAAAGAGACAAACAGAAACAGGGCCACCAGTGCACGTAACTCCTGTTTACTGCAGGACCTCCCATAGCCCGGCACCAGAGAAACCTGTAAACCACCAATATATTCACTCATTCATTCTCTCCTGTATTTATCCATTCATTTATTCAAGGGAGCTTATAGAGTGCCCATGGCGTGCCAAACACTGGCTAAGAACCTGAAAGAGACACAGTCCTTGCCTAGATCCACTCACAAGTCGCTGCAGGTAGAGAGACACAGAAAGGGACAACTTCGATAGAGTATAAAGTGATAGAGGCACGCAGAAAGAGCCGGCAGGTAAAGAATCACTTTCCAGAAGAAACTTCTTAAACTGAGTCTTAAAGAATGTGTAGGAGCAAGCAAGGGGTAAAGCGATCAGGCAGAGGGTAGAAACGTGAGGAGTTACAGGAGAGGATGCAGATGGGGATATAACCAAAGTCAGATCCAGAGAGTACCCGGAAACCTACTAAATCCTCAGACACTTACCAAGAGATAGACATTTGCCCACAAGAAGCATCCAAAAGCAAACCCATGACCTTCCCACCAAATTCCTCACACCTCCTTCTCTCTCATCCCTGTACACTCATACATTGTGTATCACAAAGTCCTGCTAGGTCTGCCTCCCAACCTCCCTCTGATGTGCCTGCCCATCTCCATCTCCTCCATCCTCTTTCAAGGCTTGTCCTTCACCTGCACGACTTCATAGGCATCCCAGTGGATCTCCCTATGGTCACCCTGGTGCTCTGCAGTCCATTCTCCACTCTGTAGCCAGAAGGGCCTTTCAAATGCCAATCTGACACATCCTTCCACCTCCAGTCCCGATCACTGCTTCGCTGCTCAACAGCCTTCACTGGCTGCCCATTTGTTGTTGTTCAGTCACTAAGTTGTATCCAACTCTTTGGGATCCCATGAACTATACCACGCCAGCCTTCCCTGTCCTTCACTATCTCCCAGAGTTCGCTCAAACTCATTCCATTAAGTTGGTGATGCCCTCCAACCATCTCATCCTCTGTCATCCCCTTCTCCTCCTGCCGTCATTATTTCCCAGCATCAGGGTCTTTTCCAGTGAATCAGTTATTTGCATCAGGTGGCCAAAGTATTGGAGCTTCAGCTTCAGCATCAGTCCTTCCAATGAATACTCAGGACTGATTTCCTTTAGGATTGACTGGTTGGATCTCCTTGCTGTCCAAGGGACTCTCAATAGTCTTCTCCAACACCACAGTTCAAAAGCATCAATTCTTCAGTGCTCAGCTTTCTTTATGGTCCAACTCCCACATCCATACGTGACTACTGGGAAAACCATACAGATGGTTAGTGATCCACATTAGTTGTGCTTAAGGATTAAACACCAATAATGAGGCAAAAATACCATAGATGGCACAAGATCATTCGTGATTGTCCTATGAATGGTCCACAACACATTGGAGAAGAGACCACAGAGCTCTAAATGCTTGCCACACCCACCAAGATACCAGCCTGTCAAGTCCAACACAAAGGATGCCGCTCTACTGATGGTCGTATCATCCTTACCACAACTCACGGATCAGGTACTAGGACTCAGGCCTAAAGGTGTCACATGTTGAAGTCCTAACCCCCAGAACCTCAGAATGTGACCTGATTTGACCATAGGGTCATTGCAAAGGTAATTAGATAAGATGAAATCATAATGAACCTAGGGTGGGCTCCTAATCCAAAATGACTGATGTCCTGATAGAAAAGGGAAATTAGAATTTCCTGGTGGCCCAACAGTTGAGACTCCATGCTTTCACTGCTGTGAACCTGGGTTCAATCCCTGGCCAGGGACCTAAGACCCCAAAAGTCGATGGGCATGGCCAAAAAGAGGGCATGGATTTAGACACAGACACACATGCAGGGAGAATGCTGTGTAGACATGGAGATGGCCTGCTTTAAGCGAGAGAATCCTGTAACAGATCCTTCCCTCGTGGCCCTCAGAAAGAACCAGCCCCTGATTTTTGATCCAAGGTTTCAAGGCTGAGCTGACACCTTGATCCTGGATTTCCAACCTCCAGACTGCGAGGTAATGAGTTTCTGCTTTTAAGCCACCTCAATGGGGGTCATTTTTTGCCCTACCAACCCTAGTCGTCCAAAGCAGAGGGCAAGATCACTAGACCCAGTAATGACCAGAGAGGTCGTGATGGAACAGGTGGGGTTTGGGCTGGGCTCCACAGGAAAGGGCAAAGGGTACAGGAAAGCAGAGCTTTCACATTGGGGAGAAAGCAGTGAACAGGCTGGAAGGCATCTTACACCCACATGCAAGAGTCAGAGCTTCTCGTGCGGCGAGAAGTCAGTCCTGAGTTGCCCAAACCTGGTTGAGGCTGGCCCACGTGTGTCTCAACATCTACTCTCCCCAGCCTGGCACTAACCCCACTGCAGGCTTTTTGTATTGATAAATTCATTGTCTTATTAGGTAGTGTCTTCTTTATATTTAGATTAATGACCACATAATGATAACCTGGGCTGATTTAGATGATGTCATTTTAAGAAATTACGGCTTAGATCCATCTTCCCTCTCCCCTTTCCCTCTGCCCTGCCTGAATTATTCCTGCGGAAGAAACCAATTAATAGTAACTTGACTGCTGTAATGCAGGCTGCTGTACAATGTAGCGATGCCTAATGGAGTTTTAATTTCCCCGTGGTGAGTCAATATTTGCTTTAAGAAATAAAAATGTCACCATAAACCACTGCCCCAAATGAATTTGGTAGCACAGAGGGTGAGAGAGACTTCTTCTTTAGGTAAACAGTGATGGAGGCTGGATCTGGGGGTGCGGGGGGGTTCACCCTTCACAAATAGGGTTGCTTATGGTTTTTCGTTCCCTCCTTCAGACAATGGCGGTTATTAAATATTTTGCTTTGCAAATGTAGATAACTGTCAGAGATTCACCCACAGTTTAAAGAGTCTGAAACAAACTCATTATAATAGAGAAGAGGAACAATTTATTCCAGCCTATTAATAACCTGTGGGGAGCAGGAAGGGAAATAGAACATGAGATGTCCCTGTTTGAAGACATTATGGGTGTTTTCTTATTTCCCCCCAGCTAGGGTTGCAGGTAGAAACCCAATCCTACTTTTTAAAAAATGGATTAGACTTTCCAGGATCATGCAAGGAAATAAAGTTCTGCAATTCTTCTCTCTCATAATAAGTCTGTCTAAAAATGATGGTGCTCATTCTGTTGAAAGATAGTTTCATTTCCTCCTCAAAATTGGTATGAAAAATTTGCCTTGCCAAATGAACATTGTATACTGAACTTGTCAAATCCCTTCTCCTGACACAAATAAAAGATAACATTGGGTGGCAGCATGTAAAACAGCTCTGACAAGACAGCAAAGGGAGACAAAGAAATATGCATATTTTGATGCTCTCGGTTTTAGAAGCTGGGCTGGGGAGGGGTGGGGGGAGGCGGGTAGCGGCGGAATGACTGGCCAGCTTTGAATTCTTCAGGTAACAATTGAACAAGTCACTTTCATGTCGATGTTCAATGGTATAATGACCCTGTTTCCAATTAGCCAAAACATGACAAAATCCTAACTTTTGTAGCGGCACAAACTGCCAGGGAGAAGATGGACGGAGTGACAAGACTCCTCATCCACAGGTTCACGGGTGAACTGCATGCCTGTAATTACTAGTTCTAAGGCGGTGGGAAAGTATTCCCGGTGTGTTTAAAAATAGATAAGGTAAATGATCACCCTTTCATTAGATCTGTACTCATATCATGTAAGTGCCTTTTTTTCCCTATTAAAATTGTTGATTGAAGGCCATTAGCTGTTTATCAGCTCGAAATTACATTTCTGCTCTCTTCGGGGCTGCCGCCCATTCAAAATCACACTCGGCGCCTAGTTAGTAACAAGAAAAGACTCCTAAAACTGCAATTGCAGGGGGAAAAAGAAAAACACATGAGCAAGAAACCCAGATTGCACCTTCATGTCCCCAAAGGCATCACGCTTCTTTGTTCTGCTAAGAAAAATTAACCTCAATCTCAGCTCTGGGTCCCTAGATTGATTATCATAGTCATTTAAATACTGTAATCTCATTTTCAGCATTGGGATAAAGGAGAGGGGAGGACCCTGGGAGGGTGGAAGCGAGGCTGGAGAGAGAAAGAAGGAGGCGAAGAGGGGATGGGAAAACAGAATAAATTATCTGACAAAGGGAAGCCGGGGGCCTTGCTGCTCACAGAGCCCATTTCGGATCCTTCCACTTGATTGGAAAAGTTGATGAAGTTTAAATGAAGCAGAATTAGAACCTCAGGCCGCTGAGTATTGACGGGGCGACACGAGAATGTGCAATTCAATAGCCCTGGGTTTCGGCAGAAAACAAGGGAAGGGCCTAAATGGCGTAATCTTCAATCGAATCGAACAGCCGCTCGGACAAGGCAGGGTAATGAGTGAGGGCCAGCTCGGGCCTGTTGGTTAAAGGAATTAATCCGCCCTGCCGCCCGCCCGAGCCGGGCTTTGATGCCCATTGTGTGGGACCCTGTCCCAGTCTATCTAAATGCTAACGAACCGCGGGGGTGAGCAGGGCTGTGCTTTTCTTTGCTGGCGCTAATCTGATGACAATTTGCTCTCCCTGATTAGGGGGGCGGGGAGGGGACGGCGGTGGGTGGGAGAGGAGGAGGAGAGGCCTGCCGTTGAAAGGGGGGGCCGTTCTGGTGAGCCCCAGCCCCACACCCCCGGTGCTCCTGGCTCCCTGGCCCGCAGACGCACATGTTTAGAATAACCTAAACTCCAGGCTTCCGTGGGAAGCCAAGTGTCTACGCTCCTGTTCTCTTTATGTCTTGTCTCTAAACGAGACTGTATGTGCGTGCGCGTGTGCGTGCTCAGTCGTGTCCGACTCTTGTGCGACCCTCACGGACTGTAGCCTGCCAGCCCGCTCTGTCTGTGGGGTTTTCCTGGCGAGAATCCTGGGGCAGGTCACCATGCTGCGAGTGCAGGCTCTACCTGAAGCCACCCAGCGTCTGTCCTGCCTTGCCTTCTCCCTATCACACCCCCTCCAGACTTGCCCTCCAAACACACCCAAGCTCGCAGCATCCAGTTTCTCACCCTGTCTGGTCATCTCCTACATCTCAAGTGCTCAGCTTTCTCCTCTCAGGCCCCTCAGTCCCGCTTGGTCATCCAGAAGCTCCACTCCAGGCCACAGGGCCTCCTCCTAACTGTTTGTCTTGCAGGTCTGACTCACACTGGCCCTATAGGTTTCAGCCTTCGAAGTGCAGCAACTTCTAGGGGTGTGTGTGTGTGTGTGTGTGTGTGTGTCTGGTGCAGGAAACGTGCCCAAGTAGACTGTAAGGTCCTTGAGAACAGAAAGCACACCTGTGGATGAAGCTGACCTTTTAGGCAGGTGTAGGTGTAGATGGACTAATGGTTTTCCCTACTTTCTTCAATTTAAGTCTGATTTTGGCAATAAGCAGTTCATGATCTGAGCCACAGTCTGCTCCCAGTCTTGTTTTTGCTGACTGTATAGAGCTTCTCCATCTTTGGCTGCAAAGAATATAATCAATCTGATTTCGGTGCTGACCATCTGGTGATGTCCACTAAATTAAAAGACGCTTACTCCTTAGAAGGAAGGTTATGGCCAACCTAGATAGCATATTTAAAAGCAGAGACATTACTTTGCCAACAAAAGTCCGTCTAGTCAAGGCTATGGTTTTTCCAGTGGTCATGTATGGGTGTGAGAGTTGGACGGTGAAGAAGCCTGAGTGCCACAGAATTGATGCTTTTGAACTGTGGTGTTGGAGAAGACTCTTGAGCGTCCCTTGGACTGCAAGGAGATCCAATCAATCCATCCTAAAGGAGATCAGTCCTGGGTGTTCATTGGAAGGTCTGATGTTGAAGCTGAAACTCCAATACTTTGGCCACCTCATGCGAAGGGTTGACTCATTGGAATAGACCCTAATTCCGGGTAGGATTGGGGGTGGGAGGAGAAGGGGACGACAGAGGATGAGATGGTTGGATGGCATCACCGACTCGATGGACATGGGTTTGGGTAGACTCCGGGAGTTGGTGATGGACAGAGAGGCCTGGTGTGCTGCAATTCATGGGGTCGCAAAGAGTCGGACATGACTGAGCGACTGAACTGAACTGAACTGAGGTGTAGATGGGGGCTTCCCAGGTGGCACTAGTGGTAAAGAACCCACCTGCCAATGCAGGAGATGCAAGAAAGGTGAATTCAGTCCCTGGGTCAGGAAGATCTCCTGGAGGAGGGCATGAAAATTCACTCCAATATTCTTGTCTAGAGAATCCCATGGAGAGAGGAGCCTGATGGGCTATGGTCCATAGGGCCACAAAGAGTTGGACACAACTAAAGTGATTCAGCACGCACGCACGCACAGATGTAGATGGATTAGATTTTTCTCTCCCATAGATCAAGTTGAGATCATAGACTCAAAAGTCTGGCACTTAGCAGGTATTTAACAATGAGGGCTGTGGATGTCACCAAGTTTTTATGATTAGTCCAGTGGTTGGAACCTCAGGCTGCAGAGTCCCAGACCTCTCAAAGCCTGCCACCTCCACCCACATGCTGGATGACTGTGGGCAACTTATGAAACCACTCTGAGACTCAGCTTTCCCATCTGTAAAATGGGAATGATGGTAATCTCACATTTTTAGAATTGTGGCCAAGATTTTAGGGAAGTGATGCCTAAGAAGGGCCAGCAGACAGGGCTTGGTACACAGTGGGCTCCACGAAGTACAACTGCTGTCAGCTGCCACAGGAGAGCATCAGCTGGCCAAACAGGTCACCAGCCAGGAACTTTCTAGAAAACCAGACTCCAGGCCTCCACCTCCACACACACTCCCTCTCCAGGAGAAGTCAGGCCCGAGAGCGTCCTGCCAGGAGATCCTGGGAGGATCTGCCACCAGAGGACCACGCTACTGCCGAAGGAAAGATTGAGGTTTCAGAAGCACCAGACAGACACTTTCCTTTCAGAAAGGGAGTTTCTGAAAGACTCGCTTAAACCTTCAGATTTATGCCCACTGGGTGCCTACAAAGAGAGCAAAGTCTTAAGTGACAGTTTATAAAGGTTTTGGAGGCAGACGCGAAGCCTGGTGTTCATTCCTAAGGGATCCCTCAGAATCGCCCCAACAGGCTCCCTCAAATGATGTGGGGAAAATTCAGAGCATGACAGACTAGGGCGCTTGTTTAACTTGCAAAAAGTAAACAAATCGCAGGCACTAACCCTAAACCATCGCATTGCTCATCCCACTCACGGTGCTCCAAACATGCAGCCTGGTAGGGTCCCAGGCTGCAATGACCACATCTGTCCCTGCAGAGAAGGACTCATGACAATTCCTCCAGTCCACCTACAGCATCCTGCAGCCAGGCATTGGTCCCTCCGTCCCCAGGAGCTCTGGGGGCGGGGTGTGGGGAGGCTGGCATTTAGACCTACTGTTGATGTCTAGATTTGTCTCTCACCCTCTGTCCTCTGTCTTGCTTATTCTACTTGCTTGCAGCTCTCAGATCCAACTGGGAGCCCCACTGGATCTGGCCTCACTCCCCACCCAGCCTCCTCGCAGCTTTTGCTTCCCTGCAGCTTCCTGAGTTTCAAGTTTCTCCTTGCCTTGGAGGCATGAAACCACTTATTTAGCCTGGCACAGTCTCCACCCACCACCCACCCAAACACAGACACACACACAGAAACTGTACCACTCCAGACACACACAGTACCCAGAAACTGACCACTCCACTCATTCCAGGAGGTCGAGCTGAGATGTCGCGTCCTTGGGCTTGAACTTTAGCCTCCTGACACTGCAGCCGCCTCCATGGTGCTTATCCCTAGGGAAGAGGGAGTTGCCCCATTGTCTGCCTTCACCAAGGGCTTCCCAGGTGGTGCTAGTGGTACAGAAGCTTGCCCAGTGCAGGAGACCTAAGAGATGAGGGTTCGATCCCTAGGTTGGGAAGATCCCCTGGAGGAGGGCATGGCAACCCACTCCAGTATTCTTGCCTGGAGAATCCTACAGACAGAGAAGCCTGGTGGGCTATAGTCCATGGGGACACGACTGAAGCGACTCAGCACACACGCACGCACTGTCTTCGCCAGGGCTTTGTGCTGCCTCCAGACAGGAACTCAGGCTCTCCTGTCCACAGAAGTCCCTCCAGGCCCAGTATGCTGCCTGGCACCCAACAGCCCCTCGATAAACACTTTGCAAAGCGTCGAATGAGCAAATAAAAGTAGGCTCCAGACTGTTCTCAGGAGAAAGCCATTCAGGTATGCAGAAACCGAGGCTTCAGGACATTCCAGGGATTGGCCCAAGGTTCCTGAGTCAACAAGAGTGTGCAGGAAACTGAGAGCTCATGACTGTGGTTCTGGGGCCTGGAGTGTCTGGTCCAGAGGATGTGTATAGTACTGAATGAGTGGATGGATGGATAGATGGATAAATGGATGGATGGGTTGATGGATGGATAGATGGGTGGATGAATGGATGGATGGATGGATAGATGGATGAATGGATGGATGGGTTGATGGATGGATGATGGGTGGATGAGTGGATGGATGGATGGATGATGGATGGATGATGGATGGATGGATGGATAGATGGATGAATGGATGGATGGGTTGATGGATGTGTGGATGGGTGGACGAATGGATGAATGGGTGGATGGATGTGTGGATGGATGGATGATGGATGGATGGGTGGATGGATGGGTGGATGGGTGGGTAGATGGATGGATGGATGACATATAGCCTGAGGAGGAACTGAGGATGCTCAAGTCTGACAATTCAGTGCATTTTTCCCCCTTACCCCTCCCCATGAACATGCCATCCTTTTTCCCAGAAAGTTTTTCTCTCAGTCCAAAGTTGATTCACCCTGAAACTAATGAAGCTTAGACTTCAGGGCCCTTCTTTGCACATGGCCCCTTTCAAGGCCTTGGATCTCATTCTCTACATCATTTTTAGTTTTATACTATTTCTTTTTCAATTTTTAATTAATTAATTTGGTTGGGGTTTTTTTTTTTTTTTTTGGCTTCACCATGCAGATCTTAGTTCTCAGACCACAGACTGAAACTGGATCCCTGCCGTGAAAGCACTGAGCCCTAACCACTGGACCACCAGGGAAGTCCCTGTACTCTGTTACTTAAAAAGAGATCCCTGAATTGCATAAGCTGCAGGCCACACAACACCTACCTTTCTCTAGCTTTGCCCCCATCTTACCTCTCCTGGCTCATCTTGGTGTCAAGATTCAGCTCAAGTCATCCAGTCTGGGAGACATTCCCTCACACCCCTCCATCCAGGTACAGCTGCCCTCAGGCGCTAAGCACAAATCCATCCAGACAGCCATGACCGAGTGCTTGCTCAGTCACTCAGGCACGTCCAACTCTTTCCGATCCCGTGGACTATAGCCCGCCAGGCTCCTCTGTCCATGGGATTCTCCAAACAAGAATGCTGGAGTGGGTTGTCATTTCCTCCTCCAGGGGATCTTCCCAAGCCTGGGATCAAACCTGCATCTCCTGCAATGGTAGGCAGATTCTTTACCTCTGAGCCACCGGGGAAGCCCAGCCAGGCTTTGCTATTTATTTTAATGCATGTTGCTGTCTATGGGGTTGTAAGCTCTGTGACAGCAATGCCCATACCCAGATTGGTTTACCCCCCTCCCCGTATCCCTGGTGCCTAGCTCTGTGTCTGATACACAAGCAGTTAATTCTGTTAATTCAAGCAGTGAGTAAAGGCTGAACCTGCTCTTGTCCATTTCAGACCCTTGCTCCGGCCAGCTCCTCCCCAGGTGCCCCCGCCTCTCCTGTCCAGCCACTGGCATCCAACCCACTCTGCAGCCCCAGCCCAGGTGCACAGGCTCTCTGAGCTGCCCTGGCCGTTCCAATACTGCTCTGCCTTCGCTCTCAGATACACCTCTCAGCGCCCCTCCTTCCACCTCTAATAACTTTCAGGAGTGGTTTGAATGCGCCGAGTCTAGTTCTGACCAGACCGTAAATGCCTTAGAAACGAATTCTTAACCCTCTCCTCTTTCCACCAGTGCCCTGTGCATTATAGGTGCACAATAAATATTTGCGCATTGATGGATGGGTTCACTCACAGCTTCAGACGCACACCAGAACGAATGTTTTAAAGTCAGTGTCTCTGTTCTTAAAGATCTGTGGGAGACCATGGGAATACATGAATGCAGCTCTTAAATGGGACCATTAAGATGGCATTTTAGGTGGCAATATGGCCAAACTGATTAGCATCCAGCAAGACTGACCCAAAAAGTTGCCAGCAAATTTTCCAATTCCCTTAATTGCAATGCTCCAGCCATAAGATCGCCTCTCTCCGTGGCTTTTGGGGTGCCCGCATCTTTGTGGGAGGTTGTGGCCTCTGAGCTTCGGCTAGCTAGCTGGGGCTTTTTCTCTGATGTGGTGAGACAGCTTGGATGTTGTGCCATTGGTTCCAAAGGACCGGCCACCTGGCAGAGATGTGGCCTCTCATGAATGTTTTACCTTGAAATCAAAGCACTTCTGATTCTCCACTTTCATTCCTCTGGACAAACACAAAAGGTTTTGATCCACACAAAGAAGTTTATCTTGTTCGCTTCTGGGTTCATTGGCCTCCCCACCACCCCCTGCCCACTCCCCGCCAACACGTATTGTTTGGTTCATATAAAAGAACAAAAAATCCCTTTTTTGGGCTCTTTATGTGTTTTCTACAATGCTCTTGGTTAGCTATTCTCCCCCCGTGTGCCCTTCATGTTGACCTTTCTGCTCACTGACTCACGTCAGTCAGTTTCTTGACCAAACCCTGATGGGCCTTTAAACTGTTGGGTGGAAAAATACAGCTGTTTTCTTTATAAAGCACATTGACATGCTCCCCTGAAATGTTGTACTTAGTGCCACAACAGGAGTGTATGGGCTGGGCTGCAGCTCCGGTCCACCATGAGTTTAATTTCCGATGAACCAAATCAGATCCATTTAAAATCTTAAATGAGTGCATGCTGAGAAAAACACAACCACCACAAGCCCTTGGCAGGTGATGAGCCAGGGAAACAAAGCTTGTGCGCGGCGGTCAGTGATCACTCGACAAACCAGCCCCACACTAATCAGTTTAGCTGACAAATTACGGGGCCACACTCTGTGGATGGCTGGAGATGCTTTTTTTTTTTTTTTGCACTCCAACGTGGGTGAGGCTGGAGATAGACAAGCCCTGACGGAAACCAGCAAACAAATGGAACGTGTAACGAAGGGAAAGGAGATGGAGTCAAAGAAGGGGGTTTGAGAGACTTTCCTGGTGGCCCAGTGGTCAGGATTTCACCTTCCGGTGCAGGGGGTGTGGGTTCAATCCTTGGCCAGAGAGCTAAGATCCCACATGCCTCATGGCCAAGAAACCAAATCATAAAACAGAAACCATATTGTAATAAATTCAATAAAGACTTTAAAAATGGCCCAGATTTTCAAAAAATCTTTAAATTAAAAAAAAGCAGGGGATTTTTAAGTGTCCATAAAAGGTCCCACGGTTCTCATGGTCTGGGAACTAAGATATTGCAAGACGTGCAACACGGCCAAAGATAAAAGTTTTTAAAAATCAAAAGAAATTAAATGGCCATAAAAATGAATGGAGTTGGGGGACAGAAGCAATTAAACTAAAGCATCTCATTTCTATCTTCTTTGTATTAAGTTTTCAAGAGACCCTGGACCACAGATGAACTAATAATGAATCCTCCACACGTTGACGTTTTCTGGTTCAGGGTTTTAGAGAAACCCTGCCTCAGCACTATTGGTACTTGGGGAGACGATTTCCTGTTGGGGGTGGTGGGGGCGGGCATCCTGTGCATTGTTGGACAGCACCCCTGGCTCCTAGCCACTAGCAGCCCCCTTTCCAGTTCTGATAACCAAAAGCATTTTCTGACATGGCTGGATGTTCTTTGGGGAGCCAGACTGCCCCCCGAGGTTGAGAACCACTGGTCTACTTCTAGAGTGCCATAATCTCTTCCATAAGATAGCGTCTCATTCAAATCTGTCTTCCTCACATCCTTGAGAAGTAAACACGGTAAGTATTGGCACTCATGCTTTACAAATAAGGAAACAGGCTCAGACATTAAGCCATTTGCCCAAGAACCCTCAAGAGAGCTAGAAGTAGGATTGTCTTCACCCTTAGCCAGGGTGCACCCATCTGTTCCAGGATACACGGTTTTAGGAAACATCTGATGAGGTGGGCAATGGTATTTTCCAAAAAGAGCACAAAGAGGGAAAAGAGTAAGCCCATGAGCGGATCTGTTTCATGATACATTCATAAGTTCAGACTGCGGACATTTACTGAAGGTCGATTAATGAGAATAAGGTTGTTTTGAGGAACTTAAGTGTTGGAAGCAGGATGATGGGAAATAACCAAAGTGCCCCCTTATTCAGTGCCCTCCTGAGCCTGGCACAGCCATGTCATCGCATTTGTTGTTGTTCAGTCACTAAATTATGTCCAGCTCTTTGCAACCCCATGAACTGCAGCACGCCAGGCTTCCCTATCCTTCACTATCTCCCAGAGTTTGACCCAACTCATGTTCACTGAGTCGACAATGCCATCCTACCATCTCATCCTCTGTCGCCCCTCCTCCTCCTGCCCTCAATCTTTCCCAGCATCAGGGTCTTTTCTAATGAGTCATCTCATTGAATCCTCATGACTCCCCCACAGCTGATGCTAACTATAACAGCCCATTTTACAGAGAGGAAACTGAGGCTCAAAAGTAAGTAACCTCACACATGGCACAGCAAGAAAGTGGCTGAGACAGAACTCACCCTGGGATCTGCCTGGCTCTAGCCTGCCATCCACACTGCCTTCCTCTCCAGTGTGGTGGCTGCAGTTTTATACCTGCCCGAGAAGCCAGCTTACAGCTGTATCCCTCGTGATCATATGAAAACACAAGCTGTAGCCTGGGATTGTTTTCACAGTCCTTGTTCACACAAATTCTGGAGCTCGAAAGGAGTCAAGCGGCAATTTCATCTAAAGTTGAATTGTTACCAACAACCAACAAATGCTCGCATCTTTTTTTTTCTTTATGAATATTTAATACAAGGCAGGCAAGAAGCACACAACAATCACAATATCTGCTAAAACCCACCAAAATGCAGACAATTGTGACTGTGCCTTGGCTTGTTTTTGCCCAGCCAGCCAGAGGGTCCTGGAGTGACAGCCCAGCAGAGGGGTCTAGGGTTTTAGAGAGCTGCGTCCCCAGGGCCAGACGATGGTTCTGCACACTGGCTGGCCTCCAGGAATGGAATCGCCCAGTCTCAAAGGCCAGCGAGGTCTGAGCTTGCTTCCAACCCCTTCAGTCTGTGACTCATTGACTGCAGGGCCAGCACAAACAAAACGAACCAACTCAAATCATCCCCAACAAGTTAGGGTCTCCATATAGAACACGTTTAATTGAGTTGCCTTCCCATTATACTTTTTAAACAGTTAAAGGTGCATTTTCGGGGTTTTTTTGAGGTGCACTTTCTTAACAAGTGGTTTGAGTGAGACACTTTATGAGAACTCATGCTTCTAGAAACAGATGAGAACCACTGCAATAGGAAATAGGGGCTTGAAATTTCCACAGGGCCAGTCCTAAATCGAGAAAACTCTGTCTTTCAAATACAGGAAAAATGGCCTAAATTCTACGAGTGAGCAGCACTTGAGCCTGGAAGGTTCTGGAAGGTGCTGGAAACAACTGCCTACTTGTCCATCCAGGACTCAGAATTCTTCCTAGAGGAACAGCCTTCCTGCCAGCGATCTGAGAGTTTAGAAAGGGGGCTGAGTTCATCCCGAGGAACCCGAATTCCCAAGGTTTCAAAGCAAAAGGCCTCCTTCTTTAGAGGGACAAAGAGGAAGGCAGGTCTCAGGCGGAGCTGCCTCCCCCCAACCCGCACCCCCTACCGTGATGGTAAAAAGCCTGAGAGGGGGCAAGTCTGCTTTCTGAAACAGTCATAGGACCAGGCACTGCTACAGCCCTGCTTGCTCACCCAAAGGATGAGCCTGGGTGCCAGGAAGCCAGAAGTTTTGATTTAAAAAGAAGAGAAAAGAAAAAAAAAGGGGGGGGGGGAGAGAAAAGAAAAAAAGGACCAAGAGAGAAAGAGTTCCAGGGATGAATGAGCCACAGCTTTCCCTGGCGAAAGCTTCCCACCAGCTGTCTGAGACTGTCATTCGGATGGTGGTGGAGTTTCAGCCCCCTTCCTCATGTTGCGTTTTCCCCAGTTACTCTGTAAATTGAAAGTAAAAGCATCGAACAATCAGAGGCACATTGTCTTCAATGCAGAAGCGGAATGTAACATTGTCACGTTTTACTCAAACATAAAAAAGCCGCTGGCCCACACTGGGATGTTCCCGCGACTGTGGGTCTGCCCACCTTCTCACCTTCTTTGTGTCTGTCTCTACCTATGCGTTGACATTTACCAGCATCAATATTTATTAGAAATGTTACGTTCTTAGTGTGGTTGCCTAATTTTGTAGAGCATCCAGTTTGGACACACTGGCTCTAAGTAAATGCTTCCTCGTGATGACGATAACTCAGATCCCAGCAGCGGTGCCGAGGCTGAGGAACTAGAACTCAGCTGGGGTTGGGGTGGAAATCTGTGAACATTTAGGATCTAAGGAGGGTGGGATCAAACAGCCCTAGAAGGCTTGGTTTCTCCTAATCTCCACCCCTCCACCAGGACCAGAATCCATCTTTTCACCCTTCAAGGTCCAGTTTCAGGACTTTTCCTTTAAAAAGCCTCTCAAGTCCTGTTCAGGGTTTTCTCCTCCCAAATCTGAACCCTTCCAGGTAATGCAGAAACTTGAAACTTATAAGGGGTGACCTATGATATTGCCTGTCTTATTATTATCTGTGTATGTGTGTGTGTGTGCATGCACACACACAATAGCAACACACACACACACATATATATATGTTACACACATATATACACGTATACACATATACCAAGCAAACCAAACAGACCTTGTCTGCCTCTCCAGGGTGACAGAAGATTCAAGGCTGTCAGCGAAGCAAACCAAACAGTCTCTCCCCATAATTGTATTGACAGGATATCAGCTGAGTTCGACTGGCAGGAAGGGTGTATACACATACATACACATACACATATATACAACACATACACACATATATATGCCATACATATGAAATACACATATATATGTGGACAGAGGTGCCTGGCAAGCTACATATGGAACGCATGGGGTTGCAAAAGAGTCGGACATGACTTAGCGACTAAACAGCAACAACGATAATTATATGTATATATATTCCATCTCTGTAGCTGAATAATTAACTCCTTGCAGGCAAAAGCTGAGATCTGAATTTGCCTCTATGCCCTCAAGAGAGCTTAGCATGGTGCTGAGTACTTCATACACATTCAGTAAATATTTCTTGACTCTGAACACATCCCAAGAAATTAATAGAGTTCACTCTGAAAGGCATGTTGTATGAAACAATAAGACTCATTGGTGAACATCTTTTGACTACCTGCGGTACAGATGCATAACCAATCCGGGTCGTCACTCATTAACTAATCGTGTGTTGTGGCCAAAAAGAGCCCGGGACCGGAGGCCAGGTGATGGAAGTCTCACCCCACTTTGGGGACTAGGTCAGGGCAGCCCCTTGGGTAAGTCTCTTCCCTCCTCTGAGCCTTAAGATTCTCAAAAAAAAAAAAAAAGAATTGGACTAGATGGCTGTAAGCCTCCTTCCAGCCCCCAAATGATGTGGTTCTGTAACTCTATCTTACAAATGCATTCTCTTCTTATTTGTGACATAAACCCCCATAGAAAAACAAAGTCAGTGATAAATTATGAAAAAATCGGGTGCCGTGATCATTTTCACTCTCTAAGGATGCTCAATTCAATAAATTCCACCCCTGTACCTCGCCTGCCTCTCCAGGGCGACAGAAGATTCAAGGCTGTCAGCGAAGCAAACCAAACAGTCTCTCCCCATAATTGTATTGACAGGATATCAGCTGAGTTCGGCTGGCAGGAAGGGTGAACTCTGACAGGTTCTGTGAAGGAGCCTTGAAGGCTATTGGAGCAGGATCCTATGTTGAGTCACAGAGTTCTGGCGGAATGAGAATCAAGCAGGGAGAAGCTGGCTTCTTTCTCTATTTAATTTTATTCTTCCCAGAGAATCACATTTGAAGGAAAACTAGCTCATGTCACTTTATACAATAGAATAGGAGCCCTTTCTAGTGGAAAATATTTACATCTTCTTGGGGGCCACATGTAAACACGGGGTTGATTCAACCAGCCCCCCGCAATAGCTGGCTGGCTTGGTTTTAAATGAGGCAAACAGTTGCTGAGCATATTTGCTGATAAAATATCTGCTTGGATGTCTGAGGTTTTCACTTTTCACTTGGTTACGGTGGCATCTTGCAGACACGTTCTTGAATAACTGATGTGTATACGTCCCAGTAAATTCCATGGGTGTGAAACAGCACTGCTGTGTTAGTTCAAGGCAGTGTGTCTGCATTTTAAGTGAAAAAAAAGCCCTGATCCTATTCACTGGGGAAAACAATCTGAGCAACAACCCCCCCCCCCAATTTTGGGGAGTGAATGACTATAGCTGTGGTGTTACATTATCCCAATATAGATACAGCCTTCAGATTCAGAGTGAGACAAAACCCAAATATATCTCAGTTCCAATCATCCTCCCGCAGACACCCCGGGCAGAGGGCACTCCCGCCTCTGCTGCACACAGTGAGAAAGAGCACAGAAAGGAGGGTCTGAAAATCTGGGTTCGTGAAACTGACATGCCACAGTGAAGAAATCCACAAGCCATGCCTCAACAGAAAGTTCAGCAATATGTTATTTTCGAAAAGATTTTTTTTAAAGGCTCCACCATCTTGGACGCTTTCAATCTCCTTTTCTTGAGAGCTGAAACCCCCTCCTCCCCAAGTTTCTTCATAATTTAAATTTTCTTTAAAATAGAGGAAGCTGTTTGGAGTTGGAAGTGGTAAGAGGAAAGCTGCGCTGGCAGCCAGTGAGCGTAGCTTCTGCTCTGAGTCCCGCCAGAACCTTGCCCCGAGAGCCTCAGCATGCCCAGGGCAAGGAGAGGTCTGGAGAAGGGGACAGTCAAGGTTACTCCTCGGTCTCAGTGTTTCTGCAACTTTGACTTAGGTCAGGTTTTGGTAGAAAATCTGGCAGCAAAGGTCGGTACTGAAATGTGGACATAATCTTAACTGCTACTGAAAGTACCTTAGGGCCCATTAAAAACCAGAGGGAGGCAAGAAAGAAGTCCAGCTGCCCCAACGAGACAGGCTGGGCGCAGTCACCAGGGCGCCCCCTGCCGCTCGAGCCCAGTCACTGCTGGCTCTGTGTCTCAGGCCCTGAAGACAGAAGCCCCATCCGTAGGCCAGTGACTCCTGCACATTTTCCAACCCAATGTTCAGGTTCAGGAATTAGGACTGAATGTCTGGAAGCTGTGCAGATAGTGCCATCCAGAGGCCAAATGCTGTCCTTCTTGACACACAGTACAAGCAAAAGGAAAAAGGTGCAGGAATTTTTACCTATAGATGTTTCTTGCTGTTGTTTAGTTGCTAAGTTGTGTCCGATTTTTTTGCAACCCCATGGACTATAGCCCCTCAGGCTCCTCTGTCCATGGGATTTCCCAGGCAAGAATACTGGAGTGGGCTGCCATTTCCTTCTCCAGGGGATCTTCCCCACCTAGGGATGGTACCTTCCTCTCCTGCTTGGCAGGCGGATTCTTCGTCACTGAGCTGCCTGGGAAGCTCATTATACATGTCATACACATGTATATTGTACCCACACACATGTGTGTGTGCACATATATGTTAAACATACGTGTACAATATGTATGTGTGTGCATGCTAAGTCATTTCAGTCTTGTCCAACTCTTTGTGACCCTATGGACTGTAGCCTGCTAGTCTCCTCAGTCCATGAAATTCTCCAGGCAAGAATGCTGGAGTGGACTGCCATGCCCTCCTCCAGGGGATCTTCCCAATCCAGGGACTGAACCTGCGTTTCCTACATCTAGCTGCATTGGCAGGTGGATTCTATACCACAGTGCCACCTGTATATCTATGCATATACCTATATTATATATGTGTCTCTAAGTATATATGGTAGCTTGGGACGGGCATCACACACTATTAATTCGTCATGGAGAATAACTCCATTATGTTGTCTGTCCATTTTGTACTGAAGTAGGAAGGTGTTGGCCCATCAGTAACTGCTTGAGTAAAAGCAATGATCAGAGGTGGGGACATTGATGTCCTCTTGATCCCAGAATATCTGATCTTGATCCCATCGGTGGGAGGCACCTGTCCTCTGAGAATGGCTATTCTCACCTAGAAACAGGTGAAGAACTTTGCTCCACTCTGGGTGGCCAAAGAAGGGGAGCATATTAGATGGAAGAGCGCCCAGTGAAACAAAGACAGCTTCTCCCAGCTGCTGGCTAGTTTGAAGAAGACAAGAGGAGAAAGTCAATGTTTTCAAAGGAGCCGATTAACTCAGCTCCTTTTACTACGATGTTAAGATAGCCTAGGTTTCCTGTACCAAAACAAACAAGCAAGCAGCAACCAAAACCTCTGGGCTCCTAGCAGCTCCTGGCGTTCAGATAAACAATTGCTACTGAATCCACGGTTATCACCTGCGCCTTCCACCTCCGGCGTCTGGGGAGCTGCGCGCATTTTTTAAAGGCACACTGCCCTCCAGTGGCGCAAGGTAAAATTGCAAGACCTGCTTTCCTAGCGCCAAACTTCAACTTTACTGTCCTGGCGCCGCCACCCCTGGAAGGCGCGTGGACGCCACGGCGTCGGGGCCTCATCAGCCCGGAAACGTGACTAATGCGAGCGGGCTTGCGATCAAATGGCAGGCGAACTCTTTGGAAACTGCGCCCGTGGGTCCCTCTATGGCAGAGAGATTTGCGCTTTTTGGCGCGGGGTGTGGGGGACGACTCTTCGGGTCGTAATTTTGGATAAGAGTAGGATTGGGTGGAAATTAACACGGAAGTGATACTTTCAGGATAGATACTGAACCCTCGTACATAACAGCCCGGGTGTGCAGGGGAATTGAGGGAGGCGGCCTGCACGCTGGGAGGGCCGGCAGGTGGTAAGGACAACCAGTCTGGCACCCCTTGGGTTCGTTCCCGGCGAATACATATGCAAACAGCAGCCGCCAATGCGCAGGGCTTACCGCGGTGTCGGGGGCCCCGCAGGGATTACCTTATGCGATCTTCCCGATCACTCCCTTGAAAGAGTTCCGTTCTCAACCCACTTTGAGGATGAGGAAACTAAGGCTCAGCGAGACGACGCGGCCTGCCGCCGACCGCACCGGGGCCGGGGGGTGGGGTGGGGGTCCAGGTCTGTCTGGACCGGAGATGGAGCTTCCAACGCCGCGCTCGGGCGGGGGCGGTGGGACCCGGGCGGAGCAGGTGGAAACCCGGGGCCCGTCGGATGCCCAGGGAGGGGACCAGCGCAAAGGGGCCGGAGGGTGTGGGGCCGGGCTCACCTTGACGATGAGCGGGTTCTGAAACATGGAATCTCGCACGACCCCCAGCCTCTCGTTCTCCATGCCCGACCGGATGTCGGCCACGGTCAGGGGCCGCCGCGGGGGTGGGCAGATCTGGCTGACGGTGCGGCGGACCGGCGCCTTCTTCTTCTTCCATTGCGTGAGGTCCTGGCAGGAGCTCCTGGCCTCTGGCATCCTGGGGGGACGCCGGGAGTCGGCCGGCCGGCTGGATTCAGCGCGCTTCCCAGCTTGCGGGCCGGCAGGCGCGAAGCTGGGAAGGGGTGAGCCCCCAGTCCCGGGACCCACCACCTGGACCCCGGGGTGGGCTCGGACGCCGGGCTCCCTCCGGAGGGAGGCGCGTCCACCTCGCGCTCCCCCGCCTCCTTGCGAGGAGCGCTAAGAACTACATAAACCCCTCTGTAGGTTTATGAGAGGGTCTTCTGGGCGCCTCGCTGTGGATTTGAAAAGGGGAGAAAATCATGACCCCCCCTTAAGAAAAAATGGAACTGCCCGTCTCCGTGGCGACGGGACGCCAACGGCTCTGGAACAGAGCAGGTCGATTGACTTGCAGGAAACTTACTGGCGGCCACCTAATTGGACCTCTTTCGGAGTTTTCTTACTCGAGGAAAACTCAAGAATCACCACTGGGCTATGTTAAAAGCGACGGATTTCTAGAGGACCATTTATACTTGATTTCCAAGTCAAAACACCCCCCCCTGCCCCTTCCCATTTCTGCCAGTGCTCCCTCCCCCCTCCCAGCCTCCGCCCCTTTCCCTCGCCACACACACACACAAACACAGACACACACAAACACAGTCACACACACAGACACACACACAGAAACACACACAAACACAGACACACACACACACACAAACACACACACGGCAGAGTGCTATGCGTTTCAGGATGTAATAGAAATTTGCATTCTAGGACTGATGTTACTGCTAATCTCAGATAAGCCATCTTCTTGAGTAGAACCCGATGAACAGTATGAAAAGGCGAAAAGATAGGACACTGAAAGATGAACTCCCCAGGTCAGTAAGTGCCCAATATGCTACTGGAGATCAGTGGAGAAATAACTCCAGAAAGAATGATGGGATGGAGCCAAAGCAAAAACGATACCCAGCTGTGGATGTGACTGGTGATAGAAGCAAAGTCCGATGCTGTAAAGAGCAATATTGCATAGGAACGTGGAATGTTAGGTCCATGAATCAAGGCAAATTGGAAGTGGTCAAACAGGAGATGGCAAGAGTGAACGTCGACATTCTAGGAATCAGCGAACTAAGATGGACTGGAATCGGAGAATTTAACTCAGATGACCATTATATCTACTACTGTGGGCAGGAATCCCTTATAAGAAATGGAGTAGCCATCATGGTCAACAAAAGAGTCCGAAAGGCAGTACTTGGATGCAATCTCAAAAACAGTAGAATGATCTCTGTTCGTTTCCAACGCAAACCATTCAATATCACAGTAATCCAAGTATATGCCCCGACCAGTAACGCCGAAGAAGCTGAAGTTGAACACTTCTATGAAGACCTACAAGACCTTCTAGAACTAACACCCAAAAAACAAGTCCTTTTCATTATAGGGGACTGGAATGCAAAAGTAGGAAGTCAAGAAACACCTGGCATAACAGGCAAATTTGGCCTTGGAGTACAGAATGAAGCAGGGCAAAGGCTAATAGAGTTTTGCCAAGAGAACGCGCTAGTCATAGCAAACACCCTCTTCCAACAACACAAGAGAAGACTCTACACATGGACATCACCAGATGGTCAACATCAAAATCAGATTGATTATATTCTTTGCAGCCAAAGATGGAGAAGCTCTATACAGTCAGCAAAAACAAGACCGGGAGCAGACTGTGGCTCAGATCATGAACTGCTTATTGCCAAATTTGGACTTAAATTGAAGAAAGTAGGGAAAACCACTAGTCCATTCAGGTATGATCTAGATCAAATCCCTTATGAGTATACAGTGGAAGTGACAAATAGATTTAAGGGACTAGATCTGATAGACAGAGTGCCTGATGAACTATGGACAGAGGTTCATGACATTGTACAGGAGACAGGGATCAAGAAAATCCCCAGGGAAAAGAAATGCAAAAAAGCAAAATGGCTGTCTGAGCAGGCCTTACAGATAGCTAGGAAGAGAAGAGAAGTGAAAAGCAAAGGAGGAAAGAAAAGATATTCCCATCTGAATGCAGAGTTCCAAACAATAGCAAGGAGAGATAAAAAAGCCTTCCTCAGGGATCAATGCAAAGAAATAGAGGAAAACAACAGATTGGGAAAGACTAGAGACCTCTTCAAGAAAATTAGAGATACCAAAGGAACATTTCATGCAAAGATGGGCTCGATAAAGGACAGAAATGGTATGGACCTAACAGAAGCAGAAGATATTAAGAAGAGGTGGCAAGAATACACAGAAGAACTGTACAAAAAAGATCTTCATGACCCAGATAATCACGATGGTGTGATCACTCACCTAGAGCCAGACATCCTGGAATGTGAAGTCAAGTGGTCCTAAGAAAGCATCACTACGAACAAAGCTAGTGGAGGTGATGGAATTCCAGTTGAACTATTTCAAATCCTCAAAGATGATGCTGTGAAAGTGCTGCACTTGATATGCCAGCAAATTTGGAAAACCCAGCAGTGGCCACAGGACTGGAAAAGTTCAGTTTTAGTTCCAATCCCAAAGAAAGGCAATGCCAAAGAAGGCTCAAACTACTGCACAATTGCACTCATCTCAGATGCTAGTAAAGTAATGCTCAAAATTCTGCAAGCCAGGCTTCAGCAATACGTGAACCGTGAACTTCCAGATGTTCAAGCTGGTTTTAGAAAAGGCAGAGGAACCAGAGATCAAATTGCCAATATCCGCTGGATCATCGAAAAAGCAAGAGAGTTCCAGAAAAACATCTATTTCTGCTTTATTGACTATGCCAAAGCCTTTGACTGTGTGGATCACAATAAACTGTGGAAAATTCTTCAAGAGATGGGAATACCAGACCATCTGATCTGTCCCTTGAGAAACCTGTATGCAGGTCAGAAAGCAACAGTTAGAACTGGACATGGAGCAACAGACTGGTTCCAAACTGGAAAAGGAGTACGTCAAGGCTGTATATTGTCACCCTGCTTTTTTAACTTATATGCAGAGTACATCATGAGAAATGCTGGGCTAGAGGAAGCACAAGCTGGAATCAAGATTGCTGGGAGAAATATCAATAACCTCAGATATGAGATGACACCACCCTTACGGCAGAAAGCAAAGAAGAACTAAAGAGCCTCTTGGTGATAAGTGAAAGAGGAGAGTGAAAAAATTGGCTTAAAGCTCAACATTCAGAAAACTAAGATCATGGCATCTGGTCCCATCACTTCATGGGAAATAGATGGGGAAACAGTGGAAACTGTCAGACTTTATTTTTTTGGGCTCCAAAATCACTGCTGATGGTGATTGCAGCCATGAAATTAAAAGACGCTTACTCCTTGGAAGGAAGGTTACAGCCAACCTAGATAGCATATTTAAAAGCAGAGACATTCCTTTACCGACAAAAGTCCGTCTAGTCAAGGCTATGGTTTTTCCAGTGGTCATGTATGGATGTGAGAGTTAGATGGTGAAGAAAGCTGAGCGCCGAAGAATTGATGCTTTTGAACTGTGGTGTTAGAGAAGACTCTTGAGAGTCCCTTGGACTGCAAGGAGATCCAATCAATCCATCCTAAAGGAGATCAATCCTGGGTGTTCCTTGGAAGGACTGATGTTGAAGCTGAAACTCCAAAACTTTGGCCACCTCATGCGAAGAGCTGACTCATTGGAAAAGACCCTAATTCCGGGTAGGATTGGGGGCAGGAGGAGAAGGGGACGACAGAGGATGAAATGGTTGGATGGCATCACCGACTGGGTGGACATGGGTTTGGGTGGACTCAGGGAGTTGGTGATGGACAGGGAGGCCTGGCGTGCTTCGATTCATGGGGTCGGAAAGAGTCGGACACGACTGAGTGACTGAACTGAACTGAACTGAGTCCTCAGTGTTTTCTTCTGTGAAATGGGTAGTGAGGAAAGTCTAGAGTTGAATGAAATCAGTGGTACCCAACTTTGTGCAACAGAATAAAGAGAAGTTAAATAATACAGACTCACTGAATCAGAATATCTGGAAATGGAATCTAGGAATCTTCATTTTAATACTCCTTTCCCTTCGGATTATTTTTTTCTTTAAGTTCAAAGCTACAAAAACTTTGAAAGAAGAGTCCAATGAAAACCTGTATAGGCTTCATCTAGATTCATTCAGTTCAGTTCAATTCAGTCGCTCAATCATGCCTGAATCTTTGCAACTCCACGGACTGCAGCGCTCCAGGCTTGCCTGTCCATCACCAGCTCCCAGGGCTTGCTCAAATTTGTGTCCATCGGGTCAGTGATGCCATCCAACAGTCTCATCCTCTGTCATCCCCTTCTGCTGCCTTCAGTCTTTGCCAGCATCAGGGTCTTTTCCAATGAATCAGCTCTTCGCATCAGTTAGCCAAATTATTGGAGCTTCAGCTTCAGTATCAGTCCTTCCAATAAATATTCAGGACTGATTTCCTTTAGGATTGACTGGTTGGATCTCCTTGCAGCCCAAGGGACTCTCAAGAATCTTCTCCAACACCACAGTTCAAAAGCATCAATTCTTCGGCACTCAGCTTTCTTTATGGTCCTGTTGCAGGAATGGGGACCCCTTTCAGGGCCCAAAACTAGGTTCTGTCTAACACTCAGAAATGAATTGTCCAAGGAGACACATGTGCTGACAAAGCAAGAGACTTTATTGGGAAAGGGCGCCCGGGGGGAGGGCGGTGGGGTAAGGGAACCCGGGAGAACTGCTCTGCCACATGGCTTGCAGTCTCGGGTTTTATGGTGATGGGATTAGTTTCTGGGTTGTCTTTAGCCAATCATTCCGACTCAGAGTTCTTCCTGGTGGGGCACGCCTTGTTCAGCCGAGATGGATGCCAGAGAGAAGGATTCTGGAAGATGGTTGGACATTTGGTGTCTCCTTTTGACATTTCCCGAACTCTTGCGGTTGGTGGAGGCTTATCAGTTCCGTGTTCCTTAGCAGGACCTCCTGTCAAAAAACAACTCATTCAAATGGTTACTATGGTGCCTGGCCAGGGTGGGCAGTTTCAGTTAGTGTGCTTCCCCTAACAGTCCAACTCTCACATTCATACATGACCACTGGAAAAACCATAGCTTTGACTAGATGGACCTTTGTTGGCAAAGTAATGTCTCTGTTTTTGAATATGCTGTCTAGGTTGGTCGTAGCTTTTCTTCCAAGGAGCAAGTGTCTTTTAATTTCATGGCTGCTATCACCATCTGCAAGGGCTAGATTCACTGGTCCTTAGTATTTGCCCTATTTACTTTCACACACACACACTGCTGAAACATTTTGAAAATATCTGCAGGCAGTATCATGCATGTGTGCTAAGTCGCTCAGTCGTGTCTGACTCTTTGTGACCCCATGGACTGTAGCCCACCAGGCTCCTCTGTCCATAGGACAAGAATACTGGAGTGGATTGCCATGCCCTCCTCCAGGGAGACAGTACCATATTTGACCTTAAATATACGTACCTGCCAAGAAAAAGGACGTTCTCTTACAGAATGCTATTATGTCTATGGATTTTAATGTGATACAGTGGTAGCTCAGATGGTAAAGAATCTGCCTGCAATGTAGGAGACTTGTGTTCCATCCCTGGGTCAGGAAGATCCCCTGGAGAAGGGAATAGCAACCCACTCCAGTATTCATGCCTATCCATGGCTAGACCATGGGGTCGCAAATAGTCGGACACGAATGAGTGACTAACACACTATGCAGTCCATGTGCAAAGTTGTGAATCTGATCTTTTTAAGAGCTTCCCTATTAACTGGTACAGTGTTTTGGGAACCACTAACCTGGATGTTTGGTCTGCCTTCTAGTTTCAGCCTTTTGTGGAGTCACTCACTCATCATTATCACCTTCATTAAATGTGCAGATATATCTGCAAGGCTCTGGGTAAGGGGTTCACCACAGAGTAAGTTGCACAGACAACAAACCTGCACTCAAGGCCTTACACACCAACAGCGGACAACACCAGCACTACATTTCCAGAGCAAGCCAGACTTCCAACTGCTCATCCAAGGCCTGGAGCAGCCTTTGAGTGGTGACATGTGTGTTTGATGCATGCTTAGTGTTTCTACAGTCTTCTTTGCCTTCAGGCTTTCATATGTAGTACATTATGCACTTTAAAAAAAATTATTTATTTGGCTGTGCCAGGTCTTAGTCATGGTGCTGGGATATTTAGTTACAGCATGTGGAATCTTTAGCTGCTGGCATGTGAACTCTTAGTTGCGGCATGTGGGATCTAGTTCCCTGACCAGGGATGGAACCCAAGCCCCCTGCATCGGAAGTGCAGTGTCTTAGCAACTGGACCATGGGGAAGTCCGCCTTGTTCAGTTTTTAATCAAAGCTGCTTGGCAGCTCACACAGAGAAGGTCAAATGGTACTGCAAGGAGCAAGCTCCTGGAGTAATGGAAAGATTACAGGTTTTAATCCTAGCTGGGGCAACATAAGTCCCCTGGGACAAGTTACATGAAGCTCTAGCTTTCTCAGTCCCACGGTAAGGCTGATATCACCTAATAAAGATTCCTACAACAGGGGGTTGTTACAGGATTCAGTGAGAAGTCTCGTCGCTGGTGTGATTATGTTCACTATGCAATAAGGCTAAAAAGTTTGTGTGGCATGCATTCTGGCTTGACATGATGACCTGCTTAAAACTTGACTTTTAGTCATAAGCTATGTTTCTTCAGGACACAGTGGAAATGAAAGAATCAGAACAGATCTTCAAGGCTTCTTCTAGCTCTAACTTTCACGGAAGTTCAACGTGCATCAGACCCTGCACCAGTTCACCCCTGCCAACCCCTGAGGTCACCTCCCACCACTCTCCCCCGTCTTTCACAGTACTCCCACTGCCCTGGCCTTCTTTCAGTTCCTCCAGTAACCAAGTTCAGGGCCTCCGGATTTGTTCCCAGCCTGGAACACTCTACCATCTCGATTTTTGTTCATCTTTTTCGTTTCAAACTCAACTGTCACTCGTCAAAGAGTCTTCTAAGCTAGCACTCACTGACCCCAGTCGTTCTCCATCACATTACCCTGTTCTGTTTTCCTTGGAGGGTAGTCTGAAATTATTTTGGTTGATCTGTCTGTTCTCTGTCTTCCTCGGGTAATCTTCACCCTCTTGTTCACTCCTGGACTGTAGATGGATCTCAGCAAAAAAACTGCTGAATACATGGCAATGTGTGCATGAACCAGCAAGTTGGTGGAAGAGCTCTGTCCCACTTTCCACTCTGCCCTGTGCGTGCGTGTTATGTCGCTTCAGTTGTGTCCGACTCTGTGAGACCCTATGGGCCGTATCCCGCCAGGCAATTCTCCAGGCAGGAATACTGGAGTGGGTGACCATGCCTTCCTCCAGGGGATCTTCCTCACTCAGGGATCGAACCCTTGTCTCTAGGGTCTCTCACATCTCCTGCATTGGCGGGCAGGTTCTTGATCACGAGCGCCACCTGGGAAGCCCCTCCCTGAGCCACCAGGCTCCCAAAGATCACCGTAGTAAGCAAAACCCGCAGAACACAACGGCCGAAGAATCACCGCCTGGAGGAGGCCGGCGTGCTGCCATGGCAACGCGTTGCCGGGAGGGCGGACCGGAAGTGACGCGAGACGACATCCGCTTCCACCACACCAGCACTTCCGGATTGGCAGGCAAGGGGACGACGCGTTTGGCACGTAGGTGAGAGTACTTTTCAGTTGTTCCGGGTTTTTTCCCCCAGTGATCGTGTCTGAAGCGAGCTGTGTGTGGCCGCTTGTCTTCATCTCCCCAGAGGCCTGCCTTGGACCCAGATCCCCAGGGATGGACGTGGTGCCTGTTGTCTTGCAGCCTCTCCAGGCCCTTCCACGCGGGAACTGTCGTTGGTGGTTTTTTTTCCCCTCTCAGCCCCGGAATGCCCATCCTGGGGCCGAGCGGGCTCTTCATGGAACCCCAGAGGGGGGAGGGAATCCGGGACCAGGCTTGGGCACGTGCCTGCAGGGCAGGAAGTGGTCTATTCCTAGTATAAATAGGGATAAGTGCATATCCACGGGTAACGAACGCCAGGGAACCGTTGGGGAAACAAACAGGACCAGGAGACCGCAGCCCTGAGATGGCCGACTATGTCCCTGCGGAGCTCAGTGCCATCGGGGAAACAGCCGGACTGTTGAGAAACTCTGTAAGGAGGAGGCGGGACTCAGGAGGAATTAGAGGAAGTGATTTGCGAACTTAAGACTAGGTATAGCGCAGAAAGGTAACACAGAGGGAAAACCATTCCTGGGAGAATGAGATGCTTTTGTAAATCCCCTGGTAAAGATATCATGGTATATTCTGGGGACGTAGAGAAGACAGGATGTCTGAAACCCACAGAAAAAGGAGAGGTGGAGAGGTGGTCTTGGACCAGAATAGATCATAAAGGGAATGGTAGATCTGTAAGGATTTGGGATTCGGTCTTAAGAATAATAGAGGCCAGAAAAAAAAAAGTTTTCCAGTGGGAAGTGACCCTATATATCAAGGTGCTGAGTTCAAGAAACCAGAAGGAGCAGCATACAAGGTATTTAACAAAAAGAAAGAAAGAAACGGATGGAAGGTAAACGAATATTTAAAAGAATTATCTGCCCTGTTCATTGTTCTTAAGAGCGCTTGAGAGAATTCCCTGGTGGTCCAGTGGTTAGGACACCATGCTTGCACTACAGGGGACACAGGTTTGATCCCTGGTCAGGGTGGCTCAGCTGGTAAAGAATCCACCTGCAATGCGGGAGACCTGGGTTCGATTCCTGTGTTGGGAATATCCCCTGGAGAAGGGAAAGGCTACGCACTCCAGTATTCTGGTCTGGAAAATTCCATGGGGTCACAAGAGTCGGACAGGACTGAGCGGCTTTTACTTTCAGGGAAGTAAGATCCCGCAAGTTGTGTGGTGCGGGAAAAAAAAAAATTTTGTTGTGAAGGGGAGGAAAGAGAATAGCCAGGTGGGACTTTGGGATTGGAAGATGGTGGCATTCTTGTTTTTTTTTTTAAGTTAGAAAATAGTCTGAAGATAGTTGGACGTTGCTGCTGCTGCTAAGTCGCTTCAGTCGTGTCCGACCCTGTGCAACCTCATAGACGGCAGCCCACCAGGCTCCGCCATCCCTGGGATTCTCCAAGCAAGAGCACTGGAGTGGGTTGCCATTTCCTTCTCCAATGCATGAAAGTGAAAAGGAAAGTGAAGTCGCTCAGTCGTGTCCGATTCTTTGCAATGGGATCCATCTGCCCGTTAGCTGATGGATCACCATCTCTGAGGAGAAGGAGGAGGTTGGGATCCAGCACACAGGGAAGAAATGGCCTCTGACAGGAGAAGAAACACTTCCTTTGCAGCAGCAGGAGGGAAGGAGAACAGGGCAAATGCAGGTACACATGTTAGATTTGGGGGGGAACATATTTCTTAGCTAATGTGTATAAGGGTGTGAGGTCAGAGGCAAGTTAATCTACTTCAGGTCAGAGTGAAGGATGAAATTTTGTAACTTGTTGAGAGTTCATGTGTGCTAAGTTGCTTCAGTCGTGTCTGACTCTTTGCAACGCCATGGACTGTAGCCCGCCAGGCTCCTCCATCCATGGGATTCTCCAGGCAAGAAGACTGGAGTGGGTTGCCATGCCATCCCTCCGGGGATCTTGCCAACCCAGGAATCTAACCCTCTTATATCTCCTGCATTGGTAGGTGGGTTCTTTACCACTAGCACCACCTGGGAAGATTTGAAATAACCATTTCAAGAAGAGTAGGCAAGTGAGCCTTCTGGAGCACTACTGTTCTCAGTAAGAACACAAGCCACATGTGTCATTTAAAACGTGCAAGTAGCCACGTCAAAAACAGAAAAAGGAAAGAGAATCAGGAACGCATATACTGAACAATATCCAAACCATCATTTCATCGGGAAAGCAATAAACAACAGTTCTGGGTGAGCTATTGCTCCGTCTCTGTTTCAAGTCTTTGAAATGCAGTGTGTATTTACACTTAGACGCAGTTTGGCCTCACCACATTTAAGCACTCAGCAACCTCTTGTGGCTCGTGGCTGCCGTATTGGGCAGCGCAGAACTAGAGACAGAGCTCAGTTGCTGGTCACTGCTCGGGTCCCAGCTGTAGTCACACCCAAGGACTTAAAGTAGTGCCCCTCTGCCCAGTTGTGAGTTTTTTCCTCCAGCTGTTCTTAACAGTTCCAGGGCAGCCAAAGAGAAGGCATTAATTCATTCTCAAAACCTGTTTATTGAATTCTTCCTATGAGCCAGGCACTATGCTAAACGCTCGGGCTATGGTAGTGGAGGAGACAGCCAAAGCCTGCTGGACCCTCTCTGAATAGGCCATCGAGTTGCAGCCGTTAAAGTGCTTACAGCTGAGGTCTCAAGGAGGTCAGAGCTGGGTGTCCATGTATCTCTGAGTGACGCCAGGAAGAGAGGCCTCCACCAAAGCTCCTGGTGCCTCCGTTGAAGGTGTGATCATGAGGCTGGGGATTTGGCTTTTAATCTTACCAGTTCACATGTTTGTCATTCCCTAACCTTCCAGCTACACAATTCTTTTTTTTTTTAAATTTATTTATATGTGGCTGCTGCAGGGGCTTCCTCTAGTTGTGGCGAGCAGGGGCTGCCCTTGGTTGCGGTGCGCAGGCTTCTCACTGGGTGGCTTGCTGCAGAGCAGAGCACAGGCTCTAGAGCGCAGGCCCACTTGTTCCGCAGCACGTGGGGTCTTCCTGGACTGGGAATTGAATTCAGGTCCGCTGCATTGGTGGGGGGTCTCTTAACCACCAGACCACCAGGGAAGCCCCACAATTCTTACAGCTGCTTTACTACCTAGGAAAATGTAGGTACCTTCTGTAGAAAACGTGCTTAGCATTCCAAATTGAAAGACCATTGATACAGAGAGGTCTCCAGAATCTGTTGTTAAGCGAAAATAGCAAAATGCAGATCATAAAATACTGACACTGTGTGAGGGGCTTCCCAGGTGGTGCCAGTGATAAAGACCCCGCCTGCCAACGCAGGAGGCAGAAGAGATGCAGGTTTGATTCCTGGGTGGGGAAGATCCCCTAGAGGAGGTAACTGCAACCCACTCCAGTGTTCTTGCTTGAAGAATCCCATGGACGGAAGAGCCTGGTGGGCTACAGTCCAAAGGGTCACAAAGAGCTGGATACGACCAAAGTGACTTAGCACACACACGCCTTCTGTGTGAGAAAGGAGGAGGGATACGCATAGATTATTTTGATGTTTCAACCATGTAAACATATTTCCTACTCACAGAGAAGTAAAATCTTAAAAATTGAAACCTAGAAGCAGTACAGAGCAAGGAGAGTTATGACATGTTTGTAAAATTATAGTTTAGCCACGTCTTCTGTGAAGTACGTTTCTGTTCCTGTACTTAGCCTGCAGAATGCACGGGCTCTGTTAAGAACTGACTTGGGAGCCTTATTAAACTTCGTTCCAACTAACTGCAGAACTTGGGCTCTTCGGTGAACCACTGAGAAGGCCCATTCAGCCTCTTTCTCAAAGAGATAATCTTAGTTTGAGGTCAGTGGGTGCCTGCTGTCCTCGTTGTGAGCCACAGCGGGGCTAAATGCTATAAGAGAGAAATAGTTTGCTGTGAAAGTGTATTGTCTGGGGAATAGACAAAGCCCAAGGGATCAGGAAAACTTTCTTTTCTGTCTTTCTCTTTTGTAGATACTTAGTACATTTATAGCCTTAATTTGCTTGTTTTTAACACAAGTGAAAGCAGCCTGTGCCCTTGTTCTGCCCCTTGCTTTATAAAGTGAACTATTTAAGGCATTCAAGTAAGGGTAGACAAAAATATAACAGACACCCCTGTACTCATTACTCCAGTCAGAAAACAAAGGACTGCAGGGACTTCCCTGGCGGTCCGGCGGTTAAGACTCTGCACTCCCACTGCCGTGAACAAGGGTGGATCCCCGGTTACGGAACTGAAGTCCCACATGCCATCATAGGGCATGGCCTAAAAAAAGAAAGAGAAAGAAACATGTACAGATATGAGAGAAGCTGGCTCTCTACTTGTCCTTAATCCTTGATTTGCCAGTGTACTGTGTCTATAGTTTTGCCACGTATATATCCATTCAGAAAAGATACATGAAGCTGTTTTTTTGTGTTTTAAATGTAATATATTTGGTTGTTATTTAGTCTGACTCTTTGCAAACCCATGGACCATAGCCCGCCAGGCTCCTCCGTCCGTGGGATTTTCCAGGCAAGAATACTGGAGCAGGTTGCCATTTCTCTCTCCAGGGGATCTTCCTGACCCAAGGATCAAACCTGCATCTCTTGCTTGGCAAGCGGATTCTTCACCACTGAGCCACCTGGGAACCATAATGTGTATATTTTTTCAATGTAATATACATGGTATCATACTGTGTATGTTCTTTTAAAGTTTCCCTGAAGAAGCAGTGTTCAAGCCAAGCTCGGAAAGATGAAAGGAGGCAGGAGGCAGGGAGGGGTGGGGGCAGTGGAGAGCATCCTGGAGAGAGGTGATCATGTTTTATCAGACTTTGGGCCAAGGAAAGGATTGGAGCATGTTTGGGGAGCCAAAGAAAGAAAAAGAAAAAGGCACGTTTGGCTGGAACACAGAAGAGAGGTAAAGAGGAGGGGGAGCGAGGGCCTGCTCACCCCAGAGCTTTGTTCTCAGCTAACGGGTTTTTTTTCCTATATCATAAAGGCAGTAGAAGCAGACAGGTGAATTATAGTGAGCTTGCTGTGCATTTAGAATGATAGGAAATTTATAATCATGACTCCAGGCTTATTGTTTGTCATGCAGTTTCATCTTTCTGTGATTTTGTTTTCTTTCTCCTGAGGCTAATGTATAAAATGTTCTGCAAAAATAAACCGTGTCGTTAAGTTCCCCTACAGGAGTAAAATGGAAGGAGAATCAAGCAGCTTGGAAACCCAAACTCCCAATTTCGTGAAGAAAAAGGCTAAGCATTCTAAACATAAGGACAGACATCGGAGGCATTCCCAAGAGAGTTTCACAGCCGCCCCCCTGGCGAATGAGCAGTGTGACGTAACTAAGAGGGAAAAAAGGAGGAAGGACAGCCAGCATCTCATTTCTTCTCCTTCGAAGAAATCAGAAATCTGTGATGAGACTGAAACAGCCACATCTAAACCCAAAAAGAAGAAAAAGAGAAGAAAAAGCGCTTTGGGCGTCGACGAAGAAACAGGTGTTGCGTGCGTCCTGGTGGATAAAGAAGACATTGAGAACACAGCGAAGGGTTTCAGAGACGATGTGGATGTTGTGTACATTGACGCAAGCAAGGAGCAGAAGTCAGCAGAAGAGCCTGAAGCAGACGAACCCCATTCAGCTACTAAGCCACATGAAAACACCTCCGAGGAATTGCACGGTGAGGTTTGGAAGAAGAAGAAGAAGAAGAAGCATAAAAAACGTCAGAGGGAAGTTGAATCCTGGGATGCTGTCCAGGAAAGTCCAGGTGCAAGCATCGCCCTGCCCAGGGCAGCCTCCCAGGAGCAGGAACCGCAGCCTCAAGTGGACCAAGAAGGTGGAATCTCGGAACTCCCAGTGTCTGCGGGTCACAGCAAGTCCAGGAAAAGGAAGAGGAAGCATCCAGATCCCCCAGAATTTGAGGCCTTGCCTGCACCCAAGAGGGCCTTGAGCGTGTACTTGGAGGGATCCCAAGTGGCTGACGAGGTCGAGACTGCAAGAGGCAGTCAGGACTCTAGCGGCCTCAAGAAAAAGTCTAAGAAAAGGAAGCGAAGATCTCTTGAGAGCACCATGGAGCCTGGTGATTTTTCAGTGTTCGGGAGGAGCTCTGAGGACACGCCTCTTGATTCTCTGGAAGGTACCTTGATTGAAGAAAGTGCAAAACCCCGGCCACTAGAGGAGAATCCCCAGGCCTGTTCCGGAGAGATGCAGAGGTAACGTGGGAGTGTTGAGCCTTCTTCTGATGGTGTGCGTCTTGTGTGTGAATCCTGCCTGTGACCTCTTTGTTCAGCCCAGCCATAGTGAGTGGTAGAAATCATAAAGAGGTAGACCATCCGGGTATAGAGTGACGTGCGGAAGTAACTACATAACTTGGCAGGGACTTTCCTTTCTTCGTGTATATAATAAGGCAGTTAGATTCTGTTTTCACTGAGAACTTTTTTTTTTTTTAAGTTATTCTTTTGTATTGGGTATAGCCAGTTAACAGTGCTGTGACGGTTTCAGGTGAACAGTGAAGGGACTCAGCCCTTACATATACATGTATTCGTTCTCCCCCAAACTACATGCCGCCCCCCACCCCCCACCGCCGCCTTCAGGCTGCCACGTAACACTGAGCAGAGTTCCTTGTGCTGTACAGTAGGTCCTTGTTGTTTATCCATTTAAAATATAGCAGTGTGTACATGTCCATCCCAATCCAGCAACTGTCCCTTCCCCCCATCTTTCCCTCCCCCTGCTACCACAACGCTAAGTTCCTTTAAGTCTCTGACTCTCTGGCTCTGAAATTCTGTGCATAAGTTTAAAAGGCATTTTAAGACCCCAAAGTGACCTTTGTCTATATGCACATAGATAGGAGAAAGGATTAGAGAACTCAGAATGTTATTGGAGCAGGAAGAAAACTTGAATTAGGGTTCTCCCTAATAAAAGAATTTTAGATATTGTTACTTACATAGCTATCATTTAAACATGCTGGCTTATGAATAAATGCAGGAGTTTTTTTAAACCAGTTTATCTGAGTTCCTGGCTCTTGGATCAGGTTTCCTCCCCATTTCCATATCATTGACTTTCTTCTCTTTGCTGACTAGAAGATTGTCCTGGCTTGAAGTAGTTTCATATAGAAGTTAAATGGCCTGGGGCCAAGCTCACATCATCTGTGTCATCTCATCAGGACATTTTAGATCACTCATAGTGAGGCAGGCTCGTGGTTCCTGTATTGAGCTGTGAACCTGTGAAAACTGTTGACCCTTTGTTCAGACAAGCGCATACAGTTTCAGTTTCATTTTGTTTCATTTACCTGTCTGAGCAGTTAGCTGATAGAGTTGACTAAGAGAGGCTTTGGACAGCTGATTGAAAGATTCTGGAGATGAATTAATGATCAATACGTAGAAGACTGTGTTTCTTTATACTGCAAAGGGGAAAAAATATGGCCATTGTTAATTGCACTGAAGCAGTGGTAACTATGAAGACCCTAAATATTGACTTATCTAATTATTAACCATTATTATAGAACATAACTCACTGAGAGTCCCAGATGTGTCTTGAGTTTCCACGCGCATGGAAGACAGCCTGGTTTATTAGGAAGTCAACATCTAAAACAATAAGCTTGAGAAAGACTAACATAAGAAGCAACACCTTGTGGGAATTGGGCTTAGGGCTGTATGTTTACCTTCTTGTCAGCCCCAAAGGTGTATCCGAGTTAGTAAAGCTGTTCAATACATTAAAGAGTTTAGATGTCATGGACTGAATCAACTCCAGGATCCCTGCAAGCTTTAATGTTGTCACAGTCTAAATGAGAGTCATTATAAGAAAAGAATCTGAGAGCCGTTGGGCACGTGACCTATAGAGGTTAATCAACCCAGTTTTTCTCCTAGGTCAGAACCTACAAATGAAGATGAAAGCAATTTGGAATCGGCTAAAGATTCCGAAGCTAAATATTTATCTGAAGATTCACGCGATTCCGACGATCCGGAGGTGGACTTGGAGTCTGCGGTGAAGAAGCTGCAAGAATTCATCCCCGACATCAAGGACAGGGCTGCGACCACAATCAAACGGATGTACCGAGATGACCTGGGGCGGTTTAAAGAATTCAAAGCCCAGGGTGAGCTTGTGGACTGAGCTTGAATGTTGGTCAGACTTCTTTGCTGTTAATATGTGTGTAAATTGCCCTGACCTCTTTTGTGCGCAAGTTCAGCTTTATAGGTTTACGGGAAGCATCCCTTAGCCGCTTTCAGCTTCATCTCCTTCCAGAACCGTCATCTGTGCTATAAAATCAGCAAAATGAAGTACGGTGGTTTTCCTCTTTTTTGGCACAAGTTTTGGTAGGAGAGGTGAGGGAGGAACAAGGCTGAAAGAACCAGGTGATCACACGTGGAGCCTGGAAGATGCGGGGAAAGAGGTTAAGTGGCTGAGAGGCTGGGAACGATGCACCAGTGAGATTGAATGAAAACACTCATATCAAACATCATTGGCTTTGATGAGATATAATTTCCAGGGTGTTAATTGGAGGGTGAGCTGGTGGTAGTTGCCATGGTTTCAAGCAACACCCAGCTTGGTCTCCTCCTTGATTTCACTGTGTTACGAGAACCTCTCAAAAGGCCTGTTGGATTTCAGAATGAACTGCAAGTGTAGGGCTGAGCACTGCAAGTGAGTGGTATTTACTCCTGAGTATCTGCCGTGTGACACCCGGTGCCACTGGTTACTGAAAAAAGTAAAAACGGGGGCGTTAGCCTTACAGAATTCATCATATTGATAAAATTAGTTTTTTAAAAAAATAGACAAACTAAGCAAGAAGAACAATTCATAGAGCAATATCTATAGAAAGACCCCATTTTATTTCTGTATTCTATGTAGAAATTTTTACGAGTGTGTATTTTATAAAAAGATTTTTAAAATAAGTCTGGGACCTCCCTGGCGGTCCAGTGGTTAAGCCTCCTCACTTTCAATGCAGGGGGCACAGGTTCAATGCCTGGTCAGGAACTAAGATCCCCCATGCCACGTGGCTTGGCCAAAAAATAAGTAAGTCTAAGAATGGGAAGGTGTACTGTGTAACTCAGTCAGTAATAATGAGATGTGAGTGCTTGGAGTTATGACAAGGAATAGAATGTGAATTGCAGTGACCTTGACCCCTCGATCCCCCAAGGTCCACGCACAGAGAATATACATATATGTTGGTGTATGTGCCAGCCAGTTGGCAGCACTGCTTTAGGGGGCTGGGTGGCAGAGGCGAGTGAAGGGGAGCTTCTTCTGTTTCAATAGTTTGAATTTTTAATGTATATTACTCTTCAGTTCAGTCACTCGTCGTGTCCGACTCTTTGTGACCCCACGAACCGCAGCATGCCAGGCCTGTCTGTCCATCACCAACTCCCGCAGTCCACCCAAACCCATGTCCATCGAGTCGATGATGCCATCCAGCCATCTCATCCTCTGTCGTCCCCTTCTCCTCCTGCCCTCAATCCTTCCCAGCATCAGGGTCTTTTCAAATGAGTCAGCTCTTTGCGTCAGGTGGCCAAAGTATTGGAGTTTCAGCTTCAACATCAGTCCCTCCAATGAACACCCAGGACTGATCTCCTTTAGGATGGACTGGTTGGATCTCCTTGCAGTCCAAGGGACTCTCAAGAGTCTTCTCCAACACCACAGTTCAAAAGCATCAATTCTTCGGCGCTCAGCTTTCTTTATAGTCCAGCTCTCACATCCATACGTGACCACTGGAAAAACCACAGCCTTGACTAGACGGACCTTTGTTGGCAAAGTAATGTCTCTGCTTTTTAATATGCTGCTTAGATTGGTCATAACTTTCCTTCCAAGGAGTAAACGCCTTTTAATTTCTTGGCTGCAGTCACCATCTGCAGTGATTTTGGAGCCCAAAAAAATAAAGTCAGCCACTGTTTCCACTGTTTCCCCATCTATTTCCCATGAAGTGATGGGACCAGATGCCATGATCTTAGTTTTCTGAATGTTTAGCTTTAAGCCAACTTTTTCACTCCTGTTTCACTTTCATCAAGAGACTCTTTAGTTCCTCTTCATTTTCTGCCATAAGGGTGGTGTCATCTGCATATCTGAGGTTATTGATATTTCTCCTGGCAATCTTGATTCCAGCTTGTGCTTCTTCCAGCCCAACGTTTCTCATGATGTACTCTGCACATAAGTTAAATAAGCAGGGTGACAATATACAGCCTAGACGTACTACTTTTCCAATTTGGAACCAGTCTTTTGTTCCATGACCAGTTCTAACTGTTGCTTCCTGACCTGCATACAGATTTCTCACGAGGCAGGTCAGGTGGTCTGGTATGCCCATCTCTTGAAGAATTTTCCACAGTTTGTTGTGATCCACACAGTCAAAGGCTTTGGCATAGTCAATAAAGCAGAAATAGATGTTTTTCTGAAACTCTCTTGCTTTTTTGATCTATCAGATGTTGGCAATTTGATCTCTGGTTCCTCTGCCTTTTCTAAAACCAGGTTGAACATCTGGAAGTTCATAGTTCACGTATTGCTGAAGCCTGGCTTGGAGTATTTTAAGCATTACTTTACTAGTGTGTGAGATAAGTGCAATTGTGCAGTAGTTTGAGCCTTCTTTGGCATTGCCTTTCTTTGGGATTGGAATGAAAACTGACCATTTCCAGTCCTGTGGCCACTGCTGAGTTTTCCATATTTGCTGGCATATTGAGTGCAGCACTTTCACAGCATCATCTTTGAGGATTTGAAATAGCTCAACAGGAATTCCATCACCTCTACTAGCTTTGTTCACAGTGATGCTTCCTAAGGCCCACTTGACTTCACATTCCAGGATGTCTGGCTCTAGGCGAGTGATCACACCATCGTGATTATCTGGGTCGTGAAGATCTTTTTTGTATAGTTCTTCTGTGTATCCTCGCCACCTCTTCTTAATATCTTCTGCTTCTGTTAGGTCCCTACCATTTCTGTCCTTTTTGAGCCCATCTTTGCATGAAATGTTCCCTTGGTGCCTCTAATTTTCTTGAAGAGATCTCTAGTCTTTCCCATTCTGTTGTTTTCCTCTATTTCTTTGCATTGATCGCTGAGGAAGGCTTTCTTATCTCTCCTTGCTATTCTTTGAAACTCTGCATTCAAATGGGTGTATCTTTCCTTTTCTCCTTTGCTTTTCACTTCTCTTCTTTTCCCAGCTATCTGGAAGGCCTCCTCAGACAGCCATTTTGCTTTTTTGCATTTCTTTTTCTTGGGGATGGTCCTGATTCCTGTCTCCTGTACAATGTCACTAACCTCCATCCATAGTTCATCAGGCACTCTGTCTGTCAGATCTAGTCCTTTAAATCTATTTCTCACTTCCACTGTATAGTCACTTCCACTGTATATTACTCTTAATATTTCTTTAAAATAACTCTGTAAGAAGGGATTGATGATACAGCAGAGGTCACACTGGAGTTGGATGACCAGGGAGACTTGGGGAGGACAGTGTGGCTTGAGCTAAACTCCTTAGGGGAACAAATGTCCAGGGCCCAGGCAGGGGCTACTCCCTGACAGGTGGGGAGGGGCTGACAGGCGCTGGGTCATAAGTTGCTAAAGACCTAACGTCAGTTTGCTTTCATTCATTGTTGACAATTGTGTACCCTTTTCTTCCACCCCCACCGCCCCCCAATCCTAGGTGTCACTATTAAATTTGGCAAGTTTTCTGTGAAGGAAAATAAGCAGTTGGAGAAGAATGTGCAAGAATTCCTGTCCCTGACGGGAATCGAGAACGCAGACAAGCTGCTGTACACAGACAGATACCCGGAGGAGAAGTCTGTGATCACCGACTTAAAGAGAAAATACGCGTTCAGAGTGCACATTGGTAAGTTTAGAACTGTGGGCTTTTTGACCCTCCACAGCCTTCCAACCTTACATGGATAATCACGGTGATTACTGAGCACAGGATCTGACCCACCCACTGCAGCAGCGCATGTTAGCTGCTGTGTTAACAGTCCTTTTACTGCCAGCCTGTACTTCCAGGGGTTTGGAACATGTTCGCTAGTGCGTTGACAGATGTTGTAACAAATGATCAGCTTCCAGGTTTCCTGCATGCTTATGCTTCAGTGCTGTCCGATTCTTTGCTACTAGGTAACAGTTACAGTTTTGGTTTCTCTCCCAGTCCTATATGTGTTTGTTTATTTGTTTTGCATATATGCAAAAAGTGCACCCTTCTGTGTGCCAGCGTCTCCCAGGGTCTTTAAGTAGAGTCACATGTGTGCTTTGAGCTGGGACCCTCCTCCTGGAGGTATCCCTGGAAAGTCAGAGAAGGTCATGAAGCAGGATAGGTTTGGACTGAAAAAAAAATCTCTTGTGACTCCCCTGGGGGTCCAGTGACTAAGACTAGGTGCTCCTCTTGCAGCGGGCCTGGATTTGATCCCTGGTCAGGGAACTAGACACCACGTGCTGCAACTGAAAGCATTTCCATGCCACGACTAAGACCTGGTGGAGATAAATAAATAATAATAATAGTAAATCTCTCTTGAATTTAAAGAGGAGAATTTCTTAGGTTTTTGTCTGGAATGCACAAAGGAAATAGAACAGTCAGCCCCTGCTAGGGGACCGTCTCATCTTTGGAGTGGAAAAGCAGGAAAAAGCTTATTCGCTTGGAAAAGTTATTGTTTTATCTTACAGAGAAGTGCTGGCGTGTGTCCTCCACCTCAGCGTCCCCTTTTCCTAATTCAGTGCCTTTGCCTCATGAACTTCTTTTCATGAATCTAGGAGACCAGAAGCTAGGGAGCTTCCATACTGAGCATGTAGTTTTCAGAGATCACCAAGGAAATGGGATTTTGTATCAATATATTTGATCCCCAAGACAGCTTTTTGTAGGCCATAGGAAATCCCTGCCTCCACCTGGGGTCTAGGATCGCTCGTGTAGTGAGAAGGGGCTCTTCTGGGTTTCTTTTATAATTGTGACTGTGTTCCATGCCACACTCCCGGTGTCCCTCTGACCACCTCTGTTCTGGCTTCAGGTAAGGGCATTGCCCGGCCCTGGAAACTCGTATACTATCGAGCAAAGAAGATGTTTGATGTCAACAATTACAAAGGCAGGTAAGAAAAAACTGGAGCAGGACATTTCTCTAGTCTCTGTGATGATGTGAGTCAAAGGGTCCGCAGTAAACTGGTGAAGATTCTTGTGTGTGAAACGAGATGTGTTGTCACGTGTATGTCTCCAAGGACCCTTTCAGGTGTCACCTCCTGAGTAAATCTTCGATAGTATTCCTCTTTCTAAACCCCTAGTTTTTACTTCCTGCTTTCGTCTTAGCACTCGCCACGTGCCGTTGCTTACCATTCCTCGTGAGGTTTTCTCGGCGGCCTCCCAAGTCGTAAGCTCCTTGGGAATCCAGACACTCCTTCTCGGTGCAGTGTGCCTGCGGCACTGAGCCCGGTGCTTTGGGTTTCCAGTAAATATTGGAAGGTGGAGGTGAGCACGGGTACGAGCTCATCCAGTGTGATTCAGTTGCTTCAGTGCAGAGTTTCATGGGGCGATGGCCAGTCTTTCCTCTCTTTTTTCCTAAATAAAATAGCCAATTATGGTCTGTTTCTAACACTCCAAATATAATAACAAATGTAGACTGAGCATCGGTTGTGGGTAAGCACTCTGCTTAAGAACAAAGGGATTCCCTGGTGGCTCAGACGGTAAAGCGTCTGCCCACAACGCAGGAGACCCAGGTTCGATCCCCGGGTTGGGAAGATCCCTTGGAGAAGGAAATAGAACCCACTCCAGTACTCTTGCCTAGAAAATTCCATGGGTGGAGGAGCCTGGTGGGCTACAAGTCCGTGGGGTCGCAAAGAGTCGGACACAACTGCGTGACTTCACTTCACTTCACTAAGGACAAAGGGATGAGCAGAAAAGCATCAGCTTCTGCCCTTGAGGTTCCGGACGGCCACCAAGGGCTCAGCCACTGATCCCACCTCCAGGAGGCAGACAGTGTGAGCCTCTCAAGGCCATGGGGTCAGAGGCAGACACAGCTGGGTGACTCTCACTTCACTGTCACGAGTGAGATGCCGAGGCAGGAGGTGGCAGAGCTCTGGTGCCTGGTAGCCGGTGCCCTGATGGCCCACCCCACTCAGCTGCTTCCAGCACTGCAGTGTGCCCAGTGAGGATACAGGTTTTAAGCTTATGGTTCCTGCTCAGCTGTGACCTGTTTTCTCTTCCTCTTAGGTACAGCAAAGGGGATACCGAGAAGTTGAAGATATACCAGTCCCTGCACGGGAACGACTGGAAGAAGATTGGCGAGATGGTGTCTCGAAGCAGCCTGTCCGTGGCCCTGAAGTTCTCCCAGATCAGCGGTCGTAAGTTGTGGTCCCTGGTGCCCACTCGGGTGAGCGACCCAGCCCAGAATGACCCAGGGCCCAGGCATCACTGCCCACCTGTCTGCTGAGAGAGCCATCACTTTTTCAGCCATTCTGTGACCGATTCATTTCTTCATGTGTATTATTGAAACCACACAACCCTTACTCACCAGACTGATTTCTATACTGCACTGAATTCAGTTCAGTAGCTTTCAGCCTGACTGTAACTGCCAGACAGACCAAAACCCGAGGAAGCCAATGGACAGGAGAGCCTGGGCCGCCAAGGTCCATTCCCCAGGGTAGCCCAGGAGACCGTCAGAGGGAAGGCCTGTTAGGTGTGGATATTTCCCTCAACCACTGTCAGCCATCTCCTGTCTCTTTTCCTCCTCTTTCTTTAAAAGCTGCCTTTGTTGTATTCTTCACATTAAAAAAAATCCCCAGTTAGCTTTAAGAAGGCAGTCCTTAGTGGGTGTTGGCATCAGCCCAGAAGCTAAATCAGTGTTGGGTTTCCAGTAAACGTTTGAAGGTGGAGCTGAGCACGAGTATGAGGTCATTCCAGCGTGATTCAGTTGCATCAGTGCAGAGAGTTTCATGAGGCGATGGCCATTCTCCCGCCCCGCAGGCAGAACAGGGCAGTGGGTCCCAGCCAGGTGTCTGCATGTCTGCATGTGGTAGACCCTGAGGGGGTTGGAGACCAGGCCTTCTGTGCCACCAGTGCCAGCCAAGCCTCAGCACGGCCAATCCTGCCAGTTTCCAGGAAGTAAAGCAAATGTGGATTTGCGTGCACGTGTGAAATCAAAATACCTTTTGGGAATTTTACCTTTCTTCCCTTGGGACTCTCTTGACTTTTAAATGTGCATCCTAATTGTTACTGAGGAAATAATAGCAGTAACACTCTGAGGCCAAATCAAAGACAGGTGTAGCCTGCCGGTTCGCGGCCTCCTCCTCAGCGTGTGAGCAGCTAGACAAGAAGGGTGAGCCGTGGATGCTCTGGCGCCCGCAGCGGTGATTGACTGTCGAGGTTCTCAGGGCCGGTTCACGGCCTCCTCCTCAGCGTGTGAGCAGCTAGACAAGAAGGGTGAGCCGTGGATGCTCTGGCGCCCGCAGCGGTGATTGGCTGTCGAGGTTCTCAGGTGCCTTCGTCATCACATGCTGCGGTGGCCTCCCTGCCCTGTGAACTCCGCTCCAGGAATGCTTGTGGGGAGTTACACATGTAACATGGAAGTCCTTTGGTTGCTTTTTTTCCCACTAAATGTTTAGGGAACTCACAACTGCCTGCAGGAGAGATTTCTCTTAGAAACAGGAAGAACGGCTTTTTCAAAGTTAAAAACAAAAAATAGACTTCTTTAAGAAAGGGTTTTGGGGTTTTTTTGGCCATTGGTTGTATGTGTGTGCATGCATGTACGTGTATACACACCCTTAGTTCTTAAAAAAAATCTGTGGGCACTTTAGTAGTTTCATCTTGATTTGCATGTAAACTGTTTATATAATTCAGATGTTGCCCGTTGTCTTTTGGGAAGTGTCTGATTTATCTTTTTGTTTCTAAAGACTGTTTTTCTGGAGCAGTTTTGGGGTCACAGTTAAAGTGAGAGGAAGATACAGAGATTTCTCTCTGCCCCCCTCCCCTGCACATGCACAGCCTCCCCCACTATCAGCACCCCCCAGCAGAGTGGCCCGTTTGTTACAGTCCATGAACCGACAGGGGCACGTCTTAAGCCCCCGGAGGCCACAGTCGACAATAGGAACCCCTCTAGCTGTTGTACCTTCTGTGGGTTTGGACTGATGTCCAGTGACATGCATCCATCATTCTGGTTGTGTTTTTAATACTGTGTTTGATAGCAAATAGATTAGCAACTTCAAGACCATCCTTTTGTGTCAACAGAAATTAATCATGGTGCCTGGAGCAAGACGGAAACCCAGAAATTAATCAAGGCTGTTGAAGAAGTGATTCTGAAGAAACTGTCTCCCCAGGAGCTAAACGAGATGGATTCTAAACTGCAACTGAATCCTGAAGGCCGCTTGTCGATTGTTCGGGAGAAACTCTACAAAGGCATATCCTGGGTAGAAGTGGAGGCTAGAGTGGAAACCAGGAATTGGATGCAGTGTAAAAGTAAGTGGTAAGTTTGAGGCTTCTTACCTAAATCTCAACAAGGTGCTGGCCTCCCCCTTCTCGGCAGTTTCTAGTGGGTGGGTGGGCCGGGGAGGCCACTAGGAGTACCCGCGACTACCACATGGAGAGCCTTGCAGATCAGGAGGAGTCCTCTCTGATCCTCGGCTCCAGCAACCTCGATGTCAGTCTCTGATCTAAGGGGGCACTTAGCCAACCCTGATTCATCGTGTGGCTACTTCATAAATAACTTGAACCTTTTTAATTCTTTTTATTATTTTAATTGAAGTATGCTTGATTTACAGTGTTGAGTTAGTTTCAAGGGTATAGCTAAGTGATTCATTTATATATATAGAATTTTTCATATTCTTTTCCAATATTTATAAGATACTGAGTATAGTTCCCTGTGCTTGTACCTTGTTTATGTGTTTCATATCTAGTAGTTTGTATCTGCTAATCCCCATCTCCTAATTTGTTCCTCCCCCACTGACCCTTTGGTTACCAAAAGTTTGTTTTCTGTGTCTGTTTTGTAAATAGAATTGAATCTTCTTAATATTGAATATTGCATTCAATATTATTGAATATTGTATTGTATTGACTTCTGGTTTCTTCACTCTGTCCCTTTCTTCATAAAACAAGGTTGTTAGAACATTCAGGAGAGAAATCACAAGCCTAATGATCAGAAATAGCTCTGCCTCTTTATTTTTGCTTTCTTTGTTTCTTTTTTGACTTTGACTTTCTCTTTCTCACTCAGACTCCTCTTCGCCGAAGCAGGGCGGCCATACGTTCATCCTAGGTTTTTAGGTGCATCCGTCACATAGAAGTAGTTTCAGTCCAGCTCTGGCTGCACATTCTTTGCCTGGGGTAGTGTTTCCCAGCTCTGGAAAGTCTCTGCGCTGAAGTTTCAGCTGCAACATGTTAGCTTGCAGCAGTGGTCCTGCAGCTCACGCCCCAGGCCGCCTACACAAAGGGGGCTCCATCCACTTGACTATTAAAGAAAAGTGGACTCCAGAGCGGGCATGTTGTGCATTAAAAGCAAAGCCCTAGGTTACCCTGTGTGCTGTGTGTATACCTTGCAGCTCTGCCATAGGGTACTTATTTGTTTTACTAGAAGACTGTCCTCAGGACATCAACTCCAAAGAACAGATAATGTTTTCGGAGGGGAAACGGGTACTATGGAGGAATCAGAGACCTTTCTACCTCTGGTGTCTTAGACTTAAAGAAGTGGGAGGACTTCCCTGGATATCCACTGGTTTAAGATGGCACTTCCACTGCAGGGGCAGAGGTTCAGTCCCTGGTCAGAGAAGTTCTACTTGCTGCAGCCTATGGCCCAAAAAAAGGAGAAGAAATGAGACCTCCCTGGTACCCCGTGGTCAGGACTCCGTGCTTTCATTGGGGTAGGCCTGGGTTTGGTCCCTGCTCGGGGAACTATGATCCTGAAAGTCGTGCGGCCAAAAAAAAAGAGCGAGCGATAAGCCTTAGTTAGAGGATGAGATGCCACTGTCTTAGAAGGGAACCGACCAAGAGGAGCCGTGCCGCCAAATCAGCGTAACTAAATAACACGCAGGGTTTCTTTTTTCATTGGAAGAAAAATGTAGAAAACTGGAACACTGAGCAATGATTTACTTCATGAAACAGAAGTGGCATCAGGTGGTACATTTCAAAACAGGGGACCTGGGCAGCCGGCCAAGAACTGTCAGTCTGTGTGTGTGTCATGTCCCTTCCTTCTCAGGAAAGCAAATGTCACAGCTCGTGACCTGTCCATCACATTGTGACAAATTTCACTCTCTAAGAGAAGCACTTTTTAAATATTTTTAATTAGGTTCCTGCTCTCATTAGGAACTCCAGGGAACCCTTTTCCTCAGCCATGTGCTTTAAGCTTTAGAGGAATCATTGACTCATTTATCACTTTACTCAATGTGTCTTATTTGTTATTTTCAGCAGCTAAAAGGTAGTAACAGCCATGTCCCTGTTTCATAAACAAGCAAAAGTAAATTGAGTCAGCAAAGCACCCTTTAACATCAGCAAGCAGGCTTATTTTTTTTCTTCCTTTTTTAACTGTTTATCATGAAAATTTTATGACACACTAACTTAGAATTCCTTGTATCCATCATCCAGTTTCAATAATCAACAACTTTCTATCACTTTATTTGTATTTTCCCACTTAGAAAAAAAACCAAGTATATTCTTGATGGTGGTAAATGCTAGCAGTGATGGGTTGCAAAAGTTAAAAATTGGTTCTGAATAAGGACAATTATTTTTTTAATTTTTCCATATATTTCTTTAATTTTCTCTATGACTTGAGGGGAGGTGAGCCAAGGCTGGGGGCTGCTTTGGTGATGAAGTATATGATGCCTTGGAACCTGGTTGTTGTTCAGTCGCTACGTTATGTCCAGCTCTGCAATCCCGTGGACTATAGCACACTGGTTTCCTCTGTCCTCCACTGTCTCCCAGAGTGTTCTCAGAGTCATGTCCATTGAGTTGGTGATGCCATCCAACCATCTCATGCTCCGTCACCCCCTTCTCCTGCCCTCAATCTTTCCCAGCATCAGGGTCTTTTCCAATGAGTCAGCTCTTCCAATCAGGTGATCAAATTGGAGCTTCAGCACCAGTCCTTCTAATGAATATTCAGGGTTGATTTCCTTTAGGATTGACCGGTTTGATCTCCTTGCATCCAAGGGACTCTCAAGAGTCTTCTTCAGCATCACAATTCAAAAGCATCGATTCTTCGGTGCTCAGCCATCCTTATGGAACTTAGGTACTTTCATCCTGGAGGAAGCACCACAGAGATACCACCTTACAGCTTGAACAGCAACCCGAATAAGGACAATTTAAATGAGGAAAACGAAGGACATTTTAATGGAAACTTTACCCTGAAAGTAAACTGTTTTTCTTTTAACGCAGGACGGAAATTCTAACCAAGAGGATGACGAATGGTCGGGACGTATACCGCGGAGTGAACGCTCTGCAGGCCAAGATCAATCTGATTGAAAGGTACAGACATAGACAGTGACACTGTTTGACCTGTTTTTCCCTCTAGGCAAAGAGCAGTTAACCAAGCCTGTGGGTCTAACGGACCTGGGCTTGTGTCAAAGGAGGGGCAGTGAAGAGCAGAAGAAAACTCTGGATTCTGGGCACCCCGTGCAGCTTCCTTCATCCTGCTCTCTGTCAGGAATGCTGCTGCTCCTTCCTCGGTGGGCTTCCTCCTTCTCCACGCTGGCCTGGCTGAGGATGCCCGCCCCCCTTTATTCCTCTTGCAGAGGGTCTAGCAGAGACAAGGAGGGCCTCTCAAGGCAGGTGGGCCTGGGTTCCAGTGAGGGTACGTCATGTTGGTGGTCCCAACAGTGACCAGAGCTCTCAGGCCGTCTCCTGGCCTGCGGAATAGACGCAGCCCCCCAGCTTCATCAGGCAGTGTTGAGGGTGAATAGATTCATGGCTGCAAGGCCTTAACCCAGTGTCTGTCACGTAGTCAGTGCTGAGTACACAGTCACGACTCCTGTGTGTCTGCGTTGACTGGTGAAGTTGTGTTTGTTTTTTTAACTGAGGTGTAGTTGGTTTAATTTCTGCTGTACAGCAAAGTGACTCGGTTATACACACACACATATACACACACACACAATACACTTTTTCATGTTTTATTCTTTTCCATGACGGTTTATCACAGGATAGTGAACACTAACTGTGAAGTTAATACTTTTTACCATGAGGAGGCAACATGGCTTGGGGGACGTGCAAAGGGCTCAGGAGGAGGAGAGGAGGCCTTCGGTCTGGAGCCCACGTACCCCGTACCCTTGGGTTTGCCTGCCAGTGTCACTGGGTGTGGGTAACAAAAGGAGCCGGAACAGAGGTGGACACGCTGAGGCCTTCCAGCCCTTAATATTCTGTGAGTCCATGAAGATGGCCATCATGCTGAATTTTGGCTTGAAAACTTAATTTTTATTTTTTTCTCATAGGTTGTACAAAATAAATGTGCAAGATGTTAATGAAATAGACTGGGAAGATCTTGCTGGCATCATAGGGTAAGGCCATTTGTTTAATATTAAGCGAATGAAAAGATAGAGATGACGTCTAATAAATGACTGCCTATCAGACTTCAAAGAACAGGAGTGAAATTTGCACTGCCTATGTTACTCACCTTATAAATTATTTTTATGAACCTTATAAAATGTATTGTATTGGTGAACCGCCCCTACCCCCCTTAGTACCGAACCAGGTTAATCATACCAACCCTCCCTCCATTCCAGCCCCCATCTCCACCCCCAGGATACCTGAGAAGAGTGAATGAAACGTGTGTAGAGTCTCTTAAAGAACTCACCAGTTATGACTGGTAGAAGAACCCACATGCCCTTCACCCATAACCAGCCTCCTACCATTTGCCACGTTGGCTCTGTCATCCCTCCCTTCCGGTCCCCCTCCTGCTCCCTGCTCCAAGGGAATAGAATTGCTTCCATCAGCCGCCTGAGGGTCAGTGGTGGATGACGTCCTCAGCAAGGATGTTACCCTGCATCGGCCAGCACGGTGATCACGCCCAGGGCGTCTGCATGGCTGAAGTGCTCTTCTCTAACACACGGCCCCATGCGAGTTTCACCCGTTGTCCCAGAAATGTCCTTCGAAGCACGTTCCCCCGTCTTAGGATCCAACCCAGGATCTGTCTCCTTAGCGTCTTCTAATCTGCAGAATTCTTCTGCCTTTGTCTTTGTTTCTGTCATTGCAGTGTCATTGATTCGTTTCACGTGTACGACAAAGCGATTCAATTTTGTATATGTATGTGTGTGTGTATGTTTGTATTTTCAGATTCTTTTCTATTTAAAAAAAATTGTATTTATTTTGGCTGCACTGAGTCTTTGTTGTGGCACTGCCCCTCTGCACGTGGGACCTTAATTCTCTGACCAGGGATCGAACCCACACCCCCTGCATTGGAAGGCGGGTTTTTCACCACTGGGCCACCAGAGAAGTCCCTCACATTCTGTTCCATTATTCCAAGATGTTGAATATAGTTCCCTGGGCTGTACACTAGGTCCTTGTTGTCTATTTGTTTTATACACAGTAGCATGTATCTGTTAACCCCTTTGTCTTCAATGATGTTGAAATTGTGGGAGAACACAGGCTAGTCGTCCTGTAGAACTTGCCTCAGCTGAAGCTTGTCGGAGGCTCCCTCACGGCTGGATTTGAGTTTGGTATTTTACACAGGAGTCCCTCGCGGCCGGGGCTGTGTCTGTTGCCAGGTCCCACGCTGTCCTGAGGCACGTGATCTGCCACGTTTCCCCTTGTAGAAAAGTAACAGTTTCTCTCTTGGTAGGAGATGGCTGCCACCTCAGGCTCCTCTTCCTCTCCCGGCCTCCCTCGTGGTTTCACTGTGCTGATCATTTGCATTTCTCACCTGAGGAGTGCCATTTCACTCTCATTCGCTGTCACTGTCTGCTTTTGTTGCTACGGTCCTTGCATTTTCAGCCAGTGAAGGAGAGGCCACCCCTCCTAAGACCTGAAGTCGCTGCTGGCCCAGCAGGGAGAGTTGGCCGGCAGAGCCCCGTGCCTCTAAGCCCAGCAGGTTGCCAGGCACTGTGGGGCTCAGGGTCGGTGGGCTTTGGGAGGCAGGGCATTGAGGGACCCTCTGGCCTTTAGGTTTGAACGGGGGAGCAAGGAGCAGGGCTCCCGCAGCCTGACTGTCTTTCGGAAGCGGGGCTGCTGATGTGAGGTTGTCATCTATCCATTAGGAAGGGTGTAAACTTGTTCTAGTGGTTAGTTATTTACATCTCAGGATTATGGACAAAGCACAATCAGTTTTGGTTGTTTGTTTTTACTTGGCATTGGAATCATTTAGTGGCAGGCCCTGTGAAGAGTCACACACGCCCACGGTTCTAAACCCTCTCCTTTCTTTCTAGCTCATCTCAGCAGTACAGCGTCTGCTCTTCAGTTGGTGGGTCCCTAACGGGGAGGTGTCAGGGGCTTTGAAGGAAGGGGATCCTGCTCTACACCCCACCAACTCCCACCCCAAGAAATATTCATGTGGACACATCTCTCCCTTTGCCATATCAAACCACTTTTGAAAAACCCTGACTTTTCCAATAAGTGTTTAGGTATTTTGCAACATTGCCTCAAATCACATTTCTTAAAGTGGATTTTTAGTGATTTTAAGTAGAATTATATACTTAAATATTGAATGTTCTGGTTAAGATTTAGAAATCTTAGGACTTCCCTGGAGGTGCAGTGGTTAAGAGTACGCACTGCCAATGCAGGGGGCGCTGGCTTGGTCCTTGGTCGAGGAGCTAAGACCCTACATGCTGTGCAGCAAGACCAAAAGACTAAAAAGAAGAAGAAAAGAGATTTAGGAAATATCATGGCATCCAGCCAAATACTGCCGGAAGTAGAACATTCTCAAAGTTTTAATAATAAGTTAAAACAGTGAAAATAATTAAATTGAAAATTGGGTCTCCTCAGGTTCTTGAAGCCTCCCTCATGAATTATTTAGGCAGGATTTTAAAGACAGCATCCCTGCCTAATGAGATGTAACACCCACTTCATTTGAAAATGTCTAGTTTCATTTGAAAATGTTACTTCTCGAAGCCCAAGCTTTGATCTGCAGAGTAGTCTGGCACGGGGCACTGTGGGAAGAAGGAAGGTTTTCTAGATGCCCTAGAACTTGGCCTCTGCAGTCAGACAGACCAGCCGTCAAGTCCTGGGGCTCTGCTTGTTATTTAGCCAGCCTTGGTCAGGCGGTCCCCTCGCTTGTCTCTGCACCACCGTTTCCTCCTTTGTGGGATGGTTTAACACATCCGTAACCAGGACTGAAGGGGACAGTGCATGGCACATAGTGTGTGCTCAGCGAGCCGCCGCTGCCACAAAGAGGTAGAAAGAGCTCAGCTGTCTTCCACGTGTGTAGCAGATCAAATTATTCCCACTGATCATATAACATCTAGATTAGCTAATTGTCAAAACAAATATGTCACACTTTTATGGTTTAAGGGGGAAGACATGCCCAGGAGGGCCTCCCTTGTGGCTCAGCTGTTAAAGAATCCACCTGCAATGTGGGAGACCTGGGTTCATTCCGTGGGTTAGGAAGATCCCCTGGAGGAGGGAAAGGCCACTCACTCCAGTATTCTGGCCTAGAGAATTCCATGGACTGTATAGTCCATGGGGTCGCAAAGAGTCGGACACGACTGAGCTACTTGCACTTTCACATGCCCAGGAAATGATGTTAGAGATTTTTCAATTAAAAAACAGTTTTTAAGATTTGGTTGTTTCCATCCTGCTTATTGTAAATGGGAAGTGAATATGACTCACCAGCACACCATAAGTGTCCACTTTGTTTAGCTTTGCAAAATTAAAAATCCAGACCCCTGCCTTTGCATCATGACAAATATATAGTTATCCTAACTGTAGTAGCTAAGAGTGTAGGACTTATGAATAATGCCATTTGTAGCCACATAGATGGACCTAGAGATTATCGTAGTTAAGTGCAGTAAGTCGAAGAAAGACAAATATGTGATATCACTTACATGTGGAATCTAAAAAAATGATACAAATGAATTTATTACGAACAGAAAGGGACTCATGGACCCGTAGAAAACAGATTTATGGTTACCAAAGGAGAATGCGGGGGGAGGGGTGAATTAGGCGTTTGGGATTAACATATATATACAACTATATAAAAGAAACGACAAGGCCCCACTGTACAGCACAGGGGACTAGACTCAGTGTCCTGGACTGTCTACAGTGGAGAAGATCGGAGGGAAGAACGTGTGTGTGTGTGCGCGTAACTGAATCACTTGGCTGCACACTTGAAACTTGATATTATACATTAACTTCAATTAAACAAAAATCTGGTAGCCAAAAAAGTGTAGAATTTGGAATGGACCCAAGCAGCGTCCCAGCCCTTCCCCTTCTCCGCTGTAAACCCTTGGCTGTCTGGCTCCTCTGTGCCTCGGTTTCCCCATTTCCAGAGTGAGGGCTCCGAGTCGGAGCCCCCTCGCAGAGCGGTGGTGAGGCTTGTTGCTGCCCCGTGGCGAGCGCGGAGAGCCAGGCTGAGGGCGCGTGAGCATCAGCCTGTGTGCGTCACTGGTACAGCTTGTCTTCCTTCCTGCTGGTTTATTCTCGTTTAGACAGAATCCATCTTATTGTACTGCTGTTTTTCTTCCTTTTGTGTGTGTGTGTTTTGTAGCTTTTCATGTGTCTTATTTTTCTCACACGTGTAGACATGAGGATTAAGAAAGCTACCGTGTCTGTAGACCACCCCTTAATCAGCACACTTAGTACACAGGACTGAAATGAGTTATTTTGAACTGCCACTAACTTTTTGACACCTTTTCCTTTCTAAAGGGATGTTCCCCCGTCTTACGTCCAAACTAAATTTTATAAACTGAAAGCCACCTGCGTTCCCTTTTGGCAGAAGAAGACTTTCCCAGGTCAGTGTTTTCAGTATTTGACTAGATTAAAGCAGCACATGGGGGCACACATTGGTTGTGTGACCTTGGGCAGGTGACTTCTGGGAACCTCAGATTCTTCAAATGTGAAAACTGACAAATTATAACCCCTTCCTGGGGCTTCTCTAGCAGCTCAGCGATAAAGAACCTGCCTGCCAATGCAGGAGACCTGGGTTCAATCCCTGAGTCGAGAATATCCCCTGGAGAAGGAAAGGGCAACCAATTCCAGTATTCTTGCCTGGGGAATCCCATGGACAGAGGAGCCCAGCAAGCTACAGTCTATGGGGTCGCAAAGAGTCAGACACAACCGAGCAAATGAACACACACGCATGCAACCCCTACCTTTTTTTGAACGTACTAGAAGAGCTAACAAACTTGTAAAATGTGGTCACCAGGGTGCCAGGCACTTAGCAAGCACTTGGGTGTGTAACTGTGAGTGATCCTGGGTTGCACACACCGTACACTCACGTACACATGCTCACACCACATGCCTGCACACACACTGTTTCACAGACAACTGGAAGTGCCCAGCTTTTTCTCTGCAGCCTTTTGTGAGCGATTTCCATGTGTAATTCTCAAACCTAGACCATGAGAGTAAGTAGTGTACTGTAAAGTACACAAGAGCACAACCACTTGTAGAGGATGCACGCGTGTGACAAGGTACACCAGACACATGAACTAACTTACATAATTGGACGTGCAAACACATATTTGTATTTTGAAAGTTCTCAGCTTGAAGGTTCATCTGTAGGGGACTTACCCTGGGTTTCACCGCAGATACAGTGCATGCTAATGTATAGGCTGGGTCCCGAGGCTAGATTTTTCTCCAACAAACTTACAACAGAGTCACCAATACCTTGCCCAGGATCAGTGTTTGGGAACTGCTGGCTTGAGTGATACTCTGCTCTGTAGTGTGTGACGAGTTGCTTCTTGCATTCAGCAGACCCCACTTCCTGGGTTTGAATCTGGCTTTACCCTCCTGACTCCATGACTTTGGGCATGTTTCATAATGTCTTTATGCCTCATTTGAAAAATGGGTGAACAATAGTGCTTACCTCTTACAGGGTTTTTTAGAGGGTTGAACGAGGAACTGTGAGTGAACCAGTTAGAGCTGGGCCTTGGCACACAGTAAAGCCAGTAGCAATACATTGTCATCATAAGCACCCTCTGTCCTTGACTTTGAAAGGAGGCGTTGTCAGACCATCTCAAGATTCAATCTCTTTTCTTTAGAGATCATAGACTACCTTTATGAGACTAGTCTACCGCTGCTTAAAGAGAAGTTGGAGAAGAAGATGGAGAAAAAAGGGACTGAGATCCAGGCTCCAGCAGCCCCTAAGCCCGTCTTCCTGTTTCGAGACATCTTTTATTATGATGACGACGACAGTGAGGGAGAAGACAGAGATGAAAAAAGTTAAGCAGCTGATACTCTCTCGTCCATTTTTCTAGGTTTGGTTTTATTTATAGATGTCAATAAAGATATTTTCACTATTGATTTTACTAAAGAAGAGTCTGAAATGATAACTTATATTCTGGAGCATTTAAACATTGTTTCACATTTCATATTCAAGTCTGTCTGATTGTGAAAAGAAAGGTGAGTATGTGGGTTGATTTAATATTTCTGTGCCATTATGTCAAGAAGATCCCCTGGAGAAGGGAATGGCAACCCACTCCAGTATTCTTGCCTGGGAAATCCTGTGGACAAAGGAGGCTGGTGGGCTACAGTCTGTGGGGTTGCAGAGTCGGACACGACAGCAGTGCTAGCTGCACTTTGACTTTTGAATGGTTTTCACAAAGCAGCAGGGTCCCAGAGCCTTCTAATGGCAACAAGGTAGTCCCGTCCAAAGAACATTTTCTCTCTTTTTTTTTTCTGCTGCACCGTGCAGCTTTTGGAGTCTTAGTTTCCTGACCAGATACTGAACCCAGGCCCTAGGCAATTAAAGCACAGAATCCTAACTGCTGGACTGCCACAGAATTCCTCCAGTGAACATTTTCATGGTGTGGATTCAACTATACGTACACTCGGCAAAAAAAGAACGTTAACAATTTTATTAGTGCATGCGATTTTGCTTTCTGTTTTTCAGTTGATTAGACGTGTGTTCTATGTGTGTCTTAGGTAAGTGGTACAGGGAAGTTTGTTTCCGCAGCCCGGTTTCAGTTCCCGTGTGCCCGTCACGGTGTGCGTATCTCATCTTCCTGCATGTGAGTCTAGTGTCTGAAGATAGGTGTTGTCCATACAAGTGGCCCTTTCAAAGCCAGTCACAGAATTTACCTGCTGTTTAACTGGAAAAAAACAAACTAACCAGCATTCTCTTCCACTGCTTCTGGAAAAAACTGCCTCCGTTAGACTTACTGACAGATGCTGTCTGGGTCTCGGTCACAACCCATGCCTGATGGAATCTGAAAGGTAATTTTGATATCGGGCTAATCCATCGATCGGGAAAGCAAACCGCTCTAGCTATTTCAAACAGAGGATTTAATATAGGGATTTAGGTTATGAAATTGTTCACAGGACGAAGGGGCAAACGGGAGAGAGGCTAAACTGCCCAGCGATGGGTAACTGAGGGGAAGCAGCTATAGCCCCGAGTGGCTCAGATGAACACGCCCTGGTGCTGACTTTGCAGACTCTGGGCTGTCTGCTGCTGCAGGAGCCTGTGCACCTGTGTCTGCTTAGGACACAACGGCTTCCGCCTCCCTCCTACTGCCTACCCTCCCACGACTGCCTCCCATGGGCGGCCCCTTAGCAGAACCCTGCTGCGAGGGGAATCAAGTCCTCAGGCTTCTAGCCTCATCTGTACAGGGGAGAGCATAGAAAAGGAGGTGTGGGTGAACAACATCTCATGCCGTGATGTCCCCCTCTGCCAAGATGCAACACCCCTCTCCTGAGTATTCTCTGATGTTTATGTAGCACCATGATATGCAATGTTGGTAAGTCATCCACAAAGCTAGGCATTCTCCCAAACTTGCCATCATGGAAGAAGGAAGAATACAGAGAACGAGTTTAGGAGTCCTCAGTTCAGTTCAGTTCAGTTCAGTCGCTCAGTCGTGTCCGACTCTTTGTGACCCCGTGGACCATAGCACGCCAGGCCTCCCTGTCCATCACCAACGCCCAGAGTTTACCCAAACTCATGTCCATTGAGTCGGTGATGCCATCCAACCATCTCATCCTCTATCGTCCCCTTCTCCTCCTGCCCTCAATCTTTTCCAGCATCAGGGTGTTTTCCAATGAGTCAACTCTTTGCATTCAACATCAGTCCTTCCAATGAACACCCAGGACTGATCTCCTTCAGGATGGACTGATTGGATCTCCTTGCAGTCCAAGGGACCCTCAAGAGTCTTCTCCAACACCACAGTTCAAAAGCATCAATTTTTCAGTGCTCAGCTTTCTTTACAGTATATCCCCTGAACTATCACCATGTTGTACACACAATAGACAATAAATATTCAGAAAACAAGTGAGGATTTTCTTTTTAATAAGCATTTTGCCCTAGTCACCTCCTCCTGTCTGTCAAACATACTGATCTTCATGCTGATAGGAATATGACATCCCTTGTGGTTCAGCTGGTAAAGAATCAGCCTGCAATGTGGGAGACCTGGGTTTGATCCCTGGGTTGGGAAGATCCCCTGGAGAAGAGAAAGGCTACCTATTCCAGTATTCTGGCCTGGAGAATTCCATGGACTGTATAGTCCATGGGGTTGCAAAGAGTCAGACACACTAAGCAACTTTCACTTCTGGAGGACAATCTGGTAGAATACATCAGAGCCTTAGGAATGTACATATTCTGAGGATCTAAACAGGTCCTCTGGGGGCAGGACGCCTTCTGGGAGACAGAAAAGCCAGGTGGGATGTCCACTGTGCAGCATACAAAGAATGTGAACCAATGGAGGCCAAGGCCAGTTCTGCTGTGTCCCCCAGAAACTGCAACACCAGGCACGGTGCCTGGCATGGAGTGCCACCCAAGACTACCTTTACCCCCTAGGTAGTGGTGGGACTGGATTCTTATACAGCAAAGAAGGACAAGGAGGCACCTCTGACCCCTCCCTGTGGCAGGCCTCTGAAGCAACCCAGGAGGTCCCAGAGAGTCAGAGGAAGAGAAAGGATGAAGGAAGCAGAGTCAGGGTGGAGCAACTCCAAAAGGTTGGGATCTGCTGTGTCTGTCTTTGAAGATGAAGAGGCCACCACCCAAGGAGTACAGGAGGCCTCTAGGAACCGGGAAAGGTGAGGAAATGAATTCCCCAGCGTGCTAAGGAGGAACACAGCCTTGATGACACCTTGATTTTAGAGACCCACGTCAGACTTCCAACCTGCAGAACTGTAACATAATCATTTGCATCATTTAAAGCCACTAAGTGTGCAGCCGTTTGTGATGGCAGCAGCAGGAAACTCCTGCCCTGCCTGCTCTCTCCCCTGTAGTGGAAACCCCAGCGGATTCAGAGGTACAAGCGCTATATGCCAGGCTTCAAGACCACCAGTGCTCCATGCGCTGACCCGGGCCCTGCAGGTCTGTGGGTAATTGGGAAGAGGTTCCAGTCAGCCCTTGGGGAGGCCAGAGTTCTACCCCGGGCCCCAGTGGGGAACAGGCCTGCCAACTGCTGCATGTGGAAAAGAGCACTTGTGCTCTTTAATTTTGTTACCAGTAAAAGAAAGAAAAGCCTTTGACTGTGTGGATCACAGTAAACTGGAAAATTCTGAAAGAGATGGGAATACCAGACCACCTGACCTGTCTCTTGAGAAACCTGTATGCAGGTCAGGAAGCAACAGTTAGAACTGGACATGGAACAACAGACTGGTTCCAAATAGGAAAAGGAGTACATCAAGGCTATATATTGTCACCCTGCTTATTTAACTTATATGCAGAGTACATCATGAGAAACGCTGGGCTGGAGGAAGCACAAGCTGGAATCAAGATAGCCGAGAGAAATATCAATAACCTCAGATATGCAGATGACACCACCCTTATGGCCGAAAGTGAAGAAGAAATAAAGAGCCTCTTGATGAAAGTGAAAGAGGAGAGTGAAAAAGTTGGCTTAAAGCTCAACATTCAGAAAACTAAGATCATGGCATCCGGTCCCATCACTTCATGGCAGATAGATGGGGAAACAGTGGAAACAGTGTCAGACTTTATTTTGGGGGGCTCCAAAATCACTGCAGATGGTGATTGCAGCCATGAAATTAAAAGACGTTTACTCCTTGGAAGGAAAATTATGACCAACCTAGATAGCATATTAAAAAGCAGAGACATTACTTTGCCAACAAAGGTCCGTCTAGTCAAGGCTATGGTTTTTCCAGTGGTCATATATGGATGTGAGAGTTGGACGGTGAAGAAAGCTGAGCGCCGAAGAATTGATGCTTTTGAACTGTGGTGTTGGAGAAGACTCTTGAGAGTCCCTTGGACTGCAAGGAGATCCAACCAGTCCATCCTAAAGGAGATCAGTCCTGGGTGTTCATTGGAAGGACCGATGTTGAAGCTGAAACTCCAATACTTTGGCCACTTGATGCGAAGAGCTGACTCATTGGAAAAGACCCTGATGCTGGGAAGGATTGGGAGCGGGAGGAGAAGGGGACGACAGAGGATGAGATGGCTGGATGGCATCACCAACTCGGTGGACATGAGTTTGGGTAAACTCTGGGAGTTGGTGATGGACAGGGAGGCCTGGCGTGCTGCTGCGATTCATGGGGTCACAGGGTCGGACACGACTGAGCGACTGAACTGAACTGGAAAGAAAGAAAATTGTGTAAATACAGATGCATTAAAATGTATAGGAGGAATGAAACCCGAAGTGCTGACAGTGGTTCTCTCCGGGCAGTGGGATTGTGAGTTTTGGGGCTAGAATTCTCGATCTGCAAGTACCAGAAAATCAGACTCAGGTAGACCAAAGGGATTTGGGAACTCTCCAGACTGGAAGTCCAGAGGGAGAGGATGGGTACAGTTGCTCAGTATCCCCGAAGGATGGGTACAGTTGCTCAGTATCCCCAAAACATGTGTTCTTGCTGATTCTAGGCTCTCCCTTCTCCAGAGTCCACTTTGTCTTCAGTCCACGCAAGGGGGGCCCCTTTTGCCCCAAGGATGCCTTCATGGAGTCCCATGTTATAGCATTCTTATTATTTAAATAGATGGCGCCATTCAAAGAAGAGAACAGTAGCTGTCGCTCAAATTCTGGCTTTTGTTCCCAGTGCCCAAATTAGACCTTGTGCCAAACTCTGAGCCATCACCGTAGCCAGGAAAATAGGATGATCTTCAACCCACCTGGGCTCCTTTCTGGAGCTCAGCATGCCTACATGACTGAAAGGGTAAATGCCCCAGCAGAAAACCAGGGTCGCAATATAGCAGAAGAGGTGAATGGACTCAGAGAAAGCAACCCCCAGGTGCAGGAGTGTGGGTAATTAAATTACCTGTGCTATGGATTTGACCCAATAAACTTGGGCACTTTGTAAAAGTTTAGTTTTTTTGGAGAAGGAAATGGCAACCCACTCCAGTGTTCTTGCCTGGAGAATCCCAGGGACGGGGGAGCCTGGTGGGCTGCCGTCTGTGGGGTCGCACAGAGTCGGACACGACTGAAGTGACTTAGCAGCAGTCTGTTTGAAAAAAGGACCAAACTCTTGAACTTAGCATCTAACTTATGGCATAAATCCTTAACACCTCTTCTCTGAAATATGGAACATGATAATTGAGCTTGTGCTTTTCATTTGGATAATATTCCATTATTAGTTTCTTAATTAAATATGTACGTGATTTAGCTTGTTTCTGTCTTAAATTCTGAATTTCAATTTTTGATTGCTGAGTCAGGAATTTGTCAGTAATTCATTGTAAAAGAGAAATGCAAACTTTTCCTGTAATTCTTTTTTTAATTTAAAGGGAGAAAAAAGATCCACTTTTAGGTTTTTTTAACTTGGAAAGAATAAATTCATTTTTCTCCATGAGCAATAATTAGTTAATCATTAGGAAAACTAGTAGTGCATTCAGATTTAAGAGCTCCATTTTATTCCTCTAGACCTGTACCATAAAACTGAAACTTGTGCCTTGATAAATGTGCTACTGACCAACTTAAGTCTTGCTTAGATTGAATGAAAGAATATTTGAAATGGAATATAATAGTATGTGAGAAAATATAAGAAATATTCCCATTTTATTCTGGAGCTATGACTAGTAGAAATGGGTTACGAGATGGCTCTGATTAGTAATTGTATCACTGAATCAAAATTATGAGTAGTGAAATGCTGCCTACCACTTAAAATGTAATGACTTAGTTCCTAGGGCTTTATATTAGGGCAAGGGGTGGTGCTAACAGTAAAGAATACACCTGCAATGCAGGAGATGCAAGAGACGTGGGCTCCATCCCTGGGTTGGGAAGATCCCCTGGAGTAGGCTATGGCAACCCACTCCAGTATTTTTTTGGAAAATTCCATGGACAGAGGAACCTGGCAGTTTATAGTCCATGGGGCCGCAAAGAGTTGGACACGACTGAGCGACTGAGCACACACTGAATATTTTAACCCCGGTTTGGTCACTAGAATAACTGTCTTTCTTGAGGCTCTTCAGTAACCATCTGGCAACTACTTAATGTGAAGAACCAACTCACCAGAAAAGACCCTGATGCTGGGAGAGACTGAAGGCAAAAGGAGAAGGGAGCGGCAGAGGATGAGATGGTCAGAGAGCATCACCTGCTCAATGGACATGAATTCGAGCAAACTCCAGAAGACAGCGAAGGACAGGAAAGCCTGATGTGCTTCAGTCCGTGGGGTCACAAAAGAGCTGGACGTGACTTAATGACTGAACAACAGCAACTACTACTACTACTTAAAGATGGAAGCAATTTAGTCTAAATAACTGTCCAACTATTCCACGTATTTGTGTCATTTTTTGATTATCCATTGATGAGTCAGATGTTTTTCTGTGCTAGGAGAGTTTTTCTATGTAACATTAAGAATTTTTACCTTTGGGAACAGGAGAAGCAAGAGTAAGAGTTTAGGGTTCAGAAAATGATTTTGAATTCTTCGTTCAAATCTTTGCTAAGTTACAAACTTAGCCTTCTGGATTTTCTCAGAGAAAATGGGAATAAAACCTCCTTTCTGTTAAAAAAAAAAAAAAAAAGTTTAGTTTTTTAACTTTTACTCATCCTTAGCTCCGTGCCCCTCCAATCTCCGCCCCCCCCCCAAATCTTACCTTTGCCAAACACCCTTTTTACATATGAAGATCCAGAAATCTGGAAGACAGAGACAGGAAGGCTGGAGTGTATTTGTCAAACTCAGGTGTGAGAGGAGAGAAAATGGAAAACCCTGAGTTTGGTTTGAATGTGTAGACTCCATAGGATCGACAGGGACCATCTGAGGAGACCCCAGTTTACAGCGTGGAGAGAGAAGAGAAGGAAAAGCCACACTAGAGAGATGGGTTGGTATGTTAACTCCACGAGGGCGCAAGTTGGAGCCATGAAATGAACAACCCCATTTAGAGTGAGAAAAAGGGCAGAAGAGGAAATCTGTACTCTGAGGAGTAGACTCAGAGATTGAACAGAGGCGAAGAGAACAAAAATGACTTGGCACATGAGACTGGAACAGATAAACCTTTTAATAGTCTTGACTGCATGTATTTGGATTCTTGACCCTGTTCTTGGCCACTGAGCACTTTCAATAAGCATGACTTCCAGCTGTTTATCTTAATTTGTAGATTTCATTGTCTAACAGACATCCAGAAGCGCAGCACAGAGGAGGTAAACAAAGAGTGTGGCTGTCGGAGCGGGGCGTCTGCTCTCCCCGGAACACTACTTTCAGTTCCACAGACATCATCGGCCACTTGCGCTGTGAGCCAGGTACTGTTAGGAGCTGAAGATGCAAGAGGGAACAACACAATCGAGCACTTCCTGAACACGTTTTCAAATTCACCTCCTGAAATACACGCCACAATTATAATTCTGCAACCTCATCGAATAATCCATTGATCCATCAGCCCACTCCTAGCCTCTCCAGGGCTTCATCATGACAATCCCTCCCTTCTGAACAAGACCTGGGTGAGTCCTTCCATCTGCCTCCTACTTGCACCACAAGACCCAAGTATTCCTAGAAGAAAATCACACAACTGAGGTGGTTGAATGATTGTAAAGCTCGAAAGGACCCAATGTTATCAGCAACCCTCTGATAGGCTTGCTGTTCTTTGACCCGCATCAGCTGTTCTATACATTCAACTATCCCACGTTCCTCTTCTGTTCTTTCCATGGTTCATTGAGAAAATTGAAGCCATTCTGCATCAACTTCCTCTCCCCTACACCAACCACTCAACCGCGCCTTCATCTATACTCATTCCTCCTATTATAAGCTGAGTCCCTCTACCTGAGCCCTTCAGTATGTCTCTTTTATCTCAGAGATTTCAAACCTTTGCTGATTCTTCTAAATTGTCAGTCTCATCTATTCTGGAGGAGAAGGGGATGACATCGGACAAGATGGTTGAATGGCATCACCAACTCGATGGACATGAGTTTGAGCATACTCCGGGAGATGGTGAAGGACAGGGAAGCCTGGCATGCTGCAGTCCCTGGGGTGGCAAAGAGTTGCACAAAACTTGGTGACTGAATAACACCTATTCTGGATCCTTCAAGCCACCTTTGATTCTGTGTGTACAGAATCAAATAGCGCTTTCTGCTACACTCCTCCCACTGCCCTCAACTTCTAACTGTTCGTGTTCCTGGAGGCTTTGGGGGGCTCTTCACATTCTCCCAATGCCTTGAAATAACATCTATAGCCTGATGGCTCCGAAATGTGTAGTTAGAGGTCAGATTCTCCCACAAACCCCATGCTACAAAATTTATCTGCCTACCTGCCATCTCCACTTAAGCATCTCACGCCTCCCTTTGACATGTTACAAACAGCTTTTTAGTTGTCTACACACACCTCAGAGTCTCACCCGCTCCTAGACTTTCTCACTGCTGCCGGTGGCGTCACTGTGCACTCCACTGCTGCAGTCAGAAACCCAGGAGTCAGCCGTCCTTGCTGTGTGCACCTTCCCCCAGGACCTCCACAGTCAGTCCGTTAGCAAGCCCCATCAATTCTGCCTCCAAACACTCACCTCCACCTGAGGTGTGCCTCCACCACCTACCATAATCTTAGGCATCACCCTCTTTGTATGAAATATACTGACCTCCCTGCATTCACTATTGGTCCTTTTTCAAGCTAGACTCCCCACAGCTGCAAAATTGGTCATGTCATACCCCTCTGTTTAGAACCTTTGAAATGATTTCTCACTGCACTTTTGGATAATGTTCAAACTCTATGTCATTGTCTACAAAGGTTCTGCACAATCTTATCTTTCCAGGCCCCTGTTCCCCTCACTCCACGAAAAAATAAATAAAATAAAAATTTAAGGAAACCCATCAGTACAATTCACCATGTTAATGAAGAATAAAAGTTACATGTGGGGCCAAAAAATAAGGAAATTGCACTTGATAAATTCCAGATCCAACCAATAAGAATAGAAGGCAACTACCTCAAACTGGTAAAGGTTATCTACAAAAACCTGTAGCCGACATTATTTTTAAAGGCAACACACTGAAATGTTTCACTTTGAGATAAAGAAAGAGAAGGATTCCTACACTCAACTCTTCTCAGCCTTAGCCAGTCAGTGCTTTCAGGGAAGGAAAGGAAGTGAAAGCTACATGGATTGGAAATGAAGGTCTAAAATGGCCATTATCCATAGATGATTTGAGTGTGAACTCAGGAAATCCGAAAGACTCTATAAAGGATGTATTGGAATTAATGTGTTAAGCAAAGTTACTAGAGACAAGTTCAATATATAAAGATCAATTCCATCTCTATACCAGTGATAAACAAAATTTTAAATTTTATGTAAATATTAAATTCTTATGCTGCCGTAAAAAACTCACACCCGAAGGTTAGTGGCCTAAAACCACACAAATTATTGTCTTACTGTCCTGTGGGCCAGAAGTCTTGTACCCGTGTAAGGAGGCTGAGGTCAGGATGTGAGCAGGACTGACTTTTTTGTCTGATGGCTCTTGGAGGGAGTCTGGCTCCTGCTCCTCTGGCTCGTTGAAAGAATACAGTTATGGTGGTTGTGGAGCTGTTTTCCTGTTGGCTGTAAGCTAAAGGCTTAGACCATAACCACCCTCTCCAGGTAGGCAGCGTGGTGTAATGGTTAAGCACATGGCCTGGACAGCTACGGTTACTAGCTATGTAGATGCAAGATATGAATGAATCACGCCTCCCTTTCCTCACTTGTAGAAGGGGACCTACCTCACATGAGCTTAGGACTTGATGAGAGCTAGTGTTGTCAGTGCTTTCATTATTAACAATCTAGGCCCACATCCAGCATATGCCCACATTTTGCAGTCATCTCCTCTCCCAAATTCCACACTCCCAGAAAGTGAAGAAAGTGAAAATCGCTCAGTCATATCTGACTCTTTGCGACTCCCCATGGACTATACAGTCCATGGAATTCTCCAGGCCAGAATACTGGAGTGGGTAGCCGTTCCCTTCTCCAGAGGAGCTTCCCAACCCAGGGATCGAACCCAGGCCTCCCTCATTGCAGGTGGATTCTTTACCAGCTGAGCCACAGGGAAGCTTCCACACTCCCAGTCCCCACCGTTTTCCCCAGCAGCTCTCGCACACAGCATCCTTCCTGTCTCCCTGATTCTTCAGGTACTGTTTCCTTTACCTGGAATATCCTCCCCACCTCATTTGCTTACCAAACTCTGAAGCATCCTCCAAAGCTCAGGTATCAGGACTTCCCTGCTGGGTCCAGTGATGAAGACTGCCAATGTAGGGGACACAAGTTCAATCCCTGGTCCAGGAAGATGCCACATGCCTCAGAGCAACTAAGCCCATGTGCCACGACTACTGAACCCCAGTGCTGCAACTACTGGAGCCTGAATGCCTACAGCCCACGCTCCACAAGAAAAGCCACTGCAATGAGAAGCCCGTGCAACACCATGAAGAGTAACCCCTGCTCTCTGCAACTAGAGAAGGCTGGCAGGCAGCAGTGAAGACCCAGCACAACCAAAATAAAATAAAATAATTAATTTTTTAAAAAGAATGCAAGCAAGTCCTCTATGCAAATTAAAAAAAACAGTAACATTGGTAAATCTAAATTATTGGGGGAAAAGTTAGAGACGTTTGAATCTCGCTAAAGTACAATTTTAAAGCTTTTCATGCATATAAACTCTACATGGCTTGGAACCAACCCCAGATAGAGAAGGGCCATGATTTACATACACGTACCTGTTCAGGTGCATTAAACCTCAACAGCTTCCATGAAAGAATTTACTTTTTTAAACATTAACTTATTTTCTTTTCATTTTTGGTTGTGCGGGGTCTTCTTGCGGTATGTGGGCCTCCCATTTCGGTGGCTGCTCTGTTGAGGAGCACAGGCGCTAGGCACAGGGGCTTCAGTAGTTGCAGCACACGGGCTCAGTAGTTATGGCGCACAGGCTTTGTTGCTCCACAGAATGAGGAATCTTCCTTGAGCAGTAATTGAATGCGCGTCCCCTGCATCGGCAGGCAGACTCCCATCCTCTCTACCACCAGGAAAGAATTTACTTTATTTTCTTTTGAACTTTTTGTATTGGGGTATCTCCAATTAACAATATTGTGATAGTTTCAGGTGAACAGCGAAGGGAAAGAATTTACTTTTAAGAGGAGAAATTATTTACTTTTAAAGTCGTATGTATTTGTATTCATATCAACTATCCTGCAGTATTATAAACCCACCACGAAAGCCACGACGTTCTGATTTGGTACTTAAAATTATATTTTTAGAATGAAAACTATCAAGAGAGTAATGTGACTTCAACAAAAGTATGATTTTTATTGTATTACAGGCCACTAACTTGATTTGGCAAAATTTTGTAACTTGGTAAAGTTATTTGTACTTCCAAAAGTCCTTATTTAGTACATTGTCCCTATGAGCTGGGTGGGCTTCCCTGGTGGCTCAGGAGTAAAGAATCTGCCTGCCAATGCAGGAGATTCAGGTTCGATCCCTGGGTCGGGAAGATCCACTGGAGAAGGAAATGGCAACCCATTTCAGTATTTTCGCCTGGGAAGTCCCATGGACGGAGGAGCCTGGTGGGCTACAGTTCCTGGGATCACAAGAGTCAGACACAACTTAGTGACTAAGCCACCACCACTGTGGGCTGGATAAGTTAGCTGAAAAACAAAGTCATTACCTGCGTTTTGTAGCACTGCAAACTTACACAGAAGGATGGCTGTTCTCATCTTTCAGCATCTCACATTTTCTTAGCTTAAAAAATTATATGTGTCAAAACCATGCTTTTGTGATTTCTAACACATGGTATATCAGGCTGTTGGAATATAATTATTTTTAGACTTGTGGCCATAAAGGAACTTTTTTACATGAAGAGCTGTACATTATTTGAAATTACCCAAATGATGTCTAGATTTGAGGCACAAATCCTAGGTACTTATAGCTTTAGTAATATGGTGCCACTGTGAGAAGAGGGGTGGGGAAAAAGTGATTAATATAAAGTAATTATTAAGTGAATTTCACCACAGTTTATATTTATGGGAAATCTTTATATTGGATGTCAAAGGGCAGGTGCAATCTGGAAAACAATCTAGCAAATATATTTTGTTACATGTTTTTTATCAGATGATTATCAACCACTACAGACTGGTGGCTCACATGGTGAAGAATCAGCCTGCCAATGCAGGAGACTTGGGTTCGATCCCTGGGCTGGGAAGATCCCCTGGAGGAGGTAATGGCAACCTACTTCAGTATTTTTGCCTGGAGAATTCCATGGATAGAGGAGCCTGGCGGGTTACAGTTGATGAGGTCGAAAAGAGTCGGACAAGACTGAAGTGACTGAGCATGCACACACAACTGAAAGATCAACCCTTCTAAGATCTATAAGAGAGGGGGAAATAAGGGCAATATGCCACCTGAAAGACTGGAGAGACAGAGGCAAATACAAAGAACAACAATTTACCTGAGCAGAAACCCACAAATGAAAACTACCATGAGAACCAGTGCTACTTAAGAAAATCTGAACTACAATTGAGACTTCCCTGGTGGCTCAGGGACTTTCCTGGTAACTCAGATGGTAAAGAATCCACCTGCAATGCAGGAGAACCTGGTTCAATCCCTGGTGGAAAAGGGATAGGCTACCCACTCCAGTATTCTGGTGGCTCAGATGGTCAAGAATCCGCCTGCAATGCGGGAGACCTGGGTTCGATTCCTGGGTTGGGAAGATCCCCTGGAGAAAAATGTCTACCCACTCCATTGCTCTGGCCTGGAGAATTCCATGGACTATCCATGGGGCCGCAAAGTAGGACACAACTGAGCAACTTTCACTGGTGGCTCAGACTGTAAAAAAATCTGCCTGCAATGCAGGAGATCCAGGTTAGTGTGGACAACTCGGAGGGTTAAAAACTCTAGGAGCACTGACTCACAGAGAAGCCCCCCTCTGCCAATTTTATGAGTTTTACCTCCAGGAGTTTGATGAGGGTCCCACAGTACCAAAGAAAATTCCCCTTGTTCTTCCAGCAGGAAGAGAAGAAGAAATACACCAGAGCCTTCTGTTCTCAACAAAACCCACCTTCAGGGCAACCGGGCAGGCAGAGTATTGTCAGAGCCTAACTGACCTGGGGGGAAGGGAAAGACCCAACTCCTGCAGTTCTAGCCACCCACTCCAACCTAAACAGGGAGAAAAAAAATTAAAAGCACTTGTGGGAAAAAAAAGGAAAACACTTGTGAAGTTCACAGTTCAGTGGTAGATCAGTAAAAGATTTGGACCTAATCACAGGACTATACAACAATGCCTCCCGCCACACCTCACCACCATTTGCTAAAAGCCTATTTACAACAGTTCCTTTTACATAGTACATTCTGTCCCACTATCAAGAACAATTTACAGGGAGGTCCCTGGTCCAGTGGTGAGAACTCTGCTCTTCCACTGCGAGGGGCATGGATTTAATTCTGGTTGGGGAGCTAAGATCCCCCATGTCCCCCTCTGCAGCCAAAAAAATAACAAAACCAACAAACAACAACAAAAAGCCCCAAGACATACCATGAGGTGAAACCACAATTTGAAGAGACAGAGCAAGCATCAGATCTAGACATGGGAGGGTTTTCAGACCAGGAAGGTAAGCACTATAATTACTATGCTAAGAGCTCTAATGGATAAAGCAGACAACATGCAAGAAAAGATACACAAGTAAGCAGAGGCTTGGAAATCCTAAGAGAGAACCAAAAAAAAAAAAAAGAAGCTAGAGATAAAAAACATTGTAATAGACATAAATGCCTCTAATGGGATTACTGGATTTCCCTGATGGCTCAGCAGGTGAAGAATCTGCCTGCAATGCAGCAGACTCAGGAAATGCGAGTTTGATCCCTGGGTTGGGAGAATTCCCTGGAAAAGGAAATGGCACCCACTCCAGTATTCTTGCCTGAAAAATCCCATGGACAGAGGAGCCTGATGGGCTACAGTCCATGGGGCTACAAAGAATCAGACACGACTGAGCGACTAAGCACGCAAGCAATGGGCTTACTAGGAGGCTAGACATGACTGAGAGAAGAATCTGAGCTTGAGGCTATCTCAGGACAAACTACCAAAGCTAAAAGCAAAAGGAACAAAGACTGAAAAACAAAACAGTGAATCCAAGGACTGAGGGACAACCACAAAAGCTGTAACACAGGTGTACTAGGAGTACAAGAAGAAAGACAAGAACGGAAGAAATATTTGAAACAGAAATGACGGAGAATTTTCCCAAATTAATGTCAGACACCAAATTGCAGGCGCAGGCAGCTCAGAGACCACCAAGTAGGATACATGTCCCCAAACTACAACTAGGCGTGTGCATGTGTGTGCGTGTGTGTGTGTGTGTGCTCAATCGTGTCTGACTCTTTGGGACCCCACAGACTGTAGCCTGCCAGGCTCCTCTTCCATGGGATTTTTCTGGCAAGAATACTGGAGTGGGTTGCCATTTCCTCCTCCAAGGGATTCTTCCCAACCCAGGGATTTAACCTGAGTCTCCCGCATCTCCTGCATTTTCAGGCGAATTCCTTACCACCACAACTAGGTAAGGGAGGCCCCACAACTACAGCTACAGCTACAACTACAACTGGGAAGCCCTACAACTAGGCGGAGCATGTTCAAATTGCAGAAAAACCGAGATAAACTCCTGAAAGAAGACAAACGAAACACTTAATTCGCTGTGTCCTATTTAAAGTGAGAAACTCAAAGTTCTCCCATTCCCATAAGGTGCAAGGCAAGGACGTCCACTGTCACCACTTCTTTTCAGTATCATTCTGGAAGGCCTTGCTAACGCATTAAGGACAGAAAGGAAAATAAAATGTGAATAGATTGTGAAGGAAGAAATAAAACTGACTTTTTAGACAGGTGAAATTATAATCTATGTAGAAAATCCAAAGTAATTGAAAAAAGAAACCCAGAATAAGCGATTTTAGCAAGGTAACAGGATGTAGGTTAATGGATTATTGACATTATCGACTGGGGGATTTTTGCAGAAACTAATGCCTATGGGCTGTGATTTGTTATGTAAGTGAATATTGAAACATCTCTGATAAATAATGATCAAGGTAAAAAAAGATGTATTAATATATCTCTGGTCAGTAGTGTGTTAATATACAAAAGTCAACTGCTTTCCTGTACACCACCAATGAGAACATGGAATTTGAATGATCAATACAACAGCATTGACATGGCTCTTGTTTTGTCACTAAGTCATGCCCAGCTCTTTTGCAACCCTGTGGACTGTAGCCCACCAGGCTCCTCTGTCCATGGGATTATCCAGGCAAGAATACTGCAGTGGGTTGCTATTTCCTTCTCCAGGTCTCCCTGACCCAGGGATTGAACCTGTGTCACCTGCATTGCAGGCGGATTCTTTACCACTGAGCTACCAGGGAAGCTCAGCATTTACATAAGCACCCCCCAAATGAAATGCTTACATATAAATCTAACAAAATATGTACAAGATTGATACGAAGACAACTACAAAACTTTGACAAACGATACCAAAGAAGAACAAAATAAATGGAGAGACATTCCATTTTCATGGACAGGAAGACTCATAGTATCAAGGTGTCTATTCTTCTGAACTTAAGCTACGGAATCAAGCCACAAAATAATTTTCTGGCTATTGACAAACTGACTGTAAAGTTTATATGGAGAAGGAAAAGACCCAGAGTAGCCAACTCAATACTGAAGAAGAAGAACAAAGTCAGAAAACTGATGTTACCCAACTTCAAGACTTTTATAAAGCCATTCAAGAGAGTGTGGCATTGGTGAAAGAATAGACAGGTAGATCTATGGAACAGAATATGGAGCCCAGTTGCAGATCCCCGTAGATGATCTGACCCCAGTCTACTGATCACGGATAAAGTCAAAATAATCTCTTCAGCAAATGGTGCTGGAACAACTGGACGACCACATCCACTAAAGAAACAATGAAGATAGACACACACCTTATACCCTTAACAAAAATGAACTAAAAATGGATCAGAGATATAAATGTAAAATGCCAGAACTACAAGACTCCTGGTAATAACATAGGAGAAAACCTAGATGACCTTGGGTGTGCCTGTACTTTGTAGATACGACACCAAAGTCAGGATCCATGAAAAAAATAATTGATAAGCTAGATTTTATTAAAATTAGAAACTCGTGCTTTGTGACAGATAATTTCAAGATAATCAGAAGAGAAGCTACAGACTTGGAATAAATATTTGCAAAATAGATACCTTACAAAGGGCTGTTATCCAAAACACAAAGAACTCATAACACTCAACATTAAGAAAAACAAACAACCCAACAACCCAAAACATACAAAGAACACTTAAAACTTTACGTTAAGAAAACGAACTACACCTCACCGAAATAGATACATGGACTGTAAATTAGTATATGAAGAGTATATGGAGTATATGGAGCATTTGCTCCACATCATGTCATCAAAAAAATACAAATTAAAACAATAATGAGATACTCTTATACACCTATAAGAGTGGCCAAAATCTGGAACACAGACAGCACCAAATGGTACTGCTACTTTGGAAAACCATTTGGTGGTTTCTCATAAAACTAAATATATTCTTACTGTCGGATCCAGCAACAGTGCCCTAGATATTTATCTAAATGAACTGAAAACTTATATTTACATAAAAAGTCTGCACATGGATGTCTACAGCAGCTTTATTCATAACTGCCTAAACTTGGAAGCAACCAAGATGCCCTTCAGTGGGTGAATGGATGACTAAACTATGGTACATGCAGACAACAGAATATTAATTAGTGCTAAAAAGAAATGAAAGTGAAAGTTGCTGAGCTGTGTCTGACTTTTGGAACCCTATGGACTATACAGTCCATGGAATTCTCCAGGCCAGAATACTGGAGCAGGTAGCCTTTCCTTTCTTCAGGGGATCTTCCCAACCCAGGAATCGAACCGAGGTCTCCCACATTGCAGGCGGATTCTTTACCAGCTGAGCCACAAGAGAAGCCCTCAAAAAAGAAATGAGCTATGAAGCCATGAAATGGTGCAAAGGAACCCGAAATGCACATTATTAAGTGAAAGAAGCCAATCAGGAAAGGCTACATACTGTGTGACTCCAATGCTGAAGGCAAAACTATGGAGACAGTAAAAGGATGAGTGGTTGCCAAGGGTGAGACTAGGGAGGGATAAGAGGCTCTGCACAGAGGATTCTTAGGGCAGTGAAAGTGCTCTTGACATGGTAAGGACTGATACATGTCACTATACATTTGTCTAAATCCATAGAATGTACATATCAGGAGTGAATCCTAATGTAAACAATGGAGACTGGGTGTCATGACATGTCAACATAGGCTGATCACTTGTAACAAATGTACTACATACACTGAGGGGGGAATGTTCATAATGGGGGATGCATATAAGGGAGGGTATGCGTGTGTCCTTAGTCACTAACTCATGTCCGACGCTTTATGACCCCATGGACTGTAGCCCACCCACCAGGCTCCTCTGTCCGTGGGATTTTCCAGGCAAGAATACTGGAGTAGTGGACTGCCGTTTCCACCTCCAGGGAATCTTCCTGATCCAGGGATTGAACCTGTGTCTTCTGCATTGGCAGGTGGGTTCTTTACCATTAACCACCTGAGAAGCCCATGGTAGGGCAGCAAGTGAATATTTCAGAAATCTGTACCTTCCTCTGAATTTTGCTGTGAACCTAAAACTGCTGAAAAAATTAAGTCCCTTTTAATCTTACGGTCAAAGGGCTCATGCAGTCAATTCAAAAGAAGATACGCTAATTCCCAATCTTTAGGTGAAAAGACATTCTGCATCATTAGTTTTTAGGGAAATACAAATGAGGCACACCCTTTAACCCACTGGTATGACTGAAATTTTAAAGATTCACAATAGGAATAGTATTGACAAGATTGTGGAGCAAATGGAAATCTTATACTTTGCTTATGGTAATTTAAGATGGTAAAATCACCTTGGAAAATGGATTGTAATTTCTCATAATGTTAAAGACACACCTACTCTGTAATCCAGCAATTTCTCCCCTGCATATTTATCCAAGTTAAATGAAAACATGGGCTTCCCAGATGGCTCAGTGGTAAAGTATCCACCTGCCAAGGCATGAGACATGGGTTTGACCCCTGGGTTAGGGAGATCCCCTGGAAAGGGAAATGGCAACCCACTCCAGTATTCTTGCCTGGGAAACTCCATGGACATAGGAGCCTCGTAGGTTACAGCCCATGGGGTCCAAAGCAGCTGGATACAACTTAGTGATTAAAAAACGAGCACAGAAATGAAAGCATATGTCAATTTAAAGACTTCTACAGTAATGTTCATAACAGCTTTATTAATAATAGTGCAAAACATGAAACTATCCAATATCCATCACTAGATGACTAAAAACAACCAAACTGTAGTGTATTCATTGGATGACATCCTTCTTTGCAATAAAAATGAATTCCTGATACACGCAACATTTGGGAACAGCACACACTTCATTTTGAACAAAAGCAGATGGTTAAAAGAGTACATTATTCCATCAACAGAGTTCTAGAGTAGTCTAAAATGAATCTATGGTGACAGATATGTTAATAGAAATTAGATCAATCGTTGAGAGAATGGGAAGATCTACTGCCAAGTATTCCTGTCTCTTGAGAAACCTGTATGCAGGTCAGGAAGCAACAGTTAGAATTGGACATGGAACAACAGACTGGTTCCTAAGAGGAAAAGGAGTATGTCAAGGCTGTATATTGTCACCCTGCTTATTTAACTTCTATGCAGAGTACATCATGAGAAACGCTGGGCTGGAAGAAACACAAGCTGGAATCAAGATTGCCGGGAGAAATATCAATAACCTCAGATATGCAGATGACACCACCCTTATGGCAGAAAGTGAAGAAGAACTAAAGAGCCTCTTGATGAAAGTGAAAGAGGAGAGTGAAAAAGTTGGCTTAAAGCTCAACACTCAGAAAACTAAGATCATGGCATCTGGTCCCATCACTTCATGGGAAATAGATGGGGAAACAGTGGAAACAGTGTCAGACTTTATTTTTCTGGGCTCCAAAATCACTGCTGATGGTGATTGCAGCCATGAAATTAAAAGACGCTTACTCCTTGGAAGGAAGGTTATGGCCAACCTAGACAGCATATTTAAAAGCAGAGACATTACTTTGCCAACTAAGGTCTGTCTTGTCAAGGCTATGGTTTTTCCAGTGGTCATGTATGGATGTGAGAGTTGGATGATGAAGAAAGCTGAGCTCCAAAGAATTGATGCTTTTGAACTGTGGTGTTGGAGAAGACTCTTGAGAGTCCCTTGGACTGCAAGGAGATCCAACCAGTCCATCCTAAAGGAGATCAATTCTGGGTGTTCATTGGAAGGACCGATGTTGAAGCTGAAACTCCAATACTTTGGCCACCTCATGGGAAGAGTTGACTCATTGGAAAAGACCCTAATGCTGGGAGGGATTGGGGGCAGGAGGAGAAGGGGATGACAGAGGATGAGATGGTTGGATGGCATCACTAACTCGATGGACATGGGTTTGGGTAAACTCCGAGAGTTGGTGACGGACAGGGAGGTCTGGCATGCTGCGATTCATGGGGTCGCAAAGAGTCGGACACGGCTGAGTGACTGAACTGAACTGAAATGATTCCAAGGGCAATTTTCTGGCTGGAAGAAACTGCTTTATACTTTGATTAGAGATGGTTACAGGATATTACAGAGTTGCTAAAATTCCTCAACCATAACACCTACAATGTGTATTTATTGTGTATAATTGTACATAAAGTTGACAAAAAATCATAGAATGAGGCAAAATTGAAGGTTAATAATGATGAAATTATGACAGTTTAGTATTTGAAACAGAAATAATGAGTAACATGTTGGTACTGGATTGCTGTTAATCCAAATGATGAGTAATGAGTCAAATGATCAAACTGGAAAAAGTACTGAAATTTTGACATAAAATACTGACATATAAAACTCACAATACATATCTAAAAGTGAGAAAATCTGTAACAACCTAGTGGTAGTAATGTGTTACCTGTTCCAAGTATTTAGTGTCAATCATTACATCAGAAACTTTTATGTGCTCTGACTTTTTATAGATTGTATATGAAAAAAGGCTTATAGAAAATTTTTTAAACTTGATAATCCTAAAAATTTGCACATTATCAAATGAAATATTATCTGAAACTTTTATAAAGTCAATAACATTTTATCAACCTTACTAGAAAAAAGACTGAATTATCTTTGTGTTCTCTGTGTAATAAATAATCTTCAACCTCATTGTTGAGGTTAAAGGGTATGAAGTCTAAACACACAACTTTTAGTGAATTGTTTGCAGCTTATATGTTTGTCTCTCAAAAATTTTAATATGTGGGTTTTGTCCATTTAAAAAATTTGTAGTTTGTGGCATTCATTTCACATAAATATTAAAGACACCCTTCAAGTTGTGTAGACTTTGGGCTCTACAACTCCTGAACATACCATGGATCAATGGGTCTCTGAGTGTAAAAAGCAAATTTGTGGGAGACCGCCTTCAGTCTAATTTTATAAAGTTTAAAAACATGCAAAACTTAATATAGTTACAGATTAAAGACAACCATGGTAAAATGATAAGGAAACGCCCACAGTGGGCTCAGAGGCAGGATGACTTTATGACTTTAGTGGGCAGTAGGCACTTTTTGCCTTCATGGGCACTTTTCTCCTTAAAAATACCAAAAATCGTATTTTAGGACTGTGTTGGTATAAAGACAGATGGTAACTATTAACAGATTTTCCTCAACCTAAAATTTCACTTGTTTTCTGATTCTACAAGAAGTTAAAGCACTTTGGTTGTGTCCCTAGCCCAAGCTACAGTGTGTAATGCCAAAGCCCCTCTTCATTGTAATCTTCCGTTTCTTACACCATGGTGAGCAGTTTTAGCATTTTATACAACCATCCTTTCATGGCTAGTTTAATAAAAACGTATGTAATGCATCGTGCAAGGATACCAATGAAAATGGTTATCTCAGGCACATAGAAATTCGGGTGATTTTTACTATCTTGTTTCTCTCTTTCAAAAATCAGTTTCTTTTTTTTTCAATAGCCAGCGGGATCCCTATTTTTCAGAAGTACTAATATTCTTTAAAGGATATGCACACACAACTTATAGCGCAATACATAATTCGTGACTTTCCTGTTTAACCTGGATTTTACTGGATTTTACTTTGGCCAATGCCGTCCAAGAGACAGAGGAAAACCGAGAAACGAGAATTAACGGTCACAGCCTTGGGCTGGGACGGTTAAAATTTCCATAACGGGCACCGGGCTTTCCGATAAGCCACGCCCCCTTCTGGAATGTTCACCAGGACCCTCCCCTCGCGCTTCACCCACTGCCCCTTCTCATTCTGCGGGTCGAGTTCTCCGGGTTAAGGTCGTCGCTGGCCGGCTTCTCCGGACTGGGTCCGCCTCGGCCTCTGCTTTGCTTCTCCGGACTGGGCCCGCCTCGGCCTCTGCTTTCCTTTAGAGCCTTGATCAGAACTAGTAATTATTTTTCTTCTGTCACCTTCTCAGCTAGTGGTGGCGCCTCGTCGTCGTCATTAGTCAGTAGTAGCGTCAAGAAAGAAAAGGGTAGGCTTTCCAGGGGATTGTACTGTTTTCCTCTGTATTATTTCTTCTCTTTGCAGTATTTTTTTTTTTACGAAGTATGTATCTATTTCCCACGAATTACGTGTTGTTTACACAGTATCCCATTTTTAGGTTAAATCTAAAGAGAAAAAAAATTGCTTCGCAACTCATAACAGGCTCTGCTGAAACTCGTGAGGCGTCGAAGAGAGAAGAAACAGAACCGAACGGAAAAGGCAGGAGGGTAGGCGTACAGGGGGCCCAGGGTGGGCCCGTCAGGCGCGGCTGCTACCGGCAGAAATCGTGGGCCAGGCCGCGGTCAACACTACGCCGTAGGCTCTCCCCCTCCCTCCCCCCTCCCTCCCCCTCCCTCCCCCTCCCTCCCCCTCCCTCCCCCTCCCTCCCCCTCCCTCCCCCCCTCCCTCCCCCTCCTCCCCCTGCCTCCGCCTCCCTCCCCCTCCTGCCCCTGCCTCCGCCTCCCTCCCCCTCCTGCCCCTCCTTCCGCCTCCCTCCCTCCTCTGCCCCTCCCTCCCCTGCCCCTCCCCTCCCTCCGGTCCCGCTCCGCAAGACACTCCTGATTGGCCAGGCCCTAGCCCGGAAGTCGTGCCACGCCGGGCTTCCCGGCCTCTTGGCTGAGCCCCGGCGCTCCTCTTCCCCCACGCCCCGCCCCTCGGGGGGCATCAAAACAAGAGAGCGGCGGCTGGGGCCGGGCCTGCGGACGGCCGACGCCGCGCAGAGGTGGGGCCTGTCCTCGCGGTGCCCGCTGGTTGGCTGACGGGGTGCGGGCCGAGGCGCTTCGGGTTGCGCGGCCGCGCTTCCGCCCTCGGCTGACTGTTGAGCCGAGGCATGGAGGCCGGTTAGCCGCAGGCGCGAGGCCGAGCGGGGGGTGAGGAGAACGGCGGGCTCGAGGCTGCAGGCGCAGTGGGCTCGAGTGCGCGCGCGCGGCTGGTGAGTGCCGGGCCGCGTGGAGTAGCCGTCGCGGCGCGTGAGGCAGGGGCGGGTGGGGGAGGGGCGGCGCGAGCTTGGCCGCGTCCTTCAGAGTTGAGGCGCGCGAAGCGGGAGCATCACTGCCGCGTCCGCTGGACCGCCTTCCTGTGCCTCTCGCGCCCCAGGGCTCCGGGCGTTGGGACCCCTGTCCTCTCCTTTAACGTCGTCTACACTGCGGTCCCGTGTGAGCGGTTCTGGGTCTGAGCACTGCGTAGTTTCGGTGGGACTGATTGGGCGGGGTCTCGCTGTGGAAAGCCTCTGTCCTCTCGACGCCCCCTCCTTTCTCCTGATGGGGTCCGTTGTTTTGGAGATAATGCCACTCCTGAGTGGCCACCTGAGTCCTGCTGCCCCACCTGAAGGCGATGTATCGCTGACAGCCAACCGCAAGGGGCTTTGCCGCCTTCCCCACCTCCCAGGAGCGACAGTGTACCAAGACCCTGAAGGAACCGTCACGAGGCTTTGAAGGAACGGTTTGCCATTTAAAGCGACAGAGTTAGTTACTGATGGTCCTAGGGCCGAACTCACTTACACTTGCTAATTGGAGTTTTTTGACAAAGTGGCTCGTTGTCACCTGTGTGAGGACGAAGTCTCCCGTGAAACTACTCCCCCCTGTGGAGTCAGAATGGCAGTAGACCCCCAGGCAAGTTGTCTAATCTCTGAGCCGGAGCCTTTTCATCAAATGGTTACATTCCGCTTTGTAAGTATTGATGTGAAACTCAGATGAGAGTATATAAACCACTTCCTCAGTTTTGTTTTGCCTTTTCAGAAATGTTCTTTGCGGAGCCAGAGCCTGGGTGTATATGAAGGCAGATCCTCACCCATTCCGAAATACATCCAGGCATCTCAGCTGAGAGGATCACTTCTCTGTAGGCCATCACCTCAGGTAATTTTTTTTTTTTTAAGATTTATGTATTTTTGACTGTGCTGGGTCTTAGCTGCTGTGGGCATTTTCTAGTTGTGGTGTGTGGGCTTCTCATTGAGGTGGCTTCTCTTGTGGAGCATGGTTTCTAGGGCAGAGTTCAGTAGTTGCCCCAGGGCATATGGGATTTTCATGGACCAGGGATGGAACCTATGGCTCCTGCATTGGCAGGTGATTTCTTAACCACTGGACCACCAGGAACTACCCCAGGTAATTGTTAACATTTAAAACATTTTTTTTCAGTCACTTAATGTGTGCTCAGCACTGAAGTAAAGTATATACAAAACAGGTCCTTACCCCCTAAAAGACTCAAAATTTTTGAAGATGGAGCATGTATGTGGGAAACATCTGATAGTAAACACCTCAGCCTGACAAGGTGAATGTAGTGATAGAAACTATTGTATAGAGTCCTGAGAGGACTGAGAAGAAAGTCAAACTGGAAAGGGAGGGGCTGAGTTAAGACTACTAGCCCCCAGGGATGATGATGCTCAGAAATGAATGGCACATAAGTAGATCTCATATCTGGCTTTTTATCAGACTCACTGCTGGAATTGTTTTAGATTGAACCTGAATTTTATCAGTGGTATCTCACCATCTGCTTTTTTCTCCCAAGTTCCTTTGGTGAGTCATGCGTATTCAGGTTTAAGATCCAGGCAGAGGTCTGAAGGGTAGGTGTTAGAGGCAGAAGAGCTCCCATAAATGCAGGTAATGCCAAATACCAGGATGCATTTTAGGAAGAGCAAGTGAGGGGGAAGTGGCAAGAGATGATGCTGAAGCCAGCTGTTGCAGGGACTGGTGTGCTGAGCTCAAAAGTTATTGACCAGATGTAGAGGAGTCATTTGTGCTTTCAAAGTCCAGGTTTTGGTTTGGCCTTTGGCAGCATTTTGCGGAAGAGTTGATGGTGGATCAAACAAGAGGCAGATCATTTATGTTTACTTATGGAATCTAGGCAAATAGTGAAAATGTATTAAGGCAGTGGCAATCTCACTGACAGTTAAGTGCAGATATAATCAAGGTGTGGTAGACACTGAAACTTGTGGAGATGGGTCTAAGGGAAGAGAATAGAATTAACAGGTTACTGGTTTAAAAATTGAAGGCATGGTAATACCATGGATACAGAGAATACAAGACAGATCACAGATTTAAGGAAAGGACTTTGTTCTGTTCTGGTCCCGTTTACTCTGACGCACCAGTCAGGTGAGTAGAGATTTTCTATACAGTTGGATATTGAGTAGAGTCGGCCTTCCAAATCTTCAGGTTTCACATATGTGAATACAGAGAGCCAGTTGTGTTCATTGTGCTACACTGTTTTATGTGGGAAGTTGAGCATCTGCAGATTTTGGTATCCATGGTGGGGGTTTAGCTTCTGGAACCAATTGCTTGCAAATACTGAGGGACAGCTGTATATCTTTCTGGAATTCTAGGCTAGGCTGTCATTGAGTAGCTGAAACATAGGTAAGCATTGCACTGAGTTTACATACATTCTTAGTCTTCGGGAAGCTTCAGTATAAGTAGTAGTTATGGGTTAAATTAAGTCACCTAGAAAGGGGATACTGAATGAAGAGGAGGATAGAACCCGGAGGACAAACCTTTGGACATTTTGATATTAGGAGGGGGAGAAGGAACCAGATGGTTCTGGAGATTGGGTAGAGGAAAGGAGAATTGTATCTTAGCTATGGATTAAATGCTAGCATTTTCACATGTTTTGGAGTCCAGTAGAGAACCAACTGGATTTGATATTACAGAGATTATTAGGGACTTTTGTGAAAACATTCAGTGAAACATAAGATAGAACCCAGAGTGCAAAGGAGCTAAATAAATTATTTTTTCAAGGGTTAGTTTCCTGGCGCGGAAACTTTCTCAGTGGACTCAGTGCTTTCACTGCCGCAGCCTGGGCTCAGTCCCTCAGTTCAGTTTTGGGGAACTAAGATCCCACCAGCCACTTGGCCCAGCTGAGGGGGGAAAATAAATGAAAGCAATTGCAGAGAAGTTTTTAATAAATAATTAAAATTTCCAAGAAGTGGGACTTCCCTAGTGGTCCAGTGGTTAGGACTCTGCCTTCTAATGCAGGGGGCACTTAACTTGATACCTGGTGGGGGAGCTAGGTTCCCACATGCAGCCAATAAATAAATAAAAAATTCCAAGAAGTTTGGCTAGGAAGGGTAGAAGAAAGTGATTGTTGTATGAAGTTTGTGGCCAACTGTTATTGAGAAATGGTAGCCCTGGCTAAGTCAGTGGAAAGTAACAGTTAATCTCTGGTGAAGCATCCTTTGTGATCGTCAAATCAGCTCTCTCTTTAATGCACAGGAGCAGCTCTGATTTCTGCAGCTTGAGGATTCCCCGGACACCCGCATTTGTGGTTCAGTAATGGTTCCCAGCAGTAAAAACGCTGATGAAATTAACAAAACTGCCTTCCAGAAGAAGTGAGTTGTGCAAAAACGTGCAAGGTTCATGGCCATCTACCAGCAGTTTTCCCTTTAAAGAAAAATCACAATATACGTATTATACCCTGTTTACATGTTTGGGCTTAACTCTCAGGCCAGTGATGATTTTGTTTTAAGGACATAACAACACCCGTTTATGACCTTTTGAGAGGAGCTATGGAAACAGATGTTTTTGTTGTTGATGGGCTCTATAGCACTGTTCTGTGTTCGAAATTCCATTCTTACCTGTTGTATGGCAGTAACTTCCATCTACTTTGAGAAAATTTATAGTTTTGCTTTCTGGAATGTTGAAGTAAGCTAGCTCTTTGAATGAGTTGAAAAAAAAATCAAACTCCGTAATTTTTTTTTCCTTTCGCAGCACATGTGGGATCTTACGTGTACCCCCTGCCTTGGAAGTGTGGAGTCTTAATCACTGGACTTCTGGGGAGGTCCTTCCATAATTTTCTTTTTTTTTTTTTTTTTTTTTTTTTACCGACTAAAACAAAGCAGCTGTTTATTCTTGATTCGGCATTGGGTATCTATAACAAACAAGTTGCGTTTCCCAGGCATGGGTTATTAGACACGAGAATGTAATTGATATTAACCAACTTTCAGGCTCCAGTAACTTTTTCTCACTGCTTGTCAGTTTAATCTTTTTTTTTACTTATTAAAACTTTTATTCATTTTTTTTTTATTTTTTTTTATTTTTATTTTTTTTTTAATTTATTTTAGTTGGGGGCATAATTTTCTTAATAGAAGGTTTCTTTTGCTAACTAACCCTGCATATTTATTGGAAGGACTGATGCTGAAGCTCCAGTATTTTGGCCACCTGATGCGAAGAGCCGACTCATTGGAAAAGACCCTGATGCTGGGAAAGATTGAAGGCAGAAGAAGAAGGGGGTGGCAGAGGATGAGATGGTTAGATAGCATCACTGACTCAGTGGACATGAATCTGAGCAAACTCTAGGAGATAGTGAGGGACAGGGAGGACTGGCATGCTGCAGTCTGGGGGGTTGCAAAGAGTCAGGCATGACTTAGCGACTGAACAACTGTTAAAGTATACAGCATTTTATTTGTATTTCAATATGTTCATTCAAAGTTTCAGTTGACTGCAGTCCATTACCTGCTCAAATCAAAGTTGAAGCAATTGATGTTTGAGAAATCTCCCCTAAGTTTTGTTTTCTGTTTCCACACCCTGTAGGAAGTGAAACTTAATAAATTAGATTACATCAACAGAAAAAACCCAGCTTGTGCAGACTTGCTGGTGTAATAGTACTGTTTTTTCAGGTATAAGAAGTTCTTTGAATGAAACTTACGTTCTACAGAGACATAGTGACATAGTGTCCGTTATATTAGTCAGTATTCCTTGTTTGCAGCACCCTTAAAAAATGTTACTGAATTAGAAGTAGTGTCAAGAAAGGGCAAGACTCTCCAGTCTAACTCACATATTTTTGTTTTTCAGATGAGGACTGTGTAACTCATGTTGTCTTTTTGCTCTGCTTTTCAGGAAGCTCCTAAATTAGGACTTGGTGACATTTTTTCTAAATAAGTTTTGATTTCTCTCTCTAAATCTCCTTTTACAATGTCCTTTTCTATATGTACTTTTTTTTTTTTATGAAACGCTTCACGAATTTGCATATCATCCTTGCTCAGGGACCATGCTAATCTTCTCTGTATTGTTCCAATTTTAGTATATGTGCTGCTGAAGCGAGCACTCTACATGTACTTTAATGTTGAAAGCTGCCCTGAATTCTTTTCAGAAGCATGAAGAAAATATACAGTTAATATTTAATTTAAAAATTCAGTTCACAAGGCATGCATGTTTTTGATTATACAGAAGTTGTAAGATCTGTCAAGATGTGATCGACCTCCCATTAGCAGAGTTTATTCATTCTGAATTTTAGGGTGATACGCATTTAAAAAGTTACACACATTCAAGTTTCTGTCCCCAAATATGCAATGACTTGGATCTTATTTCTTAACCTTTTGTTGTCCCTTCTCCCTCTCTGAAAGGAAACTTTTTAGGCATTTCTTTCCTATGAATTTCCCATGGATTTTAATAGCTCCAATATATTACATACCTCTTTATGTATATCTCTGCTTTATACATAAAAATAGTGGGACTATAGTGTACTGCTTACTGACATTTAGTGGCATCTTAGCTTGCTTTTATTACACCTCATTAGAATTGGAGATCTTTTTGGATTTGGCTTCCACCCTGTTTGCTAATCCTCTGCTTCATGCCATCTGTAGTTCTGATAAACTTGACTCTGTTTTCCTTCAAGTCTTTGACATATTTGGTTCTTGGGATTTCCTCTTGTTTCCAGGTACCATCTTGCTACTTTGTTCTCTTTGAGACTGCTAGGATTTGGGAAATTAATTTTATCTTAACTCTTTTTACTTGAGTTTGGATGGTGGAGGCTCTGATGGTATTATACAACCCAAAATTAAAAACTATCAAGAACTGAGTATGAAACTCAGTAGTAATAGGTTTGTAGCTGCTCTATTTGTAGCCATTATGGTTTATACTAAATTGATGAGCAGTGAGTTATGGGCAGCAATTTATACACACACGTGCAAATTCATATATGTACTTTCTAACCAATAGAAAAAATTCTTCTCTGTATGAAGTTTTGTTATTGACTGTGTGGATCACAATAAACTGTGGAAAATTCTGAAAGAGATGGGAATACCAGACCATCTGACCTGTCTCTTGAGAAACCTGTATGCAGGTCAGAAAGCAACAGTTAGAACTGGACATGGAACAACAGACTGGTTCCAAATAGGAAAAGGAGTACATCAAGGCTGTATATTGTCACTCGGCTTATTTAACTTCTATGCAGAGTACATCATGAGAAACGCTGGGCTGGAGGAAGCACAAGCTGGAATCAAGATTGCCGGGAGAAATACCAATAACCTCAGATACGCAGATGACACCACCCTTATGGCAGAAAGTGAAGAAGAACTAAAGAGCCTCTTGATGAAAGTGAAAGAGGAGACTGAAAAAGTTGGCTTAAAGCTCAACATTCAGAAAACTAAGATCATGGCATCTGGTCCCATCACTTCATGGGAAATGGATGGGGAAACAGTGGAAACAGTGTCAGACTTTATTTTTCTGGGCTCCAAAATCACTGCAGATGGTGATTGCAGCCATGAAATTAAAAGACACTTTCTCCTTTTGTGTGAAGGCGCATTTTAAGTTGAAGACAGGATCATTAATAGGAAGTGTACCCATTCTCCACCAGAATAGTCCTGAAGTGTTACGTGATATTTTCCTTTAATCTTTCAATGTTGTCTTTTCTGGGTACAGGTGCAGAATGAGTACATGTTGTTGGTGTACCCCAGGTGGTACTTCCACCACTGACTTCCTGCAACGCTATGCATCCAAGACCCGCTCCAGTGAATTTCAGACAGCTGATGAAGACCTCTGCTACTGCTTGGAGTGTGTGGCTGAATACCACAAAGCAAGGGACGAATTGCCGTTCTTACATGAGGTAACTTAGATGGGCGGTTTTTTCCTGAGCTTGATAACTAGGAAGGGGATACATTTGAACTGTATTGGAAGCATTCAAGGAGCTTGACAGTATGATTTAAACTGTGAAGGTTGAAATACTGCTTGTACCTAACTCATTACCTGTAGAGAGTGGGTGCTGAGTAATTGCTTATTGACTAATGGAATTGAATTGACACCTAAAGCAGAATTTTATAATCCTCCTTTTATAGTCATTTTATGTAAAGCAGTTTTATGAAAAGATGTATGGGTTTTTTTTTCGGTTCCATGTTTTTATGTCATTGTGTTTGACAGGGTTATAGGCAGGTGTTTGAATGGCCAATAGTTATTTTTTTTCCTCTTTTCATTTTTTAAAAAAAATTTAAATTATTTCTTTTAATTGGAGGCTAATTACTTTACACTATTGTGGCTTTTGCTGTACATTGACATGAGTCATCCATGGGTGTACATGTGTCCCCCCACCCTGAACCCCCCCATCTTCCTTGCCACCCCATCCTTCTGGGTTGTCCCAGAGCACTGGCTTTGAGTGCCCGTTACACTGGTCATCTGTTTACATATGGTAATATGCATGTTTCAGTGCTATTCTCTCAAATCATCCCACCCTTGCCTTCTTCCACATAGTCCAAAAGTCTGATCTTGACATCTGTGTCTCTTTTGCTATCTTGCATATAGGGTCATTGTATTGTTACTGTCTTTCTAAATTCCATATATATGTGTTGATATACTGTATTGGTGTATCTCTTTCTGACTTAACTTCACTCCGTATGATAGGCTCCAGTTAAATCCATCTCATTAGAACCGACTCAAATGCATTCTTTTTTATAGCTGAGTAATATTCCATCGTGTATATGTACCAAAACTTCCTTATCCATTTGTCTGTGATGGACATCTAGGTTCCATGTCCTAGCTGTTGTCACTGCAATGCTGCAGTGAACATTGGGATACATGTGTCTCTTTCAATTCTGGTTTCCTCAGTGTGTATTCCTAGTAGTGGGATTGCTGGGTCGTATGGCAGTTTTATTTCCATTTTTTTAAGGAATCGCCACACGGTTCTCCATAGTGACTGTGCTAATTTGCATTCCCACCTACAGCATGAGAGGGTTCCCTTTTCTCTGCACACTCTCCAGCATTTATTGTTCATAGACTTTTTGATGGCAAGTTTTTTGATGGCAGTCATTCTGATTGGTGTGAGATGGTACCTCATTATGGTTTGATTTGAATTTCTCTGATAATGAGTGATGTTGAGCATCTTTTCATGTGTTTGTTAGCCATCTGTATATCTTCTTTGGAGAAATGTCTGTTTAGTTTTTTGGCCCACTTTTTGATTGGGTCGTTTAGTTTTCTGGTATTGAGCTGCATGAGCTGCTTATATATTTTGGAGATTAATTCTTTGTCAGTTGTTTTGTTTGCTGTTATTTTCTCCTATTCTGAAGGCTGCCTTTTCACCTTGCTTATAGTTTCCTTCATTGTGCAAAGCTTTTAGGTTTAGTTAGGTCCCATTTGTTTATTTTTGTTTTTATTCCCATTACTCTGGGAGGTGGGGTCATAGAGGATCTTGCTGTGATTTATGTATGTCCGTGTTCTACTTCTGTTTTCCTCTAAGAGTTTTATAGTTTTTGGTCTTACATTTATATCTTTAATCCATTTTGAGTTTATTTTTGTGTATGGTGTTAGAAAATATACTAGTTTCAGTCTTTTACAGATGGTTGACGAGTTTTCCCAGCACCACTTGTTAAAGAGATTGTCTTTTCTCCATTGTATATTTTTGCCTCTTTTGTCGAAGATAAGGTGTCCATAGGTGTGTGGGTTTATCTCTGGGCTTTCTATTTTGTTCCATTGATCTATATTTCTGTCTGTGTCAGTACCATACTGTCTTGATGACTAGCTTTGTAGTATAGTCTGAAGTCGGGCAGGCTGATTCCTCCAGTTCATTTTTCTTTTTCAAGATTGCTTTGGCTATTCAAGGTTTTTTGTGTTTCCATACAAATTTTGAAATTATTTATTCTAGTTCTGTGAAAAATACCGTTGGTAGCTAGATAGGGATTGCATTGACTCTATAGATTGTTTTGGGTAGTATACTCATTTTCATTATATTGATTCTTCTGGTCCATGAACATGGTATGTTTCTCCATCTATTTGTCTTCTTTGATTTCTTTCATCAATGTTTTAAGGTTTTTTATATATAAGTCTTCTGTTTCTTTAGGTAAATTTATTGCTAAGTATTTTATTCTTTTTGTTGCAATGGTGAATGGGATTGTTTCCTTAATTTCTCTTTCTGTTTTCTGATTGTCAGTGTATAGGATGGAGAAGGCAAAAAAAAACCAAAAACAAAACAAAACAAAAGGATGGAGAAGGCAGTGGCACCCCACTCCAGTACTCTTGCCTGAAAAATCCCATAGATGGAGGAGCCTGGTGGGCTACAGTTCACGGGGTCGCCAAGAGTCAGACACGACTGAGCGACTTCACTTTCACTTTTCCCTTTCATGCACTGGAGAAGGAAGTGGCAACCCACTCCAGTGTTCTTGCCTGGAGAATCCCAGGGATGGCGGAGCCTGGTGGGCTGCTGTCTATGGGGTCGCACAGAGTTGGACATGACTGAAGTGACTTAGCAGCAGCAGCAGCAGCAGCAGTGTATAGGAATGCAAGGGATTCTTGTATATTTGTTTTATATTCTGTACCTTTACTATATTCATTGATATCTCTAGTAATTTTCTGGTTCTGTCTTTAGGTTTTTCTATGTAGAGGATCATGTCATCTACAAACAGTGAGTTTTACTTCTTTTCCAATCTGGATTCCCTTTATTTCTTTTTCTTCTCTGACTGGTGTGGCTAGTACTTCCAAAACTATGTTGAATAGTAGTGGTGAGAGTGGGTATTCTTGTCTTGTTCCTCATATTAGAGGAAATGCTTTCAGTTTTTCACCATTGAGGATAGCGTTTGCTGTGGGTTTGTCATTTTATGGCTTTTATGTTGAGGTATGTTCCTTCTATGCCTGCTTTCTGGAGAGGATTCATCATTAATGGGTGTTGAATTTTGTCAAAGGCTTTCTCTGCATCTATTGAGATAATCATATGGTTTTTATCTTTCAGTTTGTTAATATATGATGTATCACATTGATTGATTTGCAAATATTGAAGAATCCTTGCATCCCTGGGATAAAGCCCACTTGGTCATGATGTATGATCTTTTTAATATATTGTTGGATTCTGTTTGCTAGAATTTTGTTGAGGACATTTGTATCTATGTTCATCAGTGATATTGGGCTGTAGTGTTCTTGTCTGATTTTGATATTTGGGTGATGGTATAGAATGAGTCTGGGAATTAACCTTCCTCTGCGATTTTCTGGAAGAGTTTGAGTGGGATGGGTGTTAGCACTTCTCTAAATTTTTGCTAAAATTTACCTGTGAAACCCAGTTCTGCACTTTGGTTTGTTGGAAGATTTTTTCTTACGGTTTTGATTTCTGTGCCTGTGATGGGTCTGTTAAGCTTTTCTGTTTCTTCCTGGTTCAGTTTTGGAAGGTTATACTTTTCTAATAATTTGTCCATTTCTTTCATGTTGTCCGTTTTACTCGTATGTAATTGCTCATAGTAGTCTCTTATGATCTTTTGTATTTCTGTGTTGTCTGTTGTGATTTCTCCATTTTCGTTTGTAATTTTATTGACTTGATTCTTCTTTGTTTTTTTCTTGATGAGTCTGGCTACAGGTTCGTCTATTTTATTTATCTTCTCAAAAAACCAGCTTTTACTTTTGTTAATTTTTGCTATAGTCTCCTTTGTTTGTTTTTCACTTATTTTTGCTCTAATTTTCATGATTTCTTTCTTTATACTAACTTGAGGGTTCTTTTCACTTTTTCTAGTTGCTTTCGGTGTAAAGTTAGGTTGTTTATTTGATGTTTCTCTTGTTTCTTGACGTAGGCTTGTATTGCTGTGAGCCTCCCTCTTAGCACTGCTTTTACTGAACCCCATAGATTTTGGAAAATTATTGCTAATTTTAGACTTAAATTGAAGAAAGTAGGGAAAACCACTGGACCATTCATGTATGACCTAAATCAAATCCCTTATGATTATACAGTGGAAGTGACAGATAGATTCTAGGGATTAGATCTGATAGAGTGCCTGAAGAACTATGGATGGATGTTTGTAACATTGTACAGGAGGCAGTGATCAAGACTATCTCCAAGAAAAAGAAATGCAAAAAGGCAAAATGGTTGTCCGAGAAGGCTTTACAAATAGCTGGGAAAAGAAGAGAAGCTAAAGGCAGAGGAGAAGGGAAAGATATACCCATTTGAATGCAGAGTTCAAAGAAGTACAAGGACAAAAGAACCTTCCTCAGTGATCAATGCAAAGAAATAGAGGAAAACAATAGAATGGGAAAGACTAGAGATCTCTTCAAGAAAATTAGAGCTACCAAGGGAACATTTCATGCAAAGATGGGCACAATAAAGGACAGAAATGGTATGGATCTAACAGGAGCAGAAGATACTAAGAAGAGGTGGCAACAATACACAGAAGAACTATACAAAAAAGATTTTCGTGACCCAGATAATCACGATGATGTGATCACTCACCTAGAGCCAGACATCCTGGAATGTGAAGTCAAGTGGGCCTTAGGGAGCATCCCTATGAATAAAGCTAGTGGAGGTGATGGAATTCCAGTTGAGCTATTTCAAATCCTCAAAGATGATGCTGTGAAAGTGCTGCACTCAATATGCCAGTAATTTTGGAGAACTCAGTAGTGGCCACAGAACTGGCAAAGGTCAGTTTTCATTCCAATCCCAAAGAAAGGCAATGCCAAAAAATGTTCAGACTACTGCACAGTTGCACTCATCTCACACGCTAGCAAAGTAATGCCCCAAATTCTCCAAGCCCAGGCTTCAACAGTACATGAACCATGAAATTCCAGATGTTCAGGCTGGTTTTAGAAAAGGCAGAGGAACCAGAGGTCAAGTTGCCAACATCTGTTGGATCATCAAAAAAGCAAGAGAGTTCCAGAAAAAACATCTTTATTGACTATGCCAAAGCCTTTGACTGTGGATCACAACAAACTGAAAAATTCTTCAAGAGATGGAAATACCAGATCACCTGACCTGCCTCCTGAGAAATCTGTGTGCAGGTCAGAAAGCAACAGAACTGGGCATGGAACCACAGGCTGGTTCCAAATAGGAAAAGGAGTACGTCAAGGCTGTATATTGTCACCCTTCTTACTTGCGGAGTACATTATGCGAAATGCCAGGCTGAATGAAGCACAAGCTGGAAGCAAGATGGCTGGGAGAAATACAATAACCTCAGATACGCAGATGACACCACCCTTATTGCAGAAAGCAGAGAACTAAAGAGCCTCTTGATGAAAGTGAGAGAGGAGAGTGAAAAAGCTGGCTTAAAAGTCAACATTTAGAAAACTGAGATCATGGCATCCACCCCCATCACTTCATGGCAAATAGATGGAGAAACAATGGAAACACTGGGAGACTTGTTTTTTTTGGGGTTCCAGAATCACTGCAGATGGTGACTGCCCCCATGAAATAAAAGACGCTTGCTACTTGGAAGAAAAGCTATGACCAACCTAGACAGCATATTAAAAAGCAGAGACATTACTTTGCCAACAAAGGTCCATCTAGTCAAGGCTGTGGTTTTTCCAGTAGTCATGTGTGGATGTCAGACCATAAAGAAAGCTGAGCGCCAAAGAATTGATGCTTTTTAACTGTGGTGTTGGAGAAGACTCTTGAGAGTCCCTTGGACTGCGAGGAGATCCAACCAGTCCATCCTAAAGGAAATCAGTCCTGAATACTCACTGGATGGACTGATGCTGAAGCTTTACTAATACTTTGGCTACCTGATGCGAAGAACAGACTCATTAGAAAAGACACTGATGTTAGGAAAGATTGAAGGCAGGAAGAGAAGGTTTTGACAAGAGGATGAGATGTTTGGATGGCATCACTAACTCGATGAATGTGAGTTTGAGCAAACTCCGGGAGTTGGTGATGGACAGGGAGGCCTGGCGTGCTGCAGTCCATGGGGTCGCAAAGAGTCAGACATGACTGAGCAACTGAACTAATAGGTTTGGGGTTGTCTTGTTTTCATTTCCATTTGTTTCTATGCATATTTTGATTTCCTTTTTGATTTCCTTGTTGATCTGGTTATTCAGAAGCATGTTGTTTAGCCTCCATGTTTGTATTTTTAATAGTTTTTTTCCCTGTAGTTGATATCTAATCTTACCATATTGTGATCAGGAAAGATGCTTGAAATGATTTCAGTTTTTTAAAATTTACCAAGGCTAGATTTATGGACCAGGATGTGATCTATCCTGGAGAATGTTCCATGTGCACTTGATAAAAATGTGAAATCCATTATTTTTGGATGAAATGCTGTATAGATATCATTGGGTCTGACTGTCCATTGTGTCATTTAAGGCTTGTGTTTCCTTGCTTATTTTCTGTTTTGTTGCTCCGTCCATAGGTGTAAGTGAGGTATTAAAGTCCCCCCCACTGCTACTTTGTTACTGTTAATTTACCCTTTCATACTTGTTAGCATTTGCCTTACATATTGAGGTGTTCCTGTGTTGGGTGCATATATGTTTATAATTGGTGTCTCTTCTTGGATTGATCCTTTGATCATTATATAGTATGTCCTTTGTCTCTTATCATGCTCATTTTATCTGATATGAGTATTCCTAGTCCTGCTTTCTTTTAGTCTCCATTTGCCTGAAATATCTTTTCCAGCCCTTCACTTTCAGTATATATGTGTTCCTAGGTTTGAGTTGGGTCCCTTGTAGACAGCATGTATGGGGTCTTGTTTTTGGGTCCATTCGGCCAGTCTTTGTGTTTTGGTTGGAGCATTTAACCCGTTTACATTTAAGATTAATGAAAGTATGATCCTGTTACCATTTACTTTGTTGTTTTGGGTTTGTTTTTTTAATAAACCTGTTCTGTGTTTCCTGTCTAGAGAAGATCTTTTAGCATTTGCTGAAGAGCTGGTTTGGTGGTGCAGAATTTTCTCAGCTTTTGCTTGTCTGTAAAGCTTTTGATTTTTCCTTCATATCTGAATGAGATCTTTGCTGGGGAGAGTAACCTTGGTTGCAGGTTTTTCTCTTTCATCACTTTAAGTATATCCTGCCATTTCCTTCTGGCCTGAAGAGTTTCTGTTGAAAGATCAACTATTATCCTTATGGGAATCCCCTTGTGTGTTATTTGTTGCTTCTCCCTTGCTGCTTTTAATGTTTGCTCTTTGTGTTTGATCTTTGTTAGTTTGACTAATATGTGTCTTGGATTGTTTTGCCTTGGATTTATCCTGTTTGGGACTCTGGATTTGTTGGAGTGGGTGACTGTTTCCCTCCCTGTTTTAGGGAGGTTTTAAGTATTTTCTTATGGCCTTTCTATTTGTCTTCTTTTGGGACACCTATGATTCGAATATTGGGGCATTTAGCATTGTCTCACAGGTCTCTGCGATTGTCCTCATTTCTTTTAATTCTTTTTTCCTCTCTGCTTCATTTATTTCCACCATTCTATCTTCCACCTCACTTACCCTCTCTTCTGCCTCTGTTATTCTCCTGTTGGTTCCCTCCAGAGTACTTTTAATCTCAGTTATTGCATTGTTCATTATTGATTGACTCTTCTTTATTTCTTCTAGGTCCTTGTTAAACATTTCTTGCATCTTCTCAATCCTTGTCTCTAGTCTTATTTATCTGCAACTCCCATTTTGTTTTCAAGATTTTGGATCATCTTTACTATCATTATTCTGAATTCTTTTTTCAGGTAGGCTGTCTCCTCTTTTGTTTGATTTAATGGGTTTTTATCATGTTCCTTTATCTGCTGAATATTTCTCTGCTTTTTCATTTTGTTTGGATTGCTGTGTTCGGGGTACCCTTTCTGCCAGCTGGAAGTTCATGGTTCCTCTTAATTGTGGAGTTTGCTCCCTGTGGGTGGGTTTGGACTATTGGCTTGTCAAGGTTTCCTGGTTGGGGGAGCTTGTGTCTGTGTTCTGGTGGGTGGAGCTGAATCTCTTCTCTCTGGAGTGCATTGAAGTGTCCAGTAGTGAGTTTTGGGGTGCTTATGGGTTCGGCATGGCTTTGGGAAGCCCATCTTTTAATGTTCAGGGTTGTATTCCTGTTTTGCTGGAGAATTAGTGTGGTTTGTCTTGCACTGAAACTTTCTGGCTTTTGGGTGGAGCTTGGTTTTAGAATAGGTATGGAGAATTTTGCGTGAGCTCTAGTCTGTTAAAGTTCCCTGGAGTCAGGTTCTCTGATGTTTGAAAGTTTTGGAGTTAAGCCTACTGCCTCTAGCTTTTGGTCCTTTTCTTACAGTAACCTCAAGACTTCTCCAAGCATACAGCACAGAAGATTAAACCCTTAGATTAATGCTGAAACAATTTTCCATGGCCAGGAACACCCAGAGAGATACACAGAGTTATATAGAGAAGAGAATAGGGAGGAGGGAGGTAGAGGTTACCAGGAGGAGAAAAGGGGGAGTCAAAAGGGGAGAGAGCATTCTAGCTGGTAATAAAATCCCTTAGTGAAAATGGATACTGAAGACGAGATTCTTAAAGGTACAAAATCGATAACAAATAAAAAGAAGCAGATATTAAAAACCTAGAATAGAGGTTAGACTCTCAAAAATGCAATATAAAAAATATAAAACAAAATCACAAAAATTAAAAAAACATACATATGGAATTTGACTTTAAAAAAGCTTTTTTAGGGGGATGGTAATAGTAGGCTATAAAAATGAAAGTTAAAGGGGTAATAACTAAAAGTTTTAAAAAACTTAAGAAGTGTTAATAGTAAAAGTATATCTAGAAATTTCTCTGGTGCTGTTGTGGACATTGTGGGGTCAGTTCAGTGTCAGATAGTCCTTTGTTCTGGCTTGTACTTGTTCCCAAGGTCTACAGGTGCCCCTCAAATGCACTGTCTCAGTATTAACTGCAGGGTTTTAGTTTTTTGTTGCACCTGTCACTTCCAGAGTGGTTCCCCCTTCTTTGTTTATTTTGGCTTTCTCTGTTCTCAAGTCTCTTCAGTGTCTTAATTTCTGCCCTGACACAAGGGGGCGAAGGTGGCCACTTACTTAGGCTCACTTGTTCAGATGTGTTGTGGGAAGGAGGGATACTGCAACAAATACTACTGGCACGTGTAGGGAGTGCTTGCAGTGGATGGACCACACTGGGTTTGCCACAGCCCAAGACAGTGTGTACTTCCCGTGTCCACACTACTCAGGCTCCAGGGTGCTCTGCAAAGGCACTGTCCCAAGTGGGCCCTGCATTTTGTGCACGTTCCATGTCTCAGCTGCTCAGGTTCTTGGGTGCTCCACAAGGGCACAGACCCAGATGGGCTGTACATTTTGTGCCCTTCCCAAGTCCGAACAGCTCAGGTGACCAGGTGCTTGGTGAGCACACTGTCTCAGGTGGGCCGTGCATCTTCCTCCCCTCCCCGGTTCTGGCTGCTCCGTTTCCTGGGACTGCTGCAAGAGCAGAGTCCCAGGTGTGCTGTGTGTCTCCCCTGGAGAGCTGATCAGGCTGGGACACTCCTGGCAGATGTCAACCATCCAGGATCCCAGGAAGACGTGGTTAGCAACTGGGAGCCTGCTCACAGTTTGGTGGAAGATGTGGAGTCTGGAGCCGAGATTGAAGCAGCCCCTTGCCTTCTGGCTCTGGCTGTTGCAGGCCTCCCTCTCTGCCTCCAAAGATGGAGGGCCCTGTATGGCAGCTGGCTTGCTCTCCTTTGGTATTCGCTCAATCCTTTGTTCTGTGAGCGTGCCATGGGTCACCATGCGGTGTTAGAGCGTTTCGCAGGAAAGGTGTTTTATTTATTTATTTTTGTCTCTCTGGTTATCCCATGGTTTGGGTAGCTATCTCATATGAGCTCCTCAGATTGTCTTCAGGACAATCAGGCCTGGTCCTTACCCTGAGGACCAATGATGCAGCCTGCGCCTCCCTGCGCAGTCCCCACTCGCTGGTGGCAGATGTGAGTGTCTGTGCCACTTCTCCATCTCTGCTTATGGTTTCGGTTAGGCTCGTATTCTGTGGGTTTGTTTTTTTTTTTCCTCGCCCTTCCAGTTTCGTTGCTGTCTTGAGACCAAAACTCCCTACAGACAGGCATGTGAGAGGGTTTCCTACTGTGTGGAAACTTCTCCTTCACGACTCCCTCCCCGGGACGGTCTTCATCCCTTAATCTTTTGTCTGTGATTCGTCTTTTATATTTTGTCCTACCTCATTTCAAAGAGATTGGGCTGCCTTTCTGGATGCCTGGTGTCCTCCGCCAGCGTTCAGAAGTTGTTTTGTGGAAGTTGCTTAACATTCAAATGATCTTTTGATAAATTTGTGGGGGAGAAAGTGGTCTCCCTGTCCTATTCCTCTGCCTTCTTGGGACTGCTCTTCTCTCCTTTCAATTTTTTAATGGGTAGATGGTATAAGCCAGTGAAGTGAAAGTGTTAGTTGCTCAGTCATCTCCTGACTCTTTGCAATCCCATGAACACGTAGCAGCTCCTCTGTCTGTGGAATTCTCCAGGCAGGAACACCAGAGTGGGTAGCCCTTCCTTTCTCCAGGGAATCTTCCTGACCCAGGGACTGAGCCTCAGTCTCCTGCATTGCAGGTGGATTCTTTGCCACCTGAGCTACCAAGGAAGCCCCCAAAATCAGTAAGGACAAGCATATTTTTTAGTCATAAAAAATGTTTCAACCAAAGTGAAACATACAATTTTAAATGTGTGGCTTTGAATATTTAGTTTGTTACGTATATCTGATGGAAAATGGAACACAGACCACAAAGAGAAGAGGGGATGATTACTTATGAACCTACTGAGAAAACTTTGACACGTACAGAATTCTCTAGCTATGAACCTAACTAGTGTCGTTATGCTAAAACTGATATTTCGAGGTAGTTACCTATGGCTGGAACATAAAAGGGGAGTCACAGAAGGCCCAGCTTGTGCCTCAGCAAAGAAGCTCCACCTTATCTTTTTCAACAGAGTGTAGTTGACAGAGATATTGATGTATTTATAGCAAAACTCCGCAAGAGCAATGTTTTAAACATCTCATACTCTATGTGCTCATGTTCCTGTATCATAAAAGTTACTAAGCCATGTTTAGTGACTATTTTCTTCAAATAAATCTAATATGTGGTATTAGTACTTCTTAAAACTTCTGAATTTTTATACTTAGGAAAAGGCTTCTTAGAAGGGTCACTGCATGAAGTATATTTTGTTTATAATAAGATACAAAGCTCATGGTTCATTTTTCTTTTCCTGTAGGTTTTATGGGAATTAGAAACCTTACGTCTCATAAATCACTTTGAAAGGTCCATGAAGGCAGAAATTGGAGATGATGATGAGTTATATATAGTAGACAACAACGGAGAGGCACAGCTGTTTGACTTCACTGGCCAAGACTTTGAAAATAAGCTTCGAGTTCCTCTTCTTGAAATACTGAAATATCCATATCTGCTTTTACATGAGCATGTCAGTGAGTATCTTGGTTATTTTCACAGTTGTATCAGTTTTAAGAATTGTAAGAATTTTGGTTATCTATATTGAAAAATCTGTTCCTTATATGTATAATTAGGGTACTTAGTATTTTTTCCAAACATAGTAAAGTGAATTACACAGTGAATACGATATATATACCACATAAATGATTCTACAGTTGTTAACATCTAACTCTACTCGCTTTATCTATCCATTTATTCATCTGTTCATTCAGTTAATTTTTGATCTTGGAATCTGTCTATAACAGGGTTTCTCAGACCTGGCACTGTTGACATTTTGAACTGGATAATTCTTGGTGGGTGGGCCTGTAGGATGTTATAGGAACATCCCTGACCTCTCTCCACTAGATGTCAGTAATGGCTTTCTCTCCCTTCTGTCCTGGTTGTGACCACCAAAAAATGTCTCTAGATAATGCCAAATGTCCCTTGGGGAGTTAGAGAGTGGGACCAGAGAGAGGCAGAATTGCCAGATTCAGAACCACTGGTCTGTAGTAGTTTTTAGTAATTACTATGACATAGCATATTATAACTGCCTAGATTTTGGTCCTTTGTATTTGCATTTCTTAATACAAATCTCTTGAAGACATTTTTCCAATCTGTCAAATCTAACAAAACAACAGTGCCTTTAGGTACCTACTACTGTATCTAGGCCATGTTCAGATTTTCCCAGTTGTTGCAGAATTTTTTTTGGCAGGTTTATTTAAATTAGAGGAGAGTCAAGGACTTTGCATTCATTCCATTTAGTTCGTGTTTCTTACTTCTCTTTTAATCCAGAATCATTTACTCTTACATACGTGCACCACATTCTTTTTCTTTTGCCGTAACTTTTGACTTGTTGAGACCAAGTGGTTGCCCTGTAGAATAACGCACTTCCTAGATTTTTTTTGATTGCTATCTTGTCATGTTATTTAACTTGTTTCTCTATTCTATTTCAGTATACTGAAAAGTAGATCTAAAGATTTACTAGAGAAATCAGTTCTTTCTAAATAAATTCAAAATAGATTTTTAAACTCTTTAATAAGTCATTTTTCAAGCATTTATTAAACAGTACCATATCCAGAAAAGTATATAAGCTTAACTTTTCATAAATTAAACACACTTGTGTAGCTGGCATCCAGGTCAAGAAACAACATCAACACCCCAGGAGCTCTTCTACTTTTCCAGTCATCATTCCTCTTCCCTAAAGCTAACCACTGTCACTGTGATATTCATTTGAGGCTTGATAAAATAGAGTTGGTCATCTGATAGGATGCCTGTGTAAGTCTGTTCAGTACACTTCTGAAAGTAATGAAGAAATTTCCATAAAGCGATGGGATTAGGATAGTGCTGGCACAGATAGACTGATGGAACAGTGTAGAGTCGAGAAGGAAACCAAGTATATTTGGGGAATTTAGTGTTTGATGATAGTATTTCAACCAGTGGAGAAAATGGGGTACTTGGTAACTGTGAGTAGGACAAGATAGCCATTTGTGGATGAAGTTGTTACCACTCTGATACAAAATGAAGTCCACATGTAAAATGCTAATGGAATTGGACTACACCCCTACTTCTAAGAAGATGTCCTCTGGAGATAATTATGCCCTGTGTGAAAGAAGATGTTTGTACTAGTAAAAGTCAAAGTCATTCATAGTAATATATTATGAATTACACGATGACTACCATATATATACCACAGTCTTTCATGACTACCACATATAGATCACAGTCAGTCTTTCAGAAGATTGAATATTGCTCCTACATTTATACCATTTTTTGCCTTGGTTTAAAAAAAAAAATCAGAAACTTTTCATTTACTTACAGAGTAACTGAAGGAGCCAGATTTAGGGTTAAGTTGATAAGTTTTGTCTTACATTTACTGCTTTTTTTTTTTTTTTTCTATTTTTTCTATTTAGATGAATTATGTGTTGAAGCACTTTGCCGGATGGAACAAGCTAACTGCTCCTTTCAAGTTTTTGACAAACATCCAGGGATCTATTTATTTTTGGTTCATCCCAATGAAATGGTGAGTGTCAGTGGCAGGCAGTAGAAGAGGATATCTTCTTCTGTACCAGTAGATGACTAACTATAATAGAAGTTTTGATGTGTACTTTGTGTAAAATATTTGCCAAAATTATTCTCTTGTTGTAAACTTACTGCAATTGAGAGAGTGCTTTAGTGGGAGTGGGGGGGGGTCAAAGAATAAGAAGAGATTTAAGAGAGTAGGGAATCCTTCTGATAGGTGATGCTTCAATTTAAAAGAAAGGGAATGATTCAGACTTCTTTTAATGTGTTGACCTGAACTAATGAAGGACTGCTCTGTGTTGCTTTTCTTGCCAGCCTGCCCCACTCCAAGCACATGGAAATACCACTTAAAAACATTTGAAGTTATTTTGTTAGTGAATGAGGTACTTAAAAGGTGATGGGGTATGAGGAGGACAAGGAAATTAGTTCCTAGGTGCTGGACAGAAGGAGGAACATAAGAATCAGAGCAGTAGGTAGAACAGAAGCAGAGAGCAACTCCAGAGGTTTGGAACCTGACGTTGAGCTGATGGCTGGGGTTTGCAGATTTATCACATGCAGTGAGGCAGCATGTGCTGTGGGTCTGTGCACATTGGCCTCTTGAGTTACAATGTTAAGGCAAAAGCTGTGCAGGGCAGCTCTGCTGATAGAGGGCCAGTAAAGAGCCTTTAAGTGGCAAAGAAAGAACATGGTCATGGTGTTTCAAGAAAAATGATGAATTTCAGTCTCTTCTGTGCCAAACCCTAACAATGATAGAAAAAATTCAAAACTGAGGAATTTGAAAAGCTGTAGTCACACAATTCAAGAAGTAAATGTTCCTTTGAACCAGTAAGGGAGCACAAGCACAAAGTGATAAGCGGTGGAAACCTGTAGGCCTGGCTGGCAGTAGGTAGCAGGGGATTGAGTTTGTGTAGGATAACAGGAGTTACAAGTACACTTCAGGCTAGGGTAGACCTAGAGTCAAGGCCTCTGCTTAAATGAGGTGGGGCCTTCCTTCCTGTGAAAGCAGATTGACAGAAAGTACCACCAGCTGTGGTCTAGGACTGGCTTTCTTAAAGCTGCAAACGAGTAGAGGAAGCTGGTCCAGCTGAGCAACCAAGACCTGGTCTTGCCACTGCAGGCTTCGGGACTGAGTCTGCAGGGCCAGGAGTGACTGCATTCTTCATTATAGGCTTATTTCACAGGTGAGGAAACTGAGTCAGGAGACTTATCCACAGTTATACAGTCTAATTTGTGGTGACTGGGATTTGTGTACAGGCAACCTGACTCCGTAAAGCCACCTATGGGAGAGGCCTCATGTTGGGCGGTCATAGACCCAGGTGTGCATTCTGGGTGGATCATTTGCCAACTGTGGGACTTTGGGCAAGCCCCTCACCTACTGGGATTCCCTGGTGGCTCAGCTGGTAAAGAATCTGCCTGCAATGCAGGAGACTTGGGTTTGATCCCGTTGGGGAAGATCCCCTGGAGAAGGGAATGGCAACCCACTCCAGTATTCTTGCCTGGAGAATTCCAGGAACAGAGGAGTCTGGTGGGCTACTGTCCATGGGGATGCAAAGAGTTGGACACGACTGAGCGACTAACACTCATCCTGATTCCAGAGTCTTTATACTTTTTTTTTTTAATTTTATTTGGAAATAATTTAAACCACAGAAAATTCTCAGGAATAAAAAAAGTAGCAAACATTCTGTATACTCTATCCATATTCACCAGGTATTAACATTTCACTCTGTTTGCTCTTTTGCTTTCAGTTAACTACAGAGCTTTTTTGTTCTCTGAACTATTTGAGTAGGTGCATATATCATGACTGTTTACCTTTTAATACTTCAGTGTATATTTCATAAGAATAAGTATATTATCATAATATTATAAACTTCAGTGAACAGTGAATTTAATGTTGATACAGTAAGGTCTGTTTTCCAGCTGTGTCATATGATCCATTGTACTTAGTAGCATTTTCCCCCATACTCAGATTATTTTGGCTAGCTTTCTATGATTGTGGCTTTTCATTCTGGAATCTGAAGGATTGTAATTCTTGCTGCTTCTGTCTGCCCTCTGATGGATGAGGATAAGAGGCTTGTGCAAGCTTCCTGATGGGGGGGATTGGCTGGACTGGCTATGGGGAAAACTGCTCTGAGGGGTGGGACCATGCCCAGTAAATCTTTAATCCAATTGTCTGCTGATGGGTGGGGCTGTGCTCCCTCCCTATTAATTGCTTGCCCTGAGGCAACCCAATCATGGAGTCTATAGGCTCTGTAGTGGGGCTATGGGCTCTCAGTTCAGTTCAGTTCAGTTCAGTCGCTCCGACTCTTTTCGATCCCATGAATCGCAGCATGCCAGGCCTCCCTGTCCATCACCAATTCCCGGAGTTTACCCAAACCCATGTCCATCGAGTCGGTGATGCCATCCAACCATCTCCTCTGTCATCCCCTTCTCCTCCCGCCTTCAATCTTTCCCAGCATCAGGGTCTTTTCCAATGAATGAGTCAGCTCTTTGCATGAGGTGGCCAAAGTATTGGAGTTTCAGCTTCAACATCAGTCCTTTCAATGAACACCCAGGACTGATCTCCTTTAGGATGGACTGGTTGGATCTCCTTGCAGTCCAAGGGACTCTCAAGAGTCTTCTCCAATACCACAGTTCAAAAGCATCAATTCTTCGGCGCTCAGCTTTCTTCACCGTCCAACTCTCACGTCCATACATGACCACTGGAAAAACCATAGCCTTGACTAGACGGACCTTTGTTGGCAAAGTAATGTCTCTGCTTTTAAATATGCTATCTAGGTTGGTCATAACCTTTCTTCCAATGAGTAAGCGTCTTTTAATTTTCATGGCTGCAATCACCATCTGCAGTGATTTTGGAGCCCAGAAAAATAAAGTCTGACACTGTTTCCACTGTTTCCCCATCTATCTGCCATGAAGTGATGGGACCAGATGCCATGATCTTAGTTTTCTGAGTGTTGAGCTTTAAGCCAACTTTTTCACTCTCCTCTTTCACTTTCATCAAGAGGCTGTTTAGTTCTTCTTCGCTTTCTGCCATAAGGGTGGTGTCATCCGCATATCTGAGGTTATTGATATTTCTCCCAGCAATCTTGATTCCAGCTTGTGCTTCCTCCAGCCCAGCGTTTCTCATGATGTACTCTGCATATAAGTTAAATAAGCAGGGTGACAATATACAGCCTTGACATACTCCTTTTCCTATTAGGAACCAGTCTGTTGTTCCATGTCCAGTTCTAAATGTTGCTTCCTGACCTGCATATGGGTTTCTCAAGAGACAGGTCAGATGGCTATGGGCTGTATGGTAGGGCTGTTGGCAGCCTACCTCCAAGAGGATTTATGCCAAGATGTGCCTCCCAGGTCTGCTGCTCCCAGTGCCCCTGCCTCTGCCGACCCATGCCTTCACTGGAGACCCTCGAACATGCAAGGCAGGTCTGGCTCAATCTCTTGTGGGGGTCACTGCTCCTTTCCCCTGGGTCCTGGTACACACAGCATTTTTTTTGTGCTCTTCAAGAGTTCTGTTTTCCCCAAGTGCTTGCCGAATGCCAAGGTTGGGAAGTCTGATGTGGGGCCTAGAACCTTTGCAACAGTGAAAGAACTTCTTTGGTATTAATTGTTCTCCAGTTTGTGGGTTGCCACCTGGTGAGATTGGGATTTGATTTTAATGTGTTTGCAGCCCTCCTGCCATATCCTTGCAGCTTCTCCTTTGTCCTAGAAGTTCCTACAAGACCTTCTAGAACTAACACCCAAAAAAGATGTCCTTTTCATCACAGGGGGCTGGAATGCAAAAGTAGGAAGTCAGGAAATACCTGGAATAACAGGCAAGTTTGGTCTTGGAGTACAAAATGAAGCAGGGCAAAGGCTAACAGAGTTTGGCCAAGAGAACACATGGGTCATAGCAAACACCCTCTTCTAACACCACAAGAAACTGCACAGGGACATCACCAGATGGTCAATACCGAAGTCGTATTGATTATATATATTCCTTGCTGCCAAAGATGAAGAAGCTGTATACAATCAGCAAAAACAAGACCTGGAGTTTACTGTGGCTCAGATCATGACTCCTTATTCCAAAACTCAGGCTTAAATTGAAGAAAGTAGGGGAAACCACTTGGCCATTCAGATACAGTGGTTATGATGATACAGTAGAGGTGATGAATAACTTCAAGGGATTAGATCTGGTAGACTGAACTGTGGAAGGAGGTTTGTAACATTGTGTAGGAAGCAGTTACTAAAACCATCCCAAAGAAAAATGCAAGAAGGCAAAGTGGTTGTCTGAGGGGGCCTTTAGAGATAGCTGAGAAAAGAAGTGAAAGGCAAAGGAGAAAAGGAAAGATAAACCCAGCTGAATGCAGAGTTCCAGAGAACATTAAGGAAATAAAGTCTTAAGTGAAAAGTGCAAGGAAATAGAGAAAAACAATAGAATGGGAAAGACTAGAGATCTTCAAGAAAATTGGAGATGCCAAGGGAAAATTTCATGCAAGGATGGGCACAATAAAGGACAAAAACAGAAGGACCTAACAGAAGCAGAAGAGATTAAGAAGAGGTGGCAGGAATACACAGAAGTAGTATACAAAAAAGGTCTTAATGACGCAGATAACCATGATGGTGTGATCACTCACTTAGAGCTAGACATCCTGGAGTATGTAATCAAGTGGGCCCTAGGAGGCATCACTGTAAACAAAGCTAGTGAAGGTGATGGAATTCCAGCTAAACTATTTAAAATCGTAAAAGATGATACTGTAAAAGTGCTGGTACTGAATGTGTCAACAAATTTGGAAAACTCAGCAGTAGCCACAGAACTGGGAAAGGTCACTTTTCATTGCAGTGCCAAAGAAGGGCAATGCCAAAGAATGTTCAAACTAACGTACAATTGAGCTTTTTTCATATGTTAGCAAGGTAAAGCTCAGAATGCTTCAGGTTAGGCTTCAGCAGTACGTGAACCTGAGAACTTCCAGATAGATGAACAAGCTGGTTTAGAAAAGGCAGAAACCAGAGGTCAAATTGCCAACATTCATTGGATCATAGAGAAAGCAAGGGAATTCCAGAAAAACATCTGCTTCTGCTTCATTGACTACGCTAAAGCCTTTGTGTGGATCACAACAAACTGGAAAATTCTTAAAACGGATGGGAATACCAGACTACCTTACTTGTCTTGTGAGAAACCTGTATGCAAGTCAAGAAGCAACAGTTAGAACTGGACATGAAACAACAGACTGGTTCAAAATTGGGAAAGGAATACGTCAAGGCTGATGTTATCCCTCTGCTTATCTAACTTATATGCAGAGTACATCATGCAAAATGCTGAGCTGGATGAATCAGAAACTGGAATTAAGGTTTCCTGAAGAAATATCAACAGCTTCAGATACGCAGATGATACCAATCTAATGGCAGAAAGCAAAGAGGAACTAAGAGCCTCTTGATGAAGTGAAAGAGGAGACTGCAAAAGTTGGCTCAAAACTCAGCATTCAGAAAACTAAGATCATGGCACCCAGTCTCATCACTTCATGGCAATTAGATGGAAGAAAATGTGGAAACAGTGACAGATTTAATTTTCTTGGACTCTAAAATCACTGTGGACAGTGACTGCAGCCATCAAGTTAAAAAGACACTTACCTCTTGGAAGAAAAGCTATAACAATCCTAGATAACGTTTTAAGAAGCAGAGACGTGACTTTGCCGACAAAAGTCCGTATAATCAAAGCTATAGTTTTTCCAGCGTCAGATAACGGATGTGAGAGTTGGACCATAAAGAAGGCTGAGTGTGGAAGAGTTGCTGCTTTCGAATTGTGCTGGAGAAGACTCTTGAGAGTCCCTTGGACAGCAAAGAGATCAAACCAGTCAATCCTATAGGAAATTAGCCCTAAATATTCATTGGAAGGAGTGATGCTGAAACTGAAGCTTCAATACTTTTATACCTGATGCGAAGAGCCGACTTCATTGGTAAAGACCCTGATGCTGGGAAAGATTGAGGGCAGGAGAGGAGGGCAACGGAGAATGAGATGTTTGAATAGCATCACTGAGTCAGTAGACATGAGTTTGTGCAAACTCTTCAAGATAGTGAAGGGCAGGGGACGCCTGACATGCTGCAGTCCATGGGGTTGCAGAGTTGGACATTACTTAGTGACTGAACAGCATGATGCATTAGTCTCCTTTGATTTGGAACATTTCCTCGGCCTTGTGTTTTTTTGTTTTTGTTTTTCTGGCTGCTCTGGGTCTTCATGCTGCAGGCTGGCTTTCTCTAGTTTCGGTCGGGAATTACTCTAGAGTTGCAGTGTGTGGGCTGTAGGGTGCATGGGCTCAGTAGTTGTGGCTCACAGGCTTGGTAGTTCTGTGGCATGTGAGATCTTCACTGACCATGGATCGAATCTGTGTCCCCTGGATTGGCAAGTATATTCTTAACCACCGGACCAGCAGGAAAGTCCTCTTTGTCTTTTACAACAGTTATATTCCTGAAGAATAGTTAACTTCTGCCTCCCTTCCATTTACAAAAAATAGAATGCTTTTCATTTTGAGTTTACCTGATGTTGCTCCTTGTTAGACTCAGGTTATGTGTTTCAGCTGGAGTGTACTATATAAGTGATGTTATGTCCTTGGGGTGTCAGAAATACAGGCAGGCCATATGATTTGGCCTCTCATGGTGATGCTACTTTAATCATCCAGTTGAGGTGTTGCACAGTTTCTTCACTGTGTAATTATATTTCTTACTTTTAGATCACCTTACTCCAAAATTTTCTCCTAAATTTACCATTACCTAATGGTTCTTCCCGGAGAAGGCAATGGCACCCCACTCCAGTACTTTTGCCTGGAAAACCCCACGGATGGAGGAGCCTGGTAGCCTATAGTCCATGCGGTCGCTAAGAGTCGGACACGACTGAGCGACTTCACTTTCACTTTTCCCTTTCCCCTTTCATGCACTGGAGAAGGAAATGGCAACCCACTCCAGTATTCTTGCCTGTAGAATCCCAGGGACTGCAGAGCCTGGTGGGCTGCCGTCTGTGGGGTCGTACAGAGTTGGACATGACTGAAGCTTAGCAATGGTTCTTCCTTCAGTCAATTTTTCTAAGATTGCAAAATAATTTCAACCCCAGCACTTTACACAATTACCAGTCAGCACTTGACATGGATTATACTGTAATCAAGAGCCATTTTCCCTTCTCCCATTCATTCATCTATTTTATTATTAGTATAGACTCAGTGATTCCTTTGTATTTTTTTTGTAGCTTAAAGAAGCATGTTGACACTTTCCATAGACGGCAGCCCACCAGGCCCACCAGGCTCCCCCATCCCTGGGATTCTCCAGGCAAGAACACTGGAGTGGGTTGCCATTTCCTTCTCCAATGCATGAAAGTAAAAAGTGAAAGTGAAGTCGCTCAGTCAGGTCTGACTCTTCGTGACCCCATGGACTGCAGCCTACCAGGCTCCTCCGTCCATGAGATTTTCCAGGCAAGAGTACTGGAGTGGGGTGCCATTGCCTTCTCTGAGTTAGTGTTTAAGTGAATGGAAATGGTTATCCTAAATGCTTTGCTGGAGTTAGTTTGTTCAAATCAGGATCAAATACAGTTCACACATTGCATTACAATCTGACCCTTGAACAACATGAGTTTGAACTCTTGAGTTCACTTATATGCAGATTGTTGTTAATGCATGGACTTCCCAGGTGATTCATTGGTAAAGACCTGCCAAGCAGTAGACGTGGGTTTGATCCTTGGAACTGGAAGATCCCCTGGAGGAGGAAATGGCAACCCACTTCAGTATTCTTGCCTAGGAAATCCCATGGACAGAGGAGCCTGGCAGGCTACAATCCATGGGGTCACAAAAGAGTTGAATATGACTGAATGACTCAGAAACAACAGTTTAGTAATATACAGTTCAAGGTTAGTTGAATCCATGATGCAGAATCTTGGATATGGAAGTGCTGGTGGCTAAGTTATATTCAGATTATATTGGTATATTCAGCTATGCAGAAAGTCGGTGCTCCTCACCCCTGTGTGTTCAGAATTTGATTATAATTAGTGTCTTTTTTTTTTTTTTTTTCAGTCATCACCTCCTTTTGGTTTAAAATGTCTTTGGAAATCATATATTTTTACCGAAGTTCTTTATTCTGTATGATGGTTTTTTTCTTCCTCCAGTTTTATTGAGATATAGTGGGACATACAGCACTGTACAATTTTAAGGTGTACAGCATGGTGATTTTTTAAGATTTTGACATATAATTGGTATATCTTGTGTCTTTTAAAACCTGTAGAGAATCCTATTTTAAATTGATTCTTGCTGTATATAGATAGTTGTTCACTGAATGAAGTAATGAATGTGTTGTGCTTTTAGGTTCGGCGTTGGGCTATCCTGACTGCAAGAAACTTGGGGAAAGTGGATAGAGATGATTACTATGACTTACAGGAGGTTTTAACTTGCCTTTTTAAAGTTATTGAGTTGGGGCTTTTAGAAAACCCAGACATTTATACTTCTTCTGTCCTTGAGAAGGGTAAACTGGTTCTTCTGCCTTCACACATGTATGATACTGCCAACTACAAAAACTATTGGTTAGGTGAGTATTGTTGCTGTGCAAATAACAATTAGTATTTTCCAGTAGTTTTTTTTTTTTTTTTTTAAGCCTACAATAATCTGGCACTTTATATTTTTAATTGGCAAATAATTGCTTTATATTGTGTTAGTTTGTACCATACATCAACATGATCCAGTAGTTCTTAATGATTATCCAGCAAAAGTCATCTCATTTGGTAATCTGATCAGAATTGCTAGATAAAAGATTTCATAGTTTCCAGTTCTTGTTCTGTCATTAAATTGACTATTACAACATCTCTTTTTAAACACTTTTTATCCCAGAAATCATCTGTGTAACAAGTATCTTTTGAAATATGGCAAGTAGATCTTTTATTTAAGGCAGTATTAGATGTAACAAAATATTAGCATAGCAGCTGACTTTAATAGAATTTGATCTGTTGAAAAAAGGAGGTTTAATACCTCTTTTCCTATCTGTAAAATATTTCCTGGCAGAAAGAGATATTAACGTTGGTTTTCAACAAATTCCATATTGAACTTAAAATAGTTCTATCTGATTGATTGATTCAGAGTCTTAGTCATGTGTATATTTGACAGTGATTGGTACTTGAAATATGATGATCTTAAAACTTAAGGGATCTTCAATTTTATGAGATTAAATTATGTGTAGTCATTTTGGAAATTGCTTTTTAACAAACATCATAACAGTTTCCCTTTTTATTCAGTCTAAAGTTGTTCTTGGGAGCAGTTGTATGGGAATCTCAGACTTAAGTGTCTGAGGCACTGGATTATGTTTTGCTTCATCTTACTGCCATGTGGTTATTTTGCCAACTAAAACAGAGAAGACTTTTAGAACAGTGTTAATGTTATCAGTTCAAGCAAACTGTATGTGGTCTTATAGGTATTTGCATGCTGTTGACCATTCTTGAGGAGCAAGCCATGGATTCACTGTTGTTGGGCTCAGATAAACAGAATGATTTTATGCAGTCAATACTTCACACCATGGAGAGGCAATCAAATGGTAATAAACTTTATTTGCTGAATTTTGTGATGGTGGTGCACTTTAAAATTACTAGAGTCACTGTAAGAATTTGGATGTGTGATATGGAGGAAAGAATGAACACTTTATGGTTTTTGTCACAGATTCAGAATGTTAAATTGGAAAGGATCTTTACTCAGCACCTTATTTTCATAAGAGACTGAAGCCCAGAGATGTTAACTTACTTTTTCACATTGCAGTACCCAGTTAGTAGTAGAATGAAGACTAGACTAGAACCTAAAGGAGGTGAATTTCTAATAATGTGATAGTAAATTGATGCAGAAAGCTTCCGCTGTCCCACTGTCTCACTTTTGCTTGGTTTTTCTTTTCACTTGGGTTTTCTATGGTTACACTGTCCTGTAACACAGTGACTGCCAGCCAGATGTGATTGTTTAAATTTATACTAATGAAACTTAAAAACTCAGGTTTTCAGTCCCATTAGCTATAACTTCAAGAGCTCAGTGGCCACATGTGCCTGGCTGCTACCATATTAAACTGTTCAGACAGTGAGCCATTTCCATCATCACAGAAAGTTCCCTTGGACAATGCTGCTCAGATAGCCTAATAAATAGGGTCTAAAATTGTTATTTGTTAGTAGAGGCCAGCTTGGTTTTATCAGGCTTATCAGTGAGAGTCTGTACTAGTGTTTCTAATCTTAACCTTCTTTATGAAGGAGTGAATCAGCAAAGACCAAGCATGCCAAATCCTGTGAAAATACAGTTTTTTACCCACTTGGACTTCTCTTTAGGCAACTTCGGTATAGATACAAATTCTTTTGTGGAGAATTTAAAAAGAAATATGTAACTGTTACTATTTCTTTGATCACGTATATTTTCTTGTGAGATTATTTCTGATCAAGGTTATTACTAATTCACTTACCAGAATTTACTAAGTAATTTGTTCATTTCTTTCCCAGTGCTTTGCATGTGCGTTTCTGTTCTCTCTGTTAATCCAGCTCCCCTAACGTGCTTCAGAATGAGTCACCTCTTGAGGAAACTTTCTGTAATTGTCTTTACCTTGCTGATGACTTTGTATTTGAGAGCTTGCTAGACAAAAGATAGCTGCAGTGTAGGATAAAAAAAGTATATGAGAAGTTCTACACAAACGACTAGGATTTTTTTTTTCTTAAGGAGAGTCTAAGAGCCCTGAAGGAAATAAAGCAGAAAGTTCTTGAGTTGTCAGAGATGGTGTGAGTGAGACCGCTTGCTCAAAGAGTACTGTGGAAGGTCGAATGACTGGGAGTGTTTGCTGCAGGGGGAGGTATTTGAGCTGAGCTGTAAGGAAGGCTAGGAAATTTTTTTTTTTTTTTGATTGGTGGTACTAATAGTGAAGCTGTTCTAGTTCTTACTTGGGAAAAACCAGCGATCCTTTTTTTTTTTTTTTTTTGCTATAGATGGTGTATCTTTATGTTAGTTTGGAAAATAAATCTGAGAAGAATAGAGTAAGATCTTATAAGTGCTTGACTGAGAACTTTGAATTTCCCTAGAAGACAGTGAGGAACAGTTTAAGGTCTATGAGTGGGTCAGTGTTCCACCACTGCACATAGAGAAGAGGGAAACGACTGGGTGCCAGAGTATGGGAGTAGTGGGTATTCCTGCCAGTTGGATGGAATGAAAATAACAAGGCCACATTGAGACAAGAGTAGATGAAAAGAGTGTATCTCTGCTTGTCAAGTGTCTCAGGGATTCAGTCTCATACACCAGCCAGATGACACACACAATTCAGGATTTCTTGTATCGTGGACTTTGTTTAGATCTGGAGATACCAAGTTTTTCTTACTTCTCCCTTCCTCACTTCTGCTGTTTATTGAAGGATGAGAATATAAAGGTCTGGAAGAAGCAGAGTAGGAAAGATTCTTAAAGGTGTGGCAAACAGGGTGAGAAAGTTGAGTTTATCTATCTAGACTATCTCAGTTTGTTCCACGTGAAAAAAATTTGTTAACCAAGGTGTATTGCTTTTAAAAAAATGCAAACACTACTTAAATGTTCGCCAGCTTTCTAAAATCTGTAGTTGGCAGTGCTTAAATTACTTCCTCCTTTGCTTTCAGTTTTGTTGCTACCCAGGTAAAACGTGCTTAATTCTCAATATATTTTAGTACTTTTTTCTAATTGTTTTTTAATTTGGCAATTACTCCATTGTGTTTCAGATGATAGTGTGGATCCTTTCTGGCCAGCGTTACACTGTTTCATGGTGATTCTGGATCGCCTTGGATCTAAGGTCTGGGGTCAACTTATTGATCCTATTGAAGCATTTCAAACCATTATTAACAACGTGAGCTACAATAGAGAGATCGGGAACATACGGAACAGCTCTCTGAGGTTTGTTCAGTTCCTGCCTCAGGATTTCAAACAGTCTGCATAAGGAAGTCTATTAATTGACAGGGTTTTTTTTCTTCTTTTTTTTCCCCATTTAGTTCAGTAATTTCTATTTATTCTTAATATTTTTAAGGACCAAGTTAGAACCGGAGTCATATTTGGATGATATGGTGACTTGCAGCCAGATTGTATACAATTATAATCCTGAAAAGACCAAAAAGGTATAAAGCATTTTCAGAGTTCAGATGATAATATGTTGCCTTTATATTGTATAGATAGTGCAGTGATCAGTTGCAATGCTGATTTTATGGTATATAGCTATGCTGAATCAACTGTTGCATAAAATTTCTCTGATTGAACAGTAGTGCCTAGGGAGAAATGGGCACACTTTGAAATTTTTAAGTATGGTTAGGAAGGGTGGAATGTTTATGGCATGGGGGAGATAAATCACGTGACTGGAAATCAGAACCAGCTGATGGAAAGAATTTCAGAGTGCACGGAGGTTTTGTAAATTTAACCTTTTCATGAAACTTTAACCTCAAAATTGAACTGTTTCAATTTCTTGGGGATCTGTATATGTGCCCCAAAACAGGAAAATTGAGCAATATATTTTCTTGTTTACAACTTGTGTGTCTAGCACCCATGAATGGTGCTTGTTTATCTGAATGTCTGTATCTGTTTCATTTTAGGATTCGGGATGGAGATCAGCCATTTGCCCTGATTATTGTCCTAACATGTATGAAGAAATGGAAACATTAGCTAACGTGCTCCAGTCAGATATTGGTCAGGACATGCGTGTTCATAACAGCACATTTCTGTGGTTCATCCCTTTTGTGCAATCCCTCATGGACCTGAAGGATCTGGGTGTGGCTTACATAGTGGAGGTTATTCACCATCTGTACTCTGAAGTCAAAGATGTTCTCAACCAGACAGAAGCTGTGTGTGACAAAGTCACTGAGTTTTTCCTTCTGATTTTGGTATCCGTGGTTGAATTGCATAGAAATAAAAAATGTCTGCATTTGCTGTGGGTTAGTTCCCAGCAGTGGGTAGAGGCTGTGGTGAAGTGTGCCAAGCTCCCAACCACAGCGTTTGCACGGAGTTCCGAGAAGTCATCTGGAAACTGTTCCAAAGGCACAGCAATGATATCATCCCTGTCACTGCATTCGATGCCCTCCAACTCGGTGCAGCTGGCTTGTGTGCAGCTGATTAGAAGTCTCCTGAAAGAAGGCTATCAGCTTGGGCAGCAGACTCTCTGTAAGCGGTTCTGGGATAAACTCAACTTATTCCTGCGAGGGAATTTATCTTTAGGTTGGCAGTTGACTAGTCAGGAAACCCATGAGCTACAAACTTGTTTAAAGCAAATTATTAGGAACATAAAATTCAAAGTACCTCAGAGTAGCACTTTTGTGGATCTGAATCCTGCATGTAAGACGCCTCCTGCATCTTATAAAGAAGAAAGGGAACAAATAGGGAAGAAGTCTGAAAAAGATGTGTACTGTCTGGAAAATTCCAGCCCAACATTTTCTAAAGAACCAATGAAAGCTGATGCATATCAAGTGCAAGAGACTATCTTGAGCAAAGCAAATAATACCATAGAAGAGAACAAAGAGCCATATTATATAAAAGATTTGAAACTAGAAGACCACCTCTCAGCTGAGTCATGTTTGAAGCTGAGTGGTAAAAACCTTGCCTGTGAAAGAGTTCAAAATCAAGTTAAAGTAAGTACAGGGAAATATAAGTCTGTAAAAGAGAATTCTTCATATACCCCACAGAATGGTACTTTAAGAAATGGTCCAGAAAAAGTACTTGACAGAGGAATAATAATATCAAGGCGCTTATTGACTGTTTCTAGCACGGACTCTCTGGAAAAAGTGTCTGCCTCTAATGAGGACTTCTCTTTAAAGGATGATGGTCTTGGCAAAAGCTCAAAAGCAAAATCGAAGACACATCAAGATGAAGTCTGTGCTAAGTTGTCACATGTAATAAAAAAGCAACACAGGAGAGGTATCAGTTTAGAGGAAAACCTGACTGTATCTAGAATTGAGAATTTTTATTCAAAGAAAGATACAGGAGGTCAGAAAGGAGGTGGAAACATATGCAATCCTTCTGTAGTCCCTAATGGTATTCTGGATGATAAAAATGGACAAAAATCTCAAAGCTGTTTACTGCTGAGAAAGAAAGAAGTAAAGAAAGAAAAGTTAGATATTTTCTCTACCCCTGAAAACAGTTGTCAAATACGGGAATGTCATGTTGATACCAAAGATTTGGTCTCACTCACAGAAATGACCAATACTTGCATGACGAAAGCATCTCCCTTTAAAGAGTCTGTGACTGGACATGAATTGAGAGATAGGAAAATTAGTGGGAGCACTGATCAGTTTTCTTCTAATTTAAGAGAACAGGACCTTAGCAGCAGTCCCCAACCTGACACCTTAACAGATTCTCAGGTAGACAGAGACCTCCACAAATTATGCTTAATAGCTCAAGCCAGTGTTACTAAGTTCCCATCAGATTCAACTCAAAAAAGTTCATCCCAGATACAAAGAAAAGTAAAAGATGAGAAAAGATGTTTCACAGCAAACCAAAATATCAGGGAAACCTGCCGTGGACAGGTGATTATTATTTCAGATTCCGATGACGATGATGATGAGCAGAGAATTCTGGGTTTGAAGAAACACATGAAAGAGATCAAAGCATGCATTGAGAAAGAATGTCCAGAGCAACATACTTCAATAGCTAACACAAATGTGGAACAGAAGGTAATAAAGGAAGAAAATCCAGTGTCCCTTTTGCAGTTTGAGGAATCTGATTCTCAGTTTTTTGAGTTTGAGACTCCATGTGAAGTGTTTTCAGTTTGGCAAGATCAGAAACCAGACAAGAATTCAGCCCAAGAGAATGAAAAAAATCCATGCTCGACTCATGTGGGTGATACTGCAAACGATGGGGGTTATGAGACAGATTATGTATCTGAAGAGGTCATTAAAAAAGTAGCAGAGAACTTTGAAGAGTGCACAAAACTGCGTGGTGGCAGTATTTCTGTTGAGTTTTGTGAAATTGAGGTAAAAAAACCCAAGAGAAAACGATATGAAAAGCCTATTGCTGAAGATTCTCTAAGGCCTTCTTCATCTTCTGTCAAAAATGAGGACCAGTCTAATATTCTTAACAAGGGAAATCTGACTGAAAATGATTTTAAAGGTGTAGACACAAGGTCTACAGTTCCCAGTTCAAGCGTTCAGAGAAACGCTTCAGTTTCCCCAAAGAAGTCGCCTCCAAAGCCTCGCACGTATTCCAAACCTGTCAGGAAAGTTCCAGTGGTTAAAAATTCTAAGAAATCCCATTCAGATACTAAGAAAGGACAGAGTAAAAGCTCCCATTACATAAGCTGTAGAACAACTCCTGCTATTGTGCCTCCAAAGAAGTTTCGCCAGTGTCCTGAACCAACTTCAGTGGTTGAGAAACTTGGCCTGAAAAAGCGTCCTCGTAGGGCGTTTGAATTGTCCCAGCGATCTTTAGAGTGTATAGGTGAGCTACGTGACCATGGCAGAACTGTTGGAGTAGTGGATACCCGGAAAAAGACAAAGTTAATTTCTCCTCAGACTCTCTCTGTCAGAAATAATAAGAAACTGCTGACGAGTCAAGACCTTCAGTTGCAAAGGCAGTTGAGATCCAAATCACAACAAAACAGACAAGAACGTTTTGATTGTCAAAGTACAGATACGACACGAGCAGGGCCACGTGCCACAGAGAGTTCTGCTGTGCCAGAATCAAGTAAGTCAGAATATAGTCGTAACGGAGGAGCCGAGGTGACTGCTAACAGTAAGGGAAAACAGTTACTAACATGTCAGTCTTCTGAAACAGAACCCATGAAAGCAAACCAGTGTAATATTGTCATGGTAAATGGAAGAATAGAAACAAATAAAGTCATTGTTCCTACCTCAGAGGACCCGTTAGGCAGAGGTGACCTAACAGTTCATCATTTAGAGGAGGCGACTTTGAAAGAGGGAGAGCCTGAATTCAGCAGTGACATAGAGGAAGATAATATATTCTTAACACAGCGTGACCCTGAAGACATGGATTTATGTTCACAGATCGAGAGAGAGAATGATAAACTCATTGAAGTCATTCATGGAAAAGATACCATCCAGGGAGAGGAAGATGGTGTGAGTCGGCCTCAGTTGGAATCTTTGAGTAGCACAAAATGTAAGTACAAAGATTGTGTTGAAACTCTGAAAAACCCGGGTGAGTACTGCTCAAAACACTCAAAATCTAAAGCCACAGATGAAGATGTATTTCGTAAACCTGGCTTGCCTCTGTCTGCATCAAAACGTTCGAGACCTTCCACTACCAAGGTTTTTAGTTCAAGCAGTACTTCACGGATTGCGGGTCTCTCCAAGTCTTTGGAAAGTACCACAGCCCTCCCATCATCTCTGAAAAATAAGTCAAGTGGGGCACAGTCTGTTCTGAAAGGACCACAGCCAGCCCTTCTGGTGTCTCTGAAGCCAGTGGCTGAAGTGAAAGGTCTGTGCAGTGTTTCTCCTGCTCAGACTCCAGACAACTCCAACAGGCAAGTTTTGAGAGTTCCACTTGGGGAAAGCAGATCTTTTTTGACTTCCTCTCCAGTAAACTTTCTCACGTCGTCACAGTCCATCTCTGATGCTTTTGTAAAAGAGGTCTTGAAATGGAGATATGAGATGTTTGTGAACTTTGATCATTGTGGGCCCCCATCAAGTCTGTGTCAGTCCATCGCAAGACGGGTGCCTGTCAGGTTTCAAGACTGTGGAGATTATTTTAATGTGTTTTTCCCTTTGATGGTACTGAATACTTTTGAAACGGTAAGTATATGTTTTAATTGTATACATCCAGATTTTGAAATTGCCTTTCTTTACCATGCTAAGAGAACAGCTAAAATAACTTACTGCACTTTGATTCAGGTGTAACTTGTAAATGTCATGTTGAACAGGCATTGTGCCAGACACTGTTCTGGATGCTGGTCATACAGAGGAAATACCAATACTCTCCTAATCTCTACCCTTCTGGAACTTACAGACATAGTCCAGGGGTGGCAAAGGAGAGAATGTTTTCCAGTGTAAAGGAAAGGGAAGACTCCTGAGAGGAGATAATCTCCCATCGGCATTTAATTATATAAAAGAAATTTTTTTAATTGGAGGATAGTTAATTTACAATATTGTGTTAAGTTTCTTCCATACATCAACATGAATCTGCCATAAGTATACATATGTCCCCTCCCTCTTAAACCACCCACCCCATCCTACCCTTCTAGGTGTCACAGAACACTGGATTGAGCTCCCTGAGTCATACAACAAATTCCCCCTGGTTATTTTGCATATGGTAATGTATATGTTTCAGTTCAATTTGTCCATCCCTCTCTTTTCCCCACTGTGTCCACAACTCTCTTTATGTTTGTGTCTCCATTACTGCCCTGCAAATAGGTTCATCAGTACCATTTTTCTAGATTCCATATGTATACATTAATTTGTTTTTCTGACTCACTTCACGCTGTATTCCAGGCTCTAGGTTCATCCACCTGATGAGAACTGACTCAAATGCATTCCTTTTTATGGCTGAGTAATATTCCATTGTATATGTACCATAACTTCTTTATTCATTCATCTGTCAATGGACATCTAGGTTGCTTCCATGTCCTAGCTATTGTAAATAGTGCTGCAATGAACCATGAAATACATGGGTCTTTTTCAGTTATGGCTTCCTCAGGGTATATGCCCAGTAGTGGGATTGTTGGGTCATGTGGTAGTTTTATTGCTGCTACTTTAAGGAATCTCCATACTGTTTTCCATAGTGGCTATGTCAGTTTACATTCCCACCAACAGTGCAAGAGGGTTCCCTTTTCTCCACACCCTCTCCAGCATTTATTATTTGTAGATTTTTTGATAATGGCCATTCTGACCAGTGTGAGGTGATACCTCATTGTAGTTTTGGTTTGCATTTCTCTAATAACAAGCAATGTTGAGCATATTTTCATGTGTTTATTAGCCACCTGTATGTTTTCTTTGGAGAAGTGTCTGCTTAGGTCTTTTCTCCCACTGTTTGATTGGGTTGTTTTTGTGCTATTGAGCTGCATGAGCTGCTTGTATATTTTGGAGATTAATCCTTTGTCAGTTGTTTCATTTGCAGTTATTTTCTCCCATTCTAGGGTTTGCTTTTTCATTTTGTTTATAGTTTCCTTTGCTATATAAAACTTTTAAGTTTAACCTAGGTCCCACTTGTTTTTATTTTCATTACTCGTGGAGGTAGGTCAGAGAGGATCTTGCTGTGATGTATGTCAAAGAGTGTTCCTCCGAGAGTTTTATAATTTCTTCCAAGAGTGTTGTATACATAGGTATATTCCTATGGCTGATTCATGTTGATCTTTACCCCCTCTTGTTAATCTCTTCTGCTTCTGTTAGGTCCTTGCTGTTTCTGTCCTTACTGGGCCCATGTTTGTATGAAATGTTCCCTTGGAATCTCTAGTTTTCTTGATGAGATCCCTAGTCTTTCCCATTCGGTTGTTTCGTTTTGCATTGTTCATTTAAGAAGGTCTTCTTATCTCTCCTTGCAACTCTCTGGAACACTGAATTCAGTTGAGTATCTCTTTCCCTTTCTCCCTTGCCTTTTGCTTCTCTTCTTTTCTCAGCTACTTGTAAAGCTTTCTCAGACAACCACCTTGTGTTCTTTCGTTTCTTTTTCTTTGGGATGGTTTTGGTCATTGCCTCCTGTACAGTGTTACGAACCTTTGTCCATAGTTTGTCAGGCATTCAGTCTACCAGATCTAATCCCTTGAGTCTATTCATTGTCACCACTGTGTAATCATAAGGGATGTGATTTAGGTCATACCTAAATGGCCTAGTGGTTTCCAACTTTCTTCAATTTCAGCCTGAATTTTGTGATAAGAAGCTCATGATATGAGCCACAGTCAGCTCCAGGTCTTGTTTTTACTGACTGTATAGAGCTTCTCCATCTTTGGGTACAAAGAACATAATCACTCTGATTTCGTATTGACCATCTCATGAGATGTCTACATCCATGTGTAGAGTTGTCTCTTGTGTTGTTGGAAAAGGGTGTTTGCTGTGACCAGTATGTTCTCGTGACAAAACTGTTACCCTTGCCTTGCTTCATTTTGTATTCCAAGGCCAAACTTGCCTGTTATTCTGGTATCTCTGGACTTCCTACTTTTGCATTCCAATCCCCTGTAATAAAAAGGACATCTTTTTTTCTTGTTATTTCTAGAAGATGTTGAAGGTCTTCATAGAACTGGTCAGCTTCTTCGGCATCAGTGATTGGGTTGTAGACTTGAATTACTGTGATGTTGAATGGTTTGCCTTGGAGATGAACTGAGATCATTTTGTCATTTTTGAGATTGCACCCAAGTATTGCATTTCAGACTTTTTTGTTGACTGTGAGGGCTGTTCCATTTCTTAGGGATTCTTGCCCACAGTAGTAGATAAAATGGTCATCTGAATTAAATTCTCCCATTCCCATTCATTTTAGTTTATTGATTCCTAAGATACTGATGTTCACTCTTATCATCTCATGCTTGACTATGTCCAGTTTACCTTGGTTCATGGACCTGACATTCCAGGTTCCTATGCAGTATTGCTCTTTACAGCATCAGGCTTGACTTTCACCACTAGACACATCCACAGCTGAGCATTGTTTCCACTTTGACCCAGCCTCTTTCTTTCTGGACCTATTAGTAATTGCCCTTCACTCTTCTCCAGTAGCACATTGGACACCTTCCAACCTGGGGAGCTCATCTTCATTTATCATATTTTTTTGTCGTTTCATACGGAAATCAGTCCTGGGTGTTCATTGGAAGGACTGATGCTGAAGCTGAAACTCCGATATTTTGGCCACCTGATGCAAAGAGCTGACTCATTTGAAAAGATCCTGATGTTGGGAAAGATTGGAGGCAGGAGGAGAAGGGGACAGCAGAGGATGAGATGGTTAGATGGCATCACCGACTCAATGGACATGAGTTTGCGTAAACTCCGGAAGTTGGTGATGGACCAGGGAGGCCTGGCGTGCTGCGGTGCATGGGGTCACAAAGAGTTGGACACGACTGAGCGACTGAACTGAACTGTCCATGGGGTTCTTGAGGCAAGAATACTGGAGTGTGTTGCCATTTCCTTCTCCAGTGGACAACGGTTTGTCAGAACTCTTGACTCAGATCTGTCTCTCTTGGGTGGCCCTGTACAGCATATCTAATGGCTTCATTTAGTTACATAAACTCCTTCACCACGACAAGGCTGTGATGCACATGAAGAGGCCAATAATGTCTGCCAGAGGTTCACATAAAAAGAACGATTAATAGAAATGTTTATGATGAGAGAATTTGTTGTTATTCAGTTGCTCAGTCATGTCCAACTCGTTGCAACCCCATGGACTATAGCATGCCAGGCTTCCCTGTCCTTCACTGTCTCCCAGAGTTTGCTCACATTCATGTCTGTTGAATCAGTGATGCCATCCAACCACCTCATCCTCTTGTCACCACCTTCTCCTCTTGCCCTCAGTCTTTGCCAGCATCAGTGTCTTTTCCAGTGAGTCAGCTCTTTACATCAGGTGGCGAGAGTATTGGAGCTTTAGCTTCAGCATGTTAACTGTACATACTACTATTTTCTATTTGTTACACTTGTTGTTTATTCCTGTTTTTATTGTCCCTGTTCTTGTGGTTTTAATTGAGCATTTTATATAATTTTATTTTCTATCCTTGGAATATCAACAAAAATTTTTTTTTTAGTGATTGCCTGAGAGCTTGTAGTATATATTTACATCCAAGTCTGTGTTCAGATAACACTTCATGGATAGTGTGCCTACCTTACAATAAAAAAATATTCCTGATTTTTCCTTGTCAGCCAGTGTATCATTGCTGTGATGCGTTTCACATACACATAGGCCTACGTTAACACACACACACACACGTGAGCATCCATAGTTGAATATGTTGTTTTTATTATTTTGAATAAGCTGTTATCTGTTAGATGAATTAAAAATAAGAAACAAAGGTTTTAATTTTGCCTTCACGTATTCGTTCTCTGATGGTCTTCCTTTGTTTATGTAGTTTTGAGTTCTGACCTATATAATTTTCCTTCTCTTTGAATATCTTTTAACTTTTCTAGCAAGATAGGTGCAGTCATGACAAATGCCTTCAAATTTTGTGTGAGAAGATCTTTATTCTTCACTTTTAAAGGATAGTTTTGCAGGATTCAGAATTCTAGGTTGGTAGGTTTTTTTTCTCTCAGTCATCTTAAATGTTTCACTCGCTTGCATTTTTCTGAAGAGAAGTCGGATGTAGTTCTTAATCTTTGCTGTAGATAGGGTGTTTTTTTCCTCACTGGCTTCTTTCAAGATTTTTTTCTATCTTTAATATTTCACTTTGCTAAGTGTGAATATGATACGATATGATTCCTAAAGGTGTAGTTTCTGGCGTTTACTCTGCTTGGTCTCGGAGCTTCCTGGATCTGTGATTTGGGGTCTGATACTAATTTTGGAAAACTGAGTTGTCATTGTCTCAAGTACTGCTTCTTCCCCTCCCCACCCCCACCCCCCATATCCCCATTATGTGTATGCTGCACCTTTTGGCATTGTAACACAGTTCTTGGATATTCTGGGGTGTGGCTTTTTCCCTCATTTTCTTTTTCTTTGTTTTTCAGCTTTGGTAGTTTCTGTTGCTGCATCCTAAATCTCAGAGATTCTTTTCTCAGCAGTGTCCATTGTTCTAATGAGCCCAGCAGAGGCATCCTTCATTTCTGTTAGTGTTTTTAATCTCTAGCCTTTCCTTTGGGATCTTTTTCAGAATTGACATCTCATTCATTACTTTATCCACCTATTAATTCATGGGCTACTTTTTCCTTTAAAGTTAGTATATGAAAAATTGTTGATCTGACAATTCCAGTATTCCTGCTATATCTGACTAGTTTTGATGCTTATTCAATCTCTTCAAACTGTGTTTTTGTGTTTGAGAATGCATTGTTATTTTTTGTTGTAAGGTGGATTTGATCTACTAAATAAAAAGAACAGCAGTAAATAGACGTTTAGTAAATAGTACTGAAGTATGGGGGAAGGGAGAGCATGCCATAGTCCTATGATAAGCTGTCAGTCTTTTTTATTATTTGGCTGTGCTGAGTCTTCGTTGATGCTTGGGCTTTTGTCTAGTTGTGACAAGTGGGGGCTTCTCTCCAGTTGTGGTGCAAGGGCTTCTCATTGCAGTGGCTTCTCTTATTGCAGAGCACAAGTTCTGGGGTGTGTTGCAGTTCCTGGGCTCTAGCGCACAGGTTCAATAGTTGTGGCGTAAGCACTTAGTTACTCCCTGTCATATGGCATCTTCCTGGATCAGGGATCTGACCCATGTCTCCTGCATTGGCAGCCGGATTTTGTTTTACCACTAAGCCACTAGGGAAGCCCAGGTGTCAGTCTTTTAGTGAGCCTTTGCCTCTGGCTTTCACACTCATTCATCTTGGTTTCTCCCTCCTCAGGTGAGACAGGATGACTAATGGGTTGAAGTAGGTTTTCTTCCCCCAAGTAGGTTAGGCTCTGTTTCAGTTCAGTTCAGTTGCTTAGTTGTGTCCGACTCTATGACCCCCAAGGACTGCAGCACACCAGGCTCCCCTGGCCATCATCAACTCCTGGAGCTTACTCAAACTAATGTCCATCAGGTTGGTGATGCCGTCCAGCCGTCTCACCCACTGTCATCCAGCAAGTTTGGCTCTGGTAAAATAGTTTTTGTATAGATCAAAGCCATGTTAAGAAGATCAGAATGGAGGTGGGAGGGAGGCTGAAGAGGAAGGGGATATATATTTAATAGATGATTCAGGTGGTTATACAGCAGAAATCACCACAACATTGTAGAGCAATTATCCTCCAGTGAAAACGTTTTTAAAAGGTCAGAATACTCTGATGTATTTTAAAATGCTTCTTTCTCCAATTCCCAACCCTCAACACTGCTATATCCACTCCCCCTCCCCCATCAAAGGACACAGAGAATGTTCTCCTATATTTACTGTGGAGGCTTGTTAGAGCTCCTAGATGTGAAACTCAGCAGAGTGTGGGATATCCCTTATGACTGGGTTGCCCTAGAGTTTTTAAGCATTCAGAGTTGTTTATACTGAGCCTCCAACAGTTTGTCAAATCCAGTTCAGGTTTTCTTCCTGGCATGGAGGTTTCTGCTTAAGGGTTTCTGCTCTGGTAAGTCTTGATTGTCTGCATCCACCTTTTTGTCTCTTTATACTTGTTAGGATGATTGGGTGATTTTTAAGTTCCATACATGCCAAGCTGGAAACCAGAAGTCCCAAGTTAATTTTTACTATTTCTGTCACCTGGGATTTCTAGGGTCTGGATTTTGCTGTTGCCGCTTTGGAAAAGTTTTCAGATGTTTTTGCTTTCTTGATTTGCTTTTTTTGCTTTGCTAAGGTGGCACAGGAATGGATCAGCTCTCCAAACAAAGAGAAATTCCATCAGTTGCATTTACGAAAATTTCCTGGTGATTATAAAAAATACTGGGAGTTTGTGGGTAAGTTCTTTCTTAAGTAACTTGGGCTGTGTCATGTAATAATTGGAGAGGTTCCTTTTGAGGGAATATGATAATTGTTTGAATTTTCTGGGATATAGGTTTCCTAAGTTGAATCTTATGTGGAATATGTTTAAAGTCTTACTTAATGAGGATAATTAGTAGTGCATACATTACTGCTAGACTTGCTTCTCATCTGTGTGAAGTGTGGGGAGGAGATGAGGGGGTAGGGTTATTTTACCTATTTTGTGACTTCTTTCATTTTCTTACCTCAGCAAATATTTATTGACTGTGTACTGCCTGATAGTGTGTGATTCTAGATGCCAGATATGTAGCTGGGATGAGAACATAAAATTCTGCCTTCATGAAGCTTACATTTGACTTATTTTCACTTAATCTGTTGTAAATGTCTTTTCAGAGGTAATAGTCATATGTTCAGTATTTGTAATTATTCCCTTGTTAGCATGTTCCATAGTTGTGTTTAACCATTTTCTAGTTAGATATGTATATTGTTTATGGTTTTTTACTGTTACACTGAATAAATCCTTTTGCCTGGATCACAGTGTATGCATTTGAAGACTTTTGATTCATATTGCCTCTGTCTACCAAAAAATTCCATTGTCAGTGTCTCACATAAGAACATAAGAATGTATCTCTCCTCATTTGCTAGTTTAAACTTTTCCCCAGTTTTACATGGAAACTGTATCTCATTTGGGGTTATACATTTTGTCCCCGAATCTTGAGTAATCTTTTATGTTCTTGCAGTTAGCAAAGGGGCACGCAGTTGTCCCTGCATACCGTTTGTCATTTTTCTGTTAGGGGAGGGGGTCTGTCGTCTTCTTCTTTGTGTGCATTTGTTGTAAGTTTTTTTTTAGTTTCATTATTTGTGTTCAGTTTCACATTTGGTTTTTGAGGCAGTTTTTATCTTCTTATGTTCATAAACTTTACTGTTCAAATTTTGGTTTTAGAAATGAAATAGTTTCATATTTTCTTGTAGTAGAATTATATTTCTTTTAAATATTTAAGTAACTGATATATCTGCCATTTATCTTGATTATATGACAGAATCACATAGTATTTTCTTTTGTGTCTGACTTATTTCATTTAACATGTGTGTAATGCATCCATTTTGTGTGTATCCTCAGTATTTGTTTTCATTGCTGTGGTATTACCTCAGTGTGTAACTACATCACAGTTTTACTGTTGATGGAGATTTGTATTTTATTTTTTGGTCAAGCCATGCAGCTTGTCCTAACCACTGGACCACCAGGGAACTTCCATTAATGGGCATTTCTTTCCATCAGTTTTGGTCTGTGTATCAGGAGTCCACAAGCCCACCCCCAGGTTCAGAGATTGACTAGGATGACTCACAGGAATTATATTCATGCTCATGGCTGTGACTTCTTCTTATGAAAGGATACAAAACAAAATTAGCAAAGGGGACTGAGCACATGGGTGAAGTCTAAAGCAGACCAGGAGCAACCTTTAAGAGTCCTTTCCCAGTGGAGTCACACAGCAGGCTCTTAATTGTCCCACTAGTGAAGTGTGACAACACATGTGACATGTTACCTACCAGAGAAACTGAGGGACTCAGTGCCTGCAACACCCTCTGCCCATTCCAGATTCATAACTTTCCAGAAGCAAAGTGGGTGTTTGGCATAAACCACAGAGAAAGAGTTTGGCAAACAGGTTAGATGCAGTGCACCATTGTCATCAGTGAATGAGAACTGTCTGGAAATCCAGGTTCTCAGATACCGGGAGGTGGGGGGTGGGGGAACTGTAAGCTTTCTAAGGACAGAAGCCTCAGGCCTACTATGTTAATAACTCTTTTACGCACAGCATTTTATGAATAATGCCACTGTGGTCATTCATGTGTCTCTAGTGTCACGTGAGGGCATTTTTGTCTTGTCTCCCGAAGTGGGTTGTATGAGTTCAACTGAAGCAGATAATGCCAAGCCAGTTTATACAGAAATTATGCACCCCCACCAGTGTATGGAGGTCACATTGTTCCATGTTTATACCAACACATTTGTATCGATTGTGCTATTAATTTAACCTGTTACAGTGTGCATACTGATGGCCATTAGTGGTTTTATTTTGCTATCAATGAGCTTGAGCCCCTTTTCATATATTTAGTAGATGCTTAAGTAACCTCTTTGGGGAAGCCAAATGAGTTGTTCATTTTCTGTTTTTTTCTTACTGATTTGTAGCAAGTTCTTTGTATAATTTGGATATAAACCATTCTCCCACTTTGGCTTGCATTATGACTCTTGTAGAGATGTCTTTAAAATTCTTGTTTAGAATTTATTTTTAACATAACAAATGCATCTGTGTATTTTTTTATGGAATGCTCTATGACTCATTGAAGAAACCTTTCCCTGCTGCAGGTCATAAATATATTATCTTAACATCTAGAACTGGTGCCAGCAAACAACAGCTTGCACATCTACCCCATATCTTGTTTTTATATTGCCCTAGAATAAGGTTTTTATCTATTTTTTAAAAGTTTTGAAAAAAAGATGGTGATGATGAATATGCAGCAGACTCCATATGTGGCCTGCAAAGAAAAATCTGGCTCTTCACAGAAAGTTTACTAATCCCTTTTCTAGAGGCTTCAATGTTTTGTCAGCCTGGAATTGATTTTGTGCATGAGTAAGATGTAGGGGCCGTTTCATTTTTTTTCCCTAATGGAGATGTAATTATCCCACTACTGTTAATTGAAGAGACGATCCTTTCTCCATGGTCTGTAGTGCCATGTTTGCCATAAATCTAGTGGCTATTTAATGCACTGATGTTTTCTGGATGCCTACCTCAGTGCTCATGTCACGTTGCTTGATTAGTTAAGCTTTAGAATAAGTTTTAGTGAACAAGTCCTCTTAGCTTGTTTTGCCTTATGAGTACATTGGCTATTCTTGTCCCTTTGCACTCCTGTGTAAGTTTTAGAGGAAAAAAAATGTTGAAGTTTGTTGAGAATTGGCAAAGTTGTTACTAAACTTTTCAGTCCGAGCTTGCTGTTTTCCCAGCCCCATTTATTTTGCTGCTGTCCTTTCCCCTTGTTTGAAATGCCACCAGGAGGCTCAAAATGCTTCTATGTACTTGGATTTGTTTCCAAATTTTCTCTGGGGATTTTGAAAGTAGGGCACAAAAGTGAGAATTTTTTGATGAAAAACTAAGGTAAGTTTCAAGGAAAGGAAATTTATTAGCTGCTTTTGAATATTATGACTTCATCTATTTTGGTGTTGTAGCAGTTTTTAAGAAAAACTTTATAATACTCTGTGATCAATATTTGAAAATGCCCACTGGCTTAGACCATCATTTTTGAAGTGTATACAAAGTCTACCAGCACTGTCTACTTGCCTGAACTCTTAGTACAAGGGTTTAATATCCCTTTAGTTAATCGTATGTAAATTTATTGTTAGAATAAATGCTGACTTCTTGCTGTTTTACAGTTTATCTTGAGGAATGTGAACTAGCTAAACAGCTTCATCCAAAGGAAAATGATTTGGTATTTTTGGTTCCTGAAAGACTCAATGAGGAGAAGAAGGATTTAGAGTGGAGTCACCTGGAGGATGCCTGTGAATATTATTGTGGCTATGTTCATAAATTCCGCCGTACTTCAGTCAGTGAGTACCTAGTGAGACTGTAGAGAAGTCTGTCAGAAACTTGTCTTCTCATTTCCTTCTAGATTGGGCTTTACCAGCCATGTATTTGCTGTACATTTAGCTGGTGTACATTTATCAGACTTGTGTTTGTGAGGTTGATGATTTACCTTTCCGAGACCTCTTTTACATTTTCTAGACTCAGCTGGAAAAGGCCCCGTATTTCTTGCTTTAGACTTCAGATTTAAAAAGCTTTTCTTTTGTAATGTCTTCTTCTCCTTCTAGTAAATTCCTTCATCTGTCAGTGTTTGTTATAAAACAGACAATTTGAAAGCCATCTGTTTGTTAAATCACATTCCAGCTTTGGTTTTCTGGCTAATTATTAATGAGCAGACCAAAGATGTAACCAACTGTAAGGCACCTTGTGGGCTTTACTGTTTCTATCACTCTCCTCCATTGTGTTGTAGGGGCTTCTCTCCCTAAGGGAGCATAACAGAAATAATGTTAGCTTGCATTGAAGGAGTAGCAACTGTGTGCCACAGCGGTGTGCCCTGTCCTTCCTGTGCACATTTACTCTCTTTCCCCAGATCCCTGCAAAGCAGAATTAGTTGTTCCCTGCTTATTGGGAAATCAGAGGTTGGGATGTGGAATAACTTACCCAAGGTCACCCTTAGTATTAAAGGGTAGGTCCAGAATTGAAACCTAATTTTACTTGACTGCCCAGTCCACATTCTCTGTGTGTGCCGGGCTGCCCTGTTGACATTGCTGCCGTTCTCAGTCTCTGTTACGTGAAGAGAAGATGATTTCATTATTCCTTCACCTTTCTGCGTTACAACAAGCCGTTCGAGTTCAGCAGTGGGCCGCGTCGTAGCCGGTGTGCTGTGTTTACTCACGTGTGAGCTCAGCTCTTCGTGTAGGATGTGTGTAGAAGAGGAGCAGTGGGGATACACAGCTTTGTCTGTGCTTTTGACTCCCACATTTGCCAGAGTTCTGTTTAAAAGGTGGCCTCCTTCCCTGAGCTCTTCATGTATCTAATACTCTGCCATCTCCATTTGGAGATTATTGGACATTTAAAACCTACTCCAAAAAGAAACACTTGATTTACTGCCTGATGTGCTGTTGCTTCAGTTTTTCCCATCACAGGATGCAGTACCTCCATTCTCCCACTTGCTCAGTCCCAGACCTTCGAGTCATGCTTGAGTGTTTCTCTCCCTCACAGGCTCCATCCAGTTCATCAGGAAGTCCTGTTATTGGCCCATCCTTTGCAGTGTATCCTCCACCCTGGCCCCACCTCTCCCACTACATCCTGGCCCACAGGACCATTCACTTTCACCTGAATTTACCTGGATTAAGTGGCCTTTTTGCTTTTCCCATTGTAGTTTATTCTTCATTTGCCATAAGTGATTCTTTTAATGTGGGCGTTAGAGCCCGTCCCTTCCCTACACAGAGCTGTCCTGTAGCCCTTGACCTGACTCAGAGTCAGGTTCAGTGTCTTTACTGCAGAGCCCTGTGAAGAGAAACCACCAGTACTTTCTCAGGCTTCAAGCTTGCTTCCTCCTGGCTCACCAGCCTTCTCTGTGTCCCTCAATACTCCAGGCACCTTGCTGCCTTTGCAATTGCTGATTCTCTGCCTGTAACATAGTTTTCCAGTTACCAGCATGGCTTCATTGTATTAAGTCTCTGCCTAAATGTCATATTATCAGGAAGGTCTTCCCTGACTCTCTTGTCTGCATAACACTCCCTCACATCCCTCATCACTTCCTTATCCCCCTCCTCTGCATTCTTCATACTACTTACCATCACCTGGCGTGTTTATTTGATTACCTGCCGCCTCCTAAAAAATAAGCCTCCTGAGGATAGGAATGTTGCCTGGTTTGTAGGAGCCATTCAGTAGATAAATAGTAATTTACCTTCACTGAGTAAATTATTTGAATGATGCGTAGAAAACATGTTACAAAACACTTTGTTCTGAATAACCTTTTTAACTGGACACCTTGCATTCACTGGTAACTGAAATTGCTTCTTCTCTGTCTTGGTAATAGTGCGTAATGGGAAATCTGAGTGTTCCGTTTCCATCCAGACTCAAGATAACTTACCAGTCAATTTAAATGAATTCGTGAAATGCTTTGTAATCAGCTCTCTGGTGACTACACAAAGGAAACTGAAAGCCATGTCTTTGCTAAGTGGCCGGAACCAGCTGGCCAGAGCCATTCTGAATCCTAACCCCGGGGACTTCTCTACAAAAGATTTACTAACTACAGCATCTGAGAGAATTGTGAGTGATGACCATTTGAGAAAGGGAAAGTCAGAACATTTCATGTCACGACGATAAAGCATCACGTTCCTTTTGTCCACAGCAAAGACTTATTAGTCACAATGTATGCCCAGTGACATTTTTAGTGCCTAGTCTTCTTTAAGGTTGTAAAGTATGTCTTTGTGTTAGTCAGCTTACCTCAGGAAGAAGGTAGAGTGCAATAAGAAATTGAAAATATGCTTGAAGAAACAGCATTAAAATGTTAGATGCACTTCCTACTTAACTTTTTAGGTGGTTAAAATGAAGGAGTAAGTAGGAATAGGTTTAATGGAATGAATTTTGCATTTGAATGACCAGTGGAGCTTTGGTATTGTTGCCAGTATGAACACGAAGTAATTCTATTGTGTGAACGCATATTTCTCATTATAAAATTGTGTATAAGTTCCAGAAAGTTAACAGAGACAGGTGAAGGGAAAGAAATGTTATTTGAACCCTTTCCTTGTGTTTGGGCTTCCATGTACGTTTTCTCAGTCAATTCTCACCTTCTAAGGGATCCTAGATTTATATAAAAATCGGTGTAGGCTGAAGTACAGAGAGGTGAGTTTGGAGACATAGCTGGAGAGTGAAACTGAGGTGTAGACTTGGAGCTGAACCAAGATCGACGCTCTTTCCACTCGGTCACTTGTGTTAGGAAAGAAAGTCTTGGAATGGTTTTACTATCTAGGGAGAGAATCGACTAAAATGGGAAGACTCAGAGAATAAAAAGAAAAGTACAAAACAATTTATTGTGATCTTTATAAGAATCACAAATAAAAATATTGTTTTATTTATACATGGACTGAAGCCTGTAGACACTTGTAAGTGACTCTTTCCAGTAGTGAACGCGCTTCTTAGATTAAAGGTCATTTTGGAGTCTTGCCTGATCATAAAGCTTTTGTCTGATGAAGGGCAGGAGCAGTTCACACAGATTTTTCCACTGTCTTGCTTTCCTGGGCCACCACAGGAAGGAAAAGTCATTCTTACTAATGTCTTTCATATAGGTTGCCTACTTAAAAGATTTCAATGAAGACCAGAAGAAAGCGATAGAAACTGCATATGCCATGGTGAAACACTCCCCATCAGTTGCCAAGATCTGTCTGATTCATGGACCACCTGGAACAGGAAAATCAAAAACCATTGTTGGCATCCTATACCGCCTGCTGACAGAGGTAAAGTGTTTGTGAGGGCAGCAGCATTCTTCATTGAATATATCATTTCACATCACTAGATTTAACTAATGTGTGAATCAGTACTAAAGTGCCTTTTTTCCCTTCACTTTTGTGTATCTTTTGATGTGTGAAACCGTATCAGATAAAGGGGTAGCAGAGATGGAGAAGGTTATAAGAAATGAAAAGGCAGAAAATATTATCTTGTGTGCAGTCACTCCTAAGGGCTAGAATGGTGGTCTTCTGGCTTTGTTAGTGGTCACAGCTGATACCAGGAAACCATCCTGGATGTATCTATCCTTGGGCTGCATTTTGGTTGGATTGAGTATTGAATAAAATAAGTGGATAATAAGGTAAGGCTCAGAAAAGCTAACGATAAAATTTTATGCAAGAGTAATTTTTTTTTGTAACTTTTTATTTTGTATTACAGTGGAGCTGTTCCACAGTAATTTTTTAGTATTAGTGTAAGATGCAGGTACTTTTTATTTTTATTATAGGGACGTTTGAATATGTATGAAAGTAGGAAAGAACTATAACATTGTGTAATAGAACTCATCAGGATTTTTTTGTTTGATGCAAATTGCAGAACCAAAGGAGGGGGCATTCAGATGAAAACTCCAATGCCAAAATCAAGCAAAATCGTGTCCTTGTATGTGCACCTTCCAATGCAGCTGTTGATGAACTTATGAAGAAAATTATCCTTGAATTCAAAGAAAAGTGTAAAGACAAGAAGAATCCTATGGGTATTATACTTATGTGGGCTTTTAATTTGTTTTGATTCCAGTGTTTAGTGTGGGGAGCTTTGAATGACAAAAAGTGAGCCGGTTCTGGCTTTTTCACGTCTCCCGAATTTTGTTCATGCGGCCTTCCAGGACAGTGCTTCTCTCTCACTGTGGCTTGTGACCAGTCAGTGGATTGTGAAATCAGTTTAGGGAGATGAGAACCAGCCTGCTTAAATAAGATCAAACAGAGCAGAAGGAGACAGAAAAGATTTAGAGCGTAGGTAGTGAGGGGGGAAGGATTGTTTTGTGAAACCTGTTTTATTGGTGAAGTATGAGTGTACTGCTTTCAGTACAGTGTGAAGTGTACCTCATAAAAGCACTGGTCTAGCGTGTATACACCTAGAAGTGAAAATGCTGGGTTGAAGGATTTGTGCATCTTCTAGATAGTACCAGATTCTTCTAGAAAGTGGTTGTGTCAGATCGCACACTGAGAACAGTTCCCGAACAGTAGGCAGGGGTGCTGTTTTCACTTTCCTTTTCCTGAGGAAGGGTAATAAGCACTTTTTCAGGTGTCCGTTGACAACACGACAAGGCTGGATGAAGGTGGGACAAAAGCTGGGTCTAGATTGGATTTTTAGCTTTTTTTGTTACAAAGTGACATCTCTGTCAGTACAGAGAGCTTTTTTCCTTCTTTTTCAGTACTTTGATTTTTTTTTTTTTTTTTTTCTGCATGTGATGTATATGTTTGTGGGATTTGGTATATACCCTTTATTGGGTTAAAGAAGTCCCCTTTCATTAGCTTTTTTATGAATGGGTGCTGAAGTTTATGAGACGTTTATTTGTAATGTTTTGTATAATCTGTTTTGGTGTTTGTTGTTTTGTTCTTTTTTTTTTTTTTGGTCTGTTTTTTGACAGATGGATAAGTTTCTGTCTGCTGAATGTCTTTAATTGTTGATTTGTTCAAGTTTTCTGCATTTGAGTGAGTTTTGCTAATTTTTAAATCCCTGCGTTTTGTTGTATGTGAATTTCAAAACCAACACCTCAGCACCTGGACAGTGACCAGCTCTCACCCTTCTCCCTCCAGGGGAAGCCACAGCAGCTCAGGGGCTTTCATGTCTGGTTTTCACCTTTCTGTGTTTTTCGCCCCTAGGAATTTCTTTCACATCCTTCTGAGCTCATCCTGCAATTTAAAGGATGTCTGTTTTAATTTCTGGGGCATTTTGAGGTGCTTAGAGTGGGTATAAATCTCATCACCTTTCTGGCAGATACACAACTTAGCAGTTTTGAAACTTTCAAGTAAATGTTGGCCAGAGAAGATGGCTTCAAATTTAGAAGAAGGAGATGAACTAGGAATACAGATACATGTAGACAACTGTATAATAAATTGTTAATTTATTTATTGTACTTACTGTGTGCCAGCTGCTATTCTAGGCAGTGACCAAAACAAAACCTGATTCTGTGGGACTTGGGATTCAGTGGAAGGGGACAGCAGACAAGTACGAGACATGTTAGGTTGGGAGAGTTACTAAGAAACACTGCTTGGTTGATGTTATTTAGTTCAGTGAAGCAGTGGGAGATTTTTAGACTAAATAATACCTGAGTGTGCTAACCTAGAATTAAAAATGTGGTTCGGTTCAGTCGTTCAGTCGTGTCCCACTCTGTGCGACCCCATGAACCACAGCACACCTGTCCATCACCAACTCCTGGAGTCCACCCAAACCCATGTCCATCGAGTCGGTGATGCCATCCAGCCATCTCATCCTCTGTCGTCCCCTTCTCCTCCTGCCCCCAATCCTTCCCAGCATCAGGGTCTTTTCAAATGAGTCAGCTCTTCCCATCAGGAGGCCAAAGTATTGGAGTTTCAGCTTTAGCATCAGTCCTTCCAATGAACACCCAGGACTGATCTCCTTTAGGATGGACTGGTTGGATCTCCTTGCAGTCCAAGGGACTCTCAAGAGTCTTCTCCAACACCACAGTTCAAAAGCATCAATTCTTCAGTGCTCAGCTTTCTTTATAGTCCAACTCTCACATCCATACATGACCACTGGATAAACCATAGCCTTGACTAGATGGACCTTTGTTGGCAAAGTAATGTCTTTGCTTTTTAATATGCTGTCTAAGTTGGTCATAACTTCCCTTCCAAGGAGTAAGCGTCTTTTAATTTCATGGCTGCAATCACCATCTGCAGTGATTTTGGAGCCCCCAAAAATAAAGTCTGACACTGTTTCCACTGTTTCCCCATCTATTTCCCATGAAGTGATGGGACCAGATGCCATGATCTTAGTTTTCTGAACGTTGAGCTTTAAGCCAACTTTTTCACTCTCCTCTTTCACCTTCATCAAGAGGCTCTTTAGTTCTTCACTTTCTGCCATAAGGGTGGTGTCATCCGCATATCTGAGGTTATTGATATTTCTCCCGGCAATCTTGATTCCAGCTTGTGTTTCTTCCAGCCCAGCGTTTCTCATGATGTACTCTGCGTAGAAGTTAAATAAGCAGGGTGACAATATACAGCCTTGACGTACTCCTTTTCCCATTTGGAACCAGTCTGTTGTTCCATGTCCAGTTCTAACTGTTGCTTCCTGACCTGCATACAGATTTCTCAAGAGGCAGACCAGGTGGTCTGGTATTCTCATCTCTTGAAGAATTTTTCACAGTTTATGTTGATCCACACAGTCAAAGCCCTTGCCATAGTCAGTAAAGCAGAAATAGATGTTTTTCTGGAACTCTTGCTTTTTCGATGATCTAGCGGATGTTGGCAATTTGATCTCTGGTTCCTCTGCCTTTTCTAAAACCAGCTTGAACATCTGGAAGTTCATGGTTCACGTATTGCTGAAGCCTGGCTTGGAGAATTTTGAGCATTACTTTACTAATGTGTGAGATGAGTGCAGTTGTGGTTAGTAAACCAGTTTAAATGATGCTGATAGTTTTTGAAATTACCAGAATTTCCAGTATCTTCTGTCCCTTAGATCCTGAGGTGGCATTGTGACGTGGAGCAGCGTTTCAAAACCTTGGTTCTGAGTATTGTACAGAAAAGGATTTGATTGGTGGTCACATAAGATTTCATTTGGGAAATTCACACATGTATTAAAAGATAAACATCTTCATCTTTGAAATATCCTGTGGTTAAGAAATCTGTTTTATTTTTAACTCACCATTTTCCAAACGAATTTTACCCTAGATTGTTGAATAGAACATAGTTTGAGGAACATGAGTGTAGTAGAATCTCATCTCTGCTCTGTACTGTTTGTGCAACCCCAGTAGCTTTTATTGGGTGGAAATAAGTCCTTGCCTTTTAGGGGTTTTTATGAATCTTATCTAAAAGGATGTATGTGGACCCTCTAGCACAGTTCCGAATATCTGGTTGATTAATAGTTCATGTTAGCTCCCTTCTCTGATTGTTAATATTTTGCTGAAAAACAGTTGTTGTGTACAGAGATTGACAGTGTTCTTACTAATCTCTGTGTGACTTTTATCAACAGGAAACTGTGGAGATATAAATTTAGTACGTCTTGGTCCAGAAAAGTCTATTAATAATGAGGTCCTAAAATTCAGTTTGGACAGTCAAGTTAACCACAGAATGAGTAAGTACTGAATAAACGTATATACTCATTTATTTCTTTTTCTTGTTGTATGGTTGGCTTGGGCATTAAAGGTAATTTGGAGACCCTAGAAATAGTCTGGTTTTGAAAGCTAGTTTTCCTTCTCATTGTATGTGCATATGTGTATATTTGTTAGAATGAGCAATTCTTTGTCTTTTTATTTTTTTAAAGAGAAAGACTTACCGTCTCATGTTCAGGAGATGCACAAAAGAAAGGAATTTCTCGATCGTCAACTTGATGAACTTTCCCGCCAGCGTGCTTTATGCCGAGGTGGAAGGGAATCGCAGGTATCTAAACATTTCTTGATCAGTGTTTATAACAACTCATAGATAAACTAGTTGAGTATATGATGCTATTCTTTTGTTGTGAAATAGTATATAATTTGTGTAAAAGATGTATACAAAAATGGTATCTTTACATTAGGAGTTAAACTTTTTTTTTTAAAGGACCAAATAGTAAATATTTTAGACTTTACAGGCCTATGTGGAGTCTCTTTTAGCCACTTACCTCCGCTATTATAGCCTGAGGACAGCAGCAGTTGGTAACATGTAAATGATGTGCCAAAGGTTGGCCTGCTAGGCAGACAGGAAGAGCCAACTTACAATACCTTGGACAGATCTGCATCTTAAGTACAGTATTAAGAATTTATCAGACTTCCCTGGTGGTCCAGTGGTTAAGAATCTGAGCTTTCCACTGCAGAGGGTACAGGTTCAATCCCTGGCTGAGGAACTGAGATCCACATGCTTCACTATGTGGTCAAAAAAAAAAAGAATTTATCTAATTAACAGCTAATAAATGGAACGTGGAGTGCTAGTTGTTGGGTTGCTGGATAATGAGCTGAGGTTTAAAAACAGACCGCAGGAGAAGTTGAAATAGAGAAATGTATTACTCACAGGTCCTGGAGGGAGGTATATAGCATACCTTGAGGGGCCACGCAGGAGGTCCATGCGGAGTGCAGACAGAAGCAGGCCCTGTACCACATATCTTTATCAGGGTCCATGGCTGGAGTGTTTTGACATTTCCAGACTACGGCTGGATTGGGCAGTTTGAATGGAAAGAGCAGGGTTTTGGTAAGTTTCTTGGAGGGTCTTGTCTCAAGGGCACATATAAGTCATATAGGTGCTGGAAGGCAATGGAAACCATTGATCACAAGAGTGAACGTTTGCTGGTGACTCTGTGGGTGCTGAGTGGGACGTTTGCAAGAGTGAGGGGCTAGTGTCAGTTTGAGGGCATGGCAGGCACCTGGCCAAACACAATGGATGTCAGGGCAGCAGTGCCCTCGAGTAGCTTAGCTGAGCTCTGATACACAGTAGTATAGAGAGACTGGTAGGGGAAACACACTGGGTGAATCAGTTTTTCATTGGTAAAGTACTGGCTCTCTTTTTTGAAATGTGAGGCAGTTCATTGGAAAGCATTTTAAAATGCTTAGTTTAATGACAGCATTCTAATTTTTTCCAGAGGCAAGAATTAGATGGAAAAATTGCCAGAGTTTCAAAAGAAAGGCAGGAGCTTGCTTCTAAAATTAAAGAGGTAAGTAGTTCATCTGTAGCATTTTCCTGGCATTTGTTTTTTTAAATTGTGAAATAGTTCAGACAGCCTATGGTCTTTTCTCAGTTACATTTAAAATTTGAGAATTCCTGGCGGTCCAGTGGTTAGGACTCTGCACTTCCATTGCAGAGGATGTGAATCGAGTCCATTTTTCAGGGAACTCAGATCCTCAAGCTGCATGTGTGGTCAGAAATGTAGATAAATAAATTAAAATTTTTTTATAATGAAAAATTTCACGCATATACAAAAATAGAGAAAATGGTGTAATTGCATGTACATTTATAGTTTTTTCTGAAACTCTCAAGTGTTCTCCTCTCCCACCCAAAAATTTATGGGCATTGTCATGTGAATAATTAATGAAACTAAATTTGTAGGGTTTTCCTTTATTAAAAATAAAAAAGAAAATTACACGTCTGAATTCAGGTAGACCAACAGTGGCTTGGATGTGGCACAAGAAAAGTGCCTTTTTTTCCCTCAGTTTTTAGCTGAAAGCATAAACCCTTTTTACTTGTTTTTGATCACAAAAATCCTTTTATAGCATGTATAACTTTTTCCCCAGTATTCTTGGGATATAAAAATATCAACTCACATTTAGATGAGTCGAAGCTAGGATGAGCCAGCATAGAGCCCTAATGAAATGAACTAGGGGTAAGGGGGAGAGGGTACTACCAACCGGTAATGGCATTTGTATTTTGAACTGAGATTTTTCTCTTGAATATACTATTGACCTCTGTGTGGCTAAATGAATATAGTTGAATTTAATGCATATTTCCACTAGCAGTTTATTTCAATTAAAAATTATGTGGAAAGCTATTAGAGTTTAAACTCAGTCCAAAATTAATCTTCCCATATTTCAGGATGAAGTCTTCGTTTTACCCGTGTTACGGTTTTTGCCACTGATCACATCGTTCTGTGGTTCGTTAAATTAATTGCACTTGTGGTTTTACCATGATGCTGGCTGTAAGGAGAGGGATATAACAGTTAATGTATGAGCACTGGAAGGAAGGCCACAGCTGCCACCCCCTTCTTACAGACCTGCCTCAAAGAGTCCAGGCTTGAGCCTGTCATATGCTCAGCTCAGGAGCAGAAATAGGCTAACTGAATCTGATGAGAATCAGTCTCCGTATCAGTTTATTCCGTTACATAGACATGGACCAAGGTGGTCGTTACTGCTGTGGAAGTAGAATGCTCATCAGGTTCACAGGTGTTTTTGTTGGTACTGGCCCTTATAAAAGAAAGAGGAAGGTTACGTGCTTAAAACTAGTAGAAGAAGGTATGTTCAGGCTTAGTTTTGTTCCTAGCTTTACTGAGATAATTGCTTCACAGTTCAGTAGAACTACTTAATCTTTGCTTATTCTGATACCTTCCCACATACATCAGACTATAAGAATTGTAAGTCTGCTTTGACCAAATTAAACCCTGAATAAGTTTTTCTTAACGTGCTGAAATCATGTTCCAAGATTAGACTCCCCTGCAGAGTGTTCTCTCTGATGGCTTCTGAGTACCTTGAGTGTTGCTGCTGTTTTCTAGATTGCAGGTTCCCACCTGACATTCACTGAACATTATTCTGCCACATAAGTGGCAGGTGTGTTATAGTACAAAGAGACCTATCATAGTCAAGAATTTTTTAGATACAAGTGAACATTGATGTACTTTTATTCTCTTAGGTTCAAGGACGTCCACAGAAGACACAGAGCATCATCATCTTAGAGTCGCACATCATCTGCTGCACGCTGAGCACGAGTGGCGGCTTGCTGCTCGAGGCTGCTTTCCGTGGGCAGGGAGGCGTCCCCTTCAGCTGTGTCATCGTCGATGAGGTCAGTGAGCAGCCGGACGTACAGCTCTTGCCTAGTGCTGTGAGGAGGAAGTCCTAGGTGAAGAGTGGCTGCCAAGATGTTGACATAGTGGTCTTTTTGCATCTGATTTTGACCTGCTGTTACATGTGTATTCCTGTATGTTGAAATATGCTGCTAATGACCCACTATGATGAAAACTGCTTTTCTAGTATTGGAAGTATATAGTCTTAGGGATTCCTGATTTTAACAAAATCTGTCCCAAGGATTGTCTAGCTCCTGCTTAGAATATCTCTGGTTACCTTTTGAAGCATTTTTAATATAATTGGATAGCTCTGAGCGCCATATTTTCAGCCTATCATCCTAATTCCTAGTTCATTCATTGAGCAAGTATTAATTGGGTACCTACTATTTGCCAGAATATAGAGCCAGAAGACAAAAAGAGATGGAAAATGAAGGGTAGAGAACCTGTCCTGGAGATCCGAGATCCAGTATTCACCAGAATGAAGGAATAAAAAAGATGATGAAATAATTGAAGGAAACGTTGCCAAATTGAAGTGAAGATTGAGGGTTGCAAATGTGAAGTGGCCTACCGAGGAGGAGAGCGGGTGGGCGGGTGGGAGTGGGACACACAAAACTCAACCCTGTCAGGCACATGTCCAGTGGGAGCAAACAAGACAGACCTGGGCAGGACTTGGCCCTTGTAGTTTAGGGCTGTTTCCCAAGTGGTAATGGCACCTGAAAGATGGCTGACTTCAAAATGTATGTGTGTTGGGGCGGGGGGTGGGGGTGGGGGTTTGTTTTTGTTTTTCCCTCCCAGTGTTTAGAATGTTTTTATTGTTTTCTAACCAAAGAAGATCTTTATTTTTGATATTTGGTGCAGAAGGAGAAGGTGTACGTTTCTGAATGGTGGAGACTTTCATTATGAATTAGACTGTATATGGATAAAAAGTAACAGAGATAACTGACTGTGTCTCCATTCTATACTTTCTTACCAAGGCTGGGCAGTCCTGTGAAGTTGAAACACTCACTCCGCTCATCCATCGTTGCAACAAGCTTGTCCTCGTAGGAGACCCTAAGCAGCTCCCCCCCACAGTCATTTCCGTGGTATGTTTTTTCACATTGGTGTTGCTCTAAAATGGAAGGGTCTTTTGGTTTTTTCTTTTGGGGGGTGTGCATCCTTCTTGGATCATCATCTCTTACTTGCAGGGAGAAACAGGAAGTGGCTGAGGAAAGAGAACAGCCACTGTTCAGAGCCTTCATAGTAAAGTCTCCAAAAATATTCTTTGTTCATAATGAGCTCATGTGTGTGTAACTGGGGCCTGTCGGTGTCAAGAGACCAGAAGTTGAGCAGGATGTCCCATGCGCAGTGGGCTGTCCCTCTGAGAAAGGCAGTGTGCAGCTCTTCTGAGGGCTGATTTGTTTTCACAACATGGCCACCAAACCCATGATAAAAGAAAAACTCTGAAAGCAAGGGAAAGAATCCCAACCTCCTAATTTATATTTATGTATGTATATGCAAATTTTGAGGAAAACAGTAAGAAGATAAATTATTCTTACAGTAAGGTGTACAGTATTAGGATTCTGTATCCTATAATGTTCCTCACGTGCTCTGAAAGGGAAGGTGGAAGGAGAGAGACTGGGCTCCGCTGGTGGGAAGAGGGGCAGCACAGTTGCGTCCCCTCCCTGCTGTGTGAACACTCACTAGAGCTGCTCCTGGAAATGCACGGCCCAGTCAAGATCTAGATGTTTTGGGTAATCTTGCACAGGTTTCTGCCTAGGTTTTGAAACTTGGTAACATTTGAGCATTTTACTGATACAGAGAGTATGTGTGCAGAGTAGTGGCTGCATGAATAGTCCCAGAGAACAGACCTTTTCACAGCATTTCTGTTCAGTTATGGAGTGAAAGCATGTTGTTGTTTTTTGTTGTTAACTGTTTTTTGACTTTGGAATCATCAGCATGATCGTGCAGTTCTTTGATGTCTGAGCACTTGTGCGTGACCATGTCAGGGGGTGGGCTAGGAGCACCCCTGACCTGGAGTGAAAACCTTGCCTGTGGGGAAGAGCTGCTGCACCGGGGTTCATGGGGAGCTAGGAGGAGCCAGCTCTGTACTGCATTATGCGAATGATAACAGTGTTTCAAAAATTGATCGCTTCTGGAAGGGCCTTAGCATGTAGTTAGCAAAACGGGGTTGTTGATTGGCCTCAGCTTTGCTGCCTGCTTTAGTAATTGATTAAGAACAGCAGAAATGAGAAGAATCTATTTGGGCTTTTCTTATTGTTGTAAGACCACAGAATGTGGTCCACTGGAGAAGGGCATGGCAAACAACTTCAGTATTCATGCCTTGAGAACCCCATGAACAGTATGAAAAGGCAAAAAGATAGGACACTGAAAGATGAACTCCCCAGGTCAGTAGGTGCCCAGTATGCTAGTGGAGATCAGTGGAGAAATAACCCCAGAAAGAATGATGGGATGGAGCCAAAGCAAAAACGATACCCAACTGTGGATGTGACTGGTGATAGACGCAAAGTCCGATGCTATAGAGAGCAATATTGCATAGGAACCTGGAATGTTAGGTCCATGAATCAAGGCAAATTGGAAGTGGTGAAACAGGAGATGGCAAGAGTGAACGTTGACATTCTAGGAATCAGCGAACTAAGATGGACTGGAATGGGTGAATTTAACTCAGATGACCATTATTTCTACTACTGTGGGCAGGAATCCCTTAGAAGAAATGGAGTAGCCACCATGGTCAACAAAAAAGTCCAAAAGGCAGTACTTGGATGCAATCTCAAAAACGATACAATGATCTCTGTTTGTTTCCAAGGCAAACCATTCAGTATCACAGTAATCCAAGTCTATGCCCTGACCAGTAATGCCGAAGAAGCTGAAGTTGAACGGTTCTATGAAGACCGACAAGAACACCTAGAACAAACACCCAAAAAAGATGTCCTTTTCACTATAGGGGACTGGAATGCAAAAGTAGGGAGTCAAGAAACACCTGGCGTAACAGGCAAGTTTGGCCTTGGAGTACAGAATAAAGCAGGGCAAAGACTAATAGAGTTTTGCCACGAGAACGCACTGTTAATAGCAAACACTCTCTTCCAACAACACAAGAGAAGACTCTACACGTGAACATCACCAGATGTCAACACCGAAATCAGATTGATTATATTCTTTGCAGGCAAAGATGGAGAAGCTCTATACAGTCAGCAAAAACAAGACCGGGAGCAGACTGTGGCTCAGATCATGAACTGCTTCTTGCCAAATTCAGGCTTAAATTGAAGAAAGTAGGGGAAACCACTAATCCATTCAGGTATGACCTAGATCAAATCCCTTACGAGTATAGAGTGGAAGTGACAAATAGATTTAAGGGACCAGACCTGATAGACAGAGTGCCTGATGAACTGTGGATAGAGGTTCGTGACATTGTGCAGGAGACAGGGATCAAGAAAATTCCCGTGGAAAAGAAATGCAAAAAAGCAAAATGGCTGTCTGAGGAGGCCTTACAGATAGCTGGGAAGAGAAGAGAAGTGAAAAGCAAAGGAGAAAAGGAAAGGTATTCCCATCTGAATGCAGAGTTCCAAAGAGTAGCAAGGAGAGATAAGAAAGCCTTCCTCAGTGATCAGTGCAAAGAAATAGAGGAAAACAACAGATTGGGAAAGACTAGAGATCTCTTCAAGAAAATTAGAGATACCAAAGGAACATTTCATGTGAAGATAGGCTCAATAAAGGACAGAAATGGTATGGACCTAACAGAAGCAGAAGATATTAAGAAGAGGTGGCAAGAATACACAGAAGAACTGTACAAAAAAGATCTTCATGACCCAGATAATCACGATGGTGTGATCACTCACCTAGAGCCAGACATCCTGGAATGTGAAGTCAAGTGGGCCTTAGAAAGCATCACTACAAACAAAGCTAGTGGAGGTGATGGAATTCCAGTTGAGCTATTTCAGATCCTGAAAGATGATGCTGTGAAAGTGCTGCACTCAATATGCCAGCAAATTTGGAAAACTCAGCAGTGGGCACAGGACTGGAAAAGGTCAGTTTTCGTTCCAATCTCAAAGAAAGGCAATGCCAAAGAAGGCTCAAACTACTGCACAATTGCACTCATCTCAGATGCTAGTAAAGTAATGCTCAAAATTCTGCAAGCCAGGCTTCAGCAATATGTGAACCATGAACTTCCAGATGTTCAAGCTGGTTTTAGAAAAGGCAGAGGAACCAGAGATCAAATTGGCAACATCCACTGGATCATCAAAAAATCAAGAGAGTTCCAGAAAAACATCTATTTCTGCTTTATTGACTATGCCAAAGCCTTTGACTGTGTGGATCACCATAAACTGTGGAAAATTCTGAAAGAGATGGGAATACCAGACCATCTGACCTGTCTCTTGAGAAACCTGTATGCAGGTCAGGAAGCAACAGTTAGAACTGGACATGGAACAACAGACTGGTTCCAAATGGGAAAAGGAGTACGTCAAGGCTGTATATTGTCACCCTGCTTATTTAACTTCTATGCAGAGTACATCATGAGAAACACTGGGCTGGAAGAAACACAAGCTGGAATCAAGATTGCTGGGAGAAATATCAATAACCTCAGATACGCGGATGACACCACCCTTATGGCAGAAAGTGAAGATGAACTAAAGAGCCTCTTGATGAAGGTGAAAGAGGAGAGTGAAAAAGTTGGCTTAAAGCTCAACGTTCAGAAAACTAAGATCATGGCATCTGGTCCCATCACTTCATGGGAAGTAGATGGGGAAACAGTGGAAACAGTGTCAGAGTTTATTTTTTGGTGCTCCAAAATCACTGCAGATGGTGATTGCAGCCATGAAATTAAAAGACGCTTATTCCTTGGAAGGAAGGTTATGGCCAACCTAGATAGCATATTTAAAAGCAGAGACATTACTTTGCCAACAGAAGTCCGTCTAGTCAAGGCTATGGTTTTTCCAGTGGTCATGTATGGATGTGAGAGTTGGATGGTGAAGAAAGCTGAGCTCCGTAGAATTGATGCTTTTGAACTGTGGTGTTGGAGAAGACTCTTGAGAGTCCCTTGGACTGCAAGGAGATCCAATCAATCCATCCTAAAAGAGATCAATCCTGGGTGTTCATTGGAAGGACTGATGTTGAAGCTGAAACTCCAATACTTTGGCCACCTCATGTGAAGAGTTGACTCATTGGAAAAGACCCTAATGCTGGGTAGGATTGGGGGCGGGAGGAGAAGGGCACGGCAGAGGATGAGATGGTTGGATGGCATCACCGACTCGATGGACATGGGTTTAGGTAGACTCCGGGAGTTGGTGATGGACAGAGAGGCCTGGCGTGCTGCAATTCATGGGGTCGCAAAGAGTCGGACACGACTGAGCGACCGAACTGAACTATTGTAGTAAAAATAATATAGGCTTATTGAGAAATTTTCAGAAAATGATTACAAAGTTAATTTTCTCAACATGCCTTTCTGACCACCTATTTCTAGAAATAATTACTGTGAATAGTGTAGCGGGTAATTTGAACAGTTTGTGGTCGTGGGTGTGCAAAGTTGCCTTTTTTTCAGTCTGTGTTTATTGAGCGCTAGCCTAATTCAGGCACTGTTTTAAGTTCTAGGGTTATGACAGTGTTGAAAACCAACAAAAATCTCTGCCCTTACAAAGGTGACGCTCTAGTGGGTAAAGGACAATAACTTACTAAATTCAGAAGGTCGGGTAGTTACAGGGAATGTATGCATTTGTTGTGTGCCGACTTTGACCTTGTTTAAAGGTGGCAGAATCAGTCTGTGTCACACTACCTTTTTTCCCGTCAATAAATAGATGAAGAATGTACATTCATGAAAAAACATGAAAAGCTCTGTCATTTGGTAGGATGGACTCAGGTTTTTTTTTCCTGTAAGTAGATGTGTTACCTCGTATAAATCCATTTTCTTTTTCCCAGAGTGAAGTAAATGAGGTTTTTTGCTAACTTGAATAGGTAAACTTTTGAGGTATAGATAGTATTGTCAAATGTCCACCAAGAATATTTATTCTATTTAATTACACAAACCTATTTAAAATTGCATATGTATATAATCACTTGCATAAATAATGCAAACAGGAAGTAATGTCTACTTTCTCCTCTCTTATAGTTTGTGAAACGGGTTTATTAAAACTTTGCACATACGTCTTCAGTGCTCATATCTGTAACATAAAGATCCCACTATTCTTTCTAAATTTTGACATGGTGCTAACATTGAAAAGTATATCCCAAGTACATCACAACTGTGATTACATGAAGACATTTTTCTTCGTTTGTCAATTAGCTCTCTGTGTTTCAGGTTGCAGGTTTGTTGTAACCCTTTATTGGATTTATGAAATCAACTTAGTTGTCTGTCTCCTCCATTAGAATGTTAAGTTCTGTGATGCTTGATCTTATTCACCTTAGACCTTCACCACCCCAAGCTTTAGACGCTTAGTGCATATTGCCTGGATGGCTGGATGAAGAAATTGGTCTTTAAGAGGCTGGTTTACTGTGACATTCATTTTTTCAAGCTGTGGGAGCACAGCCCAGAAATAATGGTTAAAACCTGTGTTAAAATTCTTTGCTGCTTTTCTCATCAGTTCTTTCAGGTGACCTCTGTTAGCACCAAAATAGTGATGGTTGTGATAGATCACATCATTCATCGACAGTATGTGGGATTTCTAAATAAGGGCAATATGCCTCAGCTATTGTAGTCGCGCTCCATGGCTTTTCAAAGGTGGGAGTCAGAAACATCGTCTTTCTCTGAATCTTTGGTTGTTGGTAATGCTGTGTGCATTTTAGAAGTACGTTTGCTGTGTACGTTGTAGTAGAGCTCAGTAATTTTTTTTATAATAGTGGAAAAAATACAGAAGAATCATTAGAGATTATTGCTTTGTCTTCTCCCTTTCAGAAGGCACAGGACTATGGCTATGACCAGTCGATGATGGCCCGCTTCCACAAGCTCCTGGAGGAGAGTGTGGAGCACAACGTGATTGGCAGGCTGCCCGTCTTACAGCTCACCATCCAGTACAGGATGCACCCGGACATATGTCTCTTCCCTTCTAGTTACGTTTATGACGGAACCTTGAAAACAAATAGGTGGGTTCTTTTCATTGCGTGTTGGCTTATTTTATTTGTAGGTTTGGCTGCTTAGGAAGAATAGCTCTTTTACAGTGCTCTTAAGACTTGTTATTAAAAACATAAAGGTTTAATAATTTAAATTATAAAAGTCATGTTGATTGTAGCAAATGCAGATAAATGAAAAGGGGGAAAAAACCAACCCCCCTGTTTATACTACCCAGAAATCATCACTAGTAACATTTTAGTATATCTACTTCCAGTCCTTGTACTATGCACATCTTTTTTTTTTTTTTTTCCTTTTTCTGTTTTTGGGGAAAAAGAATCATACCACACTTTACATAGTATTTTATTTATATCTTGCTTTTTTCATGTACTATATTATGAGTAATTTTCCAGTCATAATTGTTATATTTTAATTACATAGATTATTCTCCCTAGCACTAGAATAGAAATAAAATTCACTTTTTATCCTAAAATACATTATTTTAATGTATTTAGTTATTTAATGTGTTTTTAAGAAGAGTCCTTCTTGTCCCCTTACTTTCCCTAGCTCTCTCCCTACCACATACACACAGAAAAATGGTAGTAAAAATTTAAAAAAAATGTTTCTAACCTGACTTGTGTTCTAAATGGTGCTCCTCTTTTTTAGAGGGACAGAGACCAGTCGGTGCTCATCTGACTGGCCATTTCAACCCTACCTCGTGTTTGATGTTGGAGATGGCTTAGAAAGACGGGATAATGAGTATGTTCTCCTTTACTTCAGTCCTCGCTGATGGTGTCAGAATTTTTATATGTTTTTGTTTATATTTAAGTTCAAAATACTTTTCATACAAATCTGTCTAGTGCCACGGCATAATCATTTTCTTTTAGCTGGATTGATGGATTCACCTTTTTAATCATAAAATTACTGATATCTTTATGTATGTCAGTCTTTCAATTTTTCTTTCTTAATTGTATTAGTGGGGATTATATTACTTAATATGTGATAAGCACTTAAGTAGATCCATGCTGAACTCACAGTTGTAAGTAAAATAGATGTGGCCCCAGTGCAAGGCTATTGTGGTCTAACACGAGGCAGACATTAACCAGGCCGTTACTGTGGTGGTTGATTATTCCAGTTGGGTTAAATATTGTGAAGGAGAAATACAGACACAGTTGAATTAAGGTGTGAGGCAGAGGGTGGACAATACTTTGAGCATGTTGGATTGTGTGAATCGGGTGGTCTGAATGCTAGTGCATGATCCATGTGGCCTTTGGTGGGGAATGAGAAAAGTGATACATCTGAAGCACTTTTCTCAGTGTTGGGAAGATAAATCCGTAATAGGAGCTCTTCATTAGCCATGTCTTCATTATTATAAATACCTTTGTTCTCACTGTGGCTATCCCTGTTTTAACAAATGAAGAAGCTGGTGTCTAAACTTCCTTTGAATCCAAGCTCTTTTCTGTCATACAGCTTCATGTTTCACTGGGCAGTTGTGGTTCTGTGTCTTCACATGTACAGTGTTAATGGTCATTATAACAGCCTCTTTGAATCGCTGCTGACTGAGTAAAGATAAAGCCTACCAGTCTACCCCTTACTGTAATAGAGAACAAAGTGGAACGTAACAGTTGGACTGCTATTAGTTTTGATGTGTTGTATTTTTTTTTTTCATCTTATTTAGCTCATATGTAAATGTTCAAGAGATAAAACTGGTAATGGAACTAATTAAACTTATTAAAGACAAAAGAAGGGACATTAATTTCCGAAACATTGGCATAATAACCCATTACAAGGCTCAGAAGATGATGATTCAGAAGGATTTGGACAAAGAGTTTGATAGAAGAGGGTGAGGCATCTCTGTTTTTACAGCTATTTCCAGTTTTTTCTGTTGAATTAAAAAGAAAGAGGGGATGGAAGGAGAGAAGAAAATGAAACTTAACCCCTGAGGCATGGTCATAGACCCTGGTAACGTAGAACAAGGAGACCAGGACGCTGGCTCCATAGACGTGCTGAGAAGGGAGTATGGTTATGCATGTAGCACCTGTAGATGGCGTGCCTGCTGCCATTTCGAAGGTCTTCACCATTGTACTTGACAGTGGAATTGACTGAGAAACTCTCCAGGCCTTTCTATTTAGTTAGATGACTTGTTAATCTAAATTCTAATTGTACCAGATACACATAGTCACATTTTCACTTAGAAAAAATTATTTAAACCTTTTAGTGCCTTCATGTATAGGGTGAAGATCATGTCTTTGTCTCCTTTTACCTCAACAGTAAAATTAAAAATCAAATATTGGAAATCCAGTTACTCCACGGTTTTTGCACCTCGAAACACATGAACTACCAAAATTGAGTCTAGGAAAAAACCAGAAATATTGGATAGATCTATTAAATGTAAACAGATTGAGTTAGTAATCAAACACTTACCAAGAGAGAACAAACCCAGGACCAAGCTTCACTGGTGAATTCTATCAAACGTTAAGAATTAACACCTGTCCTTTTGCAAATGCTTCCAAAAAATAGAAGGGAAGGCTACTCATTTTATGGGGCCACTGTTACCTTGATACCAGAACCATGGAGACGTCACCAGAAAAAAGAACTACAGACCAATATATCCTTTATGAATGTGGATGCAAAAATTCTCAACAAAATAATGGCAGCTGAACTCAGTAGCATATTAAAAGGATTATAGACCAGGACCAAGTGGAGTTTATCTCAGGAATGCAAGGTTGGTTCAACATATGATAATCAGTCAGTGTTGTGTACCATATTAAAGGGAAATCTCCCGTGGTTGTGGTCATCTGAATAATTGTGGAGAATGCATTTGAATGCAACAACAGCCTTTCATGATAAAAATACTCAACAAATTTAGGAATAGAAGGGAACTTCCTTAGGCTAATAAAAGGCATCTATGAAAAACCCATAGCCCAAAAACCATACTTGATGGTAAGATGAAAACTTTCCCTGTATGATCAGCAAGGATAGGACGTCGGCTCTCACTTCTTTTGTGCAGCATTGTATTAGAAGTTCTGTGCAGACCAGTTAAGTAAGAAGAGGAAATGCAATATTTGTGCAAACTGCTAGTCCTTATAAACAGGTTCAGCAGAGTTGTAGGATATAAGATCAGTATGCAGATATCAGTTGTACTCACCAGCCACGAGAAATCTGAAAATTAAAAAAAAAAAAAAATTCCATGTACAGTAGCATCATAAGAACAAAATAGTTAGGAATAAATATAACCAAAGAAATACAAGCTCCTACACTGAGAAGTACAAAATGTTGTTGAAAGAAGTTGAACAACTCCAAAATAAGTGGAGACAGTCCATGTTCATGGATTGGAAGACTTACTAAGATGGCACCTTTCCCCACGCTGATCTACAGATTGGTTATCTCCATGAAAATTAAAACTACGGTTTTTGGAAAAGCTTATTCTGAAGTTCATCTGGAAGTGTAAGATACTCTCCAAACAACTTGACAGAACAGTGTTGGGGGGCTCACACTTTTTCAAAATTTACTACAAAGCTATCAACATTGTGGTACTGTCATCAGGGTAGACATATAGACTAATAGAAGTGAGATTCCAGAAATAAATCCAAATGTTTGTGGCCAGTTGATTTTCAAGAAGGGTGCCAAGACCATTCAGTGGGGAAAGAACAGTTTTTTCAACAATTGGTGCTGGAATAAGTATAGGTATCCTCCTGCAAAAGAGTGAATTTTGACCCCTGTCACACTGTATAGAATAATTAACTCGAATTAGAGCCCTGAGTCTTCAGAGACAAAATTATAAAATGTATAAGGAAACAGAAGTGTAAATTCATATGATCTCAGATTAGGCAACAGTCTTAGGTGTGATATCCAAGCACAAGTAACCAGAGGAAAATTAAATCGGTCTCATAAAAATGAAAAACTTGTTGTTTCAGATGACACTATCAAAGTGTGAAAAGACAACTCACAGAATGGGAGAAAGTACTTGCAGATTATTTATCTGATGAGTTATATCCGGAATATAAAGAGCTCATACAACTTGATAATAAAATGACAGTCTTATTTATTAAATGGGCAAAGGATGTGAATAGCATTTTTCAAAAGATAAAAATCCAACAGGCACACTAAAAGGTATTCCACATTATTTATCATTAGGGAAATGCAAATCAGAACCACAATTAGATAACAATTTCATACCCACCAAGATGACTGTCATTAAAAAACAGGCATTAACACATTTTGGCAAGGATGTGGAGAAATTGAAACACTTAATACATTGCTGGTGAGAAGATAGAGTGGTAAACCATTGTGGGAAACAGTTTGGCAGTTCCTCATAAAACATAGAATTACCACATGACCAGCAGTTTCATTCCTAGATACATACCTGCATTGGGAAAATGTTCACAGGAAAGCTTGTACATGAATGTTCATAGCAACATTATTCATGATAGTCAGAAAGCAGAAACAACTCAAACTTCCAAAAATTGTATATGGGAAAATTGTGTATTTGTGCAAGCAAATACACAGTCATAGAAGGAATGAAGTAGTGGTATATTTTGTGATACATGTGAACCTTGGAAAACATCATGCTAAGTGAGAGAAACCTGACACAGAAGGTCACATATTCTATAACTTCATTTATATGCTATGTCCTGTGTAGAAAAGTCCACCAAGACAGAACATAGATTAGTGGTTTCTAGGGCCTGGGGTGGAGGAAATTAGAGACGGATGGCTAATGGGCACAGGGCTTCTCTACTGGGAATAGACATGCTTTAATAACTGATGTTTTTCAGTAAATATGTATCTCTTTCATTAATAGGGCAGCAGAAGTAGATACCGTGGATGCCTTCCAGGGTCGTCAGAAAGACTGTGTTATTGTTACATGCGTCAGAGCAAATGCCACACAAGGCTCAATTGGGTGGGTAACTGGCATCCTTGACTTTTTGCTTTGTTTATAATCCAGAAGTAGATCTATTTTTAATCACTATTCCAGAGTACTATCATTTGCTCAATTATATAAAAAATTACATAATGTCATGAAGGATCTTTTTTTAAGTTGTGTAGTTGATCCACTGGTAGGTCTGCTTTTCTTGGTTCCTTGTGTATTAACCCATGTCACAGAGTGAATCTGTTTTTTCACTTGAAAAGAGTGAAATAGATGATTGAATCCAGTATATTTTGCAGGGGCATGTTCCTCTCCACAGTATGTGTCATAATTGATCTACTGTCATATTTTTAGGATGTTTTAAAAACTTAAAAATCACAGCATTAAAATTTCTAATATCTAAGTCACGATAGGAAATAGGTGCGTCACTTTGAAGGAAAGCTCCAGACATTGTTTGTTTACTGTTTTTGATGAGAATTGCCCTATGTCAGGTCCCCTGTGTTGGGAGAAGGGGTGCAAAAGCATTGTGATTTTAAAGGAGAAGGAGCCAAGAAAAGCTGTCTGAAATATCGCCTGTGTCTCACATATACTGATAACACTGCCGAGTCATTCTGTACAAAGAAGTAACTTTTTTTTTTTCCTTCTTCTATTGCTTAGATTTCTGGCAAGTTTGCAGAGATTGAATGTCACCATCACACGAGCCAAGTACAGCCTCTTCATCCTGGGACACTTGAGAACCCTAGTGGTAGGTACATTCTGGAGGACCAGGGGACTCAAAAGATTGCCCCTTATTACTCATACTGGGTTGAGGTTTTGTTCTTACGTTTTATCAAAACGGAAATGATTTTGAGGTCACAGACAATAGTGTTCCTCTTACCTCCTCACCCCCACCTTGTTAGTCCCCCAGCACAGCTTCTTCACGGGAGCTTTTAGACACCCAGACTGTTCTTCCTATCCTAGCCCAGGACCCAAGTAGTCAGAGTGTGCTCTCAAGATGACCTGTGAGAAATCATTTCTACATCGTGGGATCAGTCAGCACTTAGTAAACACTGAGTTACTGTGGTCTTGGCTCAGCCTAATGCCAGAGAGAGTGCAAGTTTGCAGGTGTTTGTATGGATCTTCATTTCTGTCCTGACACTTCGAGCCCCACCACTTACTGCTTCCCTTGAGAGATGAGTGCCATCAGAGTCCTCTGTCAGAGCAGATGCTTCTCCAGAAGGGTCAGGTTCCACTTGTGGTCCACAGACAGTATAGCTTAGTTGGGTGAACTATAGCTGGATAAATGTGTATTTCCTGCTTTGTCTCATTTAGGGGTAATAACTCGGTTTCTCTAGTTGTAACAGTCTTTGGTTTATCTTAGGAGAAGTGCTAACTTAGTTCAGTAGCTCAGTCGTGTCCGACTCTTTGCGACACCATGGACTGCAGCACACCAGGCCTCCCTGTCCATCACCAACTCTCAGAGTTGGCCCAAACTCATGTCCTTTGAATCTGTGATGCCATCCAACCATCTCATCCTCTGTCATCCCCTTCTTCTCCCGCCTTCAATCTTTCCCAGCATTAGGGTCTTTTCAAATGAGTCAGTCAGCTCTTTGCATCAGGTGGCCAAAGTATTGGAGTTTTAGCTTCAGCATCAGTCCTTCCAGTGAACACTCAGGACTCTCCTTTAGGAGGGACTGGTTGGATCTTCTTGCAGTCCAAGGGACTCTCAGGAGTCTTCTCCAACACCACAGTTCAAAAGCATCAATTCTTCGGTGCTTAGCTTTCTTTATAGTCCAATTCTCACATCCATACATGACTACTGGAAATATCATAGCTTTGACTAGACGGACCTTTGTTGACAAAATAATATGTTTGCTTTTTAATATGCTGTCTAGGTTGGTCATAATTTTCCTGCCAACTTAGTGAAGTCATATCCGACTCTTTGCGACTCCGTGGACTGGACAGTCCATGGAATTCTCTAGGCAAGAATACTGGAGTGGGTAGCCATTCCCTTCTCCAGGGGCTCTTCCCAACCCAGGGCTTGAACCCAGGTCTACTGCATTGCAGGTGGATTCTTTCCCAGCTGAGCCACAAGGGAAGCCAACTTAGTATTTCCCCCTATTTTGGCTAGTTCCACCAGAGGGCGTTCAAATACAGTCCTCCTCCGTCAGCTGTTCCCTAGGTCTGTGGTCTGCAGCTTTCGTTGTTTGGTACCTCCTTGAAATAATTTTTAAAAGCTGTGTATCCTCCATTTTAAGTTGATACTGAGAATCTTTTATCAGAAGGATTGATAAAGATTTTGTTTATAATATGTTGTAAATACTGACATTTTAAAATAAGGCTAATAAAAATCTATTGTGTTACTCTTAAGTGTATCCAGTGGGGTAGAGAGAAGTGTTATTCTTTCTGCTCTTTAAAATTGAATTGTCATCTGTACTGTTTAGGATACAATTCAGTGGGGATAATGAATATATTTTCATAATTAAAAGTCTGTCTGTTAATATGACTATTAGGCTTTTCTGCCACAAAAAAATTTTACAGTATAAATTGAACATTTAAGAGTTGTTTTTCATAACTATTTGGGAAAACTGTGAAGAGTGTACTTTTTTGGTAACTTCCTGCAAATCTATTGTTGTTCAGTTGCTAAGTCATGTCTGACTCTTTGTAACCCAGTGAACTGCAGCACCCAAGGCTTCCCTGTCCTTCACTGTCTCTGGGACTTTGCTCAAACTCATGTCCATTGGGTCAGTGATGCTATCCTAACCCATTTCATCCTCTTCCACCCCCTTCTCCTCTTGCCCTCAATGTTTCCCAGCATGAGGGTCTTTTCTAATTAGTCGGATCTTCTCCAAGGAGTTGGCTCTTCACATCAGGTGGCCAAAGTATTGGCGCTTCAGCCTCAGCATCAGTCCTTCTAATGAATATTCAGGGTTGATTTCCTTTAGGATTGACTGGTTGGATCTCCTTGCAGTCCAAGGGACTCCTAAGCGTCTTCTCCACACCACAGTTCAAAAGCATCAATTCTTCGGTGCATCACTTCTTCTTTATGGTCCAGCTGTCACATCCGTGCATGACTACTGGAAAAACCAGAGCTTTGACTGTACAGACCTTTGTTGGCAAAGAGTTGTCTCTGCTTTTTAACATGCTGTCCAGGTTTGTCATAACTTTCCTTCCAAGGCGCAAGCATCTTTTAATTTCATGGCTGTAGTCACTGTCTGCAGTGATTTTGGAGCCCAAGAAAATAACATCTGTCACTGTTTCTACTTTTTCCCCGTCTGTTTGCCATGAAGTGGTAGGACTGGATGCCATGATCTTAGTTTTTTGAATGTTAAATTTTAAGCCAGCTTTTTTACTCTCCAGGCTTCTCTCATCACTCAGTTGGTAAAGAATCCACCTGCAATGCAGGAGACCTCAGTTCGATTCCTGGGTTGGAAAGATCCCCTGGAGAAGGGATCGACTACCCACTCCAGTATTCTTGGGTTTCCCTTGTGGCTCAGCTGGTTAAGAATCCACCTGCAATTCAGGAGACCTGGGTTCAATCCCTGGGTTGGGGAGATCCCCTGGAAGAAGGGAAAGGCCACCCACCTCCAGTATTCTAGCCTGGAGAATTCAATGGACTATACAGTCCATGGGGTCGCAGAGTCAGACACGACTGAGCGACTTTGACTTTTCACTCTCCTCTTTCACCCTCCTCAAGAGGCTCTTTAGTTCCTCTTTGCTTTCTGCCATTAGAGTGATATCATCTGCATATCTGAGGCTGTTGCTATTTCTCCTGCCAGTCTTGATTCCAGCTTGTGAGTCATCCAGCCCTTCATTTTGCGTGACGCACTCTCCATGTAGGTTGTATAAGCAGGTTGACAATAAATAGCCTTAACGCACTCCTTTCTGAATTTTGAGCCAGTCTCTTGTCCCATGTCTGGTTCTGACTGTTGATTCTTGCCCTGCATACAGGTTTCTCAGGAGACAGGGAAGGTGGTCTGGTATTCCCGTCTCTATTTCCCACAGTTTGTTGTGATCCACACAGTTAAAGGCTTTAGCAAACCTATAGTGAATCTATAGTTACCTCAAAATAAAGGTGGTTTTTTAACTTTTTCTTTAGTACTGGAGTATAGCCGATTAACAAGCAATGTTGTGATAGTGTCAGCTGAACAGCAAAGGTACCCAGCCATACATAGTCATGTAAATTAAAGATTTTTTTTTAATTGTTTTTCCTGTGACCATAAGGATCAAAGTGTTTAACAATTGATATCTTATCAGTTGAAGAACGTAGCAACAATGATTATTTTTATACAGTTGAATTCTGATAATATTCAAACCTGAAAAGTAAATGTTTATAGAGCTGTGTGTCTTAGGTGTCCTGATGACCGAAGCCCTCGTGGGCACCCCTGTGTTTACTGCCCCCAGATATGACACGCAGATGATTGTACCTGCCCCTGGCAGCTTGCTCTGTAGTCAGCCTGGGGACGGGTGAGAATTGTGATGGTGACTGGGAAGGGTGGAGTGGAAGGGCAGGAAAGCCCCAGGAGGGGACGTAGGAAACTGAAGTTGAAAGCTGAGGTTTGGAAATAGATTCCCAGAGAACGGTCCCACATCCCTCCTCCACCAAGGGCTTCTCTGTGAGCTCACAGATGTTAGGGGAGAAGCCCATGAATGGCTGTCCCACTCTGGGAAGCTAGAGACAGAGAGAACCAAGGAGAAAAGGCTCCCAGTCTGTCATTTGGACTTTCCAGTCCAGTTTACGGATTTCTTCCTGGGCTTCTCCCCTGACATCTTTTTTGGTTTTTCAGCCCAATTTCCCTTATGGGAGTGAAATGAGGACTAATAGCCCCTCTTCAGAACTGTTTCTGTGATCTAGGACTTGGATTAAACACTAGGTTTAGGTGCATCAGACTCAGAAAAAATCACAGCAAGGCCACCTGCTTTCCATCTGCGTTCCAGCCACAGGGCAGGACTCTCTTAGGGCACTGCTGAGTTGGGGACAGATCCGAGCCGCAGGCCTGGTGCTGCTTATGTGTGCGTGGAGCACGAGATCACTGCACCGTGGACTTGATTTCCATGGCTGCTTTAAGAGACCCTGTGAGGTCCACATTGCTACTACAGTCTGTCAAATCCAAGAAGGCATTCATTATGATATGCACCACTATTTCATGTTCTACTCTTGAACTGTGACAGTTTGTTTTCACTTAGGATTTTTGTCTTACTGTTTTTTTTTAAAGAGTCTTCTAGTTTTAGGCAGATTTTTATCATATCATTCTTGTTCATACATAGGAAATACAAAAAAATAAATAGGCTGAGATAGTCTTAAAAGTGTTTCACTAACACTTCTCAGTCATTTCTCAGCTCACGGTCACATGTGTGTTACATGCTTGAGCCATTATCCTCTTGTTTCCTTAGGGGGTCTCTGGGATTTTTTTTCCCCCTGACTTCTGATCTCCATTCTCCAAGTTGTAGTGCTGGCACTTTGTCATATAAGATGTCTGGCGGAAAGATTTTCAGGCAAGAGCCGGGACTTGTTCTTTTTAAAAATGGTTTGACTAAAAGACGAGGTTGTAGTCACCCAGCTGTGAATTTCCCCATGATTGCATACATGGAGAGTGCTACCTGGCCCAAAGACACCCTAACAGTCAGAAATCATAAAATGTGAAAACAGAGTGCATTTCAGAGACGTTTAAATAAAATAACCATTCATGTTTTCCAGTTGAGGGGACAGACTCAGAGAGGTCAAGTGACTTGAGCACAGTCACACAGCAAATAAATACTATGGCTTCCCTGGTGGCTCAGCTGGTAAAGATTCTGCCTGCAATGTGGGAGACCTGGGTTCAATCCCTGGGTTGGGAAGATCCCCTGGAGAAGTGAACAGCTACCCACTCCAGTATTCTGGCCTGGAGAATTCCATGGACTGTATATGTATAGTCCATGGGGTCGCAAAGAGTCAGACACAACTGAACGATTTTCACTAACTCTATACCCCCAGCCACCTATAGTGCAGGAGCCCACAGGAGGACTGTTGCTCAGTCATTTAAGTCGTGTATGGCTCTTTGATAGCCATCCTTTTTCTTCTCTTTCCTTTGTCAAAAAGTCTTCATCGTTTTTCCCTCCACTGTGGTCTCTCTCCTAAGGAAGCCCGAGTTTTGATGATTATAAATAAGCAGTTTATTGCCTCTCTTCCTCTAAAAGGAAGAGAGGAGAGGTGCATGGGTTGGATTTTCTTTACATCTTCTTTAGATGTGCTTTCCATAACTTAAGCTCTTCTAGAAGAAACAGAAAGTTTCTAATTAACTGAAATTCAAATAGCTGCACAAGGCTACTGACAGCAGACAGAATTGCATGACAGCGAATTCACCCACATAGCTTGAGTAACGGTGACAAAATGGCAGAAGTTCTTTCTTAGAGGCGGTGCCGAGTGTTGTTTTGTAGCAGCGTGTTTTATCGTTCTGTATTCCATCTTATTTTTTCTTTCTGCCTTGTCTAATAAGTAATGGATTCTTGAGAATCTGTTTATGAGGGTATACTTACTATTTGTTCCCAAGCACGTGAGTGTTTTTTGGGGGTGTAATCTTCTTCCTTCTCTTTGTTTCAAGGAAAATAGGCATTGGTATCACCTGATTCAAGATGCGCAGAAGCGTGGCGCCATTATTAAGACTTGTGACAAGAACTACAGACACGATGCAATGAAGATCCTGAAGCTCAAACCATTGCTTCAGAGGAGCCTTACTCACCCTCCTGCTGTCGCTCCAGGGGCGTCCAGACCCCAGGGTGGCCTACCCAGCAGCAAGCAAGATGGTGAACTCAGCAAGACATCTTTTGCTTCTTCCTTGTACCACTCACCCTCTGACTCCAAAGAAGCCACAGTCACTGATGCTGCAAAGGATCCTGAAAGGCCACCCATTCAGGACCGGCTTCGGGACCCGAGACTGCTGCGGAGGATGGGCTTGGCCTTTGATGCCCAAGGAATAAGCCTCAGGGAGCCGCAGCCCTTGAGCCCCCAGCATTCTGGAGCAGCGCCTCCTTCGGGAGCGCTAGGCTGCCCTGGGAGTCCCCAGGAGCCGTGCACCATTGGGCAGCAGGGAGTGGCCCTGAGCAACCACACACTTCATACACAGTGCGACTCTCCAACTGCTCGTACTGACAGTTCCACGGGCAAAAAGAACTGTGACCAGGAAGAGGGGGCGCTCGGCCCCAGGAGAGAGACCAGGGCCTTGAGTGAAGATCAGGAGTGGTGGGCGAGCTCCCACACAAAGAGGAACTCAGCCTGGGATGAGAGGGGCCTGGAGGAGGATAGCAGCTCGAAGAGGAGACGGGTTTTATAGTACAGCTGAGCAACAGAGGCTGCCAGCCACAGCAGTTGCTGCAGACCGCTGATGACCAGCTAGCAGGATTGTCCAGATAAGACTGCTTTTTTCCTTAAAGGAGTTTGTTGCTGTTGGAAAACAAAATGTATCATAACACGTGGGCCTCTTGATCCTTTTTGTTAGTTGCAAAAGCTTTCAGAGGACATTTGTGTATCAGTAATTATGTCTTTGAAGTAGGAGGCTTGCAGTGTTGATCTCTTGTTCTTGTGGAAAAGGAGGTCAGCCTGGAGAGGAGGTTGTAGAAGTTGGAATGTATATTTGTATAGCAAATAACAAAATCCTTTTAAAATTTAATCTGGTAGCCAGCTTTTCTTTCCCCTGCTTAAAATGTTAATCATTTTCAACAGAACAAACCTTATATTAAAAAAAAAAAAAAAAAAGGTGTGAGGAGGGCAGGTCCTTTAAACCATTGTTATGGCAACACAGATGTTTAACAGCCCAGATAGTCTGGCAAGGAGCTGAGTTTAGTGCTGGTGTGTCAGAGGTCTCTAGTTCTGTTTTTTAAAAGCAGCTAGAGTCTTCTGGGGGAAACTTGGGAAGCAGAAAGTTATGTTAGTTAAGTTCCACTGATGACCTTTGTAGACCAGGCACCCTGACACAGAATAGTGCATTTCTGTGACGAGTTCATCTTCTAGTAGTGAGCACATAGTTCTCTAGCTAAAATTCTCATTCTTCTTGAATTAGGAGAACATGAAATGAAAGCATAGTTCTTGACACGGCATTCAGATGCCCCCAGCATGTTACAAGATTTCTGAAAAAAAAAAAAATCTGGTGGTTGCCAAGTGCAAGATCAGTGCTGAGGTGGCTTGTGTCAAAGTGTGCATTCCTTGGGTTGAGCCCAGAAAACTGGGTGTTCAGCATCTTCCCAAGGGGTTCCTGGGGACTTGAGACAATATTTTAGATAGGAAAGAGACATCCTTTAAAAAGAGCAGGCTGAAAGCAGTGCAGATACTTGGGAGTTCAGAACCAAAGAGAGAGTTGACAGATTTCCTCTTGTCTCTGGAGACCATTGTAACTGATGCAGATGCAGCGCTGTTGTGGGGCATCTGGTTAGAGGGCTTGTGCTTCTGCCAAAGGAAGTGGCTGTGGTGGGTGGAGGTCTAGAGACTTGGACGTGGGCAGGGCTGCCTGATTTCAAAGCCTGGCTTTCCCTGCACACACACGGTGGTGCTGAAGTCTCACAGACGCGAGCGTGTGTGAACAGTCGACCAGCGTTTGCACCCGTGATTGGTCGTGTACTCTGTGAAGCCCCCCAGCTAATCGGGGGTAGAGAGCACATCCCCGAATGTGAACATGCACCCTTTGAAGCGTCTTTGCTTTTCTGCTTTATAAGCAGAAAGGGCTTTGTGTTCATCAGAAATTGTACTGAAGCAGGTTATTAAGAGCTTTAAACAAGCGTTTGGTTGCCAAAGGTTTAAACATTCTACTTCTCTGTTCCCCTTGTCCCTCCCTGGTGTCTAGAGCTCTGCTGATGGGGGTGGATACTCCCTGTCACCTGGGGATCATGCGCTCTGTCCCCAGAGTCAGCCCCTGCTCCCCAGTCACAGAGGCGGGCTGAGCCCTACTTGGGGCCAGGGCTTTGTAAGCTTCCTGCCTGGCTTTGGCAAGAAAGCTCATTGTTACTGTTTTTATTTTTCTCCTGTCTTGGTAGAATGCTTGATTTAGCAGACAGTTGTAGTGGTAACGGTTTAGAGAGTCTAGAAGGTGTGTTAGCTTATAGAAGAGGTGTGACGGACACAGCTGGGCCAGGAGCTTTGCCCACCCTGTTCACACAGCATGAATTTAAGTACGGGTTTGTTGCCTGTTCTCACACGTCATGTCCACCTTTTGGTTCACCATCCACCTAGTCTGGGAATGCAAGAAGTAGCACCTCAGAAAATCTAATGAGCACGTCTGTGTCCTAACAGCCTCTCCCAGCAGAAACGGTCATACCTGACATTGCATTGGAAATGCACTGTGATTCTAGTTGGTGTCCTTATGTATTTGCACAAAGCAGTTCGTATGTACTGTGTGGCCTTTCTTGATGTAGCTGTCACAGCAGTGTTGTTGATGGGCGGTTAATCTGCAGGTGACAAATAACAGCTGTTACTTTTGTCCTTGCCACAGCATTATAAAAAAGTGCCCTGTCGTCTTTCAGTCTTAATTCTTTCAACATGAAAATATTCTACTTAAAATCTTGTTTTGTTTCTTTGCATATGATTTGCCTTGGAATTACTGTGCATGGTTTATTTAGTTCTGTTTCCATGTATTATCAGGAGCAAATTTGATAAGTACATGTGAATAACCTCCTGTAAATGAGTTTTATAACAAAATTGTACTAAACTATTTTCTAAAGTAAGTTTTGCAGATTGATAGTTTTCTTTGCTGTAGTGTTCTTTCTATGCTCTGAATTCCTAGCCAGGATTTGGCAAACAATAGCCCTGTTGTCTCTGTTAAAACCTGAATATTAAGAGAAAATGGCAGAATTAAAAGCAGAAACAAGAAAACTGACACGGGTTAGGAGTTACTGAATGAAGATTCAGGGAGCTTCCCAGATAGCCCATTTAGTCCGCTGTTGGACTGACGTTCTCATCCAGTCCACACCCACAGTGCTCCTGGCTTCTCATCTCTTCTGGAATCTTATCCCTAAGGTAGTGAGTGAGGTGTGTGTGGCCAACTGTGGTCAGTTACACGTTGAGATTTGATCCAGAAACACACGCTCACCTCCAGGCTGAGCTTGGGAGAGTGGAACAGATGAACAGGGACCCACAGGAGGAGCTGCGGGAGCCCCAGTTGGGGCGCTGGAGGCAGATGGCCAGGCCAGGGGTAAGCACTGGTGGTTACAAAGGAGAGCATGTTCTCCAAAAGCAGTGGCTTCAGGGAGCACAGTTGGACATGCTGAGCTCCACCGGGACGTGGGCCCCGCCAGCCTCTCTGGGCCTCATGTTCAGCCGGGATGGAGGCACCCACCACCCATGAGGGTAAAGGGACGACCTCGGGAGGAGTCCTGGGGCGATGTGTGAACTTGCCAGGAGACCTGATGAGAGGCACGCGCTCCGTGATGGCCGTTTTATCCATGCGGTTGGTTCCTGCAGCAGCTGCTGCGGGGATTGTTAAAATCTCTCCTGACCAATACACACGCCATCACCACCACCTCCTGGGTTTCACCATTTATTGTTTGAGGAATAAATAATTCAAAAAGGAAACTAAAATTTAGCTTTAGCTTAAGTAGAACTTAGTGTTGTATAGTACCATGAAGGAAGTTTCTGTACACAAAGGATCCCTCGGTAACTCTTAAAGGACCTGAGTTATTGTCACCCTGTCCCACTAGACAGGAGGTGCTTGCCAAGTCAGACCACGTAAATGGTGTCCTCAGGTGACGCTGCCCCACCCCACGGGAGCTGCCCCTGTGTTCCCTTCCTCCAGCTTGGGCCAGCTCTGCTGGTGGACACCGTAGCCTTTGTTCTCAAGCAGTGTTGCAAATCGAATTGTTGGTAGTTATCAGCCTGGGAGGTGTACCTGGGAGTCACCCAGAGAACTTTAAAAATTCCCTCTCCTGGGCTGTCCCCTAGAATTGCTAATTTCTTGGGCCTGGGAGAAAGTACTTGCTGCCTTTTTTTTAAGAAAAACTCTTGAGCTCACTCCGAGGTGATTGCAGTGAGCGGCCAGTCTTGAGGCCTGGCTTCTCGGGTCAGGAGGAAAGGGAAGCAGCCCTGGGGCACATTGGGGTCGAGTCTGCCTTCTTCAGTACCTTGTCCCTTACAGGGGCTCTGGAGGGGGCGTGGCCCAGCCCCAGAAGCCATCTGGGCAGGCATCCTTTTGTTGAGATTCCCAAGGACACTGCAGTGGGACTGGGAAGGAGAGCCAGGAACAGCTCAGTCGGGTTGGAGGGTCCTGATGCCATAGAGAGGAGGAGTTAGAAGGCTGCCTGTGGAGTCTAGGAAGAGCCAAGTGAGCCTGCATCAGGTCTGAGCAGGAGTGCCCACCGGAGCTGGCACATGGAGGGGACCGAGCAGGGAGTTTGGTGATCACGGGAAATGAGGCAGGGGGTCTACCTTAGCTCTGCCATTGGCTGTGGACAGCTCCCAAGGACCTTCTGTGGGCTTTGCATTCTCTACCAGAAAACGACAGTTGGGGTGTTAGTTCTCTTATTTCACTAATAAGTTCTAAAATTCTAAGTCCCAAACCCTGATGTCCCGGAGAAGAGGCTAAAGAGCTCAGTGCCGACTTCCCTGGTGGTCCAACGGCCGAGGGGTCTCCTGATTCTGAGCTCCTGCAGCTCCACATTCAGAGACCCCCCACTGCCCCCATCTCAGATCCTGACCCAGAATCACCCCAACACAGCTGGGCAGGGGGCCTGCGATGGCCCCCTCCTTTGCCCACATCTTGGTGGAGAATGTCCTCAAAGATTCTATTTACGTTCACAGTTCCTTGGGTTTCATGACAACGTTGTTGTTGTTCAGTCGCTCAGTTGTGTCCAACTTTTTGTGACCCCATGGGCTGCAGCACGCTGGGCTTCCCTGTCCTGCACCATCTCCCGGAGCTTGCCCAAACTCAGGTCCATTGACTCGATGATGCCGTCCAACCATCTCGTCCTCTGTCATCCCCTTCTCGTTAGATGATTAAAGCAACAAATGAACCTAAAACTAACTTTCTTAGGTCCCCTATACAGATTGCATTGTTGACCCTTGCACTGTAACAGAGTTCTGCTCAACAGAGCTCACCCTCTGGGGGAAGCAGTAAGAGAAGAGAGATTTCAAAAGTAACAGCAGGGGCCCCCCCCCACACATCACTGCTCAGGCCCCCAGCACATCTTATCTGGGCTCCTCTGGGCGGAGGGAAGGGTTTTCTATGAGGTTGGAGGCCTCTCTCCTGGTCCTCCAGAAAACGACAAAAGTATTGCCAGCGTTTCCTTTACCACGCACGCCCCTGGTATCTGTAACTGAAATAGTTGACTCTGATCTTTTTTATAGTCTACTTCCATAAAAATGCATTTTTATAAGCTGCTCTTACAAATTAAATGTTTAGTTTTTTTTTTTTAATTTTTTAAAGAATTGAGAAATTTTATTCGAGGCAAATTTGAGGATAACAACCCAGGAAGAGCATCTCACAAATCTCTGAAAACTGTTCCCTGATTTTCTTTTTAAACCCTTCAAATGACACCTCTTCTAACAGTATTTAAAGAGATCTAGTAAATCTAATCAAACTCGGTGAGTCTAAAGTTCTTTTAAAAAGCCCATTTAATAAAACGTTCTTAAACTTTTCCATTTAATCCTAAACTGAACGATTCAGTAGGTTTCAAGTTGAAATAACTTATCTGATGAAAATGCCAAATTTTCTTAAATGTTAAAACCCTTGAGCCATCAAATACACTACTCTAAGTAACATAATTTGATATAAAAGCATTAGCAGTATGGTTTCAATTTACTACATTATCTCAAGTTTAATTTTCAGTCTTTCCAAAGTTAGAATGCAACTGAGATGGGATGGTTTTTATCTTCCTGAATGTCTTAAGTTTGGCATCCCAAGCAAGTTGGGCTGCAGAGCAGCTGAAGTTGTGACCCCGGGATGGTGTATGTCCACAGTGATTGTCAGACCACTGATTGGCACAGAACTGGCTCTCAAAACTTGTGTGAAATAAATTGTACACATTAGAGCGTATATGAGGCTAATGCAAAATGAAAGACATAATCAACACCTGTGTACCGCTGCCCCATCATAGGAAGCAGGACACGGCTGACACCTGGAAAGGTCACTCCATGCTTCTTCCAGACACCCTCCCGCCTCCCCTTCCACCTAGTTGTTAACATCATCCCGAATTCTGTAGTTTGCGTAAAGTTTTGTCATATCAGTTCAGTTCAGTCACTCAGCTGTGTCTCTTTGCAACCCCATGGACCGCAGCACGTCAGGCATCCCTGTCCATCACCAACTCCCTGAGCTTGCTCAAACTCATGTCCATTGAGTCGGTGATGCCATCCAACCATCTCATCCTCTGTCGTCCCCTTCTCCTCCTGCCTTCAATCTTTCCCAGCATCAGGGTCTTTTCGAATGAGTCAGTTCTTCGCATCAGGTGGCCAAAGTATTGGAGTTTAAGCTTCAGCATTAGTCCTTCCAATGAACACCCAGGACTGATCTTTAGGATGGACTGGTTGGATCTCCTTGCAGTCCAAGGGACTCTCAAGAGTCTTCTCCAATACCACAGCTCAAAAGCATCAATTCTTTGGTGCTCAGCCTTCTTTATAGTCCAACTCTCACATCCATACATGACTACTGGAAAAACTATAGCCTTGACTAGACGGACCTTTGTTGGCAAAGTAATGGCTTTGCTTTTTAATATGCTGTCTAGGTTGGTCATAACTTTTCTTCCAAGGAGTAAGCATCTTTTAATTTCATGGCTGCAGTCACCATTTGCAGTGATACTGGAGCCCAAAAAATAAAGTCTGTCACTGTTTCCCCATCTGTTTGCCGTGAAGTGATGGGACCACCCATGCCATGATCTTAGTTTTCTGAATGTTGAGCTTTAAGCCAACTTTTTCACTCCCCTCTTTCACTTTCATCAAGAGGCTCTTTAGTCCTTCTTTGCTTTCTGCCATAAGGGTGGTGTCATCTGCCTATCTGAGGTTATTGATATTTCTCCCGGCAATCTTGATTCCAGCTTGTGTTTCTTCCAGCCCAGCGTTTCTCATTGATGTACTCTGCATATAAGTTAAATAAGCAGGGTAACAATATACAGCCTTGACGAACTCCTTTTCCTATTTGGAACCAGTCTGTTGTTCCATGTCCAGTTCTAACTGTTGTTTTCTGACCTGCATACAGATTTCTCAAGAGGAAACTCAGGTGGTCTGGTATTCCAATCTCTTGAAGAATTTTGCACAGTTTGTGGTGATCCACACAGTCAAAGCCTTTGCCATAGTCAATAAAGCAGAAATAGATGTTTTTCTGGAACTCGCTTGCTTTTTCACTATTTTAATGGATGTTGGCAATTTGATCTCTGGTTCCTCTGCCTTTTGTAAATCCAACTTGAACATCTGGAAGTTCACGGTTCACGTACTATTGAAGCCTGGCTTGGAGAATTTTGAGCATTACTTTGTTAGCGTGTGAGATGAGTGCAATTGTGTGGTAGTTTGAGCATTCTTTGGCATTGCCTTTCTTTGGGATTGGAATGAAAACTGACCTTTTCCAGTCCTGTGGCCACTGCTGAGTTTTCCAAATTTGCTGACATATTGAGTGCAGCACTTTCACAGCATCATCTTTCAGGATTTGAAATAGCTCAACTGGAATTCCATCACCTCCACTAGCTTTGTTCATAGTGATGCTTCCTAAGGCCCACTTGACTTCACATTCCAGGATATCTGGCTCTCAAACACAGTTCTGTCTCAGCCTCTGTGGGATCTCTGGGTCCTGGTGCGCACAAGGTGTGTTTGAGCCCTCTGAGTGTCTCTGGCGGGTATAGGGTTTGATTCTAAATGTGATTTTGCCCCTCCTGCCATCTTGCTGGGGCTTCTCCTTTGCCCTTAGACTTGGGGTATCGCCTCAGAGTCACTCTAGCACCACGCAGCTGCTACTCCAGCACATACACCCCCAAATTATATTTACTCAATTTTGTACTTGATGTGATATGTACAATGCATATCCTGTGACTGAATTTTCCCCCCCCTCGTCCATACGTTTCTGAGACAGCTATAGCGGTTGTCCGTTCTTTTTGGGTGGAGGGTAGTATTCTGTTTTAGGAACATGCCAGAGTCTGTCCATTCCACTCTGATGCACACACACAGAGGAGCTTTCCCAGGCAGGACTCAGACCTGTGTCACGCAGGGACACAGGACCGGAAGGCCCTCCAGGACGCTGGCCTGTGGGTGCTTCTGGCTTGAGGCTGTGACATCAGGGCTGCAAACAACAGCATGGTCAGGTGCCCCCTTTCCCGGCAACTGAGTGGTGAGGACAGCCTGCCAGGTGGGGCCTGGTTAGAGTCCCGCCCTTGGTCTGCACCCAGATCCTCTTATCCCACCAGTAACCAGTAACCAGTAATGCCGGGGGCTGTGGCTGAGAGGAGCTAGGCTGGGCCGGGGACCGGGGCCGGCGGCCGAGAGGAGCTAGGCCGGGCTGGGAGCTGGGGGTGGCAGTTGAGAGGAGCTAGCCCGTGCCCGAGGCCGGGGGCGGCAGCCGAGAGAAGTTACTCCAGGCCCAAGGAGCAGCGGCTGCATGGGCACAGGAGGGCCGAGAGGAGTTACTCCACATTCAAGGTCAGGAGGGGCCGTCGTGAGTAGATACCCCTTGTCCAAGGTAAGGAGCAACGGCTGCACTTTGCTGGAGCAGCCGTGAAGAAATACCCCACATCCAAGGTAAGAGAAACCCAAGTAAGATGGTAGGTGTTGCGAGAGGGCATCAGAGGGCAGACACACTGAAACTAAAACTACAGAAAACTAGCTAATCTGATCACACGGACCACAGCCTTGTCTATCTCAACGAAACTAAGCCATGCCGTGTGGGGCCACCCAAGACGGATGGGTCATGGTGGAGAGGTCTGACAGAATGTGGTCCCCTGGAGAAGGGCATGGCAAACCACTTCAGTATTCTTGCCTTGAGAACCCCATGAAAGTATGAAAAGGCAAAAAGATAGGACGCTGAAAGATGAACTCCCCAGGTCAGTAGGTGCCCAATATCCTACTGGAGATCAGTGGAGAAATAACTCCAGAAAGAATGATGGGATGGAGCCAAAGCAAAAACAATACCCAGCTGTGGATGTGACTGGTGATAGAAGCAAAGTCTGATGATGTAAAGAGCAATATTGCATAGGAACCTGGAATATTAGCTCCATGAATCAAGGCAAATTGGAAATGGTCAAACAGGAGATGGCAAGAGTGAACATTGACGTTCTAGGAATCAGCGAACTAAGATGGACTGGAATGGGTGAATTTAACTCAGATGACCATTATATCTACTACTGTGGGCAGGAATCCCTTAGCCATCATGGTCAACAAAAGAGTCCAAAATGCAGTACTTGGATGCAATCTCAAAAATGACAGAATGATCTCTGTTCGTTTCCAAGGCAAACCATTCAATATCACAGTAATCCAAGTCTGTGCCCCGACCAGTAACGCTGAAGAAGCTGAAGTTGAACGATTTTATGAAGACCTACAAGACCTTTTAGAACTAACACCCCAAAAAGATGGCCTTTTCATTATAGGGGACTGGAATGCAAAAGTAGGAAGTCAAGAAACACCTGGCGTAACAGGCAAATTTGGCCTTGGACTACAGAATGAAGCAGGGCAAAGGCTAATAGAGTTTTGCCAAGAGAACGCACTGGTCATAGCAAACACCCTCTTCCAACAACACAAGAGAAGACTACACATGGACATCACCAGATGGTCAACACCGAAATCAGATTGATTATATTCTTTGCAGCCAAAGATGGAGAAGCTCTATACAGTCAGCAAAAACAAGACCGGGAGCAGACTGTGGCTCAGATCATGAACTCCTTATTGCCAAATTCAGACTTAAATTGAAGAAAGTAGGGAAAACCACTAGTCCATTCAGGTATGACCTAGATCAAATCCCTTATGAGTGTACAGTAGAAGTGACAAATAGATTTAAGGGACTAGATCTGATAGAGTGCCTGATGAACTATGGACAGAGGTTCGTGACATTGTACAGGAGACAGAAATCAAGACCATCCTCATGGAAAAGAAATGCAAAAAAGCAAAATGGCTGTCTGAGGAGGCCTTACAGATAGCTGGGAAGAGAAGAGAAGCAAAAAGCAAAGGAGAAAGGGAAAGATATTCCCATCTGAATGCAGAGTTCCAAAGAATAGCAAGGAGAGATAAAAAAGCCTTCCTCAGTGATCAATGCAAAGAAATAGAGGAAAACAGCAGATTGGGAAAGACTAGAGATCTCTTCAAGAAAATTAGAGACACCAAGGGAACATTTCATGCAAAGATAGGCTCGATAAAGGACAGAAATGGTATGTACCTAACAGAAGCAGAAGATATTAAGAAGAGGTGGCAAGAATACACAGAAGAACTGTACAAAAAAGATCTTCATGACGCAGACAATCATGATGGTGTGATCACTCACCTAGAGCCAGACATCCTGGAATGCGAAGTCAAGTGGGCCTTAGGAAGCATCACTACGAACAAAGCTAGTGGAGGTGATGGAATTCCAGTTGAGCTATTTCAAATCCTGAAAGATGATGCTGTGAAAGTGCTGCACTCGATATGCCAGCAAGTTTGGAAAACTCACCAGTGGCCACAGGACTGAAAAAGGTCAGTTTTCATCCAAATCCCAAAGAAAACGCCAAAGAATGCTCAAACTACTGCACAGTTGCACTCATCTCACACGCTAGTAAAGTAATGCTCAAAATTCTGCAAGCCAGGCTTCAGCAATACGTGAACCGTGAACTTCGAGATGTTCAAGCTGGTTTTAGAAAAGGCAGAGGAACCAGAGATCAAATTGCCAATATCCGCTGGATCATCAAAAAAGCAAGAGAGTTCCAGAAAAACATCTATTTCTGCTTTATTGACTATGCCAAAGCCTTTGACTGTATGGATCACCATAAACTGTGGAAAATTCTGAAAGAGATGGGAATACCAGACCATCTGACCTGTCTCTTGAGAAACCTGTATGCAGGTCAGGAAGCAACAGTTAGAACTGGACATGGAACAACAGACTGGTTCCAAATAGGAAAAGGAGTACATCAAGGCTGTATATTTTCACCCTGCTTGTTTAACTTATATGCAGAGTACATCATGAGAAACGCTGGGCTGGAAGAAACACAAGCTGGAATCAAGATTGCCGGGAGAAATATCAATAACCTCAGATATGCAGATGACACCACCCTTGTGGCAGAAAGTGAAGATGAACTAAAGAGCCTCTTGATGAAAGTGAAAGAGGAGAGTGAAAAAGTTGGCTTAAAGCTCAACGTTCAGAAAACTAAGATCATGGCATCTGGTCCCATCACTTCATGACAAATAGATGGGGAAACAGTGGAAACAGTGTCAGACTTTATTTTTTGGGGGGCTCCAAAATCACTGCAGATGGTGACTGCAGCCATGAAATTAAAAGACGCTTACTCCTTGGAAGGAAGATTATGACTAACCTAGATAGCATATTTAAATGCAGAGACATTACTTTGCCAACAAAAGTCCGTCTAGTCAAGGCTATGGTTTTTCCAGTGGTCATGTATGGATGTGAGAGTTGGACGGTGAAGAGAGCTGAGCGCCAAAGAATTGATGCTTTTGAACTGTGGTGTTGGAGAAGACTCTTGAGCGTCCCTTGGACTGCAAGGAGATCCAACCAGTCCATCGTAAAGGAGATCAATCCTGGGTGTTCATTGGAAGGACTGATGTTGAAGCTGAAACTCCAATACTTTGGCCACCTCATGCTAAGAGTTGACTCATTGGAAAAGACCCTAATGCTGGGAAGGATTGGGGGCGGGAGGAGAAGGGGACGACAGAGGATGAGATGGATGGATGGCATCACTGACTTGATGGACATGGGTTTGGGTAAACTCTGGGAGTTGGTGATGGACAGGGATGCCTGGCGTGCTGCAGTTCATGGGGTCACAAAGAGTCAGACACAACTGAGCAACTGAACTGAACTGAACTGAACCCCCTGATCACAGGAGCCAGGCTCTGTGGGTTCCATTCTTTGCAACTGAAATGCCTTGACTAGAATACCCCTTACCTAGCAGTCTACCCTCAGGTAGTTACGGGGTCTAAAGACCAACCCATCCTGTGGTCCTAGCATCGTCTAACTCCTCAACATGGCCTTACAGTTAACATGAGGGATGGTTAATGACAGCACCTCTTTGGGGCAGAAGAACAGACCCTGGTAGAAATAGATCCTGGCAGAAGGAAGATGTCCGCGATCTCATGGGAAGGTGAGCGTTGCAGTTTTGCTCTATGTATGTGTGTATATGTGACACTGCCCCCACATGGCAGGTATTGGGGGTAGGGGGAAGGAGGGAAGAAATGGATAACAACAGCGGATACTGGTCACTTCCTTGGGCCAGCACTGCACTTCTGTGACCCTCACGATAGCTCTATGATATAGGTGCTCATTTTTGTTGTTCATTTGGTTTGGTTTTCGCCCTGCGGTGCAGCTGGTGGGATCTTTAGTTCCCCAGCCAGGGGTTGAACCCACACCCTCGGCAGAGAAAGCCCAAAGTTCAAGCCCCTGGACTACCAGGTGCTGTTTTTCATATCCCCGTTTCACAGATAAGGAGACTGAGGCAAAGAGGGATTGAGTAACTTACCCAAATTCATCCAGGTAGTATTGGCCAAATTCAAACCCACATGGTGGGACTTGAGAGCCCCTCATTGCCATCCCTTCTGCCTTTGGAAACACCCCCCTCCCTGCCCCCTGCCCTCCACTCAAGGAAGGAAACGTGGGCCCTGGGTCAGCCGTGAAATGTACAGTGCGGGACAGCCCCCATCACCTTGGGTATCGGCTGCAGGCACAGCTCTGGGAGCTCCTGGGACTTCGGGCCCCATTTCAGCAGCTCCTGGCCAGGTCCCCAGGGCCACCTGCAATATCAGCAAAGGAGGCGTCCTCTGACTGGAAGTTGTCAGCAACGCGGCTGCGCAGGTGCACCCACCTGGCCTCTAGCCTTGGCCCAACCTGGCAAGATGGCAAGGTAGCCTCAGGGAGCACCCTGAGAGACCCTGCTATATGTGGGGGGGGGGACGCATGAGTGGGCCAGTGGGTGGGGAAGAGGGCCATTGGCAGGGGCAAAAAGTAAAAGGGTGGGATTTTGCATATCCTTTTTAAAAAAATAATTCATTTGGCTGAGCCAGGTCTTAGTTGCGGCATTCGGGATATTTAGTTGAAGCACGTGGGATCTAGTTCCCTGACCAGGGATTGAACCCCAGGCCCCCTGCATTGGGAGCTCAGAGTCTTAACCACTGGACTGCCAGGGAAGTCCCATGTGGATCATGTGATCTTTCAAATCATCTTTTCAACTTAAATCGCCCAGTCGACTTTTGATGGCGTGCCCAAGATCTCCGACCAAGACACTTGTGGAGCCTCAGTGTTCTCAGCTGTAAAATGGCTCTATTCCTGGAGTCCACTTCTCAGCTTCATCTCAGGGCTCTTTGATAGGTATATACAGCCTCAGCCTCAGCACAGGGCTCAGCACGGCCTTAACAAATGCTAGGCACAATGTGTGGGGTGGGGGGAGTGTTTTATGAAAAGATACTGGACATGCACATCAGAAAATGTTAACAATTATTAGCTTTGGATGGAAGATTGTGGGTGATTTTAATTTAAAAATTCCTATTATCGAGCATTTCTGTTTTTTCCAACTTTCCTGAAGTTGTGATTTGTGTTTTACAGAAAAACAAACACAAGTCAAGCTTCTCCCTGGGCTTTTACCCTTTGCTCATCTGGCCTGAGATGTGCAGGGGTCCCTTAGGGACTGGGGGAGGCTGGCCTAGCTGGAGGTGCCGTGCTGGGTCAAGGGTGCGGGCATGGAGGGAGCCCCCTCTCAGCCCTGCCTGCCCAGGCCTGCGGGGAGATGCCCACAGCTGCTCCCCAGGTGCCCATAAACGCCTCCTAACTGTAAAAGTGCTGATGCAGCAGGCCTGCTTATTTAGAGGGGGCATGTGGAGGCAGTGGGCAAGGCACTTCCCCTGACAGCAAGGCCGTTTGGATGACACCTGGCTCCCCAGGGTGCCTCGCTCTGCCCCGGAGCCTCTGCAGGGGCGGAGGAGGAGGTTGGGCCAGAGCTGCAGGCCCTGCAGACTGGACATCCCCCGCCCGCCTCCCCCCCGCCCCGGGCTGCACACCCGGGTTCACATTCTTGCTGTCCTGAATCACCTCCTGCCCCTGATTCTTAGCAAGCGTGACTTCAGGCAGGTTACCTCCCAAATTGGAGCCTCGACTTCCCTCTCTGTTGACTGGGTAGACCAGTCCTTCCACCTAGAACATTCTCCATCAGTGACAATTTCACCCCCAATTTGCGATGCCCGGTGGCACTTTTGGTGGTTGCAACTTGGGAGGGAAAGCAACTGTCACCTGGAGACTCGAGGCCAAGGATGCTGTTAAACATCCTACCTGCACAGCACAGCTGCGCATGAAGTTTGTGATGGTGAAGCCTGAGGACGCCCAGGCCAGGCCCGCGGACAGTGGCTGTCACCATCCATGCTGTGAAAATGGAGCCTCTCTCGACCTCTCAGAACCAGATGTCCACACGTGAGGTCTGGGACCAGGACGCACCCCTGAAGAGGCCAGGCTGTGACTCTGCGCTCTGCTCACCTTGCTTTCCCCTTCTCCCCGCTGCCTGGCAGATGTCAGAGTTTGCCAAACGGCCGCTGGCAACTTTCCCTCCAGCCTCTGGCCGGGGTCAGGGCAGGCAGGGCTCTGCCCACCTCCTCCCCAACCTCTCAGGACCCTTCCTGGGGACACACCCAGGGTGACACCAAGGGGTGTGTGTGTGTGTGTGTGTGTGTGTGTGTGTGTGTACAGTAGAAGCTGCTGGTGCCCAGCCCAGAGTCCGTCTATGGGAACCACCCCTGCAATGTCACAATGCCTGATACAACTCACAGCTGCCCACCTTCTGTACTGGGGAGCCCCCAAATCCAGCATGAAGCCCATGACATGAGCCTACCCCTTGCTTCAAGATGGGGTTTCTGCTCAGAGCCTCGGTGGGTAACCTCAGGCATCCTCACTGGGCCTCCTCACCCACATCCAAATCCTCTCATCCCTCTTCGGAACAGCAGCTCCTCCATGAATCCATGCACTGAACCCGTTTCTCAAGCTCTGCTTCTGTCAAGGGACCCAAGACTCGGGTGTGTATTTAGGGGTGAGTGATTGTGGTTCCTTCCTATGTTAACATCACGAGGAGAAGGAGGAAGACAAGCCACTGCTGACAAATTGCAGCCAGCAGCTGGTGTTTACCTAGAGGCGGGTTTGCTCAGCCTGCGCCTCCTTCCCCTTCGTCCCCCACAAGCGCCGCCCCCACCCCCTGCTCATCTGAAGGTGGAGGCAGGTCCTGTCCTGGAAAGAGCGTCTTGAGACAGTGAGGCCCTGAACTCCTGGGCCTAAAGCCGCTGTGACCTGTTGTCTTCCTCGTGGGCAGTGTTATGACATGGGGGCCGTGGCTGGGAGCATTTTAGTGTCTCTGCCTCAGTGGACTCAGGGACCCAGATGCTGAGTGGGAAAGGCTAATAACTAAGGAACTGGTTAGTCCGCTTGTGACAGAAAACCTGAAGACCAGTGTTTTTGATCACATCAAGGTTTATTTTTTCGCACACATTTAAGTGCAAAGGCGAGCAACCAGGGCTGGCGTCACCCAGCTCGGCTAGGTCCTCAGAAAAGCAACTTCCACCTTCTGGGCTCCAGTATCCTGAAGGGGTGGCTCCCCAAACCATGCTGACTGAGCATCAGGGGGAGGGGGCCAGAGAGAAAAGCAGGGGCCCCAAACTTGGCCAACTGAGGCTTGGTGCTGACTGAAGGCAAACAAAGGCTTCAGAGACTCTTTCCGGAGGCCCTGCCCATCACCCTTGCTTGTAGCCCATTGGCCAGAGCTGGGTCACATGAGCATGCTCTCCACAAGGTGCCCCAGGGATGTTTTCTTTTAGCCACCGAACTAGTGAGCTTGTCACTAAGAAAAGGTGAGGATGGTAAGGGAGAGGGGGTGCGGGGGACCTGACAGAAGGCACTTTGGGGTTGGGAGCTGAGACAGACCGGAAGGCCAGAAGGGGCAGGTGTTTGGCCCTGAGAGGCCCTAAGCACATTTTATATCACTTGTAGCCATGTTGTAATCTCTTGTCATCTGCAAGGCCAAGTTTCATTAGACTCCGTCTGAGCCTTGCTCTGGGGACTTGCAGGAAGAATGAGCACAGTTTTATGTTAAACGTCCCAGCCTGGAAATATCGGCTGCAGCCAGAGGGTAACTGCAGGTTGCTGGGGGTGGGGGTGGGGGGGTGGGGAGGCTGAAGGAACAGCAAGGAACCAGAACGTGATCCATGGGCTGGGAATCTTCCGAGGCGGCTGGGAAGTAAGCAGGTGGCCAGGGAAATCCAGACCTTCTTGAGAGACAGCAGGGAAGTCCAACTCCCAAGGACCAGAGAGAGATCCAGGGGCACCTCAGAAGCACGGGGCTCTGATGGACCCCTTTCTTCCGAGCTTCCTTTCACAGTTCCCAGGCTGTCCCTGGTCCCCTTGGCCATCCCCTTACTGATGCTCTGGAGGGAAAGAGGAAGAAGAAAGGGGAGGGTGGTGGGTTGTAGGTCTTTGCGGTGCCACCTCCATCAGCCTGTGCCCACCTTGGAATCTGGCCACCAGGGGACGCCGGAAGGCTGCGGTCCCAGCGGCAGACACCGGGCCTGAGGCTGAGGGTCCAGCGGGCCTGATAGAAACCCCCCTTCGATACCGGTTTATAAATAGAATCATCGGAGTCCAGCCCTGTTCCGTGCTCTGCCAGTCACTTCCCTGGGATTTCTCAGCAAATCCTTGTCTACCATGTGCTTTTGAATTTGAGGGCAGCCAAGGAAAAGTGCCAATACATTTTGGATTTTTTTTTTTCTTTTTAGGGAAAGGAGGGAGACAACCTCCCAAGTTTGGGGAACACTGGAGGTCACTGAAGGGCCAGGCCTGGCCACGTAGTGAGACAGCTCTGCTGGCCACACCTGCCCGTCAGAGGGGTCTGGGGAAGGGATGGGCCTTGAGAGTGAAATCGTTTCTTTAAGGCTTTTCTGGGGGTTCCCCTTTCACCTCCACACTTGCTGGGTAAAAAAAGAGCAGAAAGAACACAGGCCCTGGAGGCAGCAGTGAGCAGATTCTTTACTGTCAGATTATACACCGTCAACCACCCACCATGGTGACCAACGTCCCCGCCTGGGTCCCTCCTCCGTAGGGGCAGTTAATACAAACAAAAATAGTTCTCTACAAAAGGAAGTGTCCGGCCCTCCCAACCCTCCGTCCTAACTCCCTTCCCCCAGACAGTGAGCTCCTTGGTCACCAGACCTCTGGAAAGGCCTGGGGTCTGGTGGGTTGCAAAGGAAAACCAAGACTAGAAAAGAGAATTGTCAGCGACTAGAGTTGTAGGCAACTGGACTTTGGGTCCGCTGGCTGGTGGTGAGCCAGGGACAGGCGTTGGGGGTGTCTGCAACAGTCGTCTGTGTGGCAGGAGGCAGAATCTGAGGGTGTGGGGTGAGCAGTGTTTCTCCCCACCCTCTGTCTCACCCCCGGCAAAAAAAAAAAAAAAAAAGGAAAAGGGCGGTGGGTAATATAAAAGAAAAACTAAGACCAAAATCGCAGGCCGCTGGGGCCAGGACCCCACAGCATGCCCCGCTGCCGCTGCCGTGCAAGGGCGGGGGCAGGTGCCACTGGGGTGGGGTGGGGGGGACGGGGCAGGAGGACTCTGCTGAGTAGCACCTGGGAGCAGCTCAGGCCGCACCCTTCTCACCGCCAGGCCTCGGACGCCGGCCCCCGGGGCCCCCCGGCTCTCTGGGCGAGGGGCGCAGGGCGCGTGGACTGGCCCCCACCCTGCCCGGGGTGCCCTCCGCGGGGCTCAGCAGTCCAGGCGGGCGGCCAGCCCCAGCAGCAGCAGGCAGCTGAGCAGGGTGGCGGGGCGCGGGGCAGCCCCCAGCGCGCGGTCGCAGTCCAGGCCGCTCTCGTCGTCGGCGGGGTCGCAGCGGGGCTGCTCGCAGCGCGCGCCGGTGTAGCCACGCGGGCAGGCGCAGCGCTGGTTCTGCACACAGGTGCCCCCGTTGTGGCACAGCAGCTGGTCGTCGTCGCACACGTTGGCTGCGGGGTGGAGGAGCGGTTAAGGCGGGCGGCGGTCTGGTCCACCCCGAACCCACTACCACCACCAGCGCTGGAGCTTCTGCAACTGGGACGTGCGAATCCTGGGGGAGCGGCCGGGACCAGGCGGTGTTGGAGGCTCAGGGCGGACTTGGTGCGAGCCGTCCCTGCGGTCATGGTTTCAAGGGCCGAGCTCTGGCCCCTGCCTCTCCTTCCCGCCCCGCCCCTGCCTCCCGGCACTGGCCTTAGTGGTTCTTCACACGCACCTGCTCTCTCGCATCCAGTGCTTAGCAGGTGCCGGTCCAAGTATCTAGGGCGCCCTTCCACCCTCCTCCCGTGGCTAACATCGGGTCTCCGCCAGCCCATCACTTCCTCGGACAGCCTCCCTTCCTCCCCAAAAGCTCTCCCGCCAACTGCCAACTCCAACCAACTCCCAGCTCCTCTTTTGCTTCCAACTCCCTTCCTGGTACCTACTCCACAGTCTCATCAGCCCCGCCCACCACCCAGGCCCCGCCTTTGACAACATCAGGCCCCGCCCACCTACTGACCCCGCTCTGCATCAGGCCCCGCCCCGCAGCATCAGCCCCACCCACCTACAGGCCGCAGCAGCTCAGGCCCCGCCCACCTACTGGCCGCGCCTGGCAGCATCAGGCCACGCCCACCTACTGGCCCCGCCCGCAGCATCAGCCCCCACCCACCTACTGGCCCCGCCCCGCAGCATCAGGCCCCGCCCCGGGCCCCACAGCCCCGCGTCCCCCCACGGGCCGGCGCGCACTCACGGTAGCAGCCCTGGCGCCAGTAGTGCGTGGGGAGGCAGTCGTCGCACTTGGGCCCCGCCGCGCCCTCGCGGCACTCGCAGAAGCCGGTCTCGTTGCACCGGTCGTGCACGGAGCCGATCTGGTTGCAGTTACACTCTGGACCGACAGTCGCACGGCGAGTGATCAGGGTGACTTGTGGGCGCTGTCCGCACGGACCAACCCCGCCAGACCCCTCCACCCTCCCCGTCGGACCTCCGCATCCGCGGCTGGACGGTGGGGTGAGGGCTGCCTGCGGTGTCCAGATCGCGAGGGAAGACGGCATTTCCTCCATCCAGGAAGCCCCTTCCCCTCTTTCTGGCCCTGGCGCTGTGCGGCCTGGGCCAGCCCCTTCCGCTCTATGGGCCCGTCTCCCCGCTTCTGTAACTGGGGCGGGCGCTGATCCACCCCAGCTTCAGAGCGGTGACTGACAGATGGGCGGGGCCTCATCGAGGGCCCCTGACATCTGACCTGCGGCTGTGTTGTGTGCGCGGACGCGCAGGTGTAGCGGGCGTCCACAGCTCTCCTCCAGGGCCTCCAGCCTCACCCTGCCCCTTCCCAGTTGGTTTCTGGGGCCTCCGCCCCGTGGGGGAGGCAAATGCCTCCACTCTGGGTGTCCTTGTCGCCTAGTGCTGGACCGGAAGTGGAGGCAGACAGGCAAGGAAAAAGGAGGTGCTGGCGGAGGGAGGAGGGGTAGGACCGCCTCTAATCGGATCCAGAGGCCCCTCCCTGTCCCCCGCGGCTGGCCAGTGTGACATGGGCCGCACGGTTCCCTTGGGATCACTTGAGAGGTGATGAAATTATCTGAAGGCCGCTGCCATAATTCAGACTGACAGCTACAGCTTTGCACAGCCAGGGCCAGCCTGCTGGGCGGGGCATGGACAGTGGGGTTCCCAAGGGCGCTGGGCATCCCAGGGCTGAGAACTGTCCTCTACAGGAGACAGCGTTCCAGTCTAGTGTGTGCCGGTTGCAGGCCATGGGGCCCACCTTTGGGGTTGGCCTGCCCCTGCCTGGGCCCAGGGCCCCTTGTAGATTTATTTCCTTCTTTACCCCAAAAGCCAGGCCTGGCGCAGAGGGTAAAGAAAGCAGACCATTTACTCACTGAGGGGTGGAAGGCTTATAAAGCACAAGAGAAAATTCATTTGAAGAAAAGCATCAGTCCCCCAAGAAGGGTTGAAAAACCCTTGATCTGATCCATCTCCCACTTTACAAGCAGGGAAACAGGCCCAGAGAGGGGAAGAGAATTGCTGAAAGGCACACAGCCTGGCTTGGGAAGATCCCCCTGGAAGAGGAAATGGCAACCCACTCCAATATTCTTGCCTGGGAAATCCCGTGGACAGAGGAACCTGGTGGACTACAGTCCCACGGGGTCGCAAGAGTCAAGCACGACTTAGCGACTACACCACCACCACCACACAGCCAGGCAAGCCCTAGACCCTGTCTTTGGCTCGAACTCGAGGTTCTGAAACTCCAGTGCATGCGGGGAGAACCATATGGGGAGCTTATCAATAGAGCAGATTCTGGAGACTTCTGTCTTTAGAGATACCCAGCTGCAGTGGGCCCTGGAATTGGAATTTTCCCGGATCAACCCTGAATATTCACTGGAGGGACTGATGCTGAAGCTGAAGCTCCAATACTTTGGCCACCTGATGTGAAAAGCCAACTCATTGGAAAAGACCCTGACGCTTGGAAAGATTGAAGGCAGGAGGAGAAGGGGGTGACAGAGGATGAGATGGTTGGATGGCATCACCAACTCAATGGACGTGAGTTGAGCAAACTCCAGGGGTTAGTGAAGGACAGAGAAGCCTGGCGTGTTGCAGTCCATGCGGTCGCAAAGAGTCGGACACAACTGAGCGACTGAACAACAATGACCACCACCAGCCTCCCCAGGTGGTTCCAATGCAGGGGTCTCCAGACTCCATCTAACACTGCTCTGGTGCCCTGTGCCCCGCTCCCCGCCACATGCCAGCTGAGGGCTCACCGATGCACACGTTCTCGTCGTCCAGCTCTGCAGAGCCGTTTCGGTAGTAGCCCAGACGGCAGTGCTGGCAGTGCTGGCCCCGTGTGTTGTGCTTGCAGCTGACGCAGGTCACCACGTTCAAGAAGTCGATGTAGCTGCAGCGGTTGGAGTGGCCGTAGCACTCGCAGTCTGGGCCGGCCGAGCGTGAGAAACACCGAGGGTCAGAGGGCAAACGGAGACGCTGCCTTCCCGCGACCCCTCCCCTGTGCATTAAGGGAAACTGAGGCAGGGGCGGGGAGGACCTGGCACAGGAAGGTGCCCCGGGCCTCCAACACTCCTGTACCATTTGGGGAGAGATGGTACTGCTAGCTTTGAACCAGAATGAGAACCAGAATGAGAACCAGCGTGAGCCCGGCCCACAAATTCCCACCTGGCCCCGAGGGCAGGGCACCAGGGAGAGCATAAGCTAAAGCCCTGGCTGGGTACTGGGGTGAAGCACTCTCCGGAGGGATGCTGGGGCGATTAGAAATTATCCATGCAGGGAGGATGGGTCACACCACCAGGTTGAGCTCAGGGAGGGCAGTGCCTGGGTACATGGCGTTCACCACGATATCCCAGTGATTCAGTGAAGGGTAGATGCATGCATGTACACCAGAGGAGGAAAGGACCGGGAACTTCCTCCCCGTGCTGCTTTGGAAGACAGTTCGAAGGAAACACCCACCTGCAGGACCCTTTCTTATTAGCCTGAGCTGTTCTGCAGGTTTGCTTGGCAGCAGAGCGCCTGCTCTTGCACGACTCTGACAGCGAGTTCTGCCTTAAGGTTTGCGCCCTGAGATTCTCACCTTGACCTGCAAGGCCAGCTCTGGCCCAGCTTCTGACTCTCACTGGAGGCCCCTGTGACCCCCAGAGGCGAGGCCCCCAGGGATTGGAGGTGGCTCCCATGACCTCATCAAGGGGGCAGAGTTTGGTGAGGAGGGTCACCTTCCCTGCCACAGAAGGGGGCCGTCCCACCCTTCCCTTTGTGATGGGAGGGGGCAGGACTGACCAGGTGTCAGGGTCAAGGACAGGGGAGACCTTGGAGAAAAGAGCCTCTGGGCTGTGCCCAGGAGGAGTTGGGTGGCATTCCCGCCCCATGGCCTCCTGTCCCCGTCACCTTGTCCCTCCAGGGACAGTGAGAAGGTGAGACATCCCCCAGGTGTCCCAAGGAGTACTGTCGGTGACCCCGTGTCCCCGATCTTGCTTCCATCAAGATGAGCCCCTGGGCCACACCTCCCAGGGGAGCCAGGACAGGCTATTTCTGGCAGCTGCTTTGCCTGCCCTGTGCCTGCCCACTGTGCTTCTGACTCATGCCTGCCCCCAGCTCCCTTGGGGAGGGAGCACCGGAGGGGAGACAGGCTCCATTTCACCTTGACCCAGCTACTCTGGGAGGGTTTTCTGAGCCGAGCATTGCCGGTCCTCATCCGGCACTTTTGTTTTTTTTTCCAGTGGAGGTAGGGGGAGAAATGCTGGAGGAGGGCTGATCCACCCCAGAGCCTTCCTCTTACCTTCGAATTCTTCAACAGGCATCACTTGAGGAGATTTGGGCCTGAGCTGGAAAAGTTTGGAGGCCTTGGCAGGGGCAGGGGCAACAGCAGAGGTGCCCACAGCTTGGAGAGATGAGAAACAAGCTCTTTCATCAGCCGTGGTCCAGCTGCACAGGGCGGGCTGTCTTTGCCCAGACAAAGCCCAGTAGAGGCTCCCAAAGTGCCCCGGGTGAGCTCTGAAGCAGCTTTGTCACCTGCTCAGATTTGAGATGACACAGCACAGCCAGCAGCAGCACGCAGAACCCAGCGTGCCCTTGGTCCCCCCTCGGAAACCATCTACCATTGATTCAGCTGGATTAATCCTCCCACATTATTCTCTGACATCTCTCAAGCTATGCTAAACACTTTGCTGAAGCTGGATGGTTTGTTGAGTGGTTGATAAACACCACTTTGGACACCCTGAACTATTGCTCCTCTCCAGACTTCTATGAGGGTCAAGTCCAGAGTGTGAACCTGGCATGCAAGATTTGGGCATCTCCCTTCTTTTCCCAGTGGTTCAGTGGTGAAGAACCCGTCTGCCAATCTAGGAAAAGCAAGAGATGCAGGTTCAATTCCTGGGTCAGGAAGACCCCCTGGAGGAGGAAATGGCAACCCACTCCAGTATTTTTGCCTGGAAAATCCCATGGACAGAGGAGCCTGGCGGGTTACAGTCCATGAAGTCGCTCAGACATGACTGAGTGATAGCACTTCCTTTCTGAAGCAAGCTCCCTGCTCCAGGCAGAGTGAGTCCTCTACCATCCACGAATTCAGCCAGGAGCACAGACTGCCCAGAACCCTAGCCCTTTATTTGTGGGGGAGGGAGCATGCCATGGTCCCTCGGCTTTTCCCTGGGAGGCTTCGGTGCCCCAGTGGGTCAAGGGCCAGGATGTGATTGCTCCAGCCAGCTCCTGGGGAGGACGCCACCAGGACTCAGAGGTCTCCAGGTTGCTGGGAACCGCAGACCCTCCCCAGTTGTGATTCTGCCTCCGGAACCACTCACCAGCTGGGGGTGCTCAAAGACTTGCTCACCATTCACAGCCGGAGGGAGGGGAACTGGAGGTCCGGGTGGGGTTGCTGCACAAGCCTGGCATCAGGTCCTAACGTCCAGGAAACCATGAGCTGGGACCAGGGACAGTGTCCCATCTTGGAGACTCAGGCAGACCCCGTGTGCTTCCTGGGTGTGTCCACTATAAGTGCAAACGAGCCCTCGAGCCCACACGAGTTTCTTCCCAATGCAATGGGAAAATGAGGCTCTGGGCTTGGTCTCAGTGCGACCCCCCGAGCCCTCCCCGGGTCTTGCTTGGTCAAGCCACCACTCCCTGGCATCCCACCACCAAGTTTTTGCCGCAGCTGGTCCTGCCACCCAGAAGGCTACCTTCCCCCTTCCCCGAGAAGCGACTTCATGGACTGTAGCCCCACCAGGCTCCTCTGTCCATGGGGTTCTCCAGGCAAGAATACTGGAGTGGGTTGTTGTTTCCTCCTCTAGCAGATCTTCCGGACCCAGGAGCCAAGCCCCTGCAGGAAGCCCTCTCTGACTCTTGAGCCCCAGGGCATTACTGTTCTCAGGACAGGGTCTCCACAGGGCCTGAAGCCCTTGGGGGTTAGGGTGAGGGTTAGAGTGCAGGACTGAAAGGGGTCGGGTGTGGTGAGATCACGCTGGCTAAGTAGGTGGGGTTGGAGTAGAGCTCCAAGGCCCCTCCCCTCCACCCTCAGGGGCCCCCTGCCACCCGGGTTAGGGTTATGATCCCTCCACTGCAGAGTCTCAGGAGCACCCCCCCATACCTTCTGCTCTGGAGGACACCTGGGGCCAAGGGGCGCTCGCCCAGAGCGGGGCAGCGGTGGATGGCCTGCTCCACTCTTGGGGGAGAGAAGAGGAGAAACCAAGTCACGCAAGGGGCTGGGGCTGCCCCAGGGACCTCCTGAGGCATCACCCCTGCAGGCCCCTTACAGAAGCAGTGCTCTAAGAAGCGGCTCTGTCTATAGCGGCCAAATGGAACTGGGTTCCAATCTATAGGAGAGGCAGCATCTATGCTGAGGCAGCCTGTGAAGGGCGCGGTGATGCCAGATGGAACACGGACCCCTGCCTGAGAATCTGCATACTTCGGACAGCCCTGTCTTCGGAGGGACCCCTCATTCTTGGAGCTCCCTCCCTGCGTGGCCTCCGTTCTGGATGAAGGCTGGAGTTAGACGCAGTCCTGTATCGGGGCCCAGACCTCTCTGCACTGAGGTCTCTGGCCAATGGCTGTAAAGGGAGTGTGTGCGTTCTGGCCAAGACACCAAACATGCCCAGAGGGTCCTTGAAAGCTTCCGGTCCAACCCCGATCCAGTGACCGGAGCGTCCTCCCTGAGCCCTAGCTTGGGCCCATCTTCACCAGGGACCCCAATATGAGTCAGCCCCCAAGTGCCACACTGCCCATCTCCAGGACTAACTGGACCCACAGTAGGTGATGCGGTCAGGGCTGGCAAGATGAGAGAATGAAGAATCACTCTGCACCGAATTTCAAAGGACAAACCCAGAGGGACAAGGGGAGAAATCGGATATTTTCTGCTTCTTAAAGGGATTACGCATGATGCCAGTTGGTGGAGAAAGAGAAAGAAAATCTACCAGCTAAAAAGTGCGGGGGATGTTCCAGCTGGAAGCCAGGAGCCTCTGGATGTGAAATTGACATTTATGGGAGGTTCAATGAGAAGAGGCCTCGGGTCTCAAATTGGCAAGGGCTTAATTAGGGCTGCGATAAACCCACCCTGAAGGCATGGTGCTTTGCAGTCTCACTCCCGCCACCCCCCGCAGCCATGCTGGGGACAGGGTTAGTAGTCTTGAACAGCCTCTCTGGACAGTTTGACTCGGACAGCAGGGAGAGACATGTGGGCCAGAGGTCCACAGGCCCAGCTGGACTCGGGCCAAAGAGCCCGAAGCACCTGTTGGGAGGCACCTGGAGAGAATCAGGACCTTTCTGGTGGCCTGGGAGTGGGAAAGACTGGACTTTCCAGGGATGCACTCAGGTGTGCCGGAAGAGCCTTCTCAGAGTGACTCGTGTTGCTTGCCAAGGCCAGATGGATGCCCGTCTGTTCCTTCAAAACTGGGGAGCCGTGCAAACTTAGCCTTAAAGGCAGCACCACCTCACAGCCCCCCAAGGTCTCGGGGCCATGGCTTTGGGCAGCTGAGTGGGCGGGAAGCGTCAGGAGTCAGTGAGCCCCAAGGTCAGGACCTGTCCTGTTTCCTTGAGCAACTACATCTTTCTTTTTAAAACAGCTTTATTGAGGGATCATTTACATACTGTAAAAACCCAGCTGCTGCTTCCTAAGCCTTAATATCCTCACCTGGGGGGACTAGGAAAATCTCAGTCCCCATTTCTCGGGACTGCGAACCAGGAATCCACTACAAGTTCCTGGCCTGGGAGGCACCCGGTCTCCACCCGCCACAGTGAATGTTGTTATCAGTGGTGGGGGGTGGGGTGGCATCACGGGGACCCAGGCATGGGCTTCAGGTGCTAAGGAGGACTGATGACCCCTAAGACATGGGCCACTCGGGTATGGGCTCACAGCCCAGCCCTGGGCTCAAGAGGCAAAGAGGACCCTGACCTTTCTCAATGTCCAACAGTCCAGCCTGGAGGGAGGGGTGCCTCCTTCTTAGCATCAGGGTCCTGGGGACCCTCATGATTCATACCTTCCCTCACCCAGGCTCACCGCCCTGACTCTGATGCTCTCCTTAATTCCTAGCTTTGGAGTTGGCACCCCGCGTCCCGCATCAGAAGCAGCTCCAAAAATGGAGTCCGGGTTCCTCACTGTGTGTGTGTATGTGTGTGTGTGTCTGGCCTCCCACCCAGACAGATCACCGCGTGCAGGCAGTCATGGCACCCACCACGACTATTTTTGGTCCGGTCTGCCCATCACAGACTCAGCAAAAAAAAAAGTGCGAAGTCTCAGAAGGCTGGCCCAACTTACGTCTGGAGCCTGGACTCCCAGTGACCCGCATCCTCCACCCAAAGAGATTCCTGGGCCAGGAGGCCAACCTGAAATCCTCGGATCTCTCAGCGAGCCCCTTCCCCTGCCCCACCCACCTGGGCAAATGCCTCCCGTGGAGAAGGGACAGGGACAGAAAGAAAAGACATGTGGTGTGTCACCCTCTGGTCCCGGGGAGGAGCCGGGCGCGGGCACTTTTCCACGGCTGGGAGAGCGCTGAACCCCAGCCCCCACAATAAGCTGAGGCCAGAGAGTCGGGGACCCCTCCCCGGCTGACAGAGGGTTTCCTGCCCACTCTGAATGCCACCCTCACAGGGGTCCATGAGCATCAGAGAGAGGAAGGATCATGGCACTGCCCGAGGAGTAAGGAGACCCCCACCTTGCCAGCTGCTCACTGCAGGGGGGGTGGGACAGGGTGGGGGCACACAGCCGGGGCACCCCACCCCAGAGGGTGGAACCAGGGACCTTGGCCACATCTCCCTGTCACCCTTGGGGGAGGGTGAGTCCTTTCAAGTCCTGGCACTCCTGGAAGGCAGGATCTGGCGGGACTCCCCAAGGGAGACCAGAGGGCCACCCCAGCACCCCAAGACTTCCACACACCCCTGGCTTGGCCCTGCCCCACACTCTGCGTCCCCAAAGGCCCAGCAGTCCACGGTCTAAAAGTCCAGCTCAGAGGCTGTGCAGCTCAAGGCGGCAATCCCCTCTGCTCTGCCGATCTGAGGAGTCTGTTTGCTCAGCCAACCCTGCCCTGTCCATCTGCTAGGGGTCAGCCGCCGGGGGGCTGGGATGGCTGTGGGGGCGGGGCCTGGGCTGGCTCCCTGGGCTCTGCGGGCGACGCTGAGCAGTGCCTGAGGAGGGGGGCACAGGAGGAAGAGGGCCCCGGGGCTTGCCGCGAGCCCTGGGCACCCTGGCTGGACCCCAGCGACAGGAGGTCCGTACTGCCTGGAGGCCTCCAGGCACCATGCTCTCGCGACTCTGACTAGCATCCCCTACTCTAAAAGCCAAGCCCCTGCCCTCCCCAGAGCGGATACCCCCACATCGCAGAGAGGGGCAGGGACTCAGGGCAAGAAGTGGGGAAGGGCAGGGCAGCTGGGCACCCACCTGTGGGCTGTAGGGTGCTGGAGGCCCCGGGGGCCCAGGCAGTGGATGTTGGGGGGGTAGGAATGGCGGGGTCCCCCTTAATGGCCGCAGTGGCCACAGGGGCTTTGGGGACGGGCTCTTTCCGGGACCTGCTGATGCCTGGTGAGAGATGAGAAAAGCGAGAAAGAGTGCGGGTGGGTGTCAGTGGCGGGGGGCCAATGCAGACGAACAGCTTAGTATCCCACCGAGGGGACCAGGGTCCCCTCCGAATCCAGCTTCCTCTGGCCCCTCTCTGCCTACTGGCGTCCCACAGGGGTTGAGTTTGGCCCCAAAGAGAGATGGCGGGGGCGGGGTGGCGCCCCTGGAAGCCTGAGATTTGGGGTCTGCCGCTGGCTGGCTGTTTGACTCCGGCAAGTTCTCTCCTGCTAAATCTGAGCCAGATAACTGCCTGGGGGTGCTGGCTGCAAGGACGGAATGAGATAGTACAAGGATCCTGCTTAGCTGATGCCCGGCACCATGCATGTTTGATGATGACTTAATGATAGTCTGTCGGTCACCCCCGCCCACCCTCCCTCACCTTCCCTGTTGAATTCCTGGGATGCCCCGACCCTCCTTCAGACAGTCTGCCTGCTCCGGGGCCTGAGCTGACCTGGACACATGGGGGTCTGAGTCACCTCCCCCAGCCTCCCTACAGCTGGGATCCTGGTTCATCTCGCCCAGACTCCCGACGGGCGAGCAGCTGCCATGGTGATAGCTGTGGGCTGCCCAGAGGGAGGCCAAACCCCGTGATCAGACTGGGGTGGCTTCTGCCACCGGTCAAGGAAGGTGACCCCCATTCTTGGCTGGCAGGAGTGGGAGAAGTGGGGGGTTCCCGGCAGGGGTGGGACAAGGGGATCTTTCCAAAGCAGCACCAGTCAAGAAGCTGGAGGGAAGGGCTTGTGAGACAGGAAGGAGGGAGGGAGGGGGAAGAAGCAAATGGATTGGAGGAGAGGGTGGACCCGGGGAGGGGAGGACAGGAAAGTCCTGTCTTTCCTCTCCTGCTCTTTCCAGGATGTGCAGAGAGGCTCGTGCACTGAGGGCCCCAGGCACCTTCCCCAGACTGGTGGCCCCGGTGTGTACTTACTGCCAACAGAGGAGCCCGCGGCGGCACCTGCGGAAAGAAGGGGGTCCAGCAGAGTAAGGAGGGGGTGGCAGGGTCGGGGACAGGAAATTAGGGGGGCTGGGGCACCTCACCATGCAGGGACTGGGTCGGATTCTCCACTATACCCTCACTGGTGCCTGTGAGGGAAGGGCTGCTCTGAGCCCACTGTGCAGATGGGGAAACTGAGTCTTGGAGCTGTGACTTACCCCATTAGGGGACCTGCTGAAAAGCCTCTGCTGGGGGCCTCACATGCACCCTTCTCATTTGACTTTAGACTCTCAGGTCCTCCAGTGCAAGACAAGGAAGCAGGAGGTCATCCTCTGGGGGGCAGTGGGATGTCAGAGAACACGAGGGTCCCAGGCACAGGGACAGACTGGTTTACTGGAGGCTCTGACGGAAGCTGCCACAGGGGAAGCCGCCGTGTCTGCTCCCATCTAGGAAACGCAGGGATGCCTGCAGGGTTTACGGGAAGGTGATCACAGCGGCTGTCACGTGCTGAGGGCTTTCTGCATGTGGGCCCATGCTGAGCGCCGCCCCCACCCGGGGCCAGTCAGTGCTCAGGGCTTCCTGGTGGCTCAGATGGTAAGGAATCTGCCTGCAATCCAGGAGACCCAGGTTCGATCCCTGGAAGATCCCCTGAAGAAGGGAATGGCAACCAACTCCAGAATTCTTGCTTGGGGAAATCCCATGGACAGAGGAGCCTAGTGGGGTAGCAAAAAGTCGGACACAACTGAGGGACTAATACTTTCACTTTACAATTTGGGTTTCCCTGTAAAGAATCCATCCTGCAACGGAGGACCTAAGTTTGATCCCTGGGCCGGGAAGATCCCCTGGAGAAGGAAATGGCTACCCGCTCCAGGATTCATTTGCCTGGAGAATTCCATGGACAGAGGAGCCTGGCAGGCTACAGTTCACAACAGCCCTAGGACAGGCTTCTAGGGTCCTGGTTCTACAAATGAGCAAAGGCTCAGAGGGAGAGACAGCTTGTCCGAGGCGTCACAGTTTTGAGTGGCAGAGGCCTGACTCTGACCAGGCCCTTTCTGTCTGTGTGCGTCTGTGCCCTGGGGCTGCGGGCGCACGTGGCCAGGGTTTGACCTGGGTGGGAGTCTTCAGTCTCAGGAGCAAGGAGCTGCGGCCACAGTGTCCCCTCCAGGTGGTCCTGACAAAGGACAGGCGTGAGGAGCCCCGGGGTGTTTGCTGGGGTGTGGACCTCTCCCAGTGACTCTGGGGGCAGGACAGTGAGGGAGGCCTGGGCGGATGCGCCTGGGGGCCCCACAGGATGACCTGCAGGTAAGGGTATTGGTCTGTGGGTGCTGGGGGATCTCATGGATCCTTCTAGGAGGAGAACGGGGCCCAGAGAGGGGCTTGGGGGGGAGGCAGCAGAACAGTTGAAGGGAGGTGACAGCAACTCAAGAACTGGTTCTGGCAACAAAGATGGGTTGACATTCTTCAAGGAGGCAGCCGGGTGGGGCAGGGTGGTCGCCCAGAGCACCATCTGTGCCTTTGAAGGCCCATGCGGGGGCTGCGACTCCAGTAAGTCACCCTTCAAAGGCCTCAAGAGTGGCGCCTGCACACACCCGACACACTGTCACAGCCTCATCACGAGGCTTCTGGCTTTGATCAGCCTCAAGCTACATAAACCTTTCACCGCTCGGTTGCGGGGCGCTGATGGATAGGCTCCAGAGAGTGTGCCCAGGAGGGGCGGGCCAAGTGGTCCCAGCAGCCCAGCCTGGCTTGGGAACTGGCTCCAGTGCTGGCACTTAACTTGCTGCTAAACTAGGAGAGCCCTGAGGGTCGCTGGGCCTCAGTTTGCTCATCTGGAGAGTGGGATCATAATGAAAACACCATCTGAGGGGTTATCAGAGGGCAGAGAAGCTGTATATAAAGTGCCTGGTGCAGCCTCCTTGTCAAAGCACTGGCCGAGTGTCAGCAAGTCACTGGGTTGGGGGCGGGGGGCTGGCTGGGGAAAGCCCACCCTGGACCAGCTTGGGCCCTTGTGCACAGCAGCTGGGGGCTCCCTGGGACTCAATTTCAAGAAGACACCCAGGGACTGTGCTGGGGGCTGATGACGGGGACCCCCAAAGTGTGTTCACGATGAAGGTGTGTGAGGGCGGACCCCGAGGATGGACTTTGGCACTGGAAGACCGAGTCAAAAGAGGAGAGGTTCATGTAGAGGGCAAGGCCAGGGCCTCGGAGGATCCCTCTGTAAAATGGGATAACAGGAGACCCACTTCCAGGGGCCACCCAGAGGGTCAAGGGGAGACCCCGTAGCATTTGGTGCCATGCAGTGCCTGTAAATGTCCTGTAAACACTGGGACATTTACGAGGGACGGTGCTGCTCCTCACGGTCAGCCTGGAGGGAGGGGTCCCCACCCACTCCTCCCTGACACCCTGTGGGTCTTCTCTTCTGCCTGAGGGTCACGAAGGGGAAGATCAGTGAAAAGGATGCTGAGTCAGCTCATCTCAGGTTCCCAGCAGGACGCAGGCATGCTAGAGGGTCTTGATGACAAAGCCTGGCACTTAGAAGTTTGGTTAAAAAGGGTGTGCATGTGTGTGTGCATGTGTGTGTGCATGTGTGTCAGTGCGTGCATGCATGCATGTTTGTGTGCACACCTTTTTGCAAGCGTGTATGCCTGTGTTCAGTGACAAATGTGCCAGTGCGTGCATGTTTGTGTGCACACCTTTGTGTATCTGTGCATGCGCTCATAAATATATCTGTGCATGCGTGTGTGCATGTTTGTGTGTGTGTTCATGTGTGTGCATGCATGTTTGTGTGTGCACACCTTTCTGTGTGTGTGCATGTGTGTCTGTGTGTGCATGCGTGCATATTTATGTGCACACCTTTGTGTGTGTGTGCATGTGAGTCTGTGCATGCATGCGTGCATGTTTGTGTGTGCAAATCTTTGTACGAGAGTGTGTTCACACGTGTGTCTGTGCATGCATGTTTATGCGCACACCTTTGTGCAAGTGTGTGCATGTTGTTCACATATGTGTCTGTGCATGCACATGTGCATGTCGGTGTGTGCAAATCTTTGCGCAAATGTGTGCGTGTGTTCACACGTGGGTCTGTGTATGCATGCATGTTTGTGTGCACACCTTTGTGTGAAAGTGTGTGTGTTTGCACGTGTGTCTGTGCACACTTTTGTGCCAGTGTGTGTGCATGCGTGTTCGTGAGGAGAGCCACAGCTCCTAAGGCTGAAGGTTGGGGGAGCCCATGGCCTTGCTGGTCTGAGGTGGGGAGGGGTGCGGGGTGCCCAAGGGCAGCGGCTGGTCTGCGTACGCACACGCGTTGGGAGAGCCGTGGGGCAGCGGCAGGTAGGAGCCGGCGCGCCAGGACCGCGTGCGGAAGCTCCTCTTGCACTTGCCGCAGTCAGGGCCCGTGGTGTTGTGCTCACACTCGCATTGCAGGCTGCCCTCGCGCACGGAGCAGAGGCTGGCGTGCAGGTTGCATTTGCACCTGCGGGGACAGGGAGGGACACGGCGTCGGTGAGTGCGCAGGCTGGTGCTGCTCCCGGGAGGGCTGCGAGGGTGGCGGCGGTGGCCCGGAGGGACCCTTGAGGCCACCTGTCCAACCTGCCAAGACTCTCCTTTGGGACAAGTACCCCCGATGCACCATGCTGAGTCCTTCCAGAACGAGGCGCCCCTGGCTCCTGCCTCTCACGGGTTTGTCCCAGATGCTGTATTTTTAGTAACACAGCTTTGGATCACTGTGGCTCTCAACCATGGTGGTTGGCAGGTAGCAAGAGTTACCTTCCCCTGGTTGCGTGGACCTGGCCCTGGCCCAAGGTGGCACCTCTGCTCTTGGCTGTGGCCCACACCTGTGCCCTTGAGGGCAGAAAGAAGCCCCGATTCCCAAACCCCTGTCAATTCATCCACACATGTATTATTCATTCGTTCATTCAAATATTTATAGGCAACTCATCATTCTGAAACCAGTAAATAAACGGAAAGAATCAAGCATTTGTCTTGCGTATCCTATATAAAGCGTACCTCCAGGTAACCAACAGTTGATGAGGGGATGTTTCTTTTTATAGAAGCAGTCCAGCTGCTAATTGAAGAAGGAAAGATAGAATTAGAAAGTCGCCATGCAGCATCCCCTACTGAATGGATGGCTGTGGGCACAGAGCATCAACAGAGACGTCCAGAGAAAAAATTCCTAGTGGAGGGGTACCGCGCACCCTGAAGCAGCCTCGTCAAGACAAATTGAACTTGAATCTGATCAATGCTCTGGAGCAGACTCGGGATCAGCTATGAATTCATAGGGAATACAGAGGACAGAGAAACATCCTAAACAACACCAGGGGGGAATGCAGTCAGCAAAATCCAGAAGTGATGACACAGCTTCCAGGACCGATGAATTGCAAGGGGGGCAAAACCTGATAGAGAGGGAGGAGGAACCCAGATTTGCTCAAGGGCAAAGCAACCAAGGGAGGACTGGACCTCATCTGGGCCTTGGTTCAAACAACCCTAAATGCAGGCAAACAAAGCATACTTGTGAGACAGTTTGAACACTGACTACATTTGGTGATATTAAATTGTGTGTGTTAGTTGCTCAGTCGTGTCTGACTCTGCGACACCATGGACTGTATGTAGCCCACCAGGTTCCTTTGTCCATGGAATTCTCCAGGCAACAATACCAGAGTGGGTAGCCATTCCCCTCTTCAGGGGATCTTCTTGACTCAGGGATCAAACCTGGGTCTCCTGCATTGCAGGTGGATTATTTACCGTCTGAGCCACCAAGGAAGCCCAATATTAAATTAATGTTTATTAAGTGTAGTGATGGTACTGTGATCATGTTTTTAAAAGTTCTTATCTCTAGAAACACACAAATATTTACAGATGGAATGATCTGATGTCTGGGATCTGCTTCAGAATAACACAGAAAGGGAGAACATGGGGAGAGATGCAGACAACATGAGGAAGGCTATGAGTTAATTGCTGAAGTGGGTGACAGGTATGTGGCAGTTCATTACAGTAGGTTCTATTTTTGTATGCATGTTGGAAAACCTCTGTAATAAAAGTTAGAGAGAGAGAGAGTGCTCTACATTCTGATATGGGAAGATTTCCAAGATATATTGTCAATATTTGTAAAAAGCAGAATAACGTGTTTGGTAGAATTTTCTTTTTATTAAAATAAGCAAAGAAAAATATTTATAGGGCACCTGTTATGTGCCAGACTCTGAGCTGGGAATGGTAAGTACAATGGTTGATAAAGCAGATGGGGTCCTTGTTCTGATGGAGCATAGCATCCAGCAGGGAGACAAGGAAAATAAAATCAGTGGTAGGGGAGGGACAGGGGGCTGATTAATAGGTGGAGCCCAAGGGATTTTAAGGGCAGTGGAGTGATCAGTATGACACTGTCATGGTGGACCCATGACATTATGCATTTGTCAAAACCCATAGAACCCAGACGGCATCGAGATCAAGTCCTAATGTCAACTGTGGACTTGAGTTGACGATGACGTATCAGTATTGGTTCTTCAACTGTAACAAAGGTATCACAGGAAACAAAGATGTTAATAACCTAGGTATTGGGAGCCCTCTGTGCAATCCACTCAATTTTCTGTAAACCTAAAATCTAAAATTCCACAAAGACTTAATCTTAAAATAATAATCACGCCAATCTTTTTAATTATAACATCAATGTCAGTTGTCATCGGTGCCCACATGTTGTACAAAGGAGAGGGGATCGTGGGGTCTCAGTCTGAGAGGGGAGCAGGATAGGCTTCCAGAAAGAACAATTTAAATCTGAGAACTGCAAGGGCATCAAGAGTTACTCAGGCAAGGAGGGGAGAACCTTCTGGAGGAGACAAGAACATGAGGGCCAAGAACATCCTGGGCCAAGAAGAGTTCATCCGGTGAGGTCTGAGATGAGGTGAGATGAGGGGAGGAGGCGGCCAGACCTGACTCGGAGGCTGGATTCTGTTCTGGAAGCCCTGGGAAGGTCAGCGGTGTCCTGCCCTGGCTCGTATTTTATGTCATTGTGGCTGCTCCATGGAGGATGCTTTGTCTGAGAGACCAGAGTCGGGGCACGGTGGAGGAAGCCATGCCCGGCTGGCAGCAGAGGGCAGTGGCCTGGACTAGGGTGGAGGCACCTGCGTCCCACCAGTGATGCCCAGCGTGGGCAACATTCCCCATCGCTGGCTTGCAGAGTCTCCAAGACTGTTTCCTGAGAGCTTACCCAGCATTTCTCTCTCAGCTCACAATTCCTCCGTCTCTTCATACCTCACCTCCCACTCAGTGATGCTCCTCCTGGACGGAGCATCCCCCCTTAGCCTCTGCTTATCCACCAGATGAATATTTGACTTCCTGTGTCTTCCCGCCTCATAAATCTGTCCTGCCAGACCCTTCATCCTGGCTCTCACTGGCCCCACCCACTCCTGCCCTGCTTGTCTCCATCTGACTGGAGCACCGCTGTGAGGCTGTCCTTCCAGGGCAAGGATCCCGAACCGGGGCAGCTGCTTGCCAGGTTTCTAGCAGCCTTGCAGCTTTGAGTTAACCTGCTGCCTGCTGGCTTCAAAAGTGTCAGGGCTGCCTTTTGTAATATATATTTTAAAAATTTTAATAATTTTCTGTTGATATGTTGCATTTTCATTTTAATTCAGTTCAGGAACTTTTTCTTTTTTGGGCTGCACGGCATGACGAATCTTAGCTCCTGGACCAGGGATTGAACTCATACATCCCGCTGCCAGTGGAAGCTCAGAGTCTTAACCACTGGACCACCAGGGAAGTCCCCACCTTCCTTCTTATAACTTCTCTCTGCCATCAGATCATCTTGCAGAATGGTTATGGAAATTAGATACAGCCATGCTATGGGGTATCATAAAGCCATTAAATGTTTCTTTCCTGGTGGCTCAGCGGTAAAGAATCCGCCTGCAATGTGGAGACCTGGGTTCGATCCCCGGGTCAAGAAGATCCCCTGGAGAAGAAAATGGCAACCCACTCCAGTATTCTTGCCTGGGAAATCCCATGGACAGAAGAGCCTGGTGGGCTATATAGTTCATGAGGTCACAAAAGAGTCAGACATGACTCAGCGACTAAACATTTTGTTGTCAGAGGCTATTTCAAGCCCTGGGGAATGTTCCTAATACAAATGAAAAGACCAAAATTAGTGAGTGTTTGCTGTGTGCCAATGGGTATCTTATTTGATCTTTGAATGGCTACCAGAGCAGGTATTACTGTCACCTTCACTGTAAAGACGAGGAAACGGAGGCTCAGAGAGATTAAGTATCTTGCCCAGAGTCACAGGGCTGCCCAAAACTGACTGGGACTGGAACTCAGAGATATCCAGCTCTGGAGTCCAAGAGGTGAATATGGGTTAGAATATGGATTGTAAAAAAGTAGGACACCTAATTGTATGTATTAAAGTGCTATGGACTGAATTGTGTCACTCTCAAATTCATATGTTGAAACCCTAACACTCAATGCAACTGTATTTGGAGACAGAGTCCTTGGACTTCCCTGGTGGCTCAGACAGTAAAGCATCTGCCTACAGTACAGGAGATCCGGGTTCAATCCCTGGGTTGGGAAGATCTCCTGGAGAAGGAAATGGCAACCCACTCCAGTATTCTTGCCTGGGAAATCCGATGGATGGAGGAGCCTGGTAGGCTACAGTCCATGGGGTTGCAAAGAGTCAGACACGACAGTGCGAGTCATGTCCGACAGAGTCCTTAGAGAGGAAATCAAAGTTAAATGAGGTCAGAAGGGTGGGGCCCTAATCACATAGGGTTAGTGCCCTTATAAGAGGAGCAATAGACCCCGGAGCTCTCTCTATCATGTGAGGATACAGTGATAAGTCGACCATCCACAAGCCAGAAAGAGGGGTCTCACCAGAAACTGACCCCGCCGGCATCTTGATATTGGACTTCTAACCTCCAAAGTTGTGAGAGAATAAATAAATGTTTGTAGTTAAAACCCCACACTCTGTGGGACTCCATTATGGAGGTCCAAGCAGATTATTATCAGACTATGGGCTTCCCAGGTGGCACTAGTGGTAAAGAATCCACCTGCCAGTGCAGGAGACTAAGAGATTTGGGTATGGTCCCTGGGTTGGGAAGATCCCCTGGAGAAGGGCATAGCAACCCACTCCAGTATTCTTGCCTGGAGAACCCCATGGACAGAGGAGCCTGGTGGGCTATGGCCCATAGGGTCACAAAGAATTGGACATGACTGAAACGACTTAGCATGCACACACGCATCAGACTATAATCAGCTTCTGATTGTGTGTAAGTTCACACCTGAAACACCAGCAGACAATACATCTCGGTACTCCTGTGGTTGTCTAGGGAGGGAGGGGATGGGATTGTAAATGATTTCTATTTTCTTCTTTGTCATTTTGCATGTTTCCTACATCCTCTGCAGTGAGCAGGTGTTACTCTGGTAAGCAGAAAACAGATGAGATTCGAAAACCTGACACCAGGCCAGGCTGATTCCTGAGCTCACACAGGTATTTCCTTCCAGGAGGAGAAGCAGGTCTATCAGGGTCCTGTTTGGGAAGCCATCACTTCATGTTACATGTGACACTCATTACTCTCAACTCCCGGGTCCACAGATGTCCACTGAATTCTCTGGACTAGAATTCTGATGCATCAGCTGGTGCTAAAGTCTATGCTGTTTCAACTCTATCTTCCCTGCACCCTGGCCCTGTCAGGTTTTACTGCAGCACAAAGCTGAAATAAACGGAGCTTGAGAAAGTCTGTTCCCTGTTTCTCTGGAGCTCCAAACTACTACCACACATGTACTATGGGCCTACTATCTGCTAGGTTCTGGGAAAGGCACAGAGAGGGTTGGGCAGGCCCAAGTTGGCATAGGGGACCCTTTTTCCTGGAGACATTAGACCCAAAGATGGTCCATGGGAAAGAAAAATTCTGTGTTTGAATCTTATTGGTCAATACATATCATGCTCTCCTAATGCTGTCCTACCCTGCTCCCTAATTGCCCCCTCCACCCAGGGCTTCCCTGGTGGCTCAGACAGTAAAGAATCTGTTCTGCCTGCAATGTAAGAGACCTGGGTTTGATCCCTGGGTTGGGAAGTTTTCCTGTTGGAGGAAATGGCTACCCATTCCTGTATTCTTGCCTGGGAAATCCCATGGACAGAGGAGCCTGGAGGGCTACAGTCTATGGGGTTGCAAAGATTTGGAAACAACTGAGTGACTAACACTTTCACTTTTACTTTTTTACCCAGAGTCCTAGTGTACATTAGCACATCAAAGGCTCTGACAAGTCCTGCAGGAAAGAAACCTGCTGACTTTGTCTAACTAAAGTTTGCTGGCAAAACATATTCGACCTCGGAAGGTTTTAATTTTTTTTCATTTGAATTCCTATTTAACATCCCACGGAGCTAGCCGGACAGGAACACCCCAGCTGTGTGTAAGCAGGAATGTACATCATGCCTCTGGCCTGAAGATCAGATATTTTAGACATCAGCTACAGAAAGAAAAGATTGCCATCTTAACTTTGGGTGATAACACTGAACTTGGCTTGTTAAAAATTTGTTAAAGGGCAGCTGAATCTGAGAAGTGTATTGTAATTACAATAGATGGGAGTCACAGAATGTGAGAGCTGGACAGGCCTGGCAGGGGTGAGGGGTACAGGTAGGGAGAAGCCTGTCCAAGGTCATGCAGTTTAAAGGCCACTCCGGATCCAAATCCAGACAATTCTCCCTGACCCCGGCTCTGCCCCGCCCCACGCTGGCCATCCCCTCCCACCATCTTCATCTCCCAGAGGGTGTCTTGGCTTCTCTGCCTGCCCTGGTTGAGCCCTGGAATGAGTATGGAGAGAAGTTCCATGCTGGGCAGGGCTGCCGGGAGGAGCCCACATGGCGTGGGAGAAGGGTCACCAGGACTGGCTCAGAAACAGAACCCAGTCAATGGAGCTGCTTCTCAGACTTCCTTACTTGTGCAGGGAGCTTGGGGTGATGCTGCCTCTGTGTGTGTGTGTGTGTGTGTGTGTGTGTGTGTGCGCGCGCGCGCGTGTGTGTGTGTGTACATGTGTGTGGGGCATCACCTTTCTGGCTCTCTCTCTGTGTGCCTCTATGTCTCTCCATGTCTTGGTCTCTCGCTGTCTCTGTCCACCACGGTTCTGATCCTGCTTTCCTCTGGACCTCTGCACACGCTGTTCCCTCTGCTGGATGCACTGCCAGGCTCCACTCCTTTCTCCTAATGCTGACACTTAGTGAGAGTGTCAAGTTCAAGGCCAAATGCCACTTTTGCAGGCAGGCCTTTCATGATGCCGCCTCGATCAGCCCCTGCTACACGCTCCCTTGTCCCAGTGTTCATCGTGATCAGCATCATCCCCCAGAGTGGACCACACGAGATGGTTGGGGGAGATGTGAGTATGAACTGCAGAACAGTTTAAAAGTTTTTGTTTAGCTTTGATTACATGGCTTCCCTGATAGCTCAGCTGGTAAACAATCTGCCTGCAATGAGGGAGACCTTGGTTCGATCCCTGGGTTGGGAAGATCCCCTGGAGAAGGGAAAGGCTACCCACTCCAGTATTCTGGCCTGGAGAATTCCATGGTCTGTATAGTCCATGGGGTTGCAAAGAGTGCGACACGACTGAGCGACTTTCACCTTGATTACACGGTAATCAAGAGCTAAAATTAGACAACTCTGAAAGAGAAACAGGGCTAAACCTTTGCGACGTTGGATTAAGCAATGGTTTCTTACACGTGACTCCGAAAGTACAAGCCACAGAAGAAAAAATAGAGACACTGGACTTCATCAAAATTACATACTTTTGTGTTTCAGGGAGAAGCCATTAGGAAAGTGAAAAAAGTGAAAAAGCACACAGAATGGGAGAAAAATCTTGCATTATTAAGTGAATCCCTGTGAAAACCGGAAGGCATCATTCTTCCCATTCTACAGGCGAGGAAGTAAGACTGTGGTAGGTCAAGTGCCACGACGGAGAAGGCGATGGCACCCACTCCAGTACTCTCGCCTGGAAAATCCCATGGATGGAGGAGCCTGGTGGGCTGCAGTCCATGGGGTCACGAAGAGTCAGACACGACTGAGTGACTTCACTTTCACTTTTCACTTTCATGCATTGGAGAAGGAAATGGCAACCCACTCCAGTGTTCTTGCCTGGAGGATCCCAGGGACGGCGGAGCCTGGTGGGCTGCCATCTATGGGGTTGCACAGAGCCGGACACGACTGGAGTGACTTAGCAGAAGCAGCAGCAAGTGCCACAAGTCAGCCCAGGCCTATGGGTGGAAGAGGCTGGATTTGAACCCAGAACTGATGGGTGCAATACTCGGATTTCATCACCACTCTACTCCCTGTGTCTCTCGGCACTCCCTTTACCTTGATTCCACCTGGATGATGAAGGCCGGGGGGAGGGCCACTGGGCTGATCCTCCCAAGCCCATCATCAATTCCGAGGCCCAGCCTTGGCCAAGGAAACACAGCAGAAAGAGACTCCCTTTCCTGCCTTCTGTCCGAACACCAGCCACTTTCTGCATCTAGAGGGAGGCAGGTGGTCCAGACTCCTGGCTGCACCTCTGGCCCAGACATTTCTCCTGCATCCATGGGATCAATTTTCCCAAGGAATTGCTTTCTGAATTTGACCTTTGAGAACCATCAATCTCACCAGAAAACCATCACCTGAGCCACCTGACCCTGCTACACAGCCCTTTTCGGCTCATCCATCAAGAAGCATTACTTAATAATGAACAAAAGGGACAGTGCAAGGCCGGCCAGCCCACGGGACCTGCCACTGGCCAGCAGTCCTGCTCTCCACCCCCTACCCCCCCTGCCCAAGCCCATCAGGATCTGCTTCCCACCCCATCACTGAATGCCAGGGCTTTGACCCTGTGGACGGCAGCGGTAGTGGCTCAGCGAGAAAGGGGGTGGCGGAGGGGGCAGAGATGCTGAGTCAGCAGCCAGAGCACCAAGCCGATTTCCTGCTCAGGTTTTGCCCAGGTGACCTTGAGCAAGTCACTTCTCCCGGCCTCAGACCTTCCAATTGCAAATAGAAGGGCTGAGTTACATCTTAGCTTTTCAACTTTTCTGATATTCAGTTGTTCATGGGTGCCTAACATACTGTCTTGTTATCCGGCACACAGTGGCCTCTAATCAAGAGCGGCTGAATGAAGGAAGGAAGAAAGGATGGGAGGGAGGAGATACTGCACAGAAGCTTTTTGCACAACTCCCAGCACAGAAGGCCAGGCGGTGTCGGCCGGAGCAGTGGGGGGCAGGCGGCCAGCCTTGGGGTCTCAGTCTCCTGGTAAAACTGGGGACTTGTGGCTCCCATGGGGCTGGGCAACTGAGAGGATGAGGATGGGCTGGCATGGGGGCAGTGGTCAGCACAGGGTCGGGCACGTAGTCAGCCTTCCATATACGCCAGCTGCGTTGCCCTTGTAATGGCCCACAAGTGACACTGGTGGGAACCTGTGGATTCCTAGGAACAGAGACTGTCCTTATCTGACAGGTGCCCAGCCCCATGGGACAGTTCCCCTCATCCGAGCTATCTTGCCAACACTCTACCTTACAGACCCTCTCGGCAGCCAGCAGAAATGCCCCCCATCAGTTGACTTGTTCTCCAGGTCCCTGGGGGCCCCCACCAGGGGGACACGCCCAGTGTCCGGTTAGAGCCGCTTCCCTGAAGGGCCTCCTGTCACTACGGTTGCCAGATTTAGCAAATAAAAATATAGAATCCCCGGTTGAATTTGAATTTCAGGTACACAGGGAATAATTCTCAAGCATAAGCACAGGTGGGTCTCAGAGACACCATGGGTTCAGTTCCAGACCAATGAAGCAAATAGAGCGATCAAGGGGGTCACACGAGTGTTTTGGTTCCCAAAGAATATAAATCTCATGCGCGGGGGCCCCCCTGGTGGTCCGGGGGTCGGGAGCCCACCCGCCACGGTGGGGGACATAGGTTTGACCACAAGTCTGGGAAGACCCCACATCGCAATGAAGAGTAGGCCCCACTCACCACACCCAGAGAAAGCCCGTGCACAGCAGTGAAGACCCAGAGTGGCCAAAAAAGTTAATCTTTACGCTATACTGTCGTCTGTTAAGTGTGCAACAGCATTATGTCTACAAAAACGTACAGATTTTAACCGAAAAATGTCTACATTGTGAAAAGCGCTAGCCCTCATCTAAGCCTTTGGTGAGTCACAGTAGTAAGATCACAGACCGATGATCACCGCAACAAATGTAATTTGAAATAGCACAGGAATTACCAAACTGTGACACAGAGACCTGAAGTGAGCAAGTAAGTGAAAGTCATTCAGTCATGTCCGACTCTTTGCGACCCCATGGACTTCTCCAGGCCAGAATACTGGAGTGGGTAGCCTTTCCCTTCTCCCGGGGATCTTCCCAACCCAGGGATCGAACCCAGGTCTCCCACATTGCAGGCAGATGCTTTACCAGCTGAACCATAAGCAAAGCCCAAGTATGCTGGAGTGGGTAGCCTATCCCTTCTCCAGGGGGTCTTCCTGACCCAGGAATTAAATCAGGGTCTCCTGCATTGCAGGCGGATTCTTTACCAACTGAGCTATGAGGAAAGCCCTGAAAAATGCTGTTGGAAAACCAGCACCAACTGACTTGCTCGATGCAGGGCTGCCACGAACCTTCAATTTGTGAAAAACACAGTACCTTCGAACTTCAATAAAGCAATAGCAATAAGACAAGCTTTGCCCGCATGTCCCATGAAATACTTGGGACACGCTTGCACTAAAGACACTATTAATACTTGTAGCTTATCTGAAATTCAGATTTGAGCCCCCAGCCTGCATTCATCTGGCAGCCCCACCTGCCACCCCTGCTCACCCCCATGGTGAACCACGGCCCTCCGCCTGACCCCCGATCCCTTTCAAGGCCTGGCCTGGGATGTCCCTGCCCACCTACCCACTGGAAGCTGGTCAGGCTGCCTGCCCACCCTCCAGAGAGGGGGACACAGCTGCCTCCCCTGATAAATCGCTAAGTCCTTTCTTGTTCTCCAGTTGATGAGTCCCTAACGAGCCCCAGGGGAGGACCAGGAGGGACTGGAGGCGGGGTTGAGCCTCACCTCCTGGAGCAGGCCATCACACACAATCCAAGTTCTCGGGAAACGTGCCCTGCTCCTGCCAGGAGGAGACTGACATGCGGGCTTCACCCCATCCCGTCCACCTGCCGGGCCCGGCTGGGGGCCTGACAGCCGCTCAAAGCACGAAGCTCTTGTCAGGACGGCAGGGGCACCAGCCCGTGCCAGGCGCCAGCGCGCCCTGCCCTGCAGGGAGGGGCGGGCAGTGCCGGGGAGATGCTGGCGGGAGCGCCATCTGGACACGGGCCTGGCACCGGGGCTCCACAAAAATCGTGAGCTGGGCCCTCCCCTTCTCAGAGTGAGAGAAGCTGGGGGTTTGGAGAGCCTCCCAGACAGGAGGGCGGAGGAATGTAGGTCAACTCCTGGCTGCCGGAAAGACGGGAAAGAGTGATGTCATCGGTTTCTGGGGGAAAGAGGGGGAAGCAGTGAGTTTGGGTGAACAAGGGATCTGGGTGCTTGGAACTGGGAGGGGAGGAGGGGGGCGGGGCTGGCCCCCCTCAACAATCAACCCTGCCGGGATTTGGGGGCACTCCTGGGTGTGCCCAGGTCGGGGGTGCACAGAGAGCCCAGGACCCGGGGGGTTCTTGGTAATTGCCCACCTCTGCCTGGCACCTCCCCCACTGCTTTTACCACTTGTCTGAACGTCATTACATATGGAGCCTTCTGGGAAGGATGGGCGTATTTCTGACACCTTGAAGGCTAGAGTTGCTAGAAACAAACTTCTATTTTAAAGCTACCAGCAGTGTCTTCCCGTTTCTCTTGCCAGAGAGAGCATTTATCTCTGGAGAAAGACTGTTCTTTTGTTTGGGGAGAAAGATTTCAGTGGGCTGTTGGGTGTACAGGGAAGCAAACCCCACACCTCCGCTGGCCTGGAGATGTTAGCAGGTGAGGGTGGACACGTGAGGGAAAAGGCTGACCCCGAGAAGGGCACGCCCCTCGTGGAAGGGCTCATGCATCTGGGGTGGGGGGCCTGGACCCCAAGGAGGAGTGGGAGGCCATGGGAGGGGGCTGGGGGCTCATGAGAGAGGTGGCCCAGGGGCTGTCCCTCCCAGGCAGCAGGTGGCCAAGGCCAATGGCTGGATCTCAGGGTCATTGCTGGCTAATGGCCATTCTTTGAAGTGTCCCATTCTCACTGACTCGCCCCAGGTCCGAGTCCACTCGTGATGGATCGCTGTGGCCTGGGGAGTCAGACCTTAAGGGGGTTAAGGGAGAGACTGTGTTCTTGGCTGGTACACACCAGCAGGGAGAGACTGGCATGCGTCAAGGAAGCAAGCAATGGTCAGGAGAAATGCCTGGAGAGGATGGGTCAAGAGGGGATGAGGGGGAGCTTCCCTGCTGGTCCGGTGGTTAAGCCTCCACGCTTCCAATGCAGGGGGCAAGAGTCGGATCCCTAGTGGGGGAACTAAGACCCCACATACTGCACAGAGTGGCCAAGAAATAAAACAGGGAATTTCCTGGCAGTCCAGTAGTTACAACTACATGCTCTCACTCTTGAGGGCCTGGGTTCAATTCCTGGTCGGGGAACTAAGGTCCCATAAGCCAAACAGCATGACGGCCAAAATATAAAATAAAAGAGGTGACGAGGGATGAGGATAGTTGGGGATCCTTGGTAAGGGATACTGGACTCATAGAAAATTCGTGGAGTGGGGACAGGACTGGGGTATTATTGGGAAGAGGGCTCCTAGATGCCAGAGAACTTGAACCATCTGGGTCAAAAAAGTACGAGTCAGGGCCTGAGACCCTGAGAAGGGGGAGACTGAGTGCCGAGCCGCAGGGCACGGTTGTGCGAGACCTCAGCTGCCCAGCGTGACCTGGCACTCTCAGGGTGACGTGGATAAATGCCGGCTGCTGGGTCTCCTGGAACGCAGTCAGGCCGGCAATTGAGTTCATTGGCCAAATCAGATTTGGGCTTCTGTGCGAAGTCCTTTTTTATTAAGTGATTTAACGGACATCACCTCCTCCAGTCTACTGATAAATCCTATTACCCATTATAAAGCCAGAGGCAGCTCCTTGGCCTGCAGGAAGCTATGGAAGGGTGCTGGGGGACTCGGGCGTGGGGCTTGGGGGAGATGCGGTGTGTGTGTGTGACCGGGCTGGACTCAAGCAACAACATCTCTTCGCCTGTGGGAGAGCCCAGCACCTGGAGGGAAGGGCCAGACCTGGTGGGGAGGGGGTACTGGGGGGTGGGAGGAGAAATATGAGGCGTGCTGGGTGTTGGGTGTGATGGTGGGAATAGGGGGGCCGGAGGGACGGGGTGGGTGTCAACAGACACATTGGTTTTGTCGCCCCACTTCCTGGCTCCCAGATTCCAGATGCTCCCTTCTCTGAAAGAATTACTGATGGTAAGACCCATTTGTTCGTGTAAATAAGTTCATTTGTTCATGAATGAATTCCCCAGATACACAGCCTGCCTCCCGGGCTCTTGGTGCCGGCCTTACAGGTCAGGAGCACAGACCCAGACCCTGTTCTCGCGCAGCTCGGAGCTCGGGGTAGGGAAGCGGACACAGCTGGGTGTGAGCGTGGCTGCTGGGCCACAGCTGTGACAGTGCAGTGGGACTGCTGCTCTTCTAGAAAGCCCGAGAAGGGGGCAGAGAGGACGGCCACCCGGGTCCCAGCCTCTGGGGGCCCCAAAGAGGTGCTCTCCCAGCCAAACCCTGAGGAATGGGGAGCTTGCCAGACAGCAGGGGTGGGGGTGGGCAAGCTGTGTCCCAGGGAGAAGGAACAGCTCAGAGGCAAGTCAGAGGGACCCCGCTCCAGGCAGGGGGCTGATCTGCTGGAACGCAGAGCCCAGCGTGCACAGGGAGGTGGGAGGAAGGGTCTGTGGCCCATGGGAACGGAGTTTCCAAGGTCAACGGGAAACCACTGAAGGGTACTGTTCAGGGAAGTGACGTGACTGGCTTTGGGTTTGGCATGGAAGGGGGCGGGCCAGTCATCTCTCCAAGCAAGATCCTGATGGAGTGTGTGTCCCTTTCTGGGCAGGGGTGGCGAGAGGTCCACGTAGGAAATGCTCAGGCTCACGAACTGGGATTGGGATGGGAGGGCTGGGTAGGAATCCAGAGGTGGTCACACTGGTCAGAATGGCCATTGTCAAGAACTCTCTAAATAACAACTGCTGGAGAGGGTGTGGAGCAAAGGGAACCCTCCTACACTGTTGGGGGGAATGTAAGTTGGTGTAGTCACTATGGAAAACAGCATGAAGGGTCCTTAGAAAACTAAAAATAGAGCTGCCATATGATCCAGCAATCCCACTCCTCGGCACAGACCCAGATGAGACTAATTCAAAAAGATATATGCACTATTTACAGTAGCCAAGACACAGAGACAACCTAAACGTCCGTGGACAGAGGAATGGACAAAGGAGATGCGGTGTACGTTCACAATGGAATACTACGCAGAGAAGAGGAACGAAACTGTGCCATCTGCAGCATGAATGGACCTAGAGATGATCACACGAAGTAAGTCAGAAAGAGAAAGACAAATACCAGATGAAACCACTTCTATGTGGAATCTAAAATATGACACAGATGAACCTCTCTACGAAACAGACCCAGGCTCATAGGCACAGAGAAGAGACTTGTTGCCAAAGGGGAGGGGCTTAGGGGAAGATGGAGTAGGAGTTTGGGGTTCGCAGATGTAAGCTTTTATATATAGAATGGATAAACAACAAGCTCCTACCGTATAGCACAGGGGACCACATTCAATAGCCTACGAGAAACTCTAAATAGTCTATGAGAAACCATAATTAAAAAGAACACGCTTAAAACATGTATACATACGTCTAACTGAACCACACTGCTGCACATCAGAAATCAGCACAACATTGTAAATCAACGATACTTCAATAAAAAAAAAAAGGGGGGGTGGAATCCAGAAGAAGGCATTTCCCCAGGTGGAAGGAGGCAACCGCAAATGTGGGGAGAGGCGCCCCAGACTCCTCAAGGCCGGAGCAGGCCGGCCGAGGCTCCTCCATGACCCTGGGCTGCTGAGAAAGCCCCAGCTCCGTCCTCCAGGTCAGCTTCTGTGAGCCAGGGTGCACAGTGGCCCTGGGGCATGTGACGTGTTTGTGACTGATGCTTGTGGAAGCAGATTCCCACAGGTAGATGGGGCCACATGTATGTGTGGCCTGGAGGGGTGCATACAAGGGAGCACCAGTGAGTCTGAAGTGTGCTTGATGTGGGCAGTGTGCCAGCGAGCCTTCAAAATGAGCCCCCCCTCCGCCACAGGCTCCCTCTGCTAAGGGGTAGGGAGGCGGCCAAGCCAGGGCAGCAGCGAAACAGGACCTCGCAATTAGCCTGGAATTGACCTGCCTCTTCCCCAGTCAGATTTCCCCTGTCCGGCCCATGCCTCATTAGCCCCGCTTACAGCTACATAGATCCTGCGGATCACTAGGCTGGGGGCGGGGCACGGGAACCTGCCTGGTCCTCCACACTCCCTGAGATGCTGTTGGCACTAATACTCTTCCAAGGTCACTACCTCTAATATGAAAGCAAGTTTCTTTTCTTTCCTGCATACCCAGTGACTCATGAAGTGGGCGGGGCAGAGAGCCAGACAGGAGCAGAGATCCAGGGATTCATCTTGGCTGCAGCAGGTCCTCCACGTGAGCCATGCATCTCTGGAAAGGGGGTTTGGTTCCCCTGACCACATACTGACTCCTTATGAATAACAGGGGCGCCCGTCTCCTGAGCACCTACTGCATGTCGTCGGGTCTCAAGCTAGAGACCTGCAATCCTCAGACCATTCTCAAAACGGCAGGATCTCATTTCACAGATGGGGAAACTGAGGCCCGGAGAAACTGAAGAGACTTGACCTGGGCCATAAACTACCAAATGGAAGAAGAGCCTGAATTCTAGCGCGGGCTTCCCTCTGACACCCAGATGGGCCGCCACCGACTCATTTCAGAGAGACCCCGGAGCCAGGAGGGTGACTGCTCCTGGTTGCCGTGAGGATGTGGGACCCTTAGAGATGTAAGAAGTGGGGGTTTCTGGCTTAACTACTGCCCGTCAGCCTGCCCCTGTTCTCTCCTCCTCCCACACTGTGGCGGACACCGCTCCACCCTCCCAGGCCCTCCGCCCCACCTGACGATTTCTCCCTGATTTCCCCTGCTGCCCCTCTCGGCACTGTCAGCACTCCGGGGTGCTGTGGCTCCTCCTTCTTCTCAGGAAGAATCTTCTCCCTCCCCCAGACTCCCCATCAGCTCCTGCCCAGTTTCCCTGCTCCCTCTCAGGATCAGATTTCTTGAAAGCCTTATCAGCATTGTCTTTTTTTCCTACTCCTCACTCATTCTTTAAAAATGTTCTGCATTCACCCTGGAATCCAGCCAACCTGGCCTTCATCCCCGATTCCCCCAAATCTGCCCCTTCAAGGCCACCTTTGATCTCCCTATTGCTAAGCCCATGGACCCACCTTCCTGTCCTCTGTCTGGACCCCGCAGCGACACTGGACACTGATGCCCCTGCCCCCTGGACCTGCTTCTCCTGCTGGGCTTCCCCAGCTTTCCAGATTTCCTCCCCCTGTGGCTCCTCATTCTTCGTGTCCTGCCTTCACTGTTCAGCTTCCCAGGCTCCATCCCCGGTCAGGCCTCATCTTCCTCCTCTGTCTCAGAGCCTCACACGCTCCCATGGTGTCGGATGTCACTGCGAAGCCCGGGACTCCTGGTGCCCAGTGCCACCTGCCTTTCAGACTTGGACGTCCAGAGGCTCCGATCTCAAGGGCATCTCACAGCAACAGGTGCAAACAGAACTCTGTCTTCCTCTTTGGGGACAGCCACTTGGGAAAACTGATCCACAGTTTCTTAGAAAGTTAAACACACACTTACCATATGAACCCAACATCCCACACCCAGGGATTCACTCAAGAGAAATGAAAGCTTATGCTCACTCCCAATCCTTCACACGAGTGTTCAAGGCAGCTCGATTCATAGTTGGCCCAAACTGGAAGTGACTAAAATTCCCTTTGACAGGTGGATGTCTTAGGGGACCGTTGACCAAAAGTGGCCTCCTTGCCTCCGCAGGGGGCGTCCCCCAATACCTGAGCCCCGACGTCGGGTCAGTCCTCCCAGCCACCTTTCCTGTATTTGCCTGTTTGCTACCTTCCCAGCAACATGAGTCACTCGTGGTTTCGTTTATTTCTGATTCCCTACAGGACTGTAAACCCTGTGGGGCTGTTGGATACAAAGCGCCTGGCTGTGTTGGACACATAGCACATATTGCGATGGACTGAATTGTGTCCGCCAGAAAGACAGACTGAAGTTCTAACCTCTGGTGTTTGTGATTGTGATCTGATACAGAAATAGGGTCTTTGCAGATGTGATTAAGATATGAACTAAGAGGAGGTGATACTGGAGTAGGATGAGCCCTTAGTCCAATCTGACTGCTGTCCTTCTAAGAAGAGGAGATACATGGAGAACACTCTATGGAGACAGAAGAGCAGAGAGAAGGCGGCCACACGAAGACAGACAGGATGGGGTGATCCATCTACAGTCAGAGGATGCCAAAGATCCTGGCTCCCCGTTGCAGTTAGGGGCCAGACTCTCCCCAACAGGTTTCAGGGAGAGCACGGCCCTGCCAACACCTTGATTTCAGACTTCAAGCTTCTAGAACTATGTGACAATACATTTCTATTGTTTTAAGTGCCCCTGACGTGTGGTACTTGGGGATGGCAGCCCTAGGAAATTAATACAAGTGCCCACCAGAAATATTTGTTGGGGACTTCCCTGGTGGCTCAGTGCATAGGAATCCTACTGCCGATGCAGGGGACATGGGTTTGATCCCTGGTCCAGGAAGATCCCACATGTCTCGGGACAGTTAAGCCCAAGCGCCACAACTGCTGCACCCACGTGCTACGACTACTGAAGCCTGGGTGCCTAGAGCCCGTGCTCCGCAACCAGAGAAGCCACCCCAGTGAGAAGCATGCACGCGGCAGCAAAGACTAGCCCCCGCTCCCTGCAGCTAGACAAAGCTCGCTTGCGGCAACGAAGACCCAGAGCGACCAAAAATACGAAATTTTAAAAAGGACCGATGCTGGTCTGGCTTCTTTTCAAAAAATATTGTTGAGTGAAGTGCTACAACAGTGATGGAACTCTCAGAAGGAAATCCTCCTTGCTCAGCAGGAGAAAGGGGGGCGCTGGTTCCCCCCAGGGCTGTTGGAAGGCTTTACTGTTAGTGACTCCATTCCTAACTCACCTGCAGGGCTCCCCACGTCTTCTGAGACCCCAGCCAAACCCAGGACCCCCTTCCTGCCCCTCCCACGAGAGGTGGGGCCACTCCTGGTAGATGAGCAGCCCAAAGGCACGCGAATGCCCCCTGGGTCCGCTTCCCAGACTTGGCAGTCGACCCCCGCAATCCTCCACACAGTTCTACCTGTACCTCATTTCTCGGCAGATGACAGTATTGCACATGTCCTGTCTTTGGTGGGAGGCAATGGTTCAGGAGGCTTGGCAGATTGGTTAACTGCATCTCACAAAATCTCTGTCCCTAATGAGCTGGGAACACACATGCTGGGTTGAAAAAATAGAAAGTAAAACATGAAACTGACACTCCAAACGTGTTGGGATCATGGACCCCCTTGGAATAAAAACTAGGGTCCTCCCCCGGGTCGACTGCACACCCACACAGCACTTAGCATGTATTTCTGGGAGTCTAGGAGCCTTAAAGCCCACCCTCCTGAAAGTCCACGGGCCCCTAGAAGGACCTCCAGAATGTGTGATCCTGGTGTTTTACTGACGCAATGGTGATCCAAGCACTTACTGCACGTGTACCATGGCCCAGCCATGGCTCTGATCCTCTTCGTGGTTTATCTCATTTAAACCCCATGGTATTATCTCCATTTTATGGAGGTGGAAAAGGAGCCACAGACAGGCTGAGAAACTTGCCCTGGGTCACCCCTGAGCCAGAAGTTGCACCTGGACAGTCTGACATGGAAGTCATCCACCTACTTCTCCTTCTTGTATGTGTGTGTTAAAATACATGTGACGTCATGTGCTAGTCGCTAAGTTGTTTCCAACTCTTTGTGACCCCATGGACCACAGCCTGCCAGGCTCCTCTGGCCATGGGATATCCCAGGCAAGAATACTGGAGTGGGTTGCCATTTCCTCCTCCAGGGGATCGATGTGAACCCACATCTCTTGCATCTTCTGCATTGGCAGGGAGATTCTTTACCACTGAGCCACCAGGGAAGCCCTTATACATAATATGAAACTTACTGTTTTAAAGTGTATAGCTCAGTGACATTAAGTACATTCACATTATTGTGCAACTATCATCAATACCCTTTTCCAGAGAATTCCCCGATGGTCCAGTGGTTAAGACTCCAAGCTTTCACTGCAGTGGCCCGGGTTCAATCCGTGGTTGCAGAATTAAGATCTTGCAAGCCATGTGGTGTAGCCAAAAATAAAATAAAATTAACAAACAAAGCAGAGGAATTACCTTAAAAAATACTTCTCTGGAACGCTTACATCACGTCAAAGAGAAACTCCATACCCTCTAACTAATAACTCTATTCCCCCCACCCCCCAGCCTCTGGTAACCTCATCCCATTTTCCATCTCTAAGAATTTGCCTTTTCCTGGTGCCTTACATGTGGACTCACAAAGTATTTGTCCTTCTGTGTCCGGTTTGTTTCACTTGCGTAAAGTCCACAAGATTCATGCATGCCGTAGCAGGTGTCAGAATACCCTTCCTTTTCAAGGCTGAGTACTAATTCATGGTGTGCATAGACCACATTGTTGTTACTGCGTCATCAAATGATGGACACTTGGGCTGCTTCCAACTTTTGTCCATATGAATAATGCTGCTAGGAACATGGGTGCACAGATATCTGTTCAAGTCTCTGCTTTCAATTCTTTGGGTCCAGGAGCAGAATTACTGGATCATATGGGAATTCTGTTTAATTTTTTGAGGAATCAAAAAAAACCTGTTTTGCACAGTGGCTGTGCCATTTGACACTCCTATGGCAGCACACAAGGGTTTCAGTTTCTCCACATCCTCACCAACACTTGCTGTTTTCTGTGTTTCTGACAACAACCATCCTAACGGGGTACCTTCATCTATTTCTCGGTCTCCAAGGGGCTTCCTTGGTGGCTCAGTGGTGAAGAATCTGCCTGCCAATGCAGGAGACACACACAGGTTTGATCTCCAGTCTGAGAAGATCCCACATGCCCCAGAGCAACAAAGCCCATGTGCCACAACTACTGAGCTTGTGTGCTAGCGCCCCAGAGCCACAACTGCTGAGCCCATGAGCTGCAACTACTGAAGTCCTAGAGCCTGTGCTCCACAACAAGAGAAGCCACTGCAATGAGAAGCCTGCACACGGAAACTAGAGAGTAGCCCCCACTTGCCACAACTGGAGAAAGCCCACGTGTAGCCACAAAGACACAGCACTGCTAAAAAGAAAGCAAGAAAGAAAATTTTACTTCTCGGTCTCCCAAGCCTCAGTTTCCTCATCTGTGTGCTGGGGACGATGACCCTCATGGGGCAGGATCAATGAGGAAACACACATAAAGGACTTAGAATACCACGTGGCCCATCAGAACGGCTCAGCAATGACAGTTATTATTATGGAAGGAGGAAGCTTCGCCCCTAACCTCGGTGGGCATCACAGAGCTACAAGGGTCAGTGCAGATAGAATAGAACTACACGCTTCCCTTCTCACCCGTGTTTCCTGTGGGTCAGCGGAGGAAGAGACTAGAATGTACGAACAGTCAGCGGACCGCCTTCTGCTCTCTCTGGTCCCCTCCCTCCCCTCTCTGCCCCCCCACCAACGTGCACAAAGCCTTCTGCCCTCCTGCGGTTTCTATTCTTGTCCTAAGTTCCGTCCATCTCCAGTTACTGGGTGATCAATAGGGACAGGACAGTTATGGAAGAAGGCAAGAAAGGGGGTGGGGGGCAAGGGAGGAGAAAGCCAGGGGGGTGCTGGCCAGCCCAGGGCCTCGGATGAGAAGCCAGACCCCGGCAGCATCTGAGGAAGCAGGTGGATTCCAACACCCACCCAGTTCTCAAATGGTAGCTACAGCTCCTGTTCCCTTAATCAGTGGTGTATAGCTCAGGTGCACAGGACCTTCATCTGACGCAAGGAAACTCGTTCCACCATCTCCCACCAACACCACCCTGCTTGACTTGAATACCTCCAGGAACGGGGAACTCATTCTTCTTTTTCTGTCCCTGGCTGACTAAGGCCCAGCTGGGTGGCTTCCCTGGAGCCTTCAGGAGTCTTCTGGGTGGAGGCCTCGGACCCAGGGCAGGGCCTGGGGGTGAGACTGGGGCAGTGAACACTTGCCTTTGTCTCTGCTCCAGACCCAGAGTCAGCAGGATCGGTGAGGCTGTTTAGCCAGAGTTGGCCTGATTTCGGATCCCAGGGTGCCCACCCTGCCAGGCGCCTGTGGAATATTACGAGTGTAGCGGCTGTGCTGTCGGAACAGTGAGAAGACAGGGATGTCTCAGAGCAGAGGAGACACAGTGACACACTCGGGAGCTGCCCCGGGCTGCGAGTGTGTTTTGTTTCACGCGCACAGGATTGTGAAGTAGGTGGCAGTACATCAAAAAGCAAGAGATTTCATATATCTGTATCTGTTCATGCGCGTTCAGTCATGTCCGACTCCTTGCAAGCCCATCAAGCTCCTCTGTCCATGGGATTTTCCTGGCAAGAATACTGGAGTGAGTTGCCATTGCCTCCTCCAGGGAACCTTCCTGACCCATGGATCGAACTTGCATCTCCTGTGTCTCCTGCATTGCAGGCAGATGCGTTACTTATATCTATCTATCTTTCTCCATATCTCCTATGTGACTTCTCTTGCAACATCAGAGTATCTGGCAATAACTGGTCTTTCCTCACCTCTCTAGCCACCTAGCCAGAGGAATGCGACACCAGGGTAAGCTCTTCAAATACATCATTTCATTCAAGCCTGACTCCAAGCTGGTGAGGTCCTTACTGTATCTCCATTTTGCAGATGGGAAAACTGAGCCTCAGACAAGTTTAGGTGATCCAGCTAACCAGTGATGCAGAAGGGATTCAAACTCTGGTTGGTCTAATGATGCTTCAACCTGGGGGGGTCCACATCTCCAACTCCTGGGAGTAGCTTTGTAACGATAAAGTCTCTGGGTCTCGCCCCCAAACTTATGGGATCCAGAGCTCTCAGCAGTGGGGCTGAGTGTGCCTGCCTGTGTGAAGCTGGTTGCCTGCAGGGCCGGCTGCCCTTGACCACTGTGTAGGGAGAGGAGTGGGCCTTTGTCTCTGCTCCAAGCATCACCTCATTCCTGCTCAAATCTGGATGCCGCCCCAGACGCACTCAATTAAATAAAGCCAACCACCCTCCCAGTCCGCACCTGAGGTTCCCCATGTGTAGAAGGGGAAGATCGCACCTGCTCCTTCCTGACCTCCAGGAATGCGAGCAGGCGGGATTCCCTCCTCCATTCTATCTCAGACCCAGAGTGGGCAGGACCATAAAGGCTGCTTGGCCTGGTCCTGCAGGGAGGGGTGGCTGGCGGCGGACAGCAGTCCCCAGGTGCTATTTTCCTCCTCCCAGCCCTGCCCCGGGGCCGTGGTTGGAGTGCCCCCTTCCTCCCACCATCTGATTTGTACCAGTTCCTCATCCCCAGGGGCCCAGGCTTCCACATCTGGCCCCCTCTCCCCAGCTCAGAGCCAGGTGCCTCTGCAGGCCTGCTCCTGCCTCCCCCTCCCATCCAGGTCCCCCATGAAGCTGGAAATAGCTGACCTGAGTGACAGGGCTGGAAGCAATCACAGTATCAAAAGACCTTTGGATTCCATAGAGGTAGACTTGAGCTTCCTTGAGCACTCTTGGGTTGGATCTTGACTGTTTGGTGTTCGGTTTAGCTGTGAGATCTACCTGTGCCCGCTGACCTCGGCCTCCTTATCTAAAAACACGAGGCAGAGGGGAGTGCTGTCCCTGTGGGTAAGGGTCTACGGGGGTGGAGATCAGGTCTGGCTTGCTCAGTGCTCCAGCTTGTGGGGTCTTAGGGATTTACTAATTATGGGGGAATCAAATGACTATAGATTAACTAAGATACATGTGAGTCCTTAGCTCACTGCTCAACAGGAAAGGAGCCCATCACAAATAATAAATCTCAGCTACATAATTAGCAGGCCACAGGAGGAGGCACCGTGAACTCTGGGTCATAAAATTCTGAGCAAATCCCAGAACAGGTTCAGTCTGAAATTCCCAGCACCCAAGAGCCCTGGGTCCCCAGGTGCCTACTCAGGAACACCAGGGGCATGGTCTGGGCAGGCCATGGCCACCTCTGCCACCCCATCCTGCCTCTCTGGCTTCCTGGCACAGCTGGGCTTTCCCACCTGGAATCTGAAAAGAAGCAGCAGAGGAAGTCACGGCCCTTTGCTGAACCACCTAACCAGACCTAATTAATCGATAAGCCAAGTTGCCGCTTTCCTGCCAACCAGCCACCTGAAGAGTACTTTATCTGTGAATTGATTGTGTGCTTTCGCCACCACTACGGCTAATCCCCGCTGCCCACAGAGGCTGGGTGCCAACGGGAGCTGGGAGCTGCTGGGCAGGGACCGCCCTGCCACCTTGCCAAGGCAGCACAGGCTCCAGGCAGCTCTGGTCCTCATGTTACAGATGGGAAACTGAGGCCCAGAGAGGGATGCAGGGGGCGGGGCTGGAACCTAGCTCAGCTGCCCATCTGCTCCCTCCCTGGCCTCGGTCACCCAGCACCAGCGCAGCCCTCTTATTTGAATGAGGCTGAAAAGCTGAGACTCTTTCCTGCCCCTTCTGTCCCTTCCCACATACGATTTGCCCCACTTCAGCATCACAGAGTCCCTCATAAGAGAAAAATGACCTTCACCCACCTCGAGGTAGGAGGGGTATAACTGGTCCTGGCTGTCAGCATCCAGCCCAGATCCTGCCACCGGCCCAGACCTCAGGACCCTGCCCGAACCCCCTGATAAAGTGGAAGGCGGGTCCTCGAGCAGACTCCTGAAGGTGAGGAACCCCCTGTAGCAGTTTAAGGAGGACAGAAAAAGGCTACATCCCCCAAAAAGGGTAGGGATCTGGTTCTCACCCCCAAACTGCTAAGCTGTTGAGCAGACAGATGGGAGGGTCTTAAGCAAACCAGACCATCGCATCCCCAGGGCCGGCAGAAGTCGCTGTGCTGACCAATGGCCCGAAGCCTGGACATAGATCCAAGAAGCAGGAGCAAGAACTTGATCTTTGACCCCCAGCTGCCACAATAACCACCATATATCAGGTGGTTTCCAGAACATTCCTAGTTTAAAACAGCCCGCCCCAAGTGAGGGCAGGTTAGGAATCACAGGTGTCCGAACCACAGGCCCCTGCGTGCGCACCTGCCTCACTGCCACCTGCCAGCCTTGAACTTGACCCCACCTCAAAGAATTGCTTGCCTTTGGCCTTGCCTTGGCCCACCTGGAATCCACACCGAGAGTCAAAGTGAAATAAAATGCAAACACAAGCTGAAAGCCAAAGCCCCACGCCGCTTCTGCCCACCCCCGCTCCGCAGGCGTGACCACAGTGAGGGGTTAGTACACAGGCTTCCAGCCTTTCCCCTACATCCACGGTATTCCTGGGCCGGAAGAGACCTCTTTCCAATGTCAATGTCAACCTCTTTCCAATGTTAAAGTCAACAGAGAAATTATGTGTGTGGGCATATCATATATTTCACAAAACTGGGATTATACTATACATACTATGCAGCAAACTATTCTTTGCACTCATCAGTAACTGTGTACAAGGGCAGTCTGCAGAGCCTGATGTGTAGAGATGCCCTGCTACGCTGTCCCAGCTGGACTCTGGAGCAACCCCCGCCCAAACTGGCCAATGATGTGCTCTGGCCCTAATTCTGCTCCAACATCCCTGGGTCTCAACTCAGTCCTTCCTCAGCCTGCCCCAGCTCTCTGACACCATTATTTTGACCACTATTTATTTTGTTCAATAAGTATTTTTTCAGCATGAGTAACGTGCTAAACATGTAGTTTAAATTGTTGTTCAGTCAGTAAGTTGTATCCGATTCTTTGTGACCTCGTGGACTGCAGCATGCCAGGCTTCTCTGTCCTTCACTATCTCCTGGAGTTCGTTCAAACTCATATCCATTGAGTCAGTGATGCCATCCAACCATCTCATCCTCTGTTGCCCACTTCTCTTGCCTTCAGTCTTTCCCAGCATCAGGGACTTTTCCAGTGAGCCAGCTTATGATTTAATAAACGCAGGCGCAAAGTAGTTCTGAGTGTTTCATCAACTCGAACACATTTAACTCACTGCAGCCCAATGAGAGAAGCCTGCTTGTTATCATCCCTGTTCTACAGATGGGGAAACTGAGGCACAGAGAGGTCCTCATGCAGAGGCTCACAGCCAGTCTATGGCAGACCCAGGCCATCAGCTAAAGCGCGTCTACTTCCAACCACCACACCAGCGGTTCTCAAATGTAAGTGTGTATCAGAATTCTCCGGTGAGGCTTGTTCAAACATAGATTGCTGGGCCCCTGCCCTGGAGGTTACAATACAGCAGGTCTGGCACAGGGACTGAGAATCTGCATCTCCAGCAAGCTTCCAAGTGATGCTGATGCTGCTGGTCCAGGAACCACACTCAGGGAGACCTTGTGTTACACACCGCTGCCCTTTACAACTGACCCCTTGGTTACGAGCCCTGGGGCCTCCCCAAGCCTGGCTCTTGAGTGCAGGGTGCTCTATCCCTGCTGTGGGATAAAGGCCTTGTCCCTACTGACTAGCACATGATCTGTCGAACAAAGAAAGTATCTCAGCGTGGAACTGTTTTATCAACTGCAATCTAAACAGTTCCTGGGAATCAAAGGCTGTTTTTACCTCCTATGATGGTCTTTTGCCTCCCCCCAAAAGGGTCCTCAAAACATCTTCTCCAAAACTCTGGGCAAAGGAATAACTCAGCAGTTATGGACAGCTGTCCACACCCTACAGGTTCCAAAGAAAAGTGTGGCCCTTGACTAGCTCCTGGGAGGTAACTTTGAGCCTTGGAGTGGCCTGCCCAATAAGAGTGTCTTGGTTTACTTGAAGCCGGGGGTCACTCCACATAGTTTACAATAATGATGTGATTTATGATGGGGGCCTTGGGCCATGTTGTATCAACATGACCTGTGGGTCAAGGAATTATGGGCTGTGATCAATCATATGGCCAGTCAGCCATGCCTATGCGATCAATTCCCAACAAAAACCTGGAAATCCAGGCTCAGGCCAGCTCCCCTGGCTGGGCTACTCCCCACGTGTTGTCACGCATCACTGCTGGGAGAATCAAGCGCTGTCTGCATGGCTGCCCTGGGAGATGATGGCCGGAAGCTTGCAATGTTGTCTCTCAGATGCTGCCCTGTGCCCCTTTCTCCATTACCGAGTTTATCTATGTCCTTTAATTGTAACAAACAGCTGTTGGGAGTATAACAACTTTGCCAAGTTCAGTGAGTTCTCCTAGCAAATCACGGAGCCTGAGGGTGATCTCGTGGTCCCCCCAGACACAATTGCCCCTCACGGAGTCGGTGGGCAGTTACACCGTACCTCCTGAGCACCAGGCTTCAGCCCTAGTCCCACCAGCTGGGCCCGGCTCTGCCTATTCTCTCCAGGCTTCCCAGTCCTGTGGCCAGAGGTGGCCGGGGCTCTATGGAGGGCAATTATCATCCACCATTCATCTCCCTCTATGGAAAAATACAAGCAGCCCCTTCGATGTAATACCAGGTAAACATTCCAGGTGCCAAGTAATGTCCCAGGTACCAGGTAACATTCCAGGAAACAGGTAACATCCCAGAAACCAGGTAACATCCTGGGCATAAGATAATGTCCCAGGAACCAGGTAATATCTTAGGAACAAGATAATGTTCCAGGAAGCAGGTAACATCTTGGGTACCAGGTAATGTCTCAGGAACCAGATAACATCCCAGAAACCAGGTAACATCCTGGGTATCACGTAACATTCCAGGTTATCAGGTAATATCCCAGGAACCAGGTAAACATCCTGGGAACCAGGTAATGTCTCAGGAACCAGATAACATCCCAGAAACCTGGTAAAATCCTTGGTATCACGTAACATTTCAGGTATCAGGTAATATCCTAGGAACCAGTTAACATCCTTGGTATCACCTAACATTCCAGATATCAGGTAGTAGCCCAGGAGCCAGGTAACATCCCGGGAACCAGGTAACACCCTGGGTGTCATGTAACATTCCAGGTTATCAGGTAATATTCCAGAAACCATCGCGCCCCTGGGGCCTTACCTGCCGGTGACCTCGATGTTGGAGATGGCGTAGAAGTACTTGTAGAGGTTCTCCCGCTGCACGTAGGTGCCGCCCAGCGCCGGCCGCAGCAGCCTCATGCGCAGATCGGTGAGGGTGAAGAACTCCTTGAGGCCCTTGGCGCTCTCCAGCCGCGTGTACAGGTTGTCCATGTTGCGCAGGTCGGGGCCGGCGAAGATGGCGAAGCGGTCCCGCACCTCGAAGCGCACGTGCTTCTCCTTCTTGGAGCCGGCCCAGCGCGAGTACTCCTCGGTGCACAGCACCCGGTGCGCGCGCCCGACGCCGCCAGGTCGCGCGCCCGGCGCGCGGGGGCATGCCGAAGGCCTCCATGCAGTCCTCCGCGTAGAACTGGTAGGGCTGCCACGTGCGCCCGTGTTGTCCAGCGACTTCTCCAGCACCATGACGGTGGGCCGGCCATACTCGAAGGTGACAACCACGTCGTCCGTCAGCTCCACGCTCTTGTTCCACGAGAGGGTGATGTTGGCCTCCAGCGGGCTGGGGTAGCGGCTCCACGTGACGCTCTGCCAGTAGGTGGCCAGGCCCTCGTCCTCCCTGTCGAACATGAGCCGGGGCGGGTGGGCCAGGTCTGGGTTGGAGGCGTCACACTCGTTGCTACACAGGTAGGGGTTCTCCTGCAAGTTGTGGGGGGGAAGGGGGGAAGACCAGGGTGGGCGCTGGCTCCTCTGGGTGGGTGGGGACTGGAAATCCTGGTCCAGCCTGGCCCCTGCCGGGTGCCCAGAGGTCTCAGAGCCTGTGCTCCAGGGTCTGGGCACCAGGAAGCCTCTCTTTTCCGAAATCCCTAAAACACGCAGCTCCAGGGCCTTCCCAGAAAACGCATCTGTTTCTACTCTAAGCGTAGACAAGCAAGAAAGGCGGGAGCTAGTCAGCGCTCCAGGACTGTCTGTGGCTCCCCACGGCCTGGAGGATAAAGCCCTATGTCTTTCCTGCAATGCCCTGACCTCCTCCCTCCATACCCGGGGGCCACCATTCCTGGCCTCTGACGTGAGTACTCCTATCCCCCAAGCCTCCCGTGTCTGTGCCTCTGAGCCTTTGCAGATGGTGTTCCCTGTCTTCCACATGCCCTTCCACCCTCTAGCAAAACCCTCTAGTATGGTCCCGTGGTGGAGAAATTGCTCAAACCCACAGAACAACACAAAGCGGCGTGAAACACGTCTGAATTAAAATGGGGGAATTGCCTCACATTCTAAAATGAGGCATTCGGCTCCTGGGGCAGTGGGCGCCTCGCCTCCTGAGGGGCTGAGCCCACATCACTGAAGCGACCTCAGGCCATCAGCTTTGAAGCCTGTTAGTGGAGGGCCAGATCCCAGTCCCCCCCAGGGATCCTTGGCGGGCAGGCTGGCCCTGGGGTTTACTGAGGCAGGTTCCACCAAAATAGCTCTGTCCTGGTCTCCCGTGGTGCCCTATCCACTCCACCTGGTCAGTCCTGCAGATTCGCAGGACCGGGAAAACTTGCAGGGAAAGGGGAACATCAGGTCCACTGAGCAGAGGGGGACACTGAGGCCCAGGGCAGGGCAGGACCGGCCCCACCTCCTTGAAGGTGGGAGGGGTTTGAGGACGAGCCCTCTTCTGCCCTGGACCACCCCAGGGGTGACCTGGAGCTCTGGCAACCTCACACACAACGCGGCAGGGAGAGGGGCCCAGCTCGGCTCATGGGGGTCTGAGCTTCCTCACGCTCCAATCGGCGATCCTGCGATGTTGCCCTGGCAGCGGCCAGGCCTGGTGATGAGAGAGGGGCGGGCCCCCAGGGCTGGAGGGCGCAAGCCTGCCTGGGGGTCACACCCTGCCCAGGCCCCGGGCCGCCCACAGCAGAATGGGCTCTGGTTGTGGCACGTGGGGTAGGGAGGGGTCGGCAGATGCCCCCGAGCTCACAGCTGGACACTGGGGACCGGAGGACACAGTCTGCACCCGGGGGGGGGTGGGTACTCCCCTCACCCCGACCCAGCCGTCACCCTCTTTCCACAGCTCCCCCTTCTGCCGCTCCTGGCACCTCGTTATGGACTAAGCTGTGTCTCCCCCCAAATTCATATGTTGAAGTCTTAGCCCCCAGGACCTCCAAATTCGTATTTTTGACTGTAATTAATTGACTGTATTAATTTGACTGTATTTGGAGACACAGGGCCTTGAAAGGTGACGACATCAAAATGAGGCCGTTAGGGTGGCCCCTAGTCCAATTCTGTCGTTACTGTTTTATTTACTAAGTCATGTCAAACTCTGCGACCCCATAGACCGTAGCCCACCAGGCTCCTCTGTCTATGGGATTTCCCAGGCAAGAATACTGGAGTGGGCTGCCATTTCCTTCTCCAGGGAATCTTCCCGACCCGGGGATCGAACCTGTGTCTCCTCCATTGGCAGGTGGATTCTTTACCCCTGAGTCACCATCTGCCTGGGTTCTTGCAAGAAGGGCAAGCGTGGACACACGGAGAGAAATGAGCTTGCGAAGAAGCAGCTGGAGGCAAGTCAAGGAAGACGCTTCAGAAGATACCAGCCTGCCTTGGTCTTCAAGGGTCAGACAAACCTTGACCTTGAACTTCCAGCCTCCAGAACCTAAGAAAACAATTTCTGTGGTTTAAGCCCACCCAGGCCCTAGCACACTAGTATGTGTCTCACCCCAGGTGAGCAGAGGGTAGGTCAGGGTGGGAAGAACTGCCAGAAGCTCTCTCTGGGGTCTCCTCCACCAGCCCACTTCTTGGTTAGCTGGCACCAGGTGGCATCACGCTCCTCTGCCCACTTGGAAAGTTATCCACCCAGCACTGAAGCTGTCTCATCCTCTCTAACCTCTGAGCTTTACACCCGTAGCCACTTTCCCTCTTCTGGGTTTTTACAGTCATCCCCGATGTACCTCCTCCAGGAAGCCCACCTTGTCTGATTCATCTTTGAACCCAGTTCCCTCATCACAGGGTTGTTAGTGTGTTTATCTGGGCCAGTGTGGTGAAGCCTCCATATAGGGCCTGCTGCTGCTGCTGCTAAGTCGCTTCAGTCCTGTCCGACTCTTAGCAACCCTATAGAAGGCAGCCTACCAGGCTCCTCCGTCCATGGGATTTTCTAGGCAAGAGTCCTGGAGTTGGGTGCCGTTGCCGTCTCTGCCGTATAGGGCCTGGACCTCAGTAAATACTCATTAGTGTGAAGTGAAAGTCGCTCAGTCGTGTCCGACTCTTGGAAACCCCAGGGACGATACAGCCCATGGAATTCTCCAGGCCAGAATACTGGAGTGGGTAGCCTTTCCCTTCTCCAGGGGATCTTCCCAACCCAGGGATTGAACCCAGGTCTACCACCTTGCAGGTGGATTCTTTACCAGCTGAGCCATAAGTGAAGCCCAAGGGACAGTTATTATTGTCACCCTATTAATTAGTTATTAATAGAAGATAATTAGATTGATAGTAATAGATCTCATAGTGAATGTTGAGAGTATTCCTGTCCACCCCCAGCTGCTGTCAATCAGCCACACCTCACCTCTCCCCCTTCTTCTCCCTGCCTACCCTCCCTCACCTGCCCCCCTCCCGTGGTCCCCACTGAAGACTGCACCAGCCTGTCTGTCATCAGGAAGACAGACGTGGCTGGCTCTGCCAAGGGATGGGGGCTCCAGCCTGGTGCAGGTGCTAAGCTGCCCTAACCTGCAGGGCCCGCTGGCCCCCCGCCCTCCCGGCCCCGGGAAGCAGATGGTCAGAATCTAATGAATCAGCCTGTGAATTTACCAGCCCCGCGTCTGCTGCGGAGTGGGCTTAATCAACAGCGAGTACAATAAATAAATCCCAAGCCATCGCCAACACAATTCCCTCTCTCCTGTCTCCCTTCTTTCTCCCACCGCCCTCCCATCCCAAGGCCTCGGAATTCCATTTAACCATTTAGGGAACGGGGTGCCTCCTGCTGAAGGCGGCTTCGTGGCCCATGGTCTTTCCCAAGCACTGTGGGCTCACGTTCTCCTTTTCCTCCTGTTCTGCACCAGGGAGGATTCCAAGGAGCCAGCCTGGGATGCAAGCCCGAGCCCCTGACCCTGAGCGCTGTGGCATCTGATGGCTGATGGCTCTGTGTGAGGGAGGGGCCGGCTGGAGGGCCAGCCCTTGCCAGCCTCCTAAGTCTGCACATTTCCACTCAGCTCTATGAGATCAGATTAACTAATGATGAAACAAACCATCAAGATAAACTGGCCTAATACCAGGGAGAAAGAGCCAGCGATGTTTGGGGCACACCCTTAACTTTTCAGGATAACACTGGAGCCATCCTTTGAAATTATCACAGGTAGTCATCATTATTTTAGACATTTCATGAGTATCACACACACACACAAATCTTACCCCTGATTGAAAGCCTTGGGATTTGTTCTAGAAAAGTGTAACACACCACATTTTCTTCTCAGGGGACTCATGGAACCCCACCTCCCCAGTTAGGAGCCCCTGTTCTGGGGTCGGAAAGTTGGTTTTAGGGTGTGAAAGCCTTGGGCTCAACCTTAGCTCAATCCTTTGAGGCTCATCCCACATCATGGGATCCCATATCTGTATGAAATGCTTAGAAAAAGTCCCCAAATGGTAGCAGTTATTATTAAAGAGTAGCTTCACATACACGAGGTCGAGGGCTTTCTCAGCAACCTTCCCCCACCCTTCATGGGGAAGCCAGGAAGTTCGCACAAGACACGGACCACAGTGAGGACTGCAGGCTTGAAACAGTGTGAGGATTGTGACGGTCACTGCACGCCCACCATGGGCCGGAGTGGGCTGGGCCCTCCACACCCATGCTGGCCGCATCCTCCCAGCACCCCAAGAGGTAGGTCACCTCCACTTCCCAGATGAGAAAGCGAGTAGCTGCCGCCCCAGCATCACCCAGCATCTCTGGACCCTGCAAGCATCTTAGCAAGGAAATCCTGGGGAAACCGAGCTCGTCCGTCTCTACAGACACACAAAGGCAAGTCACTTGCATAGTGGGGCAGCGAGAGAGGTGGAGGGCGAGGGGAGGGTAGCCAGCCCGGACGCCAGCACTGGTCAAGAACCGGGTGGAGACCAACTTCCTGCACAGACACGGAACAGGAGTCTCCTGGACGAACTATGCTACAGAGAAAGATCTCACACCAGGCTTTTCATTGAAGAGACTTTCCAACTATCTCTTAATGCTTTTGCTTCTGTGATTTTTTTTTTTTTGTACAAAGGGTGCAGCTGGAGTCAGAGGCTAGGTTGTAAACACCAGAGATAAGCTACCAGCAAGACATGCCATGAAGTGGGAAAGCTGACTGTTAGGATAGCAGGAATGGAGGTGACCTGCTTGGGTCACCACAGCCCAGACTTGGGTGTCCAAGGAGCCCGTGGACGGGTCATCACTGGAACTGTAACCAAGTCTTGGGAGGAGGAATAAGCAGCTTCATGCAGACTAGGCTTCCCATCCAAACGTCTTGGGACTGAATCACACTGCTGCCAGATGCTGCCAAAGCTGGTTTGGATCTTTGCAGAGCAGCGGTGGGGCGGGAAGGGCTTTGCCCTTGGTAGCTGGGAGGACGGGTCCAGTGGCCTGGCCTCTCACTGGCCACTTGATGGGAGTCACTCCACTGCTGTGAGCCTCAGTGGCTTCCCCACCTCCGCCCCCACCGCAGCCCAGACCTTGGCACTCCCTGGGGATCAGGGAAGCGCTGTCCAGTGAAGGGAAGTCAGTGAGGCCGAGAATGCCAACTTCAAGAGCAGCCCTGAGGATTATACCGGGTACCACGTGGCGAGCACTTCGTGTGGCCAGGGCTCGTGGACAGTGGGTGTAGGGAGTGTGTCCAAGGGCCAGCCACGGCCACACTAGGCCCTGCGTGTGCTTTATCCTGGACGACGGGGTCCTTTCGCAAAGGAAGGGGACTGAGCCACGTCTCAAGGTCACAGGGCTGTGCAGTGCCCGAGGTGGGACAGGAAGACAGGGCGTGGGGCTCGGAGACAAGTCAGGAAGAGTGTCCCTCCCCTAAAAGGAAAGGCCGCTGGTGCCCCAGGCCTACGCTGCTACCCTGGGACTGGGGTGCCACCGGGGCATGTGGGCGGCCCCAGGGAACAGTTTAGCAGCTGACAGATTTTTTTTGAACCTGCCTGCCAGAGTTGCTGGCTGAAGTCTCATCCTCGGCCCGTCAACCTCAGCTGGGCCTGGGGCATCTCTGGGTGGGAGGCCAGATTTGGGTGGGGCGGGGGGAGCTGCCAGGGAGACCCGGGGGCCAGGAGGGCTGGGGCGAGGACATGGAGCATGGAGGTCCCGGGAGGGGCACTTAGGGGACTCAGAGCAGCGCAGAACAGGACTCAGGCAAGAGCAGACGTGGGGGGGAGCCAACCCACGGTGGGGCTCGCCCCACCCGCCCCCTCGGATGATGCTTCTAGATCTGTGGGGGTAAACTCTCTGGGGCCTGGGTGCTGACCCCAGGGGTCATGGAGTTGGGATCCCGGAGACGGACCCTGGCCCTGCGTGTGGCCCTGGGTGGGGCCTTGCCCTGTCTGTGCCTCGGTTTCCCCGTTCACGAAACGACCGAGCTCTGACTCTGACCTCCCCAGCCCCAAGCTCCTCAGCGGGGAGGAAGGACGCAGAGGCACCCCCCACCCCCTCATCCCAGGGACAAAGCCAGGGTGCCGGGGGAATTCTCTTTAACAAATTATTTCCTATTTATTGGTAACAAAAGTTGCAGCGGGGATAAATTATTAACAAATCGGAAATGGAGGTTCTGTTGGGAGCTGGTTCTAATTCTAGCTGCCCTGAGGTCTCTAATTCTCTCCTCCCTCCTAACTCGCCGCCCCCCACCCCACCTCGCTTCTCCTGCGGTTTCATTGATCCCAGTTCCGCCTCGAACTCCCCCCACCTCATCCTCCAGGCTTCTCTCCCACCCCCTTTCTGGTTTCTTTTTCGAGCAAAAGCCCTGGACAGCAGCAAGGTCACCCCTCCCTGCTCGTGAATCAGCGGAAACTGACCCGCGTGTTATTTCAGGGCCAGAGCGGCAGCTGGCCAGGGAGGCTCCTCTTGTATTTTCTGGATTTTGTTTCTCACTGCTGCCAGTTCTTCCCAGTCTGGCTGTCACTCAGGCAGGGGAAGGCATCTTCTTGGGGCTCATCCATCCCAGCAGTGAGTCTCCAGAAGCCACGGTGATGCATCATCCCCAGCCCAGACCCTGATCCCAGGCCAGCCACAGTGGGCATCTCCTGGTCCAAGGTCCACCTTGGACCCAGAGTCACGGGCCACCTCCTGAGCCCGGCCGGGCCTGGCCGTAACCAAGGAAAGGCACCTCAGTTCTGCAGAGATGAGCCCTCCACTCTGCTCCTGGCCCCCTTTCACTCCAACCCTGCCCACATTTACCTTCTTCCAGAACCTTCTGTGACTGCTGTCCCCTGAGCAGGATGCAATGTCAAACTGGACCCAGAACGGCCATCCATCAGCCAAACAGCCAGAGAGGGTTGGATGGGGTCTTGCCAAGGTGCTGTGCTGGCTAGGCAAGGGTTAATCTCTCCAGGAGCTCAAAATTGTACTCCTTAAAAAAAAAAAAAAGATATACTTCTCTCGGTCCTGGGCATATGCAGATTCTTCCCACGGCCAGATTTCTAGGAACGTTCCGGGTGGGAAACTCTATTCCAGCTGGAGTGCCTGGGCTGATCCCTGTGGGCCCCCCACACTCACCTACTGCATCCCAGCACCTTGCTGGGTACTGCATGACTGACCAGATCTACGTGGGCATCTCTCTCAGACAAGGGATGGCACCTCCTCATTTGCATACCCCTCACGACAGGGAACTCATTACTATAAAAAGCAGATAGGCCAATCTGGACTGCTGGCTCCTTAGAAAGTTGGGCGATATATTTTGACTCGCACTCTGCACATTTCCTTCACTTCAGACCCCCTGTCTTCTATGTGTTTACCCTTGTTTTCTCCGGTTATGCAGTAAACAGTTTCTAATTGATTACAGAAAGGAGAATGAGAGGCCAGATTAGCCCAGGCCCTCCTCCTCCCCCATGCTAGGAGCTCAAAAGCTTTCCCACCAGGGCCAGCGGACGGCTCAGCCACTCCTCCCCATGCACACAGACTCCACCTGTTCATCCAAGGAGCCAGCCGCTGGCAGCTGTCCGGGCCTCCCTCCGTCCCCGCCAGCCCACCCCCACTCCCCATCCAAGGCTCTCGCCACCCAAACAGCCCAACGCTTTTGTCTAACGCTGTTTTAAAAAAGTAAATAAAAAGTACATCAGGAGAGAGGGAACGACAAAAGAGAGAGAAAGCAGGGAGGGGGTTGGGGTTGGGGGGAGGCGGGGAGGGTGCAGAGAGGCAGAAAAGCTGCATTCAGAGAAGCTGGGTGAAGTGCATTATTGATTCAGGACTTAGAAAATGCTTAGAGCGAGGGAAAAGCGCCCTGCTCTTTAAAAGCTTGTGCAAAGCAGAAGCTAGACACCGGCAGCCTTCCCAAAGAGAGCCTGCTCTGCTGACATGAATATTTTATCACGGAGGGGGAAAAAAAAGTGGCCTGGAGGATTCAGTGCCGGGTTGGGGTGGGGGGCAGGGTGGCCCCCTCCAAGGGGCCAGGCTGGGGCGCCCAGGGGAGCCGCCCTCCCCAGACCCCGGGGCCTTGCAGAGCCCCTCTCCGGCTCTCTGCAAGCTGCCCCTGGCTTTCCTGCTGAAGAGCCATGGGGCCCAAAAGAGGCCCAGGACTGGTGGGGACACCGGCTGAAACCGGGGGAGCCCGGGAGGGTCCCAGTGGGTTGAGGTTGACCGTTCGTCGAGCCTGGCAGCCCCCTCCCCTAACCTTTGCCCTGTCCACCCCCTGCCCTGCCACCCCCTTGGCCTCCCCACCCCCACCCGCCGTGTTTCAGCTCCTGCGACACCCCAGAGCACTGTCTCCATAAATTCCAAACCCAAGCTGGTCCAGGCTCTGCCGGCCTCGCCCACCTATTTCACTCCTGTCTCTCCTTGTTTCCGTTTTTTCTTTTTTAAACTTCCCTGCTGAGTCTTTTCCTTAGCCCCAGGCATGGAGACCAAGATTTTTTTGGGTGAAATTTCCTTTCCTCTGGTCTAATAATTTTCAAAAGGGAGAAACGGAAGCACTGATAGGTTAGAAAACCTATTCAACATCTCTTTGCTGAGAAAAGGGCAGAACTGGGGTTAGAAGCTTGAAAATAATAGACTCTGTCAAGAGCCCGCTGTGCTACCCTCCTGCTTCCCTGGTGTAGCGTCGGTCCTTGGTTTAGGGAAGATGAAATGACCTTTGTGCTGTGGATGTCTTTGTCTGCAAAACGTATACAGGACTTCCCTGGTGGTCCAGTAGCTCAGAATCCACCTGCCAGTGCAGGGAATGTGGGTTCGATCCCTGGTCCAGGAGGATCCCACATGCCACCCGTGTGCCATCACTCCTGAACCTGTGCTTTAGAGCCTGAGAGCCACAGCTGCTGAAGCCTGAGGGTTCTAGGGCCGGTGCTCCACAACGAGAGAAGCCCCCACAATGAGAAGCCCGCACGCTGCGACTAGAGAGCAGCCCTCACTTGCCCAAACTGGAGAAAGACCCCATTCAGCAACGAAGACCCAGCACAGCCTAAACAAATAAATTTTGGAAATTAAAACACAAGCAAAACTCTAACGGATCATTTTATGGTCCTATTGAGGCCAACTTCCCACTTTATTTTGGATCCTCGAGTTTCCCCTTCCTTTCTTGAACCTTACCAGCTCAGCCTTGCCTACCCCCATCCCATCTGGGCTTTTCCACCTCTGTCCAAAGCTCCTCCTCTCCCCTCCTCTGCAGGTGTCTGCTACCCTCCCTTCCTCCAGCAACACCCCGGCCGGCCACTGAGCCCTTCCCCGAGACGGGCATCTCATCAGTTTTCCTTGGCGACTTCTTTGGTTAATTACGGTGTGGTCCCTCCCCACTGTGTGCTCCGTGAAGGCAGGCCGGGGCCTGTCACATGCAAGATGCTTAACTAAGGTTTGCAGAGTGACTCCCCCTCCCCGGCGGGTCCCCTCTCTGGATCCTTCGCGTTGGGAAGGTGGTGTTGGGAGTGGACGCAGCACCCAGACGGATGGGACCTGTCTGAACCAAGAGCCACAAGTCAAGGCTTTCTAGGTTTCTTCTTGTTGGTCTCTGAGGAGTCCAGAAGCGGCCAGGTAGAGGAAAGAGAAAGCAGTGTCTGGGTTTGCCCCACCCCCGGCATACCTGGACAAATGCACTGCTCTATGGATGAAGCCCTTGGTGGGAATGGGAGTGGCAAGGCTAAGCCTGTAAGCTGTCATTCATTTACTCCTTCACTCATTCAACAACAATCTCGTTCTCTGTGTGCAAGGTGGCCCTGAAGAAGCAGTCATCAGAACTGGCTGTCCGTCAAAATCCTTGGGAAGAAGAGGGGGATAAGAATATTTCTGGGCCCTAAGACTGGAAATTCTGCTCCAGATTGAAAGTGAACCAACCTACCAACCAACCAATTAAAACCTGCTGCGGTAACTCAGATGTCTGGCCAGGTTGGGACACCTGGTACAGGTGATCCAAAGAAGGGCTCGTGAACAGTGATGTCGACCCAGCTGTCACCATCATTCCTGCTTTATAGGTGAGGGGACTGAGGCCCCCAGAGGCCAGGCACTGACTCAAAGTCATATCTGTAGTAACCTGGGCACTTTTACCCCTTATGGAAGCATTTTTAAATATTTATTTATTTGTGAGGCTGCAAGGGGTCTTAGTCACGGCATGTGGGACCTTCGATCTTCCTTGCAGCATGTGGGATCTTTAGTTGCGGCATGCGGGATCTAGTTCCCTGACCAGGGATCGAACCCAGGCTCCCTGCATTGGGAGCGCTGAGTTTTAGCCACTGGAGCACCAGGGAAGTCCCCCTTATGGGAGCACTGACCACTGTGTTGTGACCCCTCAGAGTATGGCACAGATGACAAACCTGGAGGGGAACTGGCTTGGGAGGGTCAGGAAAGCTTCTGGAGGAGGTGGGATTGCGGAAGGACAGGCCCAGAAGGATGGGTGGACTGGATATGGATGGGTGGAGGGAGACCTGACCAGGCTGTGAGGAGGATGCCCTACGTAGCAGGATCCACAGGATCATGCAGGAGCCGCAGGGAGAGAGGGGTTAATGAGCTGGGTTGGACCAGGAGCCTGGTGGGGAGCTGGAGATAAGGCCAAAGGGGAGGCCTGGAGCCAGCATGCAGCCTTGACATTTAGCAGCTGCAGGGAAAGCCCTGATTCTGGCTGGGCAGCCTCCTTCCAGAAAGAGAGGGTAAGAACCTGGGAACACAGGGCAAGGCAGGAGCCAGCACCCTTCAAGTCCCAGGAAGCCAGAGCAAGGATGGGGTGCCCGAAATTTGTATGTAAGGAAACTTCTGAGAGAAAGCTCTCTTCCCCTCTGGCCTTTGAATTAAAAAAATAAAAAATAAAAAAAGATGCTTAAGATTGAAAGACAAGATGCTTCTAGCTGGAAGGGAACCAGTGTGGTCCTGGGCAAGACTGAAATTTGGTTCTCAAACTTGGCTGTATCCTGGGACCACCTGGGAAGCTTGAATAAATCCTTAGCCCAAGCCCACCCCAGAGACTCTGGGGTAGGTGGTGGGCTGCAGTCCCAGCAGGTTGGGGGGATGTTAAGAGCCCTCAGGAGAGTCCACTGACTGGCTCAGCTGTGGACACTCCAGTGGTGGGGGTGCCTGGACGGAGCCAAAAGTCTGCAGGGCTCCCTGGGCCTGCCTTCTCCACTCCTCTGGAGGCCCAGCTGTCCGTCTGGGTTTGGGGCCTTCAGGAAGGGGTCCCCAGGGTTAGGAGACAAGGAGCTAAAGAAAGAGAGAGCCCAAACCTGAACCCCCATTCCTGCTGTGGAAACACCCTGACAGTGGTTCTCATGTTGACTCACCTGGGGGCACCCCAGACAAACCACATCAGACCCTCGGGGGATAGGTCCCTTCCCAGGCGTTAACCATTAGGCTTCCCAGGAGACTACCATGTGCAGCCAAGGTCCAGGCCACAGGCCAGAGGACCCTGCGATGGGACATTTCTCCATCTTGGGGCAGCCCCTGGCTCCCTGCCCCGCTTTTCTTCCCTTCCTCGCCGCCCCCCCCCCCCCCCCGCTGAGGCAGGGAGGCAGCCAGTCCCTTGGGGACCTCAGGTGGGTGGGGGAGGACTGCCAGGTGCAGGCAGATGCCTCGATTCCCCTCCTCCCCCACACTGCACTCCCCTCTTTTTTTAGGTCCATTATTGTCCATTCTTGGGTGTATTTTTTTTTTCCACTCCTTCCCCAGAAAAAAAACAGATCAGATTCCTCCAGGCAAAGCCATCTCGTCTCCCCTGGAGCTGGTATGTGGGGGCACGCACACGGCCAAATAGACATGAAATAAGTGAATTACCAAATAAGTGGATTAGCAGACTCCATGGTGTCTCAGAGGACAGAAGGGGTAGGCAAAACGCTCTGGCCTCTCCTCCCCAGCCCTCCTTCCTCCGGCAGCCAGAGCATGCTGGGGGAGGAGAGGCAGACAGGGACGGTACACCCCACATGTACATGAGGGCACACACACATAACAACCACCTCAATCTAACCGTGAGAGAGACTCAGGGCACCTCAGGGCAGCTAAGCAGCCCGGTTAGGAGCCCAGGCACTGGGTCCAGGCAGCCGGGGGTGGAGGGGCGAGGCTCCTCTACTTAGAAGCTGTGTGACTTTGGGCAAGGGCTTAACCTCTCTGAGCCTTGGGTGCCTCATATTCAAAATGGATCTAAATATAGGATCTGTTGTTAAATGTCCCTGGAGGGTTCAACGAGCTACATTAGGTCAAGGGCTCAGTATGCAGTAGGCACTCACTAAATGTAAGCTGTTGCTGGTCTGAGGAGCTTCCCAGATGGCTCAGTGGTAAAGAGTCGATGCAGGAGACATGAGTTCGATCCCTGAGTCGGGAAGATTCCCTGGAGAGGGGAATGGCAACCCACTCCAGTATTCTTGCCTGGGAAATCCCATGGACAGAGGAGCCTGATGGGCTGCCACCCATGGGTCGCAAAGAGTTGGACACAACTGAGCGACTGAGCATGCACACTGCTGGTCTGGAGAGGTGGATCAAGAAGATGCTCAGACAACAGGACCAGTCAGTCGAGAAGACAAACGGTGGTTTTCCTGAGTTTAAGGGCTCCCAGAGGGACCCCAGGGGCCCAAGGGTGGACTCAGGGTGGTCTGGGGAGCCTGTGAGGTTTGCAACTGTGTGTGTGTGTGCATTGTTCTAGGAAGAGCACCCTGGATTCTCAAAGGGGCTGTGACCCCTCCAGAGTAGGAGGCCCTGCCCTGGGCTTTGGGGGCTGAGGTGTGGTGGGGTACTGCCTTTGTCCACCCCGTCTGGGGCCCCAGGCGCCTGGGATGTTACTGCTCTCTTCACGCCTCTCCGTCTTCCTCTCTCCTAAGTATCAAAGTTCCGAAAGCCAGAAGCAGAGTCTGGGGATGCAGTGTGCTGGAGGGTGAATACGCAGACACCCTCTGCGGAAGGCAGAGAATTTACATCCCAAAGTGGAGTGAGACCCGAGGGCACCCAGCGTCTGGCAGTCAATCCAGTGTGGAGCCCAGACCCAGCACGATGCCGGCCACAGAGCTGTTGGCCAGGGGTTCTTGATCGTGCCTGGGCCAGGGACAGGGGGTGTGCCCTGTGGCCTGCTGGCTTCTCCTTCCGCTGTCACCTGCCTTTGCTATCTCTAGATGCCCCAGCCAGAGGGGACAATTTGAGGACCTGCAGTCCCCCTAATGGGCATCGTGAGCTTTCTGTGGGCTCAGGTAGAGGGGGCGCTGCCACGGCTGATGGGGGGGCCCCAGGTTACCCAAGGCTCCATCTCTCATTCACCTCCTTTTCACCTTTGGCCTGACAACAGATTTCTGCTACAACTGAGGGGCAATGCCCAGGTCGTGTTTCATTTCCTTTTATTTCCCTGGTTGACACTTGGAGTCGGACAGACAACTTAGGCAGCAGAAGGAGCTGGAGGGACCGAGGGGGTCCTAATGGTCTCAAAGCCCCCATGACAAACTGCTGCGAGAGAAGGGTGTCTGGTCCTTGAAGATGGGCCCAGGGCCCTTTAATAGGAGGGGGCAGCTCTGAAAGCCCCAAGCGTAGATCTGAGGGACTCATAAACTTGGATTTAACTCCTTCCTACCCATGAGACCTTGAGAGGTGAGGTGACCCTTCCGGGGCTGCACCTTGGAACCGTGGGTCCCCGCAGACAGCCAGTCAGACTTTCGACAAGGCAGAATGGGACCGTGGCCAAGGCCCCAGAGACAGGTCCTGGCCTTGCCACTGCTGTGCAAACTTGGGTAAGTCTCTGCACCTCTCTGAACCTCCCTCTCCTCATTTGCAATATACCAGTCCCCGTGTTGTGGACAGACACAAATGCTATGCACGGTGCTTTGCAGGGTGCCTGGCGCACAGGGAGGTCTTGGGAAATAGCAGATTAATCCTGAGAGGCGGGGCGGGCAGAAAAAACACCAGCAGGTGGTGAGACACGAGAAGCACGAGTGTATCCCCGGTTCTTGGTTCCTGAAGCTCCCAGCTGAGGGCTGGGCTCGGGCCACACACACCCCATTCCTGATGGCAGAAGATGCCCACCAAGGCTGACTTTGCCATGATCCCTAACATTCTGCCCACCAGCCTGCCTCCCCCCCGGCCTGGCCCGCTTGCCACAAACATCCCCTTCTGGTCCACCTTCCATGGCGCTGCCACAGCAAGAACCACAGCTTGTGGGCGTGTCGGGGCAGGGCCCTTTAGAAGCCCCAAGGCCTACGAGAGCCAACTCTGAGCAGGACTGGGTCACGGGAGGCTGCTCACAGGCAGAGAGGTCGCCTTCAAAGGCCAGAGAGCAAACTCTGACCTTAAGGCCACACCTGCCCTGAAGGTGCCGCTCAGACACTTCTTGGGAGGCCAGCTACCAAATGCTGCCACAGCAAAGACCCAGCATGGCCAAGAAAAAAGAAAACTCAACAGACAGACAGACAAAAAACCCCAAAGGGCACAATCCAGAGAGCGAAAGATGATCTGTAGAATGGGGGAAATATTAGTAAATCATATACCTGATAAGGATTTAGTATCCAGAATATATTAAAAAACACATACAACTCAACAACCAAAAGACAGCCCAATGAAAAACTGGGAAAAAGACTTGGGTATACATTTCTCCAAAGAAGATGTACAGATGGCTGGTGAGAATGTAATGCCAGCATCATTAGTCAGCAGAAAAATGCAAATCAAAACCCTAATACAATACTAGTTCATACCAACTGGTTAGCCATTATAATAAAAAAGAAAACTGGAAAGTAACAAGTGTTGGCAGGGACACGGAGAAATTGGACCCCTTGTAACGGTGCTGGTAAGAATGTAAAATGGTGCAACTGTTCTGAAAAACAGTTTGGCAGTTGCTCAAAAACTTAAATCTAAAATTACCACGTTGTGTGTGTGTTAGTTCCTCAGTCGTGTCCTACTCTTTGTGACCCCATGGACTGTAGCTCACCAGACTCCTCTGTTGATGGAATTCTCTAGGCAAGAATACTAGAGTGGGTTGCTATTCCCTTCTCCAGGGGATCTTCCCAACCCAGGGATCAAACTCAGGTCTCCCGCACTGCAGGCAGATTCTTTATCATCCGAGCCACCAGGGAAGCCCAGTATGACCCAGCAATTCCCCTCCTACGTATAGCCCCAAGAGAAATGAAGCCAATGTCCACACAAAAACTTGTACATAAATGTTCATAACAATATTATTCATAATAGCCCAAAAGTGGGAACAATCCACATGCCCCTAATGAATGGATAAACAAAATGTGGTAGAGCACACGATGGAATATCATTCAGCTAGAAAAAAGAACGAGGTACTGGTACACACTATAACAGAGATGAAGCTCAAGAATATGGTGCTGAGTGAAGGAAGCCAGATTAAAAAGTCACACCTTGTCTTATTCCATTTAAATGGCGTGTCTGGAATGGGCAAATGCATGAGATAGAAAGCAGACTAATGATTGCTGGGCTGGGGACAGAGGAATGGGGAGTGGCTGCTGATAGAGATGGGATTTCCTTTCAGAAAATGATGAGAATGTCTTGGAAATAGAGATGTTGGTTGCATAACATTGTGAATGTGCTAAATGCCACTGAACTGTATATTTTAAAATGGCTAAAAAGGCAGATTCGATGTTATATACATTTTACCCCAACTTTTAAAAAAGTAATAGTTAATTTTATGTTATATGACTATCACTGCATTTTTTTTAATTAAAAAATATTTGTAAAGTGCCTTCATCACAAGAAAATAAAATTGTAACTGTGAGTATGTGGTGATAGACATCAACTAAACTTAGAGTGGGAATTCTTTCGTAATAGTTTTTTGTTTTTTTGGCCACACGTGGGATCTTAGTTTCCCAACCAGGGATCAAACCCACGCCCCCTGCAGAGGACCACTGGACCACTGGGGAAGTCCCTCCTTTTGCAATACATACCTATATCAAATCATTCTGCTGTAAACCTAAAACTAGTACAAAGTTCTATGTCAATTACTCCTCAATTAAAAATTTTTAAAAGAATTTAGAAGCAGACACCAAAGGGAAATGATGTGATGTACAATTACATCTTTAGCACTCAGCTTTCTTTTTCCTTGTTTTGATTTTCTTTTAATAGAATACTATAATAAAGGGATTTGAACTTGGAAAAAAAAAAAAAAAGCCCAGTGCTGTGCTGAGCACAGGAAATGCATTCAGAGCCCCTCTATCTGCACCGGAGCCCCCTGTTTTGTGAGTTTTGACCAAGTCTGAACCCCGGCATAGATTTTCCCCAAACTCTGAGAACACATCTACGATCATGCAGCGACGCTGGATGAAGTGGCTAACCCAGCCAAACCTCGCTGCACAGCTGGGGAAACCTGGCTAAGGGGCTGTCCTTGCCGCCCGGGGACTCTGGTGGGGTGCAGCACCGCCCAGCCCCCATCCTTCACTCTCTCTGCTCTGACACACCACTCCTTGGCCCCCGCCACCTTGACAGCAGTTGGTGTGTGCTTAGGGAATTAGAAACACATTTTCATATATTTAAGCAAATCTGCTGTGATGATTAAAAAAAAAAATCAGAACCTGGAAACCAAAGCCGAACAGAACCATGCATCATCTGCTGTTTCCCACTTTCTCTATCACTCTGGTTCCCTCCAGGAAGGAGCCAGGCTTCCTTGTGGGCCAGGTGGGACCTAGCCAGGCCTGAAGCAGGAGAGCCTGGGGTCTGGGCTGTGGGTGAGGAACACAGCCTGGACCCCCTTCCTGGGGTGGTGATGGCTGGCTGGTAAGGGGGAGGGGCTGCAGATTGGCATCTGCTCCTTTGAACCTGCCAAGCTCTGTTCCAGCCCCAGGACTTGCATGCCCTGTGGGCCTCCTTGGGTCTCTGCCTGCCCAGTGCTCCTTTCCTCCGCCCCTCCTCCCCTGACACCCTTGGTCTAATCCCTCTGACACTAGAAAGCAGTTAGGAGCCAGGCAGAGAAGGCTGAATCCCAGCTCCACCAACTTGGTTGGGCCTTGGGGAGCCTTGGTCTATTTCTCCATCCAGGGCACAGCGACAGCCCCGCCCACAGGCTTACAGGGCAGGGGCTTTGATGAAACCAACAGGCCAAGTGGCCTGTCCCCTCCCCTTCATCCACACGCTCTCCCCCGATGTCACCGGACCCCCTTCCTGCACCTCCGGATTGCGATTCCTTCTGCTCCCACCATCATTCTTCTGAATCCTTCCAACCCCTCAAGGTCACAGACCACCCTGGCGCCCAGCCCTCCACCTCTGGACTCCCACAGCACACTAGCCAAACCTTGCTGCACAGCTGGGGGAAACTGGCTAAGGGGCTGTCCTTGCCGCCCGGGGACTCTGGCGGGGTCCAGCACCACCCAGCCCCCATCCTCTGCTCTCTCTGCTCTGACACCCACTCCCTGGGCCCTGCCACGCTGCCAGCAGCTGGTGCGTGCTCCACAGCTCACACAATGGGCTCCTCGGCTCCTCTCTGTTAATGTCTACTTCTACTCCTTGTGTCTCTCAAGCTAAATTCTAGACTGAGGGTAAAAAAAAAAAATCCCTTTTTGGGAACCTTCATTTTACACCAGGCTCCCAGCTAGGGGCTTTCCATCCCTTGTCTCATCTCACCTGGATAACCATCCTTTGAGATTATGTTTTGCATCAGCCCAATTTTCAGATGAGAAAACCGAGGCTCAGAGCATGAAGGACTTATCCAAAGTCCCACAGCCCAGAAGGGAATGAGATGAGCCCCCACTCACCCCATCCCAAACCTCAACTTCTCATCCACAGCCGGGGTCGCCTGCCTGTCTGTCCATCCATCCACCCCCTGCTTCATCATCACATGCGGAACTTGAGGCAGCTTGTGTTAAACACGCATTGAAGCAGAAAAATAAACATATGTGAAAAGTCAGGGCCAGGGGATGTAGAGAGGCAGATAAGCCCGGGGAAGGTGGGGTGCATAAACTGGAAAGTTCTCGAAGCTCTAAGTCTGACACTCTTTGGAATGATGTCTCCTCCAAGCCCTTTCCCTTCCCCTAGGCACTCCAGAGGCTCTGCCCCCTACCCTCCTTGGGGTGTCTGGACCGAAACTCCTTCCCTTGAAAAAGTAAGAGGCCAGGATTTCAGCCTCGGGGCCCTAGCAGGCAGGGCTGTCCTCATCCTGTCACTAGTCTGCTCCCCGGGAAGGAGGCTTCACCAAGCAACAAGATGTCATGCATGGAACTATTCTTGTCCCAGGCTGGGACCTGCCTCGGGCGTTTCAAGAGACTGAGCGGCTTTAACTAAGGGCTGGGTGAAGCTCAGGTTCCAAAATTCCTTCCTGCTTAAGGACAGAGCTCCTGCTATCAGCTGATTGAAAACCTCACAGAACAGGGGCGTAAATGGGGAGAAGTAGAGGCTTTGGGTGCCTCCTCTGTCCTGATCGAAACCCTAGTTCTTCCTATAATACTCAGCCCTAATATCTCCTCCTCCGAGAAGCCTTCCTGGATCACACTGTCCTTCCACCCACCCATCCGTTGGTTCAGTAAATGCCTGCTGAGCACTGACTGAACCAAAAGGGAGGGATGTGAAGATGAACAAAGCAGCCATGCCCCCGAGGAGCTCCCAGCCCAGTAGGGAGGCAAACATCAGGCATAGAATAATGAGCATGGATTGAGCATCCATATGTGTATTCTATCAATAGTCCTATTTAAGGAAATGAGACTCAGAGAGGTTAAGCCTCATGCCAAAGGTCACACCTCAGGGGATTCCAACATCTACCTCTCTGCCTCTAGAGCCTGAACTCTTAACTAGGAGGCCACACCCGTGAGCTTAAATGACAAGGATGCGGTCAGATGAGGTCTTTTAACCCGCCTGGGCTAGGGAGTCAGGAAAAGCCTCCTGGAGAAGGTGGGTTCCAGCCTGCACCTTGAAAAAGGAGCCTGGGTTATCTAGGTAAGCGCAAAAGCCTCAGACATGAAGGAAGCAAAGAAGACATTCCGGGTAGAGGGTAGAGGAGGTGGCAAAACTTTGCGTTAAGCTGGAGCTGGGAGGGATGGGCGGGGCTGGGGGTCGGGGTGGGGAGGGGATGCACCTTCATCCTTTGCAAGCTCCTTACACCAGGCGTCCATCTCACCCCCTCGGTGTTAGTTGGTTACCACCCTGAACACCTGCCCTGTTTCTCTCATTGTCTACTTAGATTTGCAAGAGTTATCTTACTTCCACCCCCCGGACAGCTGCGCCTGGCATAAGGTCAGCCCCGGAAACGGGACAGGAGGGGTGTGATGGGGAGAAAGGGGGAGGCTGGAGAAGGGTGTTCCCCAGGCTGTCCTCCATGGGTTTGGGGCCAGAATGCAGGGGGAGAGGGGACCCAGGCCAGTGAGCTTGGTGCTGGTGAGCTCAGCGCTGCTGGATGGAAACATTTCATGAACATCACGGTCTGGCAGGAGGCAGGGCATCTGTGACCTTGATTGCACGGGGTGTTCAATGTCATTGTGGGGAAGGGCTTGAGGTCTCCAGGACCCACATGCCACCTGAGTTATCACCCCAGCAGACCCCCTGAGGGAGGGATGGGGGTGGTATTGGCTCTTTATCTGGGTAAGCTGAGGCACAGAGAAGGCAAAGCAGCATCTGAGAAACACGTGTGCTCTGGGTTTTTTTGTATGTCAAGACCCTGGCGTCTCTGTGTGTTGAAGTCTCCTTAGATGAAATGTGTAACATTCACCTATTTCACCGTGGAAAAGTCCAGATGCTCAAGACTGGATCAACAGCACTATCAAGCCTCATACTAGGAGAGAACTGGCACTCTCTAAGCACTTGCTGATATGCTGAGAGAACCACTTTCTTCTCCCAGCAAGCTGGAGAGGTGGGCAGGCAGCCATCATCACGTCCCGTTACTGGTGGGGAAACGGAGTCTCAGAGACTTGCCCCAGATCACTCGGCCCATAAGCAGCAAAGCCGGGATGCAAGCTCAGGTCTTTGGATTCCAGGCTTGAAGCTTTTGTCTGGATAGCATAACACCTTTCCAGAACCTTCCTCCAGGTCTCCAACATTCAAAAATCCGAGCTCCCAGCTTCACCCCTCACTCCAGGACCCTTGCTCCTCCTGCTGCCTGCCTTTCTCCTTCAACAGTAGTGACACCCCTTATGCTGCAAAGGTCCTCTGGGAACCACAGGTCTCTTGCCTGCCCATCATCAATAATAAGTATCACCCATCGTTGATGGATTGCGTAGGGCAGTGTTCCTCAGAGCATACGTTGTGTGCATCTGAATTACCTGAATTTCCTGTTAAAATGCAGCTTCTGGCTCCATGGGTCTGGGGGGTGTGGTGCCCAGGACCCAGTATTTCTAACAAGGTGCATCTCGGGAGGACAGCTTGGGTAGCGAGTGGGTAGCCAGCTGTAGGGCCATTTTCAGCATCACCTGCCTGGTCTGTGCCCCCAGCTCTCTTTCCTCATCATCTCTCTCCTGAGACTCAAGGGACAAGGGCAAGGTTTCCCCCTTCCTTTCATGGCTGTGCAGGTGGCTGATGGGCAACGTCTCTTTCAGAGCGCCGTGGGGCTGCTCCCCATCCTCAAGGGGTCCTGCGAGAGGCTGAGAAGACTTTGCCTCCTTCTCTCTCGCTCTGCAGACTCAGCAGGCTGGCCCCCTCCGGCCAGGCACTGGGAGTCAGAGGTGGGAGGCTGCCCGCCATCTCCCGCAGCCTTCATTGAAATTTCGCCCTTGCCCAGGAATCTTTGGTTGAGAGCTCAGCCCTATTAATTCTCATTGTGCGTTTAGAGCCAATAGGTTTTTATTTATTCATTTATCTTGGTCTTCCTCCTCCCTCCCCTTCCTCACCGGGCTGGAATTTACAATTCAGGTCTCAGGTGGCCTTGCGGAAGGACAACGAGTCTAAGGCCGGGAGAGTCTGCACGCTGAAGCCTGCAAGGGGCAATCGCCCCCCTACCCCCACCCCTGGCCCCTGGTGCACCCTCAGGATGCTTCAGGGCTCACGCTCCATTCTGGATGGATGTTGCAACAGGCCCAGCACTCGCCGCAGGAGGGATGCCAGGAAACAGGGACCCACTGGGCAATCCTGAGGCTAAAGTGGGGCTGAGGGCCGCCTGGGTACCACTAGGGCGCCCCCTGGTGGCTGGTTAAAACTACCGGCCAAGGCTAGAGGAATTAACAGCTTCCTGAGCACATATCCAACTGCCTGCTGCCCCAAGACTAGGAATACAGGGCAAGGCATCCTCAAGGCTGGAGTGGGGCAAAGAAGCAAAGGCCCGGACGCCACTGAGGGCATAAAAGCCACAATAACAAGCAAACAACAGCTACCACACCTTGAGCACCTACTATGTGCCAGGACTCACATGGCTGGGCTGTGTCCTCTCCCCAGCACTGTTAACATGCCTTCAGCAGCATCATCTCTACTTCACAGAAGCTCAGAGAGGGAAGGCTGGGCCACCTGGTGCGTAAGCACAGGCCCTGCCTGGCTGTGCACAAGTTTCCAGCCTGCCCTCTAGACCGAGTGACCTTGGCGGGATTTAGCCAACACTTTCTAATCCCTAAAATGGGATTAGAACAGTTACCCCCTTGGAGCATCCTGGAGATGATTTAATGAGACACGCACAGAACCTGCTCGGGGAAGCTGCGGTAAATAGCAGGGCGGGGGTTTGAATCAATCTGGATGTGACCCCTTCCTCCTGCAGAAGCAGCCTGGGCAGTGTCCCCAGCCCCACTGGCTGCACATTCGTGATCAAAGGCAGAGCCGGATGGCAGCCCATCATGAAACATTTAAGTCCACCAGGGTGGTGTCGGGACACCGAGGACCCACCTAGCAGAGGAAGGTGGAGATGCTGTTTATCCACCACCGCCCTCCTCACCATCTTCCCAGGAGAGGACAGGAAGGCGACAGAAGGTCCTTCCACAGCCCAGGGCTCCAGGACCCAGGCTGGGCGGCATCGGGACTGTGGTAGGGTGACCAGCCCATCCCAGCAGCTGCGCTGGGTTCTCTGTGTGAGAATGGGGGCAGGGTGGAGACCCAGGGCCCTGGGCTTCCTGAGCCAGCCTTGGCCAGGAGAGGGCCACAGCCTTGCACCTGATGGTCATCCCTACTCCTCGGGCCTTGATGAGAAGCTGGTCCAGTGATTCATGATTTCGCCACCCACTCCATGCCCCCACCCCCAGCACATTAAGATCACGATGAATATTTAAAAGAAGAAATATAGTCAAGACTCTAACACAAGAGGCAGCGGTTGACTCTGCTCTGGGAGTCCAGTGGAGAAGTCTTCACATGAGCTGGAGTGGGCACTCAGCCTGAGATGTGGATCAGAGCTGGGCTCCCCCAGTGCTGACCTTGGCCCCGACCTTCAGGGGCCAGCCCCCTTGCCCATCCCTGAGCCAGCGAAGTCCTGGGGTCCTCAGTGAAGTAGGACCATCCAGTCTCCAGCTCCTGGCCCTGTGCTGCCTTCTCCTTCCCTGTCTCCCTCTCTCCCCAGCTGGGGCCGGCCAGCCTGCCCACCACCCACAGTGACAGCCTCCTGACTACTGACCATCCCAGTGGGAACCTACCTTCCCAGGCTGACTGCTCTGGGATAGGATCCAAGCACCCCATGGGACTGAGCCATCCTTAGGAGCCCGGTAGGGACACCCACTCAGTCCATCCATAGACCCAGAGTGCTGGGGGCTCCCCCAGGACACACGGAGGCAGCAACCACCCAAGGATGACACCGAGCCCTTCCTGTGGCTTCTGCAGCCTGGCTTCCCTGTCCAGCCTCCTGCCTGGCCCAGGGCCTTCAGGACTCTGCCCAGCAGAAGGCATCTTTTGAGAGGCAGATCAGCTCAGTGACTCTGGAGCCAGATGTTCACATCAGAGCTTTACCACTTCCCGGGCTGTGACTTTGGGCCTCAGTTTCTCCATCTGTACAATGGGAATGACAATAGCTAACATCTAAGAGCACTTGCTCTGTGCCAGACCCTAGCCTGAGCATTTTAGGGTGAACTAGCTCACTAACTCCTTAGAGTGACCTGAGTGTGTGCTGAATGTACACACTTTCTAGGACAGCAGCTCAGAGATGCCACCAGTCCAGAGGTCGCTGCCTGAAACTGTGTGACAGAGAATCAACCCAGCTGACCTGAGCGAGGACTCCAAGGAATGACTCGTATTGAACTTTCAGCCCCCACACTCGGGGGCTGGCATAAATGACCCCCTCTGTTATTATTGTTGTTGTTAATGGAGTACTGATATATCCTGTGGCTCTTTAACTAGGGACTCAAGAGACGCTACCTGAAAGCCTCCCTTCCCTGACTTAACCAGTGACTGTGGTCACCGCACATTGTAATGGAATTGGAAAGGGTGCCGTCTTCACCAGCCACCCTGATCTGACTCCTTCCTTCCTCCCTTACAAATCCCTCTGCGCTTCCACCAAACCTTCCCCTGCAAAGGGCGCTTGGCCTCTCTTTGCCTGGCAAATCGCTTGCTGGATTGGACTGGGTGGACCGGGAGGTGGCCCCCTGAAGGGATGCACAGGGGGAGGGCAGAGTGCAATCTTGCAAATAGCACCTTGCTTGCTCGCCCAGATGCTGACTTCCTACAAGGGAGGCGGGGCTTATCTGCAAGCCTGGGTAACTGTGACTACAGTGGTTTGGTGGTTTTCCCCAGAGGAGAGGATCCAGCGATCACCTGGCCAAGGATTTCCCCACCCCAAAGAACGGTGTCACGTGACCCCAGCATCCTCAGGGCATCTTTGCTCTGGCGCATTTCCAAGGCGGGACAGAGATGGGTCCCAATCCTACAGGCGGGAAAGTCAGCCTGGCATCCAGGTCCTCCCTCTCTGTGTGCCCATCCCAAGGGTCTGGCCCAGACCCCCCACCCCCACCCACTTGGCCTGAGCAAAGGCCACAGCAGGGGGCTGACTTACGTGGGAGCAGAATCTCTCCGGGGGGTCTCCGCACGTGATGCCGGAGGGCTCCACCTTCACCTTGACGTAGTCCTTCAGGCGCATCACCTTGGGCTGGCAGGCATAGAACTCCCAGGTAGGGCCTTCATCCGTGGTCACCCAGGATTTGCAGATGTCGTAGTCCCCGGAGGCCAGTGGCAGGCAGTGCAGGAGGAGGGCCAGCAGGCGCAGCATGGCGGCACGGTCCCCAGGGGTGCGGCCCACAGGGGGGCCGGTGAGGTGGCGACTGGCTCAGGTGGGATGCGCAGCCTCAGCATGGAAAAGCCACATCTACCGGGCGACGGAAGCTGGATGTCCCAGGGACTTTGCCAGGTTGCAAACAGCGAGGAAACTTGGTTTTTCCAAGAGACCGAAGTGGAAAACCCAGAGCCAGAGTTTCTCGGAGTGCTGATGGGCAGATCAAGAAGTTGCCCACAACTTGGCGTCCTCCTCACCTTGGCATCACCCCTCTCCCAGAGGTGAATCTGATCAAATCAGGCAGACGCTCCAATTGTGACCATGGATGGAAATGGGAGACGGAGAGAGTCCACAGGGATCTGGCATGAGGCTGGATTGGACTGCTTTTAATTTTTGTCCTTCCAATCAATCCGGCTCTTTAAAGGGCCTTTCATGTGTGATGTGTGCTCAACATAACTGCACAACTGCCCTCCGGCCTGTGTTGTAAAGATAAAACAAAATCAGGCGGCATACCTGTTAGCTGCACACACCTTCCCCCTATGGGACTGGACTTGGCATTTTGGACCAGTGAAAGAGATTTCTTTTCATATGGGCTGAAAGTGACAACAATCACGCAGCTGGACTGGAGCACAAAAAAAGCGACTGAGGTGTTAACTGGGGAGCAGCTTATTTGGGTCTGCTTTGGTGGGGACAGGCGCTAATGGGGCCAGCTGACCTTGACTGGTAGCCATCGGCAACTTATCAGGAAGTTTCTGAGACTTCAGCTCCCAATCCATCCAGGTACCCTGGGTCTGGCTTGTTTTTCATTGTAGGAAGGGAGGAGAGAGAGCTCATTAGCAACAACACCTGCAACAAATTAAATAGAGAAAGAGGGGGATAAAGATGTAGAACAAAAGCTCTCTGGCAAAACGTGCAAAACACGAAGCTGCATTAGCAAGGTCTCCAGAGGAAACTGGGTTATTTTCACTAATATCGGAAAGGCGCATTTGGAGACGGGGTATATTATTCAAGAAGGCAATGCGCTTTCCCCTTATTTCTGGGGGTCCTGGGGTCAGCAGAAGTGTCCCTGTTTGGGGTCAGTGACTTTCTAAAACAGCCCCAGGAGCCAAGACGGAATGGTGGCTTTAAAATACTGTGACTGACAAGTCAAAATGTCAAAACCGTTGAAGGCAGAGATGAGGCTGTAATTATAGGTGTCGATGAGGCTGTGTGGACAGGCTCAGATAAAGAATGGTCCACGCGTGGCCAACAGTTACGAACCACGTGCTAATAACTCTGTCTCCAAAATTCTGAAATGGTGAATTTAATTTTCAGCTGTAAGGAACTAGGGATGTTGAAGACTTTGACGGAAGTGACGATGGTGTGTCATATTAGATTTTTCTGATCGAGGCCAAAATTTCGCAGTCATCCTTAGAGAGTATGTTTATAAACAGGTCACCATTATGATTATTGCTTTACTATTTTAAGCTACTGGTAATTATTTAAAAGCCCTAAATAGATATAACTAAGAGGAATATTACATAGTGAAAAAAAACACGACTCCAGTAATGTGATATGTTCCCAGACATTTGCTATATCACCAGGAGAATCTGGTCCCCCAGTGAGGGATCCTGGCCAAAAAGACATAGCCAATAAATAGGGCAAAGGTTACTGCAATGAGTCACAGCAGAGCCATGTGTGTTATTAATTCTGGTAATTATGTCTCTGATTGTTGCATCTAAATTCCCAAACTGCTGCAGCATCCATGCCGCCTTCACCGCTCACCTGACTCTTCAGCCATCGTGTCTAGAAGGTCCTGAAGAGTTAACTACGTTTCCACGATCCTCCATTCTCCATCCAGACACAAACACACTCCTGCCCAAAATGACAAACCAGAGGGTTGGGGACACTGTCCAAATGGGGGCTGGCTGCTCAGCTCCTCCCCAGGTGGAGTCCCCAGCCTAGGTCCCAACGCTCCAGGCTGGGGGCATCATAAATCTGCATTAAGGCAGCCCCTGCCCCTCTCTCTGGCTGAAGGGCTCTTGATGGAGATGAATGAGGAGCCAGGGGGACACATTTTCACATCTCACCTCTGGCTGTTTCGAGAGAAACGGTGTTACAGAGTCCACCTGGCCTTGAATGTGCTCCTTGCTAGAAAACTCTCTTAAAGAATCCGCCTGGAGACTATTTTTACAACCTGAGAAAATGTAGTAAAAATAAAATAGCGCCGGCCGGCAAAGGTTTGGATGCCTCTATCTGAGCTTCTTGCTGCCCAGAAAACAGCACGTCCCTAATTAATTCCTCCAGCCGCGGGCTCCCGACTGTTCACTCCCGAGTGGGGCGCTCCTGATACGGGACACCCGTATCAGGGCTGCCGGCTGCCAGGGAGGACCCACCCAGCCTGGGGCTTCCTTCATCTGCAGTGATGCTCCCAGCCTGAACGCTGCTGGACGCGGGGAGGCAGCGAGGCCCGGAGGCCAGGAGGCCCGCCAGATCCACCAGGCAGCACGCCTTGCAAATTTATTAATTGCTTTGCTGTTCTGTTGGCTTAAAAATGCCATGCATTCCCTGTAAAATGGGGTGAGGGTGGAGGGCCAACAACGACAAAATCTGCCCGGGAGGGGGGCAATAACTGTGTTTACAACTAGTCAGTCAATTGGGCGTTGCTGGCACCATAAGGGAACTGTGAGCTCAGCACGAGAATATTATTACAGTCGGTTTTTGCCAAAGAGGAAAAAAAGGGAGGAGGAGAGACGCAAGAGTCTTCGGCACAGCGAGGTGGAAAGCGAGGAGAGAGAAGCCAGTATGGGAAATTTCAAGAGTAAGAGGTTGGGTCCCGGTAGATCGTTTTCTCCTTGGAAAATAAATCTTCACCTGATATTATTAAGAAACTGCAGCTCCCAGAAACAAATAGAATCAATGCGCTTTATTTTCTTTTAAGAGTCCTCAGGAACGGGAGGGGAGGGGGAGGGGCTGATAGCCAGGGTATTAAAACCCGAAAATTAGATTTTACCAGGATTTCTGAACTCAGATTTCTCTGTCTTATTGAATTAGCGCCTCTGGAGCTGGCTGGGCTCGAAGCAAGCTCCTCCCGAGTTGCCGGCTGGGCCCTCGGCTTCTGGGAAACTTGCCTGGTGGGCGGGGAACCCCTAGAGGTGGTCCCTGGAGAGGGGGCGCTGGGGGTTCTCCCGGGACCCAGCCCACACCCCAGTTTCTTTCTTCCTTCCCAGCGGGGCAGCGGAAGGAGGGGTGAAGTCTACCTTCAGATGCGGTCGGGGTCACCTTCCAGTCCCACCCCACCCTCCCAACTCTAACCACCCCCCCCAACCCCGGCCTGTCCTATGGGTGCCCCCGCTCACCGCCGCCGCGCGAGCGAGCATCCCACTGCTGGCGGCCACGGTGCCCCAGCCCCGGAACGGCAGCTTTCTCGGGCTCCGAGTGCCCACCTCCTCCCCACCAAGCCCCAAGCCCTCTCAGCTCCCAGGCAACCCCGAAAAGTTGAGCGCGGCGGGTGGGGCGCGAGGAGGCCTCCACTGGGAGTGTGGGGCTGCGGCAAGGGGCTGCTGGTGGGGTGGGGGTCAGCTCCCCGCCGTGGACCCCAGGGGTTCAGAGTCCGCACTTCGGGTGGGCTGCAGGAGTCGTGCCTCGAACGGGAAGGTGCCTGGCAATCCCTCCGTCGCTTTTTGTCTTTCCGAAGTTGAGTGCAAGCCCCGGAGCAATTAATAATCACACCTTTAACAAAGGCCGGGCGGGCGCCCAGGGGGGCTCCCTCATTTGGCACCTCTTCCCTTAATTAGGAGACGCCGAGCAAAGTGCCCGGCAATTACTCGCATCCTTTTGCCCAGCGCCGCAGCCGGCAGCGACCCCGCCGCCGCCCCTAGCCCCCAGGCAGGCAACTTACTCGGGAGCCGGAGCCGGAGCCGGCGGACCCCGCGAGCCCCCGGTCCTCTTCCCGCCTTCCCGCGGCCCCTGCTCCCACCGTCCGCGCGCCACCCAGCTCCAGGTTCGACTCCACAGTGTCCCCGAGCCGGTCCAGGCGCATAACCCTCCCCATCAGCCCACCCCTTCCAGGCGCCGAAAGAAGTTTCTAGCGCCGGCCGGAACGCAAGACTTTTTCTGTGCAACTCAACACATTTCCCCAGTTTTCCGAGAGGGGCAGGGGATGGCAGGGATGGGGGTGGTTCTCGAGGGTGGCGATTCAATCGGGGTAGGGGAACGGCGCGAAGGAAGGGTTAATTTCCTTTCCACAGACACATCCAGGCGTTCTCTTAACATCCACCCTCCCGCCCCACTCACTCCACAAGCGATGGGAAAAGACCCTGGTGGGGAAAAAGCCAGCCCCGAAAGACAAGCTACTCCTTTAAGATGTTGCTACAAATGCACACTCACACGCCCCTCTCCAAGCGACTCCGGTCCTCCGCTAGTAGCAGCCGCCACCAATAACTTTTACATCCGAGCCTCGGCTGGGCTGCTAAGTGGCTCCCGGGCCCCGGGAAAGCCTGCGCGGTCACCGAAGCCCTTTAAAAATGAAAGCAGGCTAGCCAAGCTGCAGCATATCCACCACCACCACCCCCCCGCACCCCGCTCGCCTCCCGGGCTCTCCCCGCCCGCCTTACCCCGGCTCGGAGCGGCTTCCCGGAGCGGAGACCCGGGAGGCCGCCACCCTCCGGCGCTCTGCCTCCCCCGTCTGGCTGGCGCTGGGTGGGGGTGAGGGCCGAGGGCTGCGAGCCGCTGCTCCTTCCCCCGCCGCCGCTGTGGCCGTCAGATCGGGGCTGGGGAGCCCTCCGACCGCCGGGGGGGCCGCCCGCAGCCGTCCCGGAGACGCGGGCCGGGGGAGGGGGCCGCCCGCGCCGCCCGCATCGCCCGCCGGGGGCCAAGCTGGAGGTCGCCGCTAACAAGTGCAAACTTTTGGGGCCCCCGGGGCGGCTCGGAGAGGACCCGCGCTCGGGCACCGGGCAGCCCCCAGCCCGGGTGGGCTTCGCGGCGGCTCGTCGGGGCGCCGGGGCATCCCCCCCGGGGCGCGGCGCGGGCCAGATGGCCGGGGCGCTTCACTGCCCCCCTGCACTCCGCTCCAAGTTAATGCCGAGGCTAAATCCTCTTGCCATCACTCACGATCACCATCGGGGCTTTTATCTCCCGGTCTGATCCGGGCTGCGTAACTTCCTCTGTGTGGCTTTAACACACCATCCCACCACGGAGCAGCGGTCTTCTTAAAGGTGCAGGAAGGAAATTCTGCGAGACTCGGGGGACGCGCCACGGCCCGGGGAGGGGCGCGGCGAGCAGGGGCGTCCCGGCGGGCCCGCGGCCAGAGTGGCCCCGGCGGGCGGCCGCGGGAGCGAGCCTGCTCTGGGGGGGCGGGGGTCTCAACCTACACATCGCCTCCCGGCCCGGGGGCCAGCGGGTCCCCGCACGCAGAGCGCATCTCAGCCAGCTCGGGCCAGGCGCCGCGGGGCTGCGGCTTCCTTTCCCCAAACCCCGGGGGCCCGACCGGGTGCCAGCGCCCATGGGTGTGGGGGCTGCCCCATCGGCCCCGGGGGAGGGGTCCAAGCGAGTCAGTCCGCCCCCCGCCGCCCCCTGCCCCCCCCCCCAGACGAGCCAGGGGCTCAAGGCTGCTGCTCGGTCTCCCTCTGTGAAGTGATGCCACCCAGAAGGCCCCAAGCAGTGGGTAAAGGGGTGGGTGGGTGGATTTGGGGAGACGGGGAGGGGGACCATCTGAGCGCACAACCGGAGCCTGAATACCAGCTGACACATCGCCGCCTCCACCCTGACGGGCCCTGCTTTTGACGGAGCCAAGCCAGCTCCGGAGGGAGTGCGGGGTAGGGGGCAGGAGGGGCCTCACTCCCTGGCGAGCCTGGGAGGAAGGCGTGGGAGGACTCTCGCAGGGGCCGAGGGCAGAGGCCGGGGGATTGGCCGCACTGGGCAGCCCCCTGGGGCTCTTCAACGCCCCCCGCCCCCCACCCCGGAGGTTTCCTTCCGGGCTGCCTCCCAGGCCTTTGGGGAGAGCTGTCTCCATCTTGCAGGGGGACCCGTGGCTTTCAGGTGCTCCCAGGCGCGCTCCGGGTGGGTTTTCACTGCAGCGCGCAGGCAGCCGGCTCTGTCGTTTGGATGCATCAAGAACAAAGAGCCTGAGGACAGAGAGAGAGAGCGAAGGAGGGACTGGGCCAAGGTCACTGAGGGTGTCAGGGATAAGAGCAAGGTGTGCCCCCAGGGACCCACCCCGCTGCCAGCCTTAACCCTTCCCTGCTCTGGGCTCCCCCCAAGCTGGCAGAGGGGGCTGTGCTGCTGAGTAACGTTTAGACTGTTGTTGCAGAGTGGACGTGGAATTCAAGACTGTCCTCTGCTTTAATAGTCACAATAATAATTTAACATTTATTGAGCACCTGCTTTATGCCAGGATCCATGCAAACCGCTTGATGTGTCTTATCCACTGGTTCTTCCCCACAGACCTGGCACTTAACTCCTATTAGTCGAGTCCCAGTTTATATTAATAGATGAAGCTTAGAGATGTGAAGTAACTTGCCCAAGGTCACACAGCTGAGGGAGACGCTGGCCTGGGAGGCAGGGCTCTTGGGCTCCCCTGTGATGTTCTGCTGCTACTCCTTGACTTGCTGGTTAACTTGGGGCGTGCGGCACAGACTGCTTCTGGGCCTCAGTTTCCCCATCTGTGAGATGGGAATGGTGAGTCTTTTCCTTTTCCAAGGAGCAGACAGAACAAGGCCATCAAGGGCCTCCTCCCACAAGTGCTCTCAAAACCCTCCCACTGGAGAAGCCCACCCCCACCCCCCACAAAGCTGTCCAGGAGAGCAGATGCTTGCCAGCCCCTGCTTACCTGCTCCCTGGGCCCTAAAGCATCCAGCAGGAGGAAGCTCCGTGAAGGAGGAGAACACATCTCAGCAATTTGATTTTTAAGCATTTGGCCTGCAGGCAGCAGCGAAGGGCACAGTGTGGGGCTCCCACCCAGGCAGGGTGAGTGATGACCCGGGCCGGCCCTTGGCCTGCTGTCGCCCCCAGGCAGGGTCATCAATTCCTAGGAAATGCCCTGCTCCTCCATCATCTGTGTCTGGATGCTGTCAGGACAGCCAACGAGACTGGAGGAGGTTGCTTCTTCTCCGTGATTCACCTAAATGCGGCGGAGGGACCTGGGGTGTGCTCCTGTTATCCCCGGATGGTTTAAGTGACCCGTGTGCAAAGCTATTTGCCACTGAAACAGTGTTTAAAATGTCTCTGCAGCCTCCTCTCCCCAGCACTCCCTGCCTCTCCAGTGGGTTGATGCTGACAGACTTTTTTGGGGACCCATTCCCAAACCTGTCTTCTAGTCTCCCTCTTTTTCCAGATCCTGGAAATTATGGAATTGTGGAAAGAGTCAGAATGAAGGGCTTTTCTTGGCCCCGCCCCCACTCGCCATATGGCCTGGGGCCATCACTTCCCGCTCCTAGCCTCAGTTTCTCCCTCTGTGTAAAGAGGGGATTTGCCCCAGAAGGTGGTCCCCACGCGATGATGCCAAGCTAACAGCAGCCCATAGCAATCTCTGGGAGACAGCATCCCTTTCTAGTGACTCATAAAGTGCTTTTTTTCCAAGATGGGAAACAAATAGGATTCTAGCCATGTAGGGACCAGGTGGTCAAGGGATGTTCATTTTTAAATTCCATTAAGGTATCTTGTGACAAACGACCTTTCACCGGCAATGAAAAGAAGCTGAGTACCAGGGGCAGGAGAGGGTTAATGAATCTCTCCCCCAACCCCCATGATTGCTGCTTCCCCTCTTGCAGCAGCCTCTTTGTTGGTGGAGTTTTGGCTCCACTGCACAGTTTAAATTCAAATTGTGAATGTGGAAACTACTATTAAAAAAACATCTGCAGAATAATGCATTTGATTTTATTCCACCTATGTTGTTTAAACAAAGGAGATGTGTATACAGATATAGACAGACAGACAGATGAATAGATAAATATGTACATATACATGTATGTAAAATAAAGACACCAAAGTAGGAACAGGAGAGATGGAGAATTACATGCTTTATTACATATATATTCTTTCTGCATTGCTTGATTCCTTCACAGTGAGAAAATAGGCTTGGATGGTATAAGACAAGAAACAGGAAATTATAAAGTCACACTCAGAAATGATCTCCCAGCTTTGCAATGCGCGGTAACAGATGAGGTCCAGCCCCTCCGGGGATTTCCAAGAGAAGGCAAACCCTGATGCACACAGACGAAAGGACAGACAGATAAAATGAGCTCACACCACTGATGAAAGTCATGTAAGCTCAAAAGCCACCCCCATCACGTTCTCACCCTTCACCTGATTCACTCCCTTCTCAGTTATGCCAGGCCAAGATTTCGATTTGTCCCCTTGACCTTGAACAGTTGTGATGTGCTGGAAATAGGTGGTAAGATCCTGGGAACTAGCCCAGGACCAACTAGGGGTTTGGAGGCATTCCTGGGGCCCTGACTTCCACGGCCAAGGTAGGGCCAGGGGCAGGAGAGACCAAGACCCAAGCCCAGGGCCTTCTCCAGGGTAGCACCTCCAGGCAGCGGCAGAGGCTGTTAGGAAGCACCCCGACTCCTCCCGGCCAGCTCTTAGCTCTAATCTCCAGACCATACTCCCATTAATTATTATTACTGTATTAATCATACATGTGATTAATTCAGTAATGGTGATTCATAATTGATTGCATTTTATATGGTGCCTTTCATCCACGCTTCTTCCAAGATGTGCACTGCCTACAACAAGAGACACATAATGCAAGACGTGTTCTTAGCTCGCCTGCATTTTGTTGGATAAACTTCTCTTTGCAGAGGCAGGGGGCTGAGGGTTTGGGGGCAGACTGAGCTCACCAGCCTCAGCTTTGTGCCCGTTTCCAGCTCAGGCAGCGCCTTACCCAGCTGGGGACTCTGCTTCATCCTTCCTTGCCTCCTGGTGGCCACGCCCCAGGAACCCTGCCAACACCACTCCTTTGGCTGTAAGTCTGCCTAGAATCCGGCTGCAAGGCAAGGCCGGCCTGGGCTCCGTAGGGAGCTGGTACCCTCAGTGGTACTGAACAAGGGTTCTAGAACTTGACTCTTTGGGTGTGGGTCTTCCCTCTGCTGTTAATTAGCTGTGTGACCTTAAATAAGTTACTGCCCCACTGCCTCAGTTGACCCAAATGAAAAATGGGGTTAATAAAAATCTCTCCCTTCCTGGAGTTATTGTAAAATTTACATACAATATACACTACCATGTGTAAAATAGATAGGCAATGGGATTTTGCGGTATGACTCAAGGAACTCAAACGGGGGCTCTGCCATCACCTAGAGGGGTGGGAAGGAGGTGGGAGGGAGGTTAAAGAGGGAGGGGACACATGTATACCTATGGCTGAGGCCAGCACAATATTATGAAGCAATTTTCCTTCAATTAAAATTAAGTTTTGAAAAGAAATTCCACGCAGCGATACATATACAGCACTTCAAAGCTGGCCCATAGTATGTGCTCAATAAATGTGAATAGTGGGAGTCATAGGCCTGGTTCTAGCAGCAGCTGCTCTGTGACTAGGCTAATCTCTTCCCTTCTCTAGGCCTCAGTTTTCTCAGCTACAAAATGGACTGACCAGTCAACTTTGAGAGTTCCTTTTGGATCTTAGACGGGCACTTGGTATAGTCATGGTTGGGTTTAGAGCTTCAAAATCAAGCTGCCCTGGGCTCTCACTCTCACCACTCTCCAGCTGTGTGACCTTAGGCAAAGGACTCCCTCTGCCCAGACTCAGTTGCCACCTCTGGAAAATGGGGATCATAATAGCATCCAACGCCTGGGCTTGATGTGACGGTTTAATGAGCTATGGCTTGAAGCCTGTTTGGCTTCTAGAAAGGGCTTAACACAAGGTAGCTCCGGTATTGCACAGAAGGCCTGGTGCACAGCACTTATGGATACTCTCACATATCTGCTATGCCCCAACCCCAGGAAAGATGCTCTTGTCTGCCCCACTGTTCCGATGGGAATGGAGAAGGAAGCGTCTATCCTGGGGGAGTCAGTTAGGGGTTAAGGCAGGGGCAGTATTTGAGCCCAGGCCTCATGGCCGCACTCACTGGGGTCTGCTCTCTGTTCTAAGCTGACTCTCCCAGGGTTGTTTTCGTCCCAGTGATTCTGGTAGGGAGCTGGTGTTGCAGACCCCACTTGTTAGCAGAAGACCTGGGGACCAGAGAGGTTCAGTGACTTCTCCAGGGCACGCAGCAAGCAAGCAGCTGGGGGATCAAAACTGGCTCTGTTGAATGGGTGGGGCCAGCATTGGGATGCCCGCCTTGGCCTGTGGCGTCTTCCCTACCCCACCCTCTGAAGCCTGGCTGGGTGCCCTTTCCTCTCCACATGGACGGTCCCATTCTTGAGCCCCAGGCAGCCTGGCACAGAGAGGGCTCAGCCCAGGAGGAAGAGCCCAGCTCCTCCTGGCAAAGCTGCTTGGCTCCTACGGGAGGAGCGGCTGCTGCAAAGAAGAAACCCAGCCACCCCCAGTTTCTGGGCGGGGGGGACCAGACAACCAGGGCTTCAGCCCAGTGGGTCCCCATGGTGTCCCCTGCAGACAGCAGGCCTTTGGTCCACAGGCCCCATGGGCAGAACTATCTGCTGCCCCTGAGTAGATCCCAGAGTCTCTGGGTTTCCTCTGCCTGGGAGATGGGGGTGCAGAGGAGCACTGGCTTCCCTCTGTCAGTGGGGCTGGCCACCGCGTTGCCCCTGCCAGTGTAGATCTCAGGGCACACCTCCCTGAAGGGTCCCTACCGTGTGACAGCACCCCACAGCGCCCTGGGGATACAGAGGGTGAGAGAGTCACTGGGTCCTGCCTTAGGAGCACGGCAAATCTAACAGGTTATCCCTGTCATAGGCATCAGGCTGCCTGTGCAGCCCAGTGGTTTCAGTCATGTCCAAATCTTTGCGACCCTGTGGACTGTAGCCCACCAGGCCCCTCTGTCCACGGGAAGCTCCAGGCAAGAATACTGGAGTTGGGTTGCCGTGCCCTCCTCCAGGGGATCTTCCTGACTCAGGAATCGAACTTGTGTCTCTTATCTCCATTGCATTGGCAGGAGGGTTCTTTACCACGTGTGCCACCTGGAAACACCAAGGGTTTAGTAAGCACTTACTATCTACTATATGCCAGATACTGTCAGGCCGAGGCAGTGGAGTCTGGGGAAGTGTGTGTGTGTGTGTGTGTGTGAGTCTGTGTGCATGCATGTACATAAGCCCACGTGTGTAGGCCCACTGTGAGTGTGCCAGCTTGGCAGGCTTGCCAAAAAACACTGGAGGAGCCACAGTAACTGCAGAGGCATGTCCAAACCCTCAGGATAGGAGACAAGTTCCAACCATGAGCACTGAGAAAAGTAAGACCCAGGCTCACGGGGACCTGGACCTGGACTCCTACTTGCCTGAGCCTCGGTTTCTCATCTCTCTAGTGAAGATAACAACAGCACCTATTTCCTGGGGTTTGGGGAGCATTCCCCAATACTTTGGCCACCTGATGCGAAGAACTGACTCATTGGAAAAAACCCTGATGCTGGGAAAGATTGGAGGCAGGAGGAGAAGGGGACAACAGAGGATGAGATGGTTGGATGGCATCACCGACTCAATGGACATGAGTTTGAGTAAACTCCAGGAGTTGGTGGTGGACAGGGAGGCCTGGTGTGCTGCAGTCCACAGGGTCGCAAAGGGTTGGATAAGACTGAGCGACTGAACTGGACTAGGGACCATTCACAGAGAAACACTACGAACCCTTCCATGCTGGCAGAGAACAAGTGCTCCATCAGTGTTGGTTCTGGTAGATCTGGTGGTCTCCTTTGAGGAGGCCCTCCGTCCAGCTATGAAGCAGGGTCCAAAGCCCTTTGGAAGCCTGTGGCTCAGCAAAGGACACTGCACTGCGTCAGAAAAACACGGGCTTCATCAAGTCTGGGAAATACATGGGGATACCAGCCCAGCTCTCCTCCCCAGGATCTCTTCTCACAAGTCCGCTTTGGGGGGGGGGTATCCCCACCCCCCACCCTACCCAGCTTTCAGCATGGGCTGGGGGGCAGGAGAGCTGGGGAGTGAAGGAAGGAGCCACGCCCACCCTCACAGATAGAATCCTATGCCTGACTCCTCCCCAATCCCAGGTCTGCAGGCAATTAAAGGGGCTGCTGGGGGGTGGGGGAAAGGTGCACCCCAGCCAGGAGAGAGGGAAACACACTGTCAGCGGGAGGAAACCAGCACCCAACCCCATCCCACCCCCGGTCTCCTACAGACCTCCTCCTACTCTGACCCCTGACTCTTTGTGTAGAGGAAAGCAGTTTTCTTTCTTACCTGGCAGGTGATCAGAGCAGGTGATCTGGGCGCAGCAGATGCTGGGCCTTCCTCTCAGACGTGCTGATCGCAAGAACAATTCACCCAGTTATAGAAACACCTGCCCTCTCCCGTCCGCTCCTCCTGGCAAGCTGACGGTGACAGAGTGGCCTTCTGAGCATCTCGGCCGCCTCAGGTCCCCACCACATGCCAACAGGCAAAGCCCGGGGCAGACGATCGCCTGTGTGGGCAGGCTGAGAGTAGGAGGCCCCGTAACCAAAGGCCGCTGGAAATTCTGAAGGACAACCCCCAGCAAGAGAGACAAATAGACAGAAAGGCATTCCCTCTGACTCTCTCCTTCCTGGTCACACACACACGTACGCGAGCCGTGTTGCAGGCAACAATTGTCTCATTAAATCGTCCACTGCGAGGAGGCCGCCGTGGCATACAAAGTTCTCTGCATTCCACCCCTGAATTCTGAGAGCCCTGCGACTGTGGCACTTGGCTCCTGGCCTGGGTCCTGCCAAGAAGGGCCTGGGGCGCTGCTCCTAACCAGCCACGTCTGGGCTTTCTGGCACTGATGCTGGGAGACAGCATCTCTCTTTCTTAAACCTATTGGTCAGTCTTTTCTGCCCGAAGGAGGGTATCGGGGTGGGGGCCCTCCAGCCAGCTGCAGCTGCTCATCAAGTTCGACTCTTGGTCTTGGGAACCAGCTTTGATTTCTCACTTAGTGGCACTTGGCCTAATGGATGGAGACAGCTTGTCGCTGACCCTGCTCCCTCCCCTCTGTTGACCTTGACACTGTCACCTGTGACCTCTAGGATGTCCATGCTCAGGAGGGCTCCTCAACTCCTCGGGGTCTTCAAGAGCCTTTGTCTTCACCTTGGGATCCTCCTTGGCTCCTCTGCCTCCTGGTCCCACCTCGCTCCTTTTCCATGGTGGGTAAGTGCAGAGTGTGCAGAGCTGGGAAGGTGAGCCGGCTGGTCACCTGACCCAATGCTTTGCTTTTCATGTCACCTGATGGTCGGAAGGACATGGCTTCTAGTGTCCCACCCCATGGAGGATGCCCTGAATTACGTATTTATTTTCTTTTTAATCTGGAAAAACAAAACTCCATATCTGATTTCCTTTCATCTTGCCCCTGCTAATTCCTGAATCCAAATCCAAAATCAAACGGGAGAGACCAGTTTTGGCTTTGAACCTGTGGACAGCTAAGCTAGGAGGGCACCAGAAACCAAAGGGAGTGTAATTCCAAGTCAAACTGGGTGATGTCCCCCTGCCCCCAATCCAGCTGAGCTCATCCTCTGAGGCCAGCTTAAAGCACAGTCCACAATGAAGCTGGAGATGTGAACCCCTGTCTTCCAAGCCCACCTCCATGACCCATCCCCCACCCAGGCTCACTGTTGGTCCTTATGGTACAGCCACTCCTCCTGGCCAAGGTCAGGATGCTGCTGGGGTTTATTAAGGAAATCTCCATAGACTGATAACAGACTATGTGCCAGGTTCTTGGGGAGGGACTTTTACCTGCCTCCACCTTCCAGATGGGGAAACTGAGGCTCAGAGAGGGGAACATCTGGCTCCAGTGCCTCACTGGCATTCAAACCCAGACCCCCTGACCCCACAACCAGTGCCCTTGACTACCCCCTCCCAAAACACACAGATATAACCCCCAATTGGGGAGCTTCTCTTTGCAATTCTGTCCCCTGTGAACTTTGGGGGCCCCTGGTTGAGCCCTGGGTCTCCCTTACTAGGCCTCAGGATCTTCACCGTCCAGTGAGGGGGTTGAGCTGGTGCTGCCCCACGGTCCTTTGAGATCTAACTAACATTTTTCGCATCAACCTCCACCTCCTGATGCAGAAGTCTGAGCTCTCCCACCACAAATGTTTCCCAAACCATCAACAGAGTGACAAGTCCCTAAGGAGAGGGAAGATGTGTGTCAGGAGTGGGCTTGTTAGAAGCCTGACATTAACACACCTCGTGCTCATACAGGTGAGACCCAAGCCTGGTCACAGGGGAGGCAGAGGTGGTGGCGGGTAAAGGGACCGAGATGGCTCCGGAAACACCTCTACAGCACGCGGTGGAAAAGCCTCCTTTTGTAGCTAAAGGGGCCAGCATGTGCAGACCAACTACTCCCCGCCTGCGGGTCTTGGGCACAGATGGGAACTCCTTAGCCAGATGTGACAGGATGGTTTCTGGAAAGACCCTCTTAGCACGAGGTGTCCCCACGCAGGGCTGTTGCTGTTCAACTGGCCTGTGTGGGGATGGTCTCTGCCCTTTCTTGAAATATTGAAATGGTTCATGCATTTACCAGTCCTGAGCCCTGGGGGAGCTCCCGCCACCCTACTTCCTGGCCCAGCCAGGACCCTTCCTTGGAAACTTCTAGACACCCTGCCCCCCCACCCCCACCCCCCGCCAACCCAGCACTACCTGCACTCCTGCAACTCACCTGGCACCCGCTGGACTGGCCCACAGATGGGTGACCATTCTTATCACTGCTGATTATACACGCTCGCACACATACACAGAGCCTAGAGCTTGAGGTGCTGTGGTTCTCCACTGTCCCCCAGGATCCTCTAGGGGTGTCAGCCCTCAGGGCCCAGCTCTTTGGGTTGGCCACGTTGGGGTCTCCCCACAGCAGGGCAGGAAGATGACTTCCAGTTCCGTGGGTGCCTTGGAGTGCAGCACCCACCCACAGCGTCAAGGGGGCCTTTCAGAGTCTACACTCTCTTGTCACCGGGAAGTTCTCCCCAGCCAAGCCCACCCACCACTCTGCATTTAATAATCAGAGGAAATAGAGGCTTCTGCTTATAGAGGAGGGATCTTTCCCCTGGCTGCCCTTTCTGCTCTCGCTCAGATAGACTCCAGGGTGGGGAAGTGTAGGGGGCCAGAGACAAGGGGCTGATCCCAGTGGGCAGTACGGACCACCCAGAGGGCTGTGTTGAAGGCAATCCCAGGTCATCGGAATACACAGTGCTATGATTGATTAGTCATGGCTGTCTGGTGATGGACTTGTCATGACTGTCTGGCAGAGCACGGGGTGAGGGGTCAGGCCGGGTGGACCTCGCATTTTTCTCTCTGTTCATCCCCTGAGTGTGGACATGAGCCTCTCTCTGCCTGTAGAGAGCCCAGAACTGTACCAGACACAAATGTTAATAAATGTTTGGGAAATACTTCTAACTGAGGGTGAATTTTAAAATGAACTAAGCAAAAAAAAAAAGTGAACCAAGCAAACAGCGTTTATTGAACACGTACTATGTGCAATTACACAGATGATAAAGTAGGGAGAGGAATTAGGAGTGATGCTGTAGGAAATTTGGGAATCAGTTTATCTACACATCCAGCCGTCCATTCATGAGTGCCTACTGCATGCTGAGCTCTGTACTGGGGGCTGGAGATGCAGACCAGCATCTGCTCTAGGAAGCCTCTGGCCAGGAGAGGGGAGGGACAAGGTGAGTAGGGGTGGTGTGCAAGCTGCCCCGGGCGGCAGGGCAGGTGGATACAGCGCTGCTGTTCTCATCCCTGGCCGAGTCGTCCTCCAGGGGCCAGCCAGGGTTATTAATAGCCTGCTGAGCAGGGGGCTCCTGAGTTTCAGCATCACAAGATGTTAGATTCTTGACTCCTGACAGCCCTCTCTCTCCCCAAGAAGCCTCTGCCTGCCTCCGGCTGCCCAGAGGGCAGCAGGCGCTGATGGAAAGAGGTCTGAAAGGGATGAGACTTGGGGTGTGAGTTCAAGTCCCCACTCTGTCACCCATTAGCTTCCCGATGAGAAATGTCACATCTCTGAGTCCCCTCGTCTCTGAAAAGAAGAATAGCAACTAAGTAGCATTAAAATGACTGTGAGTGCCAAGGGCTGACCCCTGGCAGCTGCTAAGAAGTGATGGCTGTTCATGCAAGTACCCACTGAGACTGTTGCATGTGCCTTGTCTGGGGAATGATGAAAAACGTGACTGATCTAGTTCTACCTTCGTGAAACTCAGGCAGGTTGGGAGAGTGAAATGGGACCACGTTGGAGGACCCAGGACCTGGCAGCTCCCACTAGAGCCTCTGTTGCCGCCCCCGGGAGCCCTCCCACACAGTTTCTTGATTCTTTCCAAGGGACTGATGCCCCTCCTCCATGCTCCCCACGGGTTGACAAGTTCCACTCGGGAAGGCTTCGCCTGTCTGGGCCGACAGACATCCCAGTGCCTAGCATGTAGTAGGTGCTCAGTAAGTGTTTGCTCATGAGACTGGGGTTCGATCCTGGGGTCAGGAAGATCCTCTGGAGAAGGGACTGGCTATCCCCTCCAGTTTTCCTGGGGCTTCCCTATGCGCTGCTTGAGCAGACCAGCGGTAAGTGAGAAGTGTGAGGACTCCCATGCACAAAGGTAAAGCTGAGTAATTAACAGATGAATAGGATCAGTAGAGTTGCTAATTGCAATATTTGAAATCAAATTTCCTTCTAGTTCTCGCTAGTGCAGGCCCCTGCCTCCTCCCCCTCCGTCTCCTCTTCTGTCCCCACTCCTAGCCCATCTTTCTACCCCCACCCCCACTTTCTCTCTCTCTCCTGAATAGAATGGTCTCAAGTGTCAGCCTTTGCTGATACATACAGACTTGGATAATCACAACTCTGAAAGATATTCTCAGTGTTCTGATAGGAGGTGGAGCGATCTATGTGTATTACTTGACATCTCTAGGTCTTCACTCATAATTCAGTCAGTAAAGAATCTGCTTGCAAGGCAGGAGACCAGGGTTCGATTCCTGGGTTGGGAAGATCCTCGGGAGAAGGGAATGGCTACCCACTCCAGTATTCTTGCCTGGAGAATCTCATGGACAGAGGACCATGGGGCCACACAGTCGGCCACAACTTAGCGACTAAACAATAACAAGGGTTCATCAGCTACAACTGAAACACTGTATTATCCCAGATGGCTCAGTGGTAAAGACTCCGCCAGCCAACGCAGGAGACATAGGAGACATGGGTTCGATCCCAGGGTCGGCAAGATCCCCCAGAAGAGGAAATGACAACCCACTGCAGTATCCTTGCCTGAGAAGTCCCGTGGACAGAGGAGCCTAGTGGGCTACAGTCCATGGGGTCGAAAAGAGTCGGACGCCACTGAGCGACGGAGCGTGCATGCGCACATTGTGAGCGCTCGGCAGACACAGGCTGTGAGCGTTATGGTCACGATCTGACTTGCATTGTAGCTGTTTGGACATATGGCTCACGTTCTTGTCTAGGCTGTGAAGAACTCTAAGGCAGGGACCTCTTATGACTCATTTGAGTCTTTTACTCCTTCCCCTACCTCTCCACCCTCACATCCCCCACCTGCTTTGTCACAGGAGGGAGGAGAGAGTGGTAACAGAAAGAAAAAGTGATGCTATTACCAGCTCCCATCACCAAACAGCTGGTTTGTGCCAGACTCTGTGCTTTATAACCATCATCCCCATACCCACTGCCCTACTGATGCTGTAACCGTTTGCTCCTCCTTGTTTACAAAGGAGAAAACTGAGATTCAGAGTAGTTAAGTCACTGGTCCAAGATCACCCAGCTAGCAGAAAGCGGCCCCCAGGACTGCTGCCTCCCCAAGGCCACCATGCACCGCGTGACTAGAGAGGAACACTCCCTTGTGTACACACCAGACCGGACCAAACCTGATCACGGTCCTCAACCCACCTTCCTCGAAGTGCATGCGCGCTCAGTTGTGTCCAACTCTTTGCGACCCCATGGACTGTAGCCCATCAGTCTCCTCTGTCCATGCAGTTTTCCAGGCAAGAAGACTGGAGTGGGTTGCCATTTCCGACTCAGGGATTAAACCCGCATCTCCTGCATCTCCTGAAGGGGCAGGCAGATTCTTTACCACGGCAACACCTGGGAAGCCACATCTTTCTCATAAGGCACTTTAAAAATTTTTTATGAAAAATTTTTTGTTGAAGTATAGTTGATTTGTAATGTGTTGATTGCTGCTGTACAGCAAAGTGATTCACTTATCCATATGTACATGTTCTCCATCATGGTTTATCACAGGATATTGAATATAGTTCCCTGCGCCGTACAGCAGGACATCGTTGTTCATCCATCCTATATACACTAGGTTGCATCTGCTAATCCCAAGCTCGCAACCCTTCCCTCCCCCATGCCTCTTGTCCTTGGCAACCACAAGTCAGTTCTCCATGGTAAGAGACTTTTTAAACCAAGTTTCAGCAGGAGCTAGGGGTGGCATCGGAGCAGTCTGGGGGCCACTGTCCTGTTGAAAAAGAGGAGTCGATGTTTGGGGTGTTGGACCAATCCCGTTGCACTCTCTGCTTGGATGTTATCGTCATACAGGGTGGGGAAAATAACCATCTCGTCCCCCCTCCCGTCTCAGAAGGGGTGGCTTGTAAACATATGGAGAGTGGGGAAGAGAAAGTCGAACGTCTTGACTCAAACTGTCATCCGTGTGCCAGTTTTCTGTGCAGACTGAGATGAAAATCGGCCGTGAAACACACAGAGGGAAATGAAATTTGGAGAAAGGGAAAAACAACCCAGAGCGGCTTCTCCTCGCGGTGATTCCTGCTCCCTGGGTATAAGGCTGCATTCCATGGCAACAGCATTCGCACTTCTCTGAAAGAAAAGCTCCAACCAGCTGGACCCTTTATTAAAGTGGAGCCCCAGGATTAGCATGCTTGTGTGATGACAAAGTGAACCGGCTGCCCTGTATCAGTCGAACCGGCTTCAGGAGGCACTGAAGCCCCTGTGGCAGGAGAGTGAGCATCCTCGAATGGCCAGACCCCAGAGCCTGTGGCCATTTCACCCTTTATCCCCTTGGGCCCCTGGGCTCCTATGCAGAGGAACAGCAGGGGTCTTTTAGATCTGAAAGCAAGTCGAGCCTGGTGGTTATGGATGAGGCATCGGGGACAGAAAGAACTGAGTTTGAATCACAGCTCAGCTAAGAGACCTTGCTATTTGACTTGGAATGAGTCCATTCCTTTCTCTGTGACTCAATTTTTGCATCTACGAAATGGGTATAACAACACATTTCCACCAAGGATTCTATCCTGATCCAGTGAAGAAACACATGCAAAGCACTTAGCATGCTAAAGCTAAAGCATGCTAAAGCACTAGCACTTTAGCATTGCTAAAAACCTACTCACAGTGAATTCTTGGACTTCCCTGGTGGCTCAGATGGTTAAGCATCTGCCTACAATGTGGGAGACCCGGGTTCCATCCCTGGGTCTGGAAGATCTCCTGAAGAAGGAAATGGCAACCCACTCCAGTATTCTTGCATGGAAAATCCGATGGATGGAGGAGCCTGGTGGGCTACAGTCCATGGGGTCACAAAAAGTTGGACACGACTGAGCAACTTCACTTTCTTTCACTTTCATAGTCCACTTTTAAGGAATGGCCCTATTGGGGAAAGCGAGGATTCTTTTAACATTTGATGCTTTGTGAAAAAATTTCGCACTAGCCACTTGCTAAATACAGTCATAAAGCAATGTGTCTGTGTGTGTGTCCCTATGAGGGACAGTGAGTGTGTGTGTGTGTGTGAGTGTGATGTGCGTGTCTGGGTGAGGGAGAGCGTGTGTATGTGTGTGTCACTCATAAAGCAGAAGGAGGAAAGCAAGGCAGACCCAGGCTGATGGGGTCTGAGTCCTGCCTCTTCGTTTACTGAGGGATCGTGGACAAGTCACTTCACCTCTGATCTCAGTTTTCTCTCCCCTCCAGAATGGCAGTGCCACACCTGCATCACAGAGTTATTTAAAATGGCACGTGCACGTGGGGATTTCCTGGGGGTCCAGTGGTCGGGACTCCTCGCTTTCACTGCCAAGAGTTCAGGTTGTATGGTATGGTCAAAAAATTTTTTTTAATAAATAAAATGACTTATGCACATAAAGAACCCATGAACATCAAGCATCCTCTTGAAGGACAAAAAACAGTTATGGCTCAGTGCAAAGCTAGATCGTAGAAGAGAAAAAAGGACATTAGTGGAAAACCAGGTGAAATTCAGACAAAATCTGAAGTTCAGTTTCTAGTGCTATACCAATGTTAGTTTCTTAGTTTTGATAAATTTTAATTTCTTATATGAGATGATAACATTGGGGAAACTAGGTGGAGGGTATGGAGAACTCTGTATTAACTTTTCAACTTTCTGTAAATAAAACATTTTTCCTATATATGATTTACGGAAATTATGGGCTTCCCAGGTGGCTCAGTGGGTAAAGAATCCACCTGCAATGCAGGAGACACAGAAGACTTGGATTCAATCCCTGAGTCAGGGAGGATCCTCTGGAGGAGGGCATGGCAACCCACTCCAGCATTCTTGCATGGAGAATCTCATGGACAGAGGAGCTTGGCGGGCTACAGTGGGGGTTGCAAACACAGGCTATAGTCCATAGGGTCGCAAAGAGTCAGACACGATTGAAGTGACTGAGCACACACGCATATATATATGCACACACACACACATATACATATATAGGCTGAGGAACTGATCTAAAGGGACCTGAAGATTAGACGGAACAATCTGATGCAGTGTGGGCTCTTGGACTTAGTCCTGGATTGAGGGAAGCAACACAATTGCTGAAAAGAACAGTACTGGGAAACTTAGCAAAGGTGCACATGGGCTGTATGTAGGCTAGCAGTCTCCTATCTGTACTAAATTCCTGAGTCTGATCACCGTCCTGAGGCTGTTAAAGAGAATGCCCCTCAGAAGGAAGATGAGTGGTTGCCAGGGATGGGGGGAGGGGATGGGAGCAGTTGCTTTATGGTTAAGGAGTTTTATCTCAGAAGGACGGAAATGTTCTAGAACTAGGTAGAGATGGTCGTGGCACACCACTGTGAGTGTACTAAATGCCACTGAATTGTTCACTTTAAAATGGCTAACTTTATGTCTCGTGAATTTTGCCTCCATAAAATTTAAAATATATTTTAAAAAAGAAAGGGAAATGTCCCTGTTCTTAGGAGACACAAGCTGTATGTAATTGTGGCTGAAGGGACACGATGTCCACATCCTTCTCTAAGATGATCAGCAAAGCACCAACAATAACAACACGAAATGCATTATGTATGCTCAGAAAGGAAGACAAAGCCATGAAGCACATGTGGCAGAAAGTTAGCAATTGGTGAAACTAGGTGAAGGGCAGACAGGGATTAATCTTACTACTCTTGCTTAGGTTTGAAATATTTTCAAATTAAAAAGCAAAAAACATGGGGGACTTCCTTGGTGGTCCAGTGCTTAAGATTCCACACAGGGGCAGGGGTTCAATCCCTGGGGCTAGCGGCAAAGAACCTGCCTGCCAATGTGGGTGATGTAAGAGACCTGAGTTCGATCCTTGGGTGGGGAACATCCCCTGGAGAGGGAAACGGCAACCCACTCCAACATTCTTGCCTGGAGAATCCTATGGACAGGGGAGCCTGGCAGGCTACAGTCCACAGGGTTGCACAGAGTCAGACACGACTGAAGCAACTTAGCACGGGGAACTAAGATCCTGTATGCCAAAAAAAATGGCAAAAATCAACAACAATCGCTTTTAAAGAGCCTAGCACTTGCTACCTATAGGAAACTCATTTAATAATGGAGATATTGCTATATCCGCACACAGCATTAGAATTTTATGTGAATAGTTATTATTCATGTTCACAGTAACATCTTGAATCCCCCCTGGGTGGAGGTCTGAGCTGGGCCCCGGGAGAGTCAGGGTGAACCTGGCAGTGCCCGTCCTGGTCACTCTGGGTGAAGGCCGTGCCTGGGAACTGTGGTCAGGTGACAGCAGTTTCTGTCTCCCCTGCCCAGCTGCTGGCCGGGCGCATGGACACAGGAGATGCCTGCTAGAAAGTTTCCAGATGAAGTACGCAAACAAATCAGCAGATCCAGGAGCTGAATATTGTAGGGGCCACAGAGAGGTCCGAGGAGCCCAGCCTGTGTGCTGGGGGGCCCTGGAGCTGTGCCAACCCCCTGTCCTTTGCAGCCATTTGGCATTGGAGAAGTAGCCGCTCGGGAGAGTTTAACGGCAGCCGAGACACCTGCGGGAGGGGGTCACCTCCATCACCGCTGCTCAGGGATGCTGGGTTCTGTTGAGCCCCATCAACACCTGAGTCTCCAAGTCCCTTGTGGGAACGATAGCAATCAAGTTAGGAGCATGTAATTGGATAATTCAATTGCTTTCCAGGGAGAGCTGCCGTTTAATTAAAGATGACTAAAGACAGAACCAGGAAGCTGAGGGAGCCTGGCTTAATCGTCTAGAGAGACTGCAGCCACACGACAAGGTGAGGGGTTGCACTGAGCCGTGCGCCTGCCGTCACCACCAGCTGTACAGTCCTGGCGCCATGGACAAGGGGGTGGGGAGAGCACCAGCTTGCTGCCAGGGAAGGGCAGGGACAGGTCACGTGACAGCAAATCCAAGGAGATCCCAACTGGTCTAGGTTGCAAATATGTTTGCCTTTAAACAAACACTGCATCCTATAATCTGTTCGTTTCTAGCTGTGTGACTTCAGGATGTTACTTAACCTCTCTGAGCCTCAGTGGCTTTGTCAAGGACACAGGGTGTCCTTGTTGGGTAAAGTGAGGGATTCTTGTAACAGGTGAGTCTTTGTAATAAACTTTTTGTATTAGCCAGTTGCTAAACAGGCCCATGAAGCTGTAGTGTGCACACATGTGTATATGTGTGTGCGTGCACGCATGCAGGCCTGCGTGTGGTGAGCAGGGGGTGAGACTTTGGGTCTGTTCTCCGGGATGTACTGATTAATTTGCGCTTGACTAGCTGTGGCGTGAGGCTGCTGTCAGGCTTGCCTCCCAGGGTGTGTGAGGATTGAGTAAACCCTCGGAACAAGCCTGGATGCGTACCCAGCACCCAGTAAATGTCGGTTCTATTGAAAGAGGTGGGGGAAGTGAGTATTGCGTGTTGGACCCAGAGCAAGAAAGATGCATGATAATTCCTGACATTAATACAGTTTCTATCAACTGGAAGCTGCAGAAACTCACTCCCAAGACATAATGATGTTCACATGGTCTCTGTCCCCGCCTTGGTCATTTTCAGAGACAACTGGGAGTTGCTCATAATGAATCAGAGCTAAGGAACACGGTCATGTCACCTGATCATTCAGGAAGTGTTTATGGAGCTGCTGTATGCGGGGTCCTTGCTGGGCACCAGTGGGCATGGTGGGCAGCTTCCCCATGCTCAGGAGCTCTCAGTGGGGTCTGGCCATGCCTTTGTTCTCAGAAGCAGGCGTCCCTGAGTGGCAGATGGATGGCTGAGATGCCAAGGGTATAAGAAACCAGCAGCTGTGCCAGGAGTGGCTTTGCTCCCACCAGGAGAGGCAAAAGGACCGGTAAGACTGAGTTCTTGCCACGCCTCCCCTTTAATTTCTTGCAGGATCTCCCCTAAATCTTCCTCAAAGAGCAGAGCTGCTGCTCCCGCCCTGACCAGACCCTGGGTCGGAGCCCTGGGTTAACATTTTTAATTGGAGGCTTCTCAGGCTGTGGTCCAGTGGCCCTCAGCGGGAGCTGCCAGGGAACGGACAGGCTCCCAGGAAGGCAGCCCCACGGGACATTGCACGCGCCCTCCCGAGACGGGTTTGCTTCCAGTTCCCTGTTGAAGCGGCCTTTTCATTCCATCTGTGTCCATCCCGCTGTTGCCGGCTGATTAGGGCAAGCTCCGCCCTAAGACGTCCCTGGCAGCGGACATCATCCTCCCCTCCCCAGAAACCTCCGTGGCGTTTAACTTCAAAACAGGACTGTATAAAGGCCCTTGTTCGCTGCTTCCCGGCTGGAGTGGGGGGCGGGGCACAGCTCGTACTGAGTTGCCTGGCGCAGGTGGCTGGGGATTGAACGATGGTGACAGTCCCTGAATGAGTGAGTGGCAGAAACTCTGTCCTGGTGCCCATCGCCCCCACCAGAGGAGATGATCTGGGGGAAGGACCTCTGGGGGAAGGACCCACGCTTTGGAGACCCTGAGTAAGGGATGAGACCACACCGTTAGAGGGGGACAAATAAAGAGTAAATGCCTGTATATGAAGTATTTTTAAGGGTCATTAATATTAATAGCATCGTGCCAAATAGAATAATGAACAGGACTCTAATTAATCATTTTTAATGGCAGCTTTGCTCCCATTTTCATCCTGCATTTTTAATTAACAAGTTTCCCATGGGGCCACTGGGAATATTAACTGGAGGTGGCTGGTCCCCTCCCCTTGAAGGAGCCCAACTGCGATCTGGCAACTGTTCCCAGCTCAGAAAATCCATGAAGCTGCCGCAAGGACCTGGCCATTGCAGAGATGATGGTCATGCATTCATTCAACAAACATTTTAGAAATATCCACTCTGAGGACTTCCCTGGTGGTCCGGTGGTTAAGACTTCATGCTTCCAATGCAGGACGTGTGGGTTGGATCCCTGGTTGGTAAGCTAGGATCCCACAGCCTCGTGGCCAAAAAACCGAAACGTAAAACAGAAGCAGTATTGTAACAAATTCAATAAAGACTTTAAAAATGATCCATATCCAAAAAATCTAAAAAAAAAAAGCAATACCTCTATTGCATCCAGTCCGTTCACGGCCTCTGAGGATGCAGTGATGGGCAGAGCCATCCCCTTGCCATCAGGGGAGGCAGCTGCGGCAGAAACAACCACGTGCAGAAGGGCTTGCCTGCAGACGGTCCAGTGTTTGTAGGTGACCACCAGCCAGTCCAGATGTAGGAGGGAGGCTTCCTGGAAGAAGTGGCATGAAGCTGAGCCCTGAAGTGTGGGTAGGAGCCAACAGAGGGGAGTGGGGGATGGACAGTGGACAGACACGTGCAAAGTCAAGAAGAGAGAAGTGAACAGGTTTGAGAATCACAGGTCTTGCACAGAGTGAGAGTATGGGAGTTGCATACTCACCTTCACAGCGGCACGATTTACAACCAGTAGAAAGTGGAAGTGACCCAAGGGTCTGTCAATGGATGATGGCTAGGTAGCCGATCTCTACCATGGACTAGTATTCAGCTGTAAAGAGGAATAAAGTACTGATCCATAGTACAACGTGGATGAACCTCAAACCCTTATGCTAAGCGCAAGGAGCCACAGACATAGAAGGCCACGTACTGCTTGATCCCATTCATGTGCCGTGTCCAGAACAGGCAAATCCACAGACACAACGCAGACGGTGGTTGCCAGCGGCCAGGGTAGGGGAAGTTGGGAACTACAGCTGACAGGAATGGGATTTTACCAGGGGGTGATGAGGGCACCCTGAAACTAGATACAAAAGGTGGTTGCACAACATCGCGAAGTGCTACACACTGTTGAATTGTTCACTTTAAAACGGTTAATTTATGATCTGTGAATTTCACCTCCAGAAAAAAAAAAGAAGAAAAAGCGTGTGTGAGCAGCCAGGCAGAAGACATGAACTGGGCGTGGTTTGTCTCTTTCGGGAGACTCCCAGCAAGGAGTCGTTGGCCACCTGCCCCTGCATTTCCAGTCATAAGCCCCTCGCCAGCCCCTCTAAGAGAAATGTCTCTAATAAGGACCATCGGTATAACACAAGAAACTATATTCAGTATCTTGCAATAACCTATAATGGAAAAGAATCGGAAAAAGAATATATATATGAATAACTGAATCACTTTGCTGTATATCTGAAACTAACACAACGTTGTAAGTCAATTAACTATACTTTAATTAAAAAAAGAAAAAGAAATGCCAGTATATAATGCATTATCCTTTTTACTTTGATCTCCCTTTCTCAACTTGGCATGGTGTTTCGTATTTGCTATTAAATATAATCCTCAATTAAAAAAAAAAAACTGTAATAGCCCAAGAAAAGAAAGAAATGTCTCTAAACCTGGCATGGATACCAGTCAAGGTCTCAGATTTGCAAGAAATTTTCTAGAAACTATTCGGATGCCTGGCTAGCTACCCCATTATTGAGGATCCAATGAGTTAATGTACAGAAAAATGCTTCAGAGTACCTGGCATAGGGCAAGGGCCAAATTTTGTACCAACTAAAAAGGACCAAGCACTTTTTCTGGCTCAGATGGATGGCCAGACCCTGCCTGTATTATCCCATTTAACAGCGTCCCACCACCATCCTATCAGTCAAGCACTACTATTATCCCCCATTTACAGATAGAGAAATCAATGGCTCAGAGATGTTAAGTCATTTGCCTGATATCACACAATGAAGAAGCAGAGAACCAAGACCTAGAATTTGGGCCTACCCAACTCCAAAATCTGCTCTCTTAACCATTGTTGCTTCCTAAATTATAAGCTGTTAAAAAGAACCAGGACTTCTCTTGTGGTCCAGTGACTAAGACTCCTTGCTTCCAATGCAGGGGGTTCAGGTTCAAGCCCTCGTCAGGGAACTAGATCCCACAGGCTACAACTAGAGATCCGGACTTCCCTGGTGGTCCAGTGGTTAAGAAGCCGCCTTCCAATGCACCAGACACGAGTTCGATCCTTGGTCCAGGAGGAGTCCACATGCTGTGGGGCAACGGAGCCCATGTGCCCCAACTACTGAAGCCTGAGCACCTAGAGCCTGATTTCCGCAACAAGAGAAGCCACCCCAATGAGAAGCCCGCACACCCCAACTAGACAGTAGCCCTGTCTCTGCAACTAGAGAAAGCTTGAAGTCAGCGACAAAGACCCAGCAGAGCCAAAAAGAAAAAAAATTTTTTATTAAAAACATTAAAAATAAATAAAATGTCAGGGACCTCCCTGGCAGTCCAGTGGTTAGGAGTCCACACTTCCACTGCAGAAGGCCCAGGTTCGATGCCTGGTCCAGGAACTAAGATCCTGCATGCCTTGAGGCCAAAACAAACAAAAAACAAGCAAACAGAAAACCTCGATCTCTTCCCTGACCCCACTCTGTCCCCTTTGTTGTGGCTCTGTGACACTTCTCTCTCTGCTTCAAGTACCTGGAGAGTCATCTGTTTTTATCCCCATCGCCACACCAACCAGAATGGAAGCAGAATGAGGCTCTGGTCTCCGTGCATTGTGTTCACGGCCCCGTTGAGATGTCCCTGTGTGGACACCTAAGTCCAGCCTGCAGACAGCTGACTTCTCTTCCAGGCCTGGGGGTTGGGGCCAGGGGATGTGCCGGTCACTGTGGAAGCACCCCTGGGGCCAGTACCAAGTTGACGATGACCATCTTTCCCACTTTCTTGATGGCCAGAGGAGGGGCTATCGGAAATGTACACCCAGGGCAGTGGACCTTCTAACTTGTGTATTGATTGGCCATCAGGAGTATTACATGCCCCCAGCAAAAGCAGGTCTTCGTCCCAGAAGAGCTAGGAGCAGGCAAGCTCAGCTTCTTTTGAGTGCCAGGAACTGGGCACCCACCTGGGAGCCGTCTCCGCACTGCCCCTCAGGGCCAGTTTCCCTACCAGCCTGCTCTGCGCACTGGTGACCACTGGGCACAAATTGGCAGGACTCAGAGCTCTGAGGTGTGGACGTGTGGTCCCCTAACGCCATGAGAAGGTAACAGAGGCAGACATCATAATCGTAGAAATAAGAGAGTTTGCCTCGTGTTTTCCCCCCGTTGGTAACCATAAGATTGTTTTCTATGTCTGTGAGTCTGTTTCTGCTTTGGGAAAAAAAAGGGCGGGAGGTGGTGGTGGAGAAGGGTAAATTAGGAGCTAGGGATTAGCAGATACAAACTATTATATATAAAGTAGATAATCAGCAAGGTCCTACTGGATAGCACAGGGAACTATATTCAACTTCCTGTAGAAAGCTATAATTGAAAGAATCTGAAAAAGAATATATATATACACACATATGTATATATATAACTGGATCACTTTGCTGTACTCCAGAAACTAATGCAACACTGCAGATCAATTATACTCCATGAAAAAGAAGAATGTTGCCGTGTGTGGAAAAAAAGACCTGATTTATTTTACCAGCAACTTCCCCGGGTCCATCTCAGAACCAGCAGTTTTCGGCACCTTTTTGCAGCTCATCGGAGGGCAATCGACGCCTTCGGGCCTCACATCGATCTGAAATATAAATACTAAAAAGAGGAGGGTGAGGTGACATTTTTATTGATTCGATCGTAAAGAAAGTCAGGGGAACCAAAGGCTGACGAGTAATGAAACGGTACCAAGTTGCCATGAGTTTGAATTCCATAGCAACAGGCCGACCCGAAAACCACTATCATTACCCGAAGGCGAGGAGACCCAGGAGCAAGATGGGGGAACGTTCACAAGTGATATTTGGGGGCTCCTCGGCCATGAAAAGAAGGCAAGCTCGGCGCTGTGGAGAGACTACCCACACATGTTTGCGGGAACCTTGGAGAGGGAGGAAAGGGCTGCAGGGTCTTTCCTGGGGGGTGAGGCTCAGCCATCTCCAGAGACCACCCGGAGCACTTGACCCAACAATGCAACCACCAAACAGTCAGCAGCCTCAGACAGAGAGCTCAGCAATCAGCCATCCTTTGCGACAGGCAGAGGCTCGGGGCCTCCAGGCCCCCCCAGCACAGCGGTGGGCTTTTGAGGAGCATGGCTCAGACAAGAAGGCCCAGAGTAATGGGGGCTGGAGGAGGGGGGCGGGCGGTGAGTGCAGAAGAATCCCATTAAGGAGCAAGGCTAATCAATACTGGCCTCGACCAGGAAGGTTTAAAAGCCTCTCTACCATCCCCGCTCCCCCGTCAGTGGCGAACAAGTGGCAGGAGAGCTGTTTGGACCCTTCTCTGGGCAGGAGCATCATCTCCAGCGGGGAGGAGAGCCTGGAAGAGGCGAGTCTCAGCCTGAGGGGTGGGCTGAGGGTGGGCCAGCTGCCCCTGGGTGTCTCGGGACCCCAGAGCATCAGCAGGAGCCCCCACTGGGATCTTCACACCCCAGCCCTGGAAGGGACCTCGGAGGTATCCCCAGGGCCCATCCCTCCCATTTCACACCAAGGACCCCGAGACCTATGAGGGAAAGGATTTGAACAAGGGGGGACTTCCCTGATGGTCCAGTGGCTAAGACCCCGCACACCCAGAGCAGGAGAGGCCGGGTTCAATTCCTGGTCAGGGAACTAGAGCCTACATTCTGTGACTGAGTTTGCATGCCACGATTAAGACCCAGCACAGCTAAATAAATATTAAACCAAAACAAGTCACATGACTAGAAGATCCAGCCGTCTGCCTCCCGGCGCAGGTCAGTTTCCCTTTCAAGGTCAATTAACACAGCCGACCCTCTCACTTTGCTGTATCATGTCAGGAAGTGTCTACAATCCTACAGTCTATTACCAACTGACTAAATCTACCACGGAATGGGCACCTGCCCTGCCTGGGCGCTGTGCTCATCTGATATGTGAATTGTGAATTGATGTGAATGCATGAGGATTGAACCTTTCAAACATGATGGACTTGGTCGCATTATGCTCTCCTTTTGCAGAGGGGGAAAACTGAGGCCCAAAGATCTCCACACCAGCCCAGGGCCTTGCTTTGTTGTTGTTCAGTCGCAAAGTCGTGTTTGAGTGTTTGGACCCCATGGACTGCAGCCCGCCAGGCTCCTCTGTCCTGCACTATCTCCCGGAGTTTACTCAAACTCATGTGCATTGAGTCAACGATGCCATCCAGCCATCTTATCCTCTGTCGCCTCCTTCTCCTTCTGCCTTCCATCTTTCCCAGCATCATGGTCTTTTCCAGTGAGTCAGACCTTTGCATCTGAATTCAGGTGGCCAAAGTATTAGAGCTCCCTCACTGCCTGGGGGCTAAACTCCATCCCCCAGGACTCCAGAGCCCTGGCTTCTATACACCATGCTTGGGAGTCAACCTTCAGTGGAGATGTGACCCAGCAAGAGAGGGGATATCCTTCTCTGATTCTTCCTATGGCCTCAGGTTCTGGGGGTCAGTGAATTCACCCACCCCCACAATTTAGCTACCTCTCCCAGTGCTGTTCCCTGGGCATAGCTGGGTCCTGGGGCTGAAGGTGAGGGCGGCTGTGGGTGGCCGGCTCACCCCTGAACAGATTCCAGGAGTCATCAGGGGTAACAGGCTCTCTCATCAAGCCCCCACCGGCTCCTCCTGGTCAGAACCCCATCAGGGTCAAGGCCACCAGGAGAGGAGGTAGAGAAGACCTCTACCAGAGCTGACACACAGGATGAACACCCCTGGGCCCTGGTGTCCCATCAGATGAGATGGTCTCCAAAGTTCTCCCAGCCGTGTCATTCAATGTTTCAGCCACAGTCGTGGACATTACAGTGTGAACCTACAACCATTCATGAAGTTGAACATTCCCTACCTCCCTAACAGGTAAGTTTTGACATCATTCCCACTTTACACGGTAGACAGAATTAAAGAGGAGCTCAGAGTTCCACACCAGTAAGATCTGTGTGACTCTGGGGATGTGGTGATTGAAGTGGCCAGTCAAGGAATTTTCTGCTCTCAATATCAGCAGGCGGGAATCAGTGTGGGCCCCAGAGATTCCCTAAAAACTTAAACATGGAATTGCCATATGACCCAGCAATTCCACTCCTAGTTATAGACCCAAAGGAACTGAAAATAGATATAAAAGCAAGTACATACACATATGTTCACAGTAGCACTATTCACAATAACCAAAAGGTGTTGTTTTTGTTGTTCAGTTGTTCAGTTGTATCCAACTTTGCCATTTCCTTCTCCAAGGCATCTTCCCGACCCAGGGAAAAACCTGTGTCTCCTGCTTTAGCAAGCAGATTCTTTACCACTGAGCCACCAGGGAAGCCCACAATGGAATATTAATTAGCCGTAAAAAGAAATGAAGTACTGATAACATGCTACAACCTTGAAAACATATGCTAAGTGAGAAAGGCCAGCCATCAGAGGACAAATATTGTACGATTCCACTTTTAGAAGATGGCCAGAGAGGACATATTCACAGATACAGAACACAGATTGCTAGTCGCCAGGGTCTGAGGGTGTAACTGCATAATGGGTGAGGAGTCCTAGTTTGGGGTGATAGAAATGTTTTGGAACTGGATGTGGGGGTTGGTGCATAACATCATGAATGTATTAAATGCCAGGGAGCATCACTCGGAAATGGTTAATTTTATGTTATGTGAACTTCACTTCAATAAAATTGTTTTAAATCAAGACTAGGTGTGGGTTTTGTCGCATTGAAATGGCCCCAGTAATGATGAGGGGGTGGGAAAGTGAAGGTTAGGGTTAGGTCTAAATGACAGGGTTGGGGGAGCCCGTCCTCGGGGGGCGGTGTCCTTTGACCTCACCTCTTTTCTGTCCCCCGCCTCCCAATGTGTGTGGCTCGGTGACGATCACAGAGCATCTGTTTTTGCAGCCAATGGGGAGGGGAGCTGAGCCCACAGCCCAGGATGGTTCACAGGAGCCCAGAGGAGCAAGTCACTGCACTAAACTAAAGGGGCGGCAGGGGACACCCGGCTCCGCAGGCCTGGGCGAGCACATGTATGTCTTCCTGCTATGTCATGTGACATCATGGGCTGCCAGACAGAACTCTACGAGAACTCTGGCTGGGGCAGTCAGTCTGGTCTGACCCAGTCTCCAAATCGTGTCCCCAGAATCAAAGTGGTTTACAACTTGTTCTCAAGGAGGAAAAACAATGCTCTGATTTGTCGTGTTGGCCAATTTCCATGGTATAAATACCCCCACAGTGGCTGATCTCACGCTGCCGATCTGATGTTGCTGACAGTGGGGTCAAGGAGAGATGCTGGGCTGCCAGCCTGGTGCAGTATTTCCAACACACACACAATAGATATAAATAAACTCAAGGGCACAGACAATAGTAAAATATGATGAAGAGCTACAAAGGGATGTTTTCAGTAATAGTTACCTTTGTTTTTTAATGTTATTGATTTAATGATAAGCTTTTGTGATTTAGTTTTTAATAATGACTCTGTTCAGCAACCAGCTCACCAAATCCCTAAAAATTAAATGATAAGCCTTGGGGAGCTGACTCCAGGGCAGTGCTGACCCTACACTTAGCCTCTGACACTCCTTCCCTTCTCTGCTGAATGATTTCTTCAGTCCTTTTATCTTGAAGTAAAAGCTTTCCTTTCAAAAGAAGAGATTAGGTTTAAGGTTCAGGTTTAACTCACAGCCCTAGAAGGAAAAACACAGATTCAATGCCAAAGGCTGGGTGCTATGGAGTAAACTGGTGGTGGGTGGGTGGGGTGGGGGCGAGGTCCTAGTGATGGGGAGGGAGGAGGCTCAGAGTAAGGTAGGGAACGTCCAAGCACCCGGGATACAAATCCTTTTTCTCACAATCCCAGCTCCAATCAGCCATAGCCATGGGATACTTGAAACAAAATTCCTGCCAACAGACATTTGCTTTCTCTGCCAAATTTCCATCCCAAACTACCAACTGCATCCTTGACCCATGTTATCCGATGTTGCCTAACAAAATATTTCATACCTTGGAGGGTTACACAGCACGAAAACCAGACTGTGGTCTCTTACGGTTGGGGCCTGACTGGGCTCAGCTGGGTGGTTCTGGCTCAGGGTCCTAGGCAGCGGTGTGATTAGACTGTGGCTGGAACTGGAGGCTTCCAGAGTCTCGCTCACTCACACCTCTCTCTCAAACATCCAGGGCACCTGGGATGTCGGTCTCCATGCGTGCTCACCATTGGTCCCCTCGGCGTGGCAGCATCATTCTTGTTAAGTTGCTAAATTGTGTCTGACTCTTTGAGACTCCATGGGCTGCAGCATGCCAGGCTCCTCTGTCCTCCACCATCTCCCAGAGTTTGCTCAAATCCATGTCCATTGAGTCAGTGATGCTATCTAACCATGTCATCCTCTGCTACCCCCATCTCCTTCACCTTCAATCTTTCCCAGCATCAGTGTCTTTTCTAATGAGTCTGCTCCTTGCTTTAGGTGACCAAAGCATTGGAGCATCAGTCCAACATCAGAGTCATCCAATTTCTTACTGGGCAGTTCAGAGCAGAGAGAGACAGAGACACAGAGAGATGGAGACAGAGAGAGACAGCCTCTTTTCTGACCTAGCCTCTGAAGTAACATCACTTTCGCCTCATTCTACCTGCTGGAAGCGAGTCTCCCCTCAGCCCAAGCGGGAAGAGAATTAGATTTTCATGGCAGCGGTGTCAAAGGACTTGAGGACTTGTTTTAAGGCTACTGCAATCTACTTGCTCAGCCCCATCCCAATCTCCCACCGAGAAGGTTCATTTCTAAGTTTAAGCATCTCTCAAAGTTTGAGTCAGTCTCCAGCCTGAGCCTAACCTGGGTAGCGTTAAACACAGCCCTTTCCAAGACCACCTGAGAGCTGGTGATGGAAGGTCCCTACACATTTGCAGCTAGTAACTTACCAGCTGTCAGACCCACGAGTTTTGGTTGGTGTTTGTGGTGGCTGATCACTCCTTTTTTTGTTGTTGTTTTCAATTAATTTTTATTGGCGTATAGTTGATTTACAATGCTGTGTTAGTTTTTTCTGTAGAGCAAAGTGAATCAGTCATACATATACATACATCCCCTCTCTTCTAGACCCTCATTCCCATATAAGTCATTACAGAACAGCAGATAGTGTTCCCTGTGCTATACAGTAGATTCTTATTAGTTAACTTTTACATATGTACTGTGTGTATGTTCATTGCAGTATTCACAATAGCCAGGACATGGAAGCAGCCTAACATCAATCAATGGGGGAATGGATTTCGCCTTCTTGAAAGTTCACCCTCCTGGTTCTGGTACCACCACATTCCCCACTGTCTGCCAGCCTCACCGGCTACCCATCTCCTCCTCATAACACCTCAGTTGCCTTTCTGCTGCTTCTTGCCTCTGTGCCCTCCCCCAGTTCTATCCCCTACTCCCAACCTCCATCTCAAGAAACCAGGATGACCTCATAAAGGAAATTCCCTTCCACCCCATAACTTTCCCAAGCAGAAATTTTGGGGCCGAGTGCATCTGTGTGATCAGAACTCTGTCTCCAGCCCGGGCTCCACCTCTGGCCCCGATCTGCCTCTGGGCCCTTCCATCTGGCCCCAAACCACCAAGAGCTCCCTCCAAGCCCCATCCTCAGCCTTCTCCCTGCTCGTGTTGTCGGTCCTGCTGATGCTCCAGCACCGAGGTCCCCAAGCTTCGACTCTGGTCCGGTTGCCCCGGGTCCCTCACCCCACAGTGAACACAGGGCCCAAACCTTGGCTGTTCCTCTGCAGTACTTCTCATCTCCCCACCCCCATCCCTTTTGTGCTGAGTTTATTTCACTTCTGTTTCCTCTTCCTCCCATCAGAGCTCCTGGTGACATCTTCTAAAGATATGCCCACGGCAAATCCTTTCTGATCCAGAGCATCCCATGACAGGTGCTGGCATGGACAGAAAGTGAGGGGGTTTGGGGATCAGACAGTGTGTATGTATGTGCTCAGTCATGTCTGGCTCTTTGCGACCCCATGGACTGTAACCCACCCAGCTCCTCTGTCTATGGAATTTTCCAGGGAAGAATATCAGAGTGGGTTGCCATTTCCTTCTCCAGGGGATCTTCCCAACCCAGGGATTGAACCTGCATCTCCTGCTTTGGCTGGTGGATTCTTTACCAACTGTGCCATCTGGGAAGTCACCATGGGGTCAAACAGGCCAAGTTCAAATCCCATATTAACCTCTCACTAACTGTAACGTCCAAGTGCTGAATGATGCACTTTTGCCCCTGTTATTCTCCCTGCCACCTCCTCTCCACGTGCCCTGATGCTACCCAGGGTCAAACGCCATGTCCCCAGGGAAGCCCTCTCTGTACTCTCCTGAGGCTGGGACTCAAGAATGACTCTGTCTGTGTCTTTCTTACAACTCATCACTGTCGGCCAGGTAGGGCTTCTCATTTCTAGCCTTGTCTCACCCACCAGGATGCTAGCGTCTCCAAGGCGTGGTGCGCCTTCGGATCCCTCGTAACACATAACTCGGAGCACAGAGCATGTGCTCAGTGAATGTCTCTGAGACCGGGCTGAAAAGGAGGAGTAGGTAGGGTACCCAGGGCAGTGCCCAGGCATGACTAGTCATGATTCGCCCAGTCACTCATCCGCTAGGGAAGGAACAGAGCCAGGAAGCTGGAGAAAGGCCCCCGCCAGCACCAAGCAATATGAATACTTTATAATGTAGAATTTACACAAATCAGCGGAATCCCAGTCTAAAGGGAGGAGATGAAGTCCATTTATCAAGAGAAGGGAGATAGACTAAGTGCAGGCTGGAATAGTCTAGAAGGGCTTGGGGAGCTCCAGACATGATATTTCTGGGCTGAAATTAGCCAAATACCTGTGCAAATGGAACAAATCAGGGAGTCAGCCGTCTTGGAGGCTGGAACTGGCTGCCCTGGCGTGGCCCGGCCCAGCTCAGGGATCTGTTTCTGAAGGTGCTCTGGAGCTGTTCCAGGTGAGTCAGAACAGGTGTGGTGGGCGTGGCCTCTACCAGAACTAGGGTTGACTGGCAGGAAGGGAAGATGCTGGCCCGGAGCTGTCTGTCATGTTTTAGGTCTACATGAGACCATTACCTGTGCCCCGGGTTCAGCCCCAGGGGTGGTGAGAAGCTCGGGACCTCTGACCCAAGAGGGGCGATAACCAGAGGGCTGTGTCAAGGCTGGCGTCGCTGGCAGAATGCGGAGGCTTGAAGGTCAGCCTGGGAACTGGGGCGTGCGGTGTACAGGGAAGAGTTTCCCAGGCTAGAATGAGCCTTTGGGGCCGAGCTTAAGGGACTTGGTGTGTGGTGGGCACGCGATGTCAAGGATGGGATGAGAACACACTTCCAGCCACGGATAATAAGAGGATGATGGGAAACCTGAGGGCCCCGCCAAGAGCTCTGGGCGCCAGGCCAAATCCCACAAAATCCTCGCCTCCCCAGGTCTATTTTTGAGGGGCCCATGGGGAAGGGGCCGGGGAGACAAGAGGGAGGCCCATCCTTTAGGCCAGGACAGCACAGTCTGGCCCAGCTTAGAACAGCCTCATCCACTGTGGCCACTGGTGCTCAGAGCATCCTTGGTGGAAGAAATGACTCCCCTCTCTCGCTGTGCCAGCGAGGAAGGGGTGCCCGTTCCCGGAGCAGGGTGAACCTGGAGAAGGCCGCTTCTGTGCAAACGTTACTGAGTCCAAGCCTGCTCTGCTCGCCACACGACAGGCCAGTGAACCCAAGAGACGAGGGGTTGAGGCGAGGAAGAGACTTTTCAGGGAGCCGGATGACTGAGAAGATAGCAGTCTCACGCCTCAAGATAACCATTTATTGGGGTCTGGATGCCAGTTACTTATAGATCAGAGATGAGGTGGGGGTGCTGCTGCTGCTGCTGCTAAGTCACTTCAGTTGTGCCCGACTCTGTGCGACCCCATAGACGGCAGCCCACCAGGCTCCACCGTCCCTGGGATTCTCCAGGCAAGAACACTGGAGTGGGTTGCCATTTCCTTCTCCAATGCACAAAAGTGAAAAGTGAAAGTGAAGTCGCTCAGTCGTGTCCGACTCGTAGTGACCCCATGGACTGCAGCCTACCAGGCTCCTCCATCCATGGGATTTTCCAGGCAAGAGTACTGGAGTGGGGTGCCAGGTGGGGGTGAGAAAGCAAAATTAAAAGGCCATTAACCTTGCAAACATCTAGAATGGCAAGCCTCAGGCCGGGGATGTGTTCATTTCTTTCTTCCTCCATCTACAGGTGCACAAGATTCTGAACAAAGGCACTTTAGTTTTAGTTCAACAGTCCAGGAGAGGGAAAGAATTCTCTGAGGCAGGGCCTTCTTTTTGACTATAATAACAAAAGCAATGAGAAGCAAGTCAAAGAAACATTCCAACAGGGAGTCAGGATTGGCTTCTTCTCTGCAACAAAAAGAATCCTAACATCTTAGGTCCTGGACCCAGAAGGGACCTAGAGAGATTCTCCAATCCATGTCCTCAGCCTATATGCCCCCAAAGATGGGCACTTCCGGGTAAAACTGAGATTCAATGCAATCCCTCCTCCCTGACTGCTCAAAATGGAAGAAAAAAAAAATCAGCTCACGTGTATGCAACTGGTGGGCCTGAAACTCTGAGAGCCAGGGCAAGCATTCTGGTCCCCAGAGCTTTTCCGGGGTGCCATGGGAAGTGCAGGGGCCATGCGACTTGAGACCGACCTCAACAGTGAGCACCCTGTGTACCACGCAGCTCCATATGCTGCTGCTGGCCTATATGGAGGGTGCTGATCCCCTGGAGGAGGGCATGGCAACCCACTCCAGTGTTCTTACCTGGAGAATCCCATGGACAGAGGAACCTGGCAGGTTCATGGACCTTCCCCATGGTCTCATGGTCCATGGGGAAGCAAAGAGTCAGATACAATTGAAGCAACTTGACATGGTGACTAATACTGCCAAACACCTTTTCATGTGCTTAATTAGCTAGGGCTCTCTTTAGAGGCAGGACTACCCTCCCACACAGGAATTAGAAAGATTAGAAGCAATCACACACAAAGCATATCTTCAAACCACTGATTCACACTGTGAGTGGGGCTTCCCAGGTGGCTCAGTGGTAAAGAATCCACCTCCCAAGGAAGGAGACATAGGTTCAATCCCTGTGTTGGAAAGATCCCCTGGAGTAGGTAACGGCAACCCACTCCAGTATATTTGCCTGGGAAATTCCATGGACAGAGAAGTCCAGAGGGCCTGTGGTCCATGGGGTTGCAAAAGAGTTGGACATGATTGAGCGACTAAGCAACAACAAAACTCTTAGAGGCAAGTGAGAGAAATGTATCTCAAATCAACGTAAGCCAAAATGCAGGTATTGCTTTAGGTCAGCAGCCAACAAAAACAGAGAGGTTGGTTTTCACCCTAATCCAGGGACTTGAAAAGATTCAAGGATTTCTATTTCTGTCTCCCTTCTCAACTCTTCTCTGTGGATAAGCCCCATTCTCTCAGAAAGAACAGATGTGGGGCAGCTACAGCCTTACAAATCCTTACTAAGGTAGTGTAGAAAAAAGAGGACTTTCTTCCTTAGCTTAAGTGTGAAAACTTTCAGGGAAGGACTTCTATTGGCCTGGCTTTGGTCACATGACCACTCACGGACCAATCATTACAGTTTCCTGAAGGAAAGGGAGTTTTTGACCCCAAAGAGATGGGAGGAGGGGTCTGTTCAGTACAACTCTCCGCATCTATGGTGGGTAGAGGGGGAAAGGAGGAGAAAAGGAGGGCAAGAGAGAAGCAGTGTTCTTCAGGCTCCCATTCCTTCTCCCATCACCCTTCTGGGGACAGTTTTCAGGGTCTTATCTCCCTTGACTACTCAAACAGAGCCAGATTCCCTAAACTCCAAGAGCTCCCACGTCCCTGACACCTGTATTGCCGCATACTACCCAGCTTACGACTTAATTAAAAAATTTAAGTGTATTTTTTTCCCACACCAAGCAGTGTGTGGATGTTAGTTCCCTGACCAGGGATTGAACCCAAGCCCCCTGCATTGGAAGCGCAGAGTCTTAACCACTGAAAGTCCCTAATTTTAAAATTTTGAGCCATCTAATTTTTAACTTCATAATATGTGCTTTCAAAAGAAACTTTGTATTACAATGGAAAATGGAAAACGAGTACAACTGGCTGCAAACACAAGGTAACTATAAAAATAAGTACTACAGAAACCAAATGATGCTGTCAATTTCCGAAGGGACTGTTCGCATTGGAAACAGCGGAGCCTGAGGACAGATCTCCTCGTTAAGGAGAGAGATTAGCAGGTATCAGGGAGGCGTGAAAGATGCAGGAGCACCAGAGTCACAAGTTTCCCTTTAAGCAACAGCGGAGGTTGAAAAAGAATTGGAAAGAGAGTGATTTTCACTGAGATTTGATGTTATTCAACATCATGCTTGATTCTACTGAAGCTCTTCCACTTTCTACCAGGGCCACGCACCCCACACGTTGGCAGACAGTGAAACAATCCATGAGGAGACTCCACTCAGGGGGTCCCTGTGTCAGATTTCAGAAATCCAAATCATCAGGTTTGCTACCCCATCCATCCGCCCTTTGCCCTTGGTTTCTGGCTGGGTGGGGAAGGGTGTGTATGTGTGTGTTTGTGTGTCTATCTGACTCCACGGTCTAAGCACGTCTTCTCATTAGGGTCCTAGGAAGGCCAGGGACAGCAGGACAAGCTGGCCTGTGTTTCCTGTCTCAGAGATTCCATTCAGCCGAGGTCTGGAGGTTATTACGGCTCCCCCACCCAACTCCCTAGAAACCTCTGACACTCCATCAGCCAAGATGATAAATTGGTAACATTAGTATTTTGATAACTCGAGGCCCCGAAGCCACTCGCCAGCAGAGACAACCCCACCCCAGGGCTGAATTATTAAAACAATGACGATGTGATTGGAGAAGCTAGAATGAGTACTCCCTGAGCCTTGCTTGGAGAGAAAAAGCGTGTACAGATCTTCAGCGAGGCTGTGGGCTGGACTGCCTGTCACTGTTTTTATTAATTGTACAGACATCAGCTCTCTGTTGCTGCTTCTTATATTTATATTTCAGGAACAGGGGGTCGCTGGCAGGGGGTGGAGGAAATCCTCACCGTTCAAAAAGAAATTCAAGTCAGCTTTGAGAACAAGAAGTGAGGGAGGGGAAACTTCATGATCGCCTGGGTTTATTTTGGGGACTTGCGGAGAGCAGGGCAGAATTTTGAGACTTGCTTATTGAAACAAAGTTATCGATTGCTAGAAATCAATAGAGGTAGAGCTGTGTCTGAATCACCGGCTTTGAAGGATTCAGAAATTGCTTCCCTTTCTGCATTCTTTCCCCTGCCAGGACTTGGAGAATTCTTGTCCGGGGCCAGGTGAGTTTGGAATCAAGATGATGCTGAATGCAAGTGACTCGGGTTTGATCCCTGGGTGGGGAAGATCCCTTGGCATAGGAAATAGCAACTCACTTCAGTATTCTTGCCTGGAAAATCCCACGGACAAGGGAGCCTGGTGGGCTACAGTCCACGGGGTCATAAAGAGCGGGACATGACCGAGCGACGGAGCACAGATTGTAAGCAGCTCCCAGGCATCCAAACAGGAAGACCTTCATCCCGACATCAGATGGCACGTGGAGTCATTCTCTGGAGGCAGACAGGCTTTTTTCCCTCAGGAAACCAAACACCAAGTTTCCTGATATGGGATCTTTGTGGTCAGGGGAGAGGGAATGGGGAGGAAGTAGGGCGGCCATCCTAAATAATGGATTTCTAATGGACTTGGAAAAGCTTTGTTGCTCTCTGGTGGTCTTTCCTGAAACCAAACCATCTGCTGGGGGCTAGCCACGGAAAAGGAAGAGCAGGAGAGTGGAGAGTCTGCTGATAAAGGAGGGGGGGGGAGTGAAACACGCCCCCCATGCCCCGACAGCTGCCGCGCTGACCTTGTTTCCGCAGAAAGCTGAAATTAGCAAGGACTGAAGACTTCTGGGAGTGAAGTCTTGATAACAGCGAGGAATTAAGCATCATCAGCCCTGGTCAGTGTTGAGATGATGCCTGTAGCATCGTCTTATATCCCTTTTGCTGCTGTCTTGTGATAGGTGCAAACCCTTTACACAGGCTTTCAACTTTTCCCTCCAGATCCCTTTGTAGAGGAGCAGGAGGAGAGGGGGAAGGGGAGGGCCGAGGTCCTTCTCCCCTGACTTAAGTGAAAGTGAAAGTCACTCAGTCGTGTCCAACTCTTTGGGAGTCCATGGACTGTATAGCCCATAGAATTCTCCAGGCCACAATGCTGGAGTGGGTAGCCTTTCCCTTATGACCCCACAGACTGTATACAACCCCATGGACTTCTAGTCCATGGAATTCTCTAGGCCAGTATACTGGAGTGGGTAGCCTATCCCTTCTCCAGGGGATCTTCCCAACCCAGGAATCGAACCAGGATCTCCTGCGTTGCAGGCGGATTCTTTACCAACTGAGCTATGAGGGGAGCTCCCCTCTTTCTTAAGGCTGAGCGAATGAAGCCTACAGCGCTGCGGGTGGAAGAAAGTTACAGACATTCTGAGAGGGACTCACAGGAAGGGGGGCCCCCGGGCTCTCCCCCCACTTGGTTCCCTCTGAGTAAACAAATGCTCCGTCAGCACATCAGGCAGAGTGCTGAGGGCCCTGGAGGAATTACCTAACCTACTTAGTATTTTGGGAAAATCATACTGGGTAAAAGCTGAGACCCGAAATGCAAGATGATGTGAATGTGGTATAGATATCTCAGAGAAGACAGAGGGATTGCTCTCCAATCACTCTCCCGTGCTTGGAACGTGGCCATTGGGCCACCTCCCTGCAGGACTCAGAACAAATTGCTCCCTTTTCCCTCTTGGTTTCATACCCAACCCTTACTCCACCCCCGATCAACCTGTGACTAGTGCCCATCAACGTGATAGCGTTTCCCCAGGCGACGACCTGCCATCGGGCAGAGAGAACAGGTTGTCTGTCTGCCATGGGACAGACTGAGCTGAGCCCTGCCAGGCACACGACACAGCTCTTCCCGCAGAGCCCCGGTCAGAGCACCAGACGCCGCTGTCCTTCGGCTTCACGTGCTCAATGACCCTTAAGATGAGAGCTGTCAACTCAGGCGTCTGGGGAGGAGACTTGGACTCCAAGGTTGAAGGTTTTGCTCCACGTGGAGGCATGGCTCCCACCCAGAGGGGTTGAGGGTTCCGTTTTGCTTCTGGCCTTGCCTCCATCTCACCCCAGCGACCCGTGAGTCTTAGACACAGGAGTTTAGACCTGGCAGAGCCACGTTTTCAGCCATGTTTTGCTTGTAGCTACCACCCACTCTGGGCTTCCTAAACTTCTCCAAAGCTGGCTGGAACCTCCTTATGCCCCTGGTCCGCTTCTCTCTCTCTTTTTTTAAATTATTTATTTACTTGGCTGTATCGGGCATTCAGGATCTTCCTTGCATCACGCAGGATCTGTCGCTGTGGCACACGGACCCTCTAGTTGCCACGCGTGGGCTCAGTAATTGCAGTGCGAGGGCTTAGTTGCTCCAGGACATATGGAATCTTAGTTCTCCGACCAGGGATCAAACCTGGACTGCGGGGTGCACTCTTAACCACTGGATCCCCTGGGAAGCCCCACTAGTTTTCCTTTGTCTGTGCTTCCCTTCCCTTTTTTTCCTCTTCCCTTCCCTTCAGAGCCCTTCCCAGACATAGCACACTTTGGTTAATAGATGTTTGTTACAGACTGTATGAATATATTTTGCCATTGCTGCTAACCTGAATAATATATATATATTTTTTGTCTGCAGAGGAACCATTTGCTCTACAAAAGAATCCTAAAGTGAGTTCCTCTGCAAATGAAGAGGGTGGACATCTGGCAGGGTCATTGCTGACAAGGCTTCTCTGCTTTGGGCCAGGGTAAGGATGGGGCGGGGGCTGGGTTAGTGAGAACAACCTCCAGGCTTCCGTCCAACTCGAAGGGTCCTTGTTTCACGTGTGTTGGCATTCTTAGCTTATCTTTAGTTCATCTTAGATGATCTCCTCGTGATCTTTCTCTGTGTTCATATTTTACATAACAGATGTCCTTTAAGATGGACTACATTTGGAATTCTACAAGATAAATGACTTAGTTTCTTTCACAACTAAATGGCATTTTAAAAAGGATATGATACAGACTAAGAGGCATGTCCATCAACTACAATATGTGGTCCATATGAACCAACTGTATAAAAGACATCTTTTTTAGATAATTGGGGGAACAATTGAACAAGGACCAGGTATTAGGTGATACGCCATAAGGAATTACCTTTAATTGTGTTTGATATGATAATGGTATTGTGGTTATTTTTTTAATATCTGTTAGAGGTACATTGTGAAGTCATTACTGATGCTAATGATATGATGTCTGAGCTTCACTTTAAAGTGAAAGTCTTGGCTGGTTAAAGTGTCCTCCCCTGCCAAAAAAGGAAAAGGAGAGGTGAGGAGATAGGATAAGATGGTAAAATGTTGTAACTGTTGAAACTGGATGATGGACGCCTGGGGACTCATAGTTGATCTGCTCTTTGTGCATGTTTAGATTTCCCATAATAAAAAGTTAAAGTTTTAAAACACATGTTACACTCAAGTAGTATTAGATTTGTTTTTTGGCCACACCCCACAGCACATGGGATCTTAGTTCCCTGACCAGGGATCAAACCCGCACCCCCTTCATTGGAAGGAGGATTTTTTTTTAAACTTTAAACTTTTTATTTTGTATTGGGGTATAGTCGATTAACAATGTCATGGTAGTTTCAGGTGAACAGCGAAGGGACTCAGCTCTCCATATATGTGTATCCATTCTCCCGCAAATCCCCCTCCCGTCCAGGCTGCCACATAACATGGAGTAGAGTCCACGTGCTGTGCAGTAGGTCCTTGTTGGTTACCTATTTTGAATATAGCAGTGTGTACATGATGGGAGGCGGATTGTTAACCACTGGATCGTCAGGGCAGCCTGTCAAGTATTTGTAAATGTAGCCTGTGGCTGACTGCATGCTGATTCATGAACACCCAAACCTGGTCCTGGCTCTCTGTGTGGTGGGCACATGTATATGAATGTTCTGTTTGCTTAGGTGGACTGTAAGATTCTAGAGGACAAGGGTCACTTCTTCCACATTATCTCAGCCCAGCATGGTGGAAGCCAGAATGTAGTATGTATTTAGTACATGGTCTTGGCTGGTTGACCAAGGAAATAGAGAGATTCAGTGAAACTCAGCAAGCATCCCAAAGACCGTGGTTTCCCCGGCAATGTTTCTTATGAGAGCAAGCAGGTCGCTGAGCTAAACCATCCTTCGGCTGGGACAATATATGCAGGGGAACTGTGGATAGCTATGAGATTTGATTTTAGTAAAATGTTTGCCATAATATGTTATGAAACTTTCCTTACAAAATAAATTCAACCTAGGGTGGAGAAGAACCTTATTTTGAGAATGGAACTGTGCACACACGCAAGCCAGAGATAAATGACAGAGCGCGGTCTCACTGAAGGTGGTGGGATTGGTGTCTGTCCCGCTCTTATTGAGCATCTTTAATAATGATCTGAAAGGTGGCGTGAACAGCACACTAATGAAATTTGCATAAGATCCTTAATCGGGAGGCGTTGCTATCACCAACAAGGGCAGAGAAGTAATGCAGAGGCCTCAGAGCAGGTTAAAGATATCGATGGAAAATAACAAAAATAAGATTTGGCTCAGAGGGAGAAAGACAAATTCAATTGGGAGGGAAATCTAAAACGGGATATTCCTTGGGGAGAAGAACAATGCAAAAATAATGCTGAAAGAGGTTCAGGCGGAGAGCAACTGCAGCTGAAGTGAGATGCAGGGGAAAATGGTCAAGATTAGGGAGGATGTTTGAAAGAAGACACACATGCCGATGGTGGGGTCCCCGTGCCCCCTGCTCCCCCAGTTTCATAGGCTCCAAGGCCTCCACCCAGGGCCGCACAGGTCACTTGGGCCCCAAAACTTCTGCTTGGGGAAGTGTCCTTACGGGGCAGTAGGGAATTTCCTTTATGACATCGTCCTGGTTTCATGGAGACTAGACAAACATTTCCCAGAATCTTTATCCTCTGGGAGGGTGTTGTGGACCAGGAACATTTGGCCCCTGGAAGGTCAGTGACGAGGGCCAGTCAGGCTGACCCAGCAGATGGCCCTTTGTGGTTTTCTGGACCAAAGAAATAGAAATTACAGCTTCTGGAAATGCCCCCCAAAGATGGGGAATTCCAGGAGGCTGATACTCTGTAGAAAGCATCTTACCTGGTGTGGAGATGCTAGTACCATTTCTGCTCAATGGAGATACAAAATTCTTTTGTTCAACAAGTATTCTGTGAGCATCCACTGCAGTGCCAGCATCCATACAGACATGGGCCCTGTCCTCCCGGAGCTTAGAGTCTAATGAACATAATAATTGTCCTTCACTGACCACCTACCTCTAAAGGAATCGAGACGAGGGTAGTGTTGTGATATATTCTTTTATGAGAAGATATCCTCCAGACAATTGCACAAATTCCTCCCACCCCTCACCTTCCTCCCCACCCCCCCCCGAAAAAAAACAGGAAAAAAAAAGTCTAGGAGATCTGCAGGTGACAAGCAGTGATGAAAGAAGTGGGGAGAGACATCTAGAAAGATGAAGATGAATAACAAGATCAAGAAAGTAAGATGTAGATCATTGTCAAGCTCTGATGTGAGGACAGTATTTTTCAAGTGTTGGCTCCCAGGCTGATGGCTGTTTGGGTCTCAAGTCTGCAATTCAATGAGAAGGACAGTCAGAAAATAACATTGAATTAATTGGTTAATTTCAAGTTAACAGACCTTTGAAATTAGCAGACTGAGTTTCAAGTTCAAGCTTCAACTCTTCCTAGCTGTGTGACCTTGGGCAAATCACTTGACTTCTCTGAAACTCAGTTCTTTCTTTTGTAAAGTGGGAATATCAACAGCACCTCACTCTTGGGGGTTGACGTGAGATTTAAATAAAATAGTTGATGTAAAGTGCTTAGTGCTGGATCTGACTCTTGGTAAACTTTCAGCAAATGTAACTCTTAATGACTTTATTAGGGACTTTACTGGTGGCTCAGACAGTAAAGAACTACCTGCAATTCAAGAGATCTGGGTTCGATTCCTGGTCTGGGGAGATCCCGTGGAGAAGGGAATGGCTACCCACTCCACTATTCTTGCCTGGAGAATCCCACAAACAGAGGAGCCTGGCAGGCTACAGTCCATGGGTCGCAAAGAGTCAGACATGACCAATCAACTAACACACACACACCCTAGGCCATGATCGTAAACCACTATGCACAAGACAATTGACAACACCAGCTTGAGGCAGCATCCCAGCCAGTTATTTATACTTTCGGTCTGTCGGTGGTGATGGCAACACACTTATTCTCCCAGATATGCAATATGGGGGAGGCATGGCACTCCCCTCCCCCACCCGCCAGTCTTCCCTTTGGTAGTTATTTTCCAAACTTTTCATTCATTGTTCAACCAAATATTTTTTGAGCTCCTTCTCAATGCCAAGCTCCAAGACAAAGATGAGTAAGCCCTATCCTTGTGCCCAGGCCACTCCCAGTTCAGAACATACAACTCAACAAACTGCCCTGCCTGTTTCCTTGAGGCCTGAGCCAAGAGGCTTGCTCCCCGAAGATAGCTCTTTGACTTTTCTCCTTCCATCTTTGGGATTTGAGCCTATTTATACTTTATTGCAGGCTTCCCTGGTGGCTCAGTGGTAAAGAATCTGCCTGCAATGCAGGGACCACAGGACATTCAGGTTCAATCTCTGTGTCAGGAAGATCCCCAGGAGGAGGGCATGGCAACTCACTCCAGTATTCTTGTCTGGACATTCCTATGGACAGCGGAGCTTGGCAGGCTAAGTCCATGGGGTCGCAAAGAGTCAGACAGGACTGAAGTGACTTAGCATGCATACTTTATTGACACTCTTCTGATTTCTAATCTCAGGTGTTATCAAGATTGAAGTGATGGGCTTTGAGTTAGGAAGACTTGGATTTGAAACCCAGGTCTGCTTCTAGCTTGCTGTGTGACCATGGAGAAGTTACGTAACCTCTCTGAACCTCAGTCTTCTTCACAGGGAAATAAGGATAATAGTGCCCACCTCCTAGGATTGCTATGGAAAATTGAATGAGTTAAATCACCTGTCTTGGAAGCCCTTTTCTTGAGCAGTGGGAAGTGCTCAGAAACTGTATTAAACTGTCATGACCTTAACCATTGCCATAATTATATGTGTAATTGTGCATTATCTTATCCAATAGAATCCTATGGCTTATTTCTATTTTTATGGATTTATATACCAAGGGCCAAACTGTCTTGAAAATATTTATCTTGCAACTTTATTGAGACCATCTCTTCCCTGGGGCCTCAGTTTCCCCATCTGTAAAAAGAAGAGGCCCATTCATTTCTATGGACCCTCCAGCTTCCAAGTCTCAGTGTCCATGGCTGGGGCAGGACAGGAGTGAGGTCCTCAATTCCTGGTTGACTCTGAAGCATCAAAAGCAATGCCAGACGAAATGAGTGGACTACTGTTGAAAAATGGAGAATCCTGGGGAAGAGAGAGGAATGATTAGCTGGGTTGGAGGAGGCATGATTGATGAAATTTAGAAACAGGTGATGTAGACTACATCTCAAAGAAAAGCTCTCTGACAGTGAGAGATCAGCCTTCTTAAAAATTCGCAGCATTTACAGCCAGGATGGTCCAGCCATCCTGAAGTGGAGCTCAAGCAGATCATTGCTGGAAGGGGTTGTAGCCACTAGGAGACCTGAGGTGTGATGGCTAGAGGTGTGGGGAGCCTGGGGAGGAACATGTGGGAGCCAGCAGGAAGCGAGGCATGGGTGGGCAGGGAGCAGAGGCCCTGAATACAAAAGCCACCTGAGTGTCTCTGGTATCTTCTGTATTTTCCACGTGTGTCCCGTTGGGCTGGGCACCCCCTCCCAAGACTCTCTACACAAATGCTCTCCTGTCCCCATAACTGCCCTGTGAAGCAGGAATAACCATCTCAATAGTACAGATAAAGAGATTGAGGGTCAGGGAGGTTAAATGACTCACCTAGGATCAGACAGCAAGCAAGAGGTGGCAGAAGGATTCAAACTCTAAAGCCCGGAGGTTTCCACTGCCCTAGAACAACCTTTTTGGCCCCAGGGACTGGTTTCAGGAAAGACAATTTTTCCACAGATGAGGGCTCGGGATGTTTTGGGGATGATTCAAGTATATTATATTTATTGTGTATTTATTGAGTCCCACCTCAAATCATCAGGCATTAGATCCAGGAGGTGGGGAACCCCTGTCCTAGAAGACACATCCATCTGGACAGAACCGAGTGGGTGCCCTGACTTTAGTCCTCTTGTTACCGCTTGCCGCTCAAAAGCCAATAAACAGGCCAGGTTGGTGGAAGAGAAAGTTTGCTTCATTTCAGGTGCCGGCAGCTGGGAAGGGGAAGGTGCCAGACTTCTGTCCAAAGTCTGCCCCCCTGCCCCCCCCCGCAACAAGCAGGGGGTGTGAGCTTTTACAGACAGAGTTGGGACGGGGGGCTACATGCAGAAACAGCACAGCCATCTCTAACAGTCATCTTCAGGTTGGTCATCGGTGGTCTGGCCAGAGTCATCTCGGTTGTTGTAGGTACAGTCAATCTTCAGTTCCAGGGTCCATTTGTTCCCATTTCTTTGCGGCCACTTCTCGGAATTGTGGCAGCTCAAGTCCTGGGTACAGCCTGGTCATCATGTAGTTAACTTCTCCCACCTGGGGTTTCAGCATCTATAAGAGAGCTCACAGGATATGGCTCAGAATATTATCTATAGCCCTTGAGAAAGAGCTAGACGTCCTTGACTGTGCTTAGTGACCACATCACTATTATTAGTCTCCTTCGATTGTTTTCCTTTATTTCCGCGTTTCTCACTTCTCTGATTAAACTGATTCTTTGACTAAAGGTTTCCACAGACAAAAGGCAGGCAGAGGAAGGACCACAGGGCCCTGCTCCATGTCACTGTCTCAGGAAGTATGTATTACACTAGTGAGCTGAGCAAGAGCGCTTGATGCTTTTATCTCAGGACACTTTCATATCAACCCTGCGTGACCGGAGATGTATCGTTTCATTTCCGCTTTTCAGGTGAGGAAACGGGCTCATGGTGTTTACGGAGCAAGGTCACCAGATAAGCTAGTGGTAGAGTTGGGTCTAGAGTTCTACGTTCCTAACTCTAACCCAGTGCTTTTCTTTCTTTTTGATTTTTCTTCTTTAATTATATTGCACTGTCATTTATTTTTTAATTGAGGGCTTGCAGTCTGGCGAGAATCGCTTCCTAATAGGGAAACTTCATGAGATTTGGGGCAAGCTTCAAAGGAGAGATGGCCAGGGAGATGAGATAGATGAAAATGATTGAGGAGAGCCAGATGGTTTGGGGCAAGTCTTTTAACTTCTTAAGGTTCAGTCTTCTCTGTAAGATACGTGATAATGACCACCGATCTCTTCCAACTTCTGCAGTCCCCCACTGCCTCCCGGGGGTTGCTCCTTGTAAAAAGGGTGCAGGGAAACTTTCAGTGAGAGCCTGGTGGGTAGCGGGTGCTCTGTAGATGACATCACCGTCATTACGAAGAAAAATGTGTTTGGGCTGGGGCTCAGTTGCCTCCCAAACTGGGAAGCTGTGGACCACTTTAGGGAAGAGAGAAGACTTTCAAGGAAGCCTGAAAATCCAGCTCTGCACACTTTTTAAAAAAAATGTCTTTCTGGGAGTTCCTGGGTGGTCCAATGGTTAGGAGTCCGCCTTCCGATGCAGGAGACATGGTTTTGATCCCTGGTTTAGGAACTAAGATCCCACATGCCGTAGAGCTACTGAACCAAGCTAAGACCCAACGTGGCAAAATAAATACATACCTAAATAAATAAATATTTTTTAAAAGTTAGTTATCTTTGGCTGTGCTGGGTCTTTGTTGCTGCGCACGGGCCTTCTCTAGTTGCAGCCAGCGGGGGCCACTCTCCAGTTGTGGTCTGCGGGCTTCTCATCGTGGTGGCTTCTCTTGCTGCAGACCACAGGCTCCGGAGAGTGACGGCTCAGTAGTTGTGACACACGGGCATCGTTGCCCTGCAGCATGTGGAGTCTTCCCAAACCAGGAAAGGATTCTTAACCACTGGACCACCAGGGAAGTCCTCTGCAGACTTTTAATATGCTTCAGGGCACAGATTAGGGCTTCCCTGATAGCTCAGTTGGTAAAGAATATGCCTGCAATACAGGAGATCCTGTCCATTCCTGGGTCGGGAAGATCCACTGGAGAAGGGATAGGCTACCCACTCCAGAGTTCTTGGGCTTCCCTTGTGGCTCAGCTGGTAAAGAAGCTGCCCGCAATGCGGGAGACCTGGATTCGATTCCTGGGTTGGGAAGATCCCCTGGAGACAGGAAAGGCTACGCACTGTAGTATTCTGGCCTGGAGAATTCCATGGACTGTATAGTCCCTGGGGTCACAAAGAGTCAGACACGACTGAGTGACTTTCACTTCAAGACACAGGTTTTTCTGGATCTTTTTGTCCCTTGAACCTCAGGGGCTTTACACAATGATTAAACAGCAGGTCATTCCCCAGGCATCTATTGGTCCATCTGTCTTGAGCCTTCTCGTCCAGGACCTTCTTGGCAATGCTCATCCAGACCCTGGTACAGCAGAAAGCTAGGGGTGGGGTTCCCGCTAGGCCCCCTCCCTCTTTCTCATACCTCTGTGCCCCACCACTTGCAGGGCCCCCCCATTGGTGGAGCCAGGTGCTTTCAAACAGCTTAGGCACACCCGCACACGATCAATATCACAAAAGATAAATCCACAGCAATTGACTCCAGGCTGTACTGTCACTAAGTGACAATGAAAAATGATCAGCACTTGAATACATTGCATTTTTATCTTTAAATCTTTCTACAGAAGCGGTGTCAATATCAGAGCACTAAATAATCTCTAGATAGCAGGAAGAAGCAAGAACATTTTTTTTTTCTTCATGGAAGATGGATGTAGCTTTTTTGAAGATCTTAAATACTGAAGCAAGGAATTAGCTCTCTAAACGCCTTACAATGACTGGCTCCCTTGTCAGTCCTCCGAGGGCGATTTGAATACCGAACTCCTCTCTTCCATCAGTGTTCTTTAAATAACAGTGCTTGGCTCTGAGGACTAGAGACCTCTTCCAAGCCCTAATGAATCCATCAATCAAGGCTTGCTGCATTTTCTTCCTCAGACCCAGCTCAGTTAGCCAACAGGGGAAATTGAGGCAGAAGGAAGTTTAGAGTCTTTAAAGTCATGCAGGAATTGTTTTCCTTCAGAGTCAACCCTCTGGTCCTCAAGAAGAGGACAGGGTCAGTTTCACCTGGGGCTTTGAGATGGAAGTTTCATGAGCAATCAGATTGCTTGGTTGTCATCATCAAATGGGCAGCAAATGGGCATCAAATGCTGGGCATTATTAAGTGTAAGACACTGATAGCCATTAGAAATGCAGAGAAACCAGCCTTACTCTTTCAAGCTTACGAGGTATTGGGTGGAAGGACGTTTGCTTAACAATAGTGACCACCATACATTGAGCAATAGCAGCACCAGGTTCTGCACTAAGAACTCTGTTGTTATTGATCAATCCCTAAGTCGTGTCCAACTCTTTGTTACCCCATGGGCTGCAGCATGTCAGGCTTCCCTGTCCTTCACCAACTCCCGGAGTTTACTCAAACTCATGTCCACTGAGTCGGTGATGCCATCCAACCATCGCATCTTCTGCTGCCCCCTTCTCCTCCTGCATTCAGTCTTTCCCAGCATCAGAATCTTTCCCAATAAGTCAGCTCTTCACATCAGGTGGCCAAAGTATTGGAGCTTCAGCTTTAGCATCAGTCCTTCCAAAGAATATTCAGGATTGATTTCCTTTAGGATTGACTGGTTTGATCTCCTTGCAGTCCAAGAGACTCTCAAGAGTCTTCTGCATGCACCCTGTCAGCTGAGCGGACATCCCAGTAGTCCTACAAGGGGAGAATCATCAACCCCATTTTACAATCAAGGCAACATTGCCAGCGACAGAGATCCAGGGCAGGACAGCAGACCCAGACTTGAGTCTCAGCTCTGTGTGAACTTGGGTAAGCTATGACCCTCTTTGGAAGCTTCCTTTTAAGTAAAGTGAGGGGAGTCAGACTCTATGAACTCTGAGAAAAATACCCAGCCTTTACAATCATTGGTTCTGTGACTATTCAACTAGATAGGCAAACTGTGTCCCTCAGCATTTGCCAAGTACCTGCTTCACGCCAGGTCAGAGCTGCCATTGAGCAATACATCTTTTGTTCTCTGGGTAGAGAGAGAAGCTATGACAACCATCCTCTCCCATAAAGTTATTGTAATTAAAAAAAACAACAAATATTAATCAGCTCTAGTGTGCCTGGCACTGTCCCAGGTGGTGTTGGTATAGAACATGCAAAGATGAAGAAAACAAAGTTTCTGACTTGAAAGATTTTTTAGTTATTCTGGAGAGAGGAGACTGGTATCCAATAAAATAGCCTTCATGATCAAATCTGGGAGTAGGGGCTGGGGAGGCTGTGGGGTAGCAGAGAGCAGAGGGGAGCTGGAGCCCAAAGCCCTTTGGTCTGTAGTCAGTCATCAGGGAGTGAGAAAGGCGTTCCAAGTTGGAGCTGAAGACCCTCTACAGCAAGAATCTGGTAAGAATCAGCATGGAAGATATAGATGTTTCCTCACTCTGAGAAATAACCTGTGAATGCCTTACTGATTTGGAAACACTCAAATCTAATCAAAGTGACCAAGGTGTGTCATGAGGACTGACTAAGAAAGTGGTAACCCAGTTGATTGGGCTCTAACCTGTCTGGAGGAAAACCATTAATAGAAGAGTACCGGTCGGCACTGAGTACGAAAGGAGGGGAGTTGAATGGCAGGGGCTAGTCAGCCTTTACCCACTAGTCCCCAAGGGGGAGAGAGACTGAGGCAGCGCTTTCAAAGTCTCTTCATCAGCTCCCTTCAGTTCCCTGAAAAGCTCGGGGAAGGAGTTTCAGAATCCAGTACAGCTGGGAAAAGCTGCACCACATCCCCTCTGTGAGAGTCAACCTGGGCATTAAAGTCCACTGAGGGACTTCCCCGGTGGTCCAGTGGCTAAGACGCCAAGCTCTCAATGCAGAGAGTCTGATTCAATCCCTGGTCAGGGAACTAGATTCCACAAGCCACAACTAAAAAAGATCTTGCACGCTGCAACTAAGACCCGGGGCAGTTGAATAAATAAATCAATACTAAAATAAATAAAGTCCATTGAAGTTCAGAGAAGTCATATAACAAGCAAACAAACATAAATACAAAACCTTACTTACCCTTCTTTAACCTGACATTTCCCAAACTTGTTTGAAGATGAGATGGGGGAAAGAATCTCCATGAATATGAAACACAATTTAGAAAAGAATGATCTAAAGACTTATATGAAATGCAATAATTGGTCTCACAGAAAAACATAGATTGTGAGAAATAGGGGGAAACAATTTTAGAGAGATGCTAAACTAAAATATGCAACTGATGAGGACAATCCCCTAGGTATATTGTATCACATGAGAAAATCTAGATACAGAAGAGTGTATAAAGTGTACTTTCATCATTTTTTAAAACAAGAGAGTAGAAAAATATACATGAATATATATATATTCTATTTATATTTTCTCACTCGTGTCTGACTCTTTGTGACCCCATGGCCTGTAGCCCACTAGATTCCTCTGTCCATGGAATTCTCTAGGCAAGAATACTGGATTGGGTTGCCTTTTCGTTCTCCAGGGGATCTTCCTGACCCAGGGATCTAACCCTGTATATAGAAGTGTATATGTGTACACACTTCCATAGGCATAAGACATCCCCAGAAATAGAAAAAGGAAGTCAATAACACTGGCTGACTCCTGGGAAAAAAGAGAGGAAAGAGACTTTTCGATGAATCCTTTCAAATTTTGGATCATGTAAAAGTATCATCTATTAAAAAGTAAAGCAAAAATATCCTGAAATATTGGATACCATTCAATGTGGATGGAACTAAAAAGTGACTATTGCTAAAAGTCACTGCTCTGCTTAAAATACTTCAGCAGCTTTCTACGTCCCTTAGGATAAAGTCTAGGCCTCCAGGAGGCCCTGCGTGGTGTGCCTTATCCCTCCTTCCATTCCCATCCGTCTTCTCCACAGCAGCCATCCTGGTATTCTTGCAGCTTTTCTAACAAGCTGTAGTCTTACTCTCTTCTCATGGTTTTTACATAAGCTAGACATTTCAACTGGAGTACTCTCTCCCCAAATGTTCGTGTAGGAAATCTGTGCTCCTCACTGAAGTTTCTCATTGGATAGATTTGACCCATCCCGTTAGCCACCTCCCATCGTGTCCACTGCCTTGCGGGTCACTCGACAGTGTACCCTGTGGGCTGCTGTCCATGGTGCTGATAACATGATTGGGAATGGGGCCGTGTGCCCTCATGTTGTTCGGATGCTACAGTGATGAAACCGAATGTGCACATTACAAGCCATTTTTTTAACGGTGCCTTGTTTCATTCTCAGAGTGTCATCTGGACTTTAAGTTATCAAGTAATGCCAGCTATGAAGAAAATAAAGCACGCTAAAAAAATAATGCATTGTTCCTGCCTTGTGGGCCAAGGTTTTTCATGACCCTTGAGTTGAATGTGTGTGAAAAACAAGCACCCAGAAACAGGAAAACAAAGTAAAGGAACACGGTTGCTTCAAAGCCCACTAGAAGCAAAGAGGCCTCTAAAACTAGGGTTTTGTCCCTCTTGAGAATTACTTCTGCTCTTAGCTTTCATAGGTAATATCTCTTGTCTTTAATCTTTCAGCAGTCACAGAAATGCTGAATTGCAGTGAAATAAAATCTTGACCCAAGCAAAGTGGAAGTAAGATTTCCCATTGTGGGCACCAAGATGATACACAAACACACTTTGTATGTCTTTCTTTGTTTGCAACAGGACTTAGAAGCACCCAGGATCTTTAATTGTGGCATGTGGGATCTAGTTCCCTGACTAGGAATAAAATCTGGGCCCCCTGCATTGGGAGCAGGGAGTCTTAGCCACTGGATCACCAAGGAAGTTCCTGTATGTATGTCTTTCTAATCAACCTATTGGAGAGTGGAGGGCACGAAGAGAAAGTTAGGGAGCTAAAAGAATGTACTCCTCTGGGGCTCTACTCCCTCTTCACCCAGTGTCCTGGAGTGGAAGAAGTGTATTTATGAAAAGTCTATCACTTTTTAATACTGACATTGCAGACCTAGACAAATGCTTTTTCACAACCAGTTTTTAATCCATTTATTCTTGTTGAATTCTACTTACTGAATCCTGATTTGGTTACTTTTTTTTGAATTTTGGGGGTGTTGCCTCACTAGGCTGGGAAACGTGCATTTTGGAGAGTGGTAACTGGAAGTTTTGGTCTTGATCAATGGAGGGATTTTAGCTGTGTAGCTGAAAAACTTAATCAGAACTAGGATCCAATCTTCCAGGCATATCATTATCAACCACGGAGTGTGTGCTTTCCTTGTAAATACATGTGGTTCCTGATATGATGCCAGAAATACATTTTAGGACAGGCTTTTCTTTTCCTCTTTGTGCCCAGAACCTATAATTGCCAGGCTATATTTGAGAAGTGAGCTCAGATGCAGATTTCTAGACTATGTTTTGTTGTAGACAGTTCTTGTCCTAACCTCCCCCTGGCCACCACAACTATCTGCAGGAAACAGAATGTTTGTATCAATCTGGGTTTGCTAACCAGTATGTCTAAAGATCTCATTTGTACCACTGTGATCGTGTGTGAGGTTTTGTTTGGGGTTTTTTTTTTGTTTGTTTGTTGCCTCTCATGATTATTTAATGAGCCTAGTATATACACAGAGGTTTTTGAAACTTTGGCAGGGGCAGAGAACCTCTTCTTAAAAGACAACTACTCAAGTCTCAATATAAGTGGAGTAAAAATAGAGCTGTTTTTGGTTGAAGAGGGCCTGAGGATCTACTCTCTGACCATCCCTTTCCTTATCTCTATTCTTGACGCATAACTTATCTTTATGATATTTCTCTTTTTTTTTGTAAATTAATTTACTTATTTTAATTATCTTCATGATATTTCTGAGGATTTCTGGTGCCTTGAGGAACCCAGTTTGAAAACCACTGGTATGGAAGCATAGCACTGCTTCAAAGTTCAAAGACCTGGTCCTATACTAGTCCTTCCCTTAGCTATTGGACTTCGAGCAAGTCATTCAATCCCAGTGGGCCCAGTTTCTCCATCTACACAGTGAAGTTCTCAAACTGAATAATTTCTAAAATCCTGAACTCTCAGCTTTGATATGATGAAGATCCCATGACTGGGAAATTTAGGTTCCAAACTTTTATGATTCTCAATTTCTGGAAGTCTTCAGCTTAAGATTCTCTGAGAAAGATTGTGTAGTTTAGTGATAATTTCATAGTAACTATTATATCTTTTAAAAACAGGCTTTGACTGTTAGCTTTTTTTTTTTTAAGAAAGAGTAGTTAGAAAATGTCTTCATGGAGGAAAGGATTGAGTAATACAAAAATCTGTAGGAAAAGCATTCCTGGAAGGAAGATGAGCATGTGCCAAGGCCCTGTGGTGGGGAATGAGCTTGGCACATCCAGGGAACAAGTAAGCAGACCAGCAGGGCTGGAATGTAGTAAGCATGGGAAAGGGTGGTAAGAGGTGAGGTGGAAAGGTTGGTTGGGGTCCTCTCAGGCAGAGTACCGAGTCTGGATTTCATTCTAAGTGCAATGAGAAGTCACAGGAGAGATACAAGCAAGCGGTGACATAACCTGACTTTAAAAAAAAATTATTAAAAAAAATTTTTTTTTGATTTATAAAGAGACCAGGCAGAAAGCTAAAACAGCATTCCAGACGAGAAGTAACTGTGACACAGATCCGGGAAGCATCAGAGGAGGTAGTGAAAGGTGCTTAGATTTGAAATACGTTTGATGGTGGAACTCTCAGGACTTGATGACTGATTGGATGATAACTGCGGACATAGGGAACAAAGAGCAAATTCTAATACGAGCCCTAAAGGTTGTGAGCACGATGCTCAGAATTCTTGATGTTGGTCTGCCATTGGGCTGTTTCTCACGTGGGCAACTTTAGGGAGAGCCTGCTCTAGGGTAAAGAGGAGCAAGGGTGTATTTATTTAACAATTGCTAAAGATTCTTCTGAACCACACAAGTCAGGCTGGCTAGTACAGATGTAAACATGTATTAATAGGATATATGCAAATGGTGTATGTAGCCAAAAGTGGGATCGTGAGCAATTTTCTTTTTCATGCACTTTTAAAATTTTCTAAGCTGTTTTTAACAGGTAAATATAAATCCTTTTAAGACAAAAAGTAAATCTAATCCATCACTACTGGAGAGAGATGTAGTTTGAGGGATTCGGGGAGACGGTGTGTTTGTTTCTCTTGCCACCTGCAATGTCTTTCTTTAAAAAATTTTTTTTAAGATTTCTTTATTTATCTGACTGTGTCAGGTTTTAGTTGTGGCATATGGGGTCTTCCTTGCATCATGCGGGATCTTTTGTTGCGGCACATGGGCTCCAGAGTGCATGGGCTCAGTAGTTGCTATGCGCAAGTTTAGTTGCTCCATGACATGTGGGATCTAAGTTCCCCGACCAATGATGGAACTTGTGTCCTTTGCATTGCAAGGCAGATTCTTAATCACTGGACCACCAAGGAAGCCCCTGCTGTCTAATTCCCAATTCTCAGCTCTTAATTGCAGCTTTTGATCATTTGCCTGCTGACATGTGTCCCACTTTGGTTGCCCACCCTTTCCTCCCAGCTGTCCCTTGAGTTTGGGCCTCATTGGCACCTGGCCTATACCAGAGGGGCCCCTGGCTTTGGCACCCTGACCTACACCTGCTCAGAGCGAGGAACACCCTGCTCAGACAGTAACTGTGATCTGATGCCTGATTGATTCATTTGTCTAATGGTAACACATTGCTGGGATGCTAAGTTTGCTATTTCCCCAAAATGTTTTGAGGTTTTTCTCCTGACAACTGTGCTCATTGCAGTCCTGGTGAAAACAACAAAATGAAAAGGAATCTCATGGGCCACACACTTCTACACGATGTAGGGAAACATTTGGTTTCTCGTAGCTGTCAACACAATTATACCCACAGAGAAAATGAAAGGCGAGGCTGAGACAGCTCAATTGGGCTTAGAGAGTGGGCGCGAAGGCGTGGAACCTTCACGCCTGGGCAGAAGGATGCCAAGACCTCTCTGGCTGGGCAGGGGCAGAGCAGCCATGGAGATACACCGGTGAGAGCAAGCTGCAAGGTTGGCAATGCACGAGTGTTTAGCCAAAGACCTGCCAACCCTGCAAAGAGTGTGATGTTCAAGCCCCAGGGAGGAGATTAAGGAGCTATGAGGTCTCCAATGCTGGCGATCCCAAGAGGATGACCCTTCATCCCAGCATAGGTGACAATGGCTTCCAAGCCACATTTGCAGTTCTTTTCCTCTCTGGGGACTCACATGAAAGAACTGTACCAAACAATGCATGATTTTAGAGTAGGGCAAGATTAAGTTTTCTGGAGGCTCCTTTGGACTATTGATTGTTCAATGGGAAGAAGGGATTTTCCCTTGGGGGAGGGACCAAAGTCTCAGAGAGAGCTTTTTTCATCTAGTTCCTACCCCCACCTCCCACACATTCTAATTTTGCCATCATAGGGGGAAGTGGGCTCCACTGCCAGCTACAGCTAGTATTATTGATGGAAGCGCCTTAGTCATTCATTCAGTGACTCTGTGCCAGGCACAGGCTTCGGGAGGACCAAGACTAGACACACAGGTTCTGAGCCTCTGGGGTTTAATTTAGACACTGTGACAAGGACTAGGTGAATACAACAACTGAGGTTTTGTGTTACTAAGTCTTCCCCCTTCTTCTGATGTTCCTATTTTAAAGGCAGAGGGGAAATAATGCCCACATTGATTGCGTCCCTTCCTCCAATGTGCCAGACATCACGCTGCTGTACACGCCTCATCTCATGTGCCCCTGAGATGGTTAAGGAGTGGATATTCACCCGACTTTTACAGAGGAAAAAGTGAAGGCTCAGGGAAAATAATGAACTCACTCGGGTCACACGGCGAGTACATGGCAGAGCAGGACACTGGCTCAGGTGTCTCCGATGCTACGGCACGTGGACGAGGGCCTTGTGACTTATGTGGACCGGCTGCATCCATGTTACTTGGGCATTTGTTGGAAAGGCACCTGCTGGATCATGACTCGAGCTTTTAATAAGGATCGAGGTGATTCATTTACACGTTAAGATTTGAGAAGCACTGAACCGGGAAACTCATCCACAAAAACACTCTCAAACATAGTACACTCTTTGGAAGTCAGAAAGATTTATCACGTTTCCCCCATTCTGTTTTCATCAATTTCTCAAATGCTACAATACAGCTTTTAAAGAGACTCCCTCCCCCACCCAGAGTGAGAAAACCTTGCATTTAAGTGGTAAAAATTGCCAGGTGGCCTTTGTGTACTAAGGGTGGTTCTCTGCACCCTAACCCATGTGCTATTCAGGATGGATCAGACAGTGAGAGAAGAGGGAATTTTTATTTACCAATCAGAGTGGCTAAGACCGAATGCCCCAGTTTCTCAAAGGGTGGCTAGAGGACGTGGACCTTGTTTCGGGAAATAATTGGCACCATTTCTAACAGAATTGGTCAAAGTCCACTATTCGTTTTCTCACTTCTCAGATGAGCTAGTGCAAGCCTGCTGCCTGGGAGACTAGCATCCACCCAGATCAACTTTGGGGTTCGTGTGTGTTGGTCACTCAGTTGTATCCGACTCTTTGTGACCCCATGGGCTGTAGCCCACCAGGCCTCTCTGTCCATGGAATTTTCCAGGCAAGATTACTGGAGTGGATAGACATTTCCTTCTCCAGGGGATCTTCCTGACCCAGGGATCAAACCTGGGTTTCCTGCATTACAGGTAGATTCTTGACCGTCTGAGCCACCAGGGAAGCCTTGGGGTTTAAAGATCCTAATAATCAGTCCAGAAATCATTGATATGAGGCTACTCATGGATCTCTAAACCCTAAAACCTAACACACAGTCAGAGTTACTGCTGAGTCATATAGTAATACCTTTGTGAAAGTTATTAATAGAAAAAGTGTCCCCTCCAGATAGATTCAACCCCAAATCGTGTTGACCTAGCGAGGGGAATGGTGTAGATCTCAGCTCTCCATTGCCTCTTTGGCCTAGAGCCCTTGTGCAATGAATACCCTGCACAGCTGCATGTGGCAGCCCCTCAGGAAACAGTTATTTAATATCAGTTATGAAGTTGTATTGTCAGCTCTATAAGCACAGAGACGATATCTGTCTTGCTCACTGTATCCAAGCATCTAGTTCAGTGCCTGACTCAGAGTTGGTGCTTAATTAAATACATGCTGGACAGATGGAAGAATGAGGAAGGAAAATAGAGTTAGTGACTCACCAAGCTCAGATGTGCAAAGTCAATGGCCTTGGAGAGCATGAAGCAAGGAATATTCACGAGATTATCTCTGTCACCTGCAGCTTTCCATGCGCAGGTTGAAAGCCCAAATACTGCATGAGAAGGCTCTACTGCAAGTGGACCTATGGTATTCTGCCTTTGCAAAAGGTAAAGGGGCTCTTTCTGAAATTGTTGCATGAGGACTTTTATTAACAAATATTGTTGTTGTTCAGTGGCTAAGTCATAACCGACTCTTTGGGACCCCCAGCGTGCCGGGCTCCTGTGTCCCCCACTGTCTCTCAGAGTTGAGTTGGCGATGCTGTCTAACCATCCATCATCTGTTGTCCTTTTCTTCTTTTGCCTTCCATCTTTCCCAGCATTGGGGTCTTATCCAATGAGTCGACTCTTCACATCAGGTGGCCACAAAGTATTGGAGTTTCACCTTCAACACCAGTCCTTCCAATGAATATTCAGGGTTGATTTCCTTTAGGATTGACTTGTTTGATTTCCTTTCAGTCCAAGGGACTCAGGAATCTTCTCCAGTAATGTACATCTTAATCCTTGGGAACTAAGGCACGAGACTAAATAATTCTGATTCTCATGGCCTAAAAATTCTCATGACAAATTTTTTGGGGGGTGGGTTGAAAAGAGATCCAAGAATTCAGGAAAGAACCAGTAGAATTAGGTCCTCTAAGGTCCTATTTCTTAAATCTCTTCTCCAGGTCTAAGAAAATCAGTTAAAAACAAAGATGCCAAAAAAAAAAAAAAAATGCCTTGTATGGAAACTAGCTACTACATGACTAGTGCATGAGAAAAAGATACAGTCCCACCTGCAAACATTTCTGGCTAGCCTCATAGAGTGCGGGTTAGGAAATAAAGAACGTGAATGTGTTCCGGCCAAGCACGTCCACAAATAAAGCTCCAGATTTTCAAGCCCTCAGGTGCTCCAGATGCTTGGCCAGTGTTTCCCAACGCATCTTCCATCAAATTCTGATCCTGTGGGTTGCTTCTTGGGAACAGGTACCATTGTCAAAAGGAACAATTTTCTTCACAATATTTCCAATGAATATTCAACTATTTGGCATTCCTGCCCATTTCCTTTGTTTAGCCTAGCATTTTCCAAACTCACTTGACCACAGACAACCCACCTTCCACTATACACACCTTTCACACATCTGTGACTAATCACAGGGCTTCCCTGATGGCTCAGCAGGTAAAGAATCTGCCTGAAATGCAGGAGACACAGGAGACATGGGTTCAATCCCTGGGTCAGGAAGATCCCTTGGAAAAGGAAAATGGCAACCCACTCCAGTATTCTTGCCTGAAAAATCAATCCCATGGACAAAGGAGCCTGGTAGGATACAGTCAAAAGTGTTGCAAAGAGTTGGAAACAACTGAGCAACTAACCACCACCACTAGTCAACAAGGCTAGTCAATTACATAGAACATGGTTCTGTGGCAAATTTAGGGAATAAGCTTATTTTCCCCTGGGCTCAAGAGAGAGTAGTGTCTTGTTCAAAGGCCTCCAGACTGGGTTTCCATCTCCCTTTGAGGATGTCAGTCCCTGGAAGTCTGGGCTCCAATGTTTTGACAGCACATCTCACATGAGTTTTGCTTGTGAGGACCCAGCATAATCTGATGGTGATCAGCATCGCATTTTATTTATTTTTTTAATTAATTAATTTATTTCAATTGGAGGCTAATTGCTTTACAATATTGTGGTGGTTTTGGCCATACATTGACATGAATTAGCCATGGGTGTACATGTGTCCCCCATCCTGAACCCCCCTCCCACCTCCCTCCCCATCCCATCCCTCTGGGTCATCCCAGTGCACTGGCTTTGAGTGCCCTGTTTCATGCATCAAACTTGGACTGGTGATCTGTTTCACATATGTTTATATACATGTTTCAACGCTATTCTCTCAAATCATCCCACCCTCGCCTTCTTCCACAGAGTCCAAAAGTCTGTTCTTTATATCTGTGTCTCTTTTGCTGTCTCGCATATAGGGTCATCGTTACTATCTTTCTAAATTTCATATATGTGCATTAATACACTGTATTGGTATTTTTCTTTCTGATTTACTTCACTCTGTATAATAGGCTCCAGTTTCATCCACTTCATTAGAACTGATTCAGATGAGTTCTTGTTAATAGCTGAGTAATATTCCACTGTGTATACATACCACAACTTTCTTATCCATTCGTCTGCTGATGGACATCTAGGTTGCTTCCATGTCCTAGCTATTGTAAACAGTGCTGTGAGCATCACATTTTAAGAGAGAGACAGAAGGGACTTCCCTAGTAGTGCAGTGGATAAGAATCCACCTGCCCATTCAGGGGACATGGATTTGACCCCTGGTCCAGGTGGATTTCACATGTTTTGGAGAAACTAAACCCGTGAACCACAGCCACTGAGCCCGTTTGCCTTAGAGCCCATCCTCCCCAAGAGGAGAAGTCATCACAGTGAGAAGCCCCGCCAAACAACCAAAACCCAGTGCAGCCAAAAATAAATAGATAAATAAAATAAAAAAGAGAAATATAGGAAACCAACCAGAGCCACCTGCCATTCTCCCACCCCAGACTAGAAGTGATCACGTTTTTTAAACTCTTCACCACCAGAGTGTCAGAACCTGGGCAGCCTGGGGTTCTGCTCGTATCAAAGGAGGAGCAGGCACCTCCTTGTTGATGGAGGGGAGCATGCTCCCCAAGCAAATGCCCCTGCCAGGGCTGCCCCACTTCCTTGAGATCTTCTGAGGTGGAGCAGAAAGGTGAGGATAGCCAAGGATGGAGATCGGCCCAGGCTGCCAGAGAAGGCTGAGCTGTGTTCACATTCCCAGTGAGTGGGATGCCAAGCAGAACCCCACACCCATCCTGACTCCCCAGTCTCCCTCCAGTCTCCTTCCTGCCTCCCCCACCCCGGTCCACCCCAGGAAGCATTGTCACTCCCAAGCGTCCTAGGCTTCATGTAAATATTGTTTGCCAACACTACCCCAAATACTATGATGACATTTTTGTATGATTTTGTATTTCTCAGAATTAGTAGTTTTTCTGGTTGCTTAGTTTTCTGTGTAGCTAACTGTATCTCCAGACTCTAAATCATAACTCTAAGATTCTTGTTACTATAGCGGAAACCTCAGGAACCTATCAATTCCATATTTTGCTTTGAACCCTATGCCATGGGCCCAGTCAAGGCTGACTGCTGTGCTGGGTCTGATCTGTCTGTGAGCCAGGGCACACCGGGAGCTGGGGCCTTCTGGGACAAGCTTTTCCTTTCTCCTGGGTTACATCTGCTCTTCCCTGGATTCTCTGCTTTCCGCTTTCTTGGTTTACCCCTCATTTTGATGGGGGCACATCCTCTAGTAGCTTTCTGATAAAGGGTGCATGAGAGGAAAATTGGGTGAGACCTAGCACATCTGAAATGTATTTTGTCCACTTTTAGGCTTAATGGAAAAAATGGTTAATCAATTCAGGGCTGGGAATTATTTTTCCTTCAGGATTATGAAGGTTCTGTACCATCTCTTCTAAGTTTTAGTGATGATGTTAAACGGTTCAGTGCCTGATCCCCAATCCTTAGTGGACGATATTCTGTATTTTGAAGCTTTCAAAAGGCTTCTGTGCTAGGCGTTCTGAAGGCTCTTTAAATCTGGAAACATACAGTCCTGGGAAACGGCCATGTATAGTTTTGTTTTTTTAAATAATAATTTCCTCCCCTTTATTCTCTGTTCTTTTAGTCTAGATCTATTATTTTTGGATATTAAACTTCATGGATTTTGGTAGACAGAATAATCCTCTCCAACCCAACCCCTGAAACCTGTGAATGTGCTATCTTACATGGGAGAAGGAACTTTGCCAAGGTAATTAAGTTAGGGATCTTGAAACAGGGAAAATACCTAGGATTAATCAGGTGGGCCCAATGCAATCACAAGAGTCATTATAAGAGGGAGGCAGAAATGGGGGTCAAGTCAGAAAGTGGAGATGTGGAAATGCAAGCAAAGGTTGGCATGATGTGCTTTAAAGATGAAGGAAGGGGACCTCCTATACAGCACGGGGAACTCTCCTCAACGTTATGAGGCAGCCTGGCTGGGAGGGGAGTGTGGAGAGAATGGATACGTGTATATATATGGCTGAATCCCTTTGTGATCCACCTGAAACTATCATGGTGTTGTTAATCGGCTATATTCCAATATAAAATAAAAAGTTTAAAACAAAGATGAAGGAAAGGGCCACGAGTTAAGGAATGCAGGGGCCTCTAGAAGCTGGAAAGACAAGGTAATGGGTTCTTACCTCGTCTCCAATAAGAACACAGCCCTGCAGGTACCATGATTTTAACCCAGTGAGAACCGTTTCAGACTTACGCCCTTCAGAACTGTAAGAGAATAAATGTGTATTGTTTTCAGCCACTAACTTTGCAGTGATTTGTTACAGCAGCCACAGGAATCTCATAAAAAGGACTGAAGAGCATCTACTACATGCCCAGGCATCACCCAACAGTTTACCTTCTTTAACTTCTTTGTGGAATCTCTTCTGAGCCTTCACAACAGGATGGATCCCACACTGTAAACTCTCCCTCTTGTGTTCGTCGTCATTCTGATTGAATAGTGATGGCTGTGATTACTCCTTAAGTGTCTCTCTACCCACTAGACTACAGGCACCATGAGGGCCAGGATTATGGGTCTGTTCATTTCATTCACCGCTTTGTCCCGTTGTTGTTCAGTAGCTAAGTCGTGTCTGACTCTTTGCGACCCCATGGACTGCAGCATGCCAGGCTCTCCTGTCCTCCACTACCTCCCAGAGTCTGCTCACATTAATTCCACTGAGTCGGTGATGCCATCCAACCATCTCATCCTCTGCCGCCCCCTTCTCCTTTAGCCTTCAATCATGATAAATTCATGCTGCGTGAATGACTAAATGAATCAATTGAGTTCTACTCAGCAGTCCTCCCAGCAACCCCGTGAAGCGGGACCCATTATCCATTTCACAGATGAGGACACCGAGACACAAGTGAGCCCCATCCTGCCACTTTTCCCAGGATGCATGGATTAGAGGGTGCGGGGCCAGGATCTGAACCCAGCACTGTCTGTCTGTGCCCAACAGCCCATCAGTGCAGCCTCTAGGCTAAAAACGTCCCAACTGACTGTCTGCCTCAGCCCCTCTGAGTGTCCCTACCCCTAGCTGACTTCTGCCCAGCAAACTAACACTCCAGGGGAAGGAGCATCTTAATTAGGCTAGCCTGCAGCTGTTAGGGGAGCTGCTTGGTCCACAGTGGAGGCAGAGGTTTCAATGACGAATCCTGCACTTAGCTGGGCTGAGGGCAAAAAGCAACAGGATTTGTCAAGTTGCTCTGGGATCCTCGTGAATGGGCAGCGTTCCAGAACCATAGTGTCATCATTGTTATTATTGGTTTTTTTTTAATCTAATCTGTTCTTGAGAACAACCATTTTGAAATTGGGCAAAAATACAGCCTAATATATTTAAACATATATATTTTTATTTTTATATAATTTAAAAATAAACGCATTGATGTACATTTTCCAAGTGCCTGCGTGCTGAATTCCTAATGTAATACAACATGACTCAGAGCTAAATTTAAAGAGAGAAGCACATATGTTTAAAGCAGGCACCAACTTTCAATCTGAGGAGAAACAGAGTCAAAAGTATTTTTTTTAGCGTGTGAACGGACTGAGTGCAAAGTGAATTATCTCCAAGCCATCTGGGAAGTCTGGTGTTTTTCAATGCCTTCACAACTCTAATTTTAAGCCGTTATTTGGCCTTTAAATAACAATATCTTTTCTTTCCATTGGAATTTGCACTAGATTCCGCATCTATTGCGCTATCGACTCCAAAAAGAGACCTATCTTTTTGAGAGCAAAAAGAGCAAAAGTTATTGAACGTATTACTCTGCAGATTGGCTCTGGGAAAAAAACAGCAGTCTGATATTTTGCAAATGAAGTTTGACATATTCTGGGATGGCATACTGCACTCACCACAAACAGGCTGCTTGTGCCCGGAGGAGAAAGCTTAATTAGAGCCCCCTTAGCAGCGGGCGACTCCAGGAAAACGACTCCAAGTGCACTGTAAATGGCCTGAAGCTGTTCCGTGGGGCTCCCGCTCATGGATGGTCTTGATTTTTACCTAGAAGACAGTACAGTGTGGTTATAGAATTTCAGCCCTAAGGGGGTTCTGGCCTATGCTACTAGCCTGTGCTGGGATCCCCCACATAGACTCCAGGTAATATCTTGAGTCTTTGGATTTTCTGCCTTCCCAGCTGCAGGAAGTGCCTTGCATTATTAGGTTGAAATCTTCCTCCCTACAACTGGTTCTCATTATTGCCACTAGATTACGCAGGAGTCTTCCCCGTGGTTGACACAAAGGTGAGTTGGAGGTCACCATCACGACTGTCCACCGGCTCTCATCTGCTCTGCTCCAAATAAAGCACACCCAGCTCCTCTAAGGCAAGAACGAGATGACTTGGGTGGGCTCAATGATAAAGATCACAATTTTTTAGGAACCTGTCTATAAAGGAGAGGACAGAGAGACAAAGGAGAAGATGTCTTGAACGTCTATGAAATCAAATTTGGCCAATAACTTATTTCGTTTGAATTCCAAACCTTCTATTTCTTCTACAGCCTCTATGTACGGTCTCTTCCGAGGTAAGGACTTGGCTGAAAACCAAATCCTTATCAGTACAGAGGTTCTCAATTTGTTCTTCATGCACTAAGTCGTGTCTGACTCCTTGCGACCCCATGGACCACAGGAAGCCAGCCTCCCCTGTCCTCCACTATCTCCCAGAGTTTGCTCAGATTCAAGTCCGTTGAGTCAGTGATGCCATCCAGCCGTCTCATCCTCTGCCACCCCCTTGTTCTTTTGCATTCAATCTTTCCCAGCATCAAGGTCTTTTCCAGTGAGTCGGCTCTTCACATCAGGTGGCCAGAGTATCGAGCTTCAGCTTTGGCATCAGTCCTTCCAATGACTGGTTTGATCTCCTTGCAGTCCAAGGGACTCTCAAGAGTCAAAAGACCCCCCACAGCTTCTATTTGTATGGTTCTCTCTCATCTTCCACAAGAAAACAAACTTGTGAGAACTAAGGTGAGGTGATGGAGGTGACCGAAACAAAGGCTTGACGGGATGTGTCAGCCTGTCACTGATGTGTGGTCCAAGGTCTACTTCATTCCATAACAGATGTTTGCATGAAAGACCCCATGTGATCTTCAGTTCAGTCGCTCAGTCGTGTCCAACTCTTTCTGACCCCATGGACTGCAGCACGCCAGGCCTCCCTGTCCATCACCAACTCCTGGAGCTTCCTCAAACTCAAGTCCATTGGGTCGGTGATGCCATCCAAACATCTCATCCTCTGTCGTCCCCTTCTCCTCCCGCCTTCAATCTTTCCCATCATCAGGGTCTCTTCAAATGAGTCAGCTCTTCACATCAGGTGGCCAAAGTATTGGAGCTTCAGCTTCAACATCAGTCCTTCCAGTGAATATTCAGGACTGATTTCCTTTAGGATGGACTGGTTGGATGTGATCTTACCACCTAAGAATTCTTCTTTGCCTTCTCTTCTGCAGGAATGTATTTTTAAAAGATATCTTCCCAGCTCGATCCCTCACCTCACACGGTTACCACTCAAAGATCTCTTTATCAGACTAACCTGTCAGAATGACGGCCTCCTCGTCACTCTGTCCATTCATCCTGCTTTGTATTCCTTAACAGTCTTCACTACATGAGATATTACAGATGTAGCTATTTTTTTTTTTTGCCACCTACTTCCCTTTACTAGAATGTAGGCTCTGCAAGGTAGGGACTTTATTTCACCATGTACCCTGTTGAATCCCCCGGGCTTATAATATTTGATTAATCAATATTTATTGAATAAATGTTTGAGGATCAATATGTAGATATTAGTCCATGGATATCAAACGCAGAATATCCTTCAGCCAGACTTGAGAAGGGTGGGATTAGCCTGAATGCTACATCCTTCAGGAGCCCTTTTGCCTCCCAGATAGAGTGACTCTCCCTTCCATAAGTTCTTCTCAAACTCAGGGGTCACCATTCACATGGCCTTAATCTTACAGCAGTTTAGGTTTTAGTTGACTTGCACTTATATCTCCCCTGTTGGGAGCAACTCCTGGAGAGCAATCTCTTCAGCCAGATGCCAGCAGTTGCCCCGAAAATACAAGGTATAAAAAGGAATGGCATCCTCTTCCTCCCTCTGTTCTCTTTCATGGAAAGGTTTTGGGGATATTTTGGTGATGGTAGCTAGTCATGATGAAAACTCATCATGTCTAGTACAGTCTGGGATGCTGGTTAACAGTTTGGATGAGGTATACTATGGTGAATATCTCAAAGAACTTTTACTCTGTGCTCAGTTATGCCCATTATAATGCCAGGTATCATTCAAGAATTAATTTGAAAAACCCTTTGAAAACACAACAATGAAAAGACAGAGTTAAAAATAGACAAAGGATCTGAATAGACACTTCTCCAAAGAAGACATACAAATGGCCAATAAGCCTAAGAAAAGATGCTCAACATCATTAGTCACCAGAGAAATGCAAATCAAAGCTACAATGAGATTTCAGTTCACACCTACTAGGATGCCTATCATCAAAAGGTAGACAATTAAAAGCATTCATGAAGATGTGGAGAAATTAGAACCCTCACATATTGTTGGTGGGAATGTAAAATGTTGCAGCCGCTGTGGAAAATTGGCGGTTTCTCAAAAAATGAGAAAGAGTTAACATTTGACCCAGCAAGAAAAAGCAAGAGAGTTCCAGAAAAACATCTACTTCTGCTTTATTGACTACGCCAAAGCCTTCGACTGTGTGGATCACAACAAACTGGGGAAATTTATTCAAGAGATGGGAATACCAGACCAAGACCTTACCTGCCTCTTGAATCAGACATGGAACAACAGACTGGTTCCAAATTGGGAAAGGAGTATGTCAAGGCTGTGTATTGTCACCCTGGTTATTTAACTTATATGCAGAGTACATCATGCAAAATGCTGGGCTGGATGAAGCACAAGCTGGAATCAAGATTGCCGGGAGAAATACCTATATCAATAATCTCAGCTATGCAGATGGCACCACCCTCATGGCAGAAAGTGA